>OX352764.1:28342456-30742456 GCA_947095585.1 Nephrocerus scutellatus
AGATTAAGCAATGAAGATAATTTTGGCACGTTGACCTTTGCATTGGCGCCAGTGCGCTTAGCCACAACTACTACTACTACTACCATAATCGAACCAAAGTCGTTAGTGGTTAGCTAAGATAGGTAAGATTTGCTAATTTTTTTGCCGGCACAATTTTCTCAACCGCAAGCAACCCATTAGCGGTTCATAACTTGTCGAAAGCCACAAATTAACTTAACTTATATTCAACAAAAAAATGAAGGTTTACTGAACTTAACGCGATAAGTGCCTGTATCGATTGATGTATCGATCTTTTAACTTCTTCTTTCTCTTTATCATCGGATAGTTCACACAGATTTAATCAACCAAACACACCGTAGAAGTGGAGTAATAAAGAAAAATTGTATCGTCATAAATCGATAACACGATTTGCAAGTGGGCCTTAGAAAATTAGGGTTCGGATAGTAGGAGTTGTCTACGCACATGCCTGTTTATTGCAAAAATAGTTTTGAGATTGAAGATATGTTATGGTGACAAACTCATCGAGCTCTGATGGGGGCTTGATAATTCTTTTTAATAATTTCTTTTAGCCTTTTGAATAACAAGAGTTCATGCTATACATATTGCACTTTTTCATGGGCGATTTATGATAGCAATAGGTAGGAAATTCGATAAATACGATAAAATAAATGGTCTTACACATCCAACCATTTTTGAGTCATTCTTAAGGGAGAAATATTTCGGGTAGACCAAGATTTATTCCTGCCAGGATGACATAACGGGTGTTTTTTAAAGAGGTTGCCGATTTTTTTTTTGAATAAAACACATATAAAATTATGAAATGACCAAAATTTTTTTTTATTTGGTAGATAATTTTTTGGCATTTAACATTTAAACACAATTTCTGGCATATGGCTACCACGACTATTTTTCACAAATGTCATTCTGGAGGTCCAATTTTCCAGCACTTTTTCAAGCATTTGAGGGCGTATGTCAGCAATGACACGTTGAATATTGGTTTCCAAAGCGTCAATCGATTGAGGTTTATCCACATAAACCAATGACTTCACGTATCCCCACAAAAAGTAATCGAGTGGCGTCAAATCGCACGAACGCGGAGGCCAATTCACCGGACCATTTCTCGAAATAATGTTGTCGTTGAAAGTTTCTTTCAATAAGTCGATTGTTTCACGTGCTGTATGGCAAGTGGCACCATCTTGTTGAAACCACATTTCATCCATATCCATATCTTCAAGATTTGACAACAAAAACTCATTTAACATGGTTCTGTATCGATTTCCATTCACGGTAACGCGTCGTCCTTCCTCATTTTTAAAGAAATATGGACCGATGATCCCACCAGCCCATAGACCGCACCAAACAGTACATTTATCAGGATGCATTGGTAATTCTTGAACGGCGTGTGGATTATCTTTGCTCCAAATGCGACAATTTTGTTTGTTGACGTTCTTTATGGTGGTCTCTGACGGACGATTATGTGCACCATAAAATTCACGAAGTGCTCTATAAACATTTTTAATTGAACACTGATTTTGAAAATAAATTTCCACGATTTGAAAACGTTGTTCTGGAGTTAACCTATTCATAATGATTTGCCAAACAATACTGAGTAGAAATGCCACTTTGAGCTGTCAAAACAACTGTCATAAAATAAAACGACATCTATCGGAAAAACAAACCTCCGAAAAAAACACCCTTTATAAGGAGAATTTTCTATTAAAGCAGTCCACCCATAATTGGTACCAACAGTCTGTCTGTCTAAGAAGATTATAACAAAAATTAGCAAGAAAAGATGATGATTCCACTCCAGATCGTGTCTAAATTTTTTTTATACAAGATTAGTTGTTCCCGGGCTCTTCACTACCCGCACACATGAACCGCCTTTCTCTTACCATCGGGGTAGCTGAAGATAAATTTTCTATAGCCTATAATCAAGAAATACAACAAAAATTACTAATCGACCAACTTAAAAAAATATTACGCAAATCCATCGTTCGAATCGTGAGTTCATACAAAAATCCCATTGAAAAAGCAGTTTTTCTAGAATTTTCCAATTTTCCGGGCAACTTTTCCAATTTTTCTTTCCGTGAAAACCTTACTCGGACTATTACGAACATTAAACAAAATTAGTCATATCAGTCCAGCCGCTCTCAAATGACGATGATTTACCAACGAACAGCACTTAATTTTTATTTGTATAGATAAAGATGCTCTTACACAAATACTCAAAAATATATCCACTCCAGTGCCATCTATTAAGTCCAATTAAAAGGCGAACTTATAGGAGCATGAAGCAAACATTAGGTGTAAATATGGTTTTGATACATTCAGTGGTTTAAGCTTGATGACGTACTTTATGCCAGATGACGTCTCAATTCCACCTGCCGGGTCCAAAATAAACTTAAACTTATCAGAGCACCAAACGAACATACGAGTATAGTGTAAATATGGCTACGATAAGCCGAGTTTAGGCATGATGACTTCGCTTAGGCGTGATGATATCTCGAATCCAGCGCCACCTATGGGGCTCAGAAAACAGATAAACTTATCGGAGGATAAAATGAACATCTGGTTTGAATTCATAATTTTTATATCTAAAGATTATCCTTGTAGAACCCACAAATTAAAAAAAAATTGTTCAAGAATTCACATTCTATATCACATAATTCTATTACCAATAGAATCTAATGCATTTTTCATAGATAGGCGGAGTGCACATTTAGCTAACAATTATTATAATAATCAACCTTTTGGCTGATAAAGGTAACCTTGATGTTTTGCCTGATTAATTGCTTGTGCTTGTGCTTTATTGAGTTTTATCACTATATACAATATATATCACACACAAACAAAGTAATGTACGCAGATCACCTTTAGAGAACATGCCCCGTAATACATAAGAGGGTGGGTCAATAAGTCCCTGAAATGAAAATGAAATAGGGAACACTCTTTTCGGCATTAAAACATTTTATGTTTCAACATAGTCGACTTTTAGCTCGATACATTTCATCCAACGTTTCTCCAATTTTTTGATGCCCTCCAAATAATACGATTTCTCGAGCCCCTCAAAATATGCGTTTGTTTCAGCAATGACCCAAATCTCCATTGTTTTGACTGATCCTTGGTTTCTGGTTTATTGTGGTGAATCCAAGTTTCATCCATGGTTACGAGTCGCTCAAAAACTCGTATTCGTCGTATTTTTCTGGAACCTCGCCAAACAAACCTTTGAAGTTGTCAAACGAATGCGTTTGTTGTCAATTGTGAGCAAACGCGACACCCATCTTGTGGAAAACTTTTTCATGTATAGGGTTTTTTAATAAGAGCACTTCAACTTTTTTTTTGAATAAAACACAAACTGTTTGATTTTTGAGCTAACTTTTTTTTTATTGACGAATTTGAACACATACATATTACACATTTAAGTATGAAACTCGATTTCCTTTGCATGACCACCGCGTGCACGTTTTACGAAGTGAGCCTCATCGCTGAAGATGATTTTTCGGTGAAAATCTGCATCATTTTCGATTTGCTCTTGAGCTCAATTCACGAATCGGCGTCGCTTCAAATGGTCAGACGGCTTTAGTTGTTGTGTCAGCTTGATCTTATACGGATGTAGGCCAAGATCTTTACGTAAAATCGATTGTGGAACGGGCTGGCTTGTTAAATGGACCGTAAAATGGCCGTAATGCTCTTAAAGTAGCGGCAACAGAACGATTATTTTGATAAAAAATTTGCACGATTTGCAATCGCTGTTCACATGTGTAGCATTCCATGATGAAATGTATACTAATGAAGTTTCCAAATGACAAAAGAACAATAAAAAATATGGCGTCGTTCGCCGTCCCTATCGGAGAAAAGTTGAAGCGCACCTATTGAAACACCCTATACAAATATTTATGTAAACTCGAAATGACTGAGCCATGCGATAAGCCTGTGGCCTCTTCAAGCTTGCGCATGGATTTTGTCGACCATTTCTAGTGTGGTGACCTCAATCGGCATCACACGACCGCACCGAAATTAAGTAAACCAGTGGTGAATGGTTCCAATCGATGGTGAACAGTCCCCATAATATTTGTCAAGCTTTTGTTTGGTTTGCGTGATAGTTTCTTCTCGCAAAAATAGTGTTTAATGAGCATTCGAAATTCACTTTTTTCCATTTTACCGAAAATGTTCGTAGGCGTCTATATAAAATGGCTGCCGCAATAAAAATATTTGACAGATCTGTCTGTAAATTCGGGTGCGTACTTTTGAAAGCTGATTCTTGTCCAAACAAAATGATACATTTAAGGTGACGACACAATTTGTGTTAATTTTCTGGGACTTATTGACCCACCCTCGTATATACACATTTCACATAGCCGTCTTAAAACAAACAAATAAATTGGATTCGCTGAATAAGCAAATGATAAAGGGGTTCAGGTTTCTTATCCATTTTTTTTTTTGGAACCAACATTATATCGCTGAACACAGCACTTTCATTTCATTTGAAAAGGCAAATTGTGAAAAATATTTGCAGTACGCCTGACGTCAATGTTTTTCGCGAGTTAAGGTAAATGAACCACTGCCTATTCTTTCTATATTTGTTAATGAACTTGGTCGGTCGGAAATAGGGAAAGATAAGATGAGCGAGGAGTGTCTTGTAAATTGGGGGAAAAAAAATATTCCTCAAAATGTCGGGTTAAACGATGCGGTGAATGCATCAACTTTGCTTTCGAATTATTCATCATAAATCGTATCACAATTGGTACGGTAAAAGAAACACACATTATTTGACAAAAAGGCCACTTTATTAAAAAGTTAAAAAGAAATTAAAACAAAAATAAAAAGTACAAAAATCATAAGCAAAACAACTCACAATTCTGAAAATTGATATAAGAACTGCGGCTAATGTAGTAACGCGATAACCGCAGGTTACTTATCAATTGATTATGAGTACACGGCGAAAATACAAATTAAGCCACAACAATAATTTTGTTGATTCATTTGTTAAAGTGTCATAGTGTTGTGTAGCCCTGAAGTCAATAAACTGGGTGACAAGTAAATATGATAATATTGTTAGAATAACAAAATCAAACCAAAACAAATGACACTTTTTGCTGCAAGATCAGGGACATTCTGTCCTTGAGAAAAATAGGTCGATGACTTGCGCAAATCTATTTGTGTCACCAGAATTTTTACTTTTGCACTCGCAAACTAACAACCGTAGAATGGAGTGGTTTGGCTCTACCTTCTTTAGATTTTATCTAATTCATGATGTTAGTGGTGAAAAATAGGAACGACAAACGAGCATGGCTAAGCGACATCGCAGCACAAGCACAGCAAGTCGCTGTTAGTAGACAATATAGCACAGTCTACCAACTCGTAATCTCACCTACAAGAAACACAACTACCCTGTTAAGGCAATATACGGCTCTTTGATCCTTATGGAGGAACAACAATTAACCCACTGGACAGAACATTTTAAGAATGTTTTCAATTGTACTTCGCCAGGCATGTCCATCATACTTAACATCAGCGTCGCATCAGGCAATGACAACATATACGCAGAACTCCTTCAAGCCGACGTAGAGTTACCTACGCGAACATTGAATGCGATATATCAAGGTATCTGGGAATCTGAAACCATTCCGTCGTCGTTAAAAGAAGGCTTAATAGTCAAACTCTAAAAGAAAGGTGATTTGAGCAATTGCGAAAACTGGAGAGGAATTACCCTGCTAAACACCATAAACAAAGTGATCTCCTCTATAATAGCTAGGCGCTCACGGAATGCGTTAGAGTCAATTTTGAGAAATGAACAAGCTGGATTTCGCCCAAACCATTCTGGTACTGATGAAATTAACACCCTGCGTATAATCATTGAACAGTCAGTTGAGTATCGCTCTCCTTTGCATATGGTTATTGTAGATTTTAAGCGCACTTTTGATAGCGTGGGCCGAAACATGATGTGGCAGATTTTGTCCAGCTATGGTGTTCCGGAAAAACTCATCATGCCGCGTTATTTATAACTGTCATCTTGGCTCACCATTCAACATCTACTCGGGAGTCAAGCAAGGCTGCACCCTCTCACCATTGCTTTTCACAATTGTCATCGACTGGGTGATGAAAATAGTAACCCGTACTCCCTCGGGTTTGCCATGGAACGTTTTTCACCGCCTAGAAGATCTGGACTATGCCGATGATATCCGTCTCCTATCACAATCGCTAGGTGACATGGAGCAAACATTAAACTCACTAGAACTCCACGCTAACAAAGTGGGTTTAAAAATTAACGTCTCAAAAACAAAACTACTTCGCGTTAACGCTAGTGGAACATGTGATCTCTCGATTGACGGACATCAGATAGAGGAAGTCGATAGGTTTTGTTATTTGGGCAGCTGGATGTCAAAAAATGGTGGTGCTGACTCGGATGTATGCTCTCGTGTAAAAAAGGCGCGACATTCCTATAGTATGCTAAATAATATATTGAACTCCTCGAAAATCTCCCGGAATCTGGAGCTAACGATCGTCGGATCTAACGTTCTCTCAGTACTCTTGTATGGCTGTGAAACGTGGAAAGTCACAGAGTCAAATGCGACGCACCTCCAAGTCTTCGTCAACAAGTGCTTAAGGAGGATACTGAGAATAAGATGGCCGGACATTATCACCAATCAAAACTCGTGGAGAGTAACGCAGCAGGAAGCAATCGCGATCACCATCAGACGACGAAAATGGAGCTGGTCACACTTTGAGAAAGCCAGCGGATGATATTACGAAACTAGCGCTCGACTGGAATCCATAAGGAAGCCGCCGAGTTGGCCGTCCTAGCAAGACATGGAAAAGGACAATAGAAGAGGAAGCAAGATCCCAGCTATCGAGTAGCATCTCTTGAAACCTCAGGCGATAAATCGAGTTCGTTGGCGGGCGTTTGTAGAAGCCCTCTATGCTCCCTCTCAGAGTAAAGGAAAGAGAAGAAGATATTGATGACATCGACATCGTGCAGAGAATTAAGCTCGGTAGGCTCCGGTAGGCAGTACGCCTAGCTCGCATGAGCGAAGAGCATACTGCTCGGAAAGTATGCGGTAGTAATTATGGAACACGACAGAGAGGCCGGCCAAGCCTACGCTGGGAGGATGGCGTAGATCAGGACACCCAGAGTTTAGGGATGCAAAACTGGATGACATCGGCTCAAAATCGGGATCGGTGGAGAGACTTTTTGTGGGAGACCAGCACCGGACCCCGGTTGTAGATCCAAATATGATGATAATACATATAAAATATAACTTATGAAAACGAGGTGTAAAATAGTGACATTTAACATGGGACATAACAGTGTCTCATAACAGTGTGACATGTAACATGGGCCACAACAGTGTCTCATAACAGTGTGACATTTAACATGGGACATTTAACTTTTTGAACATGTACCTCTTAAACCTTGTAGTGAGACGTTGTCCTTATGTTCTTTAGGTTAAATTGCTGTAGTTTTTTTTATAAAATCAAATAAAAAACATCAACTATAATGGAATTAGCAATATGGGAATTGAGTTTTCATGAAAAGTAAAAAAGTGTCAATGTCATTTACGCGTGTTAAACACTTTTGAAGACAAAGAAGTAGGTACGCTTGCGACAATTTCAATTCAATATTACACTTTTCATAAAGAAACTTTTTACTTTCCGCTTTTCGTTTAGCGTAATGTCAATATTTTCCATGTATTCTGGCAGCCAAGTGTGCTTTTCACTTCGAGCCAAATGATGAAAGAAAGAAAGTCGTTAATAAAAAAAAAACTAAGATTTTGGCAACAGTCAGTCAATTGACGGGCAGATGGAAATACCACCCAACCCGTTGCTTCGAAGCTTCCGACCGACAATCATCAATAGAAACCACAAAAGCTATACTTTGCATGCAAGCTTTTTCTTTAGCTAGCATATTCGAACTCTCTCCCTCTCCCCACTGATAACGATCAAGCTTCATGAGCCGGGTGGCCGCTGTGGAGCAACAACCAGCCACTGCTTTGTTATGCGTACACAATTATTGTTCTGTCCACATTTTGTGAACCTAACTCCACAGAGCGTATTGCGTAGCGTATGTCGTATATATTATGTGTGTACTTGTGTGTGTGTAAAACACATTATTAAAAAGAAAATTCATGTACATAAGGAATTAAGTTTATCGCGCCAACAGCAATAGATGTATATACATACTCGTATATAGATACAGAAGCGCTTGATATTATCTATATACGAGTATGTATGTGGCTATATATAGCGCGCTTTTGTACCGCACAAATCAATTTGTTCATTGGCAGTAATCACACCAGTTTAGTTGTCGCGAATTCATTGCCAGGGCTGTTAGCTATTAACTCTAACTGACTAAGTCTCGGTCGCCGTCTAAATTCTAAACCAAATTGGCCGGCTCTACATTGTGAGTGATAACTTGTATATATATACTCTTACATTTAATAATTATGTACTTGATCGATCAACCCACACATTGAAAATTTGTCGATTTGGGACGATTCTTGTTCGACGATCACTTGCGATAAGTTCAGTTCCTGATCGTGCGTCGTCCGTTGATGGTGACAATAATTGATTCGACCATTCGGAAGCTAGGCACGAGGTAATTTATTCGTGGTATTCAAAGTGACGGGGAACGTCTTGTTTGCTCTTTGTGCTTCCAAGCAAGTGATCCAAGTGAAAAAAGAACAAGATCAAGATCAAAAGATCGATTACTTTAAAAAGTGAAACAATAATCGCATTTCGGTGTTTGTTAGAACGACTCATTTGGCCGGTGGTCATCCACTCTACTCTACCAAACCAAACTCGAATCAAATCATTTACTTTGGATTGAATTACCAGGAAATTGTGTTTATTGACAAAAAGTGAGATTAAAAATTTGCTTCTTTTCTTATTTACATAGCATCAACATTTTATTAATGCGCTCGAAGATTCATTGGATTATTATGCAATTTTGTTTTTATCTCTTTCGTTTTTGATCAAATTTTTGTGTGGATCTTAATCGAAAAATTCTGGGGATTTCCGCTCAATAAAAAATCAAATTAATTTCGTAAACAAGAAAAACAAGAAAATCTTAAAGATAAAAGAAAAAAAAAATAAAAAAAAAAAAAACCGAACTCAAATGATCTGTTAATTGTAATAATTGTATTACAAGGTCACCAATATGGGATGTGATAATTTAACAAGAAATCACTAAAGCAAAAAAGAAAACAAAAAAAAAAGGAATACGAAAACAAAACCGGAAAATTAAATTTGAAAAGCAAATAAACTTTTTTTTTAAAACGAAAATATTTTGACCATATTTTTCTTGGCCATTGTCGTGCGTAAAAGTCGATTCTTCCAAACAACAGACAATAACAGCTCGGAATTTATTTTTCGAATTTAAAAAAATATTAATAAAAATGTAAATAACGTATTTAGTTTTTAAGCAAAATTGTAGTTTTTAGATTTTGAATTACTAAGCCTGATTATCGATAGCATTCCAAGTAGTCGAGTAAACATATAGTTTGAAAAAAAAACAAAGAAAAAATTGGAAATAATTTTGTTAAAAACAAAAGCAGATTTTTGGTAGTAACAAAGAAAAGCACTTTCTTTATAAAAAAAACCATAGTAAATAAAATTGGGTAATCAAATTTAAAAAAATTGCTCAGACCATCGTTAGATTTTTTAGTAGAACTTTAAACGAATGGCGAAACGAATGAAAAAAGTTTCCTTGAAGGTTTCTAATGCGCAGCTAAGAAGATTGTAGGAATCACGCGTCTCCTTGGGTTTAATTTTTTTTTATAGATAAACTTATTGCCAAGGGAGATCTCCCTAAATGACCTTACGTCACTCTTTATTAAAATAAGAAAACAACCCATAAAAATTAAAATTGTTCTCTAAAAGGAGATACATAAGTGTATACAAGCCCCCGACACTGGGGCCCGATCACTTCCAAATTTCAATGAAGGTAGCAAATTTGAAGAATGGCTAATTTTTAAAACATGTATATGGGCCTCAAGGACCTCAGGGCCCGGTAAATCCAAACATTTTACTGAAAGTTTTGTCCATCGGAGATACACATGTGTTTAAAAATGTAAAGAAAATCGGGTTAATTTTTATATGGGAATCCCTTGGGCCTCACTACAAGAATTTTACAAAAAGTGTTGTCATCGGAGATACACATGTAAATAAAATTTGAAGAAAATCCGGTCAATGGATCATGGTCAGGGAAAACACAAAAAACCCTTACCGAGAAAATATTACATAAAATACAAAACGTGATTCAGCTTACAAAAATTCTTAGATCCTCTAATGAACAATTCACTCCTTCAGGAACTTGTTTTCGTCTATTTTGAAGGCCTGTAAATTAAACGTTTCGGGAAACCAGGGTCCGGTCCTGGTCTCTCCACCGGTCCCGATTTTGAGCCGATTTGTATCCCTAAACTCTTGGCGTCTTGGTCTACGCCATCCTTCCAGGGTAGGCTTGGCCGGCCTCGCTGTCGTGTTCCATAAATCCTACCGCAAAGGACTTTCTGAGCAGGATCCTCTTCCGTCATGCGAGCTAGGTGTCCTGCCTACCGGAACTTACCGAGCTTAATTCTCTTCACGATGTCGACATCGCGGTAACGCTCGTAGATCTCATCATCATAGAGTCTCCGGAATCGTCCTTCCTCACATACGGGGCCAACAATTCTCCGTAAGACTTTTCTCTCGAAGCATGCTAAGCACGCAAGTCTCTGATTCATATGTAAGTACTTCACTTATATACCAGAAGCTTGGATGTTATGGTTAAATTCCTGGATTTGAAGAGACTTGAAAGACTAAAGTAGGCTTTGTTGGCTTTGAGCAACCGTGCGCCTACTTCTGGTACCATGCTGTTATCGGGTGCTACAGTTGACCCGAAATAGTTAAAGGATTGAATTACTTCAAAATCGCGGCGCTCCACTAATTTAATTGAGGTACCAATGTTGGATCCTCTACTCGCAGACGTGGCCACCATGTACTTTGTTTTGCTATCATTTATGTGCAGCCCCAGATTTCGAGTCGCCCGCTTGATATGGATGAAAACTTCCTGTACAGCTCTTGGGTTTCTACAAACGAAAGCGTAAGCCAGTATCTGAATGGACTTATAGAGGGATTGTTCCTCTTGCTGTTATGTCAGAGTCTCTGATCACTTTCTCCAACGCCAGGTTAAAGAAGACGCTGGCCAGTCTATCTCTTTGTTGGAGTCCGTTTTAGAAGTTGAATAGGCTTGATAGTGATCCGGATATTTTTACTTGGCTTATAACATTGGTCATGGTCAACCTACATAGTCGTGTCAGATTATTTGGGATGCCGAATTCTCATGGCCTTATAAAGTTCTACTCTGGTGTCTGGTTAAAGTCTATAAAAACATGGTGTATTGAGTTTTGAAATTCTAGACATTTTTCCATCACCTGCCTAGAGGGTGTAAATCTGATCAGTTGTTGATATGCCTGGGATGAAGCTACAGTGGTATGGGCCAATGATGACTTTAGCGTTTGGGGCTATCCTGTCTTGAAGGATAGAGGACAAAATCTTATACGTGATACTCAACAACTTTATACCACGATAATTGCTACATGTTGTGATATCTCATAGTCCAATAGTCGTTCCAATCTTTACGATTACTGCATAAGATGGAGTCAGCACAGTATTCTTAAGCCGTGTCCAAGGCTACTTTCGCAGCTAGGCTATAGTGTATAAAACAGTCACTTGGGTCTACGGGCTGTTGAAAAAAAAAACTTACAACGATGGTAAGCCAAATATTTTTGTTTTTTTTTGTGTTATAACTTAGTCGCTTTTTATATGGGCCCAAAATGTTTGATCCCACTACATTTATGTTATATTATTTCAGTTATATAATTTAATTTTATGCTAAAACGAATTTCTTCAATATGATGGAGTGAGTAGGTCATTAAGAAGTCACAAATAATGTTACCCACAAGCTGCACTTTAAAATCGTCCTCATGATTCCTGTTGTTTAGCTAAATATGATGATTATGATGGCTGTCTTTATCTGTCATTCAGGTGAAGAAGTAAGCTATCCAATGGGTGGTTGAGCTGTCTAACCAATTGTGCCATATAAGGAATGAATTTGCCCATCTATACAATGAAAAGCGAAGCTAATCTTTTGAATACTGGGCATGCAGTTCAGCTGCTGCAGGTTTATCTTCTAAAACTGTATTAACAACAGAAGAATGCCTTATTCATTCATGCATTTGTTTAAGTTAATAAAAAAATTAATTAAATTAACTGAAAAATCCCATTTGTTCCACTGTATTATCGAATTTGCAAGTGCAGTAGTAGTTGTTGTTCTTGTACCAAGAACAAAGTGCATTATAACTGACAACAAAGCGTTATGAAAAATTAAAATAACATTAGTCAAGGTAAGACACAAAGCTTGGCCGAGAAAATATTTAAATTTATTTACGATTTATAGAAGTATCTGCTGCTATTGAACTGCACTACCACCGATAACCTGTTGCGCATGTGAGGCATGTGGTTGCGTGTAGCGTATATGCAACACATGCTGCTGTCAATTTGAGTAATTATCGTCATTAAGCTGACAATTCCCGAGCAGATTGCACTTCTTTACACTTGAACTTGGCAATGTGCAACAAATAGAATTTACTGAATACATATGTGTGCATGTGTGTGTGACTTAGTACTTGCATATACGATGGATGAACAATAATTAAACTTAATTACGTGCTCCGTTACAATTACGCAAAAGCTATTTCATTAGATATGTACTGGATGGATCTTTATTGCAGACACGCATATTCTTCAAAACGGAAACAAAATTCTTGGAATGATAATATAGTGCTGTAACATGCTGAACCAAAACGTGACCGACTCAGATTTTGGACCGAACTTAGTAGCTTATCATGTTACAGTATTTTTTTATATTATGCTTATAAAGGGTCCACCATCTAAAGTTTTTTTTTTCAACTAGTGCTTATTTCGTGAATGGTAACACTTAGCTCATGTCTGATTCGACAGATAATTAGTTGTATCCTTCCGCTGAACGAATGTAGTTGTGTATACGCTTGAACAACGCTGGGAAATATTGCGACATTACTTTGAAAATCATGGTAATGTTGCAGAATGTGTGCGAAAATTGCGTACGGATTTTGGAAGAAGAGAAGCACCGTCAGCTCCGTATGTTCGTTATCTTGTGAAGAAAGTGAAACAAACTGGCATCCTCATCGATAAACCAAAGCGTGAAAAGCCAAAAACAGTGCGTAAACCCGATAATATTGATGCTGTGGCAGAAAGTGTGCGTGAAGCGCCATCAACATCAATTCACCGTCGTTCTCAACAATTGAACATTTCGGAGACATCATTGAGACGAATTTTGCATAAAGACCTTGGTATGACGTCCAATTGGTTAAGGAGTTGAAGCCAACTGACCATCCAATGCGTTTTCGCTTCGCTGAGTGGGCCTGCGATCGACTTACAGAAGATGCCGATTTTGCCAAAAAAATCATCTTTTCGGATGAAGCTCATTTTGATCTTGGCGGGTATGTAAACAAGCAAAATTGTCGCATTTGGGGCACAGAAAACACGCACGCATACATTGAACAGCCGGTACACCCAAAACGAGTCACTGTTTGGTGCGGATTTTGGTCCAGAGGCATAATTGGGCCATTTTTCTTCGAAAATGAGCAAGGAGTGGCCGTTACAGTCAATGGCGATCGTTATCGGGCCATGTTGAACGAATTTTTGTTCACAAAAATTGAAGAGGAGGATATTGGCAACATTGGGTTTCAACAGGACGGCGACTCGATGTTTTGCGCCCTGTTTTTGAAGATCGCATTATCAGCCGCAGAGCTGGTGTCGTTTGGCCACCTCGGAGCTGCGATTTGACACCGTTTGACTATTATTTGTGGGGTGCCCTAAGTGATAAGTGTTACGCCGACAAGCTAGAGACAATTGACGCTTTATAAGACAATATTCGTGAAGCCATTGGTGAAATACAGCTGCACACAATCGATAATGTGCTTAAAAATTGGACCGATCGTGTAGGCTACTGCATGGCCAGCCGAGGCAGCCATTTGATTTGAATTATTTTCCATTGTTAACCGGAAGGATTGTACTTTCAAATAAAAAAAGAAATTTGAGAAAATATTTAGTAGTTTTTTTTTATAGCATTTTCAAAAAAAAAAAGTTATTTGGCGGACCCTTTATAATGTACACACGCTCCAGGTATTTGCACCCATATAATGCTAAGCACATCGTAGACGTTAGGAAATTAGGGAAATGAAAAGATCAGATGTCTATGCACATACTCGTAACTCGATGTGTAAAAATATAGGGGAACTAACAAACCTTTACCTTATGAGAGGGGTACACATGTATTCGTGTCATTTTCTTTGCTTTTTCATGTGTCTTAGATGACTGATGATCATACAAATGCAAATACATATACAGAGTCGGGCAATTCATTTCACAAAATTATTGAGCGGCTAAAGAAGGAATCTTAGAATTGCGGTTGGGTTGGAGAATATGCGGGATGCATCTGAATATTTCCTTGAATACCGCTTGTGGAAGAAGCGATAAAACAGTGACAAGCAGGAAACATTCCTACAATGTTTCTATGATGTTTCGCGATATTTACGTCACCAATAAGTTTTATCGCGTGGTTTTGAATTCTGTCTAGTAGATAAAATGTGGTCATTGGGGCACCTACCTAGACAATACAGTTCACTTCAAGTTTAGGGCGAATATATGCTTTGTAAATAGTAGCCAGATCTGAAGGAGTGAAGTTCATCGTGCACTGTTTTAGGGAACCTAAACATTTCGCAGCATTCTTGACGCACAGTTTTGCAAGTTTTTCAGTTTCTTTGATGTGATTTCCATTTATGGATAAAGGTTGTGGGAAATTTCGCTTAGACTACAGAAGACAGCACTACTGGGTTTTGGAAGTGTTAAATTCAACTCCATTGCGTAGTCCTCGCTTTGTTAGGCTGTCAAGGTCAGAATTTTTCGTGCTTTACATACGTTGTTGTTCAAGTTCCACTACCGACTAAGAGGGCTTGCAAAAAGCGTGTAATCATAGTAATCATAAATCATGAAAAGCTAAAAAAGCTGTCATCAGCGAAAGAATGAATTGGATGAATGAAAATGAGAAAGAGTGTCGGAGATAAAACAGAGCCTTGGGGAACTCCGGCGTGTATGGGGATAACATTGGATTTAAAACCATCCAATACGACCTGGATTGAAACGTCAGAAAGGTATTTACAAGAAGGACTCTATGAACTCCATAGGCATTCATTTTCGACAAAGAGCTTGATGTCAGACTCTGTCAAATACTTTGGATATATTGAGTGCAATAACTTTGCTTTCACCAAATTTTTGAATAGACTGGTTCCACTTTTCAGTGAGATAAGCCATCAGATCATTTTTAGAACGTTTCCTACGAAAACTGTACTACTGGTCGCTAAGGATTTCACGTGATTCAAGGTATTGCATACGCTTGCGATTAAACAGCGTTTCCATGACCTTAGAAAGTTTGGATGTTAGCGCAATTGGTCGGTACAAGGGAAGAGATGACGGTTTGCTTTTTTTAGGAACAGCCTGGACAATGGCTGTTTCGCTGGATTACAACTCCTTGGAAAGACTCCAAAAGAATTAAATGAGTGGAAAAGTCTGCGCAGTGACAACGCTAATTTATACTCCTTAAGAAATTGTTGATGCCATCCCAGTCGGTTTTCTCCTGTAACCATGCTTTTCTTTTATAAGTGTTTTCTTTAACTGCGTGGTTCGACATTAGCTGATACTACCCAAATGTCTCAAGAGCCTTGAGGTGAGGTCACCAAGTTGTAACCAGGCTAACTGGAATTCAGTTACAACCTGGTTAGTGCCAGAATAGAAGGTTTGTGGTCTGCTAATTGGACTCACGTGGTTGAGAGATTCGATCTAAGCCCACGAATATTGTACACATCGACTCTGAATTCGCACATCAGTCGAATAGGACACCCACCTCATAAAGCAAAACTAAAGACTTAAGACATACACGATTGTATGGATTTTAGTTTTGAGAAAACATCTTTTTTGCTCGTTATGTTAGTAAAAATCTGAGGACAAAAGTTAACCAAATTTTAACTTTATCGCAAGAAAGACAGATTGAAGTTAGCAATTGACTTTGTTTGTTAAGACTTCTCTTGTGCAAGTTCTTCTAGGGTTAAAGCTAAGATAATTTAATATTTATTATCTTTGGTTTAAGGTTTAGAGCATACATTTTAAGTCTTAAGTTTTTCTATTGTGAGAGCTCTTTAAGACTTTTTTGTTAAGCTTTAGTCGATCATCATTACAGTTCAACAAGCTAACACTAACTCACTCTTATAGGATTCTACTATGGTATTGATATCGATACTAAATGATTCCCCTTGTAATTACTTTGAAAAAATTCTCCGACAAATAATTAATGTCTAATAAAGCCATTAAGGATGAATAATTAATATTCCATGTTCTAAGCATTTGTTATTTAAATGTTTCTAATTAAAATTAGTCAAAATTTTTCGTTTGGAATAAAGTCGGGGAATTTTATTTTTGTCAAATTACAGCAAGTTGTTGTTGTTTTATCGTTTCTTGTTAAATTAAAAAATATTTTTTATGAATGTCATTGTGAAAATTATAATTACTTCAGAAAGAAAAAAATGCATAGGAAAAGAAACAGCCCATAAAAATTAAAATGTTTCATGTAAATTCTCTAATAACCAAAAGTATACTGAATTCCACTATAAATGCTGAAATATAAAAACACATACGAAGCATTGCAACCCAACAATAAAACAAGCCCAATCGTAAGGCAAGCAGCGCTGCCCACAGCGCACAGCGCACAACGTACACAGAACACAGTCATTATAATATGAAATGATCTGATGCCGGGGAACAAAATTTGTATGGGAGCCCTCCGAACCCACGGCCCGATCACTTTCAAATTTTAATAGAAAGTATTGTCACCGGAAATATACATGTGTGCAAAATTTCAATAAAATCGGACTTTGGAAAGTGGGCTAAAAATTTATCACAAGATCTGACCAGCCAGCCACGGGCACGCGAAGTTAATATAGAGAATTTAAAAATGAATATTAAAGCATAAATAAAGCAAAAATAAGGAAGCTTTAATAGATTTCGTGGAGCATCATCTAAAAATAAAACAAAGAATTGATATGAGTTTATTGTAAAAACAGAAGACGAAGATGGGGCACAATAATTATAAATTAAAAGCGAATCATTTATAATTAAATATGCTATTTGTAGTTGAATAGCTACCCCGATCCATAAACAAACTTCAATTACACCATTTACGTATCCGAGTGTATTTAATTAATACTTAAATATCACGTGCCTAAGTGGGGCAAAGTAGTGCTATTTGGAAAAAATGGAAAAAATCTATCATCGATCTGTTATAAATTACCAGAATATTTATGAAAATATGGTGACAACCGTAGGATAAAATGTCCAATCAAAAACATAGTTGGTCGAAGTAAAATGTGCACGAGAGAGCGTTAAAGACGACCCACTTATTGGAAGACCATCAATCGCAATTGCAAAAGAAAACATTGAAAAATGTAAGATCTCATCAAGGGAGACCGAAGTTTCAAGATTACGGAGATACATAGCTAAAACCGTCGGCGTATTATATGAATAGATACTAAATGAGCTTCAATATTCTTCAAGTCTTTTGCAAGATGGATTCTGAGACTATTTAAGCAAAAAGCAAAAAGCAATTAAGCAAAAAAGCTGACTGACGATGTGTTGTAAGTGTTTGGAGATATTTAAAAGTTATTCAGTAAAGCTTTTTTGCCCGATTTTTTGAAGACAGTAGATACTTGGTTATATAACGTTAGCCCTGAGACTGTAATAAAAAAGTTGATAAGATCTGGATCACCGGCACTGGAGACATCCAAGGTTAAACTATCAGCGGACAAGGAAATGGGATTAATTTTGTGGGTCGCAAAGGGAATCATTATGGTTGATTGCCCTGTCAAGTATCAAACAATTAAATCAGATTACCATTGGTATTACTGAGATTCGAACCACGAATCTCTTGCTCAGTAGCCATGTGCATTTCCACTAAGCAATTCCATCGCGTAAAACAATCGCTGAAATCCATAACTGTGAGTTTGAATTTCTCCGTATTCTCCTGATTTCGATTCGTAACTTTTCGCTGTCTCCCAAATTTAAAATAAAGTATCATTTGTCAGGATAAAGATAAAGATAAAAGGAATGTATTAGTTTAAGGTGCTGGGGAAAGGTTTTTGAAATCATTGTAATGACCTTAAAGACCATATAGTAGAAGGACATTTAGCTGAGAGGTGTAATTGTTATGAAATCTAGGCTTTTTAGAGAGTTCGTAATAGATTTGCAAATAATAAAAATACAATACAAGATGGTTTATTCATAAATTACAACTTTTAATAACGAGAAGCAACAGTTCACAAAATTACACTGGTGATTACTTATTGTTCACTTATAACCTAAATATATGCTTGAATTGTTGGTAATTGTTAGTTAATCCTAATACGAGTGTGTACAGTGCGCAACAAACGACGATTTTTGTTCATAACATTTATATTTACGTAACACTATTTTGTTGATGAATAAAAGCGTTTTTTAAACTTCAGAGTCTTCTAACTTAGTCGGGTCGCAATCTTTGTATCAAATGAAGCGTAGAACAAAAAATTCTAATTAACACGGAAATAAACATTTTTGCATACTTTTGGGCTTTAGCCGGGACTCAACATGTTTTTAAAACATAATTTGTATACTGACCTCATAGTTACTTCATAAGGTTTGGGATTTTGAAGCCATGTAAGCTATAAAAATTTCACATACAGCTCTAAGCAATAGCGCATATATAGGTCAAGTAGAAGATTTTTTTTATAATTAATAAACGCTCAACTGAAGAAGAAACAGATAAAAGTTGTGGTGTTTGGGGGTGGTGGGTGGTTTGAAAGATTGCAACCAATCACTCATATGATGTTTCTATAAATAAGATATGGATATTATTGGGCTCATTTCCGTATTGCTGGTGATGTTGAATTACTTATAACATTATTAACTAACCATTAACTAACCAGTCAATCAGGCTGTCAGTTAGTTAGACAGACAGTAAAGTTATTGAATAAAAAAAGTTTTGTAATTAATGTTTTCTGTGCATATTTGATGGCCATTCAAATACTCGTAAAATCGTTTTATTCGACGGCAATAATTCAGTAAATGTCCGAGAATTTAGGTGCGTTATCGAATAAGGTGTATTAGGAAAGCACTGTACCACCCACACTGACTTGGTTTCTTGAATAGATGTCCGTACATTAGTTTTAATTGTTGTAGTTCAGTGAAGTAAAATAAATATCTTATCTCATTTAAATGGTAATTAAAACATTGCTGTAACTTGTAATTCGATCAATCAACAAGCTTTAATTGAAATCGCACAAAGATAAAAATCAATGATGCATTTAGTTATTCCTGGGTAATGTGATTACCACAGCAAATTTGCTCCATCAAACTGACATCAATACTGCATCAGACATTTAAGTGTGGAATGTCGATTGCAAAACGAGGGAGTGTTATTGCTGCTGAGAATTAGGACTCCATTGTGTTACCAAGGACTTTACAAGGTAGAAAAAGTAGTTTGATATGTACAATTGGCTTAATGGGTCAAGATGAACTATATTTTCTGTGTTAAATTATAATTATAATGATTTATTTTAAGCTCTCTCACCGGCCCTGATTTTGAGCCGATGACATACATCTAATAACAATAATACGATATTGTTTGGCGCAACAGACCGTTGTGGTCGAGGGTCAATCTTTTCTATGTCTTACAGTTATGCATCCCTAAATAGAAGCTCCGCTCTTGTACTTAATAGATCATATCGCAAAATAACTTTATTCTTGTTCTACTTCCTTTAAAATCACGGAAGATTTTATAGAGTCATAAACTTGCAGAGGTGACATCTAAATGTTCAAGTTATGCACTCAAAATGACAAGCATACGAATGATATTTGGCGCCATCTCTATATGGTTAAGTTAAGAAGCACTCGTAGGGTCTCCGAAATAGTACTACCATACAATTCTTTCTTAGGCTCTCCTCTCAACCGTGACTACGAGTTTTTGAGCTATTTTCTGGGCAGGTTTGATTCCGTGTAAGTGCTGGTATTACAAATCTGTACTTCTATACTAATATTATAAAAATGTAATGCTAGTTTGTGTTTAGGAGGTAATCTTCTGAACTACTGGACTGATTTCAAAAATTTCACAAGTACTTAGAATGGACTTTCAGCAATGGACATAGAGTATATATTATCCCGTCCCCGGCCTTTCTTGGCGACCAATTTTGTAACTAAAGTCGACGAAAAAACGCTGGTGCATCATAATGACTAAGTGCTATGTGCTGGGTTGGTACGTAGATTATAATCTTTGTTTCTCGTTTCCAACTCTTACTATGCTGCGACACGTTTTTTCCTAGGACGACCCACCTTTCACTAGTAGATTCCATTGCATGACAAGTTTTGTAGCGAAATTTACTTCGAGCCGAAGGGCTTGACCAATGCATTACCCTTTTTCTTCGAATATGCGACAAGTTGAGAAAATCCTAGGAATAGTTAATAGACATCTATTTACAAAAGACTGCATTCTACGAATGATAATGTTGGTGATCTTCTAAGTGCGAGTATGCATCACCCAAACAGTAGTATTGTCTGGACGGTGGAACGGGACAGTCGCAGCTTGGTTATAGTGCTGCTAACATTGCTCTTTCAGTTTCCGGACAGCATTCCGGACGTAACTTAAGATTCCCCAATTCAGGCCTAGACAATACTTACCAGATAAACAGAGACTAAAGTGGCAAGTGCGTTGTTGATTGGAATATTGAGCTCGAATCCCAGAAAAACACTAAAAGGCATTTTTACAGTCAGTTGCAACTCTCGCGAATGTCTGACAAACGGTTCCTGGAACTCTGGGGTTGGAAATTTGAACGATTTTTTCTTAACAACATTTATCCTTACACCCACCCTGCTTGCTTCCACTTCTAGGATGTGCACAATTCCATGCAGATCCATTATTCTATGTAAAAACAAACAGATGTCGTCACCTTAGTTCAGGTATTTAAGGTAAGGAGTCTATGTCCATTGTATACCGCTGTTATTAGATGTTGGAGTAGCATGCAAACCATCGCTTATGACCATCACAGAATAGCTGTGGTAACAGTATTCAACCTTGCCGCACACCACAAAATCATCTGATACCTTAGGTTAGGTTAGATTAAGGTGGCTGTCAGTGAAACCGACACAGAGGTAATGGTCCATTGTGATACCCCACGGATAAGGAAAAATTCCTTCCACCTACTCGATGAACCAATTAGAGCTTCGTATGAAGCGAAGGAGACTTCCAATGTCAATGTTAATGAGATCATTAGTGTCATTGTAGAAGAAAATTTCCATATGGAGTTTACGTTTTTGGGTGAGGACTGGACAAGTACAGAGCAGATGGACGATGGTCTCCTCCCCCTATTCATCCATGCAGCTTCTGCAAAGGTCATTCGAAAAGACTCCAAGTCCTGCTGCATGCCTGCCTTTCAGACAGTGTCCAGTGTTGACACCTACAATAGCACCGATGTGCGATCTTTTTTGAGATATCAAACACTTGAAGCGTTTCGGATCCAGCATGGCTTCACTGATCGCCATAATTTCAGCCTGGAAAACACTACAGTGATTTGGAAGACGGAAAGATAGGCTAAGATTTAGCTTTTTTGAGAAAATACCTCCGCCGACTCTGTCATCAGTTTTTGACCCACATGTGTAAAAATGAATGTGTTAATCTTCCAGGTAAGCGTCCCAGAATGATTTGGAGGGGAAGGTGACCTGGTAGTTTTTGTTGAAATGGTGGAATGGTGTAGTCTATGTTATCTGGGATCCTGACTTAATTCAAGATAGAGAAGTGACTGATTTCATTTCTAGACCACTGGGAGATAGCATTAAGATGAATGGAAGAAGATTAAAGGAGGTTCGATATCGATGTTGAATTTCTTTCTTTAATTCGATCCACGGAGACCACGAAAAGAACGCGAAAAGCTCTCCAGTTGCCGCACTCTGTTCAGTTTGATTATTATTCCAATTTTCCACTCTTCAGACAACCTTTCTCTTTCTCAGGCCCTCCTTATGATAGGGCTCAAAAGTTCTACCAATGAATTTGGCGCAGCTGGGATAATCTCAGCAGGAATGCCATCATTTCCTACTGCTTGGTTGTCCTTTATTTTTATCAAAATAGTGGGGAAATGCTTCCTCCTTATTCTGATCTGTTTTTTATCCGGTGTTAGCAAAGAGCCGCCTAAACTTCTCATGGGATGTAATTAGGAACTTTGGAACACATATCAAATCAATTGTGATCTTATAAACGGTCCTGCTATTGTATTTATTGTTTGTTTCCCCTGCTTGTGATGCTAAGGCGTTGATGAGGTAGTGCTTGTCACGTCCTACACTACCCATATGGCATTCTATTTGATCTAGCTATACTGCTGAGACGTCTGCGATTTTGTCTTTGAGTGCAATGCACTCTTCTTTTTGTGTCCAGATTTCAGCGAAAAGCCATGTGCTACGGTACTTCTGCCTTTTACGAAGAAACCGTTTAGCTCCAGTTACAAAAACTAAAGTTTTGTTAAGATCCTGGATTTGAAGGGTCCCGACAGAGTTAATTAGTCTATGTTGGTTAACTGTGCGTTCTGACATGACTTTCAATGAACTTGCATGTAAGTATGAGAAGAGCCCATGTTGTTCTTTTTAGGCTGAAAGTTTTGATAATTGTTGGTCGTATAAATACAGTTGTGGTTGTCTTCGTACTAGTGCTTCGAACTGATAGTCTTTTGTTGTGGTACATAATAGCCATATGTAAGTCTCTACTAGAATCTTTACCAGCACAAGCTTACCTACAACTAATGCATTGAAGGCATAAAAAATAAGAATGTACTTACCACCAAATTAGAATGTACTTGCTGTGCTTGCATTTATAATTTCCAATTTCCGGGGTTATTGAAAATCTACTATATACAATCAAAACTTGACATATTTTATGTACCGAATACCGATGCTATACTGTCTTCTAGCTGAAAACACCTCCTAAGCAAGCCTAGACTATAAGAATTTAGTTTCGATCGAATTCCATTGCGATCGAACACTTTTAACGTCAAACTTATTTTATAGCCCGACCAAACTTTTTGGTAGATTTTATCTACCTTTTGGCAGCTTAATCCATTAAAAGCAAATTGTCTTCTTTTTTTTATTATGAGTACCGATTCCTTAGCACTTCATGCTTTTTACAATATAATCTTTGAGTTTTCGTTAAGCACGTTTTAGAAATGGCTCTTCATATTTTTACGATTTCCTTATTTGAGTTCTAATGAGATACTTTAATGACTTGACAATTCAGAGTTCTATGAGCAAAATTATGTGATTATTGTTTCTGCGCTCTGTTTCTTCTTCCCCCGCAAGCTTCATTACTAACTCACCGAAACCAAAGTTATTGTAATTCTACACTTCAATCCTCTGTTACTTTAAAGTCATTTAGCATTTTATGGCGGAGAAACACGTTTGCGACTTCTAGCATTTTTATTTACGAGTGTATCAGAAAAATGTGATAACATTACTAATGACTTCCTTCAATTTTTGATCGAAAATTAATTCATTTAGTTGATTGAACAACAATGAAGGTTAACGTACACTGCGCGGTGCGGCACACACCTCGTTCGATGTATTTGAATAACTTTGCATTGTTAATTGATTAATAACAGAGATACTTAAGTATACTCGTACTTCTTGCCGATGACATAGGAAACGACAAGATGCGATACATCACAGTTCAAGAGGCAAATGCGCCGATGATGTGGATCACTTTACGCTACGAATAATGCAATTTTATGGCTGCGTCGCCTGGAATGCATTTAGTTGATCGTTTTTGCATAAATTAAATGTCGCAGTGTGTGAGATTATGTGCATCACTACACGTTCCGAGTGCTAAAGGTCTTAAAAAGACTGATTTGTTGGGAATTATGCAAATTAAGGTGGCACCTCAGATGTGATCGCGAATTTAGTGAACGCATCGCATAATTATGCCGGAGCACGTGCTGATGGAATTATTTTTTTGTGAGATGAGAGCACAATGGCAAGGTATTCAAACCTTAAACGCAAAACGATCAGTTTGTCTAAGTCTCTCGGATGATCAAAAGACATATTCCATAGTTTCCATTTAAGATGCAAATGTACGCCAGTATTACTATTCTTATTCGGTTGCAACAAAAATTGAGTGATGATAATTGCGAAGAGGTCAACGGGGCTGTTAAGGTACAAACTTATTCGCAAAATAAAATTTTGTTTCTCACAAGCGTTTACGACTGATATAGAAGAAATTGTGTCTTACAAAAATCAGAATATGACATATATTACATCTGTCATGCAAGGCATCAAGTGCTCGGGGTGGGGTTTTTAGTCAGCAAAAGAATGAAACCCACCGTTATCGGCTTTAAAGCAGTAAATGAAGGGCTATGCGGGGCAGATTTAAAAACATAAGCCTCATAAACGTTCACGCACCTACAGAGTATTCCCCAGATGATGAAAAAGAAGAATTCTTTGAATCAGTAGAACGGGAACTCCATGTCAGCCCCCAGTATGATGTAAAAATCATTCTGGGTGATATGAATGCCAAAATATGTAGGGAGCCAGTATTCAGGCCCGACATTGGCACCCATAGCTTACACGAGAACACTAAAGACAATTCGCAACGAGTCATAGAGACGGCAGCAAGCAATCATTTGGTAGTTGCGAGTACAAGGTTTGCGCGTAAAAATATCCAAAAAGCCACCTGGGTTTCTCTTGATAGAGCCATTTGCAACCAGATAAACCATGTGTTGATAGAACGCCACCTGATGACGGTACGAACGTACCGATGTGCAAACGTCAACTCGGACCTATACCTTGTTGGTATAGTGCTCCGAACGCGGACTGTATCAACACGAAAGATTGCATCCGCGAATCAGATTCGAGTCATGCGAAAGGACTCGCCTTAAATGCAAGGAGAGCAAGTCTTGGGGCTGAGATGTCGGGCGTAGAAGAGAAATGAATACGGCTTAAGAATACTGTCATTAGTACTGCAAACTCTATCTTAGGCAGTAGTCGTAAAGATCGGAACGACTGGTTCGATGACGAATGTGAGCTAGCGACTTAATGTAAAACTGTTGCGTATCGAGCAATGCTACCGTCTCATAGAACGTGGGCACGCGAAGATGCAGATACGAAAAAGCAATTCGCCGGCGAAAGAAAGCAGCCTGGGAGAAGAATCTCGTCCGTGAACTAAAACAGTAAAGAGAGCAAGGACTAGGCGCGGAAGTTCTACCAAAAGTTCAATCTGCAAGAACAAAGAGGGTAATCTGATCGCCGATCTTTGGCATCTTATAGCGATGGAAGAGCGCTTTTATGAGTTGCTAAATGGCCAGCTAACTGAGGAATTGGAGGCTACACCAATAACCGAAGATCATACTATGCTGCCGCCACCAAGCATGGACGAAGTTAGCAGAGCGATAAATCGGTTCAAAAATAATAAGGCCCCGGGATCTGTTGGGATCCCAGCGGAACTAATAAAAATAGGAGGCACCACATTACACCAAGCAATTCATGAAATAATAGTGCAAGTATGGGCGGAAGACGCTATGCCAGACTATTTGTGTGGTCCATGTATATTTTTCCAAACAAATGGAATGTTACTGGCGTTCGAACGACGAACCTCCTGCTCAGAAGCCATGTACTTATCCATTGAGTCCACCATAGTTTTCTACAGCACTAATTTTCTATCAACTCTTTTGTTTGTTCTTTGGTCTCAAGAGTAAATTGATGTCGTAACAAATCTGGCCAAAAAAAACCTCTGGATCGCTTTGAAAGAGCTCCAAACAGTCGCGAGACAGCGTCAGTCATTGTTCGGAACCCATCCTGGATCATCCACGATTGTTTTGAGTGAAGTTTTGGGTCTATTGGTATAAGATGCCGATGTCAGCTATCTCTCTTTTCTTCAATCTACGGCTTCTTAAATCAGATAAGAACTTTTTTACTCTATAGTTGAGTTTAATCTCCTACAGTACATGAGTCGTCTTAAAAGCTTTCTCATCCCCAATTGAATTCGGCTACCCACTTGTTTTTGATGTGGCAGACTCACCTAAAATTGTCACCATATATTCAAGAATATGCAAGTACTTTATAATAGATAGACGTTCGATTTTTTGTTGTCCTCACTTAAGCTCCGAAATGAATGCGAAACAAAAATTAAACTTCGTGGAATGTTAGATAATAAAAGGTGTTACGAAATTTAGGCTTTCTACAGTTGGTAATGGATTTTGCAAATAGAAACACAATACAAGTTCGTTAAATCACAAATTACAGCTTTCATTAACAAATAGCAAAAGTTCATTAATTCACAACGGTGATTACTTATTATTCACTCTAACACTATTCACATATGCGGTAGATCCATCTAATTTTCAACGATTCGAGTAATTCGTTTGAATTCTAAATAATTACCTAACTTTCTACGATAAAACTTGGTGTATTCATACCTAATCAACATCTTCGAGAAGATTCTATTCACATGCGAGTATAAGGCACCTAGAAAATACCATTACATACTGCTATAATCTCCCTATTTACATGTTTACATACGAGTTCTACACGTATAACTGTTATAAACAATTTATATAGAAGTTTCTACATGCGTGGAACGTATAACTTTTATACACAATAACACTGAGCCTACATATATGCTTTGATTTTTAATAATTTCTTAATTGTAATACAATTCAATACATTTTCTTTTCTTAAACGAGCATGTACAGTGCGATAAAATTTTAGTAACAAAGGGAATTGGAGAAGAGTGCCAAATTAGAAGTAAAACAATTTTTATTGACAGACCATGAACTTTCCAATCCTCCCTCGTAATTTAAAAATTAGTAAATATTTCAATTAAATATAGGAAAATACACAGACGTGTCTTTTACCTATTAAAATGCCTATTAAGGTGCTTCAGGGATTCATTTCGAAAACAAAGCGTCTAAACCCACGACTCACCGCCGTAAATAAAAAGAAATACTATTTTTTTTTGTTGATGTTAGGCGATACTTAAACAATAAAATTTTGATCTCTAAAAGGTTTAAGTTGATACTTCTATCAAAGTTAGCAAAAATATACAATTTGTTTTAAAAATTTAATGGGTGAGATAGATATACAAACGTATTACTTAAAAATTGCTAAAACAAGTTTTAAATGTGGTATGGTAATAGGCCTATTAATTGATCAGAAAAAAAGTTGAAAGATTCCTTAGTTGTAACAAATGGTAACGTAACGAATGGCAGGAAGGGGAAACGGAGAAAGAGAAAATGATCGTTTTTATTTTTATGTCATCCATATATGTATAATATATATGAATAACTAATGGGGGCAAAACTTTTTTTTTTACCAACAAAGTGGTATTTCTAGTTTTCTTAATGTACTGCAATTATTGTTAAAATTTCTTTGCTTTGTACATTAGCGGAGATTTCTGTTAAGATATCACTTCTATATGCTCTAAAAACCTCTGACGCATTTTAATGGTAAATTGTGTAACTACATTTGCTCGTACCTAAAGCTTAATCAGTTGCCAATTGCCAGTTGACAGTCGAAATAATAAATCAAAGTACATATTAGGTATGAGGTAGTATGAGAAACCATTTCCTTATTTTTTTAGGCATAATAACAGGCTTGCACACTATAAAAATGATGTTATATGATTTTTAGATTTTATTATCTTCGTCTTTAATTTAAATCCTAATAAAATAATTTTTGTGCTTAATCCAACAAAGCAACTAAAATATAATTTCAAATTTCTATTTTCCAGATGAATCTGATACCAATAATCACAGCCTGCGTGGCACTTTTTATGCTACCAATGTCATGCTCGGCATATAACATTCTTTTCATGGTACCATTTCCGGCGCCAAGCCATTGGCTATGGTTGGAGAACTTTCTGAGGGGACTTCTCAATCGGGGACATCATGTGACAGCAGTTTGCAATCATCCGACCAAAAGTCCACATCCGAATTTAACAGAAATCATTATCGATCCCCAATTCGATATTCCGCATCATTGTAAGTATAGACCGTCCAAACTTAAGTGAAATTTTCGCGTTTATATCAAATATTCATCTATTTGCTATACACAAGAGTGTTTTGCAACATCAGCAACAGCCAAAAAAAAGTTTGTGCTTCAAGCAAATAATATACGCTTGCTTTTGAAACATATCTCCCTCAATCGATGATTGGTGACAACATTGACCGCTGGTGCATGTCAATCATACACACACTCACTAAAATTATCTACCCTTGAGATAAAGGACATTTTATTTGTGCTACACGCCTTAACTTTACCTACGATTATAAGTCGCTGCATGAATGAAAAAAAGAGTTTTTTTTTTATAATATACACACGCTTAAGGGATTTGCACCCTTATAATGCTAAACATAGCGTTGGCGTTAGGAAATTAGGTAGGGAGAGGAAAAGATTATATGTCTTAAATGACTGCAGATCATACAATTGTGGAAACACAGAGTCGGGCAATTCATTCCACATAATTGTGCGTCTAAAGGAGGAACCTCTGAATTGGTTAGTACGTCCGAAGATAGGTCTAATGGTAGATCCGTGGGCTCGAATTGAGGCTCGAATTGGGTTGGAGAATGGGCGGGATGAATCTGGATACTTCTTTTAAACATCGCTTGTGGAAAAAGCGATAAAACAGTAAAAAGCAGGAAACATTCCTACAATGTTCAAGTGATTCGATTGTTTTCGCGATATTTACGTCACCAATATGTTTTATCGCGCAATTATGAATTCTGTCTAGGAAATGTAATTGGTCTTAGGGGCACCAGCCCAGATAATACAATTGTATTCAAGTTTAGGGTGAATTTATGCCTTGTAAATAGTAGCCAGGTCTGAAGTACATCTTGCATCGTTTAAGAAAACCTAAACATTTCGCAGCATTCTTAGCTATGGCGAATATCTGGTCATTCCAATGAAGCTTTTTGTTGACGCAGATACCGAGTTTTGGGAGCTCTTCAGCCCAAACCCAGGCGGTCAGCTGTTACCATTCTAAGCACCACCTCTGTGACCGACCCCGAGAACTATAGAACAAAATTAATATCGGTCAGCTCCCTCAGTTATCGGCCCCATCGTCTTACCATTCATTCCGAAATATACGAGTTCCTACCAAAAACTTCCACTACTATAGACATGAGCTAATGTATTCTGCAATGACGTGTATTTATTTCCATCTTATTTGATGCAGGATACATTCATGGATAATGGTTGGGGGTTTAAATTACGCTAAGACAACAGAAGGCGTTAAAATTCTAGTCTATTGTGTAGTCCTTACCTTGTTTTGCTGTCAAGGTCCGAATCTAACGTGCTTAACATACGTTCTTGTTCCACTTGCGATGTGCGAGGAGCATTCAGAAAGCGTGAAATCATATGAAAAGCTAAGAGTGCTGTCGTCAGCGAAAGAATGGATTGGATTAGAAGTAGCGGATTATTAATGAAAATGAGAAAGAGTGTCGGAGACAAAACAGAGCCTTGGGGAACACCGGCGTTCATGCGGTGAACACTGGATTTGAAACCGTCCAATACGACTTGAATTGAACGATCAGAAAGACAGGTACTAGTCAAAGAAGCCGAGTCTTATCAATTCCATAGGTATTACTTTTCGAGAAAAGAGCTTGATGCCAGGCACTGTCAAATGCCTTTGAAATATCGAGTGCAATCTCTTTAGTGAATAGACTGGTTCCACTTTTTAATGTGATATGCCATCAGGTCACCTGTAGAACTTTGCCTTCGAAATCCGTACTGCTGGTCGCTAAGGATTCCGTGTGATTCAAGTTTACAGGATTACAGCGGTAAAACACACATTTCAATAGGATTGATACAAAATTATATCTAAGTCTTCATGACTTATTATATTTCAATGATAAAAAATCTAAAATTGTATGGAACAATTTTTCAATACTACAACAAATAACATTGTAGATATTTTCTCATTTTCAAATGCATTGGAAATGATAAAGTACAGAAAAGCATTAACCATTCCCTTTGATCGAAAATGCGCAAGAGAAGTATCCGATTTAGGAAAATTCTTCTACGCATCTTTGGATGTTTCAACGGTTTTTGGACAGCCTATACAAACAACAAACGTTTTGCGAGCGAGAGTGTAAATATAGCTGCGTTGCCATTCTTTGTTTTTAAATTCTCTATATTACTCTGCGCTTGCTCGTGTGTTTGGTTCGTGTCTGGATGACGGAATCTTGTGATCAATTTTTTTCATACGCCCATAGATGAAAGTGACCTAGCTAGCGAAAGTAGCCGTTATACACACTAGTGAGTTAACATATAAAATACTTTTGTTATTTACTGCAGTCACAGCGAACACACATACCCAGAGTAATTTTGGATTGCGCATAACCGGTTTAGCAGAAAAACCGGTTTTGGTCGTGAGAAAAATAGCGTACATTACTCGCAGAACAGTGATCATCCACTTTCCTCGCTCGTTATGTAATATACTATAACCCACTTCATAAAGCCACTTCTAACCCGATTTTATTCAAACTTTGCAGAATGTGCATCTCCGATGACAGCATTTTTTGTAGAAATTTTCTGTAGAAATGTGAGAGGGACCCCAATACAAATTTCTTCAAAATTAACACGATTTTATTCGAACTCATGTGCATTTCCGATCATTGCGCAGTCTAATGGGACGTTTCTAAGCGAACGTGGGTTTTGTGATGCGTGTGAAAGTTGGGTTTTGAACTTCGCCCCTTTTCACGAACTTTCACACGTCATAGGGAGCTAAAATTTTTTGCGCAGCACAGTCTCATAGAGAATTTCTATGCAACCACGTATGGGGTAATGCGTATGATGCGTGTGACCTGTGAGAAAGCCGGTTTTTTCAGCTTCTTTGAATTTTTTTGTAATCAACTTTTACACATATAAATAAAGGATTTACTGAAAACTGAGTTTTTTACATTTACTTTTTTTTAAAATTTATTATTGCACTTCGAAATCCAGATAGTCATATAGTGCAGTTTCATGGCTGCGAGTGCACATATTGCTTGGTCGGTCATAGAGTACTTCTTATCTCTGATTGTTTAACGATGTAATTGTGTTCTTTAATGTGCCTTTAATACCTCTATTTGCGTTATATTTCTTATCAAATTTTTGTTATCAAGCTTTTTATTATAATCGCTATCTAATATTCGTTTGATTGTAATTTTCGCTCACTTGAAACAAGCAACTGTTTTGTTATTCGCACATATAATCAAGAAATATTTAAACAAAACTTATGGCGATACTGCACTCTCACATACACAGACGAGAATTATTTGTAACTCTTTTAAATATTAGTTTTTATGATTTCCGGAATACTACGTACTTACCTAATCAGTTCAAATTAGTTTCGATACCTTGTGGATTTGATTACCCTAATCGGTCCAAATTTATAGCCGGTGTCATCCGTGAACTATGAGATTTTTTATTTTAGAGTCTCTGAAATCGTCTAGTCATAGACATATAGACCAACAATTCTTCACCCAAAAGTAGAATCAGAAATTCGTGCAGGGGTTCCCACCCTTATAATGCTCGGCTATATGCTTGGCACGGCGTTGGTGTTAATGAAAAGGAGGAGAAAGGAGGAGATGTCTATGAGCTTGTGTTTTGAATGCCTTTGGATCATATTCAGGTGGGAAGACATAGGTTGGCAGAGCATTCCACATACGTGTTGTGGAACTTATATGAGAAGCGAAGAGTGCTGTCGTCATTAAGGGATTGAATTGGATTAGAAGTAATAGACAAGAGATCATTAATGAAAATGAGAAAGAGTTTCGGGGACAAACTCTGTCAAATGCCTTGTAAATATCGAGTGTAACAAATTTGCTTCCACCAAATTGATGTAAACAACGGTTCCACTGTTCGGTAAGATATACCATCAAATCATCAGTTGAACGTTGCTCCGAAATTCGGTCACTAAGGATTTTGTTAGTTTCATTATATTTCATGAGTTGATAATTGATCAGAAATGTGCTTGAGATATAAGAAATTAATGACAATTTAAATGACTTCCATTTAAATGTCTGCCGGCAATTTCGCATTCGATTTTAGTACTGAGGTCGTATAAAGTCTTTGGCTTATTGGCATAGACCGTGGACATAACCTAAATGAAAAAGTGCAGAGGCGTCCAATTGACTGGTCCATTTCTGGAGATAGCACGGTCACCGTAGTTCGACTTCAATAACTCATTTCTTTAGCATGCTATGCATGAGGCATATGGCATCATCTTGTTGGTAGTACATGTGCACAAAGTCAACTTCTTCCAATTTATCCCAAAAATAGAGTGTAAACAGGTCTGTTAAAGTTGACTATTATTGTAATAATTCTTTATATTAAATGGCATAGTATATAGAGTTGAAACATCAAATAAACTGAAAAGTGGCGTTCCCATTGAAAGACCATTAACAATGACTAATGGCTTAAATCTAATCGTATAGTTAATGTAGTGTGCTGGCCGTAGAGATGCGATGGCAATCAGTAAACGATGCGTAGATTATAGCGATGCATCCATACATCATGATAAGTTGAAAAATTTGGAAGTACAGCAGCGTATAGCCAGAGTGGTAGTGGCAAGGTTATCGCTCTTAGACCACAAAATTGTAAATCTCTGTTAAGTTCTAAGCTTAAGTTACCAGTGCAGTAAACAGAAAAAACTCGAGGAAAAGCGGCCAGAAAAGTCGGTAGCGTGTAGACAAAGTGACAAGGTTATTCCTCAAAGTTCTAAGGCTGTTTGCTGAAAATGCTTGTCCTTTTTAATATTATTTCAATCGGTTGATATTTGGTGCTTTGCAGTTTTCAGCAGTCCTCTCTACGAGAGTAAACCGCAGCCCCCGCGTTTTATCAAAGAACGAGCTGGGTCCTCAACCACAATTGTCCTTAGACTGGTTGAACTTTTTCGGTTGTCTGTGAGCACGGACAATTCTCGCGGTACCAACGCGACCTTGGTGAGGTCTGACATCAAGGGACTCAGCTCTTTCAGAATGAGTGCCTGGGCGATTGCAAAAGCAGACCCTGGCAGCACATTCGTCCGGAACCGCGAACCCCATCATTTGCCACTAGGATGCACCAAATCCTAGGCCTTAGGAATAGGAAATTCCCGTCTGTCCCCTATCACAGACCTGTAGTATTGTATGAAATGAACCACTAAATACAAAGACTTGCTTATAAAGAGATTCTAAGTACCAGGGCTTCACTTCGGGTCGCAAGTGCGAAGACATTACTCATCGGGAGTATACTCTAAGCACCGAGGACCCTTGATTAATATTCCGTGGTAAAATCCTGCAACATTCCAAATAAGAAATCATGCTGCAGATGGATCCCACGGGGGAACATATATAGTCAGGTCAGTGGAATCAAAGTATTGTAATGTAATCAGTACTGTATTGAAATTTTAATTCGATTGGATTATGAGAAGCATGTCAAAAAAGGGCGGGCAAGACAGAAACAATTGTGAAGCTTCTACATTCAAAGTCCACCATCAAAACGATTTATATGTGTACCTTTTACGAATAGTGTGCTGCGTAAGATGCTTTACCCAAAAAAATATGGTTTTGTCACTGGGACTAAACGTTTATGCTAAATTGCAACTCAATTGGACAACGGGAATATGATAAAAATTAACTTGGAATATTTGTGGTAAACGGGCAAAGCCAGTTCAATAAAATCCTTTAATAAAACACCTTTTACTTATTTTAATTTGAGAGCTTAATATTGAAATTCTTCAACCTTTAAATTCTCTCAACACGCTTGCAGTTCAAAAATGCACTCATAATTGGCACTTGGCCCAATTTCTTTGATATTCTATTTCGGCTACAACAGTTCTTTTCTAATTTCCCATAAAAATATGAAATAAATACAAAAAATTTAATTTCCTTCCTTTACTTGTAACTCTCCAGTCCCGAAAAAGAACATCTTCGATATGCGCTTCAGCAGTGACTTCCAAAATCTTCAGATGTGGTGGAAAATCGGCCAGATGACATCGGAACATGCTCTGAATGACAGCAACGTGAAGGCACTCATCGCAAACAAAGATCTGAAATTCGATTTGTTTATTCTGGAGCAATTCTTCCATGAGAGTTTCCTGATGTTTGCCCATAAATTTAACACACCCATTGTCACAATTGGTAAGACGTCTTGCGATGATGATGAGTTTTTTTATTTCGGAATTTTCTCCATCGCAGGCACTATGGGTTACGCTGATAACATGGACCATGCAATGGGTTTGGTCTCCCCATGGTCTGTTATCCCACATTTGTTGCTTCCGTATACAGACAACATGTCATTTATCCAGCGAGCGTACAACTCGTATCTTTCAATGTACGATAGTATCCTGCGACGGTGGTACTATATTCCAAGTATGCAGAAAATGGCGGAGAGACATTTCGCAAAGCACATTGATGGTAAGTAATGGTTGACACTAAGGTAATTTACGTTAAAGTTACGTTTCCGTAGGACCCTTACCATTGGTTCGTGACCTGGAGAAGAACATATCTTTGATGCTGATCAACAGTCATCGCAGCAATGATATTCCCCGTCCGACTATGCCCGGTTTGGTGAATGTGGCCGGCGTTCATATTAAACCACCGAAGCCCCTTCCAGCTGACTTAAAGGTATGTCAATGTGTTGAGAGCATCTAAGGGCAGCTGGAAAATCTTAAAATATCCTTTCAGTCCTTCCTCGATAATTCCACCAGCGGTGTCGTCTACTTTAGTCTGGGATCGTACATGAAGAGCACCGATATGCCGCCCGAGAAGACCGCTATCATCTTGAAGGCGTTCAGTCAGCTCAAACAAAATGTCCTCTGGAAGTATGAAGCGGAGTCTCTGGAGAACTTACCAAAGAATGTCATGATCAAAAAATGGATGCCACAGAATGACATTTTAGCGCATAAAAACGTCGTCCTCTTCATTACACACGGTGGACTTTTCGGCACACAAGAGGGCATCCATTGGGGTGTGCCAATGCTGTGCATCCCCCTGTATGGCGATCAGCATCGAAACACAATCAAATCGGTGAGAGAAGGATACGCCCTGCCGCTGATATTCTCACAGCTGACAGTCGATCAGCTTGTCAGTAAAGTGAACACTCTGGTCACAGATCCCAAGTATAAGCTGCGTGCCATGGAACTTTCACAGAAATTCCGCGATAATCCAATGCATCCGCTCGACGAAGCCATGTATTGGATTGAGTATGTCATCCGGCATAAGGGAGCGTACCATCTTAAGTCACACGGTGTCCATGTGCCATTATATCAGTACCTTTTGTTGGATGTGCTTGGTGTAATTGTGGCCTTAATCTTAGCTGCTGTATGGATTCCAAAGAAAATCCTCAAGCGATTTGCTTCGAAAAGAGATGACAACAACAATATGCGGCAAGAGAAAAAGCGGAAAGGTGACTAGGAGTGGAAGAGAGCTTGCTGCTTATGTGTTTTTACTTTTACGTTCTATATATTATATTATATATACATATATAACTAACTATAATGCTAATGCGAAAAGTAACTTTGTGAGTTATGTTGGTTAAGTTATCCGGTATAGTGTATCGATTTACCAACAACCTGAAGCCACTTTGTAAACTGGTGAACTCCTCGCGCCACCAGAGGAAGGAAGCATTTAAGATAAATTTGTAAATAAACAATTAATTGTACTGTACCTAACCTAGAAGTAGGTACAGTCAGTTGAGCGTCTTTTTTGTCTTCTAGAACCTCTTGCTAAGAATAATTTTCTAATTTATCCTTAATGAATCGATATTAAAGGTTGATATGAAAAAATGTAGATGAAGGCTTTTGTTTTTTTACGAGCTTCACTTTAGATTCTATATGAAGCAATGACTTCTTCAATTTGAATAAACGAGTTTTTCCTTTGCCTATAGGTTCTGAAAAGGGTCACATATTCCGATAAAATGATTTTCTGGTGTTTTCCAGTCCATGGAATGTAACAGTCCGTGTAGTTAGACGCAAGACTGATCAAGTGCTTGTTAAGTCTAATATTACAAAGTTGATCTTAGTTGGGTGCCTGTCCGCCAAGAGATTACAGACGAACTAACTAGAGTTCTGTTTTAGTCGTCATATTTTTAGACCCAGTGCCTTTTTGTAAAGTGAAGAATAAACTGCCAGGGCTAAAAGTTAGTTGTTGGGTCTATCCCAACTGGAGAAATTCCCGAAGGAATTTCAAGAGATTGCTTGATTTCTGCAAGGTAAGTAAGGAACTTATAAGTGAACCTGTAGGCTTTCCCACAGATCAATGGGAGACTGAAACACATTTGAATAAGCTGAATCTGTCTCTAAAGATAGAGTAACTTGCGCTGCTTATAAAATAGAGAGATTTTAGAGAACATCATCAGTGAGGGCTTTGCTCTTGTAACGTCTTTCCACAAAACGTTTCTCACTCTAGTGGACTAGAATGTTGTAGAAATACTAACCTCTATCCTAAATAAACTAACACGACTATGTAGCTTGAACATGACCAGTGTTATAAGCCATGTAAATATATCAAACATCGTTTACGGTCTCCGACAAATAGATGGACTTGCCTGGAGTTTCTTTAACCTGGCATTGGTAATCCAAGACTCTGATGTCACGCCGACAGGAGCAATCCCTTAAAAGTCCATCCAAGAAATTGACTTATTCAGACGATAATTGTTAGAAACCCAAGAGCTATATAAGAAGCTTTCATCCAGATCTAAATCTGAGGCGGCACATGATTGAGAACAACACACAATAGATGGTGGTCAGCAGGTACCAGCAGAAGATCCAACTTTGGTCGCTCATTTAAGATATTGGAGCGCGAAATCAATTCAGTGAATTTCTGTTCCTATCTTCGATCAATTGTAGTACATACCTGCTAAAAGGATGGAACCAGAAAAACACGTTTTCTTAAAGCCAATAAAGCCTGTAAACATCGCGATCTTGACATCGTGCTGGGAATTAGGTTCGGTAAGTTCCGGTGGCTAGTATACACAGAGCATCCTTCTTGAACGGTTTTTTGCGATAGGGGTTTTGAAGCACGAAAGCTAGGCTTATGTTGGAACGATGGCGTAGACCAGGACTTACAGAGTTTTTGAATGACAAATGGATGACATCGGCTCGAATTTTTTTTTGCGGGAGGCCTGTATCTGACACCGGTTATGGGGCCAAATATTATCCATTATAGATAGATACGCATTCTAGGTTAACTTAAACGCCTCATCATTGATACAATCAACTCTCTGGGTATCATTGAACAACAAAAATACAAAGCTAGAAATATAATCTAAATCTAGTATGTATGTTCCATATGGACTGCCAAGCCTTTCAAATGATCGCTTTAAGACTTTGCGTAGGGATTTTCGTACCTAGTTCATATAGCTGACTACGTCAATTTCCTGCAATAAAATCACGCAATGCATTTATTTTCTCCATTGTAGTACATTTAAATAAAAGCTTGTTTTGGAAAAATTACTTTTTCCTGATTCATTTTAATTTGATTTCGTTTTTGGACTAAGTGGTGTTTCCAAGTCAGTTTGTTGTCTGTTTAAGTTCCTTGATATTTTGCATGATTGTCAGTAGAAATATCTTTGTCGTTTTGACGAAAAGCTGAGGGTTGAAGTTTCTCTTCGTAGTGTAGATGACTTGTACTGTTTTATCTTAATTGATTTGAATTCCCCATTTGTTAAACCAGTCGAATGTGTAATCCATTGCATTTCCTGCAGTTGGTTTGATTATGTTTGGTTGAATTATGTTTACCATGCCATGTAATATGAATTTAATTAGAGGAGCATATAGGCAATAAAATTGTTGGCAAAAGTGACAAGAAAAGGCTACAATTTGGTATTGTTGCATGTGTACGAATATGATACACCTCTTTGCATACTTATAAAGTACAAATGGATATGGCTTCTAAAATTATGCAAAAGAAAAGTAATACAAATGAAAGGCTTGCTCTGTGGTTTATAAGAGCATACATTTAGGAGAAAAATTAATTCGTGATGAGATTATTTTGCTAACTAATGTTCCACAAACTAGTACTAGTGTTGCCAGGCTCACCAATGTTTGAAACTCTGTATTAATTAGTTCAACTAATAGATACTTATTTTGACAACAAATTTTCTACCAAAAAAAAATCATACGTCTCATTGATAATGATAGTTTATTGGGAAATAATTAAGAATTTCGCCAGTGCAGTTAAGTGTAACACGGTGGCCTTACGACAACTGACTGATTGAAAACTGTTTCTTTGGGTGAGATAGCGTGTGCGGCATCTTTTGGTTCGTTTTTGAACGAGCGATTATTTTGTCGCTCATAGCTCTAATGTTATACCTACAAAGTTCAGTTGGTTCAAGAATTGAAGACAGCTAATCATCCATTGTGCTTTCACTTCGCTGAATGGCCGAATTATCGATTGGAAGAAGATGAGCATTTTTAGCAAAATATCATCTTTTCCGACGAAGCTCATTTTCACCTCGGTGGGTTATGTGAATAAGTAAAATTGCCATATTTGGGGCACAGAAAATCAAAAAATCCAAAACGAGTGACTATTTGGTGTAAAATATGGTCCAAAGGCGTCATAGGGCCCATTTTAATTCAAAAATTAGCAATAAGCTGTATCGTGCCATGTAAACTGACTTTTCAAGTTCTCTATATTAACTCCGCGTGTCACTGGCTGGCTGGCTGGCTGGCGGACCAAATTATCTGATTGATTTTAAAACCCCTTGATAAAGCCCAATTTTATTAAAACTTTGCAACTTCGTATATGTTTTGGCACTGATCGGGCCGATATTTGCTTTCAACAGGACAGCGCCACTGCCCACACAGCCAACGATACAATTGATGTTTTGCGACATAAGCGTACCCAAGTCTCTGATATAAATGTAAGTACTGGTATGACCATTGTCTGATATACCGGCAGCTTGAATGTTATGATTAAGTTCCTAAATTTGAAGAGTCTTGACAGACTATAGTGGGTTTTGTTGACTTTAAGCAACCGTGTCCGTATTTCTGGTTCCATGCTGTTATCGGCTGCTACAGTTGATCCGAGATAGTTAAAGTAATGCACTACTTCAAATTCGCGTATTCGAATTGAGGGACCAATGCTCGATCTGAATGAAAGCTTCCTGTACAGCTCTTGGTTTTCAACCAACGATATCAATATCGCCTGCGTAAACCAGTATCTGAATGGACTTATTGAGGATTGTTCCTCTCGCCGTTACGTCAGAGTCTCGGATCTCTTTCTCCAACGCCAACTTGAAGAGGACGCAGGCCAGTTCATCCAATTTTCGAAGTCCCCTATAGATGTTGAATGGCTTGACTTGGCTTATAACTTTGGTCATGGTCAACCTACATTGTCGTGTCAGTTTATTTGAGATACCGAATACTTTCATGGCTTTATAAAGTTCTACTCTGCCTATGCTATCATAGGCGGCTTTAAAGTCTATAAAAAGATGGTGTAATGAGTTTTGAAACTATAGACATTTTTAAATCACCTGCCTAAGGGTGTACATCTGATCAGTTGTTAATTTGCCTGGGATGAAGTCACACTGGTACGGACCAATGATGACTATACTGTATGGAGCTATCCTTTCTTGAAGGATAGGGGAGAAAATCTTATATGCGGTAATCAACAACGTTATACCACGATAATTGCTGCATGTTGTTATATTTCCTTTCTTATGTATGGGGCACAAACTTCCCAAACTTCCACTTTTAGATCATGAATTGTTTGGTGTATTGTGGGGCCTCTTATTCTAATTAGTTCCGCTAGGATCCCATCTGATCCCGGGGCCTTATTATTTTTAAGCCGGTTTATCGTCATTGCTGGAGCCTCCAATTCCTCTATGAGATGGCCATTTAGCAACTCATGGAAGTGCTCTTCCCATCGCTCTAAGGTGCCTTTGAGATCGGTGATCAGATTACCTTTTTTGTCCTTGCGGTTTGTGCAACGCGGTGTATATTACGTCATACCGCGGAGTCTTTAGTAGAACTTCCGCGCCTGGTGCGGTCCTTGCTCTCTGTACTGTTCTAGTTTAAAGACGAGATTCTTCTCACAGGCTGCTTTCTTTCGCCGGTGAACTGTTTTTTCATATCTTCTGAGCTCTTTATAAGTCATCTTCACTTGACCGCGTTCTATGAGATTGTTGCGTTGCTCGGTGCGCAAAATTCTTACGTTCATTCGCGAGATTACATTTGTCATCGAACCTGTCGCTCCGATCTCTTCTGTATTGAAAGAAAATTACCACGTGGAGGTTTGATCGCACTTCCACCAGTCAGAGATAGTTACGGCAACTTGCAATTCTGTTGCATTTTGTCTTATTCCGTCTATTTTGCTGATGGCTGACCGCATTTGAAACAGGTCATTAACATTTATTTGATACCGAAATACCTCTGGGTAATGCAAATTTCGGTTACCGCATCTTCTTTGGAATGTTCTCTGTTTTAGTCGATTCACCCAATTTACATTTTCTCGCCAAAACGATTAACTAGAAAGGTGACGTGTTTTATATAGGTTTTTTTTTTTCTTTTTGAAAAAACCATAACTGAATGACAAACAAAAATTTTAATCGTGTCATTGAGCTCAGCGAAAATCATTGAGTACAGGATCCAGTTTACGGATTAGCGCTTACCTTCACTTGTCTACCTTGTCAGCAATTTGGTTGAAGATCCACCGGCCAACAACCACTTTAGGTCAGAACCACAAATTACTTCCATTTGCATGCACTGTATTGGAATTTTACGATTACGAGTATTGTTGTAGCTGTTTTCGATTTATGTGAAGGAAATGTTTATTGCGATCGCATTAGCAGCGATTTATCGAAAGCGATCATCCAGCTCCGTTAGCAAAATTTACGAATTCAAATGTCAAGCATCAGCTTTAGCATCGATCTTTTTCCTGTCATCGTTTGTCTGTTTGAGTAGATATTCGCCAAGGGCGCCGGAAGTTGAATTAATGATCTGTGATCTGTGATACGGTAAGCATTTCGATTGGAGTCGGTGAATTAAAAGATCTGACAGGAATTGTGTGTGAAAGGGGAAAGAAGCGTGTGTTAGAGTTGTTTTTTTTAGCACAACTCCATCAAGATGTTCCACTTAATCAGCTGTCGTTGCTGTTCTTATTGAATAACCCACGCATTCGATGATGTTCACTTTCAATTTCGATTCGATCTCGATCTCGATCTCGATCGTGTGGAATGGATTGATAGATGATTTTTCAAGGGCTGGCTGATTATAATATATCGCTGGTACACAAAAAATCAACAATTCTCTGTGTGGTTTACTGTGATCACTTTGATAGATTATTTTAAGCGTTTGACATTCTCGAAATGTTTTTCGCGGGTATACATTTTGGAAGAATCTTCTACCTGAACTCTTAATTTGACAGAAATAAATCTATATGCAAACGAAATCGTGTTAAACATCTAAAAACACTTACCATCATTTTTCATGTAAATTTTCTCATAAAAAAGTGTTTTTCTCTTATGTAAAGTTATTGCCAAGGGAGAATAACTTACGCCACTGCAATAAGGTGGGCTAAACCCTTTATTAAAATTAATATAAAAATAAAAACCGAATGTATGTAATTTACAATATATCACATTCCTCACGTTTATAGCCAGAATTTGTCAGAATGCTCCCTGATTCATTGAAAAAGCAATAGGGAAAAGCGAACATGAAACTAAAACGACGCGAGTCCAAATGCCTAAATCAATGGATCATGGTCAGGGAAAAAAAAAACCTGACCAAGAAAATATTACATAAAATACAAAACGTAATTCAGCCTTCAAAAATTCCTCTATTGAACAATTTGCTCCTTCAGGAAGTTGCTGACGTCTATTTTGAAGAGCTGTCAATTAAAAGTTTCGGGAAACACGGAGTCGACTAATTGATTCCACATCGATATCTCTCTCGGATGTTGGGTTCTACAAGAAAAAGGTTTAAAGGCAAATCTGTGTTGATTAGAATTGAAACGAGTGTTTGCGTTGCCGAGAAAAGGATCTGGAACTAGAGAACGGGTTTCTGAAGAGCATGTACTCCAGTAAAATTTGTTAGAGCTCATACATTTCTATCTATGCTCCAAAGAATCAAGAGATGAAGTAATGGTTGCATCGTTAATCATACAGACAACTTTGCTCTGAATTCTATCAGGATAATGTGAATGCATTTTTGGAGCTACACCCAACACATATGAATTAAATTCCAAAATTTGTCTAACATAGGTCTTATATAATAGTAATACTTCAGAGGGGATGAAGTAGCAGCTACAACGTTTTATAAAACCTAAGCATTGGCTCACTTTTTTTGAAATTTCATAAATATGATCCTTCAAGGAAAGTTCACTCGAAACCTAACCGTTCAAACCTAACACATTAAGTGAAACAGATCTCCCTTAATTACTGGTGGCACGTAATGCTGAATTGCCTTCTGAGGGGGGATCGAGAATGTCTTGAATGTTTGACAGATTAGCCGTATTCATTAATGCACGCGAACCAATCAAGCGAGAACTGCATTCTTTTTGACTAACAAACTCAGTGAAAGCCAATAAGGTTGCATCATCAGCAAATGAATGGATATCACAGGTTGTAGAAGATAATATTTTATTTATTTTATTTATCCCCTTGTGGGTCCCAGGGCCTCTACTACGCCTACGCGCCATCGCGTGCGGTTCCTGGCAATAAGCTTCAGCTATCTCCAGCTCTTCCACAATTGCCGTGACTCCTCCTCAACTGTTCTGCGCCATGTATTTCTTGGATTCCATTGCATTGCGTAGTTTGTTATGGAACTGTCGCCTTTTCGGGGGGTATGACCAATCCACTGCCACTTCCGTCATTGAATGGTTGTGCCTATTGGTTCCTGATCCGTTCTCTGGTTAAGATGTTCGTTAGAGGTACGGTTAGGCCAGAAAACCCTTAAGATGTTCCGTAGGCAGCTATTTACGAACGTTTGTAATCTTTTTGTGATAGTAGCGGTCGACTTCCAATTGCTGGACCCATACAACAGCACAGATTTAACATTTGAACGGAACAGTCGCAGCTTGCTGTTAAAGCTATTCGCATCGCTTCGCCATATCATGGACATCATTCCAAACACAGATTTTGCTTTCCCGATTCGGTTGACAATGTCCTATTCAGTTCCACCTTCGGTCGAGACAATACTCATAAGATATTGGAAACTCTCTACTCTCTCTAGGTTGATGATTTTGGTTTTGGCAGTATTAATCTTCAAACATTTGTTTTCATTTGGTGCAGCTCCATAATCCTGTGTGAGAGTAAACAAACGTCGTCAGCGTAGTCCAGATGTTTGAGTTGAAATGTACGAGTCCAACGAATTACTCTGTTTCCAGTAGATAAAGCTGCGCGAAGTACATCGCTAATCACCAACAAAAAAAAAGTATCGGCGATAGAATGCAACCTTGTCGTACCCCACTTATGATCTCGAATTCCTCTGACAGCTTTCCTCTATGCAGCACATAACATTTAGCGCCATCATAGGTTGCTTTAATAATACGAGCTATTAGTTTATCGGGTATACCTCTCCTGCGTAAGGCGAGCCAGATAAACTGTCTGTTGACACTGTCAAACACCTTATCAGAGTCGATGAACAGCAGGAGCAGTGGTGACCGGAATTCAACGCACTATTCAATAAGGATCCGCAGGGTCTATACAGGAGGAACCAATGCGGAAACCTGCTTGTTCGGCGCCGAGTGTATCTTCCAGATGTTCGCTCAAGTACTACTTTGGCTATTCTCTTCAAGAGGATATAAAAGCTCTGCTGATGTCGTTGGAGCGGCACGCAGAAGCTCTGCGGGTATACCATCTAGTCATACCGAGTTGTTGTTCTAGAAGTTGTAGAAGATAATAGGTCATTTATATATATTAACAAAAAAAAAAAAGTAGGCGACAATAATGACTCTTGTGGCACGCCAGCATAGAAGAGGAATTACCATTCAATACAACCATAAATAGTCCTCAATCCATGCAATGAGATAGGTGTCTAAGTTGAGCGAACGAATCCTATTTATAAGACAATCATTCCATACTCGATCAAAATCCAAGGAAACGAAGCTTGATTCACCTAAATTTTTAATGCTTCGCTTCCAGAAATGAGTCATGCACGCCATGAGTTCACCTGAAGAGTGATTTTTGCGAAATGCATACTCCCAGATCTTACCGGCCATCTGGAATCCCGCCACTGTCCGTTCAGCCTAAAATAGTATACACTATGTTACAGTCTGTGCAGCAGTCTCGTCAAGCAAAATTTACAGGGTCCTTGGTACACATCCCCCCTAGAAATAACAGCGAAAAGTCGCTGCCCAGGGAAACCCGGACAACCCTGGCACCACTTCGGTCGGGTTGGTGCCATATACTTCAGAGCTATAAAGCTCGCATTATCCCTGGCACCAATGATCTCTGCCCCGACTGTAACCAAGGCACCGATACTACCAACCACCTATTCCTTTGCACCCTACAACCAACGGATCTGTGGTCCAACCCTGTTGGAGCGGCCACTTTTCTTGGCCTGCCAACATAACTCAATGACTAAGCACCACCTTTAGTTCATCTAATTAGTATAGGAACTATCTGCTTTGCTTGCCATTAGCCTTAAGTTAATTTAAGTACACTGCGAAATTGGATAAGTCTATTTGTTCTGTGAATGAGAGTTTAATGCTTGGATGGTTTCCTCTTGTTCTCGTTTCAGGTCTGGAGTTGCTACAATAACTACAACAACAACAAAAACACAAATTAACTTTCTTAGAGATATTCGCCTAAATTTCCTTAATATTCCGAAGACATGTGTTGAAAAAACGACTTTTCCACTGAGCTGCATGTTCCATAAGATATCGTGCAGTTTATCAATGAACCGGACCCACTGCAAATATTGTCCTGTCCCAACCTGCTTTCTCATCTGTATTTGTATTGACCGTAACACAGACGTCAGATTGTGTTGAACATAAACAACAAAAACTTATTGCCGCGTCGATTGCGATTGCAATAAAATTTCTGACCAATATGCAATTTGAAAAAGTTTACAACTCTGAGTATCAATTCAGGTGCGTGCGGTTTGTTATGAAATGTAATTTTCGCCAGTTATGAAGGCGGCGGCACGCATGCATACATTTACCTCAAACGAACGCTTTCTTAAGTTCGAATCTTTAAACTTGAAACTTTTAGCGTAAGTGACTTCGATTTGTAGCAGGTTTCCAGTGGAAACTTTCGGTTTTGTTTTTTTGTTTTTATTGGATGTAATTAATGAATATCTCCGGTTTCAACTGCTTTCATCAGTGCACTGTATGTGCATTCGGCGACAAGTCCCTGGAACCTATTGATCATTGATTCTAATTTGGTGGCTTAAGAAATGTATTAGGACCCATGGAAGAGACTTGTTAATGCTACTTATTGATGATAAAACATACAACAGCCCTAATTCCTACAATAAAATCATCATAGCTACACATCTAATCAGTATCTTTGATCGATCAGAAGAGAGTTGTAGCAGAGAACAACAAAAAACCTAATCATAGAGACAAAAAAAAAATAGTTTCCTTTTAAAAATTGGAATCGCACGAAATAAATTGACGTCAAACTCATCAGGAACTCCGGGTGGCAACAAGCGACTGGACAAAGCTCAATACCTGAAAATCTTTCACTAAGAGATTTGTGCTAATTTGTCGACGGAATTTCGTTTATTTGTTAATAATAATTAGCAACTTTCGTTGTTACATTATGGGGTTTTGTTTAATCAATTTGCGGCCTCGCTCGCATGTGTGCGCAAATACAAAATCGCGGCACTATGTTCAGTCAAGTGTGTTGGAATTTTTCATTTCTTAAATTGATTTTCTCATTTGTGAAATATCTGAAGGGCACTAACGTTTGCCGCTGCGAGTATGGTAATAATGCTTACCAAATCGCATTTGTCACATATTCATCATCCTATTCATTCAAGGATATGAGCAAAAATAAGTTAATAAGTTACTCGTATCTAACAAAAGACGATTACCGGCAATTTGCTTAAAACATTTAATTTTCTGCTGATAAGACGCTGAGGAAATTTGCACTAAAATCTAAGGTCACCTTGCGCAACTATAAATCATAAATGAAAAATGTTAATTAAATATAAATGAGAAGAAGCTACTTCGAAATAATTTAGTTGCAAGGGTGAAAAGGTTTTCTATTTGGAAAAATTTAAATGTGTGCTGCAATGACTTTTTATTACTTGTACAACTAAAAAATCAAAAAAATATTAAAAAGTCAAAATAAGAAATTGCAAAGGAGTACGAATATATAATAATAATTTTAGAATAGTGACTCAAACAAACATTAATAAACAAATTGAAAGAGCAAGTGTCGGAGGAGGAACCAATGGTAAAAGGCTAAGGGATTGGTATCCTTCCACCATAGAATAGAAAAAAATAAACACAAAAAAGTGCAGCAATTATAGATATACGTCAGTGGTGAGAGAACCATATAACCCGATTCCAACTACGGTCGCATCATCATCATATTTGGCTCAACAGCCGGGGTCCGGTCCTGGCCGCCCGCAAAAAGTCTCTTCACCGGTCCCGATTTCAAGCCGATGTCATCCAGTTTGGCAATTCTAAACTCTGGGCATCATGGTCTACGCCATCCTTCCAACGTAGGCTTGGTCGGCCTCGCTGTCGTGCTCCATAAATCCTACCGCAAACGACTTTCCGAGCCGGATCCTCTTCCCACTACGGAGCCTACCGAGCTTAATTCTCTTCACGATGTCGACATCGCGGTAACGCTCGTAGATCTCATCATTATAGAGTCTCCGGAATCGTCCTTCTTCACATACGATGCCAACAATTCTCCGTAATTCTTTTCTCTCAAATGCGGCTAAGAGGTCATAATGCTTTTTGCTAAGCACCCAAGTCTTGGATCCATATGTAAATACTGGTATGACCATTGTCTTATATACCAACAGCTTGGATGTTATGGTTAAGTTCCTGGATTTGAAGAGTCTTGACAGACTATAGTGGGCTTTGTTGGCTTTAAGAAACCGTGCGCGTTCCTGTTCTGGTTCTGGTAGAGGATTGCACTTTTTCAAATGCGCGCTCCACTATTTTAATTGAGGAACCAATGTTAGCTCTTCTAGCCGCAGACCATGCACTTTGTTTTGCTCTCATTTATGTGCAGCCCCAGATTTCATACCCTCTGCTGGATCTGAATGAAAGCTTCCTGTACAGCTCTTGGATTTATACCCAGTTCCGCTGGGATCCCATCAGATCCCGGGGCCTTATTATTTTTGAGCCGACTTATCGCTTTGCTAACTTCGTCTATGCTTGGCGGCGGTAGCATGGTATGATTTTTGGTCATTGGTGGAGCCACCCATTGCTCAGTTAACTGGCCATTTAGCACCTCATTGCGTTGCTCGGTATGCAACATTCTTACGTTCAGACACTCGCTTACATTCGTCATCGAAGTCGTTCCGATCTCTACGACTACTTCCTAAAATGGAGTCAGCAGTACTAATGTATTCTTAAGGCGTGTCCATTTGTCTTATACGCCCGGCATCTCAACCCTAGGACTTATTCTCCCTGTATTTAGGGCGAGTCTTATCGCTTGACCGTAGTTGTTTCTGGTCTCTTCTTTGCGAAGGCCGTCTTGACTCGAATCTGATTCGCGGATGCAGTCTTTCATGATGATGCAATCCGCGCTCGAAGCATACCAACACCACCAACAATGTAGTGGTCCGAGTCGCCGTTGGCATCTCGGTACTTTCGTACTTTCGTCATCAGGTTCTGGTTGTGGCGGCGATCTTTAAACACGTAGTCTATCTGGTTGCAAGTTGGCTTCATCAACAGATACCCAGCTGGCTTTGTGGATATTTTTACGCGCAAACCTTGTACTAGCAACGACCAAGTTATTGCTTGCTGCCAACTCTATTACTGTAAGCTATTTGTGCTAATGTACTACTGCCTTAATACTGGTTCTCTACCTATTTTAGCATTCGTGTCACCCAGAATGATTTTTACATAATACTGAGGGCAGGCAAGGAGTTCCCGTTCGACTGTTTCAAAGAATTCTTCTTTTTCATCATCTGGGGAATCGTCTGTAGGTTCGTGAACGTTTATGAGGCTTATATTTTTAAATTTGCGCCGCTCGCAAAGGTGTATAGCCGTTAATTTATTGCTTTAAAGCCGATAACGCTGGGTTTCGCTCTATTGCTGACAAGAAACCCCACCCCGAGCATATGATGTCTTGCATGACAACTGTAATATATGTCATATTCTGATTTTTGTACGACACCATTCCATGTCGAATCTCCTGAATTGCTATTATGTCAGCATTATATTTGGACAGGATATCGGCCATCCGTTGATGTGCAGCTCGTGCTCTATACAGTGAGCGTACATTCCATGAGAAAATTCTTAAATCGTTTAGCCGTTTTCGTTGCCGTGGTCGTCGTCGTTCATCAGTGTATCCGAGGCTGATTTTGGGTTCCGTAATAATAATTTTTTACAGGCGAGGTTATTGGTCTCGCGCCAACCTTACTTTGAAGGGAGCAGCCCGATCATTCAGGCTTTTCCAGCATTGGAGGAAAATTACCGGCGGCCACCACGTGTAGGTTTGATCGCACTTCCACCAGTCAGAGATAGTTACGGCCATCTGCAATTCTAGGGCATTTTGTGTTATTCCCCCTATTTTGATCTTCAAAATGATTTAAAAACAATAGTTAATTGGTGTGATCGTAATCGAGTTACCTTAAACATAAATAAATGTCATTCGTTTTCTGTTTTCCACGTATCTTGTTATCTTTGAATATAAAATTTCTAGTACCAATCTTTCTCGGCAAATGGAAGTTAAGGATTTTGGTGTGATTTTCGACACCAAACTTAAATTCTCGTTTCACGCTGATTATGTAGTTGCTAAAGCAAATTCGATTTTGGGATTTCTTAAGCGAACTTGTGTCGAATTTTTCCACGCGTATGCTCTGCTTATATGTCTGTTGTACGTGCTTTTCTTGAAATTGCTCTATAGTCTGGTGTCAAATCTATATAAATTCTATAATACGATTTGATTGCGTACAAAAGTCCTTCACGAGATTTGTTATTAAACAAATGATTGTTTATTCATGATGTCTTTTATTATCGTTCTATATATCGCGAATTACTTAATAATTTGAAATTGTATGCACCAGAAAGAATTCTTTGAACAAGGAAATTCTAAATGCCGAAAGCCGTTCACCGCTCGTTTTTTTGGACCGTGGCATCAAGATAAATGCTCAAATGCAATAGCTTTGTCGGCCGTTTGAAGGCCATAATCGCGGCTAAGGGTGGCCAAATCGAAAACTGCTAATGCAATTCGAAAATCTAAATATTTGTGAATATTTTTTACTTTGATTCAATAAAATTCATCAAAAAATAAAAATTCTGTGGGGTTTTGTTTTGGTAACACTTCGTGTCAGTCATCCTGTATGTAAATATTGATTATAATAACTACTGACTTACTTATGTGTCTTGAATTGTTATATTACTTTACCTTGAAATCTGTTAGAATAAAACTCGGTAGATGAATATACTAAAGCAAAAAAAAAGTGAACATATATGAAAAGCTGCGAGTAGTATCGTCAGCTTTAAATTTGTATTAGAATTAGCGGACAGGAGATCACTAATGAAAAAGAGTGTCGGAGGCAAAGCAGAGCCCTATGGAGCACAGGCGTTTATGCGTTGAACATTGGACTTAAATCCATCCAATATGACCTGGACTGAACACTTAGAAAGGTAGCTACTAGTCCAATTGATTTTCTAGGTACTCATTTTTGACAAAAGAGAGCATGACGCTGCCAGACTATCAAATACCTTGTTTTTGGTCTATTATTCAACCCAGTTTCTTGAATTCATCAATTCCCCTGATCGTTGCATTGTATTGGTATAAAGAGTGGAACAAGACTCGTTTTGAAAGGGTCGCGTCCTTCAAATGAAAAAAAATTAGTATAAAATGACTAATTGATTTTATTTTCCAATAAAACGACTCTAACATAATGACATTTTCACATTGAATGGTGATGATGATGCTTCGATGATGTCATTTGTCTTTTGCTTGCGTATTAAAAACTCGATGTAATTTGATACAAACTACTATACTATACTATACTATACTATGCTATAATATAGGTACTATACTATACTATGGATGATACAAACCCAAATGTGCGTACGTAATGAATACCTTTTTATCGAGCTATTAACTATTCAGACAAGAAATGTCTGAGTTATATCCATAAAATTTTAAATATCTGAACCTTTCAGTTCTTTTATTAAGAGCTGTCCATGGATTTTAGACCCAGGGAGATTTACTTAAAACGATTTTGATTTGATTCCATCAGTAAAAGTCCTCTCTCAAAACTTCAAGCTTTTTCACAAATATTTACCTCCAGATTTGTTGTATGATTTCATCGGGAATGGCGAAAACGTCAGCGACGTTGCCAAAAACCATAATAGTTAATATTGTTAAACAAAAACCAGTTTACTTGACGTGGTTCATTCATGCGTTAGTTTGGATGATAATTTGGAAGACAAACAACAAACACTTTTGCTAAACTTAAACTTTCGCCTTAAGTGGATAAGTTATTCAATCGTTTTCTGTTGAATTTAATTTCGGAACTCATCAGATTATTTTCTAGTTCCTGAAGGGATGTTCTTTGTTCATATCGGTTGTTAGTTGTTAACATATTCATTCTATTTGTCATTCCATTTGCCTCATATTCGGTCTTGGCATCCTGACTATGACCTTCTTATACCTTTTATTGTGAAAATACCTAGAAGTTGAGTTGCACATTACTCTGAACGTTCAATTGCTTAGCATCGAAGCATATCGATAAAATCCATATTCATAACTTAATTGACATAAACCAAAGGTGTCGTATAATTATAATGTATGAGATTCTTCAAATGTACATTGCAAAAGCACCATTCGATTTGAATCATCTGCCATGTCGCGAATAAATTAGCAATTAAGCGTTGAAGGATTTTCATCTGAATGTTTAAGTGTTGGACGCGTATATAACCGCATTGATCGATCCGCCTTAGGCGGTCATATGATTTGGTTGTCACGTGAAATGCTTGAAAGCTAACGCGAATAACAATTTGAAATGGAATAACATCTTAAATAAACACCAGCAACAAGAACAAAAAACGTCCATACATCTACGACTAAGCAAATTGTTCGCCATTAAGAAATACGTAATTATTTTTTTGGATTTGCATGAATGGATCAAAAATGTGGAGAACCTTTAGCGATAACATGACGTTGGAGCCTTTAATCCAAACCTTAGTGATGCGAGACAAAATATATAAGCAACCGATTTGCAAAAATTTGGTAATTTTTATATTGATTATTATTAAGGAATACGAGCGGTCACGGAGGCCAGGACTGGGTTTTTGTTGAAGAGCTAAATATGATGATGATACGGAAGATATCTATATATATCAGCAGAATAGAGGGAATAACATATATGCTAGTCGCGTATCTAATCTGATTTGAGGAAGTCAAGTATAAAGCTTTATAACAGCGGCTGCTTTACAAAAATCAGAATATGACATATATAGAGGGAAGTTAAAGTTGCACTCATTCCAAAAGTGGTAATCCCCAGATCAACTTAAATCATATCGACCAATAACTTCATTACTAACTGCATTACTTCATAAAACAATGGAAAAGCTGATAGATCACTACCTGAGAATGGGACCACTGAAAAATGTACCATTATATGAATTGCAATTTGCATACAAACAGCAAAAGTACCCCATAACGACACTACAGAAAGTAGCAAAAGAAATAGAAAAGGCATAAGAGTCGAAAGTGTTCCTTCATGGATATAGAGGGGCTTTTGATAATGCAGGATTTTAGTCAATGGAAGGAGAATTAAATAGAATAGGAGCAAATCTAACAAAATGGATAAAAATCAAAAAATTATCCGTCCCATAAGGACGTCAACTTTTTAATCAGTTAAAGGATGTTCGCAAGGAGGATTACTCTCTCCAGTATTGTGGCTTGTAGTAGTCGATGAACTTCCGGCGAAACTTAATAAAAGAAGACTAAAAGCAATAGGATACGTCGAAGACATCACAGCAATAATTAAAAGTAAACATAAAAAACCAATTGGGACACGATGCAACCTTTACTAAAGACAACATGGATGAGGTGTGAAAATGAAGGGCTATCCATCAAAGCCACAATAATATTATACCTCAAAAGAGGGAAAATAAATATTCCGAACCTAAATGTAGAAGAAACAGAAGTAAATCACAAAGAGAAAGCCAAATACCTAGGATTTATCCTAGACAAGAAACTCACGTCTTGGGAAAAAGATATAAAACAACCTTAAGATAACTACTAGATTAATTCTGGGGACTAAACCCAAAAAAAACTTTTTGGACCTCACCCAAATTATTAGATCGAGGATATTGTACGAGTCGCTGATATAATGTAACAATGTACGGCAATAAAAAAAGTTATAACAAAATTCAAAGGCTGGCATGCCTAAATAAAACAGAGAACTACACCTATGCTTGATTTAGAAGCTCTGTTAAATATTACGCCGTTTTCATCATCATATTTGGCTCTACAATCGGTGTCCAGTCCTGGCCTCTCGCAAAAAATCTCTGCACCGGCCCTGATTTCGAGTCGATGTTATCCAGTTTGGCATCCCTAAACTCGGGGCGTCTTGGTCAACGCCATCCTTCCAGCGTAGGTTTGGCAGGCCTGCCTGTCGTGTTTCATAATTTCTACCGCAAATGACTTTCCGAGCAGGATCCTTTTCGCTCATTAGAGCTAGATGCGTCTTGTCCACCGAAGCCTACCAAGCTTAATTCTTTCTCTTTACGATGTCGATATCGCGGTAACGCTCGTAGATCTCATCATTATAGCGTATCTGGCACCTTTCTTCCTCACATACGGGGCCAAAAATTCTCCGTAAGACTTTTCTCTCGAACGGAGCTAAGAGATCGGAATGCTTTTTGCTAACCACCCAAGTATCGCATCCACATGAATGTACTGGTATGACCATTGTCATATATACCAGCAATTTATATGTTATGGCTAAATTCCTGGATCTTAAGAGTCTTGACAGACTTTGTTTGGTTTGAGCAACCGTGCGCGTATTTCTTGCGCGCTCCACTATTTTAATTGCGGGACCAATAGTGGATCTTCTACTAGCAGACGTGGCCACCATGTACTTTGTTTTGCTCTCATTTATGTGCATCCCCAGATTTCGTGCCGCCCGGTCGATCTGTATGAAAGCTTCCTGTACAGTCCTTTGGTTTCTAGCAACAATATCGATGTCATCTGCGTAAGCAAGTATCTGAATGGACTTATAGAGGATTGCTCCTTTGCCGTTGCGTCCCGGATCACTTTCTCTAACGTTGAAGATGACGCAGGCCAGTCCATCCCATTGTCGGAGACCGTTATAGATGTTGAATGGGCTTGATAGTGATCCGGATGTTTTTACTTGGCTTATAACATGGGTATGGTCAACCTACATAGTCTTCTAGGTTTTTTGGCATGCGGAATTATCTCATGGCCTTATAATGTTCTACTCTGGCGATGCTATCATGGGCGGCTATAAAAGAGTTTTGAAACTCTGGACATTTTTCCATCACCTGCCTTAGGGTGTGAATCTGATCGGTTGTTGATTTGCCTGGGATGAAGTAACACTGGTATGGATCAATGATAACTTTACCATATGGGGCTATCCTGTCTTGTAGGATAGAGGAGAAAATCTTATACGCGGACTCAACAACGTTATACCATGATAACTGCTGCATGTTGATATATCTCCTTTTTTATGTATGGGCACAGGATGCCTCTTCACCAGTCTTCTGGCATAGCTTCTTTCCCCCATACTTGCAATATTAGTTCATGAATTGCTTGGTGTTTTGCGGACCCTTCTGACTTAATCAAGTTTCCGGGGCCTTATTATTTTTGAGCCGATTTATTGGTCTGCTAACTTCGTATGTACTTGGTGGCACTTGTAAGATGCCTTTGAGATCGGCGATCAAATTACCCTCTTTGTCTTTGCAGTATGTGCAACACGGTGTATATTGCGTCATACCGCTAACTCTTTGGTAGAACTTCCGTGCCTGTTGCGGTCCTTGCTCTCATTACTGTTCTAGTTCACGAACGAGATTCTCCTCCGCCGGTGAGAATCATTTCATATCTTCTGAGCTCTTTATATTCTTCTTTGCGTGCCCGCGTTCTATGAGTATTGCTCGGTACGCAACATTCTTACGTTCAGTCGCTAGCTTATATTCGTCACCGGACAGAAGATCCAGCATTGATGCTTCAATTAAGATTGTGAAGCGGGATTTTCAGATCAGTCCTTTTATTATCTCTGATCAATGAACTGAATTGAACTCAAAATCCTTAAATCCTGAAATTCAACCACACAACCAATCTGCTCATGTATATGAGAATGGTCACACCAGTACTTATATATGAATCCTAGGCATAGGTGCTTAGCAAAAAGCAAATTGGCCTATTAGCCATGTTCGAGAGGAAAGTCTTGCCGAGAATTGTTGGCACCGTATGAGAGGAAGGATGATTCCGGAGACTCTGTAATGATGAGATCTACAAGCGAAAAGCAGACTCCTCGGCGTTGCCAACGCTGAAAGCACGGTGGAGCCCAAGGGAACCCAGAGTTTAGGGATGAAAAAGTGGTTAACATCGGCTCGAAATCGGCACCAGTGCTGAGACTCTTTGCGGGAGGTTAGTACCGGATCCCAGTTTTAGAGCCACATATGATGATTATTAAGGTACTTAATGCGCAAAATAGAGGTTGAGCTCTAATGAAAAGAGAAATGAAGAAGAATTGAACACCAGTACTGATTACGACGGGTGTTAATTCGTCAACATTGCTGCCAAAAAAAGTGTTAATTGCATTAATTGTTTTTACGCAACTGGGGTTGTTTTTTCTCTGCAAACAGATTTGTTGGGTGAGGTAAAAGTCTGGTTTTTAGTTAGTTGTCATATTTCTCATTTTTGCTATTCAGAGTTTTGTTTTTACTTTCAATGCAAATGAATTGTAAGCGCAGAGTTTCCACTTTGCTTAAAACCAACAACCAGCATCAAACAACAGATAACAAAGTGGGTCCCGTGAGTTGTCTGCGTTCGCTTAATTTGTTATGCGCACGAAATTTCCAAATCCATCCTCCTGTAAAGAATTATCCAATATCGCTGCCTTAAACATTTTATTGTTATCATGGATAGCTGGGACTTTCCAGTTTAAGCAGCAAACGAATTAAGCGAATGTGACGCCAGTGTGACGGAGAATTGATGACTATTGGGCACAAAGTTTCAGCAGCTATTGAAAAACATTCGAGTGTGAATCTTCACGAAAAATGATTTTTTTTAACTAGTAACAATTGCACTATGCTGTGATACTTTGTAGCTTATAAATAGGAAATAAAGACAATTTTGGCAAAAAACAAGTTTTTGCTAATCGTAAGGTAGTTAGTAAAAATAAAAATTCTTACAAATTAATTCTTTACTTTACGATGTCTTGATCCAGTATGCTACAAGGGAGCTTTGATTATTAAGCAACATTCGAACAAGGGAGCATTTTAGCTAAAACTGAAATAGCTTTTCTGAATTCTATGCTGGAATTTTATAAAACTTCAGAATTTAGGTTAGGTTAGGTTAAGGTGGCTGTCAGTGAAACCGACACACTTAGACCATCAATGATCCATTGTGATACCACACGGATCAGGAAAACTTCCTTCCACCTACTCGATGAATCAATTAAAGCTTCCTATGAAGCGTAGGAGACTACGTTGATTAGATCATTAGTCCCGTTGTAGAAAATAGCTCACATATGGAGTTTACGTTGTGTGTTAACAGCTGATTTCTCGTAAGCACGCAGTTAGAGAAAAAACTTCCGAGCCAAATAAAATATTTTATTACTTTTTTTTTAGAAGCGGTCGGTATATAAATGCAAGCAAATTAAAGTCTGCGAGTAGAAGACCGAAGACGAATTCCAAGTAGCCAATACGGCGCAGCTGCAGCAGCCGAATGAATGAGGTTAGGTGTGGTTAAGGTGGCTGTCAGTGAAACCGAATCACTTAGACCAGTAATGGTACATTCTGTTATCAAGCTGATCAGGAAAAATTCCCTCCACCTACTTGATGAACTAATTAGAGCTTCGTATGAAACGTAGGAGACTACCAATGTCAATGTTGATGAGATCATTAGTGTAGCTGTAGAAGAAAGCTCCCATATGGAGTCAACGTTTTTGGGAGATGGCTGGAGAAGTACAAAGAAGATGCACGATGGTCTCCTCCTCCTCCTCCTCATCTATACAGCTTCTGCAGAAATTATTCGAGCAGACTCCAAGTCTTGCAGCATACTTGCCTATGAGACAAAGTCCAGTGATGACACCTACAATAGCACCGATGTGTGATCGTTTTTGAGAGTCAAACACTTGAAGCGTTTCGGATCTATCTTGGGCCAGATCTGCTTGGTCGCTATGCAAATTGTACCGTTTAACCACCTACAGTTAGTTTTTACATTAGCATCCCGCTTTAACAAGAGTTTACATGTAGCGATTGGTATGCCTATGGAACCATATTCAGGTAAGGAGTGTAGTGCAGTTCCTTGCTTGATGAGTTTGTCAGCCATACAGTTACCCGGAATGTCTCTGTGCCCCGGCACCCAACAAAGGTGGATATGGAACTGCTTCGCCATCTCCACAAGAGATGATCGGCAGTTAAGGGCTAGAATTGAATTTGTAGAGACTGATTCCAGTGATTTCAGTGCAGCTTGGTTATCCGAGAATATACGGTTCAGTATGCGTCTTCGTTCCAGAATGATCTGGAGGAGAAAGTGAACTGGAAATTTTTGTTGAAATGGAGTCGCGAAATGGTGTAGTCTATGTTGTCTGGAATTCTGACTTAATTCAGGATAGAGGAGTGATCGATTTCATTTCTAGTCCACTAGCAGCTACTTGCCTGCTGTAAATGTCGAGTGGTGTAAGGTCAAACAGAATGTCGAACGCGGCAAAGGGGGTTGTACGAAGTGATCCACTCATCAATTTGTCAAGGTTTACTTTCTTATTTAAGGCAGTCCACCATACAGTCACACCGTATAGAAGAGTAGGTCTTACTACCGCAGTAAATAGCCTATGGATTATATGTTGTTGAAGATCCCATCTGCTACCAATGGCTGTTTTGCATGAGAAGAGTGCTACTGTGGCTTTACGAACTCTTTCTTGTATGTTAGGTTTCCAGCTTATAGCTTTCTGTTCAAAATAAGAACCAAATACTTGGCTCTATCAAAGAATATTAAGCTTATACCTTTTATAGAAGGAGGGTTAATATGTGGAACTTTATATTTCCTGGTGAGTAGGACAAACTGAGTTTTGTGAAGATTTACCCCTAAACCCCAGTAATCTGCCAAGCAAGTTAGTTGTTGCGAGCATTTTGGAGTTGGGTTTGCACCCGAGCACTCACAAATTAAAATATTTTGTTCATAAACCCAAACAGTGTAATGAACCGTGGCTCGAACCCGGTGTCCGCTGGGTGCTAGCCACTTCACCACCGACACTGAAAATAAACAAATGCTCTGTAGATTTTTTTATAAATTTCTTCTCATAGCAAATTTAAATGTAATTAGTAACAAAAAATATTAATTCAAAATTTCGTGTCTTTGTATCACTGTGCGCGTTGCAGCACTTGCTCCACCGCGTGACTTTATTCCTACACAATCACACATGTTGCTTTCTTAAAAAACAAGTACAAACACAAAAACCAAAAAAAAAAATCTCACAAAAAAAAAAACCATCAACCTCTTGCCCTGATTTCGGTTTCATTTTGACTTTACCACAACAAACCGTACGATGACAAGACAGCCGCAAAGTACACAGCATCTGCACGAAGCGCCTAAAACCAACCCAAACCATCCACAATGTGTACCTGATGATCAGCATGAGCGTCGTCGTCATTGTCGTCGGCGTCATCCTCGTCATCTTGGTTGTGATCGTTGCATCGCATAGTATCCACACTTCTATCTTTGTGTACAACGTTATCACATGGCTGCTATACGGGTACATATTACTATTATTGTACTCGCTGTTCGGCTTTGGCAGCTTGAGACGCTTAAGCGTCTTGATCAGTGGTGGTGCCTGTGTGTTTGCATACAAATCATACAAGAAAAAAACTTTCTCCTTCAACAGAAATCGAATTGTATTTCAAGAAGATAAGTTTAGAGCTGGAAGCTATTGTCGCCGTCGCGTCGGGGGGGGGGGCAAACAAGTAAAAACTCACCAGAGTATTTGCTTGTGTGTGACTGTGTATGTGCGACGGCGTAAGCTTGAATTTATTACGCTTTGGTATGCGGTCGGTTTTCGGCTTGCCTACCTGTTTGTGAGTTGGTCCGCCAGCTTGTCAGCTGCCCCAATGCACACCCCACCAAATGAGCACCAGCAGCAGCAGCTTTAAAAATCCCACTCCACTTGGCCATTGATTTACCAGTTAAAGCCAACAATCGGGCTCAGTCAGTTGCCAGCGACACTCCGGCATAGTTGGATCGATCGATCGAGCGCGTTCGCATCTTCACATCCAGCGCTCTATACACTGCCGTAGTACGCCTTACACGAGGCATTAAAGGAGCCCGCGGAAGTGCCGCGGTTTTTTAGTTCAGCTTATAATTTAGCGGTTTTGTGTTTGCTTTGATACACACAGTCGCACGACTCGCGACTTTTAGTGTGTGCGTGTCTGCGCGCGCGTGTGCATTTGTGTACATTAGCTTGTGGCCTCATTGAACTATACGGTGAAGGTGACATTTCTGTATGTGTGCTATTCACCTTTTCCGCCCAAATTGCATTTGCGCCTGCGCGACCGATGTGCATCTCATCTTTTGTCGTTCAAACGCTCATCTCCTAACAATAACAGTCCGCCAACGGTATGCTAAAAGGTGAAAAAATCAAATTCATGTCATTTGTAATCGGTTATTATCTTTTCGGCAAAAAGCAGCAAAATTAACCCCCGCACAGTTCACAAGATTATTGCCACCGCAAAGTGTTTGTGTGTGTTCCAAAATTGTATATTAATTCCTTCCGAATAAATTCCTTATTCCTTATTTGAAAAATCTATCAAACCGAAGTGCCTAAGATATTACTCTCCTTAAAAATAAATAAATAAAATTAAACAAATATATCACTTTCGAGTTTATTTGTTAAACCCTAAACGAGGACATTTTAACTAATATTAAGGATTAAACTTTAATTAGAACAGCAGCAATAAAATGTCGAATTCTGGACTGATTTTTGGCGTTTTTCTTTGGTAAGATTTTTTTACTTTCATTCAGTTTTTTTATTAAATTTCCTTTTGAGGTTTTGAAGCGAGGAAGAAATATCGAACATATTTTTTTTTCGGGTTCTTTGAATATCCTCTTGATAACACTTACTAATATTTATATTATTTATACTACTAATAATGTGAAAACCTCGTTGCGATTGTGTCAAAATAAAATCAATTTCAGTAAGTGTTTCATGTAAACTCTATAACACCCAAAAGATGCACCTATGAGCTAAGAGTAATAAACTATAAATGCTGAGAAATAAAAGCACATTTGAAGCACTGCCTGCTTTTGTGGTTCATATTGTAAAGCACACAGCACACAGAGGTTCTTTCTTCTTTCTTTTGTTAAAAAAAAATCTTTAGTTAACTCACACATTTTTGATATAATAAAATAGTTCCAGCGAACGGCGAAGATTATTAATTTCGTTGTTTGATGTGACTCGTATTATTTTATAATCAGGAACATCCTCCAAGATTGTCATTTTAAGTAAAATATTTTCTGCTTAGATTGTATCAAATCACATTTTCAGAAAACCTATCACGAGCATTTGCATACAGTTGGTACAATGTACTCGTTTGCTGTTAAGTAATAGGCGATATTGTCCATTGCGAAGTTTGTTATTCTTAAATAAAGGCCTAAGGTAACGGTTATAGGTAGATGCCGTGGTCATTGGTTAGTGCATTTGAGATCTGAGCGGTAGATTCGAAATTCGATTCCCAGATAATATAGGGTTTTTCAATAAGAGCACTTCAAATTTTTTTTTGAATAAAACACAAACTGTTCGACTATTGAACTAACTTTTTTTTTATTAACGAACTTGAACATATACATATGATACATTTATGTATGAAACTCGATTTCTTTTGCATGACCACAGCGTGCACGTTTTACGAAGTCCAATCTTTGAACCCAATTTTCGACCCAATGACGCCGCCGGCATGTAATCCGCACCAAACAGTGACTTTTTCGGGATGCCACGGTGCCTCATGAATCACGTGTGGGTTGCTTTCTGCCCAGTAACGCATATTTTGCTTGTTGACAAATCCTTCTAGCCAAAAGTGAGCCTCATCCTCTCATGGACCGTAAAATGGCCGTAATGCTCTTAAAGTAGCGGCGACCAATTCCGGCCTTGGGCTTGGCTTTAGGTCACTTTCCACTGCATATCTGATTTATGCTTACCTGATTTAAAAGGTTAAAACAAGTTTTTGCTATTGAGAAATACTTATGTCTTATGTCTCAAAATAATTGGGCCCTATGACGCTTTCGCAAAGTGACGTAAGGCCTATTTGGCATTATGTCACTTGGCGTTATGTCACGGCACTGTATACGGCTTTAAATTATAGGCCCCTTAATTTTTTGTGAAAAAAATATAATGCGCACCCAGGTGGATGTATCAATAGAAACGTCTCTGGCAGAACCGATAACCATAATCAGTTCAGTGAAAAAGGAACTGGAAAATCTTGACTACACCATACCCGTTTTATGTTTCGAAATTTCGGCTCCGTGGCTCCGTGGAAATGCACATGGCTACTGAGCAGGAGGTTCGTGGTTCGAATCCCAGCAACACCAAAAGTATTTTTCACGTGGTCCCACCTACATACGCAGCAAAAATGGTCGCGAGAAGCTAGGCCTTGGACCGCAATGGTCTGTCACGCCGAATATTATTATTATTAATATACATTAATAACATTAATGAAATAAAATTTCAAAAAGGAAATTCGTTCAATTGGATCGTTCTCTAGCATATTTCGAAATTTTGAAACAACCCGGCCTATGTCCCCTTGTGGGTCCTAAGGCCTCTACTACTCCTACGCAACGGTTCCTGGAAATAAGCTTCAGCTCATCAATTGTTCTGCGCCATGTATTTCTGGGACGACCCGTTATTTTACCATCCTGAGATGACGGAGATGACACTATCAAACGCCTTCTCAAGTCAGCTCTTTGATGATTCTGTAAACGGTTCTGCTATCGCACAAGCTCGCTGCCTCCTATGCTTCTGAGGCCAGGTTGTTAGTATAATTACGTTTGTCACGTCTTATACTACGCTGCACTTCTCTCATTTTTCTTCGATACAGCTGGGGTATCTACAATACGAGCTTTAAGTAGCTTACGTTCTTCAATCCGCCTCCAGGTATACTCGGTAAGCCACGTGCTGTGCCTCGCCTGACTTCTACCAACAATTCTTTCCGCTCCAGATGTGAAAATATTTTTTACAACTTTCCAATGTTCTTGGATAGTTATCGGTAGTGAGCTGCTGATTGCTTCCACTCCTTGCGATAAATGATCCCTTAAGTGTTTGCGTACTGAGGGGATCTTTAGCCGGTCGATGTTATACCTATGCATTCGGATGATATTGCGGATTCTTTGAACTGATGCAGTACGTAACTGGACAGTAGCTACCATAATGTGATGATCCCGTACCCTATATATGTCGGCTCCTCGTCCTTTTCGGACGTCTAAAAGACGACTTCTATAACGTCGGCTGATCGCCACATGGTCTATTTATTTGGTTGGATGATGATTGCCTACCAGTCTAGGCAGGTCTTATGCTCAAAAATGGTGCCTCCTATGACAAGGTGATTGGAAATGCAGAAACAAGTCTATCACCATTATCATTTAGTTCGCCGAGGCCGTGCTGCCCAATCACATCTCTGAGTCCTTCAATGTCGTTGCCTACCTTGGCACTCAAGTCTCCCATCACGATGACGATATCTCCGTACGGCGTTGCGTTGAAGCTGATTGTAGAAGTTGTCCTTTTCATTTTCAGTCCAGGGATTCGTTCAGGCGTAACACTGTATGATCGTGACGCGCCGTACTCTAGTCCAAAATCTGTCCGATTACATCCTATTATCATTAGGGTGCCACAAAATTAGGTTTCTGCGTGCTGTTGACGTTAGCAGCAGACCCACTCCAGATTCACGGGGACTGCCCGAGTAGAGTAGCACAGTAAACGCTAGACCGTTCGCACTTGCAATTTTAGCCTAAATATATAGGGATTTATACACATAGTTGCCCGGGGACCACCACTAGGAGGTAAAGCAAGCACTACATCACGAACTTGATTGTTGCGCTACTGGCTCAAACCAAGTTTTGAGCAGTCAGTAGTTTCCTGATCAAATGCAATGCAGATCGCAATGCTGATCATGAATCCGATTAAAATTAATTCCATTGACTTCTGATCTAATCGATTCAGGAAGGATTTCTAGATAAGAACACGTAGATAATCACGTACCAAAAACTTTAAAAAAAAAATTAAATAATTTCTGTCCGCTTACATAAACAGCAATAACCACCTGGCCTAAAGTTTGTTTAATAAATGCTAATCGTTACTTGTTTTCATTTAATTATAAATTCTAATAACGAAACAATTCGCAGAACTCAAAATTCATATTTGGCCAAATCTCGTTCTGATGTACATATTTGACCAGCAAACTGGCCGCACATAATCTGAATAAATTATGAATTTTACATTAATTCTGGCGAAAAATGTAATGGCATTATTTTTGTCCATCACTTAACACGGCATAGTGCAAATAGGAAAACAAAGTAGCGTTGTGTCTGAGTAAATTTGTATTGGCTATCATCTCCTTTTGCCGACTTGTCTATATCTTTTATTGAACACAAATGCACAAAAATGGTCTTTCAGTCGAAGCTCACAATTTCACTTTTGTTTTTGTTTAAATAAATCGGCGAAAAAACTGCCATGGAATGGATGGATGGAAGATAAAACGGAAGAAAATTCAAATGCAGGTAGACAGAGCAGTGGCTACGAGGCAGACATACAGACAGATACACAAAACAAAAAACTTTCAAAAGAAGGAAAACTACCATAAATGTAGATATAGTTTTTTTTTCCGATAAAAATTAACATTTTCTTGTTGTTGTTTTGATTTTACTCTTCTGGAGTAAAAACGTAATTACCACCAAAACACGTCCCAGAGTCAGTCTGACGGCTGAAATAGACAAAACTACACAATAAAGAATTGAAGAAGATGCTTTTTTGTTCAGAAATAATTTTACCATAACATGTTTGTCTCTCTGGACTAGTGTGGTTTGGTCAGCAACGCCCACCATTACAAAATCTATAGTTCAATTCAATTCAATTCGATATCTTGAATTTTTGAATTTCAAATTCGTTTATCATTTTTGTTAGTTTCGATAAAGATTTTCATTTGATTTTTATTAATTTTGAATATTAAGCGGGTGTCAGTCAGGGTTTTAATTCCTGTTTTTGCTTTTTTGGTATTCAGCAGACGTCGCCTAATGCCTGTCGCCAGTGGTGATTTGCATAAATGCGTAAATTTTTACTGACAGATACATAGATACTTATTGAGTTCCAGTTTCCTCTTTAATTAAAAATTCATTCATCTCGATTGCAATTCGAAAAATATCTCGTTGGCGTCGCATACGATTTAGTATTTTTTCAATTACAGATACAAAGATACTTTTTTTTTTTATCATTTTTCAATAAGTCGTTATTTATAGTGTGCTCTTAAGAAATCGCCTTAATCGCAAATTTTACACAAATTTGTAGTTGAATTTAAGTTATTTCAAGTTTCCAGTGTAAAAAACGCCATCGTAATAAGTTATACTGTTTTGCAAACTTAAAGAAGCTTACAGAATTAAAGAATTAAATAAAAGAACATTTAAGTTCACCAATCATGTAGTAATCTAATGTAGTTTATGGTTTTTTAAACCATTTTAGCCTTATCGAGTAGTGTATAACTTTATCCAAAGATTTATGCGAATTTGTTTGAATTAAAAAGCAATCGAAAAGTTCGAGCGAAATTAAAAAAAAAATGTTCAATGCTTTTTAGAAGAAATAAGTACTGATAGAATTTTAAGGAATCTGAAAAGCCCCATTGATTATGGCTTACAAATATTTCTAGGAGCTTATTGCGAGAGTCATTTCACACTGAAATTAAAGTCTATTGTCGATATTTCAAGACCATATTTTTCAATTTGATAGAAATATTGATACAATCAGAAATTTCTGGTCGATCGAATGAAAAAATTGAAAGTGACGAGAATAACGACGAAGTAATGATAATGTTGTTATAAAATTTAGGCTTTCTAGAGTTTGAATTGGATTTTTAAAACAAATATTCAACACAAGTACGTTTATTCACAAATGACAACTTTAATTAACAATTTACAACAGTTAACAATTTCACACTGGTGATTAATTATTATTCACATAGGCGGCAGCACTATCTACTTTCCACTCTACTACTTCCCACTCTTTTGAAGTAGTCTGGTTTACTTCCAAAAATTAACCAACTGCGATAAAATTTATACCTAATCAACAATTTCGAGAAGGTTCTTTTCTTGGAGACCACCTAGAACATAACATACTGGTATAATTTTTCTAAACACAACTTCCACACGTATAACTGTTGCACACAATTTATATACAAGTTTCTAGTTATATGTTAGGGCTTTTTGTACACAATATTACTGACCCTAAATATATGTCATGATTTTTGGTAATTTCTCAATTCTAATACAATTCAGTACAATGCTTATTCTTATAAACGAGCTTATTATAACCTACTTTCTCTCTCATGCCATGACCACGTCCCCATACATCCGACACCCAACTTATGCCTTTTCAATTTAGGTTAAATATCTCGGAGTCTTCCTTGATTAGCGACTAAACGGGAATTCTCATATCAAGTCCGCCATCGAACGTGCCAGTCTTTATCCTACAATGATACATTTGATGTATACAATGATGGTGAGAGCTATAATCACGTACGTGTCCATTATATGGTGGCCGAAAGTTATTGAACGGACAACGGTAATTAAGCTTCAAAGGCTGCAAAAAATTGACTGTCTAGGAATAACTGGAGCCATGCGAACCAGACCTACGACTGCATTAGAAGCTGTTGTAGGGCTTTCACCCCTCCCAGGCTTCATTATGAAAACGGCCTCTAGATACGCTATTAAGTTGCAACTAGAATATAGGTATAAACCAGGTGACTACGTGGGACACCTGCAATTTCTTGACTCAATTCCAGAAAGAGACATGTTTTGCACTATCCCTGACACCATGGCCTGTGATTACTGTTTTGGCAGGTTATTTGAGGTTAAAATATTGGACCAGGCAATCTTGTCTAATGGGGTTCGAGCACTGGACGATAAAGGTCTGTCTGGTACACAAACGAATCGAAGATGAAATATGGAGTGAGAGCTAGGGTATTCGGACCCAACACCAAAGTCTCGATACCATTGGGTATTAATCCCACTGCTTTTCAAGCTGAACTTCATGCCATTAGGGCTTGCGCTAGGATTAACCTTAGTAAGGGTCTTAGAGGCGCTACGATTCTTAAACCTATTATATCGCTTAACCATAGTTGTTGCTGATCTCATCGTTGCGATAGGCAGCCGTGTTTGCTCGAATCTGTTTTGCGGATGTAATCTTTCGTGATGATGCAATCCGCTCCATATCAAAGATAGTGGTCCGAGCCGACATTGGCACCTCAGTAGAATCGTACCGTCATCAGGTTCGGGTTGTTGCGGCGTTCTATCAACAGATGGTATATCTGGTTGAAAGTGGCTCCATCAACGATCCAACGATCAAATTATTGCTTGCTGCCATCTCAATGACTCGTTGTCCATTGTCATTAGCGTTCTCGTACTGTACTGTACCGAATACTGGCTCCCTACCTATTTATGCATTCATGTTCCCCGGATTGATTTTAACATCATACTGTGGGCAGGCATGAAGTTACCGTTCGACTGATTCAAAGCATTGTTCATTTCATCATCTAGGGAATCTTCTTTAGGTGCGGGAACGTTCATGAGGCAGGCTTATGTTTTTAAATCTGCCCCGCTCGCGAAGGGTGGCTAGCCGTTCATTTACTGCTTTAAAGCCGGTAACGGTGGGTCTCATTCTTTTGCTGACCAGAAACTCCACCTCCACCGCGAGCACATGATGTCTTGCATGACAGCTGCAGTACATGGAATATTCTGATTTTTGTAAGACACCATTACCCGTCCAATGTATCTCCTGCATTGCTGTTATGTCAGCATTATATTTGGACAGGGCATCGATTAGCTGCTCTGTAGCTCGAGCTCTATACAGTGAGCGTACGTTCCATGAGAAAGTTCTTAAATCATTTAGCCGTTTTTGTTGCCGTGGTCATCGTCGTTCATCAGTGTATCCGAGACTGATTTGGGGTTCCGTAATAAAAAAATTTTACGGGCGAGGTTATTGACCAAGCTTACTTTGAAGGGACTTCTAGCCCGATCATTCAGATTTTCCTGTATTGGAGGAAAATTACCGGCGGCCACCACGTGGAGGTTTGATGGCACCAGTCAGAGTTAGTTACGGACACCTGCAATTTTGATCCATTCTTTATTATTCCCCCTATTCTGCTGACGGCTGACCACTGATTGTCAATTTACTTTAATTTATTTATATATTACTAGCTTTTCCCGGCACTCCGCCACCCACACAAAAAATTACCGCCTTGCCCTAACTACCACGGGAGTCTAAGCCTAAACAAAGTGCCAGCTATAGGATCGCATTTGCATTTACCGGGGTTAGTTAGGACGCATATTCTGTGAATGTTTCATCCCAATCGGCTGCCTAGTTTCTGAGTTTAAGTATCGTATTATAAACCAACAGACATTCATTTTAAAATACATACTAGTTATTAATCCCGGCGTTATCCGGGACCCGCCGATCCTAACCTATAAGACACCGTTTAGACCTACCAAAAGTTAAAATACCAGGCGCCTCTCACAGCTTACTCACCCAAGCAAATTGACCGATCCCACACTGAAACCATCGCACACCATTGAGCTCCACCCCCACCTACCCGCCAATGACCAAAAATTGTAGCCTATAACGTGTTCGAATAGTGAGTTATGGTCGCTAGTTCATACATAACTCCCATGTAAAACGGCGTTTTTTTTCAGTTTTCTCGAATTTTTCAAGTTTTTCCCGAATTTTCAAATTTTTCTGGTTCCTATAATCATCCCCGGACTATTACGAACATTTGAACAAACAAGCAGTGCACAGAAAGCAGTGCAGCTAACAGTGCAGCATACAGTCAACGTATTCGCTCGACCGTTTTTTCGTCGACTTTAGTTACAAAATTGGTTACCACGAAAGGCCCTTTTATTTCGACGGGATAATATAGCCTATGATTACCATGAAAGTCCATTCTAAATACTCTTGAAAGAATATTCTATATCGGTTCAGTAGTTTCGAAGATAACCTCCTACACACAAACCAACATTACCTCTTTATTTTTATTTTTATTATTTAGATTTATTCTCAAACACACAACAAATTTTAGGACTACCTTTCTTTATCAGATATAAAACTTGATTAGATATTTCATCTTTTAATACTATGCACAAAAAATTACAAATTTGTTGAACTGTTTCAAAAAAATGTTGCATATCAATAACCTCTCTTACTGCATCATTTATTAGCAAAAACTACAGCAACAACGTTCGAATAATTCAATGCCATAATAATTCTTGGCAAAGAAATCCATTTTTTGTGTTGCGTTCTAACAACCAACCTCTACATTTGCAGTCTTTAAGACCTTCATGCTGTGACATTATCTTATAAGATTTTCAACTTTATCGCCATCGGTAGTAGCTGCAGATAACCATACTCACACCAACCTAAAGAGTAGCATTTGCTTTTTTGATCTTTTTCGACTTGAGCTGAACCTCTCGCATTTCGTTTGTTAGCGACACATTCACGCTTCTAACATACACAACATCCTCGTACCAAAAGTAGGTAATCATTCATGTCACCACAAACAACAACAACAATAATAACAACAGCAGGCATTTTGAGATAAAAAACTATTTTGAACAAAAGATACTTTTCGCATGTGGCATACGCGCCGTTGTACATAGCAGACACATAGATCATCGCGAACTATGAATGCCTTGCGCACTCTGCTCAACACGACTCAACAACCATACATCAAACTGTCACTATTAGTTCTTAATGTCATTTTTGTATTGCAAAGGCTGTCCCGCCGGAGCCGGAGCGGTGTTTTTTTTATAGAAGAAAAATGCAATTGCCAATGAGATTGTTATGAACTGAATACCAATTATGGCTGCTGCATAGGGGTTTTCCAAAAAAACCAATTAATAAGTAAATGGCGGTGCATATGCACAAATTATTAAAATACAATGCAGGTACAGACGGGCATTGTCGGTCGGTCGGCCGAAGGTGCACTGAAATTGTGTCAAATTCAAGCGTAAAACTCATTCAGCGAATGATGGTGACTGACCTTGCGCATTTCCATTGCGAATTGAATTGGATAACGTTACGGTGTGAAGGTCGAATAAGTTTTGGGTGATTTTCTTGAAAACTTCATATTGATGTTATACCCGCACGCATATCGACTATCGGCCTCCTAAATTGATAAGTGACTCAAGGCAACTATTCATTAATTTCTTTAAGGATAGGTCCGTAAAACCACAATATTCACATTTTAAGTGATAATGGAAGCTTGTAAGTTTTATCCTTAAATGTTCCTAAAACCCTTCGCTCTCTTAGCCTTAAGCGAATGAAAAAGTAACTCAAATTGAATCATCGAATTGTGGGTCATTAACAAAACTTAAGTAAAACAGAACTCTGCAAATTTCATTATTTATCCACCTCGATGTAAACGTTCAAGTAATTTATTTGAATGAATCAATTCCAAAAGACGTTTAAAAACGCTGCCGATTCAGGTTCTCGTACAGTGTATGTACTGTCCATGAAGAATTATGGCAACACCTCTTTAAATTGTGATATACTCACTCGTAAATACAAGATTGTGGCCGGTGTACGAGTGTGTATCTGCATCATTCTCGTGTGCATCTATCAGCTCTACACGATCATCGATTAATTCAGCGATCACTGGCATCATACGAGTTTGGTATTCCACGATGAAACCAGTTGGCAAAAGAATTTTTGTAATCGCCATTTATGTGTGAAATATTCCGGTACTCGCGTTCTAAATTCGCTATAACCTTGACCCCATGCATTCGAGATATTTTAATTTGTCCTCAGTTGGTGTGTATTTGAGGAAAATTTTTTGTATTGCCACCTGCGTTAAATGTTTTGTGAAACATTGTTGCAGTGACATTGTCCAATAATTGCTTATTAACTATGGTTTCGAAATGGATGCTTTAATGTTAGGTGTTTGCCAATTAATAGGAAAAACAAAAGAATTTTGTTCATTGAGGTAACTGAAAGTGTGCAGTGGTCATAAAATGGATGCCTGATGGATTCTGGGACATAAAAGAAGGAGGTTAACTAGATTTTCAATTTGTTGGCTTCAACTCGTTCTTTGATTTTTTTGTCGTCTCTCCCATAATACGTTAAAATCACACCAGAGGTAGTTTCAGTGCTATACTCTTTTCCTTTGTTAATGCAAGTTTCATTACATATTACGACTACCATTGACAGTAGGACACTATTTGCCCGGGTGCTACTTTTAAGTTATCTCTTACAATTTACATAGCACAGCGGCACGTCCTGCACCAGTTTTGCTTTATTTCCTTTCTGGAAGTGCGATCAAACCGCCACGTGGTGGCCGCCATAAATTTTAATCCAATAGAGCAAATTTGAATGATCGGGCTAGAGGCCAATAACCTCGCCAGTAAAAAAAAACCATTACGGAACACCAAATCAGCCTCGGATACGATTTTTTCATGGAACGTACGCTCACTGTATGGAGCTAGGGTATGGAAACGGCTAAACGATTTAAGAATTTTCTCATGGAACGTACGCTTCCTGTATAGAGCTCGACCTGCACAGCAGCTAGCCGATATCTTGTCCAAATATAATGCTGATATAACAAAAGTCTAGAAATACGGGGAATGGTGTGTTACAAAAATCAGAATATGACATGTACTACAGTTGTCATGCAAGACATCATGTGGTCACGGTGGGGTTTCTAGTCACTTACAGAGAAATCCCCAGATGAAAAAGAAGAAAAGTCGAACGGGCACTCCATACCTATCATCAGTATGTTGTAAATATTATTATGGGGGATAAGAATGCCAAAATAGTTAGAGAGCCAGTACTCAAACAGTACATTTGCACCCAATGCTTACACGAGAACACAAATGACAATGGAAAACGAGTTATATAGATAGCAGCAAGCAATAATTTGGTCATTGCGAGTACAAGGTTTACACATAACAATATCCACAAAGCTACCTAGATAGCTCCTGATGGAGTCAATCGCAACCAGATAAACGAAGTATTGATAGAACGCCGTCACAAGTCGACTGTGAAGACTACTTACAGAGGTACCAACGATGACTTGGACCGCGTTGCAGATACTGCAAAGACAAATACTGACCGCTGATCTCAAAAGGTTCTTAGAGTGATGGGAAAAGCACTTTCATGAGTTGCTAAATGGCTAGCTAACTGAGAATTGGAGGCTCCACCAATGACCGAAAACCACACTATGCTTGCCGCCATCAAGCATAGGCGAAGAAGGCTCAAAAATAATAAGGCCTCGGGATCTGATTAAAACTGGAGGCCATGAAACAATAGTGCTAGTATGGGACTGGCGAAGAGGCATCCTGTACCCAATACATAAGAAAGGAAATATCACAATTTGCTGCAATTATCGTGGCATAACGTTGTTGAGTACCGCGTATAAGATTTTCTCCTTTATCTATCTTTAAGACAAGATAGCCCCATACGCTAAAGTGACCATTGGCCATTACCTGTGTGGCTTCATCCCAGGCAAATCAACAACTGATCAGATTTACACCCTTAGGCAGGTGACAGCCCTTAAAGCCGCCTATGATAGCATAGCCAGAGTAGAACTTTATAAAGCCATGAGAGAATTTGGCATCCCAAATAAACTGATAAGATGATAAGACTATGTACTTTGACTATGACAAATGTTATAAGCCAAGTAACTATATCCGGATTACTATAAAGCCCATTCAATATCTATAACGGGCTCCTAAAATGGTATTGACTGGCCTGCGTCCTTTTCAACCAGGCGTTGGAGAAAGCGATCCGAAACTTAGATATAACGATGAAAGGGACAATCAGATACCGGCTTACGCAGACGATATTGACATCGTTGATAGAAACCGAAGAGCTGTACAGGAAGCTTTCATCCAGATAGAGCAGACGGCACGAAGTCTGGGGCTGCACATAAATGAGAGCAAAATAAAGTACATGGTGGCCACGTCTGCGAGTAGAAGATCCAACATTGGTCCCTCATTTCAAATAGTGGAGCGCGAATTTGAAGTAGTGCAATCCTTAAGCTATCTCGGGTTAGTTGTAGCAGCCGACAACAGCTTGGAACCAGAAATACGCGCACGGTTGCTCCACGCCAACAAAGCCTACTTTAGTCTGTAAATCTTTTCAAATCCAGAAATCCAACCACAACATCCAAGCTGCTGGTGTATAAGACAATGGTCTTACCAGTACTCATATATGGATTCGAGACATATGGTTGCTTAGCAAAAATTATTCTGACCTCTTAGCCGCGTTCGAGAGAAAAGTGCTACGAAGTATTGTTGGCCCCATATGTGAGGAACCAGCTCAGTAAATTTTATTGCAAGTTACTACTTTCGAAAGAATGCGTGGCAATCGGTTTTGAGGTGTGACAGTGTAACTATTTTCTGGATGTATTTAAAATGAAGTTGGGTAGTTTTATGGAAAGTCTTACAGGTCTCCCGGTATAGGTGGGTGTGTTTGCTTTTGCATTGAATGTGTTTGGGAAAACCCCATACTTGGGCACAGAAATTCATTTCAATTTTTGCAGCGGCTTCATATATTTTGTATTTAGCCGAATGGCGAATATTTTTGTTTCCATGAAACCGGAAACTTAGTCAATGTTGCCCAGCTTTTAAAAATGTTCTGAAAGACATATAAAGCTTAACTCATGAAGCCAACAGTTCGATACACGAATTTGATGATTTACTTCTTAGGTATATTGCAATTGATACAAATATTGATTGAAACCATTTCGTTGGAATTCACCCAGAATCCAGACAACCAGAATTGTAAATTAGTGTTAAGTTAATTATATTTCATTATCACACAAATATTATTTAGAAAAAATAACAACTGAGAATCAATCTAATGGACGAGATCAACAGAACAAATTGAAGTAAAAGGCTTGTGACTCTTCAATTGCAAGTGTTCGTGTAAACATTTTTTAAAGTTTACGAAACTATTTCTCCTGGGAATGGCATTGCGTGAATATTTACTCAATGAATTATTTATGAGTTGATATTTCCTTGATATTTACCGATATAGGTATGACTTGTATCTATCTGATGCACTGTGCTCTGCTGTACAGTACACTCGTATCTTTCATAACTTTCTTTGTAAATATGTACTCGTATTTAAATAGTTTGGCCGCGGAATGAGTGGAGACACGCGACGCATTTTATTGAACAAAGAGAAAAGTTCACAGGCTACACTCAGATGAATCAACGGTCATAAATGTAATGTTTTGCTTGTTAACCTTTTCCCCAAACATTAGAAGTGATCATTTTGTCTATCCGCTGTTGAAATTTAATGATGCGACAAATTATTCACACACTCATTTGGTGGGGGGAATTAGGATTTCGCAAAAAAAATATAGATCAGATAAGGTAGAAATGAATAATCATCATTTGTTTTGAAGCTAATTGTGCTTAAAATTGCTTAAATCTCCAGCAATTAGGCAAATGTACACAGTGAGCTTCCCAGAAGATAGCACTGAGGCACTGTTATGGGTAAACAAAAAAAAACGTTGTGTTCCTTCCTATTCTTAGAAGAATGATAATTCTCTTTAATTTAAAAACAGTTTTTGCAGTACACACTATAATGCAACGAAAAATATTCAAGCCGGTTGTAAGAAGTGACTTTCCTGCTAATACATTTATTTTTGATGTTTCTACAAATAGATCTAGACGTATGGATCAAAATGATCAAAACCTCTTTTGATATTTAAAATTCGCTAACATAAACAGAGTCCGTAACAGATCGTTACTAGAAGTATTACCAATTAAAAATGCTTTAGTTCCTTCAATTAAAAACAGTTTTAATGAATAGTTTAAGATAATGATTAAAATATTACATTAATAATATCAATATTCGGCGCGACAGACCATTGTGTTGTGCATGTATATTTTTGCACACAAATGGAGAGGACCTACAATGTAATGCCGTATCCGAACGGCGAACTGAGAAATGTTCGTATTACATTAAATCATAATAAACATATCACTATTTGATATGATTACCAGTAGCAAGAATGATGGTATCAATACTTCCAATGAAGGCTGCACAAATATGAGTCTGTGGAGCTCGTTTCCATTCGCGACGAAGTGCTGACTTCAACATTTCCTTACACTCTTTCATATTTCTTTGTTCTTACCTCCAAATGTATCCCATAGAAAAATCCATCGAGTTCAAATCTGGTGAGTTTTGAGGCCACAAAAGAACTGTGGAGGATGATTTTGTTAAAATGTTTATGAAACGTCGCCGAAACCTGTTGGAAAGTCCAGCGGTTGGCACCGAATTGTTTGCGGCCCAAGGGATAAACAAATCATATAACACCTTTAGTCTTAATTGACCTTAACGTTCACCTGGTCGATAAAAACGATCGAAGAGCGACAATTTTCAGTTACAGCAGCTCAACCCATAACAGGAAATAATGGTCGCTTGTTTACGCATAGCACCTGTCTAAATTATCGCTGGTCTCGCCCTTAAAGCACAAACGTACGAGATTCTTCTTCGCGTTCTCGCGTTCTATGAGGTTGCATTGCTCACTACGCAACATTCTTTGGTGTAGTCGCTACGTGACATTCATTATCGAACCAGTCATTCCAATCTTAATAACGACTACTTCCTAAAATGAAGTCAGACTAAAAACAACTACAATCAGGCGAAAGGCCCTTAACGAAAGGAAAGTTAGACACGTCTTAAAAATACTGACGCCTTTCGCTGGATCTTAGTTGTTTCTAGTCTCTTCGTTGCGAAGGGCTTGACTGCTTTAATTTTGCAAGCCATGTACTGGAAAATGTCTAGATTTTTAAACCCAAAGTGGTTAGTTTTTGCAGAAGAAAGCCTGAACCTTTGTTCACAATGGTATGAAGAAATATAATGCAGTCTTTTCTAAACCTAGTACACTATGCCTCATGTTACAATCGATCATCAATTGTTGTTCCATATGAAAATAGCGTCAAACTTTGATAATAACTCTTTTGACCAATTGGGTATTTATTTTTACATGTATAGTTGTTTATTGAATCTATCTAGATTATTAGAATAAATTATCAAATCAAATCAGTGTATGAAACTATCATGTGTTAATCAAAGATCTGATTTCCAATTTACGAGGGAATCAATTTTGGACGAAATCCTAACAAATACACCGTCAGTATATTATCGCCTCTAGGCTCTTCAGAAACCCTGATCAATCGTAAGCTTATGCAATACCTTGAATCCTTAGTGACCAGCAGTATGGTTTTTATAGGCAACGTTCTACAGGTGACCTGATGGCTTATCTCACTGAAAAGTGGAACCAGTCTATTCACAAATTTGGTGAAAGTAAAGTTGTTGCACTTGATATTTCCAAGGCATTTGACAGAGTCTGGCATCAAGCTCTTTTGTCGAAGATGAATGTTTATGGAATTAATAACACCCTGCTCGATTGGACTAGTAACTACCTTTCTGACCGTTCAATCCAGGTCGTTTGGGACAGATTCAAATTTAATGATTACCGCATAAACGCCGATGTTCCTCAAGGCTCTGTTTTATCACCGACACTCTTTCTGATTTTCATAAATGATCTCCTATCCACCACCTCTAATCCAATCCACTCTTTCGCTGATGACAGTACCCTTAGCTTTTCATATGACTTCACACATCACATTCTGCACGCCCCTCTTCGTTACAAGTGGAACTTGAACAACAACGTATGCTAAGCACGTTAAATTCTGACCTTGACAGCATAACAAGGTGGGGACTACATAATAGAGTTCAATTTAACGCTTCTAAAACCCAATGCTGCCCTCTGTCGTCTAAGCGTAATTTAAACCCCCGACCTTTATCCATGAATTGATCTTGCATCAAAGAAACTGAAAAGCTCTCAATTCTCGGTATGTGCGTCAACAACAAGCTTCGTTGGAACGACCACATATTTGCAATCGCCAAAAATACTGCGAGATGTTTAGGTTTCCTAAAACGGTGCAAGATGTACTTCACTCCTTCAGATCTGGCTACTATTACTACAAGGCGTATATTTGCCCTAAACTTGAATACAACTGTATTGTCTGGGCAGGTGCCCCCAAGACCACATTGCATCTCTACTAGACAGAGTTCAGAGCCGCGCGTTAAAACTTATTGGTGACGTACATATCGCGAAAACAGTCGAATCGCTTGAACATCGTAGGCATGTTTCCTGCCTGTCACTGTTTTATCGCTTTTTCCACAAGCGGTGTTCAAAAGAAATATCCAGATGCATCCTATTTCCAACCCATCCGTAATACCCGTGCCACAACTCGAGCTCACGGGTACTAACCAATTCATAGATTCTTTCTTTAGTCGCACGATAGTTATGTGGAATGATTTGCCGGATTCTGTGTTTCCGCATTTTTATGATCTGCAGTCGTTTAAGAAACGCGTGCATAGACATACATCCTTTCCTCTCCCTAATTTCCTAACGCCCACGCTGTGCTAAGCATTATAAGGGTGCAAACCACTTTAGCGTGTGTACATTATAAAAAAAAACAAATCTAGAGTATCTCTTTTCTTCAGTCATTTATACCAATTTGTGGTTAAGATGTTCCTATCGAGCGGGTTGGGATGGATGTTATTTTTGGAATTTTTTCTTGATTTTTAGGGATTTTCAGGTGACGTAGAATGCTCTAATGAAGCACGAGGCGCAGGTAATGATTCCTAGTATCTTTGTCTATCTTCTTTCTAGTTTTATAATATTGGTAGAGCTTACGATGTACCCAACAGTTGAATTCCAAATGAATGAACCAAACTGTGTTGATGATTGTTTTATATATCAGCGCACTTTATTTTCTCGGCTTAGTTTTGAATTTCTGTTTATTAGCCAGTACAGTGATTTATAAATAAATTGTATTTTGACTAATTTCGTATTGATATGTTTACTCAAAGTGAGACGGAGAACGAGATAAATGCCTTAGTGTTTAAAGTCCTAGTTTTGTGGGATGGTGTGACCATTGATTTTGACTCTCGCGCAATTGCTTTTCCTCAGAGCAAATGTAATGTGAGTGCATCTGATTTCTTTAACTTTAATTCTCCAGGTTTCCAGTCGTTTTTGTAGGTCATAGATATGATTTTGTTGTCGTTGCATATGATGTCTGGGTCTAGATATGATTTTAAAGGCGTTGAATGTGATGTCCAGGTCTCTTTAAGAGCTGATAATTGCTGTTTCTTTCGCAAAAGTAGAGATGTGTGTGAAGTGATAAGTTGGCTAATCATAGGTACTACATATTAATAACAAAAACTTTCTAGAATGCCGTATGCTTTTTGAGGAACCATTTGACTATATTTGTGTAACAATCCCTTGTGGTATAGTATATTGAGAGCGGTAATATCAATAAATAAAACTAAATAATATCATTTATTTCTGAAACTCGTCTTTAATTATTATTATTATTAGGTTGGTGGACAGAGACGCCTGGTGCGCTGCGACCTAGAGATCTATTGTGCATTCCAGATAATTACCACTTATGTGGTGGTTTAGTTCCTTTATAAAAGCCATTTCTTCTGCCAATTCTATAGAAATGGTATTCTGTCCTGGAACTGTATGAGCCTTGAGTATGTGTTCTGGCGATACCGCTACAAAAACGTCAGCTGTCCGTCTGGGATTTTCCCATTTTTGCTAAGTGGCTATTGTATGGGCCGTGTCTCGTTATGTACCAGACTAGATATCTGAGTGATTGCCTTGCCTATGTGTTTGATGTTATACTTGAGAAGCCTTTTAGTTTGTTTCATCCCTGTCGACGATTCCCATTTAGCTTCGATGGCATTGTTAGCCCAATCCTTAAATTTGTTTTTGCGGTGGCTAGGGGATTAGTCAATGCTCGGTTCCCTACAATGCCTGAGTGCCCTGGAAACCACATAAGGGTTATTTTATTAGTTTTGGCAAATTGTTTTATGTGGCAGTTGCAGCTCCACGTTGTTCTAGTGTTGAAAATGGGCCACTTAGTGCAAGTAGTGCGTCCTGGCTGTCTGAGATCATGTAAATCTCAGTTCCTTTGTAACTTCTTTTAATGCATTTCAATCTGCAAGCTTCTTATGCTATTGTTTCTACCTGAAAAACGGTTGGAGAACTACTTAGGGATATTAGCAGTGTAGTTCTGGCTCCGAATACTCCTGCTCCTTATTTTTGTAACTATGCAATGTACCTGTTTGATAGTATTATGTCTTCTTCTGATGGAGAGATATTGCATTTGTATCTTCAGAGCATGGCATAAGTTGGTCCAGAAAAAAGCTTCTGCAATAGGTCCATTTACTTTAGCAGCATTTTTTATCGATTTAGCGATTACAATGATATCGGATTGCTTACATTAGTTCGGGAAATTTTAAGGCATAGTAAAGTTATGCATTTAATATTTCTAGTAACTGAGATACGGTATCTTTTGGTAGATCCTTCAACATTTTGTTAGTAATACCCATCCCATCGCATCCATTAACAATATTAACCAAATAATATTGGTATATGTTCGGCCTTTTGGTGGGCTTTACTGCACACATATAATAATAATAAATAATAAATAAACAAAGGTAAAAATACGCACGTAAGCGTAGTGCACTCATTTTTAATTTTTTAATTCCATCCAAAGCTGAATTTTTTATTGCTGTTGCTTATAGAGTTGAGTTTGGTTGCTCATACCCGATTCGGAATATCCATTCACATTCACGAGTAAATTTCTTATGTTCACCAGTGTGTAGTTATGGCAATTGAATTCTACCACTACCATTAAATAATGCAAAGAAATGAAAAGTGCATTATAGTTAAGCTTTTTTTCTCAATTAAAAAATAAGTTACAATAATATCTGTGACCACTCCAACAATTCATTACTTTCAATTAATCTCCAAAAGTAAACTTAACGCACTTCTTAGCCGTTTCACTCAATTTCTTCTGTTCTGTCCGTTTGTGTCCAGTACAAGTACTGCACCCAGTCGGCTTTGTTGCTATATCGATTGGAGTAACCAGTTTAGTTAGTATGGTAACATAACTTCTAACCGATGGGTGGGGTCCAGTGCGGGTATATGCGGGTATTGAGTATATGCCTCCTCAGTCAGCATTAACTTCTGATGGAAAAAAAGGAGTCCATTAAACGATCGTATGGACGAAACAAACATACAACTTTCAGCACAGGTTAGTCGGTCAGAAAAAAAACTTTCCAATTTGTTTTATTGAAATCTGAAAAGTCTGATTGCGCGAATGGGTTGGGTGCCTTTGAGAATGCGCAGTAAAGTTGCTTAAGTGTTGTTGGCGTCGTCCCGCACATTACATCATACAAGTATTTTGTTTTCTTCTCAGTTGAATTCTGTAATTAAATTTTTTTATTATATAATCATTAAGTTAAGATGAGCTTTAATTATTTTTAAGCCTTTTAACTTGAATCAGCAATGTTCGCTCCTAAATCGTAATTTCTTATTAATATGAAATTGTTTTTAAAAAAAAAATTATTAAAACAAAAAAACAACAATTTTCAGTGTACCACGTTTTTAAAACGAACTAAAAATTATAAAATAAGATTTAAAATAACAATTGTGGGGCGCATGCATCAATTATCAGTTTTCAGTTTTTTAAATCTTATATTATACCAGTACTTTTTAGTTCCTTTTTAAAAACGTGTTATATTAAACGTTTATTTTTATTCAAATAATTATTTTCTTCTTTTTAGTTTCCTAATCCAGATTGAACCTTACGGTTCAAAAGATACAGCTTTTTTAAGTCAGACGAATAGCGTGATTTTAGTAATATGGCTCCGTACAGCATCCTAACGAACAGACAGACAAGAAAACAAGTTAATATTGCATTGTCATCCAGTTCTGAGCTATGTTTAAAATTTCAAGTCTCTAATTCAGCAGGAAGTAAGCTTGAAATCAATTACGAAATTTGTACCAAACCGACAAGAAAATCGAGTTTATAAAAACGATTTAAAACGCATAAAAGTTATATATATATATATATATGAATTTTTAATTGTATGAAGAAAAATATATGAAATTTAATTAACAGTATCCATATTCCATATACCTATATTGTGTATATTGCACTCTTCTAAATGCAAACAGTTTTCAAATTGTTACTTCTTAGTTATGATTTTACAATTTTTTAATGAAAACAACGCTTGAGCTGTACAGTCATGTATTGAATATCATGTTCAAGTATAAAGCTGACATAAGAGCAATTATTAAACTAACTCGGGTCAATTTTAGCATCCAATAACATCATTGAACCAAAAAAAGTTGCTCGCTAGATTGAGCAAAGTCTAGTTGGCGCCGGTAATTTCGAGAACTAATCCTTAGTCAAGTTAGCTTATGTTGCAATTGAACCTACTTTAGTATGTCAGGTCTTTTCATTTCCAGGCATTTGGTCATAATACATGCAAGCTGCCTGGTGTTTAACAAAATAGTCATACCAGTACTATTCAGTACTATTTTTTTTTAGATTCTTTATTATTTCTTCATTTTCTTATAAGTTCACAATCTTAAAATACTAATTCATAATTACCTTAAGTATAGAATAAAGAAATATTAGCGACATTCTGTATTTTTAAATTCTCGATATTAACTTTTGTGGGCGCCGTGGCTCATTGGATAAGAGCATGGACTTCTGAGCATGGGGTTCGTGGTTCGAATCCCAGTAACACCAAAAGTATTTTTCATGGTGTCCCACCGCTCGCGAAAGTCTGACAAACATTCGAGAGTAATAACTTGTCACGGAAAGCTTTTCAATTCGCCGTTCGGATCCGGCATTAAAATTGTAGGTCCCCTCCATTCGTGTGCAAAAATATACAAGCCCAACACAAATGGTTGCGAGAAGCCAGGCCTTGGCCCGCAATGGTCTGTCGCGCCGAATATATATATTAACTACACTTTCCCGTGGCACGAATGTTGGTCGGTCGGTTTGTCGTGGAATCTTGCGATACATTTTTAACCCACTTCCCAAAGTCCGTTTTTATTGAAATTTTGCACAGATGTGTATTTTTAAAAATTAACCCGATACTCTATAAATTTTATATATAAACATGTGTATCTCCGAATGACAAAACTTTTTGCAAAAATTTTGGTGGCCCCGAGGTCGTGGGGCCCCATAAACATTATTGAAACAAATAAACCCGGTTTTCTTTAAATTTTATACACATGTGTATCTCCGATGGACAAAATTTTTTGTAAAGTTTTTGGAGTGAACGGGCCCTGAGGACCAGGGGGGTGCCCATATACATTTTTTAAAAATTAGCTCAATCTTCTTCAAATTTTAAACACAATGAAAATAATTCCTTAAAATTTGTACGTGATACGAGAAGCTTATTATAAGAATCAAGTGTAAGCCCCAAGTATTTGAATTCATTCACTGTCTCAATTAAAAACAAATATCAACTATCACAAAAAGAGGTAGAGGACTTACTCTTACAATTTGAGAGCTTGTATTTTTGGCACTCAGGTGCGTGATAAAAAACGTTCGCTTGCGAATTGTTGAGGGATGAGAAATTGAAAAATATTATTTTATTTTAAGAGCTTATAATCAAATTGTGCTCAGAAAACCATCTCTCAAAAAAATATCCCAATTGATGTCGGAAACTAGATCCAAAAGACTGTTTGAAATGTAATAAGAAAAACTTATATCATCCCCAATAGCAGTAGGTGAACCTTTGAAATTAAGTGCAAGGAGTGAATTAATATAAACGAGAAATAAAATTGGCCCCAAAACAGAACCTTGTGGTACACCCAAATTAAAGAAATTTATGTCGCTCCTAAGCTCATCTAACTACAGTCTTTGTGACCTTTCTTTTAAGTATGATCTAAACCAATATAGTACGAAACCACGAAAACTGGCTTTTTCAATTTTCTCATCAGAATATTGTGATTGACCATATCAAAAGCTTTGGTGCTAACAATAAATAACCCAGCCGTAAACTTTTTCACGTCGTGGTGTGATATTATTTGAGCACAGAGATGCAATAGTGTATCTTCTGTCGATCTACCTTTCTGAAAACCAAAATGATTTCGGTTAGAAGCACGGTTTTAATTAGAAAGCTTTCTATTCTATTTTTCACAAATTTTTCGAAGATTTTACTGAACAAGTGATATATGGGCCTGTAGTTACACATTTCAATAGTAGAACCTTTCTTAAACAATGGTACGATGTCTGCACATTTCAGTGCTTCTGGAAAGACTCCCTCACAAATACACAACGATTAAAAATATCTGACAAGTCTTCCACTACGAAGCAAGCAACTCTTTTTAAAAACAGATTCGAAATCTGTTATCCTATATATATATTTTGTTACGAAATTTAGACTTTCTAGAGTTCTTAATGCAAATAAAAATACAACACAAGTTCGTTAATTCACAAATTACAACTTTCTTTAATTGACAAATAGCAAAAGTTCACAAATTTTCACTGGTGATTTCTTATTATTCACTTATAACACTACCATGTACATAGGTGGTAGCTCTATCAAATTTTCAACCTTTCAAGTTTAACTGCAATAAAGAAGCTGTATTTATACATAATCAACATTTTCGAGAAAGTTCTAATTTTTTTTACTCTATTCTATTCGAACCAACTAAAAAATACCAGAGCATACTAGTATCTTATCCCTATATATAAGTTTTTAAAGTAGTATCACACGTATAATTGTTATATACAATTTTTACGCCTATAACTGTTATATACAAGTTTTTGTTTAAGGGGATCATATAACTTTTATACACATTATTACTGAGCCTAATTTTTATACACAATATTACACAGCCCAATTGTATGGCAGTGGGCGCCGTGGCTCAGTGGATAAGAGTATAGCTTCTGAGCAAGAGGTTCGTGGTTCGAATCCCGAATCTTGCGAAATTCTGACAAACGTCCGAGAGTAATAACTTGTCACGGAAAGCGGAAATGGTCGGGCTTCATAATGACTGTGTGGTATGTGCTGTGCTGCTTTGTACGTTCTATCCATACTAATATTTTAAATGTGAAAGTAACTCTGTCTGTCTGTTACCTTTTTACGGCTAAACGGCTGGACCGATTTGGTTTATTTTTTTGAAATATTCGTAATAGTCCGGGGAGTATTATAGGAACCTGGAAAATTCGGGAAAAACTGAAAAGAAATGCAGTTTTCCATGGGATTTATATATCAACCACGCTACAATTTTGGGTCAGTGGGGCTGGGGTTCAATGATGTACGGTAGTTTCAATGGAGGAGGTGTCAGTTTGATTGGGTCGGTAGTGTGTAAGAGGTAGCCAGACAACGCCTGTTATTTTAGCTTTTGGTGGGTCTGAACGGTGTCTTGAGGTTTACCGAGGTTTGCAACTAGTAATCTAGGTATATAAATAAAAATTAATGTCTGTTGTTTTAAAATACGACACTAAAACTAAAAAACTAGACAGCCGATTGAGCCGAAACTTTCACAGAATATGCGTCTTAGCAAAATCTTGGTAAACGACATAGTGCGAATATGATCGAAGTGTCGCTTTATTTTGGTTTAAGCAATAGTACACCCCTCCCTTGGTAGGTATGGCAAGGCGAGGATTCATGTGTTTGGCTGGCGGGAAAATCTAGTTCTAATATAATTCAATACAATACTGATTCTTATTTTCTATTTACATTTTCGTAACCATATATATATAATAAAATCTACGAGTGGTACCGCGGTGTCGTTATCGTGAGGAGAATATACGACTAGCAGCTCGAATGATGAAGAGCTATGACTTAAACAGACAAACCTATGTTCTTCGACAAGTCTTACAAAAAAAAAACATTGCTATCAATATTTATGGCTCTACTTCCTATGTACGGTCTTTCCGTATCCATTGGCCATTATTAACTTGCTAGTTATTAGTATAACTAAAAGTTCAATAGGATCGAAGGTATCTGCTTTTAATAAAAGTCGTCGGAAAGGTACACACATGGCCTCATGGTTTTCAGGTCTTAAGGAAATCGGGTCTTCTAACACTGACTGAAGTAGTCAGTAAACGAATGGCAGCTCAAATGCTTTTTTGTTTTACTTTGACAAGATTTGCAGACTATAGATATAATCCTCCACACTCCATAGATGACAAACAACAAATCAAGCTTGAGTTTTCAGGACTATCCGTGCACTAAGTGTCATTAAACACGCAAGCCAATCTTAAAAGAAGCGGAAAAATGATAAGATAAGAAAGAGAGACGAAATAGAGAGAATTAAGAAACATAAAAAGGGTGTTTATACGAAAAAATATAGAGAGCGATAAATAACAAGAATATTCAATTAAAAAATACTAGTTTTTTTAAAAACCTATCCATCTATTATTTCACGTTCGCTTAAATGCCTTTCAAGGTCTTCGCTTAACTTCCTTAAAATCGCACAAACCGGAAGAACTTGGAGCCAAAGCCCAGTGACACAACACACTCAAGGAAATACGAGTATGCTTATCTTTTCCTCAAAATTTTTAACCTTCGACCATACGTCACTGAATATAAACACATGAACAGCTAAATTGTTGTTAACTGCGATTCCTGCTAATCCGTTGCCGTTGTATTCTTTGTTCACAACTCAGCTTACAAAATCGACCGCGAGCAATTAATCAATTTTTTTTGCTTCCACACATTTTCTGACGACAAGGGTGTCTGTCTGTATCTCTGTCTATCTAAAGTTTATATAGAGATATTACGTAACTTTATGCTTTGTACTGCCGTTAAAATGCAATTATGTATTTATGCGTAAACACCTGCCTTGCGGATGTACATACGACTCTTCCTCTATGAATATGCAAAAATTTAATTAATTTCTTTGTTTAATGGTAACCTTAATCGCATTGAGGTGGGGCCTGTGTTGGTTAAGTGTTTATGATAAAATAATAATAATAATTTAAACTTTTTTAAAAGCTATAAAATACTAGCTATTTGTGGGCGCTTCGCTGTTCTAAGAAGGCTTCAATATAAAGGTTATGGAAACATGAGTTTCCGAAGAAAAAAGTATTAAGTGTCTGATCCAGGATATGACAGTTTTGTATATTCTTTGAACACCACTTCCTCGCTTCTTCCACCAGCGTTACTCAACAGAAATAGCCAGTTGCATGCCACCTTTACTTGAAATTAATCGCAATATTTGTGGCGCTCTTAATGCTTATCAGTTTACCCTCAAGTCAATCTTTGAGCATACAGTTAAGTTCCCCTCTTTTCTCCTCCTTTTCCTTAACGCCAAAGCTCTCCCAAGCATATAGCCGAGTATTATAAGATTGCGAACCCACGCGTGCAAATTATATAAAAAAAGTGAGCAACATTTCAGGAAGACATACCTACCTACATACACAAGAAAAATGTGCTTTATTAATATAAGATACGCCCTATTTTGTTCGTTTATAACACTGATTGTGTCGCGTCATCACGCCGATATTTACGAAAATGCCTATTTATGTTTGCCTGTAACGAGTTCTAATCTCGGTGTTTTGTGAGTCTTAAGATGGTCTTGCCAGGTTTTAAGGGATGGCGGGGATGGAGTGGTCAGTGGGTTCCGGATAATGCCGAAGTTATCAGCAAGTATACAAGATTTCTATACAATGGCAATGTGGTTAGGTTAGGTTTCAGTGGATGTGTCCATTTTGATACCACAGGATTTTATTCCTTTCCCCCTTTTAAAGAAACGATTTGGAACTCTTTATGAAGAGTGAAACGTCTCGTACATCGAGATCTGTGATAGTGTGCTAGTAAATTTAAAAGTGAACTACGGTCTTCTCGTCCTCCACGTCCTTACAGGCACCATCATCATATTTGGCTCTACAACCGGGGTCTGCTGCTGGCCTCCCGATCACGATTTTGAGCCGATATCATCCAGTTTTGCATCCCTCAATTCTGGGAGTCCTGGTCTACGCCATCATTCCTGCGTAGGCTTGGCCGGCCTTGTTGTCGTGTTCAATAAATACTACCGCAAAGGACCTTCCGAGCAGAATCCTCTTCGCTCATGCGAGCTAGGTGTCCTGCCCACCGGAGCCTACCGAGCTTAATTCTCTTCACGATGTCGACATCATCGCTATAACGCTCATAGATCTCATCATTATAGAGTTTCCGGAATCGTTCTTCCTCACATACGGGGCCAACAATTCTTCGTAAGACTTTTCTCTCGACCGCGGCTAAGAGGTCAGAATGTTTTTTGCTGTTTTGAGCACCCAAGTCTCGGTATGACCGACCATTGTCTTATATACCAACAGCTTGGAATTTATGGTTAAATTCCTGGATTTGAATAGTCTTGACGGAATTAAGTAGGCTTTGTTGGATTTAAGAAATCATGCGCGTATTTTTGGTTCCATGCTATTGGCTGCTACAGTTGACCCGAGAAAGTTAAAGGATTGCACTACTTCAAATTCGCGCTCCACATTTTAATTGAGGGACCAATGTTGGATCTCCTATTCGCAGACGTGGCCACTATGTAATTTGGTTTGCTCTCAATAATGTGCAGCCCCAGGTTTCATGCCGCCAGCTCGATCTGGATGAGAGCTTCTTGTACAGCTCTCCGGTTTCTACCAACGATGTCAATATCGTCTGAGTAAGCCAGTATCTGAATGGACTTATAGAGGATTATTCCTCTCGCCGTTGTGTCAGAGTCTCGGATCACTTTCTCGAACGCCAGGTTGATTAGGACGCAGGCCAATCTATCCCTTTGTAGGAGATAGGCTTGATAATGATGCGGACATTACTTAGCTTATAACATTGGTCATGGTCAACCTACATAGTCCTGTCAGTTAATGCCGATGCCGAATTCTATCATGGCTTTATAAAATTCTACTCTGGCTATGTTATTATAGGCGGCTTTAAAGTCTATAAGAAAATGGTGAGTTTTGAAACTCTAGATATTTTTCCATCACCTGCTTAAGGGTGTTAATCTGATCTGTTGTTGATTTTCCTGGGATGTGGCCACACTGGTATGGACCAATGATGACTTTAGCGCATGGGGCTATCCTGCTTTGAAGGATAGAGGAGAAAATCTTATACGCGGTACTCAACAACGTTATACCACGATAATTTCTACAGGTTTTGATATCTCCTTTCTTATATATGAGGCACAGGATGTCTCTTCGCCAGTCTTCTTGCATCGCTTCTTCCTCCCATACTTGCACTATTAGTTCATGAATTGCTTGTTGTATTGTTTTAATCAGCCGCTGGGATCTCATCAGATCAATTTGTCAATGCTTCCACCCCGCCTTTTTTCAATGCGTAATAATAGCTGTGGGTGCCTGGGTACTAGTGGTTATTTCGTTAGACTTCCGTGCAGGATGTTCTATGTTGGAATCCCAGAAACACTAACACCTCGCGATAGTCTGAAAAACTTCCGAGACTTACGGCCTTAAACTGTTTGTCCCTTACATTTATCTGCAAGAATATAACACTCACGCAGCACGAATGGTCGCGATAAGCTAGGCCCATGACCACAATGGACTGTTGTGCCAAATATTATTTATATGACTCCCCACAATTGCCTATTTCGGCATTAGCTGGAGAGTTGTACCTACAACATCGACCGGTTTTCGCGCCGGAGTGACCAGCAGCCCCAGATATACAAATTGGCGAAGACCTCGGTCAACACCCTCTCGACCCTCTCTTGCTTCGCGAGTTTGTCCGCCCTGCAATTCCTCTCAATGGCTGAGTAACCAGACACCCATACTTTATGGATATTAAAATGCTCCCTCTTCCTGTAGAGCAGCCCAACGCCTTGCTTGACCAAAATAAAACTGATTCGATTGCCTGACTGTCCATCACATTGTGACGAAAAAAGAAATAAAATTCATTAATTCCGTTATCATCAATTTGTCCCTGCGCTTTAGATGAGACTGTACCGAATTGATAAATCTTGTACCACACGTTGTTAACATCTGGCGTAAAATACCACACACTTAAGGGAAATCTGCCCAATCTTTACCGTTAAAACATGAATAGTCACACGTACACAATACGTTTTGCGAAGAAGCTAGAAAAAACACCAGACCCACACAGATGACCCACATTCGGGTATCTTCAAAAACGCCCAAGTCACAATGCTGGTGCCTGCTTAGTACATAACGTATCAACTGTCTATACATAACACCGCCGTAGAAAGTGAAAACAAAGAAGACCCGAACCGAGACCAAGACAATAACATTACCGCCCAATGTTGCACCTCTTCTTGGACAGGCACCATTGTTGGCCGGCGCACGTAGGAATTGAAATGCCACTTGAAGTGGAGTGCCTCTTGTCAGAGTAACATGATGTTAAATGTCAGTTGAACATCGGCTCATGCACGTCGCTTGGAAATGCGGTTACCCGAGTGAACAGCTTCATTATCAAAAGCTACCTTCGTCATCATCATACCGATGCGCCACCACCATTCGCAATTATAATTTAACAGTCAACTGGAGAAGCGAGCTATCAGCGTCGGTCGGTATGTTAAATATTTTATTGAGTGGCCGCTGTCAATCACAACACGTATCCAAATACTGACTGTTCAACTACGAAATGGACAACCCGAAATCAACAAATAGTTTCTGTTTGTTGTTTGCTTTCCATTATCATCGATTCAATTGTTTCCTTTTTGAGTTGTGCATTCAGTCTTTTAGCTGATCAGCACTGTAACAACTGATACTTTTCTACTACAGCTTTGTGTTTGTCTCATTGCAAAATATAGTAACATTGGCGGCGATGAAGAAATTGAAAGTGAATTGCGTTCGTGCCTACTAATAGTGCTCGCCAGTTATGTGCATCTCCCGACTCTCGCTCTGCGATCGTCACTGAACGCACTGCATTGTGTATCTTATATTTACATTTTTTTAAACGTTGCATGCATTTATTGAGTACCAAAGGGGCAGGAAATATCTGTTTTGTATAAGAGTCGCCATCCAAATGTGTTTGCCCGTTGAATTTCAGTACACATGCAGCCAGATACAGCGCCACAACAATGCGGATTTGCGATTTTTTCCTTTTTTTTTCCTTCCTTCCAGCTCTCATCTTCTATCTGAAAAAGTCAGGGAAAAAGTGTGCGGCATGTGATGTCACCAGTTGCGTGATGAAATACTTTCAGTTTCAGTTAAGTATTTTTTTTTGTTTTGTTCAGATATCTTCAGATATCTCTTTGTCGTATCAGATATTTTTTTGCTTGCGAAAATGATGACTCTGATGTCACTGATTGGCAAAGATAAGGCAGAGTTATCTGTTTGTCATGTATGGTATGTATATTTGCCGACAACGCATGAAGTGTCAATTAACACAGTCATGAGGAGAAATCGTTTGATATCAACAATCGATATCACTGAGGGATAACAAATAGTCATCTTAGCGTTGCATAATTGTGCTAAATTGTAAAAGAAGGAAGAAACGGATAGAAAAATAAAAAAGAAATCCATAAAAATAAAAATTGTTCATCTAAATTCTCTAATCGGAGATACACATGAATATAATCGGGTTAATTTTGAAAAAAGTTGTATGGGAACTTCCAAATTCTAATGCGAGTAGAAAGTGTTGTCATCGGAGATACACGTGTCTGCATAGTTTAAATAATATCGGGCTTTAGGAAGTGTATTATAAATTTAACGCAAAATTCCTCCAGCTAGACTGGCAGCCAGTTACCGACAGAAAGACATAACCGGGAACGCAAAGTTATGCGTATCTCTTCCCGCATTATGCGGTACCATATGCCACAGAATGATTTTCGCGGAGTTTCTACCCATTTGTTAGGCAGCCTACCCGCTGCTACATTACCTTCTATGCCAAATAGAGAATTTTAAAATGGTATTTTGGGCGAATATTTTTTGACGCTTTAACTACCAAACTGAAAACCTCTCCAGGTCATGACTTGGTTGAAATATAATCTAATATATTGAGAAGAACATTATAATCACGGTTCGTTTCGACTGTATCGGTGTGTGTCCTATTCGTCTGATGTGCGAATTAAGGGTCGATGTGCAGATCATTAACCTACTCTTCTGACTCGAACAGAAACCCAGGTTAATGCTGATTCCGATGTTACGGAATTAAGTTGACCTGGTTACAACTTGGTGCCAGTATTTTTGCCCCAACGCGGTCTCACCATATATGTACGAAGTGATGTAGCTTATCAAACCTAAGCATAGTTCAACCATTGTTCCAACGCGGAATTTAATTTCATTTGTCTCAAAGTCAAAGTGCGTAAGCATAGCATTCACTGCTGCTTTATTTACAGAAGCCCTAATTTAGACAGTATCTCTACTTGTAATGAGTTAGATGCACTGTCTGACTCTATTTCTAGAAGTTTTTCACTTAGTCCATTTCTGAAATCGTCATTTCAATGTACACAATCAATTGGATCTACCATTCACCACAAGAAAGGGATGTTGAGTTATTTGCTGAGTTAAGAAAATCTCACTGAGCTTGTAAATGGACACGCGCATTCCAGACATTATAAGTCATAACCCTTGACTTGTTTCTTAATTCGCATCCTAACAAATACACGGTCAGCGTATTATCACCTCTATGGTCTTCAGACTATTGTGTGGTATCAGCTAATTTCTTGTTGTCGAATCACCTAGTTGAAGAGAAAACTCCTAAAAGAGAAGTATGGCTACACGAGGAAGCCTCAATAGTTTCTTTAGGAGCATTAACTGGCCAGTTAATGCCAATAGTGGTGTGGATGCCATTTCTGATACGATCACTAACATGAGAATATGAGACAGTTTATCCCTTCCAGAACTAAGTGTATCAATCCGAAGGAAAATGCTTATTATGATTTAAGCTGCAAAGAGGCTACTAGGCTATGTTTTTGGTTATATAATTACCATTGTAGTAAGCCGAATCAAATTTAGATGAGTCAGAAATGATTGCAATGCCTGTATAAGAATTCGGCTATGAACGGAAACTGAGATAGAAATTACCTCAATATCCCAAAGGAAGAGAGAAATTTTTGTCATTCGTGAAACGAATTAAAAATACTGCCTCGTCTTAAATTTCAACGCTCATTCACAATGCTTGCTTCACATTTCACAGCTGGCTCCACACTACCAGAAAGCGCGTTGTCGCCGCCTATACTCGCAAGAGTCAAATCCGCTATGGGACTGAACTACTTTCGTACTCGGCTAGTAGCTAAAGTTTTGAATGATCTCATGATCTCAACATTAATAAATCTGCTAGGCCTGATTGTATTCCTGCTATACTTTTGAAGTGGTATTTTTAAACGTTAGTCTGTTCACAAATTTGGTGAAACAAAGTTGTTGTTCACCGCATAAGCGACGGTGTTCCACAAGGCTATGTTTTATCTCCAACACTATTTGTCATTTTCATTAATGATCTCCTACCCGCTACTTCCAATCCAATTAACTCTTTTGCTGACGACAGCTTTTCTTAGCTTTTCATATGATTTCACGCTTTCTGCAGGCCCCTCTTCATCCCAAGCTGAACTTGAACAACAACGTATGTTAAGCACGTTAAATTATAACTTTGACAGCATATCAAAATAGAGTTGAATTTAACGCTCTCAAGACCAATTGCTGTCTTCTGCCGTCTAAGCGTAAGCGTGTATCTTGCATCAAAGAAACTGAAAAACTTGCAATACTCGGTATGTACGTCAACAACAATCTTCGTTGGAATGACCAGATTTTCACCATCGTTACGAATGCTGGTTTCCTAAAACGGTGCAACATATTCTTCACTCCTTCAGATCTGGCTACTATTTAAAAGGCAATTTATTCGCCCTAAAATTGAATACAACTTTATTGTCTAGGCAGGTTCCTCAAGACCACATTACATCTACTAGACAGAATTCAGAACTGCGCGATAAGACTCATTGGTGACGTTAATATTGCGAAAACAATCTAATCGCTTGAACATCGTAGGGATGCTTCCTGCTTGTCACTGATTAATCACTTTTTCCACAAGCGGTGTTAAAAAAAGAACGGGTGCAGCCCGCCCATCTTCCAAACTATCCACAATACTCGTGCTCACGGGTCTACCATTAGGCCTATCTTCGGACGTACTAACCAATTTAAAGATTCCTTCTTTAGCCGAACTATAGTTATGTGGAATGAATGGCCCGAATTTGATGATCTGCAGTCACTTAAGACAGATGTGGAGAGACATCTTTTCATTTCTAAGCATTTTAATGCTAAGCATTTTAAAGTTGCAAACCCCTTGAGCGTGTGTACATAGAACATATGAGGACATTTGGTTAGCAATGAAATCGCTGTGAGCTATCACGCTGACATCTAAGATGGCGCTTCTCTCTTAACGAGAGGGGTGATCCGTTCAACGTTCGGATAATATGCATTCAGATGTAGATGGAACTCATGCAGGGCGGACGAAGTCGCTTGAAACAGGAAATATCAAGTATGGGGAAGGCTATCGCTTCACTTAAGCTTACGCTTTGGAAAGAGGCGAAAGCCTTGACAAATGAAAGATGGAAGAACACCGTCACATGCAGCATATCAATAAGTTTTGCCAAAATGACATGGAGCGCTCAAATTCGCTTATTTCCCTGCAAAGACGTAGCTAAAAGGGATACTTACGGGACACTGCCTTCTGGGGAAATATGCGAGAATTCTGGGTCTAGAATTTAATGACTTCGGTGGGACCTGTAAGAACAAGGAGGAAGAGGAGACGATAACTCATTTGATAAAAGGCATAAATACCTGGGTAAATACGTGAGGGACAATCTCTGAGGTATTGAAAAAGTGCAAAGTGCAAGATAGCTTACCCTACATAAAAAGCTCGGAATTGAAGGTGTAAGATCCTGTGGTAACACACCTTTATCGGTAAATTGTGTAATGGAGTCACTCTAACCTAGCCTTACCTACTACCAAACCACCAGTCAAAGATCGTGTAGATATGGATTTTGAAAATGTGAGAGTATAAAAGGACAAGAGAAAAATCAAACCAAATCGAACCGAGACATTCATCACAAAAAACGATCACCAGGGATAACATCCTATTTCCATGTCGGTTTTAACTCCACAATGTTGTATCTATTCCTGTGACTCCCTCTCCCTGCTCCAACACTTTTAAGCGGTGTAATCCTAGACGCTTGTATCGCTTGTAACTTGTTCATTAATTATGCGCAAACGCGTCTGGTCGCGGACGTCAGGCGGCTTGCTAACTATTTGGTGTCATGAATTACAATTTGTAATGCTGTTTTGCACAACATCAACAACAACAAAACAAGAGACCACCCTCTTTACTCATTCGCTTCGTCACTTTCACACGTGATTGTTATGTTAATAGCAGAAATAGCAGCGTCAGCGCTGTAAGTCACAAAATGCATCTGTATTCTGTATTACGTACATTTGAGCGTAGATACGTATGCCGGCAACTCAGTAGTTATAGACAATCTTAGTGTGGCAATAATAGACACAATAGCACCCGTCTGTCCGGGTTGAGCTTTTTCTGCATTTATTTTACCGCACAACGTCTGATGTTATGACGCTGGCTGGAGACAGCGCCCGCCGACTTAACTGGTTTTCTTTCTAGCTATTTGTCTAGCAGCTAGAATCACAAAGCTGATGCTCTATGCCAGCCAAGCATAGATATTTAAATAAAAGTCACCATTCAACATGAGATATTAATTCTAGAGATTTATTGCTTTTCTTGCTCCTTCGCCATTGTGCATTGCTCGTTTGTCGTGATACAGAGTCTAGAGGTACATTATAGCCATGGGCTATGTGATGATGTGATATTACCGTTTATATTGTCAGTGAATATCTTAATACTGTGGAGTTGTTTCCCATCAAAGGGATAATCGATAATTGATAACCTTTACTGAATATGCAAATGCTGAGTTTTGTGATAAATAATTATTGAAATTAGCGCTGTCTCCAGTAAGAAATTTATTGGACAGATTAAATGTTCAACTGTGAATAAATGAAAACTAAATTTTATGCATTAACAATCTACATATAGTTACAGGAGTACGTCCGGGAAGGCAGATATAACTGTAAAGTTTATTAAAAAATACCCTTTTCACGGAATAAACAAAATCTAACCAAGCAGGTCGTCTTCCTTATAATCACCTCGCCAGTATTTCGAGAAATTTCGACTGAACAATTTACGATAATTCGAAATATGTATGTACTTTTTACTTACTTCAAATTTTATATACATGTGTATCTCCGATGGACAACACTTTTTGTACAAATCAAACTTTTTTTAGAGGCTTCATCTTTATTGCATCAGTCTAGAATTCGCTTAGCATTTTCTAGTGAATAGGAAAGTGAAAAATCACACACTTGCACGACTCTTTACCAATAAATTACTTCTACTTAAGTCAGAATTAGATTAGGACAAACGTGAATGATAGTAAACTTTTATGCTAAGACTACGTCCTGCCTGGAGTCAATCTCATTTCTTGATTTCTCTGTGAAATATTACCTGATTACATCTGGAAGAGTGTGGTTTCGGTTAAATAATCATTCGGCTTCTATGCGTCGGTTGAAACGCAGAGAAACACTTGTAACTATTCTACAAGTTCACCTTCCTTGTTCGTCTGTTACCAAATTACTCAGTTGCCCACGCACGCACAAATGCATGTACGTTTCATTGATTCCCAAACTTTTAAATTATTTTTAATGAATGATAGAAATACTCAAACCAAAGTGATAACAGAGACATAGAGCACACAGCAATTCTTTAGGAGAATCTCAAATTTTTAAAGGATGACATAGACACAAATCGCAATGACAGCTACTTTTCAGTGATCCTCAAACTTTTGAAAGATAAGAGAGATATAAACCGCAATAACAGAAACTCTTCAAGTTATTCTCAATTTTTTTTAATGATAGCAGAGACACAAACAAGAATGACAGCAACTTTTCAATGATTCTGCAAACTTTGAATGATAACAAACACATAAACTGCAATGATAGCAACTCTTTCAGTGATTCTCAAACGTTTGAATAATAACAGTGACACAAACAACCGCTAATCTTTCGGTGATTTTTTTTATTTTTCCCATAGCCCACATGTCAGGCACTGCGACCTGAAAGATCTATTATATCTTAGGTTGTCTTTACTCTAAGAGACGTACCACCTCCCTGATGAACGATAGTACATCCGTAGTACCAGAATTTCCCAACTCCGCTCTCGAGCATATTTCCTTGTAAAAGATGAGTAATGCTGGGCATACACAGAGAATGTACTCTTCATCTTACGAGCAGAACCTACATTCTGTCTCTGAGCACATACCAATTTTGTTGAGGTGATATCGCACGCTACAATGACCTGTTAGAGAACTCACCAGGTTTCAAATGCTATCCCTATTAAAATTAGCGATTTTCTTGTAGGAAAAGGGCCTGATTAATTGTTTGGATTGCCTAAGCCCCAGGACACTTTAACAGTGGGCCAGATGAAGTTTGTGTTCCCAACAAGTTATCAGTGTTGTAGCGGTAGCCCAGTTGATACCACAGTAGGGTTCAGATGCTATATGAACACAGATTCTGAGAGCCACCAAACGATGGCCGCGTACGTAATAATAGGTCTGACCATCATTGTGTACATCCAATGTACCACTTTAGGACTTAAACTCCAAGTTCTGGCGTAGAGGCGTCTACTGGTCCACAAGGCCCTATAGTGGCGCGTTCGATGGCGGACTTCATATGAGAATTCCAGTGTAGCCGTTTATCAAGGATGACACCGAGATATGTAACCTCACTGGAAAAATCTCACGTGGTGCCTTTGACGATCATAGGTCCCAAATCGACCAGTCATTTATTCGTACAAGGCACTAGAACGGATTTGAAAGGATTGATGGTTAGTCCTTCTCTGCTGCACTATTCTAAAACGTGTAGTAAGGCACCTTGCATGACACTAGTAATAGTCATGCAGTGCTTACTACCAATAAAAATCGCCAAATCGTCCGCATTACCAATGGTGATGTAGCCTGATCTGTGAGGATCGAGTAGAGGATTGTCAATGACAAAGAAGGGAGAAAGCACTCCTCCTTGGGGACATCTCTTAACTGTATTCACGGACACAGACACTTTAAAATAATAACAGAGACACCAAACACAATGGCAGAAAATCGTTCAGTAACTCTCAAACTTCTGTTTTTTGGTAGGGTTACTGACCTACCAAATTGTTGGATCGCGAAAGCCAATGATTTACAGAGTCAGAGCCCAAGAGGTCTGGTTTGAAATACTGACGAATCTAAGATGGAATTTGGGGAGCAATCTGGTAAGTTAGTCCAAATACCAAAGTCTCGATACCTTTGAGTAAATATCCAGGCTGAAAACTACGCCATAGGTATCTGCGCCAAGCTTAACGTAGATAAGGACATGGAAGGCGCTGCAATCACTATTATTTTATATAGACAAACGACCCTAAAAAGCTGTTAGTTCTCCTTTGGTGGACTGAAGGCTGGTAGGATGCTGATTTGATGCCCGCCAATACCTGGCCAACCGCAACAAGAGTGGGTGCCAAGTCCTAAAGGAATTGCTGCAACGAAACTCCTAATGGTCTACAAAGAGCTGATTCAGCCTTTCAAGGACCGGAGTTCTTCCCTGGATTCAAATGGGTTACTACCTCAGCAAACCTGTGAATGGCACCTTTAACATTTACTCACTGTAATAGTCCAACAGGGCTTAGAAAATCTAAGAGACTAGTCATGCCATAATCCTATAAGGAAGTACTTTCCTTGAGTAAGGAACGTGTAATTATTCTAGTGGGCTTTGGTGCCTCAGATATCTTCTTAACGAACAGAGCCTGTCTTCAGTTATTGTGTGTTGAATTTGTCTGATGTTTGAGAAGCAGAAGAAGATGGCAGACGGAAGTTGTTCTCTGCAAATTATTGTCGCTAGCGCGGATTAGACGAACAGTAACTCCAGCAGACCTTGTTAGTTAGAACAACAGGCACATACTAACTTTCATAGATGAGGTGATGCGCTCACTGGGTTAATCAGTACACCATTGGCACAAAAGGCCTAGAAATGCCGAAGTGTCAGCTACCAGGCAGGGCACCTTTCTTAAAAAAAAATCCAATGAGGCAACACTAAAATTAAATGTCTTATAGTAACGAAAGATACGTAGACAAATTAAGTTTTTGAAATTATCAATTCCTTTTTTTTTATTGTTGGGTAGCATTTAAGATCCCCCACGTGTATTTGTTTTATAAAATACCACACCTATGGATGTGCTTTAGTTTTGACTTAAGTTTGCTTTATTAATCTCTCAATTTCTTTGAATTAATTGTTATTTTTATTACAGCTTACTTTTCTACGTCTGTCTCCAATCTTATTGTAAACCCAACCAGTTATTTAGATTTGGTATGACATTAATGACGGCAACTTCTATGCCTAAGAAAGACGGTTTTAGGATCAGTGTGAGCTTGACCTATTTTGCTGGTGCTTGTCGCTGATTAATATGACCAGCAATACTTTGATATAAAATTACATCTCTTGAAGACTAATAATATAAATACAATATAATACAAACAATATATACAATATAAACAAAAAGACAAACGAGAAATGAGTCAATCCATATATAACCCAAAAAAACAAAGTTATACCCTTGCTTTCAATGGCACGCCAATATATTGGCACATTATGGCTATATGACGACTACGCATTGGATTTAAACGAAATTTCTAAATACAATAAGCAAATACAATCCGGTCTGGTTACTTGATGGCAGCAGGAAATGCAGAGATGTGCGCTTAAGCATCATGTGCGTTTTAAGATCGAACATTCCTATATCCAAATATGTGCCGAATCTATTTCAAATCAGACAACTCATCGAATTCAACTGCCCACATCTCGGATGCTGTCTAAAACAGGAAATATTACGTTTGTGAATAATGCAAACCCAACTTAATAATAAGATAATTGCTGGGATGAGTTTTTGTTGCATCGAGCGCGATGCGGTAATTCATAAGTCGTGCATTACGAAATGGATAAATCTCATCTATCTGTTTGCACTTAGAGTATTCATCTTCACTCTTTGATATATATACTCTATGAATATGGAAATATGGAAAATATCCGATTAATGTTAGAAAATTCCATACAAGTTCTGTTATTAAGTGGTTTCGTTTCGGAGAGTGATTTGTATTGATATTCTTATAGTATCGGAGATCTTTGATTATCTTTTAAACAGTAATCAGATACACTATTCCGCTGAATATCTTCTATTAGCTATAAGCTAGTCAGACTTTATGGGATTTATTCACAGCTTCGACTATAATCGATTCAAAGTGATTGAAAGAATAAGGAAATGTTTATTGATTTCGTGCGAGCAATTGAAGCGCACTCTTTGTACCTACACTTTCTTTAAATCGCCGGACATCTTCTAACATTCCATTACTGGGTTAGTTCGCTTGTTTACCATCTGCCGAGCAGTCTTTTATACTTTTTATTCTTATCGAACTAAAAACAGACACCATCTACGCATATTGCGAATAATTGAAAGATCATCTTGAACGCGATCGGTGTCGTCAGCATCTTCGGCCACCAACGCTTGAACGTTCCGGCGATTGGCACTTTCACTTCTGGAAATTTCCCCGCAACAATACATATAAATGGCGGTTTCATTTTCAATTTCGAAAAAACTCGTTCGTAGTTTGGAGGTGTATCTCTCTCTCTCTGGAAAGTTTTAATTCCACGTCTGATCTGTAGCAAGATGTGCAGCGCAGAGTACAATGCAATCCACCTGTTGGGCCTTTTTTTGTTTTAATTTTCACGTTCCAAAGCGAAACTTTTTTGTTTTCTTTTTTTTGAAATTGTAATTCTGTTACACAACAACACTTTAGGTTAATGATAATCTCGCATCAGATCGAAAACTGAAATTCGTATAAGGTAAACAACAACGGCCACAACTCGTTCAACTTTCACTTGGCCCTTAATTAAAGATGAGTCGCTGCATAAGCACGCACAGCTTGCTTGACAGGTAGAATTTTGGGGGAAAGTAAAAAAGAGAAAGATTTGTGAATAATGAATAAAAATTTAATTCTAATCCATTAAGATAGTCGGTTACCATACAACAATTTTTTTTTATTCTTTTCATAAGAAATTTTTTTCTTTCTTATTTTTTTCCCAATGAGCTTACTAATGGCTATAGCCGATTAACTGAAATTTCAATGCCTAAACTTTTAAACTAGAAACAAACAAGAGTCTTAATTATTGATGCATCGACCATTTCTTGAGTTGGCGGATGAGCCGGTGTCGCTGACGGAATTAACCTTTTGCGACCCCATGCAAGGCACACTTTTTAGAAGGATTGTTTTTTCCTTAATACAAACAGAGTTTTACTGCAATTATTACTTCCAAGTCTATCCGCATGGAAATTTTATTAGAAATCAACTTTTCTGATAAAAGGCAGAGTGCTTTACAGCGGTTTGTGTTTTATAAATTGTAGTGTAGTGCAGCTAAGAGACAGACATCCAGTAAAGGAGCATAAGTAGAACGAATAAATTATTACCGCTAACGTTGATATTATTTAAATACGAACTTGTTATTCATATAACACAGAACCTGATCACTGGAGGTTAATATGTTGGGGTTAAGAAAAAAAAAGTTGAAATAATTGCCAATTTAATACGATCATGTCCTTGGCTTGCGAACGTATTTGAATAAAGTGACAATCAGTGGCCAAATGTCTATATAGCACGGGGTCCCTGCTCAGTTTTGTTATCATTAACACCTCTATCTTTGAAATCCTTAGTTTTTTTTCTCAAAAATACTCTTACAAAATACAAAATAGAGATTTGCTCACCCACTCTAATAGACAAATAAACTAAAAGCAATAAAATAACCTGATTTCATACGACTTATCTATTTGTAATAAAATTTTAATTTTTTTTAACATAACAACGAACAAACTACTCACTAATTTCCATAAAAGAAAGCTTACTACAAAAATTCGAAGATGCGGAATTTGATGTTTTACCTTCATCTCTTTACAGAATGTTTAATAAAAACAAATTTTTTTCAGACAAATCAAGTGTTCAGTTTATCAAAGAGTTTGTTACAACTTTTGATAAGGTTTAGAAATTTAAAGATCATCCACGAAGAAAATTAAAATTAAATAGCACTCGATCATATATTTTTCGAATCCGATTGGTTTTACATTAAGAGCGCCACATTTTAATAATTAATTATTTTTATTATATTTGTATAGCATAAAAACGATAAAATGCTTATGTGAATTCGAACAATTAACAGATATTTAGTATGTCCTTTTTTTTATAATTCGCGCACGCTTAAAGGGGTTCGCAACCTTATAATGCTCGGCTATATGCTTGGCACAGCTTGGCGTTAAGGAAAAGGAGAAGAAATGAGGAGATGTCTAAGAGCTTGTGTTTTGAATGTCTGTGTATCATATTTATGTGGAAAGACAGAGCTTGGCAGAGTATTCCACTTACGTGCTATACGGCTGAAGAACGAATCCCTGAACTTAACTGTACGTCCGAAGATGGGCTTGAGGGTAAACCGATGAGCATTTAGAGTTCCACGAGTATTGCGGTTGAATTCAAGGAGATGTGGCATGCAGCTGGCTATATCTCTTGAGCAGAGCTGGTAGAAAAAGCGATAAAAACGTGACAAGCAGGAGACGTTCCTGTGGTGTTCCAGCGAATCTATTGATTTCGCTATATTTTCGTCACCGATAAGTTATATCGCGCGGTATTGTATTCTATGGTTTTGTATGCATCTAGCTGATGTAAGGTGGTCTTAGGTGCACCAGACCATATATGAATTTATACTCAAGTTTAGGATCTTGTAGATAGTAGCCAGTTCAGAGGTAGTGAAATATTTTTGCACAGGGCTAGAAAACCTAAACATTTCGCAGCATTTTTGGTGACGGTAAATATGTGGTCATTCCAACGAAGCTTGTCGTTAGCGCACATACCGAGCATTGCTAGATTTTCAGTTTCCTCGATGCAAGTGCCATTCATGGATAATGGCATGGGATTTAGGATTCGCTTAGACGACAGGAGACAGCATTTGGTTTTGGAAGTGTTAATTTCTACTCGATTGCTTTCTTGCCATTTTATTATGCTGTCTGTCTAGGTCAGAATTTAATGTGCTTAACATACGTAGTTGTTTAAGTTCCACATGAGAAGTGTAGGGACGTTCCCCAAACTTATATGAGAAGCTGAGAGTGCCGTTGTCGGCGAAAGAGTAAATTGGATTAGAAGTAACAGATAAGATATCATTAATAAATACGAGGAAGAGATTCGGGGACACCCAGCATTTAAGCAATGAACTTTAGACTTGATACCGTCCAAAACAACTTGAATTCAGCGGTCCAAAAGATAGCTTCTAAACCAATAAAGCAGTTTTTCATCGACTCAATAAGCACGCATTTTAGATAAAAGAGCTTGATGCCAAACTCTGTCAAATGCCTTAGAAATATCGAGTGAATAAGCTTTGCTTTCTCGAAATTGATTTGAAGACCGGTTCCACTGTTCGGTGAGATATACCTTCAAATCACCAATAGAACGTTGCCCACGAAATCCATTCTGCAGGTCACTAAGGATTTTGCTGGTTTCAAGATATTTCTCGAGCTGAAAATTTATCAGCATTTCCGTGACCTTGGAAAGATCATTTTGGACTAAAGGCCTTGAAATTGCCCGGCCGTTCTACTGAAAATTTGGACCAACGGATTGCCACTCGAAACCAAGCGCCGCCGATAGTGATGGTTTGGGCCGCCGTAACGGCCGAAAGCCGTTCACCGCTCGTTTTTTAGAACCGTGGCATCAAGATAAATGCTCAAATTAATCGGGATCATATGTTGGAGGGAGCGTTGAAGTCTTGGACACAAAAACATTTCGGCCGCAGAGCCTGGACATTTCAACAGGACTCGGCGCCGAGTCATAAAGCGCGTGTCAATCAAGATTGGCTGAGAAACAACGTTCCGCGGTTCATTTCCACTGCCCAATGGCCACTAAATTCACCGGATGCAAATCCGCTAGATTTCTCGGCATGGGGTATGAAAGCAAGGTTGGGACAAAAAAAATACCAAAGTGTCGATCATCTCAAGCAAGCGCTTCGCCGGGAATGGGCCAAAATACCGCAGAGCAACTTTCGTGCTGCATGCAATAGCTTTGTCGGTCGTTTGAAGGCCATAATCGTGGCTAAGGGTGACCAAATCGAAAACTGCTAATGCAATTCGAAAATCTAAATATTTGTGAATATTTTTTACTTTGATTCAATAAAATTCATCAAAAAATAAAATTTCTGTAGCGTTTTGTTTTGGTAACACTTCGTGTCAGGCTCCCTGTAGTAGACAATTGTCATATCATTTCTTATATACAGACCTGAAATAGCAATTCGAAATCTCATGTGGAAATATAATGTAGGCAAGGACACATATGACATGACTCTGAACACTACTCAAAATAGTATCTTCTTATCTAAAAATCTTGAATGTTTATAATTTTCCTCGCGGTGGCCTAACTGACTGGCTAACGCATCATTACTGAAATGATAAGCTGATCAAACAGCAAACGATGAAAAATGCAGGCATTTATTTTCACCTCTCTGCAGTCGTCTAATAATTATAATCCACAATTTCCTATATGACATGACTGTAAACAAATAATATCCATTTATCTATTTACATAAGAAAATATATGTGAATTTGCATAATTATTCGTATCTTTACGAGTCCAATAAAATTCGCATTTAAATGCTGAGCAATTAAGATGAAAATGCACACTTTACATCCTATTGTACGGGTGTGTGCTGTTCACGCCCATCATAACACCATTATTTGCTCGTGCGATGCTGTATGTTGATTACGCGAGTGTTTTCCCGTCCATTACATGTGATGTGGGGATTCTCATTCGGCACAAGGTGTATCTCCATTAATGCATAATGCATCTTGGTGGAAAACAGCTGATGCCATACTCCTGGACGAAGGCGAAGAGCAATCGATTGGTTTCTCTCATTTTACCCATTTCCATTTAACATAAAGCCGGGCAGCACATGGGCAGCAATACTCAGATACACACACGTTACGTGTGTCGATAAATTGTTATAAAATAATAATTAGCGTAAAATTGTGCGCGCATAGCGGGGCCGTCCACGTCCAGTCAATGATCGGTTCCGCGAATTGTATGGCGGCATCTCATTCCGTGACTCTGCACGATGCATGCTTGTATGTTAAAGCGTTGTTTTGTTGTTGTTGATGATGTTGTTGTTGTTTGTTGTTGTTGTTAAAACAGCAATTCCGTTGTCTTGTTTACAATAACAACGCGTTACAGGTACACTAGTGTTACTATCAAGTGATCCTCTAGTATCCGTCAAGCGTCAACCGGACATTGTCAGACAGTGTGCCTTCAGATAGCGTAGCGTCATAGCTGAAATATATCCCACAAAGCTAATAACAGTAACCGAGATATTAAAGTGCGTTATTGAAATAATGCATGCAATTGTTCGCTTACACAAACGGACAAAGAGAATTACATACATATGTACTTTTGATAATGATCATAATTAGTTGCTTTGTTGTTGTTGTTGTTGTTGCGGTGAAAAGGTTGCGCACATGCGCTTTTGATTTTTAACAAAGGTGCTATATTGCATTTACTTGTCTATTGCACTAGCGCCTAGCTCCAGATGTGCTAAGATCTGTACAATGAGAGTACTATACAAGCGCAGATCTGCTGGATATTTTTGACCATAGCAAGGTCAAAATATTGAGGATACAATGAGTATGAAAATATACTTGAACTTAAGAAATTGAGTAGCAGTTAGTAAGGTGCCTAAAAGAGATAGCTAAGTGTAAGAAAGTTCATGGCATTGACCCTACTACCAAGCCTTACACTGGCAGATACCCTTAAACTTAAATGAAATCGAAGGCATATATAATTGAGTGACTTCAGAGCTTAATGCTGCATCTTCGTGTACCGGCGTCTCTGGAAATGAAATTATGTGACAGTGGTTAACATGTCAACAATTGTTCTGGTCTCACCAAAAGTGCACCTGATTACTGATAAGATCATCATATTTGGCTCTAAAATCGTGCTCCGGCCGGTCAGGCCGACTTTCCGAAAAAATCCACCGGTCCCGATTTCGACCATCATCGCATCAGCTGATAAAATGTTGAGGTGTGGGCAACGGTTTATGTCTACGTAAACACTTGAGATATTGGTGATCATGAAATGTATAAGAGCACCAGTAAAAATGTAAGTCCTATGACTGGAATCGTCGTTCAAAAGCCGTTACTCGAAGGTACGAATGCGGGGAAAAAATTAGCTATTCAATGAGATTTACATGTAGGGGTTTAACGATTCACCAAGGTATCGGTGCCTCTACTCGATACTGGTATCAAAAGAAAGTATCGATATCTACTTGGAATCGCAACAAATGTATCGATTACTACTCGCATCGAATCAAAGTAAAAACAAACTTTATATTTTTTTTGAATCTATTTTAAGTATTCTATTATATCTACATCTATATCTATACTATTATATAAAGAGGTAAGGGTTGGCTACGCTAATCTTGGAAACTACTGTACATGGGAAGGTTAGTGGGGTGGTTTCGATGGTGTTGCGATTAGTTGAGGGGTAGTCAGTAGGTTGGAGATAAGTTTGGTTGGGGCAGTAGCGTGTGCGGGATGCCGCCAAACGACTGCTAATTTAGCTTTTGGTGGGTCTTGACGGTGGCTTGGTGGTGGCGAGGCCGGGGTAATTCCGAGGTTAACACCTAGTATTTATATATTTGTGGGATATTTCTCGAAAACAGTATTTTTTTTTAGAGTTTTTCACTTAATCGACTTAATCGATTTCTGGTTCTAGTGATTGTTGTTCCCACTTTTGAAAATAACATCTGGCAGGATACAAAGGAAACAACAACCACCAAAAACCTCGTTTGTATAAAAAAAAACAACCCATAAAAAACCAATAAAATTGTTCATGTAAACTCTCCAATAACCAAAAGAATGCTGAATTCCACTATAAATGCTGAATAATAAGAATGCACGCAAAGCACTGCAACTCAACAACAAAACAACCCCAATCCTAAAGCAAGCAGCGCTGCTCACAGTGCACCAGCGCCCACAGAATACCGTTATTATAGTATGACATGATCTGATGCCGCTATATGGAAAAACTATTTGTATGGCATTCTCCCGATCACTCTAAAATTTTACTGGAAAGTGTTGTCATGGGAAATACACATGTGTGCAAAGTTTGAATAAAATCGTTCTTCAGGAAATGGGTTAAAAATTGATCACAAAATTCTAACACCCAGCCAGCCAGCAACGGGCACGTGAAGTTAATATAGAAAATTTAAAAAGGAAATATTGCCATTCCATTCTTCTAGTTGATTAGATTTTAAATTAGAAACAGGGGAAGATAAAAATAATTGACAGCGTATCACTTTTAGTATTTGTCTTCCTCCGTTTCAGATTGTTGGAAAGAAATCGTAACCTGCTTGTGTTTCATTAAATTCCGAATCGCTCCTCCACATAGCCAAATCTTTTTTTGCTTAGCTCCTTCAGCTTCCGAATCGATCTTCTGCATGCACTGGAATCTTTAAGAAGAATATTCTTAAACTTCTCTTTCCGTGACCCTCAAACTTTTCTTTCTCTTTTAAAACTTTTAAATAAAAATTGATACACATCTTCTCTGTAGGACCCAATATAAGACAATTGGCACTATATTATTCGTAAATAATATACTCGTGTTAAAATAAAAAACAAAATTATTAATAACAATTATCCAGAAATAACAAAATTCATTTACCACCCCATACATACTTTACTTACTTATGTCCTATATCCCCTTGTGGGTCCTAGGGCCTGTTACTACGACTACGCGCCATCGCGTGCAGTTCCTGGCAATGAGCTTCAACTCTCTCCAACTCTTCTCCAATTGCCGTGACTCCTCCTCAACTGTTCTGCGCCAGGTATTTCTCGGAAGACTTCTTCTTCTACCATCCTGAGATAACGGATTCCATTGCATTGCGTAGTTTTCTATGGAACTGTCGCCTTTTCGGAGTGTATGACAAATCCACTGCCACTTCCGTCGTTGGATGGTTGGGCCTATTTGTTCCTGAGCCGTTCTCTGGTAAAGATGTTCGTTAGAGATACGGTTAGGCCAGAAAACCCTTAAGATGTTTCGTAGGCACCTACTTGCGAACGTTTATAATCTGTTTTGTGATAGTAGCGGTCACCTTCCAAGTACTGCACCCATACAACAGCACATATTCAACATTTGAACGGAACAGTCGCAGCTTGATGTTTAAGCTGATCGCATTGCTTCGCCATATCATGGACATCATTCCAAACACTGATTTTGCTTTGCCGATTCGGTTGACAATGTCCTGTTCGGTTCCACCTTCGGTCGAGACAATACTCCCAAGATATTGGAAACTCTTTACTCTCTCTCTCTACCGGTTGTCCAGCAATGTTAACATGAGTAACTGAGTTAGTGCCGAGGTTGACGATTTTAGTTTTGGCAGCATTAATCTTCAAACCCACAACATTTGCCTCCCTTTCCACATTTGTTGGTTGTCATTTGGTGCAACTCCATAGTCCTGTGTGAGAGTAAATAAATGTCGTCAGCGTAGTCCAGATGTTTGAGTTGAGATGTAAGAGTCCAACGAATTCCTCCGTTTCCAGTAAAGAAAGCTGCGCGAAGTACATCGCTAATCACCAACAAAAAAAGTATCGGCGATAGAATGTAACCTTGTCGTACCCAACTTAGGATCTCGAATTCCTCTGACAGCTTTCCTCTATGCAGCACATGATATTTAGAGCTATCATAGGTTGCTTTAATAATAGATATTAGTTTATCGGGTATACGTCTCCTGCGCAAGGCGATCCAGATAAACTGTCTGGTTGACACTGTCAGACGCCTTCTCAAAATCGATGAAAAGCAGTGGTGACCGGAATTCAACGCACTGTTCAATAATAATCCTCAAGGTCTTGATGTGGTCGACACAGGAGGATCCAGTGCGGAAACCTTGTTCGGCATCTAGTGTATCTTCCAGAAGTTCCTTAATTCGCTCAAATACTACTTTGGCTTTACCTTTGCAACTGCAGGAAGAACGCAAATGCCTCTTCAGTTTTCGCACTCCATTAGACTACCTTTTTTAGGGAGCTTTACAATCATTCCCTTCTTCAACTCTCTACCACCCCATGAATCACCCAAACGGTTATCAAAAAAACATTTCTTTATCTGTCCCAATTTTGACTGATCATACCATATCGATCACTTTCGATCACACATTCGTGCACTCGGTCACAAACAAATCAACAACTACTAATGGACAAAAAGCCACACCAATTGCAGACGACTAATGGTCTTGTTTTTGCATAAAATTGTTACACTTTACAGATGTATCTATAGTAAATGTATTTGTGGTGGATCATGCAAAACGAGATATTCGATTTGTGCACCGAGACAAATACCACACCGCAACACCGAGACTGTGTTAGCAAAACAAAACCTCAAGCAGAAAATTTGTTAATTTAATTTTGTTTTTGTTCATATCTGCGCGCAGCGATGGCGGTATGGTATGTATATATTATATAATATCGACGACGGCTGAGACGACCTTCGGTATGAACCGGATTTTTGCCACAAAATATCTATCCATTTACTACTCTGAGTCTATTGGAGGCACCCATTAGTTGTATCTTTGAACAAGATGCAAGTTTAAGTATCTATTTTTGCTTTGTTTTATGCCCCAGCATGACGGGCGATAATCACAAAACTAGATTTTTTCCTTGTTACCGTTACCGTTATAGTTTTTTTTTCCAATAGTTTTGCCCCTACAACGTCTCGTCGTCTAGTGCTTATGGTAAAAAATTAACATGAATGAAATAGGGTCTATTTAATTCCAAGGAACATAAAGTTGTTTCGATAATGACTCAAAAAAAAGTAACTCATTTTTGGCTGATCTCTCCCGCGATTATATTTTCTCCGTTGCGATTTTTTAATCCTACTGCTAACTTTGCCCACAAAACAGGAAAAGCTGAGTGAGCAAATAATATCCAGGTGAATCACGTCCAGGTGAATCACGTCCATCCTACAACCCACCCGCAACACTTGTGCTTCAACTCGAGCCAACTCTACCATTGGGTCTATTTTCGGTCGTACAAACCAATTCAGATATTAATGTTTTAGTCGGACAATAATTATGTGGAAATCTGCAGACGATACATGTTTGTCAGTGTCGGTGGTGCAGTTGTTCGAACCATTGGCTCCAATTCGGAGGACACCGAGTTCGATTCCCGGCGCGTCCGAAAAACGCACAAATCGTGCTTACCGCACTGCTCATCTTACAATAAACATGATACGATTACAAGTACAAGTAATTTTAATAAAACGTATAGGTCACCTTATTGTCGTGCCGTAAATCATTCAGGAAGTTCTTGTTTGGCAATAAGTTGAAAAAAAAGATAATGATCTGCTAGTCGATTACCTGTCCAAGTATAAAGCTGACATAACAGCAATCTAGATATGCGCCTGGGAATGATGTGTTACAAAAATCAAAATATGACATACATTACAGCTGTGGTGCAAGATATAAGTGCAAATATATATATATTTATATATACAAGTTGGTAAAAGAATGAAACCAACAATTATTGGCTTCAAAGCAGTAAATGAAAATGGCTATCCAGATAAAATTTAGTGAGTATAGTGAGCAAGCGCTATACAAATTCTAACTGAGAGTCCACCGTAGGACGCAATATAACCGCGTTGCACTTTAAAGCCAAATAGAATAATCTGAAAGACATCTTAGTTATATAGTTATGGTGATTGTGCGATAAAACCACACCAGAGGACTCAGACCGATTATCCATTGTACTCCTTCACAATGAAATGCACTTTTCAAATCCCTTTCCTACCTTTAGATAGCGAAGGATTTGGAATTTTGCGGTTATTAATGGAGTTCTTACAGTGCTCTTTTTACTTTCCATAAATTTTTGAATACCCATAGATAAGCTTCATTGACTCAAGTATAACACTTGTTCATGAAGAGTGGACACATGGGACGAACCTCTTCTCGCAATTGCATCAGCATATTTATTGTCTTCTACTCTTGTATGGCCAAGAACCTCGATAAGAGTGACGGAATTCCATTTTGAATTTAAGTTTAGTCATCTCTTACATTCCAAAACAATCTTACGAGTTGAGACAAGGTGATTGCAATGCGTGTAGTGCATCTTGGCTGTCTTTATATATTTTAATGTTTTGTCTCTTTCAAACAAGAAACTTGAGAGAGATATTTGCTATCTTACAGTTGCCCATTTTCCAAGCGCGAACACCTTTTTGCCATCTAATAGCTATCCTTCTCCAGTTCCTTCATTAAAGAAAGTTGGTTCGAATTTCCTAAGGATCTGAGTTTAATTTTTCCAACTCTTCTTGCTAGGGTATTGAACTTTATATCCGCTATTATCATATTACAGTATTACCCACAGGTTCTGACACTGTTGCGAAGGAATTTGTTCAGAAACTTTATGGAATATGATTCCATGCACACTCTTATTCCATCATGCCATCTTTCGAAGTCAACATATAGCTTTCACCGCTCCCATCTGAATAACTAGATCCAGAATATGCAGAGTAGTGTATTCAGAGCATCTGGTGGGCCATTTTAAGAAAAGTTTTTGGCCAGCACACAACTGCTGCATAAGAACGAGAATGGGTCTGATTATCGTTAAGTACAACCAGTGTACCTTGTTTTAATTCACTTCAAATGCACTTCTACAATAAATAAAATTAAGCTGAGCTTTTGATATTGGACTATAGTTAACTGGTTACTAATTTTCACTGGTTAACGAAATATACACATATTCTTGATTGCGATTCCCATTGATGAATTAACAAAAATTACCCCAAATTTTTTCGTAACATTCACATTTCCTACAAGTCACACTATGCATATTTTTTGTTCAACAAAAATTAATACCAATGACAAGAGTTTACTTGGCTTACATTTTGCTTAATAAGACTCGTAGGACACTTAAAGAACAGTTCAAGAGAGTTGGGAAAAGAAAAGTATCTCCATTTTCTGTTTTCTTACCAGCGTAGCACGTTTGATACTCCAGAATAGTAGTTGTCCATACGTTGCATATTGAATCTCTATCTTATATTTCAATTCAACAAAATTGAAAATGTATTTGAGCGCAAATTTGTTACCCGCCAGGGAATCATTCATTTGAATGAGATTTCTAATCATAAACAACGCAGCTATCTTAAATTTGTATGCCAAATGCATTATTTGTTCACTGGAAATCTCTGCCAATCTTCCTTCCAATCAACCAGATCATCAGCATACCTCACGTAATGTTAAGCCATCGTTTTCGGTTGGCACAGCAACTTTTGCCAAAGTTGACAAGATATTATAACATACAAATTGCATAACACATTGTATTGTTACGAGCGCTGAATTTTGTTGGTGTTGACAAAAAAAATTCATAAACGATTCCATTGCGTAGGCAGGAAAAAAAAGTTAGTGTGTCATAGACGAAGACCAACACAAGCCGCGTTACGCTTCGAGAATAAATTGTTAAAAAAGATGCGACGTCGCAGTTCAAGTTGAAGCAGAAACAAAACACAAACACTCAAACGTCTAATGGAAATGCTATCGCTTTCTATCGAGACCACAAAGAGGAAATTCGCGGAGGCGACACCAGAGCTGAGAAAAGCGTTCGCAAGCGCAGATTAAAAAGCAAGATCGTTAAAAGTTCGCATCGACGAGGTTCACAATGCTGCGTGTGAAGGTGTACATCAAGTTGTCGTACGAATTACAACCAAAGTAAAATTCGCATTTGATAATTCATGAGACAAAGCTGAGCCATTCCATAAGTCGAGCATTGCCACGAATGCATATAAATTGAATTAAGTAAGCGTCACAAGAAGAAATTAGCCGCTTGAGTGCAAAAAGTTATGCCATTTCATCGTTTCTTTGTACGAGTATCTGCTGGAAGCAATAAAAGCTTCTTTTTATTCAATTGTTATCTATGTACAAGGAAATCCCCGGGGAGTATATAATAGGAGCTTCATCTATTCCTATAACTCCAAAGGAGTTTTAAGATACAATTTTTTATGCGCAAGCTCATTTTGGTGTAAACATTTTTAATTGCCATTGCAGTGGGCGTTTTACTTATTTGTTTACTTATTTTTAGGTAAAATTGGTTATTGTTTGGTGCGCCGTAAGCGTTTATTTCTCATTACAATCGTGCAGTGCTAAGTTGTTAACGTTATTCATTTTGAAAACGACAACAACTATTCTACAAAAAAAAGTTAAAAGAACAGTACAGGGTCTTTCTAGCTATCTCATTAGATGTACAAAGAAGGCTCAGTTGTAGTTGTTGTACTGAAATTGTCTTTCTTGACTGGAAGTATTTCATATGAACGATCGTCGAGTTGACTTGAATTTCAGAGAAAAAATATATGCTGTAATTTATCGACAATGATTTGTTCCCAACGACTTTTCATCCAAAAATTGTTAATTTACTTATAACATTCTTTACTCTTATTATGTTTTTGCAAATTACAGAAAAATATCTTCAGATTTTTATCCACATGTGAATACTAAAATGTTTCCTTTTGTTTTTTCCTCTCTTTCAGGTAAGAGCCTCCAAATCATTTCCTAAGATGTTTGTGGTAAGAATATTATCTCAGGAAACTGTAGATTTTTTGATAGATGGCAAAAGAATGGTTTAACGGTGTCATATGAGCCGCATGCATGAATGGAGGGAAGGGAAAGTTATAATGCTGTTGAGTACCGCGTACAATATATTCTCTGCTATTCTACAAGACATGATATTCTCTCATTTTGAAGTCAACACTGGTCCTTATTATTGTGGCTTCTTTTCAGGTTTATCTAAGACTGATCAGATTCGCCTCCTTAGACAGGCGATGGAAGAAGATCTTGACTTTCAAACTCATTAAAACATCTTTTGTTTATTGGCTTTAATGCATTTTAATTTGTTGAGAAAATTCTGCGTTCCCACTGACTCAATTCTAAGTCAATTGTCAACCACGATGCGCGTACTAAAATTACAGCAGATTATAATTTACCAAATTCTTGTTGACTTTGCCACTCGAAAGCACTCGAAGTAAAAATGATGTGCTGAAATTTTGATAAATTAAATAAAATAAAAGCAGAAAGGAAGTCCTGAATACACTTTTGTGATAAGATAAGAGGGGGTTTCAGAGACTTCCCACATTGGGATTAATTCGGACGGTTCTTGGCAAGATTTGTGTGTGGAATCCTTTGTGCTTCTCATCAAGACTTACTTTCCAAATTCGACTCGGTCTGAGGATGCAGCTAAGCACCCATCAAGAAACCCACACGCTTTGCATCGAGAACATTTTGTTAATAAAACAAAAACTACCCATAAAAATTAAAATTTTCTTGTAAATTCTCTAATCGTAGATGCACATGTGTGCAAAGTTTATATAATACCGGGTTAAATTTAAAAAAAAATCATTTCCAAAAGGTGTTGTCCTTCGGAGATACTCATGTGTATAAAATTTGAAGAAAAACTGGTACTTTTTTTGAAGAAAAAAATTTGTGCAGGAGCCCTCAGAACCCGGGGCCGGATAACATCCAAATTTTAAAAGAAAGTATTGTCACCGCACATACATATGCTTACAAAATTTGAATAAAATTGGGCTATAGGAAGTCTGTTAAAAATTGATCATAAGATTTCACCAAGCAGCCAGCCACCGAACAAGAACCGGTCACGCGAATTTAATAGAGAATTTAAAAACCAATCCAGGGCGCTTAAATTTGAAATAATCTGCATAATGCAAGGCGAAGCTTTGCTCACCCTACTTCGTACGATTGAAAAATCAATATACTCGAAGGAATTATTCCTTAATGTCATTTTTTGATAATAATAGAACCTTGGATAATATGAACACGAAGGCTATCAAGAAAAGATTTACTGGATAGGAAAACACCTTAACACTATTAGGGAGGTAATGTAAAATGCACTATCAATCGTCCAGCTAATGTGGAATTCAATCCATTCAAGAAATAGCTGGACCTCCTTATTAGAACACTCTATCAAAAACCGCTTCTACTCCAAATGATGGCAGAATCGTTTATACTTAAAACTTAGTTAAAAGCCGAACATTTCGGAAAGAGAAAACAAGGCTTCTATGAGAGCGCAATTGCTCAGTGGTTATGGATGGTTATAGGCTCGAATCCCAGAAAACTCTAAAAGTATTTATCACGGTTTTAAAAAACTTAAAATTTTTTTATTTGCAAGTAACCTTTACTTCATTTGTTACATATTTGGTAACTTCAATTCTCTCAGTATTTACAAAATAACATTCCACAAGCACTCGTATAACAAATTGTTGTTCTTACAATAACTGATTCGTTCAGACAGATGAGACGATCAGACCCCTGGTTTTAATGGTAGTTTTTTATGTGGAGACTTAGAGCTTTCAACACTTGTTACAAATGTATGGAAATTAAATGAACGACTCGAATTCTTATTATCTGTAATAAAAGATCCATACACACACTAATTCACATCATTCACACTATGGCAAAAATTCATAAAAAGACGATTAAAAAAAAACGCCGCTTTCTTACACACCGAATAACACAAAAAATGAAATCGAAATTTTTTGCATATAAAATATTACATGGCATATATGGATGCTAATCACGAATAAGTTTATTTGTTTTTTGTTGGTTATTTGTTATTTAACATATTTCTCTATTGCTGTTTTTACTACAAAAATAGCTCGTCTTTATAATGAAATATTTGCAAAAATATAAAGAGATACCTACATAAAATATTATCTAATTCTGCAGGAAATTTCACTTTTATTCGTGAAATATAAATTTCGAATAAATTGGTAAAAAAAAAACTGGTAACAACATATTTTGTCGTATCTTCGTTTATCAGAGAGTTTCACTTTAACGTCACAGATATGATTCAATAAAAATGTCAAAATTATTATTCACCGGCCATCGTGTGAATAAATAATAAGTAATAATGACTTTTTGCGTTGTGACTACTAATTTAGGAATCTTCTCGATTCTTTAAAATTTCGTTGTGAATTTATTATCTAAGGATTTTTTAATGTAAATGCATACTGAATATTTAATCTGTATTAAATAATTTTTAATTAATACATACAGATGTGTACATCATACATGGTTGTGTATATCATACATGGATGCGTATATCACACATGGATGTGTATATCATACATGGATGTATATATAACATACATGTGTAAATCATGATATGGTTATAAATTCAGTCATCGTCAGTGTCGTAGAGCGAAATTTGTATCCTTTGGTTATCATCGCGTTTCGTCTAAATTGCGTACACGCTTTCTTGTCATCAAAAAAAACCTAGCACCCCTTGACAACGAAAATTGCAAAAACCAACCAACCCATAAAATTTAAAAATGTTCATGTAAATTCTCTAATCAAACATACACATGTCTGCAAAGTTTGAATAAAATCGGACTTTAGGAAGTGGGTTAAAAATTGATCGTAAGATTTGGCCAAAAACAAACACACGGGCACGCAAAAATCTACAGGGTGACTGACACGAAGTGTTACCAAAACAAAACGCCACAGAATTTTTATTTTTTGATGAATTTTATTGAATCAAAGTAAAAAATATTCACAAATATTTAGATTTTCGAATTGCATTAGCAGTTTTCGATTTGGCCACCATTAGCCGCGATTATGGCCTTCAAACGGCCGACAAAGCTATTGCATGCAGCACGAAAGTGGCTGTGCGGTATTTTGACCCATTCCCAGCGAAGCGCTTGCTTGAGATGATCGACACTTTGGTATTTTTTTGTCCCAACCTTGCTCTTCAAAATTCAAATTCAAAAAACCGAAAAATCTAGCGGATTTGCATCCGGTGTGAATATGAACCGCGGAACGTTGTTTCTCGGCCAATCTTGATTGACGCTCGCTTTATGACTCGGCGCCGAGTCCTGTTGAAATGTCCAGGGTCTGCGGCCGAAATGTTTTTGTGGCCAAGGCTTCAATGCTCCCTCCAACCAATGAGCATTATCTTGAGCATTTATCTTGATGCCACGGTCTTAAAAACGAGCGGTGAACGCCGTTACGGCGGCGCTTGGTTTCGAGTGGATATCCGTTGGTCCAAATTTTCAGTAGAACGGCCGGGCAAGTAAATCCGGTCGTTTTGCTTGTTCACATATTGCTCAATAACGAACGGAGAACTCATCATCGGAGAAAACCAAATTCGGTAAATCGCCACTTTCGTGCAAGCGTAACAACTCCTTTGCTCTTTCCACTCGAACTTTTTTTTGAGCATTGGTGAGACCATGCGATTTTGGGAATTTTAAGGCCTTTAGTCCAAGATGATCTTTCATTATGTGCTGCATCCGTTCGAGTGAAATGTTCGCTTCACGAGCCTTTTTTCTGCCGCTACGTCGCGGATTCCGAGCCAATTTGGCCTTCAGCTTCCGAATGATATCCGGCGATGTTGCAGTGCGTTTCGGTCCACCACCATGGCATTTTGCAATGCTGCCAGTATCGTTATAACGACTTATGGTGCGATACACAAACATTTTATTCACATACAGATGTTTTAACTGGTTAACAGTCTGTGGCTGTGGTTTTCCAGCCAAAAATAGAGCAATCACACTACTACGCTTGAACTCCATTGCGGATAACTTTTTTCTGAATATTTCCCACTAAAATGCTTTTGTACCCTTATTAACAATGGAATGAACTATCATTAGTTTAAATTTTAGTGCTCTATCATCACTGGTTTGACAGCAATGACAGTCTGAAGTTTGTAACACTTCGTGTCAGTCACCCGGTAGTAATAGAGAGAATTTAAAATGGAAAGCTCAGATAAACATCTGTTACTACAACCGGGTATCAGTCTTGACCGTCCATAAAAAGTCTTTTTACCATTACCGATTTCAAGACGATGGCAACATTAAACTCTGTTCGTAACTGTCTGCTATACAGCTATACCACCCATAGAGTGATGATGGCTTTTTCTGCTTTGCTGTCATTTTCCATAAATATGGCTCTGCATTCATTTTTCGATCAAACCATTATTATTACAACTCAGGTTGAAAATCGGATCAGTTATTGAATTTCTTATATGAGGTTCTTATATGAGCTACTCAACAACTGAATAAATCGATAGTTGATATCATATCTTCTATATATGACTTATCTCTGGTCTTCTAGCATCTTTTATTACTTCAAAACGTTTATGCTACTTGTTCTTTAACTTTTTATGACAGCTTGTACAGACCAAATTTAAGCATCCGTTTAGTTAACTGTCCAGCGAATTTTAATTCCGATCTAAACTACGATTTGACTTTTACTATGTAGTGTCAGATGAGTTGGAATCGTTAAATTTGTGAGTTTTTGAAGTATTAATAACAATACACATCTTAGGCTTAGCGTGACAGACCATTGTCGTCCAAAGCCCAGGTTCTTGTGACCATTCGTGCTGTGCATGCTATATTTTTCGACCCAAATCGAAGATCTAATATTCAAAGCAGTATCTAAAAGCATCCAAAACAATGTTTTTCGATTATCTCGCTATGTGTCAGATTTATACCTCGAATAATAGTGGTGATGATGAGTAGTGTTTGGGTGATTCAAGTGCATATACCTAAATAACCAGAATACTTTCCCATAAATTCTAAACGGAGCCTTTAAATAAATTCTGTCGCACCTTTTTTTCCAGGCCTGATTGATGCCTCATCGTCAGAACTAATCAGCACATAGCGCATAATCCAGGAGGTGTCAATTGTTAAGAAGCAAAAAAAACCCAACAATTATTTTTCGTCACATCCCATTTTTTTTTTTGTATTAGTCAACCCCAGCTAAGATTCATATTATTCTTACTCATCTTATGTTTATCAATATGTGGGAGCATAACAATTCCATGACAATTGTGTCGCTGGGAAGTTGTGAAATGATTGCCTCACCCACCTCCACTAAGCAACAGGTTTTCTCTTTCCACGTCATAATTAAAAATTCTGTATTTTTTATTGTTGTTGTTTAATCGACCCGGATATAGGCAGATACTAGCTATTCATACTGAAGGTATGTTGACGCAATCTGCACTTTGATGCGTGATGTGTTTGTACAATGGGCACAATGCTCTTGAATGCTGGCATTTTTCTTGCATTGAGCTTCATCGATTCTGTTGCAAACATGTGGCTGTCTGCTAAGATGTTGCAAATAACCTTTAAGTCTCTAGGTCAATGGCCAAATAGAAAACGAAAGGGATCGCGAACAAAACGCGAATCTAGTGGGTGATAGCCGGTTTCAAACCCTTTAAAACGGCTGGCCCTGATTGGATAATCCCTGCGGAAATTCAGAATAACTCGGGGTGGATACTCCCATTGTTAGAGGCAATTTTCACAGGGTGTATAAAGCTGACATACATTCCTAGAGCTTTGAAGGAAGTCGAGGTAGTTTTTATACCGAAGGCGGGAAAAAGCTCACATGGCTACCCAAAAGACCTGAGGCTCATAACTCTATCATCCTTTCTTATGAATACTCTGGAAAGACTGATAGATGTTCATATAAGGGCTAAGGTAAAACCTAGCAGTTGCGCAATGTCCCAACAAGCAACCTGCAAGGGGAAGTCTGTGAACACAGCCTTACACACCTTAGTAAGCACCATTGAGAAATCAATATACTACCAGGAGTATACACTAGTAGCATTCTTGGACATCGAGGGTGCGTTCAACAACGTTAAAACAGAGGCAATCTGTACAGGACTGTCAGACCTAGAGGTGGACTACCCTATAAGCAGACTAAATAATGGTATGCTTCTAGGCAGGATTATTAGTGCGGAGCTGGGGGTTCCATCTTAAAGAGGCAGGCAGTTACAGGAACAGCACAAGGAGGTGTATTATCCCATCTCCTCTGGAATATAGTAATAAACGAATTACTGTTGAAACTGGAAGGAGAGGGGATAGTATGCTGATGATGTAGCGTTAGCTGTCTCAGGGAACTACCTCAGAACGATTAAGTAGGTTATGCAACATGCCCTCTTAATCGTTAAAGAATGGGCAAATAAAAGCGGTCTGGGCGTCAACCCGAATAAGACAGTTGATCCGCCAACATTAAATGGAAACCCCCTTAGTTTTTTCTGATAAAGCAAGATTTCTTGGGACAATCTTGGACAGGAAATTGAGCTGGAAACCTAATATAATAGAATGAGTAAATAAAGCTAATATTACTTTATACTCATGCAAGAATGCCATTGGCAAAAAATGGGGTTTGAAACCAAAGGTGGTACACTGGCTTTACACTTCGGTAGTGAGACCAATACTACTGTACGGGGTAAGCGTATGGTGGACAGCTATAGAAAAACCACGTATAAAAGTATATTGAGGAAGGTACAAAAAGCGGACTAGGGAAACACGCGAGAAGGATGGGTGTCGAATATAATGACTTCTGCATAAGCTGCATGAACGAGGAGGAGACCATAGAACATTTTCTTTGCTCATGTCCGGCACTAATGCACAGAAGCCACAAACACTTAGGTAGTGAATAACCTATCAGATCTCGAAAACGGCAAAGTGCGAGATATACTCCGATTCATTAAGAGCTCTGAATGGATCTTCTGAAAAGGGGAAAGGTACAAGATCCTGTGGTAACACAAGGGACCGCGAATGGTCTAAGTGAGCTTTAGCTGCCACCGCAACCTAACCTAACCTAACCTAGCTCAATAGGAAGTTAGTTTAAAAGCAATTACAAAATTCCACCCGCACAGACAGACATACATGAATGGGAGTTAATAAAATCATTTTAAAAATTGGAACTTGGGGAACTGAATATTTTTAGAGTTAAATTAAAATCGAAACTCTTACAACTCGTAATTACCTTAGAAGTTCAAAACATGCTGTACTGTTTACAATAAGATATATCAAAAATGGAAGCAGCTTGCTTTCTCGGTTTACCACAAATCTTGCTAGTCGATTTTCATCAACTTCCCGTTGTCCAATTGAGTTGAAATTTCGCATAAACATGTAGTCTCCGTGACAATGCAATGTTATTGCACAAATAAATTTAAAAGCTTCATATATTTTGCGGTCTAAAATTTTGCAAGCCTTTTTTGACATACTTCTCGTTGTCCAATCGAATTGAAGTTTCGCACATATGTACAGCTCTAATTATGATACAATACTTTGGTTCCACTGAGATGTTCTGATTATGGACTCTAACGATACAAGTCGTTGTTTGGATTCACCTGACTTTCGCTGCAAATCTTACAAATCGATTTTCATTAACTTTCCGTTGTCCAATTGAGTTAAAATTTTACACAAATATGTATTCTTGGTGACAATGCAATGTTCCGCTGTTCCGAAGATGGGCTTGGAATGTAGAAGATTCAAAATTGTTTCTGTCTGAAATCTTGCAAGGATATTTTGACCTACCTCTCGTTGTTCAATCGAATGGAAATTTTGCACTCATGTGTAGTAATGATTGCACCACCATGTCTTTGTTTTACTGAATTGGTCCGATTATAGATTTGGAAGGTACAAGCAATTCTTTGATGTCACCTGTTTGGTTGCTACAAATTTTTTTGTAACTCGATTTTCATCAACTTCCCGTTGCCCAATTTAGATGAACTTTTCCATAAACCTGTAGTCCCGATGACAATGCAGTGTTGTTCACAAATTTGTCTGTGTCAAATTTTGCAAGTCTTTTTTGGTCGGTGCACTTACCGAAGTTCAATCGATTTGAAGTGTAGCACAGGTGTGCAGCCATGGTGACAAATCAAAGCTTTTGTCTGAAGGTATAAGAAGTTACTTATTTAATGTTTCGCGCAGGTTTTTATGAAATGTCCTTTCTACAATTAAGCTGAAATTGTATAGTTCTGAAAACAATATTAGTTATGGTACGAGAAAGCAGCGCCGACCGCATAAATGTATGTCTTTTTGCTGACTAAATATAACTGCCGCCAGTAGGAGGAAATCAAATCGTTTACTTGCCGGGTAGATTATAGTTCCAGCGAAGCATCTTTGGCGACAATTTTTGTTTGAGTTAACGGAAAATCTGAGACACTATGAGATACATTTATTTCTGGACATTTTAAACGCTCTTAGAATAGGTGAGCTACGTTTGAAACATTTTGCTTTTCTGCAGAGCAAAGTAAGCCAAGAAATTTAAATAATTTACCCAACATGTTTAATGTTTCGGTCTTACATAGACTTAGTAAAGTGTCTGGTGAACAGTGCCATTGGATATATAATTGAATTAATATGGCACTGTATGTTAGAATAGAAGTGATGGTGGTCATGTCATACAGCCACTAAAAAGCTTGTCGCAAGATATAAAAGAATTATGCTATGACTTTTTGTTGCGACAAACTTTTAGTTCAGTTAACAAAACATTGATAAAATAATGTGAGTGTTTTGGTACGATAACTTTGAATATATCATTGTTAGTACCACTTATTCGTATTAAGTCTTCATAGGGGACTACTGCAATGCTCCGCAATTAATTTATGTAATACATTTTTTTTCCTTCTTGATACATTTAAATAAAAGCTTGTTGAAAAAAATCTAATACTAATATTCCAAGCTTCCACTTCAGCGGTGTGAAAAAACTTCTCCAATTTCTTCTTTCATATAAGTTGTGTAATTCGGTACAAGTGACCCAACGAAATCAAAGTCATGCGAAATTTCGGGAAAGTTTATGTTACATGCGTTGACTTGCGTAAGCGTCTTTACGAAAATTGATATTTCTTATTCTTTGTCACAGCTTACAGTACAAATTTATCTCACCTTGATGCTTATATATTTTTTTAAGATTTTCACTCAGCAAAGCAAAAAAAAAAAAAACTCCAATCTTCAATTATATAAAGAAAATCCCCATTTAATTGCGTTGTGCACTGCAATTTGGCTTCTCTGCACTTGGTAGTTTAATCTGCAAGTGTAAAAGGCACAACAAAACTTAACTACATTAATCCCAGATGAAGATGAGATACACCAACGGAGTAACTTTGCGCGGATACATACATAGACTGGCACACATGGATAGTAATTATTATCTTATTGTTGCGATATCTCGTTACTTCAAGGCATTCACGACGACCGGCTCATGGGCGATGTGTGTGTGTGTGATGCATTAAATTAATGAAGAAGAAGAAAAAAAGAAGAGGAAGAATCAGACATAAAAATCGTGTTTTACTTTTGTTTATGTTTTTGTAGTTTTATTAAGTAACTTGCTACTCGGAAATTGCTTAATGCTTAATTAACAACTGCTTCTTGGAATAAACGCAGAATATTTTAAGCTCGATTCGTACAAGGTGTTGCAATGACGTCTACTGGGTGGGATGATGCGGTAATTTTGTGTGTTCACAGGTTTCATCCTGGTTAGGCGATTAGTCATGGGTGCATTAATGAAATATGTGAAGTGCTTAATGCTGCAAAACGATGCTTCGATTATAACAACAATGAACAGTGAAGGCTCTAATACTCCACGCTACCTTGTCAGGCAATGATTCGAATATATACAGTCGTTGAATTCCCAGCACACATTCCTCAAAGACAGGAGACAACAGAAACCTTAAAGAAGTTGCGCGATTAACTACAAGCAATAAACCTTCCTCGTTGTTAAAAGCGCATTTACCAATGTTCATATTGGGGACATTCAGGAAGTCCTTACCCAGTCAGGTGTGAAGCTCTTTGTAAATCAATAGATCATGCTAACAAGTATTGTTAGCAGAATAACCTAAGATAATCTGGGCATCTGCAACGTAAGCAAATTAGCCAAAAGCGACACACTCCATGGAAGGGTTGTTTTGAACCTGTTGTGATTAATGTTCATTAATAGGATCCACAAAATATTCCAGAAAGAGAAAACGCGGTTGTATGAAAGTGTCGTGGTGATTCTTGTGTCAGGACAGTAGCTATTTGTGATTAGCGAGGTATCGGGAAGTGCCCTGAACAAAGTCAATTTGGGCAACAATTTGTTATCTTAAAGTCAACTCAGTGAAAATTGTAATGGTGTTATTCGCCACTGAATCTAAAATAGCTACTTTTGTTCTTCCTAAGATCAATTGTCACAGACTATCACTTACTTCCATCGCTAAATATTTCAATATCATCCTAGATAGCTCCGCTGGAATAGAATAGAATTCTTTCTCAATTTCAGCAGTAAAACAAACCATAGGTAAAACATGGAACCTCTAACCAATGATATCTCTTTGGTTGAATACGGCTGTTTACACTCAAGAGCTAGTCTAGTGGCCAACGATGAGCAACAAATGCAACACTAAAAGCTGAGCAGATTACTAAAATCAGTAGCAACTTTTTTTACCGTGATGTCCGAGCAATGCCTTAAACACCATCCTACATGATACCATGATATGATATGATACCACCTTTATTCACTACTGCATTACCCAGCAAGGTGGATCCTGTCCTCCCTTCTATGTAACTTAGTGGTGAATCAGCTCTTGGTATGCCTCAGAAGGGAGGGCTGCGGAGTGATCCCTTATGCGTATGACGCTGCTATTGCCATCTCAGGAAAGCACCCTAACACTTTAAAATAACTCCTGCAAAATGCTGTGGCTTAGGAGAAAACTCCCACCAAACTGAACTTGTCCTCTTCACTAGGAAATACCAAACCACACATGTTTTCCCTCCTTCTATTAACTCTTAACTACAAGCTTAACTTTCTCTAATAAGTATCTGGGTCTAATACTGGACAGAATGTTAAGCTGAAAACTAAACACCCAAGAAAGAATTCCTAAAGCCACAGTGGCGCTCTTCTCTTGCAATAAAGCCATTGGAAACAAATGGGGCTTTCAACACCCATTGGATATATACAGTGGTCGTAAAACCTACACTTCTATACGGTGTGAGTGTATGGTGGACTGCCTTAGATAAAGCATTAAATTGTGACAAGCTAAGCAAAATTCAAAGATCAGCTTTTTTATGTATCACTTTGTACAACTCACTCCGCCGCACTTGACATTGTGTTCAACCGTAGGTACACCACTAGACATTTTCAGCTAGCGCGGCTATTCGCCTCAATGCAATCTCCCAGTGGACCGGAAATGAAATCGGTTCCTCTTCTTTCCTGACATTAGTTAGGATTCCACCAGGCAATATAGACTACACCGTTCCGCAACTCCAATTCAACAAAAACTTCCATACCCTCCAGATCACTCTGGGAAGAAGGAGGTCAATTGGAAGATGATGACATTCATTTTTACACAGATGGGTCAAAAACTGATGGCGAGGTTGGCGGACGCGTTTTCTCAAAAAGGCTAAATCTTAGTCTCTCTTTTCGTCTTCCTAATCACTGTATTGTGAGATTATGCCGATTAATGATGTCTTGTCTTGGCTGAAGAGAAATGTCATATCCGCTAGAGATATTCGCATTTTCTCGAATAGCCAAGCGGCGCTGAAATCCCTGTTATCAGTCTCTACGAACTCTATTCTAGCCCAAAACTGCCGATCATCTCTTACGGAGATGACGGAGCGGTTCAATATTCACCTGTGTTAGGTGCCGGGGCATAGAGACGTTCCAGGAAACTGAATAGCTGACGAACACGCCAAACACGGAACTACACTACCCACGTTACCTGAAAATGGTTCCCTAGGCATACCAATCGCTGCATGCAAACTCATGTAAAAGAGGTATTCTAACGAAAAAACTAACCACAGGTGGTCAAACGGAACAACTTGTCTGGCGACAAAGCATATCTGGCCCAAGCTCCAAGTTTTTGATCTCTCAAAAAACATTGCACATCGGTGCTATTACAGGTGTCATCACGAGACACTGTCTCATAGGCAAAAATGCAGAAAGGCTTGGCGTCTTCTCGAATGACTTCTGCAGAAGCTGCATGGACGAAGAGGAGGAGGAGACTATTCTCCATCTTATCTCTACGTGCCCAGCCCTCACCCAAAAACGTAAGCTTCATCTGGGAGTTTTCTTTTACAACCACCTTATTGATCTAAAATATAAGGACATTAGTAGTATCTTGCGCTTCAAACGTAGCTCAAAATCGTTCAAGGAGTATGTGAAAAAAATTTCACAGATCCACGTAATATCACAATGGACCATTACTGGTGTAAGTGTGTCGGCGTTTCGACCGACAGCTACTTTAATCTAACCTAACCTTACCTCCCCAGCTGAGCTTCAACTCAAACTTTACTGTCGAGTTACCGTCTGTTAAAAATTGGAAGGACGGCGAAGTAATGAGGCAATTTCTCGTGACAATCTACACTGAAGATGAATAAAGGTTACGGTGCAGGCATCTTCTCAGATAATATTTATCTGTCAAGTTACAAGCTTCCCGACTAGATTACCATCTTTCAGTCAGAGCTTTAACGAATGTTTGAAGGGCATTAAGACAAAGAACCGCACAAATCAGAAGGATTGCAATATGTGTGGATAGACAATCCGCGAGCAAAACCATATATGCGAACGTCAATAACTCGAAAGTTGTTCAGCATTACCAAGCGGAACTAACTTTGATTACCAAAATCCTGACATAGCAACCGTTTGGTTGGCAGGATACAGAAACGCGGTTATGAAAAAGAGGACAAATTAGCGAAAATAGACACCAGAAGTATGGAAAGCGTGAGCTGTCCAATGGAATGGAACTAATTCTCTCTTTTTGTATACATATCAGTCATGACCGTTATTGTCCTCCTGCAAAAATGGAGAACTACCGAGTTGATATCAAGATTGCGGAAGGATATTATACGCGAGAATTATGGTGGCCAGTGGACAGCCGTGCTGCTAAAACTGGGTGTTCTATATAACATGACCTTCTACATGAGCTGTAAGGAGGCAAAAGAAAAAGGAACGTTAAACCATTAGTCGGCGCAGGCGCATCCTTGGAATTCAACCATTCTGACTCAACCTGAAAAACTTTCTGTGTCCACGATTTTCGGACTAATCTCGTATTTGATTTTAAAACCATCCAAATAAACCTTAATAGGTCTTCCAAGTGGTATCAAAATGACACATTCATGTGCTAGTTGAGGCTCTTTAAAGTGTCTCCCGAAAAAAAATCAAAAGACTTAAGACAAAAACTTGCTGAAATTATTTCTTTAAAATTTTCTTAATTATAACTACTTGATTCATATAATAACATACATTTATTACTATTATTCGTTTTTCTCTTACACAGTTGCATTTTCGCACAAACAATTGCACTGCGTACACCCGACGATCTACTGGCTAACGCGCAAAGTGCAATTCTCCTGGAGAAGGCCAACTCACTGGCAGTAGTTCCCTGCAATACGAGTGAACATTTTGACGTATGTCCACCAAGTAAATATCGTCTGCCCACTGGTGAATGCAACAATGTCCCCCACCGCTATTGGGGTGCACGTGGAGATGTCTTCTTGCGGTTGCTCGAGTCGAATTACGCTGATGGTGAGTTTTGTGGTTTTGCCTTTTTTAGACTGCGTTTATTAACAAATCACTGTCCACTTAGGTATCAGCCTTCCGAGAACATCCCGTGGAACACATGCCCTACCCGAAGCACAATTCATTATTGAAAACCTGCAACGTCATGTTGAACCAGAACAGCGACATGCGCACATTACCGCGATGCTGCCAGCATGGGGACTGCTCTTGGGTGCCGATCTATACGAAGTCAGCCAACTGCCATCAGAGTTTAGTTGTTGCCGGCAAAATCCCGCCGAAAGTAAGAATCCTGCAGAGCTGACACAGTGTTATGTGCGTATGGGACCTGATTGCAAGGAATACAAACGGTCGGCGCCCGGACACGATATGGAGTCGTGCAGTAAATGTAAGTTTTGGCGAGGTTTACATGAATAATTATTTGAGAGAGAAAAAATAACACACTCTCTCTCTTTTCTTTCAGATAAACGCCAACAGATGAACAGCGCATCAGCGTACATCGATGCATCCAGCCTCTATGGGACTACCACGGAGGAATTCCAGCATTTGCGCACTTTCATCAGCGGTGGTGTGAAGACTGAGGCATGCAGAAACTGCCGTATTTCCGGAGCCACTGGTGCTCTGCATCGTGCCTTGTTGCAGGAACACAACAACATTGCCGAACAGTTGAGCCACATGAATCCCATATGGTCGGAGGAAGATATCTTCCTTGAAGCGCGCCGTATTATTACCGCTCAAATTCAACACATTACCTACAATGAATTCTTGCCGCTCGTCCTCGGCCAAGAGACAACTGCCAAAGATGGTTTAAAGTGAGTGTTTGTGTGAGCAAAGTTTTAAATGAAATGCTTAACTTTTTTACTCCTCTTTAGGCTTACACCCGAGAAGCATGCAACCAACTACTCAAGTACCATTCGCGGAGGCATTTACACGGAATTTGCTACAAGTGCAATGCCCGCTTTCCTAACAATGTATCCACCAGAGATGGTAAGTCGCACAGAGATTTCCGATACTAGAAAAAGAATGTTACTAATATCCAATTGCATTGTCCAGATATCTTCATCGATGTCTGCCACACAACTGCTCTCAGTTGCCGCTCTGCAGAAATCACTCGAACCACCAATAACCAATGCAGACGGATGGACTGAACTTGCGTTGGCAATTCATCGCGCACGTGATCACGGTGTTCCATCATACCATCATGCTTTGGACCTGTGTGAGAGGCGATTCGCCGCCAACGATGTAGCCAATATCACATTTGATAATCTATCTAGCGTTTCAAATATCGCCGAGGAGCATATAACAAGTTTGCGTGACATTTACCAGTAAGCCGCTTCTCAGATCCGGGAAATTTTCTTTATATTAACCTTTTGCTCTGCAAACTATGTACTTCCAGGAACGCTGACGACGTCGATCTTTTAGTCGGTGCACTCCTCGAAGACCCAGCTGTCGGCTCACTTTTTGGTCCGACAATCACCTGCCTACTTACGCTTCAATTCACCCAGCTCAAGAAGACCGATCGCTTCTGGTACGAGAATGAGATTCCGCCATCATCGTTTACGCTTGAACAACTCAAAAGCATTCGCCAGACGACGCTTTCCGGATTATTGTGCGCATCCAATCAGCTGTCGAAGGCGCAGCCGAAGGCTTTTATTCGCGAGGATAACTTTTTGTAAGTCTAACGGGCGGCGAGGCGGTGCGAAAGATAACTTTATTACCCCTATTCCACACAGGAATACTGTCCTCACCTGTGACCAGATTCCGAGATTTGACATTGGACCGTGGCAAATGGATCCCGCAGATGAAGCACAGCACACTGAAGAGGTGGTTGTGCAACCCGAAGTCAAGGAAGCCATTCGAGAACTTAGCCCAGAACTAATGGAAGCGGCTATTGAAAGAGCCAAAGACGAACTCGCATCCCGAAAGAAGTTCGAGTACGAATCGTGGATGGCTCGTAAGTTGGACGAATTTAAAAAAATGTCAAATGTCTGCTTCATGCTTTAACTTTCACTTTCTCTTTCAGAGGGTGGCATCAGTGCCACATCGCCAGACGGTGTCGCTGCCTCATTCAGCAAGGCGAATCGTGAAGCCTTGCTTCTGGCCAACACGTCGCTAATGTTCGAATTAACTTCGAATGAAATTCTGAACACTCTGAACTCGATTGGCCGTCGAAAGCGCCAGGTATTCGACACGAGTTTGAATCTCTTCAACCGCAATGAGCTGACCGATACGCTGCAGACCATTGATATATCGTCCTTCCTGACGTCCACCGGGCGACAGAGTCAGCCAATGGGCGAGTGTGAGGATCCGCAGATTGCATGCGATACAACGACGCCTTTCCGGACATTCTCCGGCTACTGCAACAATTTACGTAATCCCAACTGGGGCAAAGCGCTGACGACATTCTCACGGCTGTTGCCCGCTCAGTACGATGACGGCGTCTCGAGACCACGTCTGGTGTCAACAAATGGCACTCCACTGCCAAACCCCCGCTCCATTTCAACACTCATTCATCCGGATATATCGAACCTGCACACCCGCTATTCGCTGATGGTGATGCAATACGCCCAGTTCTTGGATCACGACCTTACACTGACGCCAATCCACAAGGGCTTCCACGAATCTATTCCAAGTTGTCGACGCTGTGACTCGCCGCAAACGGTGCATCCCGAGTGCAATCCATTCCCAGTGCCACCCGGTGACTACTACTACCCTGAGGTTAATGTGACCAGTGGCGAACGTTTGTGCTTCCCTTCGATGAGATCGTTACCCGGCCAGCTGTCGCTTGGCCCGCGCGAACAAGTCAATCAGAATACGCATTTTCTTGACGCCTCGATGATTTACGGAGAGACACCATGTCTAGCCAACCAATTGCGTGGCTTCTCGGGCCGTCTGAACTCGACGATTCATCCCATTCGTGGCAAGGAGCTGCTGCCGCAGACCAACTCTCACCCTGAGTGCAAGTCTCGCAATGGTCTCTGCTTCGTCGCTGGCGATGAGCGTGCCTCAGAGCAACCAGGTCTGACTGCCATTCATACGATATTTTTGCGTGAACACAATCGAATTGTCGAAGGACTACGTGGTGTGAATCCCCATTGGAACGGCGATCAGTTGTATCATCATGCCCGGCGTATTGTCTCAGCTCAAGTTCAGCACCTTACATTCAATGAGTTCCTGCCACGCATTCTCAGTTGGAACGCTGTGAATTTATATGGACTGAAACTGTTGCCACAAGGCTACTACAAGGACTACAATCCGTCGTGCAGTCCAATTGTGTTCAATGAATTTGCTGCCGCTGCCTTCCGTATTGGCCATTCGTTACTGCGACCACATATTCCACGTTTAAGTCACAACCATCAGCCCGTCGATCCACCATTGTTGTTGCGTGATGGTTTCTTCAGGATGGACGCGCTGTTGCAGGTAAGTGCAAAGGAGTGTGGTTTAGTGTTGGTGTGGTGGGTGGTGGGGATGCAGGGGAATAACGAGCTGGAAATTGAACTTCGATAGAAAACTGTTTTAAAAATCAAAGATCAAACTGAAGTTTTAATTTCGAAATAGTTTTCATAAATGGAAGAACAATAAACGGACGAACAGATAGACAATAGTGAATGCTTTAAGATTATGATCATCGCCTTATAACTCGCTTAACCTTTATGTGTGCCACAGGGTACCTTCATATGTTTAGTAAGCTAATTTATCGTAAGTAAGTAAGTAAAGTAAGTAAGGATGCAAGCATGAATAGTAAAGCAATAATAACAGAAAAGAGTAAACCTTCCGAACAGCTATGCAGTAACACATCCTGTAAACCTAATTTTTGAGTACATATTCGATTCAATTTCATGAATAACTCAATCAATATTGTGCTTAAGAGCCTGAACCGTTTCAAGATGGTCAGATTCCTACAAAAAAAGTCCAACGGCGCCTAATCAATTCTCCGTCCAGGCAAAGCAACATCTCCAAAAAGGCTGATTACACGGATATAGAACTAAGTACGCAAAAGATCAATTGTTGCACGGCTTGTGTGATCCTTCTGCCATCCTGCTTGAACAGGAGTTTATCAAAAGCCAATACAATTCATTATTGGTCGACCATAAAAGTTATCATGCCTCTATATCGCTTTTCTTTGATCGTAATGCTGTTGCCATCTTCATCTTTGAAGAAAATCGTCCACTTATGCCGTCATTCCAAAAATCATACCAAACTGTAACACGTTGACGAAGCATTGGCTTCTCTACGACTACGTGTGGTGTTTTCGACTCCCAAATATTGCTCAATTTCTAGCACAATTAGGGAAGCGATGACGAGCGGCTCTAACACTATGTACAGTAAACACAATAACACAAATAACAGAATAACAATAGACAGAAACGCTTGTAAATGCCTGATTAAGTTCGACATAGCAAGCGAATAAATCGAGATCTTTATGCAGAATGCTCCTCAGACTATAGTGCGGCTAATGTTCTGTTGCTGAGATCTGTGGCGCGTTGAGGTTCTTGGGTTTTGGCGTGCTTACTTTCGGCAACAGCAGCAATATTCTCGACTAAGCACGCTGGACGAACACCAAAGTCCGTTGTTGGTAAATAATTTATCAAATCTCGGACTGTTTCGGCAAGACAACACTACTCAATTTAGAAATAAGTTTTCAGTATTTTCCAACGTTGCTCAAGCGTAAATCGACTGCGCAGGTTTGGCGAAGTCAATATTTTAAGCGCGTCATTGTTGCCAGTATCATAATAACATATAGTCCAAAAAAAAAAACAGCAGATGGCTGGTTGAAATTTGCCTTTTGAGACTTCAGGCGAAACAGAAGTAGACGAGAATCCATGTTAATCCGGTAGTCGAATAAACGAGGTGAGGTTCGATTGGATTGGGGTGGCTGTCGGCACATTATCGAAAAGATTTTTGACCCTACTCGTTGAATCAGTTGTAGCTTCGAATCAAGCGTAGAAGACTTTTGAGATCAGTGCTTGGCAAATCATTGAGGTCATTGTAAAAAAAACCCTCCCAGATAGAGGTTACGTTTTTGAGAAATAGCTGCGCATGTGCAGAGAAGTTGAAGAACGGTCTCTTTTTCCTCCTCGTCTATGCAGCTTCTGTAGAAGTCATTGGAAAATACACCAAGGCTTGCTGCATGTTTGCCTATGAGGCAGTCCCCAGTAATGACACCTCTTGTAGCAGCTGTGTGCAATCAGCTTAGAAAGATAAAACACCTGGAGCGTTTCGGATCCAGTTTAGGCCAGATCTGTTTTTTTTTTCGCTACACAGCTTGCTCCGTTTGTTCACCTAAGTTTAGTTTTCTCAATAGCATCCAGCTTTAACACCAGTTTGTATGCGTAGTAATCGGTATGCCTAAGGTAGGAATGGAAAATTGGACAGTGTAGTTCCATTGTTGGCGAGTTCGTCAGCCTTACAGTTCCCCAGGATGTCTCTATGCTGAATGTTGAAATGCGTCGCCATCTCATTGAAAAATTGTCGGCAGTTTAGGGCTACAATAGAGTTCGAAGACCATTATTCTAAGTGGCTACAATAAAGTTAGTTGAGACTGATTCTAATGGTTTCACAGCAGCTTGACTAACTGAGAAGTTGTAGATATCCTTAACGGATAGTTCATTTCTCTTCAGTCAATACAGGACTTCTTTTATCGCGATGATTTGTGCTTGGAAAACACTGCAGTGATTAGGAAGACGGAAGGAGAGAATAAGACTTCCCTTCATTCCTTCTCTATCATCAGTTTTTGAACCGTCCGTGTAAAAACGAATCAATTCATCTTCCAAGAGAGCACCTTATTCCCAGAACGATCTGGAGGGATTGGTGACTGGGAAATAATTGCTAAACTGGAGTTGCGGAACGGTGTAGTCTATGTTTCCTGGTGTAACCCTGAATAAACAACAGAGGAATATCCCTTTTCATTCGTGGTCCACTGGGAGGTTGCAGTGAAGCGAATAACAGCGCTAGCATCTATTTGCCTACTGAAGAGTGGTATTAGGTTGATCAGAATGTCCAGTGCAGCTGACGAGGTAGTGCAAAAAACTCTGCTCATACATAGACAAGCCGATCGTTGGACTTTGCTTAGCTTGTCGCAATTTACATTTTTGTCTAAGGCGATCCACCAGACAACCACACCGTACAAAAGCGTTTAGGTCTTATTACCGATATATATTTAGCTAATGAGTGAGATGGTGTGGTAAACCCCATGATTTAATAATCCGGCTTGTGAGCAGAAGATTAATCATCAATTCGACTTCACAATCGAAAGTGCAGCTGCCATCGCAGATGTGTTGACGTTGTTAACAATGCCTTGAATGTCCAAGAATGCTACCAATTGTGAAGTGAATATTTATTAGAACGCACTAACGTATGCAGAGCTGTTTCTAAAGATGTGCCTTTCTTTCCAATATTCATGCTGATCTGTAGATAGAAGTCTTTTATCAATGCAAGTGCATAAGTGTATATCAATCTGTCTAATGTTTTTAAATGAAATGATAGATTGATAGGTCTAAGATATTTTGGATTAGCGCGGGAACATTTGCTCGCTTTGGGTATGAAATTTGTTTTCACTTATCTCCATAAATCAGGAATATGGATACCAAAACCAGACAGCTTTTTAAAATTGTCTCTAGCACAGGTAGGGTAATCCACCATCTGAAGTATTTTGTAGTTCTGCTGATACTCGTATTATGCCATTTGGTATGATTTGAAGCTATGCAGCGCCCAAAGCAATTTGTGTCCCTATTAATCCGATCTTGAGATAAAGTTGTTTATGAGTTTGACTGATATAGGTTAACGTTTCTAATAACATGTGAGCTACTGGGATACTAGGATAATGGGTGTCTAGTAGCATATTGAGCGATTTTCGCTAGAGGTAGTCCATAAGCCATCTGCTCATTTCATCAACTAACCACCTAAGTGAAAAATATGCGACAGTCTTGATCTATTTCAAGAATCCCAAATAGTTTTCGAAATGTTTTTCATCAGAGGAGTGGTGTTGCAGTTACTTACTTACTTTGTAGCAACAAAAACTCGAAAACACACAAATAAGGGCTGAGGGATAACATTGATCAACGAAGTTTTCTGATCAGGAAAACCTTTCGAAATATGCTTAATTTAACTGACTAACTTAACTTTTAAGACATTTGAATTCCTTTAAACCTTTAACCCCGTTCACCTCTTCACATTATTCCACTTTCAGCCTGGAATCATCGATGAAATCAGTCGTGGACTCGTCGCCACACCAATGGAAACCCTCGATCAGTTCATTACCGGAGAGGTGACAAATCATTTATTTGAGGATCGTAAAATTCCATTCTCAGGAATTGACTTGATTGCCTTAAACATCCAGAGAGGTAAATATGTAGTGTTGTAAACGCGGACATAACTTTCCTACCGTGCTAACGACAAAATATCTCTTCACAGCACGCGATCACGGACTTCCATCGTACAACAATTATCGAGCACTGTGCAACCTCAAACGTGCACGCACATGGCAAGATCTGAGCCGTGAAACGCCACCGGAAGTGATTTCGCGATTCAAGAAGATTTACGAAAGTGTTGATGATATCGATCTATTCCCCGGCGCGATGACCGAACGTCCGCTGCAGGGTGGGTTAGTCGGTCCCACATTGGCCTGCATCATTGGCATTCAATTTAGGCAATTGAGGAAATGCGATCGTTTCTGGTAGGTGATCACTGAGATGGCAATAACTGTAAATCGCGTTTATTGTTTCCACTCCACTCTTCCAGGTATGAAAACCAAAATCCCGAAGTTAAATTCACTGAAGCTCAGCTGGCTGAGATCCGTAAGACCACTTTGGCGAAGATCATCTGTGAGAATTTGGAAATTCCCGGCGACATGCAGAGGGCTGCATTCGATTTGCCCAGCAATTTCCTGTAAGGAGAAATTAATTTTCAAATAAAGGAGAAAAATCTCATTTTGTCGCTTTACAGAAACCCTCGTGTTCCGTGCCAATCGATGCCACAAATCGATCTAAGCGCGTGGCGTGAAAACCCACAAGGATGCACTATTGGTAACCACCAGGTGCGCGTTGGTGAATCCGCATTCCCATCACCATGCACAAGTTGTGTATGCTCTTCCGAGGGGGTAAGTCAGAGGGAGTTTTTTTTTTTTTTTTTAAAAAAAACAAACTTTTCATTAATTGTTCTTTGCTTTCAGCCCCAATGTGCCTCTCTGCGCATCACCGATTGTGGTCAGCTGATCCGTCAATGGCCTAAGGATGCTATCTTAAGCGATGAAGTTTGCAATTCGCAGTGCGGCATTTACTTGCGCGGTAATTCAGGAAGTCCCAGCCTGCTGAACACACCACCACCAACTCGTGTTCAACGTTCAAGGCCTCAAAATATCTTTAAGTTTCCCGATTTGACTCCATTCATTGCTTCCTTGTAAGCGGATGCTTTTTGTAAAGACGACGAGAAACAATTCAGTAATTGTCAACAAGACACACACAGAAACAAACTGCTACGACACATAAAGAACTTCTGTAGTTTCTTAAAAGATGTAAATATTTTTCTGGTTGAAGTTTATTAAAAAAATACGAAGCTATTCATATGGCATGTGAGGAATATTAGTAACCAACTTATTATGTGCTCGTATTTGAGCGCATTCGCAACCTTTTGAGGAATTGTTTCTTCCTCGAAAGGGAAAACACCCAATCAAAGCACAACACCACAAAGCTTAAATCTTGTTGATCGTCATCATGTCGACGTTTTCTTCCCTTTGGGGCACTTTTCGATCAACATTTTTTTTTCTTCAGTCCAAAAATTCCGTTCCGTACGCTGCAGTTATTTATTCCTTTAAGCGTAGTAATATTATTGTGTTAGTTCATTTTCCTTATATATCCTTCTTTAGCAATACAAATAACCTAAATGTCAATTTGTTCCCAATTTTCTTTTTAAAAATTAATGTTATTTATAATAATTTAATGAAAAAAAAGTCAATAATATTGACGTTATATTGATTGATGTAATACCTTAACAAAAAATATTATAAATAATTGTAATATGTAATAGATAGAATGTAAAAATAAAACTATTTACAAATAAATAAATTTATTTTAAGTAAAATTTTAAGTAAAAAAGAAGATTGATTAATTTTTTATTCACAAACTATCTGGCAAGTCTTCCTAGGCCAACTCAGACAGAATCTAACTGGCATGATTACCCCAATTAGCTCAATTGCCAATCTTGACAGCACGGCAAACGAGCTGACCGCGGCAATCATGAACGCCTATTATACAAGCACCCCCTGAAACTGGTATCCAAACGAGGCCAAACGAAGAGAAGTTCGTGAGCTCTTCAACAAGGCCAAACGCACAAACATCTGGACGACCTATAAAAGTGCCCTAACCAGATACAACGTGGCATAAAGAAACAGCAACAGGAAAAGCTGGAGAGAAAATGCTGTGAAACAATCGACAAACTGCCAACAGCTTGTCGACTACACAAAGCTCTCTCGCTTGACCAAAAAAACCTACTCGGTTCAGTAAAGAAACCAAAAGGTGAACTTACATCCTCTACACAAGAAACGTTTAAATGTCTGGTAAAAAGTCACTTCCCTGACTGTATAATACTAGACAACCAAGACGTAAACGAGGACATTAATATGCATCCATACCTCATCTCAACCGAGTCTTACAGACAGTAACTTCTCATCAGAAGGAATTCGCTGGGCGGTAAGCTCATACGGACCCTATAAGCCTACAGGTGGTGGAGACAGGCTGCACCCAATGAGGAATTAAATTAATAGAACCACTTCTCGTAAATCTGTACAGAACCAGCTAAAGCCTTGAATATGTCCCAAGGTGCTGGAGAGATGTGTGGGTGTTATTCGTACCTAAAGGAGGTAAAAAAACCCCTCGAGGATACCAGGTCCTATCAGCCTCACATCATTTATTCTAAAGTCCATGGAGAAACTAATAGGCCATTACATAAGGTCAAACACACTCCAACAAAACCCCCTAAATCTCAGTCAACATGCATATCAGACTGGCAAACAGCACTACATATGCTGACAAAAGAAATCGAAGACACACTTCGTAGCAAGGAAATGTTACTATGCGCCTTCATTGACACACAAGGCCCTTTTGACAACACCAACTTCGAAGTTATTCAAACATAGTCTAGATCAAGAGGGATTGACTCCTCTATCCTAAGATGTATCATAAGCATATTAAAAAAACAACCCATAAAAATTAAAATTTTTCATCTAAATTCTCTAATCGCAGAAATTGATATGGGAGCCCCTCGATCCTGGGCCATTTTTTTTTTATTGTAGGAGAAAATCATCGAAACAGACATTTGACATCAGATGTTAAAATTGAAAAAGCTCAGATCATTTTATTCTGAGCACTTAGAGCACGCTCATACTCTGAGCAAATAAGAAACACGAACATTTATCTTGAGAACTCTTTGACTGCTCTGAACTAATTTATGAAAACGCCAAATGACAGAATATTGTGAAAACTTGTTGTTCTATCTGTAAGTTGATATCGACAACAAAAAAACGACATCAATAAAAATACAATTCAGTATATAATAAAAATGTAAGTTGAAGTAAGCATAAAACATGTATGTCTCGTTTCATTTGCTGGGTTCATTTGTGCGTGCGCTAAGATTTCTCTCTCTCTCTCCACCACCACCAAAACCATGCAGCGCAGCCGACTGCGCAGCACACACCGCACACAGTCCATAAAGGGCGACGAATATCTGATGCCAGTACAGATATTTAAAAAATGTATAAGGGCCTTGCGGCCGAACCCGGGACCCGATCACTACCAAATACATGTGTATGTGTATACACATGTGTGTAAAATTTGAAGAAATTTTTGTTTGGGAGCCCCCCGACCCCGCAGCCCGAGGGGCCTCAAAATTTAATAGAAAGTGTTGTCTCCGGAAATACGCAAGTGTGCAAAATTTCAATAAAATCGGGCCATGGGAAGTGGGTTAAAAATTGATCGCAAGAATCCACGACAGACGACCGACCGACGACCGACCGACGACCGACCGACGACCCACGGGCAAGTGAAGTTAATATAGAGAATTTAAAAAGCAGGAAAATTCAGGCCTCGTTCAGTGACGTAAACATCACAATAGCAGGAACCAAAGGATGCCCCCTATCGCCTCTTCTCTGGCTATCAGTGATGGACCAGTTATTGGAAAGGCTAAAGAATAACAGCTTAACAAACATCAGTTATGCAGATGACCTTGTTCTAATGGTTCGAGGTAAATTCGAGAACAAACTAACAGAACGAATGCCATATGCTCTCAAACTAGTCAAAAACTGGAGCAACGAGGTTGGCCTAAGCGTCAATCCAGAAAAGATAGTTTGCACACTTTTTTCAAAAAGGAACAAAATAGCGATTCCAGCACTACAATTCCAAGGCAAAACCCTTAAATTGATGGCAGAAGCCAAATACCTAGGAGTCGTATTTGACAGAAAACTGACATGGAGCCCCCATATATCATATTTTACGAACAAAGCTAACAGAGCATACTTTACCTGCCAACGCATGTTTAACAAAACGTGGGGAATAAACCCGCAAATCACCTTATGGCTATACCAAAGTATCATTAGACCCATGAGCACATACGCGGCCCTGGTTTGGTGGCTAAAAACAGAGCAAACAACGACACGCTCAAAACTGAACAAAATAGAAAGACTAATTTGTCTAAGAGTAATGGGTGCAGTAAGGACCTGTCCAACGGCAGCTCTGGAAATACTTCTGTGGCTTCCACCACTGCACAAACATATCAAAAGCAAGGCTGGATCAAGACCATCAAACTAAGAATTCTTAATTTTTTAGCAATGTAGCTTACTTTTACACTGGCTCTTAATATTTTTACTATTAGTACTTTAAGTTTTTCTGTGACTTTACTTAGAAGTGCTGAAAGGATGACATCTGGTCCTGATGCTTTGTAGGGTTGGAATGTATCAAATTAAATTAAAAAGACCAGGACACATCAACATCATGACCAACATAAAATTGGAAAATGAAACTGTCCAACCATCAGACTTAATGATAAAAACAACTAATTTCCAATTGAATCTATCGATAAAAATTCCCGAACGTAATCAAGTTGATTCATATCTCACAAGTACCCTTTCACATCATGCATCCATCTGGTACACATATGGATCAAAAACAAACACAGGAACCGGAGCGGGGATTTACTGACCTTAAACTAAAACGGAAATACCCAATCAAAATCAAAAGAAGCTACAGAACAAATGAGATATATGTGATTTTAGACAGTCAAGCAGCACTGCTAGCGCTAAAAAGTCCAGTCTTTTATTCGTAAACAACGGGGAGCTGCTTCTGCCACTTAAAAGAAGTGGCCAAAACTAACTAGTGTGGTCTCTCGAACACTCAGGCATATCAGGAAATGAGGCAGCAAATCTCTGTGCAAGAGAAGTCCCATAAGGAGGCTTCACTGGCCCCGAGCCATATCAAAAACAGAGTTAAATAATGGGAAAACACTGCCATCTAAGCGGAATGGGTGTCATCGACTTTTTAATGGTCAAAAAGCTTCTCAAGCTTCTTCTAAGAACACTATAGTCTGGTACTTGACAAGGACACGGCCCATTCCACGGCCATCTCTTGAAAATGGGTAAATCTCAACCGGATCGCTGCCGATTTTTTAACGAGGCACATGAAACATCAGAGCACATACTTGCAGTCCTCACCCGGAAAGGAATAAAAGATTTCAAGGTTCATATGCCAAATGCCAAACCAATCGAATTGGCAGATGTGGTGGCGTTTACAAAGGAACTGAGTAATCACATAATGTGGTAAAAAATCTGGGATGCACAGTAGACCTCAAGGTCGCAGTGCACAAGGCTTTACAGCCCCAACTACAGTAATAATAATAATAAAAATAATAACAGTAATGTGGGATGATCTGCAGTCATTTAAGACACACGCGGATAGACATCTTATCTTTTGCCCCCTTAATAACGCTTACGCTGTACTATGCATTATAACAAATCCCAGCGTGTGTACATTAAACGGCGTGTCCCCTAATTCGTCAAGGTTATTTTGGGAAATGATTCTTGGATATATTCTAAAAAAAAAATAGTTCTACAGTAAAGGTATATCTACAATGTTGACATCATTTATCGGGGATTTAAAAAAAAAGCTTACTTTAGTGTACCCTGACCCATGTTAACGGAAATTGCTCTGTCAATACTAATGATAGAAACTTTGTTTATGAGTTTATTTTTAGAAGCAATACTAGCATTTGTAACTGCGTTTAAATTAGATTGATATCTTATTCGAGTCTTCGGATATCCAACTTCAATGCCTGTTCTAGTTTTCTTGCCCATGCTAATTGTTGACTTTGAGGTCAATTTTCTCCAGAAAATGCGTAATAAACATAACGTTTTACTATTTATTTCTTCTGAACTAAACAATATTAAAAATAAAATTCAGTACGACACAATTGCGGAAAACCCTATAGATTTTATGATACTTGGGAAAACCCGCAACAGGTAAAATTTAAAAAAAAAAAAAAAGGGTTTTTGCTTGTAAATCCAAAGACTATGAATAAAAAATGATTTTCTGTGGTTTTAGATAATTTTTGTTTTATGTGTTTACAACAACAGTTATAACAGGTGCTCAAAGTGTCCTTCTTGGTTTTGTATGCATGCTAGAGCACGTTTTTTTGGGGTGGTAGTTTGAAGGGGCCCGATTATCTTGTTTCCTATTACACCTGCCCACATAACGACGCTAAATTTGTGTAAAAATGTTGACTGTCTCCTTCTGTGTGGATTATCCGCAGCCCATATTGAAATTCGACCGTCCAAAGAATTCTGCTAATACACTCGTTGTCATCCAATCTCCGCCCCAGTAACCAGTTAGAAAACTCAAGTCTCTTTTCCAAATCATCGGAAAGCAGTTTTTGCAAAGGTGTATGGTGGTATGGATAAAGATTTTCTCCATGCAGTACATTAGAAATTTTATGTCTGGTAACATAGAATTGTAAAACTAAGCGTCTGATGCAGTGAAATCTAAAAACGGACTCTAGCATACATACGAAGCCAAGGAGGATCCTTTGTGCATCAGTTTCTGTAATAACGCTTGTTGTACACACATAAAACAAAAATTATCTGAAACCACACAATATCATTTTTTATTCATAGCCTTTGGAGCTTAAAGTAAAAAAACCCTTTTTAAAAAATTTACATTGTGCGGGTTTTCCAGACTATCATATTTTTGTATGAACTCACGAATCGAACACGTATGTGTACATGTTTTGCCGATATAAGTGTAGATTCTATAGTTTTCTGGGTGGGTGAGGTGGTCAATGGGTGGTGGATGGTCAATGGGGAGGGTGGGTTCAGTGGGTGGTTGATCAGTTGGTGGGAGTTAATAAGGCGTGATTTCAATGGGCGGGTGGTAAGTTGGATGTGAGTTAGTGGGATGGAGCAGCCGGAAAACGTTGGGTATTTTAGCTAGTATATATATATAAAAAAAAGAAGCATCGCGAATCGATCGCTTCTTATACTTTCCAATATTTTTAATTCTAGTGAAACTGATTGCCCAAATGAGTGATTCTTTGACTTCACAAACTTTCTTCTCAATCGAATCAAAGCAAATTCATTATGTCTACATGGACATGGTGTGTACAATCGTGCGTTCCACATTCTATTGTATGTCTTTTTCAAATAAAAATTACAATCTCACACTCAAAAATCATTTTTATTATCATCTTTTGAAAATTGTAACTTAATTTTCAAACAAAAATGTTCTGTTTTGATTACTCTGTAGTATGTAGAGTACATATGTGTTGTTTGTTGTACATAAGTACAACCAGAAACTACACTAACTAGCAAATGTTTCTTCTGCTTTTTTTTTTTTTTGTTTTATTTATAATTTTGCATCTCTCACTTCATTGCGTGAAAAAATATATCTTATATATTCGTGTATGGTTCCTTACTAATACTATAATTATTATTGTTTGAATTACATATACATACAACTAAATATAGGTGTTCTAAATTCTCCTTTACACTATATATGTACCACTTGCATATGCATATTATATATGCAACATATAATAACTTAACTAATTGCTAATTTGATTAATTAATTAATTGTAAATATACAGAGAAGGGCGATTGCTTGTGTGGTTGTATGAATGTGTTTTGTGGATGTGAGCTTATTGTTGATAAACAAACAAAGTTAATTTTTATGCATTTTTTATCACTTTAAATTCGAAACACAGAGAGATAGAGAGAGAGAGAGAGAGTGGGAGAGAGCAAAAGAGAGCAAATAGCGCTCAGTATGAGGGTTAAATTTCTTTCTCTATTGCTCTATACGGGGGGGTATGCGTGTGTAAGTGTGAGTGTTTGGTTTTTTTTTGTATACTTATTCGCCTATAAATATATATATATATATATATCACTAGCATGCGTGTCAAATAGTCGATCATTGAAAATCTCTACAATAATCAATACATTCCAAAACAAAGTAACAACAACTGCGTGTCTATGATAAGACAGAACAACATCGCTTAAGTTCTTTTCTCTTCAGAGTTCTTGTGCCCACTTTGCAGTAAGAGATGATATTAATAGCACTTCCGATTATTATTTTTATTGTTCCTTCACTTAATTGAACAATTTAGTTGTTACGCACGAGCTGATGGCTTAAATTGGCCAAATAGTATACACGATGTTGTTGTAGCAGCTCCAAGTCTGTTAAACCCATTGGTGAGTTAACGATTCTTGGTCCTCTCTATGAAACACAGGAGTCCTTTTGGCGCACAGAACCGATCGTCGTCGAAAGGAGACGATGTTGTTGTTGTTGTTGTTGCTGTAGCAGCTCCAAGTCTGTTAAACCCATTATTGCTGAGTTGACGATTATTGGTCCACTCTATGAAACACTCGAGTCCTTTTGGTGCACAGAACCAATCGTCGTAGAAAGAAGGACGATGTTGTTGCTTCTTGTTTTTGTTAACTGCATGTCAAGCAAAACACAAAGGAACGAAATTAGATTGGGGTTGTTGTAGCAACTCTAGACCTGTTGTTGTGTTGACGAGCTTTGGCCCAATGTCTTGATAGGTATTGGGGTCCCTTCGGTGCCGTAGAATCATTCCTCGTGGAAAGGTAACAAATCGTCATGGAAAGGAAATGATATTGTGGTTGGTTGTTGGTTGTTGTTGTTGAACTATCGCTAGCGCTAAAATTTAAATTTATTTACAGTCATATTTTACAGGAGAATAATTTAGTTGGTTGTTTTCGTTTTCATCAAGGGCGTGGCAATTTTTTGTTTACTTTAAAAAAAATGGAAATTTTTTATTCTGGTAATTTCTCAGAGAAGCGGTAGGTGCTCGGTATTTAAGTGGGTGCTGTGTGGAGGTTGGTTGGTTGTGTCGTCACTCACTTATCGAACGTTATCGCTGGACCGTTCGTCTCCGAATGTCGCCTACGCAACATGTTATTGCCAGGCAAAAAATGCAAATGGCCATTTGGCTGGAAGTGAATCCCATTTGGGGGATCCACGCCACTCCCAACGCCGCCACATGAGCTGTAGTATTGCCGGCGATCGAGGCTATTGCCCAGTTTGCCGACAATTTTTGGTATTTTATCACTTTCGGTGGAGGCGGTTGAATGGGGCGGCGGCGTGGCAGATGACTGAGAATTGTTCTGATGGTGGTGGTGGTGGCGGTTATATAGACGGTACGTTAGATGGGGGTATCCATGACGATGATGATCGTTTTGGTAATTGAAGATTGCTTGACTTTCTGCTTCTTCTTCGGCTTCTGCTTCTGCTTCTACAACTCCTCCTGTTGCGTCTGATCGGCCTGATCTTACACCACCACCACCGATAACCATCGATGGTGTACTCTTGCTGTAGCAACTGCCACCATTTTGGGTTGGTTTTTGGTTTTGTTGGCTGTGGAATTCGTCGGCTCCCTTGAGACTCGATGCCTTGCGGATGCGATGCTGATTACTGTTGGTGTGACGCAACAGCTCACAGTTTTTACAGTTGCGCGCTTTCAAGCGATGTTTTGGTTGGAGATCGCTGCTGCTGCTGCCGTTCAAGATCGCTTGAGCTTGTATGGCTGGCGATCGCGGAACAGGTGTAATCGGCGATGATGGAAGGCTGTCGTCATCCTCCCCCGTAGGTGGTGGCGTAGATGTATTGCTTGGCGTTGAGAGATTATCTGTGTCATCGGAATTGTTGTACTGGCATCCATTACTATCGGCAGTATTCTCAACTAGGGCTGTACTGCTGTTGCCATTGTTAGTCGGTAGTGACGCACTGGCGTTGTTGTTTTTCTTTTGTACTTCTGTGGCTAGCTCTATCCAGTGTTGTCGATTTTCCCGTACACCCTCGACAAGGGGCTCCAGTTTGTCTGACAATATGGCAAAGGCCTGTATTTGGGATGGTATGCGTTGATAAGAGTAGACAATTGAAAACAGAGCTCTAAGCTTACCTCATAGATTGGCAAGCAAATTGACTCGATAAAACCCACTTGCATCATGGGTAGTTCGTCTTCTTTCTCGCGATTCATTATATCCTGCAAAGAAGAACGACGTTAATGACAGAAATGGGCAAACCAAAACAAAGCTTACAATAGGAGTTATGTTGAGTTCCTGCTTCTCCATGTCACCCTGTTCGAAGAACTCCGAACTAACAAGATCGGCTACCCGCTTCTCAATATCCCAGGGCTTTGTGATAGCCGACAAATCACAGACAGTCATGCTCATCGCACGGAGCAGAGCACGAGGCTCTTCCGACACCCAATAGTTGAGCGGCTGCTCTTGGACGTCGTGCAAGAATGGTCCACGTTTTCTGTTCAAAAAACGTAAATCAAAATAAAAGACGAAACACTCAAACCACTGGCCAACTCACCTAAAATAGACAGCTAAATCAGTCGATAAGATCGCATCCTCCAGAACGCGTATAACACGGCAATAGTCTTCGGATGATAAATTCGCTAAAATCTGATTTCCCGGACTATTCAGGATCATCAGACACTGATCGAAATGGTGGTGCTCCATTGTCGATGTGGAATACAGTTGGGCCAAGGGTGACGATGCTCTGCAAAGAGAAATTCCCATTTAAAGTAGAAGCCAAACAAAAAAAGACACCAATTTCCACTATGATTTCGATCTTACTTGATCTGAAATGAGTTGTTGGTCCCCCGGTGATCCAAGTCGTGACACAAGCAGGCGATGATAAGCGCAAGGCACTCGATTTCTCCAAATATTTTCCACCACTGTGTTGTCTGTCCGAGATGGGAAATCTTCGATTTAGTTAATCTCAATAGGAGTTGCATTTATTGACAATGATATGGGAAATAGTGGGCTTACTTACCGTTAAAATGGCGAACATCATTTGAGCAACATTGAAGGCGTGTCGCCAATTGTGGTACGTTACATTACGGTAATTTTTCTTCACGCTGAGCAGCCAGCGACACAGCACTTCGTACTCAATGTGGAAACGTTCGACGAAATCCAAGTCGAGGAACATTCTCAAGCAGGCCTGTAGGAAGCACGCACACACATAGATTTTAATTAGTCACGATATTCCGGCGTAACTATTGGACAAAGAACAAACCTTCAACGTGTCATCGTCCTCAAGATGAATATCATCGAATTTGAAGTCGTGCAGCAGGAAGTGTGCTGCCGATGGAACGCGAAGCCTCTGCAATGGGAAAAACAAAGGGTTGATTATGATAAATGTTAGTCATCGCATCGGCAAGTTTGCCGGGGACAGAGGAGAAATGCTGCCCTCAAAGATAGAACGACTGTTCGACCATTGCCGAAATCACAGCAAACCAATACTGAACGGATGTGATGCCAACGCACATAACAAAGAGTGGAGAACACCTATAGGTACAAATAAGAAGGGTGAGTAGCTTTTAGAGTTCTTGGTAAAGGCAAACCTAGAGGTATATAACTTAGACAGGGTACCCATTTTGGCAACTAAGGTGAGGGAAGAGTTACTCGACATTACCTTCGGAACTCCGGCTGTGAGTCGAGTACTTAATAGGAGGGGGCTTGTAGAAGGGAAAAAGATTATCAGAAATCCTAGAAGGACAAATTGGGAGGTTTTCAAAACCAATTTGAGATGCAACGCGGAACATGTTTCAGTTCAAAGAGTAGCCAATATGCATCTATAGAATTAAATCGGGCAATTTCCGATGCATGTGAACCGAGCTGCCCGGTTAGTTCGCCCAAAGTGAGCAATGAAGCTCCTTGGTGGAACGTAAAGCTGTCAGTCCTTCGAAAGAAGGTGAGTAAACTTTTCAAACCAGAAAAGAGGAACGGCATATGGCAGCGATACAGAGGAGCTCTCACAGCATATAATACAGAAGTGAGAAGAGCCAGTCGCAGAACTTTTCCTAACTTCGGCGAGGAAGTAACCAATACTACAGCGTCTGCCAGATTGTATAAAGAAATGGCAAAAGATGCTAAGAGTATCAAGACATCACCGAAGGACCAGAACGAGAGGTTCACAGAGAACGAGGAGCAGTAAAACACTTTCTAGGAAACAGGAAGCAGTCCGTAGATCTGTGGGAGCTGAAGGAACGTATTGAAGGAAATCGCGCTATGCGTCTTCCTAGAAATCGAAGGAGCATTCGACAACGCAGCTCATGAGGCGATGAAAAGTGCTCTGGAGAAAAAGAAAGTGGACAGAACAATCACCAAATGGATTTTTTTTTATACTTCGCGCACGCTTAAAGGAAGGGGTTCCCAACCTTATAATTCTCGGCTATATGCTTGGCACAGCGTGGCCGTTAAGGAAAAGGAGGAGCTCGAGCTTGTGTTTTGAATGCCTGTGGATCATAGTGCTGTAGAAAGACACAAGGTGGTCTTAGGTGCACCAGACCATATATGACAATTATACTCAAGTTTAGGGGGAACAGAAGCCTTGTAGATAGTAGCCAGATCAGAGGGAGTGAAATATTTCTTGCACCGGGCTAGAAAACCTAAACATTTCGCAGCATTTTTTGCGAGGGTGAATATGTGGTCATTTCAACGAAGCTTATCGTTAACGAACATACCAAGAATTGCGAGATTTTCAGTTTCCTCTATGCAAGTGCCCTTCATGAATAATGGCATGGGACTTAGGATTCGCTTAGACGACAGGAGACAGCATTGGGTTTTGGAAGCGATAAATTCTACATTGTATTATGCTGCCAAGGTAAGAATTAAACGTGCTTAACATACGTAGTTGCTTAAGTTACATATGAGAAGTGGATGGACGTTCCTCAAACTTATATGAGAAGCTGAGAGTGCTGTCGTCGGCGAAAGAGTGAATTGGATTAGAAGTCGCAGATAAGAGATCATTAATAAAAATGCGGAAGAGAGTCGGGTACAAAACAGAGCCCTGGGGAAGGCCAGCATTTAAGTAATGAACTTTAGACTTGAAACCATCCAAGACACCGTAAATTGAGCGGATCAGAAGATAGCTTCTAATCTAATGGAGCAGTTTTTCATCGACTCCATAAGCTCGCATTTTGGACAAAAGAGCATGATGCCAAACTCTGTCAAATGCCTTAGAAATATCGAGTGCAACTGCTTTGCTTTCACCAAATTGATGCAAAGACCGATTCCGCTGTTCGGTGAGATATACCAACAAATCACCAGTAGAACGTTGCCCACGAAATCCGTACTGCCGCTCACTAAGATATTTCATGAGCTGAAAATTGATCAGCGTTTCCATGACATTGGAAAGAATGAATGTAAGTGCTATGGGTTGGTACGAAGAAGGAGACGACAGCTCGCCTTTTTTGGGTATGGGCTGGACAAAGGACTACTCTTGCTACAAATATATACGATCTTTGCGTCTCTATCTGGGACCAAGAAGTGCTGCCGGAGAATCGGAAGACCGCACTTATATGTCCGCTGCACAAAAAAGGAGACCGTCTTAATTGTGGAAACTATCGTGGTATCGCTCTATTGAACACTGCTTACAAAGTGTTGGTTAATGTTGTATTTGCCAGACTCATCCCTTTCGCCGAAAACATAATTGGCGACTACCAATGTGGTTTTCGTCCCAACCGATCGACCACTGACCAATGTTTTACCATGAGGATGATCTTGGAAAAATGTTGGGAGTACAAAATAACCATACATCAACTGTATATAGACTTCAGACAGACATATGACAGTATAAACCGCGAAAACCTATGGGCCGCACTCATATGTCTAGGAATTCCAGAGAAACTAGTCTCACTGTGTAAATTAACAACCTCTGGGTCTGTATGTAGAATCGTAATTGAGGGAGCTGTGTCAGACTCCTTTGAAATAACATCTGGTGTTCGTCAGGGAGATGCACTCGCGCCTGTGCTGTTCAATTTGGCGCTTGAGTACGTAATCAGAAAAAGCAACATTGAAACGTCGCGCTGTATATTTAATAAATCAGACCAAATTCTTGGATATGCAGATGATATCTTGCTTCTTGGCCGAAGACCTAGCGATAACAAGGACAGTTTCATACAGCTCGAACGCTGCGCAAGAAGACTTGGTTTGGAGGTGAACAGCAACAAAATAAAATTTCTATCAACACCCAGGAACATCTCCATGGTAAGTCTCGGAGTTGGCGACCATAACTTTGATAGCGTCGAATACTTCAAATACCTCGGGTCAGTTATAACATCGTCGAATGATATGCAGGCAGAGATAAAAGCCCGAATCGCTGCCGGACAACGAGTTTTCTATAGCCAATCAAAATTATTGCGATCTAAACATCTGTCGCAGTCGTGCAAGCTCGCACTATATAAAGCACTCATAAGACCTGTGCTGGCTTTCGGAAGCGAGAGCTGGACCATCACCTCTAGCGATTGTAGATTGTTATCTACCTTCGAAAGGAAAATCATTCGCTCAATCTTTGGTCCAATTAAAGTCGCGGACAACGAATATCGGATTCGTATGAACCACGAGATAAGGCAGATTCTTGGAGGCATCAAATCGAATCGAGTTAGATGGCTCGGCCACGTTATACGGTCTCCACAACAACGAATGACCAATAAAGTGTTCCATCAACAACCAGCCGGTGTGCGTCGTAGAGGAAGACCCCGACTGCGCTGGCGTGACGACGTCGAACAAGATCTACATGCACTAGGATGTCGAAACTGGACGACGAGAGCGATGGACCGAGACGGATGGTGGACCTTAGTGCGGGCGGCAAAATCCCTTCATGGGATGTGAAAGCCAGTGAGAGAGAGAGAGAGAGAGAGCTGGACAAAAGCTGATTTCCAACTTCTCGGAAAGAGTCCAGATGAATAGGATAGATGGAATAGTAATGCCAGCTTCGAATAACACTTCTTCAGAACTAATGGGGAAATACCATCTAGCCCAGCAGATTTGTGAGTGTTGTGATCGTTTACAACTCTAGCAACAGCAATAATACGAATGAAGATCTGTGCCATAGAGTGTTCAATACTCTGAGGTGCATGCGGTAGCAATGCACAATCTGGAAGCGTCGAGCTAGCAGCAAACAGATTGGCCTTTTTCTATAGAGCTGACAACTGGAATGTCATTATAAATTAGCGTTGGAATCGACGACGAGAGGCTGTATTTTTGTTTCTTTTCGCGAATGATCAAAAAATGTTTACTACCTATGGGACATTGTAGCATTTTTTGCCTCAATTTTTGGTCGTAGGCAAATTTGACTCGCCGAAGGTGGGCACTTCAATCATTTCTGGCTCGTTTAAAGTTTGTTCCGTGTTCCTCAGTAGGGTTTGCTTTGTAAAACCGAAAGCATGCCTCTCTAATCCTAGAAGCCCTTTTACAGCTCGAGTCATACCATCAATCCTCCTTCGGTTTAACAGACTTATTCCTGGATGGGAGAAATTCTCTCATACCAATAAGGATGATGTTTGTTGATTGCATCAGCCGTGGCATCCACGTTGCTATCGCGAAACAATAGCGACCAGTTAATTCTCCTAAAGAAGTTGTTAAGGCCTTTCCAATTGGCTTTCTCGTATACTTTTTTTTTTCTCTAACAGAGTGGTTTATTAAACGAGAAATTAGCTGATACTACACAATGGTCTGACGAGCCTAGAGGCGATAATACATTGACGGAGTATTTATCAGGATGAGAGGTGAGGAACAAGTCAAGGGTGTTTGCGGAATGATTTGCAATGTCAGGTATTCGTGTAGGCTCATTTACAAGCTGAGTAAGGTGATTAAACTCAGCGAATAACTCAACACACCTTCCTTCGGGTGTTGTTTGGCCAGAATGGTGAAGCGACCATTGTGTACATTGAAGTCGCCCGCACTAACGATTTAATTTTTACGATGTTTTGTAACAATTCTTCAGATTGATTCAGACAGTGCATCAAACTCGCTCTTAGTGGAAACACTGTCTAAGTGGGGGCTTCTGTAAAGGAAACAGTAGTGGAGGTTGCGCTCTTGTACCTTTAGTTCGAGCCAAATGAAATTGAATTCCGGATTGGAACTTTGGCTAAATTGAGGCAAAAGCTGAAACGCAACATCATTCCGGGCATAGATTGCGAGTCCCCGTCGAGAGAAAGAAAAATAATGGCACCAAGTTATACCCAGTCAGATTAAATACCGATGCGAGTTTCACTCAGTGACTGAATTGCTGGCCTGTGGACATGTACATCATTGAACACAGCGAGATCCACTCTGAAATTACACATAACTACAAAAAACAAACACACAAAACACAACTTACCGCTTCTTTTAACCGAATTGAGAGATAGCTAGCAGATCGATAGATAGGGTCTTTCTTTTTTTTAGGAAGCATTGTCTTGGCCGAACTGAATGTATGAGGCACTATTGTTTGCTGCGTTTGGAAAGTTTCGCACAAGTATGATGGAAAAGTAAAGTTATCAGCACGACAACGAGAAGCTATGAGTGTTTTGCACCAATCTAGAATCTGATGTATGGGTCAGTAGTTGTATGATGACCATCATAGGAAGAGAAGAATCGTATTTAGAATGAACAGCTTTACACGCAACCCATAGACATCATAATACAAAATAGCAAGTGGACATTGATTGGTCTCATCTTACAGCGTTCTTGTAATACAGAATCCACTTACCCAATCAGGCAGACCATTGGGTGGCAGATATGGTGCAAAACATTTGAGGAAGAATGATCTTGGGCAGATCGGGAATGAGTTAGAGAGAGAGAGAGCTAAAATCCGTTACAGATAATCGGACATAATATCGAGAAGGAGTTGTTCACGCCATTTGGTAACACAACCTAACAACCAATTATTAATAAGCCTACCCTACCCTAAGATCCAGTACTAGAAAGAAAAATTCATATCCATGTCGCCGCCTGTACTTGCAAGAGTTGAATCCTCTATGGGACAGATTTACTTTCGTACTAGTCAAGTGGCTAGAGTATTAAATGATCTCAACATTCATAAATCTGCTGCGCTATAGTTTTGAAGAGGTGTTCTTCAACGTTGGCATTACCACTGCGCCAACTTTTCCATTTCTCTTATTCTTCGGGAGTCGTCCCAAGGAATTGGAAAACAGCCTTTATCCAGCCTGTTGCTAAAAAAGGCGAAACATCATTTCTTTCCTCGTACCGACCCACTGCGCTAACATCTATACTCTTTAAGGTCATGGAAACCCTGATCAATCGTAAGCATATGCAATACCTTGAATCACGTGAAATCCTTAGTGACCAGCAGTATGGTTTTCGTAGGCAGCGTTCTACAGGTGACCTGATGGCTTATCTCGCTGAAAAGTCTTTTCACAAATTTGGTGAAAGTAAAGTTGTTGCACTCGATATTTCCAAGGCATTTGACATAGTCTGGCATCCAGCTCTTTTGTCGAAAATGAATGCTTATGAAATAAATAACACCCTGCTCGATTGGACTAGTAACTACCTTTCTGACCGTTCAATCCAGGTCGTATTGGACGGATTCAAATCCAATGTTCACCGCATAAACGCCGGTGTTCCTCAAGGCTCTGTTTTATCTCCGACACTCTTTCTGATTTTCATTAATGATCTCCTATCCATCACCTCTAATCCAATCCATTCTTTCGCTGATGTCAGTACTCTTAGCTTTTCATATGACTTCTCGCTTTCTGCATGCCCCTCTTCGTCACAAGTGGAACTTGAACAACAACTTATGTTGAGCACGTTAAATTCTGACCTTGATAGCATAACAAGGTGGGGACTACATAATAGAGTTGAGTTTAACGCTTCTGAGACCCAATGCTGTCTTCTGTCGTCTAAGCGGAATTTACAACCCCAACCCTTATCCATGAATGGATCTTGCATCAAAAAAACTGAAAAACTCTCAATTCTCGGTATGTGCGTCAGCAACAAGCTTCGTTGGAACGACCACATATTTGCCATCGCCAAAAATGCTGCCAGATGTTTAGGTTTCCTAAAACGGTGCAAGATGTACTTCACTCCTTCAGATCTGGCTACTATTTACAAGGCGTATATTCGCCCTTAACTTGAATACAACTGTATTATCTCGGCTGGTGCCCCCAAGACCACATTACATTTCCTAGACAGAATTCATAATTGCGCGATAAAACATATTGGTGACGCTCATATCGCGAAAAGAATCGAATCACTTGAACATCGTAGGCATGTTTCCTGCCTGTCACTGTTTTTTCGCTTTTTCCACAAGCGGTGTTCAAAAGAAATATCCAGATACATCCCGCCCATTCTCCAACCCATCCGTGCCTCAACTCGATCCACCATTAAGCCTATCTTCGGACGTACTAACCAATTCAGAGATGCCTTCTTTAGCCGCACGATAGTTATGTGGAATGAATTGCCTGATTCTGTGTTTCCTCATTTGTATGATCTGCAGTCGTTTAAGACACGTGTGCATAGACATCTCATCCTTTCCTCTCCCTAATTTCCTAACGACCACGCTGTGCTAAGCATTATAAGGGTGCAACCCCCTTTAGCGTGTGTACATTATAAAATAAAAAAACAGAAAGGAGATAATAACATTATCCCGTCAATCACTTAAGGGAGGTAAGCATCAGTCAGGTAAAACAAAGCAACCAGGAGCAATAATAAGCAATTGACGCAACGCACGTCACATCAATCTAATGTTTCCATGGGGAATTCCGCCGCTCATCGCTTGGATACAGGATGTGCGCTCTACGGTTGAACGGGGAGGGGGGAATGTAGGAGTGCCTGGTATGCTTGTACACAGCCATCCATGCCACTGTCCTCCTCCGGATGTGAAGTGTCTAATGTGGCAATTATAATTAATTACTTTCAACCAACATTATCCTGAGTCTTCTTCTTCCGGTGTCTCCATTTGCACTCTCTGCTCAGAATGTCTGTCTGTCTTATGGAAAAAATATTTATTCTCAGAATAAATTGAAATTTATTGCGGTCATAGCACACCAACAACATGAAAGTTGTCTTTTTTTTAATCCATGTGTTCGAAAGGACTTCATTTTATGGACACAATGAATGTTAAATGCGTACATCACAGCTCTTTGCACTTGAATTCAACTCAAAAGAAAGGAGAACTTAATGGAATTCCTAATGAAATGATTTGTGCCAACAGCCAATATACCCATAGGTTGGCTTGCACTTCATCAGGTTAGGAAAATTTCGAGCCAACCAACCGGAAAACCCTGTTTTGCTAGCGCGCGCACACACAACATCAGTTACGTACGCACAGGAATCGGCCTTTTGGAAACCACTTATCGTCTGAACAAAACACAGAGGTTCTTGGGAATTTTACAAGATTGGGCAATTTTCAATTATTTCACACGAGCAGCGCTCAATTTGTTCACATCCTGTGCTAATAACGAACAGGAACCCCATCCATCCAGCCCGTACCATAATCCTTACATCAGCTTAAAAGCAATCTACTCAAAGTCGACCTTCAGGTGTATTCAATGATTACCTTGGAACAAAAAGCAACAATTCGCATACATCATCATCCCTGTTCGTCACTCGATATACATATACATAAGAGTATGTAAAAATCGATCGTATAAAGAAAGAAAAAAAAACAACAAGGACGAAAGGAAGCACACGGAAGGATACTTCACCATATACATTTTGCTTTTAATGAACACTTGAAGTGGGAACTGCTGCTATGCGTCGTAAGTGTCCATCAAACTATTTGCACTACAGATACAGTGTTGCTTAGCTAAATAATATGTCAAAAAATGTAAACTACATATGTTTTAGTTGTTTACCAAGAGGAGGTCTATCGTGTTGCTATTTTTGTTGTTGTTGTTGATGAAGCTGATCCAGGTCTGGTAAACCTATTGCTGAGTTGACGATTCTTGGTCCAGTGTGTGAAACACTCGAGTCCTTTCGGTGCATAGAACCGATCGTCGTAGACAGACCATCGTGCTGTCCGAGTAGGAGTTTTTGCATTCCTATGTCACGCATGCATTTTGCTTATCTTACATCTAAACTTGAATATTTTTTAATATTTCTTTCAAATAGCACAGAAGTTTTTACGATAACCGAAAAAAATCTTCATTCTGCACACACGGTAAGAGGGGTTAGCACTACGCATCATCAATATTCGATGTTGCAACTTGGGGTAAGCTTGAGCCTGCTTTACAACCCTTTTTCATTCGTCTAGACTTCCATCCAATGTACTTTCATGCTTTTGCCATTTGCTACTACTCCATCATCAATAACCATAGTATGTTGTAAGGATGGTGTCATAGTGTAACCGAATTTTTTCCAGACGTGGTAAACTTTACCGTGATCAGGGTTCAATGTAGTTGGGTTATTGAGAACAAATAAATATTTCGGGATCTTTAAGGTTCAATGGTTGGTAAGAGGTAATCGATATTACCTTCATTACCAACGATAAACTCTTTAGGGTTGATAATTGGATAGTGTCCTATGTGAACTCCTACTCTGACCATAAATATATAAGGTTTGATCTGAACCTCAACGGACGGAGCCGATATACAGATACAAATATACAGAGGAACTGACTGCATGAAATTCGGCACTATCATCCAGTCAAAATTAGCCAAATTACCTAATATTAAGATAACTTAGCGCATGGCTACTGAGCAGGGGTTCGTGGTTCGAATCCCAGTAACATCAAAGGTATTTTGAACGGTACCCCACCTCTCGCGAATGGGTGACAAACGTTCCGAGAGTAATAACTTGTGACGGAAAGCTTCTCAATTCTCCGTTTGGATCCGGCCTTAAACTGTAGGTCCCTTCCATTTGTGTCCATAAAATATACATGCACAACACAAAAGGTAGCAAGAAGCTAGGCCTTGGACCGCAACGGTCTGTCGCGCCAAATATTATTATTATCAAGGACTGAGGAATTGGACAGAAATATTTCAACGTTCGAGAAATCAATAAACGTGGCTATGAAGGTATCTTGCGCAATTATTTGGAGCAAAAAACTTCACCGTACGTGGTGTAAGTAGGAGTATAATATGTCGATCTTCAATATTTACTATACCAACAAATACTGGCAGCCTTACAAAGATTCCCTAAAGAGGTACAAGAAGGCCATCAAAGAAGCCAAGCGAACGCTCTTGGATGGACCTTTGCCAATCAGTCGAAACCATCAAGTATTTCGCTAGAACTTGCAAGTCACTGTCCAAAGAGAGCACCTGTCCGACTTTCATCAGGAAAGCAGACGGTGACTAGACGGCATGTGCTGCCTGGATCTTCTAACTAACACACACTTTCCTACCAGCTGTTATCACTGCGCAGGTAATTTTGATAGGATGCATGTTGAGCATTCAGTCTCTCGCGGTGTAGTCGACAATATCATAACCTGAGTTTTCTGTGCTCTAAGAAGTTTTTCGGCCTACAAGTCTCCCAGCCTGGACGGCATACAGCCGATTATGCTACAAAAGTCACTGGAGCTGCCGACTTCCTCGGTAATGAAGATTTGCAGAAGTTGTCTTCTACTAAACTATGTCTCGAAGCTGGAGAAGAGTTCGTGTGGTTTTCATACCCCTAGCTAGGCCATGAGTCAGTGAAGGATTTTAGGCGTCTCTCATCGTTCTTGCTGAAGTCTCTGGAGCACATACTAGATCATCATATCAGGCAACGATTTGAAGTCTCACATCAAGATCTTAACACGCATATCTCAAGGTTAGGTCCACGGACCAGTCCGTCATGAGGTAGTATGAACGATTGAGAATTACAAGCCGTTTACGCTAACCACCTTCGTAGATGTATAAGGGGCCTTCAACAATGTTTGCGTTGAGGCCATTCAGGAAGCTCTCACACATTCAAGAGTGGAAGCCTTCCTTGCGCAATGGATTACATCCATTCTAGTCGACAGAGGCATTTCCCAAAAGGGTCCATCTCTCCCTTGCTGTAGCTAATGGTAATTAATAAAATTCTAATAAAACTTAAGGAAGATAGGAGGAAGGTAGTTGCGTACGCAGATGACGTGGTGACACTCGTATCAGGCGAGCACCTTTTCGTGATCAGCGAAGATCGCCTGAGTAAATTCAGCTGCTGGGCAACAAGCTGCGGCCTTGCATTTTACTGTTCACCACTAAATCTAAAATACCGGCCTTTGTCCTGCCATATGCCAATGTGCAAAGTCTCAGTTTTACCCCCAGCTCCCAATTTCTCGGAGTAATCCTAGATAGGAAGCTTAACTGGAAGGCTACCATAGAGAATAGGGTTACGAAAGCATGCGTGACCCCCTACGCCGGCAGTAAAACAGGGGTCTTCGACCCAGGAAGGCTCTACGACTGTACACAGCTGTTGTACGACCAATTATTACCTATGGATCGCTAGTCTGGTGGTCAGTGATAAGGAAGAAGTACAATGCCACCAAATTCTACTGGTTACAGCGATCTGCAGCAGTTGGCATCAAAGGAACTTTAGGGTAATGTCCGACCGAGGCCCTTAACACTATCTGCCACCCACATCTCCTACATTTATCAAGTAGGTATGTTGCGACATGCAGTGCAGTATTACTCAGAGAATCTGGGTGGTTTGCTACTAGACCATACGGGCTCTGTAATATACTGCAGCAGTACCTGAAGGCATAATACTCGTACCATAATCTACTGACTACTGCATCCTCAAACTTAGCTTCAACTCCTCATTAGGCGTCGAGTTTCCTTCCAAGGAAAGGAACTGTACGGGAGAGGCAGAATTATTGACTGACGGATCCAAGATAATGGATGGAGTCGGTACATGTGGCTTCGATTAGCCAATTCCTAGACATCACTATGGTATGGGTGCCGGCCACAGTAACATAGTAGGAAATGAAAGGGCGGACGAATTTGCTAAGAAGGACGTCGCTATGGACACCAGCTCTATGGAAAGGGTTATCTGTCCAATGAGCTCAGTCAAAGTCAGTGCAAAGATAAAAATGAGATAGAAACTCTCATACACTTCCTCCGCAGTAGATATATAGGAGCGTAACTCGAGAAGATTGTAACTCGGGTGATGTGTAGGCCTAGATGTTGCATAGAGGAGGTTGGATTATACGACATGCGTAGACATAAAGGAACGTAAGTCGGTTGATGTGTAGGTTTAGACGTTGCGTACAGCACGATGCGTTGGTTTGGACGATGCGTAAGAATACAGAAGCGTATGTTGGCAGGAGCGTAACTCGGGCGTTTTGTAGGTCTAGACGTTGAGTAGAGCACATTGCGTAGGATAAGACGATGTGTAGACATACAGAAGCATACGTTAGTTGATGTGTAGGTTTAGACGTTGCTTAGGCTTACGACGATGCGTAGAGATACAGAAGCGAAAGTCGAGAAAAGCGTCTAGACGTTGAGTAGAGCACGATGCGTTGGCTTAGACGATACGTAGTGATACGGAAGCGTAGTAAGAGGAGCTGAGTGTAACTTGTGTGATTTGTACGTATCGTCGAATTGTAGGTTTAGACGTTGGGTTTAGCACGATGCGTTGGCTTAGACGATGCACAGTGATACGGAAGCGTAGTAAGAGGAGTGGAACGTAAGTCGTGTGATCTGTACGTACCGTTGGTCTGGACGAGGCGTAGTAATACTTCTGCAAATATTTTGGAGCGAGCTGCTTGAGTGTATAAAGAGGTTAACGTTTAAGTACACCACGATATACGACTGAGATGATAGGTAGCAAAACGCTATCAGCCAACTGCTAGTGTGTATCAACGTACTGGCAAGATGGTAATCTACAAGTACACTATCCTATAGGACAGAGATGACGGTAGCGAAGTTGTGGCAGCGACATCTTGACAGCGAAACAATGTTAGAAACAATGTTTTATTTTGAAGTGCCTCTGTTTTGACTAAAAACGCATCTGTGTTCACCTATAGTACCAAACGCCGCACTATTCTATCGCGCTCATCTAATTTTAACGAAAAATTTTGTAACCTAACACCAGCAAATTGAAAAATCAAAGCTCCGATGACAAGCGTTCATCACAAGATAAGCCATAAATCACAATTTAACCTTGTCGCAGACTACTTGGATAATATTCCAAGTTCCCATTCTAAGAATAGAATCCTAAATCAATTAGCAACCTCATGTTATCAAAGACAACTATTGGCCAAATAAGGCCGTTAGAAAAAGAACACTCCATTTGATTAGATTCGAACTATTCAGTGAAGTGCAAGTCTATATTGGAATATCATCAAATAAGGATAAGAATATAAGGAAAAGGACAATCTTTAGTAGCTATAACTTCTACGCTTAATTCGAAGCTCCAAGTGGTTCAACGAGTAGGGCGAGAAATCTACTCGATCCTTGTGGCATCACAATGAACCATCTATTGATCTAAGTGGGTCAGCTTCCTGCCGACAGCCAGGCCTAACCTAGTAGCTAAAACTCACATAATCTAAGAAGAGAACCATTAGAACCAAAGGTCACCATAAGACAAGCAAAGTTGAGCTCCACATACTGCCGTTCCGCTTGTAAATATAACGCCCAAACTGCATAGCACACAGATAATCTTGCACTGTGAGACCATAGGTCGCCTCACTTTACCTCACTGTCCTTAACTATCTTTAAACCTCGAAAATCATTGCTAAGAGTACGAGAATATATTGATTTTTTTTTAATCCAATAATTTTCCAAATCTGTTGCTCAGCCTAGCATCACTGTAACTTTGCACCAACACTCTGTCATATGTTACACACTCTTCAGATTGCACGGAAGCTGATTACAGACTTGCTCAATTATTTATTAAATATACGGCTATACGGTATACCGTATACCCCACCGATTTACTCACCCTAAGCCGATGCGCATCGTCAATCGATGCGGATGCATGATAGCTCAGCACCTCCAGTGTGACACTCTGTTTGGCCATTGCCACAATGGCCTTCTCGTACATGTGCGTATTATGGATTCCCATCCCGCAGAAAATAGCAAATGCCTCAACGAAATTCTCGTCGTTTTTGGTAAAAGTCTGATAGAGCGCACATGGAGGAATACAAACAGAAAAATTAAACATTTGATTTTAGATCCCGGCAACGGCGGCCGGCCGGCCATACATACCAAATCATCGAACTTATTAATTAATTGTATTACACCTATTATTTGACCTAATGAATTCTTAATAGCCATACAGAGGATCGCCTTATGCTTGAAGAATGTTTGCGCCTCATCGACACTCGGATCGAAGCGATTATCCTCGTATGCATTTGGTATATTAACAGTCTGTGGAAGGAATGGTAAAAAAAAAGTTATATTTTTAATCGAAAATGGATAGAATTCCAGAAAATAAGTTGCGATACCCACCTCACCTGTAGTGGCGACATGCCCTGTAATTCCGACGTTTATTGGAAATCTCGATTCAAATGGACTACGCTCAGAGAAAAGGTAAAAAGAAAAAAGTATGTATGTAAGTTGGAAGCTATTTGATGTGAGTATTTTTCCAACTTACCTTGTCCTGGAATTGGAATCATCCTCACTCACATCGTTCGCCTCGAAGTCAAAGACCCGCGAAAAACTCCCCTTCGATGCCTCGTGCACCAATAAGATTTGAACTCTTTGGCATTGTATTAGACTTTGCATATGCGATAGGATTCGAAATACCATGTGCTCAATGGTGCTCTGTTCCTCGAATATCATTCGAGCTAAATCGAGCAGGACCTGATTCCGTTTGACTTCCAGTTGAGATTTCTCATAGAGTTGTGCATTTCGCAGGCCGATGCCGCAAAATTGCAAATAGGAAGCAAAAACCTGAAACGATCCAACATCAGAGAATTATATTACAATTTTTGAAGTGAAACTTCTTTACGCGCTTCTTTACTAAACGATTTTGAATACGAAGAACGTAAATAGGTACATGGCGGTCAGCCATCAGCAGAATAGGGGGAATAACACAGAATGCTCTAGAATGCAGGTGGCCGAAACTATCTCTGACTGGTGGTAGTACGATCACGCGGCGGCCGCCGGTAATTTTCCTCCAATGCAGGAAAGGCGGATTGATCGGGCTAGTTCCATAAAAGTAAGGTTGGTGCGAGGCCAATAACCTCGCCGGTAAAAAAAATCTATTATTACGGAACCAAAAAGCCTCGGATACACTGATAAACGACGACGACCACGGCAACTAAACGGCTAAACGATTTAAGAATTTTCTCATGGAACGTACGCTAACTGTATAGAGCTCGAGCTGCACAGCAGCTGGCCGATACCCTGTCTAAATATAAGGCTGATATAACAGCTATCCAGGAGATCCAGAAAATAATAAGACCCCGGAATCTGATGGTATCCCAGGGGAGCTGATTTAAACAGGAGGCCTCGCAATACATGAACTAATAGTGCAAGTATGGGAGGAAGAAGCGATGCCAGAAGACTGGCGAATAGGCATCCTGTGCCCCATACATAAGAAAGGAGATATCACAACCTGCAGAAATTATCGTGGTATGTAGAGTACCGCGTATAAGATTTTCTCCTCTATCCTCCAGGATAGCCCCATACGCTAAAGTCATCATTAGTCCATACAAGTGTGGCTTAATCCTTGGCAAGTCAACGACTGATCAGATTTACATCCTTAGGCAGGTGATGGAAAAATGTCTAGAGTTTCAAAACTCACTACACCATCTTTTTATAAACTTTAAAGCCGCCTATGATAGCATAGCCAGAGTAGAAGTTTATAAAGCCATGAGAGAATTCGGCATCCCAAATAAACTGACAGGACTATATAGGTAGACCATGACCAATGTTATAAGCCAAGTAAAAATATCCGTATCACTATCAAACCCATTCAACATCTATAACGGGCTCCGACACGGCGATGGACTGGCCTGCGTCCTCTTCAACCTGGCGTTGGAAAAAGTGATCCGGGAATCTGACGTAACGGCGAGAGGAACAATCCTCTATAAGTCCATTCAAATACTGGCTTACGTAGAAGATATTGATATCGCTGTGCAGGAAGCTTTCATCCAGATCGAGCAGGCTGGCTGGGGCTGCACATAAATGAGAGCAAAACAAAGTACATGGTGGCCACGTCTGCGAGTAGAAGATCCAACATTGGTCCCTCAATTCAGATAGTGGAGCGCGAATTTGAAGTAGTGCAATCCTTTAACTATCTCGGGTCAACTGTAGCAGCCGATAACAGCATGGAACCAGAAATACGCTCACGGTTGCTTAAAGCCAACAAAGCCTATTATAGTCTGTCAAGATCCAAATCCACCAACGATAGTTAACTTAACATCCAAGCTGCTGATATATAAGACAGTAGTCATACTAGTACTTACATATGGATCCGAGACTTGGGTGCTTAGCAAAAAGCATTCTAACCTCTTAGTCGTGTTCGAGAGAAAAGTCTTGCGGAGAATTTTTGTCCCCGTATATGAGGAAGGACGATTCCGGAGACTTTACAATGATGAGATCTACCAGCGTTACAGCGAGTTCGACATCGTGAATAGAATAAAGCTCGGAAGGCTCCGATGGGCATGATACATAGCTCGCATGAGCGAAGACGATCCTGCTAGGAAAATCCTTTGCGGTAGGATTAATGGAATACGACAGCGAGGGCGGCAAAGCCTACGTTTAAAGGATGGCGTGGACCAGGAAGCCCAGAGTTTGGGGATACCAAACTGGATGACATCGGCTCGAAATCGGGACCGGTGGAGAAATTTTTTGCGGGAGGCCAGGACCGGATACCGGTGTAGACACCATGGTCAGTGAGAACTGTTTCGGCAGTCTATTTGAGGTTATTATATTGGGCCGTGCAATTTGGTCTAATGGTGTTCCAGTCTAGTCTGGTACGCAGACGGATCGAAGATGGAATCTGGAGTCGGAGCTGGTGTTTTCGGACCCAACATCATCTTGATACCAATGCGCATGAGTCCCACGCTTTTTCGGGCGAATCTCCATGCTACTGAGGTCTGCGCTAGGATTAACCTTAGTAAGGGTATTATCGGCGCTACGATTATATCTTTTCAGATATTAAGGCAGAACTGAAAGCGTTATCGTCCAACATAATGGACTCTAAATCAGTTAAATGCTGCTACGATGCACTTGAATCCCTAACAAGGCATAACAGGGTCCCTGGTCACCAGGGTATTGCAGGCAACGAATATGCAGATGAACTAGCCAGGGCTGGATTTGAATCTGCGTTCTTATGACCGGAACCTTACGATCAACTGGGCTGCCACCACAGCAATGATTAATAACTGGGAAAATAAACTTCTTCTAGCCCATTGGAATAATACCACAGGGCTGCTTAGAAATCCAAACGATTAATCAGGTCCTATTCCTACAAGGAAATCATTGATCTAGACAAGGCTAACATCAGAAATCTGGTGAGCTTTTTCACAGGTCATTGTGGCTTACGAGATCACTTTAGCAGAATTAATCTGGGCTCAGACACAGAATGTAGGTCGGGGGATGATGAATTATCACATTCTCTGTGATTGTCCAGTATTGATCTGCAGACGTATTTTCCATAAGGAAATAAGTTCATCGGCGTAGATGTGAAGCTCTGCCACTAAGGACATACTAACCTACATTATGGAGGTAGTAAGTCTCTTAGATTAGTTACACCCTATAATACAATAGATCTTTTTGGGTCGCAGTATCAGCCACTTGGGCTATGGTTGGCTTGTGAAAAAAAAAACTTTCAAATAAACTCATTGATACTCTGAACACTAAACAATATACATATATAGACACCATCATGAAGCAACTCCGCAAATACAAACCTTTTCATCAATTTCCGTAAAACTATCGCCATTCAATTTGTTGATGACTTGTGCAACACCAATGACATCACCCGATGAATCCTTGATTGGCATACACAATAAAGCTTTGGTACGATATCCAGTTATTGTATCGATTTCACAATTAAAGCGATTGTCCTGAAAAGAGAAGAAAGAAGCATTGTTATGCTATACATAATATACTCGTAATTATCTATGGATTTGTAGAAGTAGAATTAGTTTGCAATAAATTAGTGATGATCCCTTGTAATAAGAAATTATAAGTGTGTGTGTTTGAATAGAAAGCAGAGATTTAGAATCAAAACTTTAATTGACAAGTGACCGATAAGTGGTGATGGATTTATTGCAGTTATTAAAAGGATAAAATAGTAAGTCCTTAGTGTAAAACTATTCCACGTAGAAATCCGGTAAATATTGTTCCAGGAATGTTAAGCGGCATCGATCAGCGCTTCCTTGTCATCGTATTGTTTTCCACCATCTTACAATTTTCGTGTTAGCCAGCCCCCGACATTTTCTATAATGTTAAGGTGGTGTTAGGAACAAAATTCATGTGGCCTTTTTCCCCAATATTCGGATGCACCCTGTATCAACGCAGTGGGTACGATAATCATAGACAGCCAAAATAACATCACGCCTTCGGACTGGCCAATCCATCGCAGCCCCGCAGGTTGTTACGCTTTTACATCTCAGCATATCGCTGCCGAGGTCGTCCACTGCGTTCGTCACAATTCTTTCCGTCGTGCAACGTAACTTCGCTGTATGGTTGCCCCGCAGGTGGTACATCCCAGCATATCGCTGCCGACGTCGTCAACTACATCCGTCACAATTCTTGCCGTCGTGCAACGTAACTTCGCTGTATGGTTGCCCCGCAGGTGGTACATCCCAGCATATCGCTGCCGACGTCGTCAACTGCATCCGTTACTATCCTCTCGCAGTCGCATTACCTTTTCACGCTCATTTTAGGCTCACGCCCACGTATCGCTCAGGATTTACCCTCGTCTCAGGCTCACGCCCACGCATCGCTCATGATTCACACTCGTCCCAGGATCACGCACACGCATCGCTCAGAATTTACGCTCGTCTCAGGCTCACGCCCAGGCAATGATCAAGATTTATGCTCGTCTCAGGCTAACGCTCTCGCATCGCTCATGATTCACGCTCGTCTCAGGCTCAGGCTCAGACTCACGCATCGCTTAGGTTGCACGCTCGTCTAAGGCTCACGCACACGCATTGCTCAGGATTTACGCTCGTCTCAGGCTCAGACTCATGCATCGCTTATGGTGCACGCTCGTCTCAGGCTCACGCTCACGCATCACTTAGGGTGTACTCTCGTCTAAGGCTCACGCACACGCATTGCTCAGGATTTACGCTCGTCTCAGGCTCAGACTATGCATCGCTTATGGTGCACGCTTGTCTCAGGCTCACGCTCACGCATCGCTCATGATTCACACTCGTCCCAGGATCACGCACACGCATCGCTCAGAACTTACGCTCGTCTCAGGCTCACGCCCACGCAATGATCAAGATTTATGCTCGTCTCAGGCTAACGCTCTCGCATCGCTCATGATTCACGCTCGTCTCAGGCTCAGGCTCATGCATCGCTTATGGTGCACGCTCGTCTCAGGCTCACGCTCACGCATCGCTCACGATTTACGCTCGTCTCAGGCACACGCTCACACATCGCTCAGGTTTCACGCTCGTCTCAGGCTCACGCTCACGCTCACGTATCGCTCAATATTCACGCTCGTCTAAGGCTTGCGCGCACATCACACTCAAACGCTCACGTCAAAGTCACACGAAGGTTTACTTACTCAAGACTCTCTTCAAGGCTCGTCCGGCTCACGTCAAATCCGTCAAATCTCACGTCAAGTATCACGTCGTTTAAGATCAAGTCGCCCAGGCTAGCGCATCGTTACAACATAATAGATTTAAAAATAAGGCCAATAAAGAAGTCAAGTCGAAGAGTCATCAAACTAGAAATTTTATTGTAACGACTCCTTTTCTCCGAACCCTGGTCACGATGAGTTTACCCGGCTGTGTATAGGAGCGTTGTCGTGTATAGGAGCGTTGTCGTGTATAGGAGCGTTGTCGTGTATAGGAGCGTTGTCGTGTTGAAATATCCATTGAAGTGATCCAAAGGATCGTGGAAAACCTGATTCCAATACCGCTTTGAAGCTATTTGCGGTCATTATGAGCATTGTACCACTAAATCGATAGTGCCATAATAATATATTGCAGCCCTTTCTCTGGTGGCGGTTTAAAAAGAGCTCCCTCCTCTCTTCTTAGATCGTCGAAGAAAAAATTTACAGCCATCCGGTCCATCTAAATTGAACTTTTATTCGAGCTTGCTCCTTGTTGCATATCCCAAGTAAGGTGGTCTTTCGCGTATAGTAAGGCAACTTATAGACTACATCGTGATTCTTATGGCGCAGATAGTCGTCGCGTGGCGCACTAAGTGGTGGTTTTTTCTTCAGGTTTAGTCGCTTGAGGTGTTGAGGCACTACGAATTACATGACGAACGCTAGATTTACTTGCAGTAACACCAGCTACTTCTCTGATATTAGCTGTCGAAACAGCTGAATTGTAGGCTAGTCTGACAATTCATCGTTTTTCTGTTGTTGTAAGCGCCGTGGAAACATTTTTTGTGTAATTTTTCCCGTACATCTTCGGAACCTTTAAATAATTGCCAACTGTGTTGATCACTTCGATTGATCTTGCAAGCGATAGCACGCTCAGGCAAGCCTTTCGAATAGTAAACATCTATTTTTGTCTTCTCTGACAATGTCAAACCATTTTTTTACCCATTATTTAAAAAAAATAAGGCAAAACCCATTCTCTTATTCAAATCTGATATTGCTATCATTTTTATTATTCATTATTATTATTCTTATTGTTATTTTAGGTATAATGTTCGTTTATCTGATATATTATTATATTGCATTCTACCGTACATTATATCTTCTCTAAGCTGATGCAATATCTGCAAACATTGCAAGTAGTCCTACCAAGGTTGCAATACAGTTAGCACAACAACTTAAGTGCTCGACATACATAGGCGCGGGTGGGTCGACTCCATATGTTGAGCAATAGTCAAAGTACTAAGCGCAAAATACTCAGCGCGATAAGAAGCTACGACTGTCGCCAAACGAAATTGACAATGTTATCAAGCTAGAAAGTTGCCTTTTCATTATCGGATGAAATTATCTGGAAAACGTGTCTACACATATTGTGCACTTGCCTGGCCAAGTATGGGGTGTACTTGCCCCCTAGAGTACACCGACCTGACGATATCGGCCCACTTTTCAGAAGTCACCCAGCGAACAGCAGGAATATTAAGTCACTCGAAAAATCCCCATAGTATCAAAATGCGATTAGAGCGAATGATGCGATAAGCACTTGTAGTGTAGTTGATAAAGACCTGTTTGATTGTTTACATATTTGCACATGAGTATGCGTCTGTGTGTATTTGTACGGCAATCCGCATTTAACAGCCGACACAGCCAAGTGTGCATTTTGGGGACGGACGTGATGTTAAAGTGTTCCAATATGATTTTAGTGGAATATACACTGGGCTCCCTTCAAGGCAAAAGCATAACGAGTAAGAATCAAAGTATTCTTACTAAGCTATTAAGCTTAAGGGTGATTCTGGAATAACCGGTCCGAATAACAGAAGAAGACGATTCTTCTGTCTTTTCGTAGATCGCCATTACTTTGCTTTCTTCCGACTTTCTCAATAATGTAAGGAAGTTTCCATCTTTAGAAACCCTATGTCTAATTTTCCGTTCTGTCCGACTCCCGCTCAGCACATTCGGCTAGAACTTTCCCACTACACCGCTAAGACCATTAGCACACAACCGCACAAGTGCAGTGCCGGCAACCTTGTAATACAATTGGCGCAGAACGGCACATGTGCAAAGTGCCGGCACCCACACATGCAAACACAATAGGCACACAACCGCACGAGTGTAATTTGCCAAAGTAACTTGTTAAATTCTAAATGTAAAGGCAAATCATAAACTTCGCACACGGTTTTTGCAAATTCGTAATTAGCTTTGCCAACTTTTGTCCACAAAATTGTCCAATTCCCAACGAATAAGACCGCTGGCAGAAGTTCCGACAGAACTAACCAGGATATTTGGAGCGTGCTGGGAAAACAGCAGTATACGTTTTCAAAGACCGATCGACCGTCTAAGAAGGCGCGCCGAGCATTTTTATTGTGTTCCATTTAACAGAAAATTACATTTTCCAGACATGATGACCGTCTTTAAACCGCGTCACTCTTAACTGGGAAATTTCGTTACAAGCATCGTCACACTACTGGCCCAGCTTAGCATGCGCATTTCAGTCACATGGGGTTTTTGTACAAGCTTCTGCTGAGATGCGGCCCAGCACTCGAAAGCATACATCATTGAAGGTCTTATAACTGCGGTTTGTATGTTTTTACACATTTCATCTAATGTGGGATCTTTTTGTCTCATAAAATGTCAGACGCTGTCCGCCAATCACACTAAATTCTATGAGTGACTTTCCCTTCTATACTTGCCATTCCCCGCTGATATGTTAAGCTACTAATCTTTTGAAGCTGTCAGATTCTGTAACTCGGTAGTTACCTGTCATTAGCTCTACACCGCTGTGATTGACTTCAGTAAAACGGAATTCAACTTTTTTGGGTTTTGATGTAGGTTATCCTAAGGCCATTGGATTCAAGACCTTCGACTTATAACTTAAGTTAAGTTATAGGACTGTTTTGTCATCTGCCAGAAGAGCTATGTTGTCAGCGTATAGCAGCACGTCCATAGTAGACTGAAAGGAAGTCTTGAGGTCCTTTACGAAATTGAACAGCAGTAGTCTCAAAGATGAGCCTTGATTGACACCATTTATACTTCGAAGCGCGTATTTGAGACCATGAATTTAATAAATCTGCTTCCAATGTAAGCGACGACATTTAAAAAGAAATAATAAAAGAATTGTTTGCCCAGTTGAATACACCAAACATTGAAATTTCATTTTCTTCATTCACAATAGAGTACATTTTCAGATAAAGTCACAAACACAATCTTTTTCAGATAAAGTCACAAACACAATCTTTTTCAGATAAAGTCACAAACACAATCTTACGTATGAACAACTTTAAAAGTTGTTAATTGCGAGCCCGACGAGCGAAGCTTATATTCAGAGGACATGAAAATTTTTCAGCATACGTTTGTACGGGTGTACGTTTGTTTGTCGTGTCGTATATCTCGGCTTATACCAGTCAAAATTTGAGGGGACTTGTTTTAAAACAATTGCTAAGCGCTCGGCTTGCGATAGCATACTTTTCTCATTCATAGGGATTACTACCCCTGAGAAAACTGACAAAAATACTCAATCTACGCATTGCTATCGATTTTTTTAAGCCTGAACGTTTCCAAAGTAAAATGTGGTTTTTTCAGTCTATTTCAGAAATCGCTTATTACTGAATGGCCTATCGCTTCTGAATGAAAGACCTACATTTATCGTTGCATACTATTAGGCTTTTAAGATAAATTAGTCTTTGGACTGAATTACAACTAAATATACATACAAGGAAGTGTGTAGTCACTTGCATAGCAGAATACATTAGCTCGTATGTCTATAGTAGTGGAAAGTTGTTGGTAGGAACTCGTATAAAAAATCGTGTAAAAAATAAAAAAAAAATTTTTTTTAAAAAAAGGGTTTTTTTTTGAAAGAAAGTTTTTTTTTTAAAAAAAAAGTTCTTTTAATAAATAAAAAATTTCCCAACAAAGTAAGAAAAAAATTGTTTTTTCACAGAAAAAAAATTGTAACGAATTTTGTGAATTAAATGGTTACTATTTGGCTTTTAAGATAATTCAGTGTTTAGACTACTTACAACTATCCATATGGCGAGCTGAGAAACTCGCTTTACTATCTTAGTTTATGTGAGTAAGCAATAAATAACCACCAAGTATAAAATATATTTAATTTTTTTATAAAAACACTTAACAGCTCTTATAAAGACATCGGAATACCATGACATTCCAACCACAAAAATCAAACATGTCTTTGACTTGACAAATAGAGGTCAGAGAATTGAACAACAAATAGAAGAAGAAAAAGACAAACCGAAAAAAATAAATCAAGTGATTAAGTGAAAATACAGATTCAGTTAAGTGAAAAGGACACAGGCAAAGTTCAAGTTCATTCCTAAATTATTGCTAAGAAGATTTTTGTTATTTATTGAAGCATTTAGTCAATCGTCAAATGCCAAAACTCTAAACCGGATTTATGTAATGTAATGCCTCATCTGGGAAAATATATTTGTAACATTTTCCTTAACGTACAGATACACAGACTGATGCTCAATGAATTATTCAAAAACTTTCAAAAGTTCGTTTACATCCATTTATCAGGATGACCCATTATCCTTTTTTCTTTTGGTTGCAAATACCGTTTTAGTATGATGGCATTAGTTTCTGCTTGAACAAAGTTTTTCTTTTTCGCAAAGATTAATTGCTCCCCTTACTTTTTAAGCTTCATTCTTGCCCACACATTTCATTTTGTTTTACTTCGATGATTTCAACAAAATCGAGACAAAAATGTTCCAAGGATAACAGAGCTAAACACAATAGAACTGGATTAAATGGAACTATAAATCTCAGAATGATTTATTGAGTTGATGTACGGCGATGTGTGTAGATTGAGAAATTCAGTTTTTTATTTGTTTTCAGTGTAACTGAATGGTTACTGAAACTTGATGTTCCATAATATTTGACACAATGATTAAAGCGATTACATATTATCGTTATCCTAATGTAAACATCCATGAATATGCGAAACTACTTACCAGATAGGCATCTGGGATATTAACAGGCTCACCGCTTTCAGCGACGTGCCCAGCAATGCCGGTACCCCATGCCACACGAACTTCCTCTTGTTGTTCCATTTCTTCGACAGTACTGCGGGGGCAAACATCGAACAATTTCGAAACTAGGCATCTGAAATGGGAAATAGAAGATAAATCAGTTTTTAATCCAGTTGGATACACTTCTGTTCCTAAATAAGGACTGTAATGTCTAAAAAAAAAAATTTCAAATTTACATAAGAAAGAAAGGAGATATCACAAAGTGCATCAATTATATAACCTATATAATTTAGATGAGATTTTCTCCCATATTCTTATAGACTGAATAGCCCTATATGCCAAAGTCATTATTGATCCATACCAGTGTGGCTTTATCCTAGCCAAATTAACAAATGATCAGATTGTCAGCCTTAGGCAGGTGATGAATAAATGTCTGGACTCACCTTACCATCGCCTTTACAGCCGCTTGTAATAGCACTACCCGAGTATAACTTTATAATACAATGGGAGAATTCCCAAATAATCTGACACTACTATGTAAGTTGACAGTGATCAATGTTAACTCCGCCAAAGCCGGTCACAAGCCCGTGTTGAGAAAGAAGGAGTGGAGGAGCAGAACCTCGCTAATCAACCATGGGTCATCTGTCCCGGATGACGCAGTCGCCATGAAGGGAACCTAGTCAGGGTAACGACACAGTGGTGGGGTCCAGCTGCATCTTCATTCTTATCTGGTTTATGGTGCAGGGCTCTTCCACGAAAGATAAATAAAAGGTGCGGCTACTTAAAGCATGCTCTTCGTACTTAGCGACCTAGAAAGGGCCACTGGTACTTAGAGATGCTTACATTTTGGCAAACTCTTCATATTTAAGTGGTCAAGTCTAACATATGTAAGTGGGTGGGCCTAGGATGGCATGCTGTCCTAGTGGCAAATGATATGGTTCGAAGTTCCGGAAGGATGTGCTGCCAGGGTTTTGCCTTGCAAATGCCCAGGCACTCATACCTGAAATTTCCGAAGCCATTGATATCAGACCCTATCCAAGGTCGAATTGGTACCACGGGAGTTGTCTTGCCCAACGGATAAGGTTGACCTTCGGGGAAACTGAGTCTGAGAACTCTCTTGAGGACTGCCTGGACTGGGACAACAATGGTGCGGACCCAGTTTTATTCTGGGGATGTAACGTGGGGCTGTAAGGTTTACTCCTGCAAGGGAGCAATGCTAGATGGGAGATATACATGAGTATGCTTCATGCCGCAAGGTGGGTAAGCGCGGGGCTCGTCCCCAACTCTACAACGATGAGTGACCAATGTTTTAAGCCAAGTAAAAATATCTTGAACACTATCAAGCCCATTACGGTGAGAAAAAAAAGGTCCATTCAGTTTGTGGATTACTCTGACGATATTAACATCAGTAGTAGATACCCGAAAGCTGTACAACAAACTTTCGTCTAGATCAAACGGGCGGCAAGATAAATGGGAGCAAAACAAAGTACATGGTTGCGACGCCTGTGTGCAGAAGATCTAAGATTTGTACCTCAATAAAGATATTGCAATTTTTTAACTATCTCAGGTTAATTGTAGCAGCCGACAACAGCATCGAACCAGAAGTACGAACAAAGCCTATTTTAATCTGTCACGTCTCTTTAAATCCAGGAATTTAATCATAACATCCGAGCTCTAGATGTATAAGACATCTCTTACATACATATGGATCAGAAACATGGGAGTCTTGAGCCGCTTTTGAAAGGATAATCATACGGAGACTTGTTGGCCCCGATTGTGAGGAACACTCTATAGGTTAGGTTAGGTTAGGTTGAAGTGGCCGTCAGACCAGTGAAGGTCCGTTGTGATACCACAAGGATCTACGAAAATTTCCACCCCTACTCGTTGAACCACTTGGAGCTTCGTATGAAGCGCAAGAGACTATTAATGTCAATGTGGGTTAGATCGTTGAGATCGTTGAAAAAGAACGCTCCCAGATGGAGCTTCCGCCTATTCGAGAGGGCTGGGCACGTACAAAGTAGATGGAGAGTGGTTTCCTTCTCCTCCTTATACATGCAGCTTCTGCAGAAATCGTTGGAAACGACTCCTAGTCTTTCTGCATGCTTGCCTATGAGACAGTGTCCTGTTATGATACCTATAATGGCACTAATGTACAGTCTGTTTTGAGAGATCAGACACTTGAAGCGTTTCGGATCTAGCTTGGGCCAGACATGACATGACTCTGCATCCAAGACAAGTCTTCCTTAATAGCCATGATTTCAGCTTGTAAAACACTACAGTGATCAGGAAGACGGAAAGAGAGACTTAGATTTAGTCTTTTTAAAAAGACACCTCCGCCAACCCGTATAGCAGCATAGGTCTGACTACGGCTGTGTACAGCCAATGAGTGATATGCGGTTGAAGACCCCATTTGCTCCATATGGCTTTTTTGCTTAAGAAGAGTGCCACTGTGGCCTTAAGGACTCTTTCTTGTATGTTTGGTTTCCAGCTCAGCTTCCTATCTCCAGACTAAGACCAAGATATTTGGCCTTACCGGAGAAAGTCAAGCTTGTGCCCTTGATGGACTCTATAACGATGATCATAAAAAATAAAAACGAAAAAACCAAAATGGCAAAATGGCAAAACTTCATCAAAAACCTGAATAAGAAATCGCTCCAGAGAACTTGGCCAAACTACGAAGAACCACAGAGAATCACTTAGAACTCCATTTGAATCCAACTGTTTCGCTCATCATTGGTCCAATGTTTGGCTACAAGAGACACATTGATTTTGTGGAAGACTTGAATTTTGATAAGTCTATCGGCTCGATGGTTGTTCGTGCCTTTTTCGTTTATTAGACCTGGTACTACAAGCGAATCCAGTACAATTCACTGTTGAGTTGTTGGCCTTAAACCCCAGCCAAGCAGCAACGTACCCATTAACCAACTTTGTAAATTTCTACAGATTTTGGCGTCACAACTATCCAGTTAGGAGCAATATACTTCTCCAAATCAACCGATCGATTGAATGAAGAAAACTTCGCTTGTAATTTGAATTATCGCCCTTGGAATTATCATAACAATTAAAAATCGTCCAAGTTATTGGTGAATTATTCAACATTTCCCAGCAATTGGGAAAATCTAAATCGATTGCGATTGTGGAGATGTTAATCTTTCCGGCGGAGACGACAATTTCCTTTTGTCTTTTTATTATTATCATCATGATAATTGCCTGAATACATATAGACAGTATTGTATAACTGCTGGGTTGTTGTGCCAATGTGTCACTAATGATATCGAACATAAAGCAAAGTCGTTGAAAAAGTTTTCCGACGACAACCAACCGATCATAGAGCAACAATAAGGACGACACGTCAGTGAGTTTGTGGTTGAAAAGCTTCGTCGACGCCTTCCAAAATAATTACAGGAATCGATGATTTATTTTAATTGATAATTTCCAGAAAATAATATTAGGGCTATGCAATAGGACTAGGATGGGAACGTTGGAATGAAAAATGTGAAACGGAGGAAGAGCCAATACATCTGAAAAACTTGACATTGCAAGTGTTGCTGACCAAACACCAGAGCAGGAAGAAATAAAAGTTTGTCAAACTAAAGAACGACTGTGGAATAACTGCAGTGCACTACCGAAAGAGTTGATTTCAACATTGACAACGAAATTGGATAAAGTTATAGTCCCACTGGATTTGCTGAATACTTTGTTCACATTGCATTGCAAGCCACTACCAGTACCAGTAATCCTGCGGTTATGCGAGTCCATAAATCCAACGGAATTTATTGAAACTTTTGGCACTGTATGACAAAAGGAGGAAAAAGCTACGTAAAAAGCAAACAGAGAAGGCACGCACATTCCAGAGTACATGTTGTGGAAGTGAAGCGGCTTTGTATTACTGAATTTATAGAGTGGCCGATATTTTTTTGCATATACTCGTAACAGCTGTGCCAGAGGTAAGGGTAAGTTTGTTTTCACTTTCAATTGAATACGCTAATTTCGAAAACTACTGGACCGATTTTTTTCAAGTTTTTTCCATGGTTTTTTGACCCGGAGGCTATAGGCTACAGTCAGAGATGGGGATCAGTGGGTGTGCGTTTAGTTGGTAGTTTAACTATAAAACTTTTACAACATTAAATAACTACCACTAAAGAAGTTGAATATCTATTTCAAGAAATTAACTTTATTAGAAGTCAGAGAATGCAACAATTAATAACACCTATCGTCCATTCTTCGTTCGATTTCTATCATCCTATATTAATCCTATACGTAGCCATCTTATAATTTTATTTTTAAAATTATGCTGTACGAAAAATGCATCGTATTCAAATGGTTGCCTTGAGGTACTCCATGAAATACTCTTAAAATAATATAACGCTAATTATATGAAGATATATGTTCGAAACCGGGAAGGCTGGATTTCTCGGACTTCCCAGGATCAGGCAATGATAACGCGCAACTCTCGACAAAGGCCGCCAAGGCACAACTTCTGAGAATGAACAAATATTCACATACTATGACAGCACAGATGCGTCTAATACCATGACCGTGGACTATGTCCCTGCACAAGGCTCCAACGTGCCAAAATGATCGGACACTATATCCACATCCACTATGTCAGACTTAAGGAACGAATTCACGAGTTTAGACCTTGAGGACAAAAAGAAAAAAAGACTGCACCTCAGCGGAGCCGCCAGGATAAGACTAAATTTCCTCAAACTGACGGGACTTACCCACGACGAGGTACTATCGCAGTGTCAAACTTTGATAACTATTTGAGCTCTTTATTATACATCCTGTAAAAGGGAAGAGAAGGCGGCTTTGTATTATCTGAAGAATGAAAAACCAAAGTTTGGAAGGCATTAAGAGAAAATTTTCGAGAAAAACTATAATTATGCTGTGGCTTTTTGCTGACAAAGAATTCAATCCGTTCTGATCCAAAATGTTGTCTCGGGTCTGGGTATGTAGAGTAGTGGTCCTCGTCGTCTAAGCGAGGACCTCAAATAGCGTTTAAGTGTGCCGTTGTGCAACCATGGTCCTCAAGAGATCTTATGGATCTTAGCTGAATTACATCGAACCTGTAGCATTCAGGTACGATATCAGATAGGTAATGCCGTACTCCAAAAGCTACTTCAGGCCGGCAAAGAAGGGATTACAAAGATAATGAATGAGAATTACTCTCTCGTTCACATTCAAGCAACTCTTGCAAAAGGTATAATGAGGGATTCCCATTTTGGCTGCGTGGCTGCCTACCAATTGCCTGTGATTATGGCAAACACTATGGAAATATCTTTCCGTGATAGGGAGTTCAGATCGGTGAATTTGTTTTTTTTTTTTATATTATGTTGACGTGGTGCAATTGGTCAAGACATTCTACCCTAACTGTGCTTTGGTGGTTAGGAAGGTGAGAACTCGTTCCCTGACGGAGCTCAAAGGACAGCAGACTCTCTCAATGTAGGACATGTCCAGTGTGACGTCCTTATTTGCCAGTACCGTCATTATCGGGTCAATTTAACAGATGAGAGCCAGGAGGTTTTAGGTTCAGCCTGTTTACTACTCTATGTATAGCGATGTTAAGAGTTATATGCGTCGTTATCTTTTGTATGTCTTAAAGCCTTTTTCAAACTCAAACTAGAAAATTAATTAAATTATTCTGGAAATCCTGGAAATCGAAACCTACTTAACATTTATCAACCGCTTTAACGCCTGAACAATCCCACTGTGCGACCAGTTATTAGGGGCAACATAAATTGTTTTTTGTCTATGTCTGCTAAAGTAAGTTTGTCTCCCAAATAATGCCACAGTGCAATAATTATTGGTTGTTTTGTGACTGACCGACCGTAACATTAAATGAAAATCCAGTAAGATCCTCTGATTTCCATTGTCATCATCAGCAGAAAAGATTTTATTCATTTTTTTGTCTGACCTCATTTCTATTCGTTTAGGGACGCTAACATTTAAGGACACATAAAGCCTTAGCGATTAAATCTTGGATGCAGACTGCTGCTGTTGGCTGCCCAGCGACGCGACGACAAATTTTACTGTCGCATTGAACTCATTATTAGTTTAGTTTCTTGCCACCGTCGACTCCGCCCGACCAAGTGCGAAGCTGGACGCCTGATTTTGGTATTAAAATGAAAATATGAATTCGTTGAGCTTTTTGGAGGTGTGCGCAAGCAGCACCTTGCAGGGTAGTGACGGGAGTGCAGATTAATTCAAAGCACATAGGGGTTAACTTACTTCTTTGGTCCATCGATTCCATTGCAACGTCCTTGAACGAGAAACAATGAACCTCGGTCAGCATTCAGCAGAATTGAAACGTTTTGTAGAATTTTATGACACAGCGTTCGAACTTCCAATTCATTGCAGATGTCCTTTACCTAAGTAGATGTGTATTGAGAATGATATGGTTGGTTAAATAAATTTCTCATAAATTATTTATTATTATTATTACTACTATAGCAGTTAATTTTTTTTAATACAGTAAGCAAATAAGAAAGATTGTAGGTCAATGAATTGTTTGTTATGCGGCTCTTGTGGAGTGATTGTTGAGCTAAGAATGCGACAGCCTTCAAGAAAAATACACTGAACGGAATAATTAATATAAAAGAATATGGTGGATGTTGTGTTTACACTAATAATTTACAAGTATGAATTTTTTACAAGCATTGCCAAGCGTAGGTGGGGATGACAACAAAAATGGACAGCCTAGCACGATTGAAGGTAGATTATGTGGTTGGAAAACATAAAACGAAATAATTTTTTAACCGAATATAATTATATATACATATAGATTCTATATATATATATATATAATACTCGATATATATTTGTTCCATCATAACTCTGGAACGCCTCACTCAATTTTAACCAAAATTGGTACACATATGACACACAAGCTAGAAAAAAAATACTGTGGAGGTAAGAATCCCTATCATCACTTGTAGTATGTGTGGGAAGGGTATAACGTGCAAACAAAAAATTAAGACCGTTGCTATGTTATTATATTTTTACAATGAAGGGACCTACAGTTTAACGCCGTATACGAGGGGCGAACTGAGGAGCTTTTCGTGACAAGTTATTGCTTTCGTACTTTTGTCAGACATTCGCGAGAGGCGAGACCGTGAAAAATACCTTTGGTATTTTTATGGATTTGAACCTTGAACCATCCGCTCAGAAGTCCTTGAAATTTCTGGGCAAAAACCACTAGAGCCACTTAGTTTAAAATCCATATTTTTCAGGATCACTGAGATGAATATTGACGGTAAGACTGTCCTATAACCTCTAGTAGTAGGGGTGGGAACAGAATAACTAAAACTACCGATTGTAATTAGCATCGAACTAAAAAATATGGGACGGGAATTTGCTAGTATTTATATAATAAGGGGACATACCGTTGCTTCCAAGGCTTTGCTTCTAGCGACCATTCGTGTTGTGCGTGTTATATTTTTGCACACAAATAGAAGGGAGCTACAATTTAAAGGCGACTTGAGAAGCTTTTCGAGCTTTCCGAACATTTCTATTTTGACAGCAATATTAAAAATTTATGAGAAAATTATTCTAAATCGTTTATTAGGCTTTCTTGATGCAAATCACTTAATATTGACAGCACTATTTGATTTTTGTACAAAATCTAGTACATTAGCAGCGATCTTAAACCTGACCAATTTTTTGAGTAAGCAAATTGACCTGAGCCAGATGTGGATGCATTTTTCTGGATATCAGAAGAGCATTTCTTCCAAAAACTATAATTTACCAATTGTCAACTTAAGCTATTCAGACATATATTTTTCAAACAGAGAACGCGTTGTTTATGTTAACAAGTCCGTAAGCAATATAGACAATATGAAGGAAATCACAAAAGGGGTGCCGCAAGGTTCCATATTAGGTCCGGTCCTCTTTAACTTCTATATAAAAGATATGTTCCAACTTGGAGTATGATATGTTCCGATGGAGTATTAATCTACTCGCACTGTACACTGATAAATCCAAATATATGATATTCACAAATCTTGGCCATAAGGGTGGTAGTTTGGCTTATAATTCAACTCCTTTGAAAAAGCTCGACGTATTACATCTCAAATAAAATTAAATTGGTATCTTCTTTCTTTCCTTTACTCCGCGGGGGTGCATAACGCTTCTACAAACGCCCGCCAACGAAGTCGATTTATCGCCTAAGGTTTAAAGAGACGCCACTCTGTCCCCTGGGATCTTGCTTCCTCTTCTATTTCCCCTTTCCATGTTTTGCTGGGACAGCCAACTCAGCGGATTTCTTGTAGATTCCAGTCGAGCGCTAGTTTCGTAATATCGTCCGCTCTGCTATCTCAAAGTGTGGCCAATCCAGCTCCATTTTCGTCGTCTGATGGTGATCGCGATTGTTTCATGCTGCGTTACTATCCACAAGTCTTGATTGGTGATAATTTCCGCCCATCTTATTCTCAGTATCCGCATTAAGCACTTGTTGACGAAGACTTGGTGGCGCGTCGAGAGAACGTTAGATCTGAAGATCGTTAGCTTCAGATTCCGGGAGATTTGCGACGAGTTCCAGATATTATTTAGCATACTATAGGAGTGTCGCGTCTTGTTTACACTCAAATACCACCAGAACCAGAAATACGCGAACGGTTGCCTAAACTTATTGCCGTGACGCAAGTCATTCAGGGAGTTCTCTTAGCAATGAGTCTCTATATTTAAAAAAAAAAAAAAAAAAAAAGCCAACAAAGCCGACTATAGTCTGTCAAATCCAGGAACAAAACCATAATATCCAAGCTGCTGGTCATACCAGTACTTACATATGGATCCCAGCTTAGCAAAAAGCATTCTGACCTCTTAGCCGCGTTCGAGAGAGAGAAAAGTCTAACGGCCCTGTATGTGAGGAAGGGCGATTCCGGCTTTTAGGTTGGCTCCGGTGGGGCTCGCATGAGCGAAGAGGGTCCTGCTCGGAAAGTCCTTTACTGTAGGGTATATGTAACACAACAGCGAGGCCGGCCTAGCCTATGCTGGACGCCCCGAGTTTAGGGATGCAAAACTGGATGATATCGGCTCAAAATCGGGACCGGTGGAGACTCTTTTTGCGTGAGGCCAGAACCGAACCGTGGTTGTAGAGCTAAATATGATGATGAAGGGTTCAACTGAAGTTCATTTTTCAGTATCCGCCGAATGCTTCTATCGGGCACGTACCAGATTTTTGGTCAGTTCTTGCGTACTTTGTCGTAGATTTCGCTTAATTGGTGCCTTTAATTTTAGAACCACTTCTAGCGATGGTGCTGTTTTTGGAAGGCCACCTCCATGGAGTTTTGCGATGCTACCAGTGTCGTTGTAAGGTGTAACAGTGCGATACATAAATATTTTATTCACATTCAAATGCTGGACCTATTTGCCAATAGTCGATTGTGTCTTTTCAGCCAAAAACTATCACACTATTACATTTAAATTTCATTTTTAATATTCCATTCAAATACGATATGCTTCCGGAGATTTGTAACAGCAACATAACAGACTAACGTTTATCAAAATATGACCGCGCTTGTCATCAGCCGTTTGGCAGATACAGCAGCCTGAAGTTGTAACACTTCCATCGCCAAACCCTGTATATCTCTCGTGTATATCTATCACGGGACTACGACAAAACACAACAATTACAAGCGATTATTGTGTCAAAAAGGTAAAAGGTTAAAAACCGCTTCAACAAGTTAGTATACGGAGAGGGTAATGACATATGCTATAGTCTCTCCAGTGAGAAGGTGGCATGAAAAACTTCTAGTACAAAACACAGAACACAAAAGTTCATCCTAGAACCCAAAACAAACAAACAGCGTGAACTGACCCACAACCAAACCACTCACACTCACACAAAACTATCTATGTACATCCCAACGATTGAATTGAATAGAACTTTGGTAGAAGATAAAGAAAAAGAGGAAACAAAACAAATTTTTTACAATACCTTACCAATTCAAAAATCAGTTCCTTTTCGTCCAACTGTTTCAGTTCATTTCTCGATAAACGCTGCGGCCGATAGTATTGACCGCAATTGTGACATCCCGATCCCGTCTGATGATGGCCATGATGATGACTGTGGTGACCGCCCGATGTATTATTTGCAGAGCAATCATTCTGTGTGCCTACACTTAGGAAGGTCGGCGTTCCATCGATTGTATTAACAATTGGCTTAAGTAGACCACCACGTTCAAATTCGTGAGCAGATATTTTCCTGGGTCGGTGGGGGTGGGAGAGATAACAAACAGAAAGATAGAAAAAAATTATAAAGAAAATAAACAAACAACAAATAGAAAAAAGTTCAATGTAGACGACGACGGAATGCAAAAAGAAGCTCTGTGGTCTCTCTAATGGGGTCGGCAGGTTGACAGTAGCATTCTTTGTGGTAGTAACACTAGCAGAGTTGACGATGCAAACAGCTCAACCTAATAATAAAAAACAAACACAAGCTGAAGGATCAGGAATAATATATTCCATTCCAACATAGCTGATAGCACATAGCAGAGTGTGAATGACAACTCAGTTTACTATCGAATGATATACAACTAACACATTGACGCCGAAGTTTGTAAACTCCACCTGCGCGACCGACCATCGCCTGACCTATACAACAGCAAACGCAGAGAGTCCTTGTAATCGTCCCTAGTAACAACAAGAATCAATTTATTGATTGATTGTCACTAGAACAGAGTTGAGGTTTACTACATATTTTCATTCCTTTGTATCTTAGATATAAAGGTTTATTATTACACTTTGTATCTATGTATGTGTTTCTTACCTTACTGGTGTGGTGGCTCCGGAGCCACCTCGTGATGAGCAACTTTGTCCATTTCCATGAGTTGGTGAACCAACAACATCATTGCCGGCTGACGTAGCATGTGAAACTAGCCACGCATCAACCACCTGACGTGTTGCTTTTCTGTAAAACAAAGGAAGAGATAGAGAGAGAGAGAGAGAGTTTATAAAAAAAAAGTCACAATAAGAGTAAAAATAAACAACAAATATCTGATAAATTGTATTTTTATATTTGGAAAAAAAGTCGGGTGGTTCACCCCTCAATTGTATCCGAAAAGAAAGAGCGATAAGTCTTCGGTGATTTGTGCCGCAAGCGGAAAAAGCCATTACCACAAGAACACAACGAAAAAAACGTAAAAATTAAAAGCCAAAAAAAATTGGAAATACCAGCGGGTGAGATCACAGAATTCGAATTAATCGATGACGTACATATATCACAAATAAAAATGTAAATTTAGAGTGCCGTTCCATATCCTGGTTCAGGAGACGAATGATGCCTTCTTAAAATAGTTTGATTGATTTTGTTTATGTGACACTGCGACACACTTGATTGAGGTCATTTTTTTCAACCGTTTTGGAAATATTTACTACCGGTGAGTGAGTACATATTAAGCTTCACCTTGCCTTGCTACAAGGGAAGCATGCTGGTCACAAGCCCCCCGGTAAAGGAGGAGGCGTTGAGGCAATGAACTATTCCAGATCCAAAGTGGAACAGCATACGCCGATGGATGCATGGCTAAGATGTTGCTTAGTCGATAGGACTCTGAATACCTGGCGACCTTCGGTTTCAACTGGCCTTCCCATGGTAGGTATACCGGGCTCTGTCATGCGTGATCTCCTTTCCTGAATATTCGGAATGGAAGTGACCTACAATTTAATGCCTTATCCGAATGGCGAAATGAGAAACTTTCCGTTGACAAGTTATTACTCTCGGAACGTTTGTCAGACATTCGCGAGAGCTGGGACACCGTGAAAAATACTTTTGGTGTTACTGGGATTCTAAGCACGAACCTCCTGCTCAGTAGCAATGCGCTTATACACTGAGCAACGGCGCTTACGTGGGACATTATAGATTCAAAAAGTAATAATTATGAGACCGATGCATCTCAACGCGTATCAATATCGGGTCCTGCTGTTGAGCAACCCGCTGTATCTAGAAAAGCTGTTGAGCTCACGATGGTCAACACCATGTTCGCCACAACTGCTCGGTCTGCTGTTGAGCAGCCGAACCCTACATAGACTTCAGACGGCGTAGCTATACGGACCCCATCTAATACTCGCGAGGGCGTCAGAACTGACGACGTGGAATCAGCCACTTCTGAACTACCATGATTGTATATGGATGGTATTATAGGTTCCAGTGAAAAATCCTACGAACACTTGCTTGTCATTCTCAGAGTTCGATAATGCTGCCGGGCAGAGCGATGGGGCTGCCTTCAACAGCTTGCCTTGCTCTCTCAATGATTTATGATATCTACCTCGAGCAGCACGTGGAATAAGAGAACCCGTAACCCTATTTAAAATCGTATTCCTTGTTGGTACGGCTCCTCGATGTCCGGCATTGAACTCCGTCGAAATGCTCCCCGTGTAGCAATCGAGACGCCATTATCAAGTAAAACAACCACCCAGTGTCTCACTGTACAAGGCTGAATGGCAACAGAAACGCAATGTAATAAGGAGTGCATACCAACTATTCCGAAACTATTAGCCAACCGAAACGAAGTCACAGCTCACGTCACATTTCCATGGTTACCCTAAATTTCGAGTTAAAAAATTTCACGAAATATCTCGAAAAACGATTCTTGGCCTATTCCAAGAGCACGATTTCACTAGACACAATTCCACTGGACACAATTCCACTGGACACAATTCCACTGGACACAATTCAACTGGCACAGCTCCTCTTGGCACAATTCCACTGGGCACAATTCCACTTGGCATAGTTCAACTTGCACAATTTAACCTTTTGATAATCAAACGCATTTGGGGTAGAAAATCGGGCGCGCGTTCTTTTAATTATCAAAAAAAGTTAAACTTAAAAGAAGAATACGAAAGAATACGAATGTTATACAAAAATTGCAAAATATTTGAAAAAAAAAACATAAACAACAATAAACGATACACGGTACAGTTAAAACCACGCCAACGTGTAACTATACAAGTTATAATGCAAATTAAATTGTTCCCCAGAGGAATTGTGCCTCGTGGAATTGTGCCACAGGAATTGTGTCCAGTGGAATTGTGTCTAGTGGAATTGTGCTAGTGGAATCGGCCGGTTACCCGAAAAATGGTTGCGAAAAACAATTGCCAAAAAAAGGTCTCAATCAAGTGATTCACAGTACATGCAGTCTATATATACTGTTTTGGTGCAACAAACAAGTTTGTTTACCTTATTGAATTGTTAATTTTATATTTAAGTATTTTATTTTATTGTTTCCATAACAACTTACATGTAATTTTCATGCCACTTGCGTCACAGGCGTAAATTAAACAAAATTGTATGCATTCAGGTGAGTGCACTCAACAACACTCTGTGCTTAACCTGTAACGAATTTAACATCTTGTATCTTAACACTTAACAATACCGTTAAATAAGCGGAAATTTTGTGTTTCCTTTGTCACAGGCCACGCCGCAGGGTAATAAACCATTGTAATGCAAAGTTGTCGTGTCCTTCGACTGAGCAAATATTTCGTTAATATTTGCGGATGCATGTCAAACACAAAGGCATAATCAATCAACTATGCCGAATATGATGAATAAATAAAATGTAATTTATCTGGTAAATTAAATTTACCTGCAGATGAGATAAGAGCTGTTAACTCAAAGCAAATAAAGCAACGGATGAATGAAGTTCAAAAGAAATGCAGCAACATTTTATATTTACTCATAAGCTTGCAGTTCTGTCTTTATTTTTAAATTCTTAAAAAGTCATTTAAATTTAATCGATATAGTCTTATCGTTTTTCTATGCGAGTCCATTAAAATTTGGAAAACGAGTACATTTAGTTTCAAACAGAATTACTAAATAAAATCTGCGCGGAACAAGGCTGGGATGAGTTAGGTTCAGTGGCTGCTTCAGCATACTTGGACCGGTGACGGAGAATTTTTGTACGGTATCTTTACTTTTTTCTTTAATGGAATCCATTTAAGTTTTTTACAAATGTTAGAATGTCTCGCACTGTACAGCTTTCGATGTCCGATAAGTTGTCCGTTATGTAGGTGCCTAAATTGTCTTGACTTCCCGACAAAAATGTTCAAATTCTCGAATGTGTCTTATAAAAACGTAATACCAGATAATCGCCGAGCGCTGTGGGATCGTCGTTACCCAACCACAAGAGAAGAACCATACGTTAACAATAATATTACAACTACAATTACGATCAACTCGTAACTCCAATACAGGAGAAAAGAAAACAGCTGATGGCGTTAACGAACCATAGACCATCAGAAGTCGGACAACAAGAAACAACAACAAAACAATAAACTAAGCTTGAACCAACAACATACCATCCTAACAACATAACAACAATACGCAATATTTTAACAACCAACACAAAACCAAGCGATCTAACACGGGTTTAAGGATGCATGGAAACAACGGCTTTCACAAGACTTCCGACAACAGTCTCTTTTTCTGCGATTCCTCCTGCTGACCAATACGTCTGGAAATTCCTAAATTACTGACTCAAGAGCGATAGCCTTATCACAATCTTCGTGGCTATACGGTTTTATTACACCTTCTAATTTAGTGGCGATCAGCCATCAGCAGAATATGGGGAATAACACAAAATGCATTAGAATTACAGGTGGCCGTAACTATCTCTGACTGGTGGAAGTGCGATCAAAACCTAGTAGTATGGGAGCAAGAAGCGATGCCAGAAGACTGGCGAAGAGGCATCCTTCGCCCCATAAATAAGAAATAAATAAAGTAATAAATAAAAAATAAATAAATAAAGTCATCATTGGTCCATACCAGTGTGGCTTCATCCCAGGCAAATCAACAACTGATCATCATTTAGACCTTTAGGCAGGTAATGGAAAATGTCAAGAGTTTCAAAACTACATCATCACTACAACATCTTGTTATAGACTTTAAAGGCGCCTATGAAAGCATAGCCAGTGTAGAACTTTATGAAGCCATGAGAGAATACAGCATCCCAAATAAACTTACACGACTAGGTAGGTTGACCATGACCAATGTTATAAGCAAATATCCGGACCACTATCAAACCCATTTAACATTTATAACAGGCTCCGATAAGGGGATGGACTGGCCTGCGTCCTCTTCAACCTGGCGTTGAAGAAAGTGATCCGAGACGGCGAGAGAAAAAATCCTCTATGCGTCCATTCAGATACTGGCTTACGCAGTCGATATTGATATACTGCTCGGAAAGTCGTTTGCGAAAGGTTTTGTGGAACACGACCGTGAAGCCGGTTAAGCCTACGCTGGAAGGATGGCTGGAAGAGTTTTGGGGATGCCTAACTGAATGAGATTGGCTCGAAATCAGGACCGGTGTATGGCTGTATGGGTGCATGTCTGTTCGCAATTATCTCGAAGACCGTACATCCTATATAATTGAAACTTTAGTAAGTAGTGGAGACGGTTGGAGTAGAGGTTTGTAGGTGGTTAGTGTGATGATGGTGATGAAGGGGTTGACGTGGTGGGTGGTGGGGAGGTATAGTTTGCAGGAGATTGACTCGAAGACTGTGCATTTGATAGATAGTGGTGAATTATGTTGGAGAAGTAGGTTTTGGGTATCTTTGTAGGGGCAGACAGGAAACGCTAGGTATTTCAGCTAGTAAATTAGTAACAACTGTCTAGATTTTGTATTATTTTTTCATAATAATTCAAATATTCGGATTATTCGAATATTTTGATGCTTAAGAATTCAATATTCGAATATGTAGTTACAAAAGTCGAATATTTGGAAACCATTGAAGTAATGTTACCATTAAGGCCATTTATTTTATTTTATACAAGCTGTTCCTGGGTGCTTCGCTACCCGCACACATGAACCTCCGCTTTCCTCTTACCGAAGGCTAGTAAAGGGTGTACTATGTAGCATACAGCCTTCCACATTCAACGTCGATTATAAAGCTGCGAAATATTCAGGTTTCCTTTCACGTTGCAAGAAATGTTTCCTTCCTTCTGATCTGGCTACTAAAGGGTCCGCCAAATAACTTTTTTTTTTCGAAAATGCTATAAAAAAAAACTACTGAATATTTTCTCAAATTTCTTTTTTTATTTGAAAGTACAATCCTTCCGGTTAACAATGGAAAATAATTTCATTCAAATGGCTGCCTCGGCTGGCCATGCAGTAGCCTACACGATCGGTCCAATTTTTAAGCACATTATCGTATGTGTGCAGCTGTATTTCACCAATGGCTTCACGAATATTGTCTTTTAAAGCGTCAATTGTCTCTGGCTTGTCGGCGTAACACTTATCTTTTAGGGCACCTCACAAATAATAGTCCAACGGTGTCAAATCGCAGCTCCGAGGTGGCCAAACGACATCAGCTCTGCGGCTGATAATGCGATCTTCAAAAACAGGGCGCAAAACATCGAGTGTAGCTTCGGCTGTGTGGCACGTAGCGCCGTCCTGTTGAAACCAAATGTTGCCAATATCCTCCTCTTCAATTTTTGTGAACAAAAATTCGTTCAACATGGCCCGATAACGATCGCCATTGACTGTAACGGACACACCTTGCTCATTTTCGAAGAAAAATGTCCCAATTATGCCTCTGGACCAAAATCCGCACCAAACAGTGACTCGTTTTGGGTGTACCGGCTTTTCAATGTATGCGTGCGGGTTTTCTGTGCCCCAAATGCGACAATTTTGCTTGTTTACATACCCGCCAAGATCAAAATGAGCTTCATCCGAAAAGATGATTTTTTTGGCAAAATCGGCATCTTCTGTAAGTCGATCGCAGGCCCACTCAGCGAAGCGAAAACGCATTGGATGGTCAGTTGGCTTCAACTCCTGAACCAATTGAACTTTGTATTGCGTCATACCAAGGTCTTTATGCAAAATTCGTCTCAATGATGTCTCCGAAATGTTCAATTGTTGAGAACGACGGTGAATTGATGTTGATGGCGCTTCACGCACACTTTCGGTCACAGCATCAATATTCTCGGGTGTACGCACTGTTTTTGGCTTTTCACGCTTTGGTTTATCGATGAGGATGCCAGTTTCTTTCACTTTTTTCACAAGATAACGAACATACGGAGCTGACGGTGCTTCTCTTCTTCCAAAATCCGTACGCAATTTTCGCACACATTCTGCAACATTACCATGATTTTCAAAGTAATGTCGCAATATTTCCCAGCGTTGTTCAACCATATTCGTTCAGCGGAAAGATACAACTAATTATCTGTCAAATCAGACATGAGCTAAGTGTTACCATTCACGAAATAAGTACTAGTTGAAAAAAAAACCTTTAGATGGCGGACCCTTTGCACCTGCTGCTAGAAAGAATACAAAAGAAAGCGTTTAAGCTTATCGGTGGCGAAAATATTGCTTGTCAGTAGATTCGCTTTAACACCACAGGAACGTTTCCTGTTTGTTTTACCGCTTCTTTCATCAGCGGTGCTCAAGAGAAATAGCCCCTTGTATGCCACCTATCCCTGAATTCAACCGCAATACCCATGGCGCTCTAAATGCTCATCAGTTTACCCTCAAGCCCATCTCGGATGTACAGTTAAGTTCAGAGATTCGTTCTTCAGTCTGATCCACAGGCAATCAAGCATTTACCTCCCTTGAGACCCCATGTGAGTTTCCATAAATAAGATGTAATTACATTTTTAAATTCTCTATATTAACTTCACGTCCGGATATGTTTATCTTCGGCTGAATCTTATGGTCAATTTTTAATCTACTTCCTAAATCCCAATTTTATTCAAACTTTGCACCCATGTGTATCTCCGATTACAGATTACTGATTAAATAAAAATTTAAATTTTTGTGGCTTGTTTTTTTTATTTATATAGCTTTTGTATTACTTTTGACACATATACTCGCACATGCTATAAAAAGAATATGAATACATACGCATTGCTACAGAGCATGTGCCATAGATTTGCATATTTGATATGGGTAGAAAGGAACTGCACAGGGACATGAAGGAATAATTTATTAGAGAACAATAGGCATGGCATATCACAAGAATGCTTGAAGGACTAAATTTAGAGAACCGAATGAGAACAAACGGGAAAGGAAAAGCCAAAGCGAAACAAAGAATCCTCTTTGTATTAACACAAAATATCGCACACGCTAATACTTTAGAAATTGCATCGATGACAAACGGAGAAGGAGGAGTGGCACTTAGTTGTGTAAGAAATTTCAATTCAGCAATGCACGAGAAACGTACGATTATTATGTGAAAATCCATAAAATCAAGGTTATGTATTGCATTGTCCAGCTGCCGTAAGGATAGCTGAAGAATTTTTCTTTGCTCATCACAAGTAGCTATTTGATAAATTTCAATTTTTCAGTTTTCCTGCTCTCATCCGTCATCCAACTCAACTCTTACCTTATAAAATAATCCTGTACAAATTCTTGATTCTCATCCATCCATGCTTCCATACGAGCACACTCGGCGTCGTAGCATTTGTTGTTCTGTTGTGTCGGAAGCGCAACCAATTGCAATTGCAGGGGGACACCGGTGCGAGATGCCATTGTATCGGATCCCAATCCTGTGCCCCCCTGCTCGGCTGCCATCCTGTTGGATGGTTGCTGAGGCGGTTCCTCTATACTACGTAAATGCAGTCCTGCAAAGAAAGGAAATCAATTTTAATAAAATACGATAACGTCGGTTCACTTGATGCTTGATAGGAATTTACAAAGAAAAAATTCCAAATTACGAAAATTGTATTCTATTGGGTACTATTGTACGCGAATGCAAAAAAAATTCCGCTACAAATTGCATGTAATATTAAAAAAAACGGCAAATACATCCAGGATTCTAGGAAGGCAATCAAAATAAATCAATTTATCTCCAGATAAAGGCCAAATAGGATCGGAATTACAATTCCGCATAGAATAAGGTCTTGTGGTTTTCTTATGAACCTACTGACTCACTTGATTCCAATCGACGTTCAGACAACAATGTAGTTCTCACATTCCAGATTGGAAATATAAAGTTTAAGGTTAAGGTCTAATAATTACGGAAATATTTTCGCCGGAAGTTAACCAAGGGAATGCAGTAAAGAACAGAGCGAAAATCCTGGTGATTAAGAAAGTTATAGAATATGTTAATCAGGAAGGATATCCTTTATATACTAATCGGCTACGTCCCTCACGGTCGGTCGGTCGTACCAAATATTATTATTATTATTATTATTAAAAACAAGGCAAACAATGAGCTGCAATGCAGTGCATTAAAATTATACTTGGAACGAATGCACTCTTATCACTTCACTCCAGTGTATTATCTGCTTCAACCCGACTTGCCAAAAAGGAGCTAACTTTGTGAGTGGACACAATGAACTTCTTTGGGTAAACGAGAACGAGATCATAAACAATTAAAGGGGTTTTTTCCCGAAAAATCCATAAAAATTACAATTTTTTATGTAAATTCTCTGTGAGTTCATATTAGATAAGTGTTAAATAATTTTGATATCGTTAACATGACTTTATATAAAAGACCTCAAGAAATCCCTTAGGAATACCTCAAGACCACATCAAGACCCAACTCAAGACCTTTTCAAAATCCCCTCAAGACCGCCTCAAAGCCTCTTCAAGACACCCTCAGACCCCACTCAAGACGACCCTCTCTAAATCCCATCAATACGCCACTCAAACCCCCCTGAAGACCCTCTCAAGACCACTTAAAGACCACCACAACAGCCTCTCAAAACGCCACCAAAACGCCACCAAAACCAATTCAAGAGACAAATAAGATCTCCTCAAGAGTTGACTCAAGACTTGCTAAAAACACTTTCAGGACTCCTCAAGAAACCTCCTGAAGATCCACTTAAGACTTCTACTCATAAACCTCTGCAAACATTAAGACTATTACTATTAAAAATAATAATAATAATATTCGGCGCGACAGACTATTGCGGTTCATTTCCACTGAGCCATGGCGCGCCCACTTACTATTAAAAAGGCGATCATTGAAAAGGCGCGCGATTGAAATAACGATATAAAAAGTCGACCATTAAAAAAGTCAAAAATGCCGGAGATAAAAAAGCCGACCAACAAAAAGATCCAACAAATAGGTCGCCTTTAAGAAGGTCGCTTTTTTGATGATCGAGTTTTTAATCACGCGCCTTTTCAAATGCGCCATTTTGATGGTCGCCTTTTTAAAGTCGCCTTTTTAATAGGATTCCCATTAAGACCTCCAACACCATTTCAAAAACCCACTAAGACCCACCTCAAAATACGCTTTAAGACTCCTTGAAGACTCTAGTCAAGACCGCCTCAAACCTTCCTCATGTCCCCCCGTAAGACCCCGAAAAGGCTCTCCCAAGACTCTTTGAAAACCCCATGGAAGACAGCCTCAAAACTCTCAATACCCTTTCAAAACCTTCTCAAGACCTCCTTAAGACTCCCTTAAGACCCCTTTAAGACAACGAATTGCGAACTTAAAGACCTATTCTATCTTAGGATGTATTTGCTCTAAGAGAAGAAGACGTATCACCTGATGGATAGTATATCCTCAGTGGCAAAATTTCTCAACTCCGCTGTCGAAAATACTAGAGTATGTGGAACATGGTTTCGTCCTCATCATTATGCAAGAGAGACATACGAGTGGAAATAGTTATTTCAATGGTACGTTGCAGAAGGAAGAACTCCGAAAGTCTGACTTTCTGAATAATGTCTCGATCCTGAGAAAAACAGATGAACGAATCAATGAATGAATTGACCATCTAGTGTGGGTACAACTTAAGCTGCGCGTGTATGTCTCGTGCTGTAATCACTAACACTGGTTAAGCATAATTGTGTGGAAATTATCCAGTCTCGAAAAATCTCCACCGCATACCTACTACACAAAAAAGGCAATATTTGCAAGAGATCTGTATGGTTATTCCAGACATTATAAAAAAAAATGTTGGTCGAAATAAGGGCCGTTAGTATGTTTCTAGATGCACTTGCTTGACTTCTTGTTAGTGCCGTGTAAGATTCAAAATAAAACAAATTCCAATATCTGATTAATTGATTTTCATTGAAGATCGAGATGGAGAATTAACGGACTACGAGTTAAGTAAAATTCTGGCATTCGTTGGGAAAAGTTCTGTTTGTTTATTACGAGTATAAAGAGCTGCAATGTATACTTTGTGTCCATGAAAATAAACATAAATTTCAGAATTCTTAACTGAATTAAAAAGGGGTAAAAGTTGTTTTTACTCTGTGCACAAAAACCCACATGCCACACTATTACCAACAACATTACAAACTCCAAGGATGTTACGAGTAACTCATTCAAAGTTGTTATCGCATTGCATTTGCTCGCGCCGAGGAGCGCTTTCCAACACAAACAAAACTTAACCAGATTTTGTATTTTATGTGAGCGTCGTGCATGTGAGTCGTGGATTATGTGGGTGTGTCATCGAATAAAATCCACTCCAAATCCTTTTTAAAAATTAATATTTGTTTTGCTAAAATTTGCAAGAAGAGATAGAAAATGCAGCACATCAAACCATTGCGATAACTCTTCCAACCGCACACTAGTCGTCCCAGCAACAGTGGGAATAATAAAAAAAAAGAAATCCTAAATATCCAACCAAATATCGTATATTCTGCGAAATGCTTTCTGACTAATTGAAATTGCAATGGGACCAAATGGTGTCAAGCGGATGCACTAAGTCTGTCGCTGATTGTGACCTTCATTTGGTTTTAATCCTCATGTGAGATGCGAGATAACTTGGTAAACAACAGTATTAGGTGCAACATAATATTTCGGGTTTATTTCAGGATTTCGAAATGGACGTTTTGTATGTTTAGTCTGGCACTGACAGCGACTGGTAGACGACAGAATGAAACGACGAAACCAGACAATTAGACTAGTCTGTCATTCGAGGACTATTAGGACGAATTTGATACAAGGGGAGAGAATGCTATTGATTGCTTACAAGTTAATAGCCCGAAGAATACAAGAACAGCACCACCCAGTATCGAATAAATTTCTTTTTAGGTTTAAAGCTGTTCCCGTAGCGGTCAGCCATCAGCAGAATAGGGGATATAACACAAAATGCATCAGAACTGCAAGTGGCCGTAACTATCTCTGACTGGTGGAAGTGCGATCAAACCTACACGCGGTGGCTACCGGTAATTTTCCTTCAATACAGGAAAAGCTGAATGATTGCGATAGTCGCTTGGCGCGAGGCAAATAACCTCACCCGTAAAAAAAAAAACTTTATTACGGAACCCAAAATCAACCTCGGATACACTGATGAACGACGACGACCACGGCAACGAATACGGCTAAACGATTAAAGAATTTTCTCTTGGAACGTACGCTCACGGTATAGAGCTCGAGCTGCAAACCAGCTAGCCAATACCCGGTCCTAATATAACGCTGACATAACAGCAATCCAGGAGATGCAATGGACGGGGAATGGTGTCTTACAAAAATCAGAATATGACATATATTACAGCTGTCATGCAAGATATCATGTGGTCGGGGTGATAAAGCCACTCGCAACCAGATAGACAGACCAGGTGTTGATAGACCGCCGGCACAACACGAACCTGATGAAAGTACGAGCGTACCGAGGTGCAAACGTCTAACTCAGACCGCCATCTTGTTGGTATGGTGCTCCGAGCGCGGAATTCATAATCACGAAGGACTGCATCCGTGAATCAGATAGCAGACAGCTAGCGACTGAACATAGAACGCGGGCACGCGAAGAAGAATATTAAGAGCTCTGAAGAAATTAAAAAGCAGATTACCGGCGAAAGAAAGCAGCCTGTATAAATAATCTCGTTCGTGAACTAGACGAATAGAGAGAGAGCGAGGACCGTACAAGGCGCGGAAGTTCCACCAAAGAGTCCGCGGTATGACGCAATATACACGACGCTGCACATACAGCAAACCACAAAGAAGGTAATCTGATCGCCGATTTCAAATGCATCTTATAGCGATGGGAAGAGCACTTTCATAAGTTGCTAAATTAACAGCTATCTAAAGAATTGGAGGCTTCACCAATGATCGGCGACCACACCATGCTGCCGTCATCAAGCATATGCGAAGTTAGCAGAGCGATAAATTAGCTCAAAAATAATAAGGCAAGGGGATCAGATGGTATTCCAGAGGAGCTGATTAAATGAGGAGGGGCCGCAATACACCAAGCAATTCAATGAACTAATAGTGCAAGTATGGTAGGTAGAAGCGATACCAGAAACTGGCGAAGAGGCATCCTGTACCCCATACATAAGAAATGAGATATCACAACAAGCAGCAATTATCGTGGCATGTTGAGTACCGCGTATACGATTTTCTTCTCCTCTATTCTTCAGGACAGGATAGCCTAATACGCTAAAGTTATCATTGGCCCATACCAGTGTGGCTTCATCCCAGGAAAATCAACAACTGATCAGATTTTCAACCTTAGGCAGTTGATGGAAAATTGTCTAGAGTTTCAAAACTCACTACACCATCTTTTTATAGACTTTAAAGCCACCTATGATAGAATAGCCAGAGTAAAACTTTATAAAGCCATGAGAGAATTAGGCACACCAAAGAAACTGACACGACTATGTAGGTTGACCAATGTTATAAGCCAAGTAAAATTAACCGGATCACTATCAACATCTATAACGGGCTCCGACAAGGGGATGGACTGGCCTGCGTCCTCTTCATGCTGGCCTTGGAGAAAGTGATCCGAGACTCTGACGTAACGGAGAAGGAACAATCCTTTATAGGTCCATTCAGATACTGGCTTACGCAGACGATATTGACCACGTTGGTAGAAACCGAACAGCTGTACAGGAAGCTTTCATCCAGATCAACCAGACGGCACGAAATCTGGGGCTGCATATAAATGAGAGCAAAACAAAGTACATGATTGCCATGTCTGGGAGTAGAAGATCCAACATTGGTCCCTCAATTAAAATAGTGGAGAACGAATTTAACTATCTCGGGTCAACTGTAGCAGCCGGTAACAGCATGGAACAAAAAATATGCGCACAGTTGCTTAAGTCAACAAAGCCTACTGTAGTCTGTCAAGACTCTTCAAATCCAGGAATTTAACCATAACATCCAAGCTGCTGGTATATGAGACAATGGTCATACCAGTACTTACATATGGATCCGAGATTTGGGTGCTTAGCAAAAAGTATTCTGACCTCTCGTAGACGCGTTCGAGAGAAAAGTCTTATGGAGAATTGTTGGTCCCGTATGTGAGGAAGGTAGACTCTATAATGATGAGATCTACGAGCGTTACTGCGATGCGAGCGAAGAGCGAAGAGGATCCTGCTCGGAAAGTCCTTTGCGGTAAGATTTATGTAACACGACAGCGAGGCCGACCAAGACCAAGCGACGCTGGAAAGATGGCTTAGACCAGGACGTCCAGAGTTTAGGGATGCAAAACCGGATGACATCGGTTCAAAATCGGGACCGGTGGAGAGACTTCTTGCAGGAGGCCAGGGATCGGACCCCGGTTGTAGAGCCAAATATGATGATGAATCGGCTTCTACAACTGAATGATTGCCATCTCTTTTGAAATTACTAATTCACTAACAATGTAGGATTTTCTGTTCACCACAAGGTAACGCAATTGCGTCCTAAGATAGATTAGATTTATTAATGGCATAGTGCACACACAGTCATAGACGTCGCATTTAGGTTCCATGCAGTTTGTAAGTCCAATGCGTTACCATAGCGTCGGTGTGTCTCAAAAATGCCATAGCATAACATAATCGTAAGAATTTATATCAAAGCGATCAAAACTTTTTGTATTAAAGAAATACAGGATTATTATATGCACATGGAGAACCTTTTTTCCACTTCAGCCACCCACAAAATGACAAATATGCTAAATGCAGCTGGAAAACTGCCAAAATATCTGAATACTCCCCACTCATACATCCGACGACAGAAGTATTTCGGTATTCTACGGAAAAAAAGAATAAACAAAAATATTGAAATTTCACTTCTGCTGCTATGAGAAATTACCACTCAGCGTGGAAGAGCAAAGAAAGGCAATGTGCTCCTATGTGATGTGCCAAAGGGAACCCGAACATCACTGTGAACTCAAAGTATTAGAATTTATATTCTCAAGGAGAAAGCACTTTTCTTTGCTTACAGAGAAAAATGAGGATGACTGATGTGGAAAAGTGCAATGATAGCTCAAATAGCAGCGGAAGCGGAATTGCAGCAAAAAAAGACAAAATTATGACAAAAATTCCAGCATTATAGGGTGAGTAGTTTTTGGTTTTAAGATATCCTACCTTATGCTAAACTATTTTTACCAACTAATTCTTCTTTTAACGCTCACCTTTAGTTTTTATTAAGACGCAGAATTAAAAAAGTGGCCACATTTAACAAAGGGCTGTATTATAAATCAACTCAATATACGATCATGTATTGGGTGTCTTTTTTCTTAGATAGAACTTACTGAAGGGTTAACTGTCAAACGAGCTGTCATACTGCGCTCACTATTTGATATTTATAATCAGTATACCCTGACCAATCATCAAGAATGGACTTACCAGTCTTATGGAGTTAGACTGGACAGACTCCATTATATTAAGATGCATTGTGTTTGGTGCAGTTTACACACTGGTGGCATTACGAGAACTTTATTTATAGATCTTTAGTCATCCCAGTCAAGCTACCAATAATAATTTTAGCTCTGCTGCGATCGTTTTTATCCCGTTCAGGGATAGCCATGCAGTATTATAACGAGGTTTTTCCCAGCCGGGGTATCCTCAGTGTGACCAGGGTTCGTTTGATTTTGTTATGGAACTCTGAATTCAGTATTTCTTTCTTAAAAAAAGGAAAATGATTATGAAATAGTTAGCTTGACTTAAGTCTTAGATTCTAAGTAGAGTGTCCTGTGGTTTGAAGCCTTGGTCCAGCGGGATCGAAGTAATCCGTCTGCGTAGGAATAATCTGACCAGTAAGCAAGGATTCTACGTTCACTTCGCTGTCAGCCGAGCCGTTATGTCCAAGTGGTTTGACCAGCGAAAAGAGGATTCTACGCTCAGTTTGCTGCCAAGAGTCTCTGCGTCTAAGTGGTTTGACCAGCGAAAAGAGGATTCTACGCTCAGTTCACTATCAGATAGTCTGTCCGAAAAAGAAGAGGCTGTGTACTGAATCTGTGTCCACTTTTATAGGACGTGAAACGGTTTAAAACTTCGAACCGGGTTGTTCTTTTCCATGCTTTTCATCGTACGGTAAATCACCGTTGTTGCTATGCTGTCTTCTTTTCCATGATCGGAACTGCATTGCGTATGCGTTATGCCGTGTTGTTGCTCAACAGCATTGTTGTTTGCAAAAAAATGTTGACGAAAATCCATTTATGTTTGTTGTTGTAAGGGATTCCGTTTGTCTACTGAGGCTACTGTGTTCAACGGGTTATGCATAGGCTAATGTCGGCAGCATAGTCACAGCTCCTCGGTCGTTGAGCTCATCCGTTGATTTTGATCATCATAATTTCTGCTTGTGTTTGCGTTCTTTTGGTGGATGTTGGTGTTGTGTATGCGTTTATTTTATTATAGAGCCCGCCTACGCTTCTGCGCTCCCGAATGCGTGCAGAGTTTTGTATGTCATATGCATTTTTGTCCCCTTTACGCGTATATGCGTGATATAGCACAGACACATTATGCGCGTCGGAGACGTAGCCATGAGCGTCGAGGTATCAGAATGCATCGAGCGGTATGTAGCCCTTGGCAATAAGTTTAAATATATAAGCCGGTCTCCAAAGTCCTCCTGAAGTACTCAGAGTTAGGATAGGATAGCCCCGATATTAGTTCATTTTTTGTAGTGTTTGTTGACCTCGCGAAGTGATTCCTTACCAGCCTAATGATCTCAGATCGATTTTTCCGCCCGATTCGTCAACACCAGAATGAATAGCCCCAAAATGGCTACCGATAAGGCCGAGTTAATCGACGTTTGAGTCGAAGACAAAATCATCACCGACTCTACGTATATTGCACTAAGTGAAATCGCGGCCTTTTGTAAGAATGGCTCTCTTAAAACTGGAACCTTAAAAGTGAAATTATTTTCAAATGTTAATGCTATATATTGATCTTCGAAGGAATAAAACAATTTGATTAAAAATACGTTTTTTGGAATTTTTTACAATTACAAGTAAATTTAGTAAAGTTTGTAATCCCAATTGAATTTCTATTCCATCGAGCTTAAAAAAATACCCTATATTTGCTTTCATTTTCTTCCTCTCAAAGAAGATATGCAAGAACCTTAGCTTTAAAATTATCAAATCAATGCAACTTAGATATCTCTCTATGCATAAGTTCACATATATCTCATAAAATATTTAACCTTTAAAAATATTGTTTTTTTCTTGTCATTCAAGCTAAAATATATTCCATCCAATGATGGAAATTTATACCAAGTGCACTTGGTACACTTCTAACCAAAGAAGACCAACTTAACGAACCACTAGGAACTTTTTGCCGTTTGTGCTGGGGCAAAAATGAGCAGCAACAAAATATAAATGTGATGACAGAATTGAAGAGCAATTGAGAATCTTGTGCAGAAGGATGTACGTTATACATACGCACTCAAATACAAACTAACGAACGCACTTATATATGGGGTATGGTTATTTTAAAGTTTTGCATTATAATTTTAATTTAAATAAACTTTTGGTAGTCGTTTGGTACTGCTTTGCTAACTTTAATTTGTCTACCCCCGGTTGTAGAGTTGGAAATGATGATGACTGAACTAACAAACACACCCTTACTCAAAACCATACAGAATGCATTCATTAAAAACTGAAATGTTGACCGCCGTTAGTCATTTTATTTCATGCAGCATAAAGTTTTAATTGCTTCGTCTGATGTAGAAGAACTCGTGGAACACTTTTTTTTTTAACGCTACGAGAGTACTGGCTGTGTAATGAATGTGTCCTTTCCAGGCAACAGGAAATATTCTGTGTATGCTAAATAGTTATGTGCAATTTTCAGCGATCAGTTTTTTGAATAATAAAGCAATAAATAGCGTATCATGCGCGTTTGAATCAATCGCATACATACAATATCTATCCACCCATCACGACAACCCCCTCAGCAACATCGGATGAACGATCTTAAATCTGCAGATCTTAAGACAGCATTGGGATTTAGAAGCGTGAAATTCTGTTTTATTGTGGGGACTACACAATATGCTGTTGAAATCAGAATTAAACGTGTTTAAGATACGTTGTTGTTCAAGTTGCACTTGCCTTGAAAAGGGGCATGCAGAAAGCGTCAAATCATATGAAAAGCTAAGAGTGCTGTCGTTACCGACAGATCGAATTGGATTAGCAGTAGCGGAAGCAGACCATTAATAAAAATAAAAACAACCCATAAAAATTAAAAATTTTTATATAAATTCTCTAATAGGTATGTGTTAAAATTTGAAGAAAATCGGGCTAGTTTTTAAAAAATTTACATGGACACCACACGGGTCTCATGGCCCTATCACTCCAACAAATTTACAAAAAGTTATGTCCATCAGTGATACACATGTGTTAAAAATTTGAAGAAAATCGAGCTAATTTTTAAAAAATTAATATGAGCACCCCTTGGGCCTCAGGGCCCGTTTACTCCAAAAACTTTACAAAAAATTTTGTCCATCGGAGATACAGAGGTGTATAAAATTTGAAGAAAATCGGATTAATTTGTTTGAAAAACCCCCGGCCACCAAAATTTTTGCAAAAAGTGTTGTCTATCGGAGATACACACGTATATAAAATTTAAAAAAAATCGGGTTAATTTTTAAAAAAAAAAATTTGGGGCCCAATGACCCTGGGGCTCGGGGTCTCCAAAAATTTTACAAAATGTGTTTTTCATCGGAGATACATACGTATATAAAATTTGAAGAAAATCGGGTTAATTTTTTTAAAAAAAATTCATGCGGCCCCACCAATCCAGGGCCCGGGGTCTCCAAAATTTTTACAAAAAGTGTTCTCTATCGAAGATACATGCGTATATAAAATTTGAAGAAAATCGGGTTAAATTTTTTTAAAAAAATTTATGGGGTCCCTTGAACCCGGGGTCTTCAAAATGTTTACAAAAAGTGTTGTCTATCAGAGATACACATGTGTATATAATTTGAAGAAAATCGAGTAAAATTTTGTAAAATATTTGTAATGGAGCCCCCCGACCCCGGGGCCCGAGGGGCCTCAAAGAATAATAATAGAATGTGTTGTCTCCGGAAATACACATGTGTGCAAAATTTCAATAAAATTGGGCCTTGGGAAGTAGGTTAAAAATTGATCGCAAGATTCCACGACGACCGACGACGAGAATTTAATAAGAAAGAGTGTCGGTGACAAAACAGAGCCTTGGGGACCACCGGGGTTTATGCGGTGAACAGTGGATTTGTAACCGTACAATACGCCCTGAATTGAACGCTCCGAAAGGTAGTTACAAGTCCAAGCAAGCAGGGCCTTATCAATTCAATAAACCTTTATTTTCGAAAAAAGAACTATATCGAGTGCAACAACTTTGCATTGACCAAATTTGTGACTAGAATGGTTCCACTTTTCAGCGAGATTTGCCATCAGATAGATCACCTGTAGAACGTTGCCTTCGAAAACCATACTGTTGGTCACTAAGGATTTCCTGAGATTCAAGGTATTGCATAAGATTACGATAAATAAGCGTTTCCATGACATTATAGAAAGTACGAATATTAGCTCTATTGATCGGTACAAAAAGAGAGCCGACAGTTTGACTTTGTTTAGGAACAGGCTGGATAAAGGCTCCAACTCCTTGGGAAGACTCCAGAGGAACAATAAAAATGGAAAAGCCTGCGCTGTGGTAATGCCAGCGTTGAAGAATAAATTTAAGCAATTGACAAGTCCAGTTGTTTTAGATGTTGAAAAAGCGTTTGATACTGTGTGGCATCGAGGACTTATCTTCCAAATTATTGAGCGGGAATTTCCTACTTTGCTCATAAGGTTAATTATATCTTATCTGTCCGATAGCTTCTCTAAAGTCCTCGTCGGCTCAATAAATGCAAATGGTTATACAACGTTTTATGGAGTCCCCCAAGGGTCGGGTCTTGGGACCTATACTATTTAATATATAGATTGTCCGACAGATTTAATCAGTCACTGTGCACTATGCTTTTTGCCGATAATACCGCGATTTTTTCCTCCCGCCAAAAAGTCATACTGCTAGATTGCAAAATGCACTCTAGAGAAACAAGGTGTGTCGAAAATATTTCGGCTGCAGCCGTGATTGTAAGTGAGGTTCCAAAATTTATCGATTCTGCGGCAATCGACATCCCTGTGAAGAGTTTGTGGCCAATTATGCACACAAAACTTATAGGATCGCTTTGACCCGCGATTTGACGCTTCTGTCTGGACATTTTATATGAGGCTATGTCAAAATTGCGATCTATGACAAAAAGCCGGAGACTTCAGATAAGCTAAGGACAAACATTGAACACGAAACAACCGGCATATCAACCGATTTATTCGAAAAAGTCGTATTCACTCAGGTACAGGTGTTTCCGTGACAGACATTTGAATGATGTTGTCTTCAATAATAAACGGCATCGATGGCGCTTTTACCCAAAATGTCTTATATCTCAAACACAAGATAAGAAAAAACCCACTCTTATTGAAAAGAAAAACAACTAAATTTTTCAAGACTCTTCAAATTCCATAAATTAAAACATTATATCAAAGGTAATGGGCTACTGGAATGGATGACATCGGGAGGGCAGGACCGGACTCCGGTTGTAGAGCCAAATATGATGATGAATGGGCTACGGTCGTATCTGTATATACGAATACGTTACTTTGGAACATCACTCTAAACTTAAATACGAATTCGATACAGGAGTCTAGTGAAGAATTGTTGGCCCCATAATGTCAGGAAGGCGAGCGCTACCGCAATGCTGACATAAGGTAAACAAATAATGGCGATAAGACATGGTGGTGTGTGGGTATGACAAATGGGACACACACAAATATATTTATGGAACAGAACAGCAAAGGGGACCAATCTTTCTATAAAAGTAGGACATCGAACAGGAATCCCAGAATTTAGGCATGCAATTGAGCAATCAGAAGCTCCTAAAACTATCTTGCAATTGCTAGATAGTAGAACACAGCACCGATCGTTAAATTTTCATTCTTGATGAAAAATTTTGGGATGTCGACATGTGCTTGTACACTGCAGGAATATTTCTGCTTGTCGCTTCCTGCTACAACGGTGTTCAATAGCATGCCGCCTCTCCACGAATTCAACCGCTTTAAATACTCAGCAGTTTACTTTTAAGCCCATCTTTGGACGTACTAAGTTTAAGTTTAGAGCATTTTTCTCTGGCCTAAGTACAACACGTATGTGAAGAGCTTTACTTAGCTCTCTATTTTCACGCCAATACGATCCGCAAGAATTCCAGAAAATTAAACCTCCTTAACCATAACGACTACGCAGTGTCAAGCTATAGCCTATATCATTATAAGATTATAAAAGCTCCCTTACGCGTGCGCAAATTATGTAAAATAAAAGTACAGCCAATACGGCTGTGAGACTGTCAGCAATAGGTCAGTGGAAATGTATTCAATCTGAACACTCAACAAACTGACAAACGTAGACTATACTCGTACACTACCGGTGTTATGCTTTAACAAGGGTTTTTGGGTCATCTACACCTCTAGAGAACAATGAAGTGATGGCTCGCCACACGAAATTGATGCAAAGAGATTCATCACGGACATATTCAAGCTCGACAGAAAAGTTGGTGCTGGGGTCTTCTATGACAAACCCAGCGTGAGCATTTCCGTTTGACTCCCAGACAATTGCAACTGAGGTGACAGCGATGGAGGAAGCACTGAACTGGCTAAAAAGTAATATCATATGAGTAACTGATATTGTAAACTATGTAGGCAATCAGGCAGCAAATTAGTCTCAATGACCTCAGGGGTGGCGTTGAGCTGTCACATATCTCTTAACGAGATAAGATAAGCGGGTATTTCGACATCCGCTTAGTCTGGTTTCCCGGCCACTCTGATATTGTTGAGAACTGCAAGGCAAACGAATTAGCTAGAAATGGCAAAAAGCTTCAACTGCTACCGGAAAGAGCAGGTATAGGAAGGCCATTATCAATGGTTAAGTTAATGCTTTGGAAATAGGTGGAAACATTAACGAACGAGAGGTGGGCGCATGCCACCACATGTACTATACTATACCATAACAAGTTTGGCCTAAGCGGACAGAAGCATAGGGAAGTGATATAGAGAAAGGTGTGTCTTTAGTACGAGTAACTAAGAACAAATGCAACTTCAAAGGTGGTGGGAATGTCAAAAGAATAGTAGAAGAACTGCTTTCTCAAAATGTTGCACCACCGTCAGATTATTACCTCTTGTTTTCACGGTTCCATTAAAAGTTGGTAATATCAGAAGGTGCTTTAACAACTTAATGCATTTATCACAAAGCTTTCAGAGAATTGGCAAAAAAGGACAATAGAAAAGAACTATCGAATAGCATGATTGAAATGCGATATGAAAATAGTAATCTTAACCCCAAGTCAGCACACATTATTTTGGGTCGTGAAGTACTTTCAACGATTTACACATATTGCTATTCAAAAATTGTTGTTTCGTTGTGCTATTAATTGGATACTACAATGAAAAACAGTCTTTTAAAATAACTCCCAACCAACTTGACTGTTAATAAAATGATGAATACAACGACAAAAGCAATAACCTCTAAAAATATTGGCAAAACAACTTTTTATAGAAAATCTCAAAACAACAAAAAAAGCTCACCTGCACCTGTGCTTGATTTATTCGATTTGTTCCTTTTGTAGCGACATCCACGAAATCGGCACATACTTGCAGCCTGGCCCATGGGGCCCGCCAGCAATGCAAATGTTAGACCCTCCGTTTTAAGGACTTTTCAACTAAAATTACAGCACTGTTTGTTGTTGTTATGGTTGTCGTTGTGTTTTTCACTATCAATTTGTGTTGTTGTATCTGTTTTAGTTGTTTTTGATCAATTTTTGATATGCAACTATTCACTTCCATACTACAACTACTACTATTCCACTTTCATACGAATACAATTACACTGTGTAGAAGAACACAAAACCACACCGGAATGTCCTTTTTAGCGAGTTTGGTTTAGTTGATGGTAAATTATGAACAGAATGTCGGATCGAATCATCTGGACGACAAATAAAATACAAAATAAATGACACAAAACGGTGATTTAATTTAAGGAACAGTTTAGTTGCCAGTTCAGTTTGTTTTCAGTGTGTTGCGCAACTCTTAGATTGTTAACAACTTATCTACTGTACTAGAATAGAAATTTCACGTCAACAACAGCAAGTTCCTGCTGCTTTAAGTGATATAAAGTTTACCCTTCATATACATACTCTAAAATGCTATCGGAACAAAGCAGCTTTGAATCTGTGGAAGTCTCCTGAAACATGAAATGTAGTAACATACTCGTACTCCAATGACTCGAAAATTGATATTGGCACTCAAAGGAATTACAAGTGAAGAAGTCGTCCTGAACTATAATGTATACTTATACTGTGACCTTTAGGTTAAATCCTGAGATTTGTTGATACTTCAACGTATGGAACGACAGCTTAAAAAAGCAGCCATCAGCTGTCACTATCTGAGTAGCGTTAAGATAATCAGGGTAGTCCCAGAAGTACCCGACCTGACGTATAGATAGTGGTTGTTGTTTAAAAAGAATGACTGTGGTAGAAAGTAACAACCTTAAAAAATTTTGACGTCTGACGACGCTACATTGTTTAGTGTTTGCACGGCAGCCATCAATATTGAACGCTCCCAATGAAATTTTAAACATGGAAAAAATTTGTCACCGTTATGTGATACAATACTTTTATTTGAAAGACTATTATCGAACCAACATCAAAACGGAGCTGGATTCTACTCTGGGAAAGTCCGCTCCTTCGTTTACCATAATAAAATATTGGCTGGCAGAGTTTAAGGGAGGCCGTACGAGTTGCCAGGAGTACACCTGTGAGTACACCAGAAATTGTGAAAAACATCCACCAAATGCTATTGGATGACCGTCGACTGAAAGTACGTGAGCTAGCAGATATGGCAGGCATTTCAAAAAGTGCTGCACATCACATTTTGACTGATCATTAGGACATGAGAACGCTGTGCGCGCAAGATGGGTGCCGCGATTACTCACAATGGAACAAAAACAGCGTCGTGATGATGTTTCAATCGTGTGTTTGACAAAGTTTCAAAGCAATAAAGCCGAGTTTTTGCATCGATTTATAACCATGTTTTAAAAAATGGGGGACCATCATTTCACACCACCCGAAACAAAGGAAAACAATGGACTAAAAGGGGAGAATCGGTTCCAAAGAAGGCGAAGACAGTTCCATCTGCAGACAAGGTAACGAACGTTTTGGGATGCGCGTGGGAACATTTCCATTGATTATCTTCAGAAAGGAAAAACAATCAACGGCGTGTATTATGCGAACTTATTACAGCGTTTGAAAGATGAAATCAAGAAAATACGGTCGTATTTAGCGAAGAATTATATTCTGTTGAAAAAATTGCTCTGTGTTAAGAGATTTACCAACAATAAAGAGGTGGAGATCAATTTTCAGCTCATGAAATATCATGAAACTAACGAAATCCTTAGTGACCGGCAGTACGGATTTCGTTGGCAACGTTCTACTGGTGATTTGATGGTATGTCTCACCGAACAATGGAGCCGGTCTTCAAATCAATTTGGAGAAAGCAAAAGCTTTTGCCTTGGATATTTCCAAGGCATTTGACAGAGTTTGGCATCAAGATCTTTTGTCCAAAATACGTGCTTATGGAGTCGATGATAAACTGGTTCAATGGATTAGAAGATATCTCTTGGCACGCTCAATTCAAGTTGTCTTTGACGGTTTCAAGTCTAAAATAGATCACATCACCCTGGCGTTCCGCAGGGCTCTGTTTTGTCCCCGACACTCTTTCTCATTTTTATCAATGATCTCTTGTCCATTACTATTAGTTAAATGTCTTCTTCTTCGCTTACGACAGTACTCTCAGCTTCTCATATAAGTTTGAGGAACGCCCTCCACTTCTTATGTTGAACCGAAACAACTATGTATGTTAAGCACGTTAAATTCTGACCTGGACAGAGTAATGAAATTGGGAGAAAACAATCGAGTAGAATTTTGCGCTTCCAAAACCCAATGATGTCTCATGTTTTATTAGCGAATCTTAAATCCAATGCCATTATCCATAAACTGAAAAACTGAAAAACTCTCAATTCTTGGTATGTGAGTTAATGATAACGATAAGCTTCGTTGGAATGACCACATATTCACCCTCGCAAAAAATGCTGCGAACTGTTTAGGTTTTCTAGCCCTCACTCTGATCTGGCTACTATCTACAAGGCGGCCTTAAACTTTAGTAAAATTGTCACATCATATTGTCATAGATAGCTATAGAATACAAAACCGTGTGATAAAACTTATAGGTGATGTAAACATAGCAGAATCAAAAGATTCGCTTCAACACCGCAGGAACGTTTGTTTTCTGCTTGTCACTGTTTTATCGCTTCTTCCACCAGCGGTGCTCAAGAGAAATTGCCAGTAGCAGGCCACCACTCCTTGAATCCAGCTGCATCTTAACCCTATATATGGGTATGGTGCGGGACTTTACCACGGAAGATAAAGGCCCGCGGGTAAGATTTTCGTCTTTGTATTTTAGCGACCCTATCAGAAAGTGCTACTAGTACTTAGAGAATCTTTTTTGGTGTGTCTCGTTGTATTTAGTAGCTCAGTCTAACATCTATGATGACCGTCATGTGTGCCTAGGATAGTTTCTATTCTAGGCGACCTAAGACTGATAGGTGCTGTGGCAAATGATTGGGTTCGAGGTTCCGGACAAATGTGCTGCCAGGGTCTGCTTTGCAACCGTCCAGGCACTCATCTCTGAACGAGCTGAGACCATTGACACTAGATCTACCCAAGATCGCGTTGGTACAACGGGAGTTGTATTTTAGCCCAACGGATAAGGTTGACTGAATCTGAGGGACTACTATGGTTGCGGACCCAGTTCCTTCTGGGGATGTACCTCAGGGGCTTAAGGTTTACTCTCGCAATAGGGCAACGACTGATGGAAGATAGCTATGAGCATGCTTGATGGCGAAAACTAGACAAGCGCGGGTTCGTCCTAACCAACCGACTACTACTCCTTGAATTCAACCGCAATACTCGTAGCGTTCTAAATGCATATCAGTTTACTTTCAAGTCCATCTTTGGACGTACAGTTTAGTTCAGAGATTCGTTCTTCAGCCGTACAACGCGTATGTGTAATACTCTTCTAAGCTCTGGCTTTTCACGTCGCTATGAAACACGAGCTCATAAACATGTCCTCTTTTCTCCTTCTTTTCCTTAACGTCGCTTAACGCTGTGCCAAGCATATAGCCGAGCAGTATAAGGGTGCGAACCCCTTCTGTATGGAACATATGGTATCTAATTATGGTGCTCGTACAGCTCTTTAAACTTAGAGCTTTTGCAACAATAAAGTCAAATTAATCTGGCCCGGCTTCAGTGAAAGAACAAAAACAAGAAAAAGATAATATTTTGGTTTTTATGAAATTCAGCTCTTGGCACAAACAAGAAATTACCGATGTTGCTAATACACCACATACGTTTTATGACTCTTACCATCGCTAATTTAATTTCAACGAAAAACAGTTTCAATTTCCATTAATTTCCATAAATTTTGCCAAAATGGCCGCACACTACTCAACCACCATCAGCGGCCAGCGTTAAGTTCCTCCGGGACGGCACTGCAGAGACTTACCTCTTTGGCTTGGCATGCAAAAACCCACTTAGCTGACTCTGTGACTAACAAATACATGTTGATAATGCCAAGAAATCTTTTATGCATATTAATTTACATTTAAATGGAAATGGTAATGAATAAGATCTCCGTTTTGCGAGAGTGGCCAGCAGTTATTTTGTTGCATAGAGTAGGTGGGATGATGTGATGATGTCCCGATGTCACAGCAGCACCGGACACTGTGGCAAGCCGGTGGCACAGTGAGTGCCAAAGTGCGCAAAGGTCGAATAAATTTCGATAAAATTAATTTTTTATCTAATTTTGACCTTCCTTACTTACGAGTACAAAAGAAAAGTAATTTTTTATGTACGCGAAAGCAACTGACGTCAACGATGACGGCGCAACAAAGCGAGAGATTTGTATGCACGACTTGCAACAAAAGCAACAAATTGTTATAAAGTGCCCAGCTATTGTTATATGTTTTTGTTAAAAAGCAAAGCTCGGTCGGTCACTGTCAAGGTGGTTTGTATGGAGTCAATAAGTCGTTTTTATTGGGGATTGATGTGCGATGTGGAATTACTTTTACCTTGTACGTGTATTCGCTAATTTAATTTTTACCTAATTTTCCCCAGAAACTACGTTGTATATGTATATTCTGCTATTATTTGTTAGGAAACTCTAAATCAAATTTCTGCTTCAATCCCTAATACAAAAATCAATTCACATTTCATTTAGCTCGAAGATGATCGTATGGCGAATGTGCGACGCATAATCAAACAGGTCAAGATGCGTATTGCCCTTTAACAGCGAGCTTTATTTGAACCTGCTGCCTAAAACTCCGTTTTCCAATTTTGTTTTACAACTTTAAACAATGAATACAAGAAACAGCTGTTGGAAACAAGAGTGTTGAAACAAACAGAAGCTTAGCGCGCTTTAAATATTAATATGCATATACCAGCTATGTCTGCAAACATCTTCCGATTTTTCCGATTTTTAATTGTCACAAGATCGGTTGTAACTTTTTGGATTACTTCTTGGGCCCTTAAAATGACTGAAAACAATCCCAAATCGTTCTCAACGGATTAGAAGCTATCTGTTTGGCCGCTCAATTCTTGGACTCTTTCACGTCTAAAATACATAACATAAATGCTGGCGTTCCTCAGGGCTCTGTTTTGTCTCCGACACTCTTTCTCATTTTTTTAATGATCTCTTGTCCATTCATTCTTTCGCTGACGATAGCGCTCTCAGCTTATCACATAAGTTTTAGGAACGTCCCTCTGTATGTGCTGTTGGAAAAACAAGAGTGTTGAGAGTAATTTCTCCAAGTCAAGTTTTATAACTATGTTTGATGATTCGACAGAAGCTTAATTTGCATTTCAATATTAATATTCATAATCATTTTCAGTTTTTGAATTTTAATTGTCCCAAGATCGAATTTACTTTCCAGATTACTTCTTGAGCCGCTAAAATGACTGAAAACGATTCCAAATCATGCTCAGCGATACAGCCCATTTCTGGCTCAACGAATTCGTTAATAAGCACAATTGTCACATTTAGGTAAATCAGCAACGCAATAGTTTCTATTCAAACACACCGACAAAAATTTAGTGTTTGTTGCGGGTTTCATGCTGGACGGAGTAATTGGGTCATATTTCCTATTCAATACTGCTGGCAACTCATTCACAGTTATTGGAGATCACTACCGTACTTTTGGAATAAATTGGAAGAAATTGAGTTGTAGCATATGTGGTTTTAATGAAACGGAGACATATTCAACACAGCTGGACAAACAATGGTGTTATCGAAGTCGATGTTTGGTGACTATGTTATCTCCAGAAATTGATTGACTAATAATTTGGTCACCCTTCTTTCGTTTGATTTTGGCGCCCGTGAACTTTTTTCTTTTGGGCTATGACCAAGTCCACGATATATGCCAAATAAACAATAGACTTTAGACCACCTCAGTACCAACAATGAACGCAAAATTGACGGCATTTTGCCTTATTTATGCCAACAAGTCACGAAAAGCCATTGGATCATCAGGCGTGACATTTGAACGATGTTGCGTGCCATAATTACTAATAGTATTGATAATACTTTAACCTGAAATACATTTTATTTATATCTCTAACAAAAGGTGTTCCGTTTAGAAAAGAAAATGACGAGCTTTTAATTTTATGAAAGTTTAACGGTTATGATTGTGTTGTCAAATGTAAATTTCAGATGTAAATGTTAAAACTAAATGTCAGACGTAAATGTCAAACGTAAATGTAAATATAAAAAGTAAATGTCAAGTTTAAATGTAAAATTGGTTATCAAAAGTAACTTTCAGATATAAATCTCAAATTTAAATATCAAATTTAAATGTTAAATCTAAATGTCAGAAGTAAATGTCAAATGTAAATGTCAAATATAAATGTTAAATAATATAAATGTTAAATGTAAATATAAAAAATAAATGTGAAGGATAAATGTTAAGTTTGAGTATTAAATGTAAATGTCAAATATAAATGTCAGATGTAAATGACAAATGTTAATGTCAAGTTTAAATGTAAAATTTGAATATCAAAAGTAAATGTCTAATAAAAATGTCAATTATAAATGTCAGATGTAAATGTCAAATGTAAATATGAAATTTAAAAGTTAAGTTAAATGTAAAATTTGAATGTCAAATGTAAATATTAAATGTAAATGTCAGATGTATATGTCAAATGTTAATGTCAAATTTAAATTTCTGTCAAATGTAAATGTCAAACGTAAACGTCAAATGTAAATGTCAAGTTTAAATGTAAAATTTGAATGTCAAATGTAGGTCAGATGTATATGTCACATGTAAATGTCAAATTTAAATCTAAAAGTTTACTGTCAAATGTAAATATAAAAAGTGTCAAGTTTAAATGTAAAACGGGCACAGTAAGCTAAAAAAGGTTAACATTTAGGTATTTCTAAAAACGAGCGATTTTTAAACAAAACACTACCAGCTGTCGATCCGCATTTCCTTTTTGTATCGTTATCGCTACCTTTATCTACAGCCTATTGCAATTATCGTTTTTTTGAGTTTTGTTTTCATTCGCTACGAATTTCTACTGTGGAAAAAAATAATTGGACTACCTACTAATTAAGTTTAGGATGAAGACCTACTCTTAAAATTCAAATTCGTTTATTTTCTAATCTTCCTTTCCGTTTGATGTGACAAGCGAAGCCAGCTCGGGTCAACGATTCGTTGCAATAAGAATGTAAATTTTTTTATATAAAACTTTAGTTTGCTATAAACAAAGACACATTTTTAATCTACTGTTCCGTACATTTAAAAACAAATCTGATCACGTGGCAGTCCCAAAACGCATTAAATATCATGATAGATAGATGACATCGTGCGATCCTAGTAATTGTGGTCTCTGAATTGGTACTGTAAAACCAAAAGACAAATTGTAGATTTTCCTTCAGCCTCGGAGGAGTAGAATTTATGCCATTTCTAACGTTACGGGGTTACGGCCGGTAAAGCAACAAGACATTTGTGTCGTTATAATTCAGTTAGACATTCGGTATTTGCTGCTAATGCAGAGTGTCTATGTGAGTTCATAGTTTGTAGAAACTGATAGTGTCGCCTTTTTGAACGGACGTGTGATTTCATCATATGTCTCCCAGCCGAGTAGTCATCACCCCCACATACATCTCTAATTTCTCTTCCTTCCGTCTACAAGGTATTTATAAACCGCTTTCGGGAACTCTGATTTCAATCTTCTCATCATTTCAGAATCTCCCCCTTCATCCATCCACCCTTTTAACAACAGGATGAATGTACTATATATGTACGTGTTCCGTTCACCAAACCGACACAATTTTGAAACCACCTGAAATCATCCAAGCAAATCACGTCTGCTGTTGGTAATTTAGGTGCTTCTCATAATACAGTGGCTGTGGTTGTGGTTGTATTCCATACCCATATACACGACAGTTCGGGTAGTTAAAGGAGCACCCATATCCGGTGAAATATGTATTTATCATCCAGTAGATATTTCAGGAAACTAACAACATCCGATCGCGAACAGCATTGGTGGCTGGGAAATATTAAAGCTGCATGAAATGGAGCACCAATGCTTCTTCGTACTCTCACTCAATGAATTTTAGATGCTGCATAAAATGGAGAGTCCCAATCTTCCTTCTTCCTTTGTGAATTTCAGAAACTCACGTTCTTTATATTGATTGTGATTGATTAGATTTTTTTTTTCCATTTCAAAAATTGATTGAATTAATATCTCATCAAAAATGGAGAAATGCCATCGCGCGGGATGGATGTTGATGAATGTCGACAGCACAGTACCGGCAAATGCTTAAATTATTGTTATTAAAATGCAAATATATGTAACACTAAGCAATCCACAGGCGCCAGACAACAATAATAATAATAATTAATCTCGATGATGGTGGTGACGGTTTATGCAACATTTAACGGCCAACCGCAATGCAAACTCTGAACAAAATGTTTAACAACACAATTTTATGGAAGCGATTGTCATGGAATTTATTACAGTGATGTCGATGATCAGATAAAACAATTTACGAGTATTTATGAGATAAATATTCTTAGAAAACAAAGATAACTATTAACCTGAGTGACTTATGTAATCGTGATGCTGTTCAATTAACAATGAATTAATTTATTTGACGAAATTAATGACTTGAATTGTTGTAGTTTTTGTTGTTGCTGTTTGGAAAATGTTAAAGCGCATAGTGGCCGATGTATGAAGAATTTGTTAGGTAAGCACATAGTCAATAACTTACTTTCATACTTTAAGCTGATGGAAGCAACCAGGATATGAAAAGTACATCTGGGCCCAAGAGAGAACAATAACTGCACAAGAAGACTGACCTATTCATCTCTATCGATCCCGATATCAAGAAAGCAATAGATGCAGAGATCCCAGCAGTTAGTAGAGAGCAATAGATTTATTATTATTGTTATTGTTGGTGGGCTTAGAAGCCTTATTGTGCACTGCGCCCTTGAGGTCTATGGTGCATCCCAGATATTTACCACAATATGTAGTGGCTTAGTTCCTTTATGAATGCCACCATATCTTCCAGGTCGATCGGTTTGACATTTTGACATGGAATTGTGTGAGCCTTGGGGTATTGAAATATTTTCCTGGTTAGGGCGTCACATATGAAGAGTATGTGTTCTGGTGTTTCTTTTGTCCCGTTGCAGAAGCGGCAGCGATCCGTTTGGGATTTTCCCATCATTATTAAGTGGCCGTTAAATTGACAATGTCCTGAGATCTTAGTGAATGGCGGTTTAACTTTCTTTCTGCCTTTCTTTTCTGTTATGTTATGTCTTTTATGAGAAGCTTTTTGGTTTGTCTCATCCCAATTGATGATTCCCATGATTCTGCTTCGATTGCGATATTTACCCACTTAAGGTGGCTTGTAGAATAGACAAGGCTTGGTTGTGGGCGTCGTGGCTCAGTGGAAATTCGCGTGGCTACTGAGCAGGATGTTCGTGGTTCGAACCCAGTAACACCAAAAAGTATTTTTCCCGGTGTCCCACCTCTCGCGATTGGTTGACAAACGTTCCGAGAGTAATAACTTGTCACAGACAAGCTTTTCAATTCGCCTTTCAGATTCGGTCCCTTCCATATGTGTCCAAAAATATATATGCGCAACACAAATGGTCGCGAGAAGCTAGGCCTCTTGGACAGCAATGGTCTGTCGCGCCGAATATTATTATTGGTTGGGGGCCGGTGAAAATTCCTTCTGCGCTTTCTCTTCCACAGAGATCTGCTGCCTCGGTTCGTTCGATGCCTGAATGGCCGGGAGACCACATATGCTTTGCTAGGAAACATACATCGCTACAACTCATGCATCTCTTCACGCTTTGCTAGGAAACATACATGCATCGCTTGACGCTTTGTTAGGAAACACACAACGCAACGCTTGGAAACATGCATCGTTACGTTATTACCAACCGCTATACACTTTGCTAAAAACAACCATTGCTGCACCTCAACTCACACCTCACCTCACACCACGCTTTAAAGCTTTGCTAGGAAACACACATCGCTACCTCATCACGCATCGCTATACGCTTTGCTAGAAAATACATTGCTGCAACTAGCGCATACCGTTCCTGGACTTTTAAGTTTTTTTTTAAGATTGGCAAACCTTCTTAACCAAACTGTATAGTTGTTGCTATCCGACGGCGATCGACGGTCAAGATGGCGATGAGACCAAGCAAAGCACATTTCTGGAAGTTTTTTTTTTTTTTTGACTTCAAGTAGTCTTTGTTTGCTGAAGTGAAACAGCCTGTTATATCGCGCTCTTCAGTGCTCAACAGACATTACACGACGACGAATGCAACAAAATTATGATTGATGTCGATTTTCTTTCCATTTTCGTTTACTACCAATGAACTTTGGCACTGGTACTCTGACAGCTAAACCGTGGTTTAAGTTTCTGGTTCAAATTAGCTTTTATGTGAAGTACTGAACTCCAAGTGTTAGACAGTGCAACTGGGTTCTCTGGATATAAAAAACATGAAGTTTTCTTCTTTCATACTTTTCAACAACACAAAATTCGGCAATCCGGTTCGGTTTGTTGTCAAAAGTTAAATAAATAAAACCAGATAAAATAGTGGATAGTGTCAACTGGTTCAAATTTATAATTTAAATGGGAAGCTAGTAAAAATGTATTGGCAGATCAATTCAGTACATGTTTAGAGCGTAAGCCGGTCTATGTAATTGCGAGACAAATTTGCATTTGATACCGCTGATGACTTTTGACACCGACAGTCTTGTCTGGAAACGCACGATACTGCAACACCGTTGGAATATTGTATTAACTTTATTTTCTTTCGATTGTTGCAATTTTTTAGCACCAATACTTGGATACTCATGAAGCTCCAATGCTTCATGAAGCTTAAATGCGATATGTTACTAAAATATATAATTTACATTTTACATGTATACATTACAAATACATACACTTATAAGGACTTGTAGCATTCATTACACTGCATTAGACTGCTACATAAATTAAAAGCAGTATACGCATCCACAGGAGTAGCTCAATATACAAATAATGCAGTGCACAACATTGAATTCTTGTTGCAGCAAGGACAACATTTAGGTATACAGTATACATACACCTGCATCCTGCAACTATCCTAATATCCCTCGGCATTAGACAGGATGATGATGACGGGAAAATCGATGCGAAAGTATCATTTCCTATTTTTTGTCAATGTCACATTTCCATCATGTACGTGTACACAAAAGAGTACAACCACCGCCAGCTGTATCGGAGAGGCTTAAGGGTGGAAGGTACGTTACAACGAAGGTGAACGTGATGAGTATTTTATGCGTTTGCATGTGCCATTGAATGTTTTATGGCAAGTTGTAGTTCTACATTACATTCGGCCACCCTCAGGCAATTTCTATAGCCAGAAACACTTCCGACTCGATTCGATTTGTAGTCGCAGATCTATGTATATAGCACATCGGTTGCTATATCTCGTTTTAAGGTCCCCGAGTAGGGTTTGCAATCATCATCGATCGAGTGTCGGTAGAGTTGGGGATTGAGCCCCGCGCTTGCCTAGCTTGCACCATTAAGCATACTCTTGAGAATAAGTACTATTTTGCAGTCCCCCCTTAGGAGTAAACCATTTCTAAATATATCTCTTCCAGTCCTGCAACATAACTGTTAGATATTATGCTGCAGATGGACCCCAAGAACCAGGGTTTGCAATCAGGGCAACCTCCGTTTAACATTTTCCTTTCCGGTGCAACTGTAGAGTCGTACCATGTCTAGCGAGTTCGTCCGCCCTGCAGATCTCCGCTGAGTCTGAGTGAACAGTTACCCGAATTGTTCGAATGTTGAACTGTTCACCCATCTCGTTAAGAGAGGAGTGGCAGCTCAGCACCAGCAAGACCACTTCCAGCGGTTTGATTACCGCCTGACTGTCCCCAAAAACAAAAAAAACAGCCAATAAAAATGTTTCTTGTAAATTCTTTTAATCGAAGATACGCATGTGTATAAAATTTGAATAAAATCGGGTTCTTTTTTTTATAAAATTTGTATAAGTCCCGACCACATAAAATTTGGTACAGAAAGTGTTGTCCATCGGAGATATACATTTGAAGAAAATCGGTTAAGTTTTGAAAAATATTTGTATGGGAGCCCCCGACCATGAGCAGATTCCTCCTTAAAACATTTCTCTCTTTTAAAAAAAAAAAAAATCATTTTCAGAACTTGTTAAGTAAACAGGGTGGGATTTCTCCAAATGATCCATTTTGAAGGGTAGGGTGTCGACAAAAAGATTAGAAAGTTTGGACGCATTGACGACAATCTGCCATTTACGCGACCACAATAAACTCGAAACTAGTTCTACATTGCCAAGAAGAATTGTCCTCGATCAGTCAAGTCCTGGACATGGCCATAGTATGGGTGCCGGGGCACAGTAACCCACTTCCTACAGCCCGATTTTATTGAAATTTGGCACACATGTATATCTCCCATGACAACACTCTTCTATTTGAGGCCCCTCGGGCTGCGGGCTCGGGGGGCTCCCATACAAATATTTTACAAAATTTACCCGATTTTCTTTAAATATTGTACACATGTGTGTCTTCGATGGAAAACACTTTTTGTAAAAATTTGGAGCGATCGGCCCCTTGGGGACCCCAATATACAATTTTTAAATATAGCATCAGATCACGGCAAAGTATGAGCTCTGTGCTTTGTGAACAGCGCTGTTCGCTGTTGCTGCGGCATTTGGTGGATGATTTTGCCACAAAACGAGCACGTAGTGTGTGTGTGTGTGTAGTAGTGTGTGTGCAGTCTGTCGAACTGCGTCATATCAAGATCGATATGGCCATCCTACAGCAAAAAGAAAACCACCGAGCTCTTATCCAGAACACGAAAGGATATTTCCAGAGTTGTGGCTATCAGCTCTGGCCACTGACCTGTGCGCAGTCATGCTGCTAAGTTGGGTATACCGCACAACAACTTCTGCGGAAGTTGCAAAGAGGAAAATGAGAAAGAAACTCTCATACACTTTTCCGGCTCTAGCAGGGCTAACACCGCATTTTAGGTAAACCATTTTTCTACGACCTGAAAGTGCTCTCAGTTTACAGGGTCATCATCTCATCTCATTGATCTCATACCTGAACGCTACAGCCTGGATCTGGATCATGCTAGATCCCTCGAGTTTTGTGGCATCAAAATGGCGCACAATAGACGATAATCGCAAGTACAGCGTGGACCACAACTCTACCTACCTACCTACCTTGGACGCATTGAAGACAGCTCTTCGTAGAGATGGACCAAAATACCAACAGGTCACGTTCGTGCAGCATGCTATGCCGCGACGCTATATCATCCACGCCAAAAGTGGCTATATCGAGCAGTTAAGTGTTTTTCATAAAATTTAAAAATGTTTTACACATTCTCTAAATTTTAATAAGAATATTCATAAATGACAGAATTACAGCCCTTTGATTTAGTAACATCATTTCAATTTCAGCACCCTAGGAACAACCTTTGGTGCAATTTTGTTCCCTTGAATTGATTGAATTAAAGTGAACTTTAAGTATATTATCAACAATATCCTTGTCTCAAACCACCCCCCCCCCCTCTCCAGCAGTTAAAAAGTTATTTAATACAAAATGTTTTGCCCAAAACTGAAAAATATATCAATTTCGCAAATTACTCGTATTGTGAATTTTTTTTCCAAAGTTAATCTCCTTAAATTTTTTATTTCCAAGAATTAAATTTCACTTAGTGGGATCGTTTCGTTCGTTTGCTCGGCACCTACGCAATATTACAGGAATAAAATGGAGTGGGAAACATTTCCCATTTTCACTTTACATCAATATTTATATTTACTTTGGTGAGATTACTAATAACAAGAAGGCTTTTCATAAATAGTTGCTATTCGATATTTCATCACATTGCTGACGTGAACATTGTATAGCAAAATGGACGATGATTTCAAAGGGAAATTTGCTATAATTAAAATTTAACATAATGCGCACTTCTCTAAAAAAAAAATATCAATAATTTCAATTTACTCGTACATATTCAATATCAATATATTTCATGAAGAGAGCATAAAAAAGATAAGAATGTTGATACTGGGTTATCCAATGAGTTTGCAACTCAATGACTATATCACAACACAAAAACGCAAATTTTCATGAGAGATGAATAACTAATAGCTCTTTCGATTTGCAGGGTAGAGTTAATATTTCTCTCTGGTGGTTTTGGTTTGGCGTTCTATTTGGAAACTGTTTGATTTTGCGTTTTATTTGCAAGGTTTTGTAACCGACACTGTAACTTTGCTACCCGTCGGCAATCTACGGATAAGGTTTCGTTTACTTAGCAAGATGGCGAAGAGAGAGCAAGCAGACCAATTTCTCCGTTTGTTGTTGGCGAAGAGATAGCAAGCAGACCAATTTCTAAGTTTGTTGTTGGCGAAGAGAGAGCAATCAGACTAATTTCTCAGTTTGTTGTTGGCAAAGAGAGAGCAAGCAGACCAATTTCTCAGTTTTTTGTTGGCGAAGAGAGAGCAAGCAGACCAATTTCTAAGTTTGTTGTTGGCGAAGAGAGAGCAATCAGACTAATTTCTCAGTTTGTTGTTCTTGTTTAATTTGGTTTCGGTTTTGCGTTCTGTTTGCAAAGCCATTCACCACGAAAACCACAAAAACCATGTCATTTTGGTAGCTTACCATCGGGTATGGTTTTACGTATTCGAAAGAGGCATAAAACAGCAGCCGAATTTGGAAACTCATAACCGAATTTGAGAAGTTGATGTCTTACAATGGATTATCAACACAAATTGTCGCCAGTTTTTATTACTTTCACGACAAAATGAGTCAAATCACCACAAGAAACAAACACTCACAATCCGTTATATGCTTGCTTAAGAATTAGATCATCACACTGATACGTCATTAAATTGTAGGTCCCTTCCATTTGTGGGCAAAAATATAACACGCCCATCACGAATGGTCGCGAGAAGCTAGACAGACCAAGTCGCGACATATATTATTTTTATATAGACATGAAATTTGCCTAAAAATTGGCTAACTAGGATCTGTAAAGGAAGGATATGTCGAATTATTTCTGGCATGATGAGTGCACGTGGAAGCATTTCTTATAGAAAATCAGAACCCATTTATTTGCTTTTGATGTCTGTGGATATTACAGAGCCGCCCTTGCCTGGGGCGACAGCATTGCAGATCAAGTGCAACGAGTTATAGGAGAAAACTGTGTCACTAGGAAGATGAAATCCTCCCCTCTCTCTCACTCTTTCGTATATTCACAAAGCTTTAGTAGTTAATTATTTTGTTATTTTGTTTTACATTCCCTACAGTGAAGAGTAAAAAGTTTTCCCGGTTCCTTTTTTCCATTGCCAGCAGAACAATGAGGAACAACCTAACTGCGTATAGCAGTTTCAATGTGAATGTTAATTGAAAACTTTGTCCGAGGAGAACCTCCATTCTGGGGTCGTTAAAAATGGGGAAAAGTTGATAACAAAAAGTTGGTAAAAATAAAAAGTTTTTAGAAACTTTACAAGTAAAATTCGAAAGCAGATTGTTAAAACTTTTTTATGAAGCTGCATTCAACTTGCTTAGCCGTGCGCTGTGCTACACTTCCTGACTGCAGCTCTCTCAAAAAGCATAGTCTTAACATACATACGTAGTAGGTACATAGCTACAAACTACACATACTTCTTTCATGTATTCATACACTCCACCATTTGTACTATTTGTCTACATTTCAAGATTTATAACATTAAACAGCTGACAAGCATCGATTTTCCATCAAAAGAGATAATGGTTGCAAGTGGAACTTCCGATGAAATATTTTACGGATCTGTTTGGAATTATCCGGAGAAATGGTTTACCAAATAAATTCAGGGATATCTAAAAGTATATCTATAATATCATCTTTTTTTATGAATCCTAAAAATAAGATGAGTTCCTGACACAAATGATGGTCTAAACGTTAAAACCGGCCAACATCTCTTTCTGCCATAGGCGCCAAGCGTCTTTTTTAAAAATAGGATTGTGCCTTTCATCTTTTTTCATAATGGCGGGCTATCAAAAAGGTAAATAATATGTGATTTGGCGGGTAATTGCAGAGTATAACATTGAAACCACTTTTCACAATAAATTGACCTCTGAATGATATTTCAAAAAAAGCCATAAGCTGCATTTTGTCTAAAGAACTTAAAAATCGAAGCGACGCTGCGTTCGGATTCATACTGTCATCATACCATTACAAAATGAGTTTTCAATTGGGACGCCTCAATTTTACCATAGGGTTTCTCAGCTAGGCGTAAAGTTAGCCGCTGTTTGTTTGAAATTTCAACTTGCCTATACTTGCCATTTAGTAATGGTAAATTTCATGCTTGAACAACTTTTGCAAGTTATCCAAATTTCTTATCAAAGTTCGTGTTCGTTTGCAAGAAATTATACGTGTGTGTGATACAATTTTCGGACCAAATAAACAAATAATTGAACATCGGTGGGAAAAATTTGAGTCAGAATAGGTAAATCAGAAACCCGAAGGCATTCACACATCCTACAGGAATTAACTGTTTGTTGCAGGTTTCATCCTGGATGGGTTATTGGTCCCCGCTTATTATTCAATAATGCTGGCAACGCATTCACAGTCATTGGAGATCGCAATCGGAACATGTCGACTGACAATTTTTGGGATGACTTGGCAGGGCCTGAGTTGAATAACATTTGAAGGATATGTGAATACAGGGGGGTCATCTTTTGACGTGACGTTGGTGCAGGTTTCATGCTGGAGGGGTCATTAGCCCACGCTAATTATTCAATAATGCGTTGCCAGCATTCACAGGCATTGAAGAATTTGAATTGTCCGTCCAATTGACTTGGAGAAAAATTTAAAGAGGTTGACACTTGGAGCATATGTGAATACAGGGAAGTCATCCTTTGACTTGCGGCAGAACATTTGCAAAGGAGTTCTGGACATTTTTTTTTTTATAATTTGCGAACGCGTAAAGGGGTTCGCACCCTTATAATGCTCGGCTATATGCTTGGCACAGCGTTGGTGTTCAGTAAAAGGAGAAGAAAGAGAAGATGTCTATGAACTTGTCCTTTGAATGTCTGTGGATCATAACGATGTGGAAAGACAGATCTTGGCAGAAAATTTCACATACGAGTAAGTGTTGTACGGCTGAAGAACGAGTCTCTGAATTCTAAGATGGGCTTGAGGGTAAACTGATGAGGATTTAGAGCGTCACGACTATTGTGGTTGAATTCAAGGAGAGGTGGAATGCAACTGGCTATCTCTCTTGGGCACGGCTGATCGAAAAAGCGGTAAAACAGTGAGAAGCAAGAAATGTTCCTGCGGTATTTAAACGTACCTATTGACTTCGCAATGTTTTCGTCACCGATAACCTTTAACGTTCGCATTTGTATTCTATCTAGCAATGCTTAGGCGCACGTTGACCACATAATCATTGAGTTGTACTCAATTTCGGGGCAAATAAACGCCTTGTAGATAGTGGCCAGATCAGAGGGAGTAAAAAATTTCTTACAGCGTGCGCAGCATTTTTAGCGACGGTGAATATGAGGTCATTCCAACGAAGCTTGTAGTTAGCGCACATACCGAGAACTGGGAGTTTTTCGCTTTCCTAGATGCAAGTGCCATTCATGTATAAAGGCAGTGTATTTAAGATTCCCTAGGACGACAGGAGACAGCATTGGATTTTAGAAGCGTTAAATTCTACTCAAGTATCTTCTCAGAATTTAACGTGCTTAGCATACATAGTTGTTTGAGTTTCACAAGAGACGTGAAAGGACGTTCATCAAACGTATATAAGAAGCTGAGAGTGCTGTCATCAGCGAAAGAATGAGTTTGATTAGAAATAACGAACAAGAGATCATAAATAACAATAAGAAAGAGTATCGGGGACAAAACAGAGCCCTGTGGAATACCAGCATTGTATTTTAGACTTGAAACCATCCAAGACAACTTGAATTGAGCGGCCCAAGAGATATCTTCTAACTTATTGAAGCAATTTTTCATCAAATTTGCACGCATTTTGGACAACAGAGCTTGATACCAAACTCTGTCAAATGCTTTGGAAATATCAAGTGCAAAAGCTTTGTTTTCACCAAATTTATGCAAAGACCGGTTGTTCCACTGTTCGGTGAGATATGACATTAAATCACTAGCAGAAAGTTTCCCACTTGATGGAACTCGAACTAAACACGACAATGCGCAGGCATAATTGCTGTCAAATACCACATAAAGGGACAAAGAATTTAACAAATTGCTATAAGAATAAACAGTCGGAGTTACCAAACCAACCTCCACATGAGCTTGCAAATCAGATTAGCATCATTAGCAGCACAGCGAATTTATGTCCTTCGGGAAGAAATACGAATACCTAACAGAACGACAGGGACATGAAATGCAAAACTACGTTAATTTGCCTCTTGTCTTGTTGCTCCATTCAAGTTGATTTCATTTGAATTTATTTGGATGGTATTTAGACTTCAGAGATGCCGATTTGTAAGATTTTCATTCTAACGCCGAGGGGGGTAATAACAACAACAGTTGGATATTCTTGAAATAATTGAGTTTAACAACCGCAAAAGACATCTCAGAATCTCAGAACATTAACAAAGAGAGGAGCTCCTAAAGAGGCTAGTTTAGGCGATCTTTGTTCTGATGTTTTGTCCCACCCTCTAGTTGTATTCGTCTGTCTCAATATCTCTCATCTTTCAAGTGGAATTTATGTAAATTGATGACGTTGCAAGGAGAAACACGAAACAGACAAAGTGTAATTGAAGAAAGACGTCCATGGAAACTTTCGAAATACGAGAATAGACGGAAGCAATACCCAAGGGTATACGCCTTACGTATACCGTAACTCGTGGCAGTAATTGAATCTTTACCGGTCGCCATTCAAGAAAGAAAGGACCAATTTTGTCAATTTTCTAAAGAGCGACTGAGTTGTGTTGAGTGTGGGTCGTCTATCTAAACATAGAACACAATTTGTGTGTTGCTATTTTTAGATGGAAACTTTTCAAATTCGAAGAATGATTAAATTTAGGTAGGAACTTTCCGAAACTACATCGCCTTAGCGAGCACTGAACTCAAAGTTTACGTGTAGTTTGCAACGCTGAGCAACGTGTGCAGGTGGTGCAAATAGAGTGAGATGCGTGACGTCACGTAATAGTGGCAATAGCATTTACATTTCCAAGACTGTGGCTGGCTGTGTGAACGTCACAAAAGGTGGTAGAGGGGGGCATGAAAATTAGTATCAAATTACATGCAGATAGTTGGTGATTTTACTTAGCTACTACCTGTAAAGTGCCGAATCAACAATAAATCGATCGTTTTGGATAATTTTTACATGTCTTCCGCTTACGACCGCTAGAGTTGATATGGGTGTCTTACCGTCATATTTCATCTCAGTGGCCCCAGAAACAATGGATTCTACACAAATATCGATTGTTTTGGAATATTTTTACATTTTTTGGTGTCTCACCGTGTCCCTATTCATGTCACAGACCTCAAAAACACACTAACATCGGTCGCTTTAGATTATTTTCACATGTCATCCCCATCCCACAACCTCCCTTAGAGATGCGACCAAATTATTGCTTGCTGCCATCTCTATGACTCGTTGTCCTTTATCATTAGTTCATATAGGGTGTCCCAATAAGCGGTTCAAGCGGTTATTTTGGCTCTGGCAACACTAATGTCATACTTTCTTTGACAAAAAACTCAGTATATTATTTCTAGTTGACGAAATAAGGCGCTTAACGCTTCAGCAAAAGTGGGAAATGTTGGAAATTTACTTCCACAACAAAGACAATTGGTTCGAAATCGCAAGAAAATGTCGTACAAAATTTGGTGAAAACACGGGACTCCCATCCAACGGTATCAAGAATTTTGTGCATAAAGTTAGTGATAGTCGACAATCCAACGCGTACCCGTACTCGTCGTCTTCGTTCAGCCTTAAATATCGCAGCTGTGGCCGAAAAATTGCGCCAACGGCCGAGAACATCAATTCGTCATCGTGCATCGGAAATGAACATCAGCCGGTCTTCATTGCAACGAATTCTGCGAAAAGATCTTGGTTTGCGGCCCTATAAAGTTTAATTGGTCCAGCAATTGAAGCCCCATGACCATCCGCTTCGATATCGATTCGCTGTGTGGGTCTGCTACCAACTCGAAGTTAATGAGGATTTTGCTCAAAAAATCATCTTTTCGGACGAGGCGCATTTTCATCACGGTGAGTTCGTAAACAAACAAAATTGTCCCATTTGGGGATCGGGAAATCCACAAGGATGTGTGGAGAAACCATTGCATCCATTACGTGTTACTGTTTGGTGCGTCTTGTGGCGTGGCGGCCGTATTTCTTCAAAGAAGCGCGACCGTTACGGTCAACGAAATCAACTACCGCCACATGTTAACATCTTTTTTGTGGCCATATCTTGAAGATATTGGTTTGGACGACCTTTTGTTCCAGCAAGATGGTGCGCCATGCCTCACATCGGGCGTTACAATGGCGAAAGTGCGTCAAAGCTTCGATGGCCGCATTATCAGTCGAAATGGTGACGTGAATTGGCCGGCAAGGAGCTGTGATTTGACGCTTTTGGATTTTTATTTGTGGGGTGCCGTAAAGGACAAGTGTTATGCGAACAAATCCACAAATAATTGAGCATTTGAAAGCCAATATTGAAGCAACCGTTGCCGAAATAGAGCCGCACACAATCCAAAATGTGCTCAGAAATTGAACCGACCGAATGGAGTATACCAAGGCCAGCCGCGGCTCCCATTTGAATGAAATAATTTTCCATAAATAACCAGGAGGATTGTACTTCAAACAAAAAAATTAATTTGGAAATATATTAAGCCGTTTTTGTTTTATTAAATTTTGAAATCTGAACTAATTTGGAAAACCTTTACATTAATTAATTCCTCTTCATAGAGTGTATGTTTGTAAATGAAAATTTGCAAGCTATTATTTGATCTTCATTAACACTGCTAATGGGATCTTGCTCTTCCCAATCCAAGCTTTAATTTAAATTTCTATTGAAATTCTGTAAAAAAAAATATGCAAAGCAAACGAAAACCTGCCACAGATGCTTTGTTTTTTAATCATCCAATCCAAATACCAGAGGAATGCGTTGATTGCTTTCAGAAATAATGGCTTTTGTTTGCAGCTATCTTTTATTTATAAATACTGTGAAAGCGGAGGCTTTCTTTTGCCATTTGTCGATTCCACGATGCATGTGGGCAATGCACTTTCGGTAATAATTGCCAATCTATTGGCCAATAGTTATCCAATTGTGCCAACAAAAGAATCATTTGGACGTTAGGAATTCTTAGCTAACAACTTTTCTTGTCGATTTTCAACTACTAATGTCACTATAGGTTTTAATTCAAATATTTAAAGAAGAAAAAAACCCGTATCGTTACTCAAGATGGTCAGCAAGGTAATGTAGCGTTTGAAAGGTGATAGGTGAGAATGTTCTTTTTACCCTTTACATCGACAAAAAAAAACACAAGACGTCATAATATTGTAGTTATTAGTTAGTTTTTTATTTCACAAACATAAGATTAAGGGATCGTCGATGAAGAATAATGAGTTCCTTTGACAGGGATCGGCAGGTGAAGTGTTACCGAATCAAAAGGCTGTCATTTATGAATATTTTTATTAAAAACTAGCGGAAATACCCGGTGTTTCCTGGCTGCCCCACTGCCCCACTGACCCCCACCCACCACTTATCACGCACCACCTTTGGCGCGGATGATAGCATCGATTCTCTTAACGAACGTGACCTGTTGGTATTTTGGTTTATTCTCTATGAAGAGCTGTCTTTAATGCATCTACACTTTCATATCTTTTTGTCGATAACTTGGCTTCTAAAATGGACCATATGTAGAAGTCCATTGGATTCAAGTTCGGTGAGTACAGACGCCGCTGTTGCTAAGAAATTAAATTTGGACCGTGACTTTGTAAAAAAATATTGTGTCAAACGAGCTTTAGGTACTGAGTCGTGTTGAAGTGTCCAGCGGTTGTTACTGAATTGTTTGTATGCCCAAGGTTTCCGGTACACTTCTTCATTCAGCTTGACACACTGATCGGAAAAGACGGCGCAGAAGGATCATTTGCAGTTATAGATGCCCAAACCATCAAAGAGTGGGCGCCGTGGCTCTGTAGAAATGCGCACGGCTACTGATTATGAGGTTCGTGGTTCGAATCCCACTAACACCAAAAAGTATTTTTCACGGAGTCCCACCTCTCGCGAATGGGTGACAAACGTTCCGACAGCAATAACTTGTCACGGAAAGCTTCTCAATTCGCCGTTCGGATCCAGCCTTTAAAATTTAGGTCCCTTCCATTTGTGTCCAAAAATCATTACGTTCCAGCAGACTTTTTAGCACTTTGCATCTTTCAAGTCGAACTGTCTTTTGATTCGTTGGTAAATCTTGTACTTTTTTGTATCTTGAAGGACTTTAAAAGAAGTCAGTTTTCCAGTGTTTGTCGGATGCTTCTACAGGACACGTGCAGATTTTTTGCAAGTCGATGTTGCTGTTTGTTTGTAACGAAGTGCCTTCCGCTAGGTTTTCTCGCCTTGTCCGATGTTTTCGGATAATTTTTTTTTGAGAAATGCAGTATTAAAGCTTATTCAATTTTCTACAAATCCATGTCACAATGTTAATGCATTCGGTCAACAGGAGTAGGGTTAAAATTGAAAGTTCGTAAAATGAACGAAAACGAAAACATACTTTTGACCAGACCAAACTCAGGAGGACCTCAATTTGTGAGTTGACAAATGATCATGATTGTGGTTTTCTAATATTCTCGACTTTTTGGAGTTTCAAGGTATCCGGATATTAATTTCGAAAAAAAATCCTAGAATAGAATAGCATCCAAATTTGATCGGGAAAGTTATGGCACCGAAATGTCAAAAAAAGCATCCAACACGCTTTTAAGCAAATGGTGCAGAACTGGCAGCAATATGAGAAGGCCTTTGTGATGTCATACTACACTCGTAATCCACACAGGAGTCAGAGTGCACTGTGTGCATTACTCGTAAGATTAATAAATAAGAGATGCAATCAACCAATAGAGCACTTGATCACTTTTTAATTCTCTATATTAACTTCACTTTCCCGTGGCACGGATGTCGGTCGGCAGTCGGACGTCTGTCGGACGTCAGTCGTGGAATCTTGCGATCAATTTTTAACCCACTTCCCAACGCCCGATTTTATTGAAATTTTGCACACATATGTATTTGCGGAGACAACACTTTCTATTAAAATTTGAGGCCCCTCGGGCCACGGGGTTGGGGGGCTCCCCTACAAATATTTTACAAAATTTTACTCGATTTTCTTCAAATTTAATACACATGTGTATCACTGATAGACAACACTTTTTGTTAAAAATTTGGTGACCCCGGGCCCGGGTTCGTGGGGCCCCATAACTTTTTTTTAAAAAAATTAACCCGATTTTCTTCAAATTTAATACAAATGTGTATCTCCGAAAGACAACAGTTTTTGTAAAGTTTTTGTAAAAAATTTGGAGACCCCGGGCCCGGGTTCGTGGGGCCCCATAACTTTTTTTAAAAAAAATTAGCCCGATTTTCTTCAAATTTAATACACATGTGTATCTCCGATAGACAACACTTTTTGTTAAAAATTTGGTGACCCCGGGCCCGGGTTCGTGGAGCCCCATAACTTTTTTTTAAAAAAATTAACCCGATTTTCTTCAAATTTAATACACATGTGTATCTCTGATAGACAACACTTTTTGTTAAAAATTTGGTGACCCCGGGCCCGGGTTCGTGGGGCCCCATAACTTTTTTTTTAAAAAAATTAACCCGATTTTCCTCAAATTGAATACACATGTGTATCTCCGATAGACAATACTTTTTGTAAAAAATTTGGAGACTCCGGGCCCGGGTTCGTGAGGCACCATAACTTTTTTAAAAAAAATTAACCCGATTTTCTTCAAATTTAATACACATGTGTATCTCCGATAGACAATACTTTTTGTACAAAATTTGGAGACCCCAAGCCCGGGTTCGTGGGGCCCCATAACTTTTTTAAAAAAAATTAACCCGATTTTCTTCAAATTTAATACACATGAGTACCTCCGATAGACAACACTTTTTGTAAAAAATTTGGAGACCCCGGGCCCGGGTTCGTGGGGCCCCATAACTGTTTGTAAAAAAAATTAACCCGATTTTCTTCAAATTTAATACACATGAGTACCTCCGATAGACAACACTTTTTGTAAAAAATTTGGAGACCCCGGGCCCGGGTTCGTGGGGCCCCATAACTGTTTGTAAAAAAAATTAACCCGATTTTCCTCAAATTGAATACACATGTGTATCTCCGATAGACAATACTTTTTGTACAAAATTTGGAGACCCCAAGCCCGGGTTCGTGGGGCCCCATAACTTTTTTAAAAAAAATTAACCCGATTTTCTTCAAATTTAATACACATGAGTACCTCCGATAGACAATACTTTTTGTAAAAAATTTGGAGACTCCGGGCCCGGGTTCGTGAGGCCCCATAACTTTTTTAAAAAAAATTAACCCGATTTTCTTCAAATTTAATACACATGAGTACCTCCGATAGACAACACTTTTTGTAAAAAATTTGGAGACCCCGGGCCCAGGGTTCTTGGGGCCCCATAACTTTTTTTAAAAAAATTAACCCGATTTTCCTCAAATTGAATACACATGTGTATCTCCGATAGACAATACTTTTTGTACAAAATTTGGAGACCCCAAGCCCGGGTTCGTGGGGCCCCATAACTTTTTTAAAAAAAATTAACCCGATTTTCTTCAAATTTAATACACATGAGTACCTCCGATAGACAATACTTTTTGTAAAAAATTTGGAGACTCCGGGCCCGGGTTCGTGAGGCCCCATAACTTTTTTAAAAAAAATTAACCCGATTTTCTTCAAATTTAATACACATGAGTACCTCCGATAGACAACACTTTTTGTAAAAAATTTGGAGACCCCGGGCCCGGGTTCGTGGGGCTCCATAACTGTTTGTAAAAAAAATTAACCCGATTTTCTTCAAATTTAATACAATGTGTACCTCCGATAGACAACAGTTTTTGTAAAGTTTTTGGAGTGAGGCCCTGAGTTCCGATGGTGCCCATATAAATTTTTTAAAAATTAGCTCGATTCTCTTCAAATTTTAACCCCATACCCATCTCCTATTAAAGAATTTACATGAAAAATTGTATTTTTATGGGTTGTTTTTTTTACAGAATAGAATCAACGAACAAGCTTTGTTGCAAGCGTTAATGCTGTAGTTAGGGGCCGAAAGACTCATAGAGGATATTTTTTAAATTCTCTATATTAAGTTCGCGTCCGGAAACGTTTATGTGTTTGTTTGTTTGTGGCCAAATCTTGTAATCAATTTTTAATCTACTTCCTAAAGCCTGATGTAATTCAAACTTCAAACCCAAACAATGTGTATCTCCGATGAGAACACTTTCTATAAAAATTTAAAAGTGATCGGCACACAAATTTACAAATTTAATTCAAACTTTGCACACATGAATGTATATCTCCAATTTAAGAATTTATATGAAAACTTTTAATTTTTATGGGTTGGTTTTTTTCCAATTTTAATTGAACGTTTACACCTGAAAAGAAATTTATGGGCAATAAAATCAAAACGGTGCCTCCTCTCTAATTACCCGCTGGAGCGCTAATGCGATGTGATTTGTTGTACGTCTGGTGCGTCGTGCGGCACTTGCTATAACGCTCACCAACAATAACAATCGAAGCCAATCATTAACAACTCTTTATAACTTATCGACAAATATAATGGCAATCGTATACTTGTTGTTATTGTTGTTGTTGTACTCACAATAATATAAAAAGACAACACAACAACAAAGAACAACAATTTTTATGAACGTTTGTAAACAGAAGCCGCGTAATCAATGCCTGCGTCGTCGTTGCTGCTGCGCATCAGAATATAATCGAATCGGCACGTTTTACTTTTACATCGCAGTTATTTTTGTCCAAATTCTGGGGGGTGTGGCAATTCGGTGGCAAGGATGTATATAAAGGTAAATTTTTTAATTTTGTATTGTAATACAATTGAAAGAATATCCTCCTCATCTTCGTCCTGCAACAAGCAATCGGACGGTCCAAAATCGCGCTATTGATATCTTTTCGTCTATTCCATAGGTTCTCAACCTTCTTTTAACCATCTGCGACTGATGTGGTTGTTTAGCAGACACCACAAAATCAAAAAACTTGGGTTGCGTAGTCAAAACCTGCTCTATAGAAAGCCCGCTGATACACAGATCCATGTTTAGAAACATCCCAAATGTTTATGTATTGGTAATCAACAAAAGAGCAAAATCCATATATCGGGTGTTTCAACAGGTGCGCTTCAACTTTTCTCCGATAGGGACGGCGAACGACGTCATATTTTTTATTGTTCTTTTGTCATTTGGAAACATCATTAGTATACATTTCATCATGGAATGCTACACATGTGAACAGCGATTGCAAATCGTGCAAATTTTTTATCAAAATAATCGTTCTGTTGCCGCTACTTTAAGAGCATAACGGCCATTTTACGGTCCATTTAACAAGCCAGCCCGTTCGACAATCGACCGTATAGTAAAGATCTTGGCCTACATCCGTATAAGATCAAGCTGACACAACAACTAAAGCCGTTTGACCATTTGAAGCGACGCCGATTCGTGAATTGGGCTCAAGAGCAAATCGAAAATGATGCAGATTTTCACCGAAAAATCATCTTCAGCGATGAGGCTGACTTCGTAAAACGTGCACGCGGTGGTCATGCAAAAGAAATCGAGTTTCATACTTAAATGTATCATATGTATATGTTCAAATTCGTTAATAAAAAAAGGTTAGTTCAAAAGTCGAACAGTTTGTGTTTTATTCAAAAAAAAAGTTGAAGTGCTCTTATTGAAAAACCCTATACAATTTTTCTGTTTCCCAATACCACATCTTACGTTTCTCGCGCTCTTTGCGACTGCTTATTTTTTGTACACTGTATTCACATCCAACAAACACAGACGCGTTTTGGAACCACCTCAGTGTAACAGTTATATGTTCATGGTGTCTCCTAAGCAACATGTCAGTAAAATTAGTTTGTTAGTTTAATTTGTTGTTTATTTCTTAGATGGCACACCCAACCCAACAAAACGAGCACGACTTCAACGATTGTGACGATGAAGGTGATGACCCGAATTTTCAGCCAGAAAACGAATTTTTGGAAGCCGACGAAGTTTAAATGCAGAAATTCGGATGGCATAGGCTTTTTTTGTTTTTTTTTTTTTGACTGAACCCTAGTCCAAGCGACTGACACTGCGACCAATAAGATCTATTGTATCAATAGGACATTAATTGTCTAAGAGACATACAACTTTCGTAGAGTTTTTCAACTGCACTGCCGTGCATATTTTCTTATTGAATATGCGTCTCCTTAACCAAATAAGTGCTGGGAATTCACAAAGAATGTATTCGGATGACTCCTTAACCTCCGCACAGAACCTACATTCCGTCTCTGAGCCCACACCAATTATGTTAAGATAATACCTTAAGCCACAATGAACAAAAAAGAAAAATTGCAGTACCTGTCCCTATTTGAGTCCTGCTTTTTCGCTCATCCTTGGCGCAATGTAGGTTCGCCCTTACGGAGTAAAACTCTTAATTGAGACGATCACAACGAGCCACATGGAGGAAATGTTGCGAACACATTGCTGAAATGCCAGTAGCGGCACGAATCCACAAGGTACTCGTCAAGACAAATGTGTAAGCTCACTGAAAAAGAAAGATGGTACGGTTAACTACACGTCGGACCGTGAGGACAAAATTAGAACGTTACTTCAAGTTAATTTCACCGGTTCATCTACTTATGTTTCACACACATACCCAAATACTCCTAAGCATAGAGCCCGCATTGACAGCAGGGTAAAAAGTTTATCCGGAAAAATATTTCGTCCAGACAAGTTTAAATGGGCCGTAGGCTCCTTTAAACAATTCAAAGCCCCTGCGGTAATGGCATTTTTCCAGCACTCCTACAGAGGGCAATTGATCTTATCCTGCCGGGTTTGATTGCTTTATTAAAGAGCCAGCTACAGTTGGGGTTACATTCCGTATACCTGGAGAAAGGTAAACGTTATATTTATCCCTAAACCATGCAATAGCCCTAGTGAGCTGCCAAAATCATACAGACCTATAAGTCTAATGTCATTCGTTCTTAAAATTATGGAGAGACTCATTGATGTTCAGATCAGAGCCTACCAAGATACTTCTTTTCAGAATGCATACAGAAAAGGTAAAAGCACAGAGGGCACCCATCACTATCTAATTAAGAAGCTAGAAGAAACTTTTCGTTCCAAAGAAATAGTTCTGTGTGCTTTCCTTGACATTGAGGGTGCTTTCGATAACACTGGCTACGACTCAACTCATTACCAAGAACAATCAGGAGCAGATGTATCGAGGACCACAACCAATGGATAGGGGCCATGCTTGAAAGTCGAGTTATCACATCCTCCACAGAGAGAGAGAGCTAAGGGCTACCCAGAATGAGGTGTCCCTTCTCCCCTTCTGTAGACAATCGTTATAGACAACTTTCTAGCCGGATACATCGCCATTGGCTATGCCTATGACTTTGCGACTTTAATTAGCGGTAAGCACGGCACGACCATTACAAATGACATGCAAGGTGCGTTACTTCACGTCTTAGAATTGTGCAGCAGAGAAGGGCTTTCCATAAATCCTTGCAAAACCTTTCACGAAAAGAAGATTGTCCAATAAGGGACCTATCATCATTAAAGGCACCTTGCTAGATTATTCCAGTGAGGTCAAATGTATCGGCGTCATCCTTGATAAACGGCTAAACTGGAATTCCCATATCAAGTACGCCGTCGAGCGCGCCACTAGGGCCTCGTGGGCCAGCAGATGCCTCTAGACCATCGTTTGGTGGCCGAAAGTTCTTGAACGGACAACTGCAACTAACCTCCAGAAGCTACAAAGAATTGCCTGTCTTGGTATAGCGGGCGCCATGCGCACCTGCCTTACCACAGCATTAGAACCTGTTGTAAGGCTTTTACCCATGCCAATCTTCATTAGGAGGATGGCGGCTAGATGCGCTTTTAAGCTGCAAATAGAATACGAGTACAAACCAGGTGACTATGTGAGACATCGGAAAGTTCTCAATTCCCGAAACAGACATGTTTTGCACTATCCCCGACACCATGGTCGGGGAGTACTGTTTCGGCAGGTTATTTAAGGTAACAATATTGTACCGTGCAATCTGGTCTAATGGTGTTTTAGCACTGGACGCAAAAAGTCTGGCCTGGTATACAGACGGATCGAATATGCAATCTGGAGTCGGAGCTGGTATTTTCCGACCCAACACCAAAGTCTCGATACCAATGGGTATGAGTTTTTCAGGCCGAACTCCATGCCATTGAGGTCTGCGCTAGGAATAACGACGCTACGATGTATATCTTTTCAGATAGTCAGGCAGCACTAAAAACGTTATCGTTCAACATAATGGGCTCAAAATCAGTTAAATGTTGCTACGATGCACTGCAACCCCTAGCAAGGCATAACAGGGTGAAGCTCGGTTGGGTCCCTGGTCACCAGGCAGGCAACGAATACGCAGATGAAGTAGCCAGGGCTGCCACCACAAAAATTTATTGGAAAAAAAAACTTCGTCTAGCCCATTGGAATAATACCCCTAGGCTTAGACAATCCAAAAGATTAATCAGGCCCTTTTCCTCTAAAGAAATTCTTGATCTAGGATCAAGATACTATCAGAAAGCTGGTGAGCTTTCACACAGACCACTGTGGCTTGCGATATCACTTTAGCAGAATTAATCTGGACTCAGACGCTGAATTTTGGTTCTGTTCGGAGGATGATGAATCATCCGTGCACCTTCTCTGTGAATGTCCAGCATTGATCTGGTTATGAAGATGTATTTTCCATAAGGCAATATGTTCGTCGGCGGATATGCTTAGCTCTGCCACTAAGGATACACTATCCTTCGTTATGGAGGTAACAGGTCTCTTAGATTAGTTCCACACTAAGATACAATAGATCTTTTTGCCTGGTAGAAAATGGGTTAACTACCTTAATATGAATAAATGATCCATATATGTGCTTTGTCTTTGATATATTTGACATGAAAAAAGACCACAGCGGAGTCTGATGGGGTCCCGGAATACTAATTTTGTTCAAAGTGGTCGGATTATGAAAAAGGTCAGAAAACACTGGTCTATTCAGTATTGCTTTTTCCAAACATTATACTACCGGCTTTAACCCCAACTCAGCCAACAGCCAATAACTTCCCCACATCAGCACTGCTCCTATCTTTAGATCAGTGCCACTTTGAAAACAGCAGTCGGCAATCTCAGGCTTTGTGCTCATGCAGTGCACAGCTCCTTCTTTTCAATGAAATGAATGAATGAATGAACGACGACACAGTAATTAATCAGTTATTTTCCCCACAGTGCCGCTTCATAATAATTATTATTGTTGTTGTTGTTGTTGTTGTTGTTGTTGTTGTTTGGTTTTGTCTTCTCCTTTTCGTTGTGTTTTTAAAGAAAAAAGTTCATTGACTTGATGCTTTGCACTGTAGCTCATTCTGAAGTATGGTTTCTGGGGCCAATACTCTTCTCTTTCTCTTACCAGAAACATCCTGAATGGATGCTCGTTGCACGAGCTGGATTAACTTTGAGCCGCAACAAAGACCACCCACCCCTTGCTTTGAATTCAAATCAATTGAAGCTGCCAGAGTGTCAACCGCCACTTGCGGTTATTGTAATTGTTATTGTTTGTCTGTGATCGCGGTTGATAGCGCTGATGTTCTTGATTGGCTTTTATGCGGCGAAATAAAATTAAAAGTTTTCATTTCGATAGAATTTTCCATTATTTTACCACGTGATGAGGTTTCCCACACACTGCAACCATCCCTCATCACAATCGACTAACTGCATTCGACTTGGCATTCACGTTCTGGAATCAAGTTCTGTTTAAAAGTTCCTTTTAAAATTCGTAAAAATGTGGTGAGTGAGATGGTGAGAGACTGCAACTTTATATTAAATTTTATTATTAACTTGCCTGTCATTCTGTCACGTTTTTTTTTTCATTCTTATGCTGTAAATTGACGGTCTCGAAAGTTTTTTTGTGGAAGACTTTTCGGAGGCGTGTCTTGAGGGAAGTGTTGTTGTGGTTAGGGGGTCTTGAGGAGGTCTTGAGGGGATCTTAAGGTGGTTTTAACAGGGTCTTATATGTCATTCTGTCACGCTTTTTTTACTCTAATGCTGTGAGTTGACGGTCTTGTACGCGTTTTTGTGGAAGACTTTCAGGAGGCGGGTCTTGAGGAGTGTGGTGGTCAGGGGGTCATGAGGGGATCTTAAGGTGGATTTAACAGGGCATTAAGTGGAATCTTGCAGGAGATCTAAGGCGGTCTTGAGGGCGTCTTCAAATAGTCTTAAGGAGGTATTGAGTGGGGTCTTCAAAGGTCTTGAGGTGATCTCGAAGGGTTCTTTACGTGGTCTTGAGGGGGGTCCTGAGCGATTTTTAAGAGGTTCTTTAGTGGGGTTTTGGGGTGGTCTGAAGAGGTAGTCTTGAGGGGGGTTGTTTGTTAGTGTTTCAAGAACGTCTTGAAGAGGGGTTGTGAGGTGATTTTGGGTGGTCTTGAGTAGCATTCTTGATGGTGGTCTTGAGAGGGTTTTGATAGGGTGTAGTGTGTTATTGAGAACGTCTTAGAAGAAATTATTGAAGGGAGTCTTAGGGGGTTTTTGGGAGGTTATTTAGTGACGTCTCGAGGGAATCATAAGAGGGTTTTAAGGGATTCTTGATGAGTCTTTAGAATGTTTCGAGTAGTCTTGAGGGGGTTCCTTAGGGGGTTTTGTGAGGATCTTTAGTGGGGTCTTGAGGGGGTCTTTAGGTGGTCTTGAAGGGATCTTGAGGGGATTTTTGGAGTGTTTTAACTAGAGGTTGAAGAGGGTTTTGTGTGGTCTTACGGGGGTTTAAAAGGGGACTTGAGGGGAGTCTTGAGGGGATCTTAAGAAGGTTTTGAGGGGGTCTTGAGTTGGTCTTGATTGGATTTTGAGAGAGTCGTGAGTGAAGTCTTGAGAAAGGGTTTAGGTGGTCTTGAGAGTTTTTTGATGGGGTCTTGAGCGAGTATTAATGGGGTCAGTAACGTGGTCTTAACGGGATCTTGAGGTGATCTTGAGAGAGTCTTTAGGTTGTCTTCAGTGGGGTCCCGACGGGGTTTTGTGAGGATCTTTAGTGGGGTCTTGGAGAGGTCCTTAAGTGGTCTTGAGGGGATCTTGAGGGGATTCTGAGAGGATCGTAAGTGGAATCTTGAGGGGGTCTAAAAAGGTTTTGAGGATGTCTTGGAGTGGTCTTGATGGGATATGTGGATGGGATTTTGAGAGGGTCGTGAGATCTTAACGAGGTCTTGAATGTGATCTTGAGGGCGGTCTTGAGGAGGTCTCTAGGTGGTCTTGACGAGTTTTTTAGAAGGTCCTTTGAGAGCCCTTTCGGGATATTTGAAAGTCTCTTGGGGGTATTTTGAAGGACTCGTGGGTGCCTTGTGAGTGTCTCCATATTACCATCCCATCTGAATAATATTGAAATTTTATATACATATTATATAAAAAAAAACTTTTTAAAAAAAAATGCTTTTATTGATGCATAACTAGTTTCCTAAAAGGAAGGAAGGTGGTAAATCTGGAGCAACTAGAACTGTTATAAAATAAATGAAAATATCTGGAATATTTTTAATGGAAATCTCGAATATTTGTGGCTTAAAAAATCACATACTTTAAAAGAAAGCATTGCTAAGCATTTGATGTTCTTTTAATTTTGTCATAAATGTCAATGGAACATCTGGAAGATGCAATTTTTAATTCCCAAATTGAAATTGTAAAGGTATATTAGTTACTTTGAAAGGTCAAATCAAAACAGAAACTTCTCATAATGCAATTAGGCAAGAACTTAATTCCTACACCACATCCGCTCGAATGTGAGAGATAAAATCTACGATCGAATTCTTTCTTAATTTAAATCTCACAAAACATCGCAGATTTCTTGACTTAATTCCATTTAAAAAATGATAATTACAAATTAGAATCAATTTAGAGTATGGCTCACACCTATAAACGTACATATATGTCATCCACCGTTCAACTCAGTCAAAGCCAATTAATTGACCAACGATGGAGGGACGAGACGAGGCATTCGGTCAGGTGAAGATGGTGCGGCTTTCGACGATCGAGCAAACGATCGCCATGTGATTGTGAAAATGAGTATGCGGCGAAGAGAAGGAGCGAACAATGTACTTGTACATGCGGTATGCTATGGTGTATCTTGACTTTCGAGTACGCCATCTCATCATCATCATAGGCTGTGTTGGTGTATGCAACGCAATGACTTGTACAACTAAAAATAACGGATCTGAGTAAACAGCTTGCTATATAGAACGTAATAAAAAATGCCGACCGCCTGCACCCGGCTCCCTTGCGTACAACATTTAATTGTAAAATTTCGACATCCTACGTAACGCTATGTTATGTCATGCAAAAGTAAATCTCTGCCACCACTCACGTGTAGTGGGAGTGTCAGCGCGGTATTTGAATTCGCTTCATTTCTTCGAAAAGAAAATATTATTACGAAATGGAAATTATCTCGTTCGTTCATTTTAATGTGAATCTCGTATAGTTTTCGTATCTAGAGCTAAAATTATCCTGTTTAACTTTCGGAAATAACTGAATAATATTTTTAAACGAATAGCAATTCTCAATAATTCCAAAAACTTAATAATAATAAAATCTGTAAAAAAGGTTTAAACCATTAGCTTTATTATATTTATTACGATCCCGAAGGGCGAAGCTTATATTCAGAGAATTTTTTCAGCAAGCGTATGTACGTTTGTACGTTTGTTTGTCGTGTCATATATCTCGGCTTGTACGAGTCAAAATATGATGGGACTTGTTTTAAAAGATTTGGTTAGCGCTCGGCCTGCGATGGCGTAATTTTTTCATTCAAATGGGTTACTAGGGGTACTAGTACCCCTGAAAATACTCAATCTATCCATCGCTATCGATTTTTTTACGCATAAACGTTTGGAAAGTAAAATGTGGTTTTCTCATTATATTTCAGAAATCGCTTTTGAATGAATAACCAACCTATCGCTTATGAATGAAAGACCTACATTTAACGTTGCATACTACTAGGCTTCTAAGATAAATTAGTCTTTAAACTAAAACTCAACTAAATATACATACATGAGTGTGTGTACTTACTCGCATAGCAGAATACATTAGCTCGTGCGTATATAGTACTGGAAAGTTTTTGGTAGGAACTCGTATATCTCGGCTTCTACCAGTCAGAATTTAATGGGACTAGTTTTAAAACAATTGTGACGCGTGTGGCGCGTGTAAAAAAAAATTAAATAATAAATAAAAAAAAGGTTTTTTTAAAAAAAAGAAAAAAAATTTAAAAAAAAAAAGAAAAATTGTTTTAAAAAAAGTTTTTTTAAGAAATAAAAAAATTCCAAAAAAAAAATCTTTACGAATTTTGTGAATTAAATGGGTACTAAATAATTTTAAAATAATTCCGTGTTTAGACTGAATTACAACTATCCATATGGCGAGCTGAGAAGCTCGCTTTATTATCTTTTTATATATAAAAGGAACCAATTGTAGGCTCAAATGCACTAATCGTCTTCTGTTCAACGGGAATTTCGGTAGGGTGAGTACGAAGCCCTTACCTTTGGCAGGTGATGGAAAAACGTCCAGAGTTCAAAAACTCACTACAACAGTATTAGATTTAAGTAACAGTAGCCTGTTCCCAGTTAGTAAAGTAGCCAATATTACACATGTTATATCGAATTTAAAAAGTGAACCTTCAGAACCTAAAAAGAGTGCTGTAAAACACACGAATGTACGTACCCAGCCAAGCCAATGTATGCTACCTACTGCACAAAACAGCAGAGAACCGACGATTACCAGAAGTTCATCAGGAAATGTGTCCAGGATAGATGGAAAGAAGTAAAGTATGCCAAACTTTGTTTTTCGTTTCACGCCAGCCAAGATTGTCGTCGAAGAAAACTATGTTCAGCCATTGGCTTTAGAAGATGCCACAACAAATTGCTACATGAGGACTACGGTACCAATGTACAAACTTCAGACACAAACTACGAGCCAAAAGTTACGAAGGCGGTGTTAAGTTGTGCCGCCAAGTCAAAGATCAACAAGCGCCAAAACCATATCAACAAAAACATGAAGTTATGTAGGTTAAAAATGACCAATGTTATAAGTCAAGTAAAAATCCGGAACCGGATCAAGCCCATTTACCCTCTATAAAGGGCTTCGATAAAAAAAAAATACTTGCTTGGTACCAGAAATACGCGCCTGGTTTCTTAAAACCTTTAAAGCCTACTTCAGTCTATCAAGGCTCTTAAAATTCAAGCTGGTGTATAAGACAAGGAATATACCAGTACTTACATATCGATCCAAGGGCGCTTACAAAAAAAGCCTTGTGACTTCTTAGCAACGTTCGAGAGGAGAATTGTTTGCCCCATATATGAAGGACGATTCCGGAGACTATATAATGAGAATCCTATACAATGATGAGATCTACTTGCGTTACCGCGATGTCGACATAGTAAAGATAATTAACCTCGGTAGGCTCGGTTGGACAGCACACCCACCTCGCACGAGCTAAAGAGGACCCTGTTCAAAAATTCCTTTACAGTAGGATTGATGGGACACAATAGCGATTCCTGCCAAGCCTATGGTGGAAGGATTGCACATATCAGGACTGGATAAAGGATTGTATAAGAAAGATATTAGCTTTTTTAAATTCTCTATTATATTAACTTCGCCGGACGCCGTGGGCGCCGTGGCTCAATGGAAACTGCATGGCTGCTGAGCAGGAGGTTCGTGGTTCGAATCCCAGTAACACCAAACAGTATTTTTTACGGTGTCCCACCTTTCGCGAATGTCTTGCAAACATCTGAGAGTAATAACTTGTCACGGAAAGCTTCTCAATTCGCCGTTCTGATACGGCATTAAATTGTAGGTCCCTTCCTCTGAAAAAATATACATGCACAACACAAATGGTCGCGAGATGCTAGGCCTTGGACCGCAATGGTCTGTCGCGCCGAATATTATTATTATTATTATATTAACTTCGCCTGCCCGTGGATTTGTTTGTGTCTCTGTTTGTCGTGGAAACTTGCGATCAATTTTTAACCCACTTCACAAATCCTGATCTTATTGAAACTTCGCATACATGTGTATTTCCGGTGACAACACTTTATATTAAGATTCGGTATTGATCGGACCCCGGGGTCGTAGGGCTCTCATACAATTTTTTTTTTAAAACATGCCATATAGCAGCATCAGATCACGGCACACCATAATGACTGTATACACTGGTGCGCTATATGGACAATTGATCTTTTTTACGGTCGTATCTAGCGACTGTCCAATAAAAGTCAGAGATTTATAATTGTTGTGAAAACCTTCTTGAATCGCCTTTTGGATATGGCTTTAAAATTTTAGGTCAATCTCAGTTGTGTGGTAAAATATATTACGCGCAACAGAGATGATGATCGCGAGAAGCTCAACCATGTTGAGCCAATTATTTTTATTACGAATGTGGCTGCAGTCCGTTCCACGAATGAACGGGCCCCTAGTGCAAAACGTTTGAGAATCACTGAAAGAAAAGCCTAAGAATCATAGAAAGAGTTGCTGCCATTATGGTGGGTGCGTGCGTGCGTTCGTTCGTGCGTGAGTTAGTGTGTAACTAAAGCAATTAGTATATTTTTTTGTAAAGCCTCAGCGTCTTGCATAGCCACTGGAGTTCTTTCGAGGATATCACATTATCTGTCTAAACCAGTACCAGGTAAGAATTAAAAACAATGGCTTCTCGCGTTCTTACAAAGGAATCTTCGATCTTGTTGTTAAGGAAGCCAGGTTGAAAAGGAGCCAGACCAGTCCACATTGTCTGAACTTGATCTTTGCTTCGCAATTCACATTGGTCATGTTCATGCTTACAATCTTAATTAAATTAGACAAACCATTCAGCGGGTGGTGTGGGCGATTGAAAAGCGGATGCACGAACCGATACCCTAGAGCGTTGTTTTTTTATTTTCTTCTAAGCTCAAAATTTTCGTGCTCAAGCGTCAAACTTATCTTTACGATCGTTGGTTTCATTGTAGCTAGAAGCGCTCTTCCGGTCTGGCGTCGTTTGGTATTCGGTAAGCGCTCATATATGAGTACTCCCGTTTCTCGTTCACATAAAACGCGCTCGACTTGATAGCCGTTGAGTGGAGTGGGTGATAGGCGTGCAATTGGCAAACATACAAAAAATATACATAACTACTATTCGATGTGTGTGTTCGAGTGAGTGCGGGTTGCAGATTGCAGTTTTCATATCTTTAACGTCGTCGTTCGTCGCTTAGTTTCTGTATTTTTTTCGCTCACCTGCATTTCTTTGGTTAAACGCAATTGCATTAAGGTAAAGCGGTGTTACAATCATCACATAATTTTCACGTTTAATTTCAACTCAATTCCACATACAATTTTCTAATTTTAACCAAATTCTTACACTGAGTTCGTATCTCTAAAAATTTTATTAAAACTTAATTCTATAGCAAATATAGCAAAAAGGAAAAAAAATCAATTTATTTGTTTATGCAATTAATTATTTAATTAACTTACTTTTTTACGTTATCATTTAACAGAAGTTGTTACAGTAAATCCCTTCTACACTATACTACATGATAGAAGAAATGTTGCTTTCGTTTCGTTCGTTTACCTCGTTGTTACTATGCTCCTTCTATAATAGCTTCTCCTACTACCTTATGCAATGCATTTACTTTGGCACTTACTTGTATGTGGAGCGGGGAATTTGCTCTGCGCTATAGTGAGATAACGGTAACATAACGGAAATGAATTTAAGTTTCCTTTAACGTTCAATGATCATTTATCACGCTTCTCGCTGACGTGACACTGCAAAATGGGTAAAGGTATAAGGGTGGCGAAGGTCGTTTAAGTTGTCCAGGTTTGCTTGCGGTAGCAATACAGTTGCAATTTTATGCAAACTCAGCCACCACCACAGCATACTATCTTCAAGTTAGAAAAAATTTAAAAGGGTATTTTGTAGTTATATACATATTTCGTATTCCGTGATAACATTTTACCTCAACCCTCTCTCGATACAGACTTTCATATAGACCATGAGCCAAATAATAAACTAAATTACATTTTCTCAGCTAAAGAGCAATCTCAATTCAATTTCTGTTTTTCTACGGCGATTTGATTATTAGACCGCACTCTCCGCAGAACATACTCGTACAACAGTTTGCGAACTTCTGAGGAAAAAGTGGAGGGAATCAGTGCTACGAACCAACAAAACCACCCTACAGCGTCTCTAAAGAATGGACTTACATCAACTATAGTAGCTATACGGTATGTGATGCCGCTCTAACCGGCGTGGCACCGCGGCGTGGCAAGATTGTCATTTTGTAACAATCTATTAAATTTGTATTTGCAGCATTGGGGGCCAATTTGTTTACGCATTAAGCTTTGTTTTCTGGGCACGAGTTACAGACGAAATTTGTTCTACAGGCGCATTGTAGGACTATATGCTTACTGTTGTGTACAAAAGCTCCAATGGGAGGTGGCTGCGTAATGTATTGAAATGGAATCAGTTTGTCAGTTAAACGCGACGCTCGTAGTAAGGTTTTTGAAGAATATTATAATTCACAGGTGTCACTGTGATCTAAAAAGATCACACCGCAAAATATTTCCAAAAACTTCCTATTGAAGTTAAAACATAAATATTATGAGATGATCAATAAGCCCGATTGAAAACATGTAGGATATTCTGCAACGGAGGATTTGAGCGAAAGACCCTTCATCCCTATCGAATATTGCGTTATTGGTGGAATAAGTTGAATAAGTTGAATAAGAATAAGCTAAAGAGAATGTGATGATTTAAGCCTGGATGATATCAACAGGTTGGCGGTCAGCCATCAGCAAAATAAGGTGAATAACACAAAATGCATCAGAAATGCAAGTGGCCGTAACTATCTCTGACTGGTGAAAGTGCGATCAAACCTCCACGTGGTTTTTTCCTCCAATGCAGGAAAAGCTGAATGATCGAGCAAGTCCCTTCAAAAGTAATGTTGGCGCGAGGCCAACAACCTCGCCCGTAAAAATTATTATTACGGAACCCAAAATTGGCCTCGGATACATTGATGAAGATGACGACCACGGCAACGAAAAGGGCTAAACGAGTTAAGAATTTTCTCATGGAACGTACGCTCACTGTACAGAGCTCGGCCGATACCCTGTCCAAACATTAGGCTTCGAGCGCGGATTGCAATATCGAGTCAACACGACTGCCCTTAGCAACGAAGAGCCCAGAAACAACTACGGTCAAGCGATAGGACTCGTCCTAAATGCAGGGACTGGTTCGATGACGAATCTAAGCTAGCGACTGAACGTAAGAATGTTGCGTACCAAGGAATGCAACAATCTCATAGAACGCGGGCATAAATAGCTCATAAGATATGAAAAAACAGTTCAAAAAGAAAGCAGCCTGGCAGAAGAATATAGTCCGTGAACTAAAACAGTGCAGAGAGCGATGACCGCACCAGGCGCGGAAGTTCTACCAAAGAGTCCGCAGTATGACCCAATATATACCGAGTTGCACATACTGCAAAGACAAAGAGGGTAATCTGATCGCCGATCTTAAAGGCATCTTAGAGCGATGTGAAGAGCACTTTCATGAGTTGCTAAATGGCCAGCTAACTGAGGAATTGGAGGCTCCACCAATGACCGAAGATCCTACTATGCTGCCGCCACCAAGCATAGACGAAGTTAGCAGAGCGATAAATCGGCTCAAAAATAATAAGGCCCCTTGATCTGATGGTATCCCAGCGGAACTGATTAAAACAGGAGGCCCCGCAATACACCAAGCAATTTATGAACTGATAGCGCAAGTATGGGAGGAAGAAGCTGTGCCAGAAGACTAGCGAAGAGATATCCTGTGCCCCATACATAAGACGGGAGATATCACAAAATGCAGCAATTATCGTGGTATAACGTTGTATAAGATTTTCTCATCTATCTCTCAAGACAGGATAGCCCCATACGCTAAAGTCATCATTGGTCCATACCAGTGTGACTTCATCCCAGGCAAATCAACAACTGATCAGATTTACACCCTTAGGCAGGTGATGGAAAAATGTCTAGAGTTTCAAAACTCACTACACCATCTTTTAAAAGACTTTTAAGCCGCCTTTGATACCATAGCCAGAGTAGAACTTTATAAAGCCATGAGAGAATTCGACATCCCAAATAAACTGACACGACTATGTAGGTTGACCATGACCAATGTTAAGCCAAGTAATATCCGGATCACTATCAAACCCATTCAACATCTGTAACGGGGTCCGACAAGGGGATGAAATGGTCTGCGTCCTCTTCAGCCTGGTGTTGGAGAAAGTTATTATCCGAGACTCTGACGTAACGGCGAGAGGAAAAATCCTCTATAAGTCCTTTCAGATAGTGGCTTACGCAGACGACATTGACATCGTTGGTAGAAACCAAAGAGCTGTACAGGAAGCTTTCATCCAGATAGAGCAGGCGGCACGAAATTTGGGGCTGCTCATAAATGAGAGCAAAACCAAGTACATGGTGGCCACGTCTTCGAGTAGAAGATCCAACATTGGTCCCTCAATTCAGATAGTGGAGCGCGAATTTGAAGTATTGCAATCCTTTAACTATCTCGAGTCAACTATAGCAGCCGATAACAGCATGGAACCAGAACTACACGCACGGTTGCTTACAGCCAACAAAGCCTATACAGTCTGTCAAGACTCTTCAAACCCAGGAATTTAACCACAACATCCAACCTGCTGGTATATAAGACAATGGTCATACCAGTACTTACATATGGATCCGAGACTTGGGTGCTTAGCAAAAAGCATTCTGACCTCTTAGCCGCGTTCGAGAGAAAAGTCTTACGGAGAATTGTTGGCCCCGTATGTAAGGAAGGACGATTCCGGAGACTTTATAATGATAAGGTCTACGAGCATTACCGCGATGTCGACATTTCGTGAAGAAAATTAAGCTCGGTAGGCTCCGGTTGGCAGAACACCTAGCTCGCATGAGCGAAGATGATCCTGCTCGGAAGGTCCTTTGCGGTAGGATTTATGGAACACGACAGCGAGGCCGGTCAAGCCTACGCTGGAAGGATGGCGTAGACCATGACGCGCAGAGTTTAGGGATTCCAAACTGGATGACATCGGTTCGAAATCGGTACCGGTGGAGAGATTTTTTGCAGGTGGTCAGGACCGGACACCGGTTGTAGAGCCAAATATAATGATGAATAATTAGTGAAGCAATTTTTCTAAGCTGCATACTATGGCTCCGACAAGAAGATTACCGACCACTGAAGTACATAAAGTTTTGCCTAAACAAAATTGTTCCTACACAATAATTAAAAGCAATAAAAAACCAAACCAAACCAAATTAAATTTTATGTTTCAACATTTCTCACTGCAACTGGCATTTCCACACTCCTCTTGCCGCTTGAAAAGTGGAATTCATTGATGAACAAACAATCAAGTGAACGCATCGAACTGCGATACATATTTAACGTTTTACGACCGACAATGTGCCGCGGCGCTCGGCTTCGTATACCGATAGAAACATAGCCAGGACAGAGATACACTGGACAGATACAATTGCAATTTTATGCAAATTACAATGGGGGAATTCGCCGCGCGTGTGCAAATGCGAACTTTTTGCGCACATGAGAAATATATAAATAAACAACAAGAACAAAAAATGTGATTCGATTTTGTTGCCGCATTATTCTACTACTACCGCCACCTTAGAGAAATTCTACTTAATTAAGCGCTGAGCTGAGCTGAGCTATTTTGTTGTTGTTGTTTTTGTGCTCTGTTTGTTGCTGTTGTTGTTTATTATATATTCTTTTATTCACCTTTTTTCCGTTTTGTTAAATTTTTTTTATTCTTCAAACGCCACACACGAATGCAATTTCCAATATCGCGTTGAATGCGATTGATGACAGTCGTTGTTGTTGTGGTTGTTGTGTCGGCAGATGACGTTGCCAATAATTGTATTGGTGATGATGATGATGATGATGACGTTGTCGTATATGGAGCCGATATAGGTGTAGATGTGTGCAATTTATGGGAGGAAGTCAAAGCTAAAGTTGCGGCTCCCTCTGCTACGATTACTATTGGGGATTAGGGATAATAATTGGTTATTGGTGATGTTTTCAATTGTTGTTGATTTGTTGTAGCTGTTGCTCCTGCTGTATAGATTCATCCGTTTGATTAGTGTAATAAGCGAGATTCGTTATAATTTTGTAAAACGATATGATAAAAAGAACAACACCCCGTATGCAATTTTTTCGCGGCGAATTTGAAATGATTACTTAGCATTTAACTGAGGACAAATAATAAAAACAATACACAACCAAGGGACCTATAAAAACGTAAAAAGCTTACAATTGAAAAGAAAAGCAAAAAAAAATCGGCGGCGAATTTATCTTTTTTCATTTACATGCGTGAATTAGTCCGGCGATCTTAAATAAAACGTTAAAACGAATGAGGAAATCAATTATTGCAGAAAAAACGGCGCAGCGAATTCATCTTTAGAGGGATAAATTTATCATGATTGCTATATAAACGCTTTGTTTTGCATTTAATTCTTTAAATTACAATTACAAGAACAGCGAAATTATCTTTATGGATCACATTCACATAATTTTTTTTTATGTTTCCCCATTTTGCAGGATACGTAAATGGCTAAAGAGACCACCAAAATTCACGGCGAAGTATTTTTTTTTTTTTACTTTATTTGTTTTGATTTTTCATTCTACACTCTCTTTCAATTAAAATTCAAAACTTCATGCACTCTCTTTCAATTATAAGTGCACAAAACGATAAATTCGCCACAGTTGATATTTCCGCGGCGAAGCGACGCGATATCTTTAGTTTAGTAAAATGTCACTAATTCTTTTATTTATAAACATTATCTAATGACATTTTTTCCACTTTGCACATGCGGTAATAAATTCAAAATTTTCTTCTTTCAATCTAAGCGTTATTGAAAAATGTATCTTTTTTATCCAACACAATATTCCAGTGTGTGATTTATTGATTTTTGTACAGATCACTGGCACTGCTTCCTTTTTTACGGTTCGGTTTCTCTGGCTAGCCTGTCAGTATCACTTTAGTTACTGCGCTGTTCTTTTAGATTTGCGCATTGCGTCGCATTAGAAAATTTTCCATTAATCTTTTTTTTTTGTTGTTTCACTCCAATAAAAGATGAACTCGCCGCGCCGATGGCATTTAAGCAGTGCGCACACTTCAGCATTGAAAGATACACAGATACTCCAGAGCGCGTTATTCTGCTAAGCAGGAAGTTGACTTCTGTGGGAGGAAGGCATCAGAAGATACCAATCTACCAGATGCGCTTCGTTGCTTGCAAATCTTATATAACTAAGTTTCAATTATTGTGCATTGATTGCTATTTGACTTCTCCATGCATCAACAGAAGCAAAAATCGCACATAATGCTTGATAATTTATTTGCTTGATAGATAAGACGAGCAGCAAACAAACGAAACGTTCTTCTTCTTTACTGTTTTGCTTCCTTTTTTTGATATAAAATTAATATTGAAAATTGCATAAAATATCACATAAGATTTATGCAAAGTACAGAAACAGTGATTTACAGTTGAAAAGTTCCGTTCGCGCAGCATTTAAGTTGGTTCATTGGTTCATTCACTTTCACAGTGTAAAAGGATATAAGTACTTGTTGACTAGAGCTCTTTCCATTGTCGCAAAAGTTTTATTAATCCATAAAAATCCTCCTTTTATGGAAAAAATGGCTTCTGATAAACAAAGAAAAGCACCCAAATAACAATAAAAACAGACCGACCGATACACTACACTACTACAGGCACCAACATTCGATATGAATTCGCCGCACCAAAAAGAAATATTTCATTGACAAGAAGAAAAAGAAGATGTGAGGGAAAAAACGATCGTGCAACATTTTCATATCTGCGCTGTCATCGAGCACACTACAAGAAAAAGGAAAAAAAATATAATATACACACCATTCATTTATATTTTCGCCTTTTTACGAATAAACATTAATTTGAATTTGAATTTATTCTGGGTGAAAAGTTACAAACTATTTTTCAAGAATAGACGACGACGACGACGAAACAGATATAAAGATAAATTCGCCCTTCGTTAATAAATCGACAATGTGGTTACGGCGAACACAGAAATTTGTGCTTTATAAACTCCACACAACTGTTGCCTATCTATCACTAAAAATATTTTTGTTAATTCCCCCGCTGATGAGGACGTAATCCACGAATACGCGAAGCGTTCAGCTAGACCACTAACGGCAACAGGAGTCTATCTGGTCATCACTGACGGCGACGGCGACGACTACGACGACAACAACACCATATGAACATCTCACAGATACTGAATGTCTGAATTCTGAAACTAAATCGAACTGGAAATTCTACTCGAGTCGGGCAGTATAACAGTTAGCAATGCACTCAAATTTCAGCGAAATGTACTCAGAAAAGGAAAGCGAAAATATCGCAAATGTCATATAAGTGAATAAAGCAGAGAAGAAAAGCAAAGGAAACGAAAGAATATCACAGTTTTATTGATAATCACATGAAAGAGAGTCAGAGAGAGAGAGTTCTCTGTAGAAATCGCTCACTGAAGCGAATTCATCTTTTAGCGAAATGTACATTTAAGCGGTGCACCGGACATGAAATCGAAGAACCGGTCCGCTGCCCTTTTATAGAATAGTCGAATATATTTAAACGCATGACTACTATATGAGAAAAACTCACTCACTGATTGTTCTTGTGTGAGAATGAAGAGATATGAGATATAGACCGGGATAAACTCGAATCCCCTTCAACAGCAACCAACATTCAACAGCAAATTAATTTTTTGTTTTGTTCCCGCTGTTCGTTCTACTGTTTGTTTTTATTTTGTGATAAGAAAAAGTGTTGCCAAAGTATTACAATATTATACACTCGCGTGCAACTAAATCGACTCACGCACAAGAAATCGTATTTTTTCTTTTCTCAATTTTCCGATTTTCACAAAAGATATTTTCTTGACAGCCTAATCTTTTATCTTTACATAGCGTCTAGTTACTTCTAGTTGGTACATGATGACATCGTTCGCCCACTTGACTCACTTGGACCACTTGGGCAAAATTTTATCATCGATGGCGATTTTAAAGCGAAACTCAGTTTTTTTTGGGTTCAAGATACAATTCTACGAAACGCAGACTACTGTACAAAGCCATAATAAAACGTAGTGTGAGCCTTACTCAACGGAAAAGCTAACATATTGGCCAACCGACAGAAATAAAACGCCTGACCTTGTCCAGTTTTTTCTTAGCAAAGGGATCCGCAAGAAACTGACGAACGTCGAAGAATGTTATGATCTCTGCTGAGACCACTCAGACGTAATTTAGAAGATTGGCGGAAGTGTAGCAACAAAAGAAAGAGCGCCTAGATTGTCTAGTAGCAAAACAAACTGGAATGGTTTCAGAAAAGACTGCAAGTAAAATGTCGCTTTAAATGAGCCACTTAAGACGACGTTCAAGATAGAAGACGAAGTTGATATACTTGCAGCGCTGCATGAAAAAACACTCCATTCAGAAAGACAAGAATGCGGAGCAGCTAAAAAATACCAGCCTGAAATCGAAGAAGGGGAGAGCGCGAGAGATAGATGGCAACAATCCCAAGAGCTCCCGAATAAAACTTATTTGAACCACCTATGCAACAAGCTAAAAAAAATGTTCTGCAAGATCTCAAAAATTGCGAGTCTTTCGCTTACCTTGAAGGCCTGACTGTTGATAAAACTTCAAAATATTCGCTGTGGGCTCAGTGGATAGGGCATGGCTTCTGAGCAGGAGGTTCATGGCTCGAATTCCAGTAACACCAAAAGTATTTTTCACTCTGTCCCACCTCTCACGAAAGTCTGACAAACGTCCAAGAGTAATAACTTGTCACGGAAAGCTTCTCAATTTGCCGTTCGGATCCGGCATTAAATTGTAGGTCAATTTTTGTGCAAAAATATATACACAAAAATGGTCGCGAGAAGCTAGGCCTTTTACCGCCTATTCGCTATTCGCTGTGGAAAGCCATGAAGTCCATAAAGGAATCCGTTATGCACCCGCTACCGATCAGGGAAGCTAACGGCTATAGACAAAAGGAGATAAAGAGAGGAGAAGCGAAGATTCCAATACCAACACAGATACCGACAACTTTATCATCAAAGCCATATCGCTGTCCGAACCAATAACAAAATTTATGCTTGGCTCCCGGATATGACTTAAGTACTGGTGAAATCTTAAAGGAGTTGTCAAAAAAGGCATTACTGAAGCTTCTTTATGCTTCCTACAGACTTTTATAAGTTTCGAGAGAATGGAAAGTCACCAAATGGTTCCAAATGGTGAAATCTTAAAGGAGTTGTCAAAAAAGGCATTACTGAAGCTTCTTTATGCTTCCTACAGACTTTTATAAGTTTCGAGAGAATGGAAAGTCACCAAATGGTTCCAAATGGTGAAATCTTAAAGGAGTTGTCAAAAAAGGCATTACTGAAGCTTCTTTATGCTTCCTACAGACTTTTATAAGTTTCGAGAGAATGGAAAGTCACCAAATGGTTCCAAATGGTGAAATCTTAAAGGAGTTGTCAAAAAAGGCATTACTGAAGCTTCTTTATGCTTCCTACAGACTTTTATAAGTTTCGAGAGAATGGAAAGTCACCAAATGGTTCCAAAACCGGGAAATTTCGGAACGACAAAAAATCATATAGACCTATCTCGCTACTGCCAAAAATCTCTAAGGTCTTTGAGAAATTTGTTCTTCGATGAGGTATGGCACGAACGCCTGAAGTATAAGCTGAAGCTTATCATACCGGAAAATTGACAAAAAATTTTGGAATCCCATCTTGGAAATAGTCTCTTTCGTTCCTGAAGTTCCTGAAGTTCCAAGAATTTTTGAAGGCTGACTTACATTTTGTATTTTTCGTAATATTTTCTTGGCCAGGTTTTTTTGTAGTCTTTCAGAGCAGAAAATTCTGAGAAAATGAATTGAAACCGACTACAAACGTGAGGAATGTGATATACTGTAAATCAAATTCCTTTCATTTTTTTCTTTTTAATTTTAATGAAGGGTATAGTCTAAGGCGCAAGTCATTAAGGGAGCTCCATTGGAAATAAGTTTATGGGTAATAAAAGCCCTCGTCAACTAAACTTGAGCCAATTTGCTGTCTCAAGAGTATTCAGAAGGTTTCAGGAAACTGGTCCATTCACTCGGAGACCACATACCAGCCGGCGACGGTAAGCACATCTGAGAGTGACGATCGCTTTATTGTCTCAACTTTACTGCGAAATCCCCATCTCATGGGCTTCGATGTGCAACAGGAGCTGAGACAAATTCGGGGAGCAGCTGTTAGTCAATGGACAGCCAAAAGACGCTTGAAGAAAGCCAACCTCACTCCAGGGCGGCCCGCTAGAGGCCCAAAATTGACCGCACGTCACCGCTAAGCGCGACTCGAATTTGTTTGGGAACACATCAATTGGAGCATCGAGCAATGGCGGTCCGTCCTTTTAACTGACGAGAGCAAAATGTGTCTATCTGGTAGTGATAGGTGAAGCCGGGTCTACCGGCGTCCAGGAGACCGATTTTCACAACGGTTCCTGCATGATGTTGGCTGGCATATCCCTTGAGGGAAAACCCGATCTTGTTTTCATGCCTGGTGGAGGCCGGAGAGTGGTCTGACTGCTCAACGATACATCGAAGACATTCTCCTGGATCATTACGCAGGATAAATAGGCGAAGATTTCATATTGACAATGTCTGACGTCATAAATTGCGCACCACTCGGCAATTCATGAAGGAGGTTGGTCTCCAACTTATTGTATCACTATTTATTAAGTTAAAGGGACATATTCGTAAATAAAAACTTTTATTTAACTTGACTTTTCCTGTCTGTTTCGACTTCTTTTTCTTCTTCTTTTCGACTTCTTTGAGATCCTTTTTAATCACCTTCCACACAACCTGAAATGAGCAGCTCAGTGTTTCGGGCCATCTCTGAGATCTCGCGTATGACGTGTATCGCCAGTCGCGTGTGGCGTGTGTGCGTGGAAACTGAGTTAATCTTTGTTATAGGCCCGACCTGTTTTTTAACCACCTTCCACAAGTGCTAGAGAGTTGAAATTTGATATATAGCTTAACCTCAGTAGGCGTTCCTAATATCCCTCATATGACACGTGTTACAATTCGCTTGTGGCGGTTGCGAGGTGTGGAAAATGAGCTTATCTTTGAAATAGCCACGACTAGCGTCGACTATTTTATGGTTATTATGAACTTTTGTTAAAGCATTAGTCCCTGTTTTTCGTAAGCAATTGACAAATGTTATATATGTGTACACAAAAAAAAGCGACTTGACCCGCTTGCCACTGTGCGCACTAAAGTAATCAAAAAATTAACCAATCGGAGCTGAAGTTCCACTTAAATACAATTTCTGTGTATATTGTTACGAAAATAGTTAGTAGATAATGGAATCTTAAGATAAATCGCAATGTACATACTACATACTAAAAATAGGCACTGAATTAGAACTAAGCACTTTTGCGTAGTATACTTCTAGGCTATAAGATTTAACAGAGTATTTGAAAAGTAACCGCCTCAAACCGGTTTGTGAGGTTTTTGTGAAAGTTTATTTTTAGAAGATGTCATATGAGTATCCTTAGTTGTAAACAAGCGAATAAGGCCACGATTTGCTGGTATTTTCTGAATATTTCTGTCTATAAGATTGGAAGTTTCTGGAAACTTTTCAAGGAGTATAAAAGGTGACGTTCGCTGCAGTGTAATTCATGCATTGCAAAGAATTTAATCAGTCAAGTTGTAAAAGTTCTTGCAAAGTAATTCTGCTACCACTTAAGAGAATTATAGTGAAGTACAAGTATTGTTGTAATAAGTGTTTTTGTGTACTAAGAAAAGTAATCCCCAGTGTGAATTGTGAACTTTAGTTAATTTTACTGTTTGTGTAATAAAGTTGTTATTTGTAAATTAATTAACTTGCGTTATGTTTTATTTGCTAAATCCTTTACAAACTCGAAAGCCTAAATTTTGTAACAATATATTCGTTAAATTGCTTATGCGTGAACATATGCTGGAAAATGTCCATTTTTCGTTATTCATGCTTAAAGGAAGCATGAATTGTATGATGGGAATCCGGGCGTATGCGTAATATGTTATATCCATTCAGTTGAACTTGTGGATCTTTTTGGCCTACTACAGGTTCCGCAAAGGCCATCATTGGCCCACACCAGTGTGGCTTTATCCCAGACAAATCAACAACTGATCAGAATCCTCAAAAGACTCCCAAAATACCCTCAAAAAGTCATTTTGACTTCATAAAGAATTTGCAGTAGCAACGTCAAACTGATTTCATTTGCACTCATAGTTAAAAATATCGTTAGTTGACAACAACTACAACAAATGTTATATCATATACACAAAATGGAACGCTAAATTCGTTATTTCCGTCACGAAAGCGATTCAGTTACCCCCTAGTCGCGCATATGAAATTTAATTTAAAAACAAAAAAATTTTTTATGTAAATTTTCTAATGAAGTAATTCACTATATCCACTTATCCAGCCTAAAAGTAATCAACTATAAATGCTGAAAAAAAAAAACACTTGCAAAGCACTGTATGCTTTTGTGGTTCAAATCGTAAAGCAGCGCTGCACACAGGCACACATTCATTATATATAGTATGGCGTGATCTGATGCAACTATAAGGCATGATTGTTAAAAGTGTTGTATGGGAGCCCCCCCGATCACTACCAAATTTAAACAAAAGGTGTTGTCTCCGGTTTCAATAAAATCGCGCTTTGGGAAGTTGGTTAAAAATTGATCGCAAGATTCCACCACAACGACAGACAGAACGACATAACCATGCCGACAAAGTTAATATAGAGGTTTAGGACTTTTGTTTTTAGAAAAAAGTCCTGCCTTTGTAAATGCGTTTGAATAAAGTTGATATCTTATTTGAGTCTTCAGATATCCAACTTCAATTCCTGTTCCAGTTTTCTTGCCCATGCTAATGTTTGACTTTATGGTCCCATTTCCCAAATTGTTTTGCACGAATTAGGGTATACCCTGTATAGAGTATAATGCAGCTAACCTTAAGAAAATTACAACAAACCGAAATGCTAAGGATTACAAAAGACAAATACAGTTTCTGTTGTAAAATGTACTTACTGGTCATATACTCCTAAATGTAAATAATTGTTAGAAAGTAAAATAAACATTCTGCAGTTTCATTAATTGAAATAAAAGGTTACAATGAATATTAAAATGAAGAAGATACAAAAGCACTACTCTTCCGGGTTGCCAACTGACCCACAGAACGGCACTCTATAATGGTTAAGCGAGAAATAAAAAAAATAAAATAGCTTAGCAGATATGTGTAATCCTCTATATACCACATGAGCATATATCTACATATGTTAATCATATATGCATCACAGCACACAATCGAACTTGGTCGCCATGCAATTCCTCGGTTGCAATTCACGACCACTGCGACTATGAAGATTTCCCGCAACGCGCAAGGAAAACCACCACAGCTCGCAAAATGCCGTTGGCGAAGACGAAGACAAAGGCCGACAACCGTCTACACCGGTTGGCATTATCGTCTCATTGTTGTTGTTTGGTCGTGACTCGTGAATGGAGCCGGAAATAGGGGAAGCACAAAAATGTCATAATGGCAACGAGTAAAGGGATATAGAGTGCGAACGAAAATATAACCACAAAAGGAACCAACAATGCTGACTTGACTGACCAGAATGAATTCTCACATTTCATTTAACATTGAAGTTCTGGGACACAACGGTCTGTCGTATCATATAGATAAGTCCGAGAAAACTCAGGAAACTTGATATAGAATTTTTCTGGCATTTTTTCAGCTGCCAACGTCTAGATTAAGATTATTACCAGAATGCAACTAGCCAGACAAATTAATATAATATTGGAATCGGAATTCGCTTAACAAATGATCACACTGTTAGCGATAGGTATAGCGGTAAACGAAGTATAAAAGCAACAACAACGAAAACAATCTTAATCAGTTATTTGTTATTACAAATTATGATCAACCCGATAAAAAATGGCAGCGTGATGTATTTGTAGATGTGTTCTATAGAAATAGCTAGAAAGACCCCGCTTGAAGACAGACTGAGAAAAAGAGAGCTTGCAAGCAAATTGTCAGCTATTAGCTACAATGATGACTATAAAGCTCGTTGCAGAACATATTCAAATCCAAGACAAAAGAAGTGTCGTTAGTCAAAGCCGAAGAAGATGAAGAAACCACACAAATTTTAAATTAAAAATTAAATAAACGTTTAATGGACACTTTAAAAGTTCTTATCCAAGTTACACTGGCTGCTTTGCGGGGAGAATTGTTTATAGCCAATCTCCTTCGCCGGCTCCTCTTCGACCAAGTTAAACAAACTGATGACTCGAGAACACTTCATCATTGCCAGATAGATTTATGATGTTTGGATAGAGTTTCACTCGCTTTGTGGCATATTCTGCAAGATTCAGTGTGCACACAAATATATACACATAGTCTGTGTGTGTGTGTGTGTGTATTTTGAAATTTAAATTATTAATTACAGACGACAGTTTATTAATAAATAAACACAAACGCAATCTCTGCCACCCAGCCAAATTGTCCCACTAGGGAGTTCTTGTTGAAATAAGATTCTGGAAATTTTAGACATAGATGCTCGAAGCTTGGATAATCCATCAACAGCTGTACTGTGCTGTGGTGGAGATTAATTTAAATTTTGTTGAAAATTATAAATAAAAAGTAGAAAACAGACAAACAAAATAGCAAACAGTCACCCCTCCAGGCAGAACAAAAAAAAGTCCGTTAAGAAACTTCGTATTAGAATTTCGGTGTCATTATTAACGTTTGTGGATGGATGGACGCAAAAATAACAGAAAATGTTGTAAATACTACGATCAATTGAAATTGCATATTTCACATTCGAGTTGTTGGGTACTAAGCATAAGCCTCATAAACGTTCCTTCACGCACCTACAGAGAATTCCCTAGACGACGAAAAAGAAGAATTCTTTGAATCCATGCCTGCCCTCAGTATGATGTAAAAATCATTATGAGGGATATGAATGCTAAAACAGGTAGGGAGCCAGTATTCAGGCAGTACATTGGCACCCATAGCTTACACGAGAACACTAATGACAATGGACAACGAGTCATAGAGATGGCAGCAAGCCAGATGGTCGTTGCGAGTACAAGGTTTGCGCGTAAAAATATCCACAAAGCCACGTGGGTATCTCCTGATGAAGCCACTCGCAACCAGATAGACGGCGTGTTGATAGATCAGACCCGAACCTGATGACGGTACAAACGTACCGAGGTGCCAACGTCGACTTGGACCACTATCTTGTTGGTATGGTGCTCCGAGCGCGGATTGCATCATCGCGAAACACTGCATCCGCGAATCAGATTCGCGTCATTACGGCTATCCTTTGCAACGAAGAGACCAGAAACAAGCGATAGGACTCGCCCTAAATGCAGGGAGGAGTCGGGCGTAGAAGAGAAATGGAGACGCCTTAAGAATTCTGTTTTTAGTACTCCTGACTCTATCTAAGGCAGTAGTCGTAGAGATCGGAACGATTGGTTCGATGAGGAATGTAAGCTAGCGACTGAATGTTAGAATGTTGCGTACCGAGTAACACAAAGATGTCATAGAACGCGGGCACGCGAAGATGAATACAAAGAGCTCAGAAGATATGAAAAAACAGTTCACCGGCGAAAGAAAGCAGCCTGGGAGAAGAATCTCGTCCGTGAACTGGAACAGGACCGCACCAGGCGCGGAAGTTCTACCAAAGAGTTCGCGGTATGACGCAATATATACCGAGTTGCACATACTGCAAAGACAAAGAGGGTAATCTGATCGCCGATCTTAAAGGCATCTTAGAGCGATGGGAAGAGCACTTTCATGAGTTGCTAACTGAGGAATTTGAGGCTCCACCAATGACCGAAGAACATACTATGCTGCCGCCAACAAGCATAGTCGAAGTTATCAGAGCGATAAATCGGCTCAAAAATAATAAGGCCCCGGGATCTGATAGGATCCCAGCAGAACTGATAAAAATAGGAGGCGCCACATTACACCAAGCAATTCATGAAATAATAGTGCAAGTATGGGAAGAAGAAGCTATGCCACAAGACTGGCGAAGAGGCATCCTGTGCCCCATACATAAGAAGGGAGATATCACAAAATGCAGCAATTATCGTGGTATAACGTTGTTGAGTACCGCGTATAAGATTTTCTCCTCTATCCTTCAAGACAGGATAGCCCCATACGCTAAAGTCATCATTGGTCCATACTAGTGTGGCTTCATCCCAGGCAAATCAACAACTGATCAGATTTACACCCACCCTAAGGCAGGTGATGGAAAAATGTCTAGAGTTTCAAAATTCACTACACCATCTTTTAAAAGATTTTTAAGCCGCCTATGATAGCATAGCCAGAGTAGAACTTTATAAGGCCATGAGAGAATTCGGCATCCCAAATAAACTGACACGAGTATGTAGGTTGACCATGACCAATGTTAAGCCAAGTAATATCCGGATCACTATCAAACCCATTCAACATCTATAACGGGCTCCGACAAGGGGATGAAATGGTCTGCGTCCTCTTCAGCCTGGTGTTGGAGAAAGTTATTATCCGAGACTCTGACGTAACGGCGAGAGGAACAATCCTCTATAAGTCCATTCAGATACTGGCTTACGCAGACGATATTGACATCGTTGGTAGAAACCAAAGAGCTGTACAGGAAGCTTTCATCCAGATAGAGCAGGCGGCACGAAATCTGGGGCTGCACATAAATGAGAGCAACACAAAGTACATGGTCTGCGAGTAGAAGATCTAACATTGGTCCCTCAATTCAGATAGTGGAGCGCGAATTTGAAGTAACTGACTATCTCGGGTCAGCAGCACGGAACCAGAAATACTCGCACGGTTGTTTAAAGCCAACAAAGCCTATTATAGTCTGTCAAGATCCAAATCCAGGAACTTAACCATAACATCCAAGCTGCTGGTATATAAGACAGTGGTCATACCAGTACTTACATATGGATCCGAGACTTGGGTGCTTAGCAAAAAGCATTTTGACCTCTTAGCCGCGTTCGAGAGAAAAGTCTTACGGAGAATGGTTGGCCCCGTATGTGAGGAAGGACGATTCCGGAGACTCTATAATGATAAGATCTACGAACGTTACCGCGATGTCGACATCGACAAGAAATTAAATCTCGGTAGGCTCCGGTGGGCAAGACACCTAGCTCGCATTAGCGAAGAGGATCCTGCTCGGAAAGTCCTTTGTGGTAGGATTTTTGGAACACGACAGCGGACCGGCCAAACCTACGCTGGAAGGATGGCGTAGACCAGGACGCCCATAGTTTAGGGATGCCAAACTGGATGACATCGGCTCGAAATCGGGACCGGTGGAGAGACTTTTTGAGGGAGGCCAGTACCGAACCCCGATTGCAGATGATGATGATGAATATGATTATCGTTAAACCAGTTTCTAATGGCATCCATCACAAAGCCAGATTGCAACGGATACAATTGGTTGTGAGCAGCAATATGATCTGTCAGCTTTTCAGCTACATACCGGAATTATTTTGGTATGTTTCCAGGTACTAGGAATGATGCATCATATTTAGGATATGTGAGAGAGTTTCAAAAATCGCTGGCATAATTATTTGAGAAACTTTAGAGAAATGCCATAATATCCAACAAAGTTTGACTTTAAGGACAAAATGCTGTCTCTCAGATCTATCTCCGGGAATGTAGAAAATGGAAAACTGTAGTCTCTGGAAGAAATGGTTTTTTTATAATGTACACCCTTATAATGCTTAGCACAGCATGGATGTTAGGAAATTAGGGAGAGAAAAAGATGAAATGTCTATGCACGCGTGTCTTAAACGACTGCAGATCATACAAAAGCGGAAACACAGAATCAGTTGTTTTCTTCTTTTTCAGTTTAAGTAAAATAGTTCGAAATTAATAAAAATTGTCTTTATTAGAATTGGAATAAAATTAACTACACATTTGTTTGCATTTTTTTCCTTTTTCAGGTTAACAAAACTATGTTTTTAGTTAAAGACTTTATGACATTTGGATACAAACAAAAGACATTGTAATGTCGTTCAACAGTTTATTGACATCACGGTGAATGATAATTCCAGGATTATTAGACTTTAAAGAAGTTTTTATTGTCTGGTCTCTTGATTTTATTTCATTTTTTACAGACAACCGCAACCGTTGAAAACTTTTCATTAAAAAAACTGACACTTTGGAAAACAAGTTCAATTTGTTTTGTCTCTTGACAATGCAAACACAGCGAACAAAAACCGTTGACCTTTCTCCTGTCTACCCTAATCCCAGCAGGATTAGTGCCTGTTGTTGAACCCAGTAGTTTAACAGAGAAAAACCCATCCACCATAGCAAACATAAAGCGGCTGACGTCAAATGAGATTTAAAAGTCTTCGTCAAAATAAATCCGTTGAAACGAAAGTTGAAAGTTAAATAAAAAAGGATCTTTTAGGAGGAGCGAGAAGAATCTTTTGAGTGTACGTTTTAGAATGGTTCCTTATACGAGTAGATTTAAGGTAAATCGTTTCTCAAGACTATTTACTAGAACTAGACAAGTCACGAACTTAATCTATTAAAGATGTAATGTCAGTGACGTACCCACACAGATAGCTAAGTGCCAGCTGTCGCAGCGTCGTAGCGTCTGAGCGAGGAGACATTCCTTTTTTTCGGATGCTTCATTTCATTAACTAAGTCAACCAAAGGCAGGAGAAAGAAACAGAAACTAAATACATTGTATATCCTCATAAAATCGAAAGTTTTTTAACATCCCCTGCAAATTGCATGGACTTTACTTTGTTTAGAAAATCACCAAAGTTATTCCTGTACTGAATTAGGCGAATACTTTCTTTAATGATATTTTTCTAATCAGTCTATAGTCCAGGTTTTGTTTTTTTAAAAGAAATTAACACCTTTAACTGGCATAGGATGGGAACTAAGCTATTGAGAAAGAGATGTCAGCATTTTCAATGCCAGCTGCAGAAATTCAGAGCTTGGCAAAGCATTCCACATTTGTGCTGTACGACTGAAGGAAGCATTTCTGAACTTCTCAGTACGTACAAAGTCCAATAAGAGTTTAAAAATATTTGAAGCTTTATAAAAAAAACTTGCTTCCTCGTTTTCTAACAAGTTATAAGAACTTCTACACGGCTTTGTAGGATGCCAGTCAACTGGATCTAATCTAGCCTTGTTCTCTAATTACTGTTTATCAGAGCTTGAAAACAACCACGAGGTTGATGTTGTTTACACTGACTTCTCGAAAGCTTTTGATCGAGACCAATATTTAATAAAGAAAATGAAGTTAATGAGCTTTTATGGAAATTTTCTAAAATGGATATCTAACTACATATCCGACAGGAGGCAAGTAGTTAAAATTGGCTGGGATTTTTATAAAATAATCTACTCGATTTCTGGTGTCCCACAAGGAAGCCACCTAGGTCCCTTTTTATTTTTATTTATATTTATCATTTTATTTGATATAATCACAAAGAGAAAATTTTCAAATCATGTTTATTAGAGATGTTCTCATCTACCGCATTATACCACGTTGCTTTTTGCACCATCACGGTGCTTAAGAGATAGAGATTTTTTCTACATTTCACATCATAGAACCAACTATGGTAAGCATGGGCCAATAACAAATGCATGTATATCTTACAACAAATATTGCATTGTTTTAGACCTTGATGTCTAAAGTCTGACAGACTGTTGAAATTGATTGCGGCAAAAGATGCTAAGAGTATTAAGACATCATTGATAGATCAGAACGGGAAGTTCACAGAAAACGAGGAGCAGAGAGCCCTCCTTCTCTTAAAAACTCATTTCCCAGTACCGAGCCGGTGATGGGGTTAATCATGGGTCATGGCAAGCAGGGAGGACTGGAAGAAAGGCTCGGAGATCTGCACGGAGCAAAGAATCCGATGGCCTATTAAAAGCTTCCAGCCCTATAAATCGATAGGTGTGGACGGCGTAATCCCTGCAGTCATGCAAACTGGATTATATAACCTCATTTCACACCTTCTAAGACCATTTAACTATTTAGAAGTAGCCTAGCACTCGGATATATACCGACAAGCTGGAGAAGGGCAAGGGTGGTGTTATACATAAAGTGGGGAAGAAAGATCGACCAGTCCAAGTCCTACAGACCAAATAGCCTTACTTCGTTCGTTCTAAAGATTATCGAAAAGGCTATCGACAACTACATTCCATGCATACATGTATACAAGGCGGGAAGATCTACGCAGACCGCACTCTGGGAGCTGGCGTAAAATATAGAGTGGACTCTTGCCAGTAGGGAAATCGCGCTATGCGCCTTCCTTTATATCGAAGGAGCATTCGATAACACTTCTTATGGGGCGATAGGAAGTTCTCTGGAAAAAAAGAAAGTAGACAGCATAATCACTTAATGGTTGTGCGAGATGCTGGGCATCAGAACAGCGGAGACCATAGTCGGTGATAAAAACATTATGGTCAATACTAAAAGAGTATGCCCACAAGAAAGGGTACTATCTTCCCTTTTGTGGAGCATCCTTTTAGGTGAACTACTATATCGACTAGCTAAGCAGACGATATAATCATCGTAGCAAGAGGGAAGTTTGAGGAAGTGCTCTGTTCCAATATTCTATGGTTCCAAGAGGTGGGACTCAGTGTAAACCAGTGTTCCCTTCACCAATAAAAGCAAGCTGGGGCGAATGCACCCGATTACCCGAGAAGATATAAATATCAGAAAAGATGTTAAATACCTAAATGAATAAATGCAGAAGGTTGGCAGGTAAATCCTGGATAGTTAGTCCCAGAATAATGCACTGGATGTACATCATGATAGTTATTCCAATGATAACCTACGTAGCAGTGGCATGGGCGAATAAGACCAAGTTAAGCAACACAAAAAGGGGAATTGGAAAAAGTGCAGAGGCTGGCCTGTGTTTTAATGACAGGGGCCATGGGAACTCCCACTACACTTAGTGGTAAAGAGCAAATCCAGGGAAACCAAGTTACTTTTGAGCAAGGTAGGCTGTTTCACGGACGGCAGGGCAAGAGAGATAGTGGAATCACTGGCCAAGCTGACTCCCCTAGCGAGCATGCCGTGTGATAACATGGCGCAAAAGCTTGAATTCAAAAAAAAACTTTAAAGTCAAAATGAACACCAAGAAGGAATTCAGATCTGAAACGGAATACCAGATACATCCGGCTGCCATAAAGTGGTATACGGAAGGTTCAAAGAAATCAGAAGGCACGAGTGTTGGAGTCAATGGACCACGAGCCAAATACTCTGTACCAATGGGGCATTACCCGAGAATTTTCTAGGCAGAAGTTCATGCCATCGAAAGATGTGCTGGAAAGGAACTACATGAGGCAGAAATTAGCAATCATGACAGACAACCAAGCTGCGCTTAGAACCCTGTATGCATTCCACATCACATGGAGGAATGCAGGGCGAAGCTAAACAGACATGGCGAAGTCAACAAAGTACCTTTGTACTGGGTTCCGGGACACACTGGCATTGAAGGCAACAAAGCAGCGGATAGGCTCGCTAATAGGGCCAGAACCGTTCTGTGGCATAGGGTACCGCATATACGCAGTATAGGTAAGGGAGCCGCTTTCGTATAATGGGAGAATCTCTCGGGTCTACGGGAGGAAAAGAAAATGCTGGTGGACTATAACCAAAAGAGGTCTCGCCTGATATTGGGACTAGGTAGAAGCAATGTTAGTTTTTGAGTTTTTTCTTTAACTTAATGGCCAACTTCTAATCCTTTCATCAAAGGGATCGAATAAGATCAAAAAACAATTTAAAGAACCCAACGAATAAATAAATAGCAAAATGTACGCAGTTCGTTGGCATAAACAGAAGAAGCAACAGGCGCGTTTTACTTTTTCGACCATATGATTTCACCGCTCTTCGCTTTTAACTTGTCGTCAATAGAGATTGTTATAAAGAAAATCTCAACTACAATTCTGTTCTTCAATTTAATTGTTTTGCTTTGTAATTGGCTTCTGTCATGACGGCGACACCGTTCAAAAAGTTGCGAGATCTACGGCCAAGTCACACCGGCTTGTGTGATTTCACGTGATAACATATAAAGTGACGTGATGAATCCTCACAATTTTGAACTCACAACAATATTTTGACTTTCATCAAAAACAAACAATGTTTTTATTGAAAAAACCTGACGTGTCATAACCCAACACCGTTTAAAAAGTTGAAGAATATACGGCAAATTCGTGTGATTTCAAGTGAAGGCAGATAACGTGACGTGTTATAAACCCACAATTTTGAACTCACAACAAAATTTCGAATTTCAGCAGTGGAATTGTTTCCTTTCATTACAAAACCCGAAAACATTATCAGGTAGCTTAGTGTACACTTAACTAACAGAAGAGCTATTTTAGCAACTTACTAGTAATTGTTTCAGAATTCAGTATCAGAAAATTATCTTTCAACCTTTTGTTGAAAAAAAAGACCCCTTCGTTTAAGAGAAACCACTTTCACTGGAAAATAATTTCCCACTTCGCTTCATTAAGCAATTCTTCTTTGGCTGAAAAATCTGATGGAAAAAAAAAACAATATTTTCACTTGACCGCTACGAGCTGAATGCTGGGTCATTGAACTGACGACAGAAGCCAGCGCGCAACAGCAGGCTCGGAATCCATATGAAATACATAATTCAATTGTCCACTTGAGTGCATCGCTATTTTGCTACTTTCCTATTATCACAACATATACATTACACATACAGATATCGACAAAAAGGGGAATTCCACCCGGCCAATAATTTATTTGCATGTTTATTGGCAAATTATCTGGAGAAGGAATTTTCAGGAGAAAAGGACAAACGCAAACATTTGAACTTATCTTTTACCAGCAGGACTTACTTGGGAAGGAAAAAAAAGGCGGAAAGGCCCCAGAAAATAAATTTAAATTGCAAAAGTGCTTTAATAACAAGCTCCACCACAACAGGGTAGGTGGGAGTTTTGTGTTTTCTTTCAATGAGAAAAGGACGTAGGTGGAAACTATGCATGGAATGCCTCTTTTTAGTTTAAGTTCTTTTTTTTTTGCAAGAGAACACCCTTGATTAGATCCTACACTTTTTAGCTTAAATTATGATATAAATAGAGAGTAAATCCACTTACCGACTTTCCTACGCGCGCGCCAAAGCACGGGCGGTGCTGTACTGTTGGGAGAAGCCAGTGTGACGAAAGAAATTGGAAATCTGAAAATACAATAAAAGAGGCATTTTTTTAATGCATTCATTCCATTCATCGAGTAATGGCTTATATACTAATTACCCCTGACACTCACTCAAAAACGCTACTATCATTGCGATTCTAAAACTGTATGCTAATTCAGTGATTCAGAAACACTTAACAGAGACATTAACCATAATAGCAGGAATACTTTCAATGATTCTCAATTTTTCTCATAAATATAAAGGGTCCGCCAAATAACTTTTTTTTTTTGAAAATGCTATAAAAAAAACTACTGAATATTTTCTCAAATTTCTATTTTTATTTGAAAGTACAATCCTTCCGGTTAACAATGGAAAATAATTTCATTCAAATGGCTGCCTCGGCTGGCCATGCAGTAGCCTACACGATCGGTCCAATTTTTAAGCACATTATCGATTGTGTGCAGCTGTATTTCACCAATGGCTTCACGAATATTGTCCTTTAAAGCGTCAATTGTCTCTGGCTTGTCGGCGTAACACTTATCTTTTAGGGCACCCAACAAATAATAGTCCAACGGTGTCAAATCGCAGCTCCGAGGTGGCCAAACGACATCAACTCTGCGGCTGATAATGCGATCTTCAAATACAGGGCGCAAAACATCGAGTGTAGCTTCGGCTGTGTGGCACGTAGCGCCGTCCTGTTGAAACCAAATGTTGCCAATATCCTCCTCTTCAATTTTTGTGAACAAAAATTCGTTCAACATGGCCCGATGCGACAATTTTGCTTGTTTACATACCCGCCAAGATCAAAATGAGCTTCATCCGAAAAGATGATTTTTTTGGCAAAATCGGCATCTTCTGTAAGTCGATCGCAGGCCCACTCAGCGAAGCGAAAACGCATTGGATGGTCAGTTGGCTTCAACTCCTTAACCAATTGGACTTTGTATGGCGTCATACCAAGGTCTTTATGCAAAATTCGTCTCAATGATGTCTCCGAAATGTTCAATTGTTGAGAACGACGGTGAATTGATGTTGATGGCGCTTCACGCACACTTTCTGCCACAGCATCAATATTATCGGGTGTACGCACTGTTTTTGGCTTTTCACGCTTTGGTTTATCGATGAAGATGCCAGTTTCTTTCACTTTTTTCACAAGATAACGAACATACGTAGCTGACGGTGCTTCTCTTCTTCCAAAATCCGTACGCAATTTTCGCACACATTCTGCAACATTACCATGATTTTCAAAGTAATGTCGCAATATTTCCCAGCGTTGTTCAAGCGTATACACAACCATATTCGTTCAGCGGAAGGATACAACTAATTATCTGTCAAATCAGACATGAACTAAGTGTTACCGTTCACGAAATAAGCACTAGTTGAAAAAAAAAACTTTAGATGGCGGACCCTTTATACAAAAAGTGATAAAAGCTATTAATTAATATATATAAATATAAAATTAATAGAGAAAAAGTTAGTGACATTTTGTAATTTAAAATTAGCGTTAAATGTCACTTCTATTATGTACTTAGTTAGTAATAAAATAGACCTAAAAGATGGCGAACCATGTACGAATTTGAGTCGCAGGCGCAGAAACTGTAGTATCGGCGAGTATTACGTCCCAATGATTGTCGTTGGCAAGCCAATTCATCCGCTGACAGGCTTCTCGAAATGTGGCGCACAGCACACCATCACCAGTCCGCAGGTTCTCGAAGGAAGCTCGACCACGTACATTGACCAAAAGCAATAGCAGATAGAAGCAGTTATCATTTTTCGGATGAATAGTATAGATGCGACCAAGCGCATCAATTAAAAACACATCCGAGTATCCGGCAACAGTTTGCCCTTGTGTTAGTCTTTGGAATTTTTTGGACGACACATATCAAGAATAATAGTGTGACCTTTCCGAGCAGAGCAACGTTCTGGCGAACGGGTCGCTCGCGCAGGTGGAGAAGAAACTCGTTAACGTTCCGTGAAGCACAGAAGATGTAAAAAAAACAGGGGTGGAATCGGCTAAGGCGATAGTTGATTGTTGATCATCAAAATCAATTCTTTTTACTCCACGTAAGGTGAGTATCAAATTGACTATCATTTTTTTGCTAGGGTTTGTGGGTGACAGCTATTTAGGTGTCACTTTCATTTTCACATTTTGTTCAATATTTTTGAGAAAGATAAGTTGTCAGTTTCAGCTCCACTATAAATCGAAATTTTAGTGAAAAATGGCGAAAAAGTTATCAAAGTTAAAATAAAAAATAAGTATACTTAAATGCAATTTTCTACGCGGCGAACAGAACGAGAAATTAAGAAAATGACACCAAAAAAGTTCAATTGCCCAGAATTAACTTAAGGAATAAAGGAACTTACTAAACCGATGTACCTTTAAGACTCTATGGATATTCATTTATCAGTTATTTTCGGCTATACAAAGAAACGTTTATGTATGTTCTGCGGTTGCTCGATTTACCATTAGGAATAAGATCAACATATATTCCACCTATCTTTCAACTGGCTGCAACTTTAAGGTCCGTATTTATAGTCGTAACGATAACTAATAGCAATGCTTTTAGCGATGGATTTTGAAGATTTTGATTAAAGTTTTTCATCAAAAACTGCTTTATTGCTTTTCAAAATATTCGTCCCTAAGATCTATACACTTTTGGATACCCTCAAATCATTTATTTTTTGTTGGTGATTAGCGATGTGCTTCGGGCAGCTTTATCTACTGGAAACGGAGGAATTCGTTGGACTTTTACATCTCAACTCAAACATCTGGACTACGCTGACGACGTTTGTTTACTCTCACACAGGATTATGGAGCTGCAACAAATGAGAACAAGCGTGAAAAGGGAGGCAAATGTTGTGGGTGGGAAGATTGCCAAAACCAAAATCAAAACCTCGGCACTAACTCAGTAACTCAAGTTATCAATGCTTGACAACCGGTAGAGAGAGCTTCCAATATCTTGGGAGTATTGTCTCGACCGAAGGTGGAACCGAACAGGACATTGTCAGCCAAATCGGCAAAGCAAAATCAGTGTTTGGAATGATGTCCATGATATGGTGAAGCACCAAGCTGCGACTTTTCCATTTAAATGTTGAATCTGTGCTGTTATATGGGTGCAGCACTTGGAAGGTGACCGCTACTATCACAAAAAGATTACAAAGATTCGTAAATAGGTGCCTACGGAACATCTTAAGGATTTTCTGGCCTAACCGTATCTCTAACGAACATCTTTACCAGAGAACGGGTCAGGGACCAATAGGGACAACCATCCAACGACGGAAGTGGCAGTGGATTGGTCATAAACTCCGAAAAGGCGACAGTTCCATAGCAAACTACGCAATGCAATGGAATCCGTTATCTCAGGATGGTAGAAAAATGGGTCGTCCGAGAAATACATGGCGCAGAATATTTGAGGAGGAGGCACGACAATTGGGGAAGAGTTGGAGATTGCTAGGAACCGCACGCGATGGCGCGTATGCCTAGTAGAGGCCCTAGGACCCACAAGGGGATATAGGACATAAAAACAAGAAGAAGCCAGTATATAAATGGACTTATAGTGGCTTGTTCGTCTCGCCGTAACGTCAGGGTCTCGGATCACTGTCTCCAATGCCAGGTTGAAGAGGACTCAGGCCAGTTCATCCCCTTGTCTGAGCCCGTTATAGATGTTGAATGGGCTTGATAGTGAACCGGATATTTTTACACTGGTCATGGCCAACCTATACATAGTCGTGTGAGTTTATTTGAGATGCCGAATTCGGCTTTGAAGTCTATAAAAAGATGGTGTAGTAAGTTTTGATACTCTAGACATTTTTCCATAAATCTGATCTGTTGTTGATTTGCCTGGGATGAAGCCACACTGGTATGGACTGGTATGATTACTTTAGCGTATGGGGCGATCCCGTCTTGAAGAATAGAGGAGAAAATCTTATATGTGGTACTCAACAACGTTATACCACGATAATTGCTGCATGTTGTGATATCTCTCTTCTTATATATGGGGCACAGGATGCCTCTTCGCCAGTCTTCTGGCATAGCTTCTTCCTGCCATACTTGCGCTATCAGTTCATAAATTGCTTGGTGTATTGCGGGGCCTCCTGTTATAATCAGCTCCGCTGGGATCCCATTTGATCCCGGGGCCTTATTATTTTTGACCTGATTTATCGCTCTGCTAACTTCGTCTAAGCTTGGTGGCGGCAGCATAGTATGGTATGGTATGGTACGTTCGTACCGTCATCAGGTTCGGGTTGTGGCGGCGGTCTAACAACACGTGGTTTATCTGGTAGCGAGTGGTTCCATCAGGAGATACCCAGATGGCTTTGTTGATATTTTTACGCGTGATATTTGTACTCGCAACGACCAAATTATTGCTTGATGCCATTTCTATGACTAGTTGTCCATACATCATACTAAGGGCAGGCATGAATTCTTCTTATTCGTCATCTGGGGAATCCTCTGGAGGTTTGTGAACGTTTATGAGGCTTATGTTTTTAAGTCTGCCCCGCACGCGAAGGATGCATAGCCGTTCATTTATTGCTTTAAGGCCGATAACGGTGGGTTTCGTTATTTTGCTGACTAGAAGGCCCACACCGAGCAGATGATGTCTTGCATGACAGCTGTAATATATGTCATACTCTGATTTTTGTAGGACACCATTCCCGGTCCACCGCATCTTCTAGATTGCGGTTATATCAGCATTATATTTGGACATGATATCGACCAGCTGCCGTGCAGCTCGAGCTCTATACAGTGAGCGTACGTTCCATGAGAAAATTCTTAAATCGTTTAGCCGTTTTCGTTGCCGTGGTCGTCGTCGTTTATCACTGCATCCGAGGCTGATTTTGGGTTCCATAATAATGAGTTGGGTTCCGTAATAAAGGAGAGGCTTTTGGCCTCGCGCCAATCTTACTTTGAAGGGACTAGCCCGATCATTCATCTCTTCGTGTGTTGGAGGAATATTACCATCGGCCATCACGTGGAGGTTTGATCGCACTTCTACCAGTCAGAGATAGTTACGGCCCCATGCAATTCTGATTTCACATTTTTGGCGACGGTAAATATTCTAATCGTTGACGCACATACCGAGATTTGCGATTTTTCGGTTTCCTCTATGCCAGATAATAGCATTGGATTTAAGATTCGCTTAGACGACAGGAGACAGCATTAGGTTTCAGAAATGTTAAATTCAATTTGATTATTTTCTCCCCATTTTTTTATGGTGCTTAATATACGTAGTTGTTACAGTTCCACATAAAAAGAAAACAGACGTTCCTCAAACTTATATGATAAGTTCAGAGTGCTATCTTCTATTAATGACAGGAATTAAGTGAAATAAAGATACATGTTATGTTCCGGTTAGTAAGACAACAATTGTAGGTTTGCTACATATTCCATTGATAGTGAACATCTCTCTAATGACAAATATAGGGTTGTTTATTACATAACGTGGCTTATTATAGTGTAAGCTATGCCAAAGCCTTCGAAAAGTTATGCTCTGAACTGATTCAATAACAAAAACAACACAACAGCTTCTCAAGTATGATTCATATATATAGTTTTGAACTTTTTGTATGTTTTGGCCACTCACAAAGCTCTTTGAAATTATACTGAATTTCCTCAGCTTAGAAATTTCACTTAAAAAGTTTCCCAACATCGCTTACAAGCAAAAGGTCTGTCACGGATCATTATTATTGTTATTACCTAATCGCTAATAGTACGATCGTACGATAATAATCAATCAAATTAATTAGATTTCTTAGCGTTGGAGTATATTGACCTGAACCTGCCAGAGAACGAGAAATGATTACCAGACGCCAACGGCCTGCGGGGCTAACCTAACCATCAGGCGTCACAGTCGCCGTCGCCGTTGGCACATTATAGTCATAGAGTAACAAACCGCCGGTCGTTATGCATCACAAGCGCCGCAAATTCACATCGGATTCTGTTTCAGTTGAAACCGATTCGGTTCGGTTTGCTTAGCAAAGCAGCCGTTGTTTTGTGGCGCCAGTGCTCCGATGACAGCCGGGCCCCTTAGGAAACTCACAACAAACACACGAATACGCTGCACGATCAGCGTTTCCAGCCGCCACACGTTGTTCTTCTTTCCAGCTACATTGCAATTGATAATAATTGATTGCGTCAGCGTTGGGCTTGTTGAGTTAACTGCGCTGTGCTGTTGCAACAACTGTACAACTCTACCGCTACCTACAGCAATTATTAATGTATGTTAAGTGTGAGTTCATGCGTTGCCAACGTTCAAAGATCAATGCAAACAAAAAGTACAATGAATAAATTTCCGTCCGAACGCGAACGGTTGCCAATTATTTTATTTCTGTTCGATCGATGGGATGGGAAGCGATCCGCAAAAGCGGAATTATTCTCATGGGGAAATGTATCTAAATCTTGGCAATCGAATCGTACACAAACCACATGGCGATGTGCAGCTATGATTTAATTTCCTGCTATACGTATAAGATAAGATTTCCAATTTGATTGACGCTGGCAATACCATAGGAAACCAGTTAACTGAACTTGATGTAAGTTTGTGTTACGAGTGTGAGTTAGTGTGTACAAGTTCAATATGTTACTATTAAGCTATGTTCAGACATTTGCCACATCTGATAATATTGTCAGGTCTACCAATGGTCTGACAATGAGTTGCAAATGAGCTTATAATACCGAACTACCTACCGAACTATACTACAATGCTAAATTGGCAGTTCACAGTCAGTCAGTCAGTTTGTCTGAAAACGTTGTCAGGTTAAAAATTGTCAGTTCACACGGTTGGTTGATGTTTGTTACAAAAAAAATTTCGGATCCGTTGCCAGGCATTGTTAGAAAAGTTAAAAGTTGTTTTTTAAATTTTCTATATTAACTTCACTTGCCCGTGGCACGGATGTCGGTCGTCGGTTGTCTGTCGTGGAATCTTGCGATCAATTTTTAACCCACTTCCCAAAGCCCGATTTTATTGAAATTTTGCACACATGTGTATTTCCGAAGACAACACTTTCTATTAAAATTTGAGACCCCTCGGGCCACGGGGTCCGGAAGCTCCCTTACAAATACTTTACAAAATTTTACTCGATTTTCTTCAAATTTTATACACCTGTGTAACTCCGATGGAGAACATTTTTTGTAAAGTTTTTGGAGTGAACGGGCCCTGAGGCCCGCAGGGTGCCCATATAAATTTTTTTAAAAATTAGCTCGATTTTTTCCAATTTTAAACACATGTGTATCACTGATGGACAAAACTTTTTGTAAATTTGTTGGAGTGATAGGGCCCTGAGACCCGTGTGGTGTCCATGTAAATTTTTTAAAAATTAGCCCGATTTTCTTCAAATTTTAACACATACCCATCTCCTATTAGAGAATTTACATGAAAAATTTTAATTCTTATGGGTTGTTTTTTTTTCATTCTGCACTCAGTGAAGTGTTTTTGGAGAAACGTGGAGAAAATAAATTAAATCTAAATGGTGCAAAAAGATGCACTTGCGATTGTTTTGGCCGCATACGTATTGGAAAGCAGCGAGGACGATGAATTGCCACACAAACGTCGGCGTGTTTGGTTGAAGGATTGGGTGGCCCGCCGTCAGCAGGACGGACTTTACGCAAAATTGCTCGTCGAACTGAGAGCCAGAATTGTATCGCTATTCTTTTCCGTATGAATTCTAAGCAATGCGATGATCTTCTAGCTTTGGTCACTCCACATACTCCACACACAAAATCAAGAAACGAATATGCGCGCGAGCATTTCAGCAGCTGAGTGGCTTGTATTGACTCTACGATATCTAGCTACCGGTGATCATTTTCGGTCTATGCAATATCTGTTCAGCATTCCAGTGCCAACGATTATATATTTTATATGGACGTTGAACGAATTTTGATGGGGAAAAGGCAGTACAAAACTGGGTTAAATCCTGTCATGGAAGTCATTGGCGCATCAACTTCGCATGTGCAGATAACGCCTATCCCGAGGGAGTCTGCAGCGCATCTACATCATGTATATATTCGTCTATCCCATTACAGTTCAATGCTGAGTGCCTCTTTTCCCGGGTCCTGGATGCAGATGGCAATGCATTTCCGATTAGGAAACCCATATAACCGAGCAGCGACTTTGGCATCCTACAGGGGCCTATATGCCCGTAGATTCCCCCACCAATTGAGATGCATCTAGGAGAATGTAGTTCAACGCTGGGTTGATTCCTGTCATAAGAGTCATCGGCGCATCTTTTTCACATGTGCTGATAACGTCTATCTCAAGGCAGGTGAGCTGTATATTTTTATGCATGTTGTGGAAGTTATCTTCGATTATCCTGCCATGAAATACATCATTGCATATGCTTTCATTCGAAAACTAATCGTGGATTGACTGTTTAAACCGTAGAGTTTTTCCGGGTCCTGGATGTGTGTTGCTAAGGCAATGCATTCCCAGTAGGGATATCCATGTACCTTATCATCAACGTTTTCATCCTGCAGGGAGCCCATGCGTTCGTAGATCCCTTCCATCAATCCCAATTACATTACAAGGAGAACATTTTGGTTGGAAGGATCAGGACTGTACGAACAGCACACCTGCAACTAATCTGAGACTAGTACGAATATTGCTGGAACTTTTTTCAGATACGATTTTTGCATTTTTGGTTTTTTGCAGACTTCATCGGCGACTGCGAATTTGGTGGAAGTTCAACCAGCCGAAATGTTGGATCGTTTGGTACGTCGACGTATTTATTTTACTCATTTTTACAAAATAATAGTTTGCTCCTTCAAATATGAAAAATAATTGTCTGACAATGAATAAATTGTCAGACGTCATAAGCACAGCACATCTGACAATAGCAAATGAGTCAGACAATGACACAATTGTGTGTTCAGACGATTGCCAAATACCTGACAATTTGATTGTCAGATGGCTGTCTGACAATGGCCTGACAATTCAGCAAATATTGTCAGACAAAATTGTAAGTTCACACCGTTGCAAGACATTTAGGACAATTTTTTTTACTAATATATAAGAAAACCGACATAAAAAAAATGAAAAAATCATCTTTTTAATTTGTAACGCACCGTCGAGAAACGAACCCTGTGTGACCGGCGAGCGTCACCCGAGCAAACACTGTTACAGTTCCTACGTACTGAGTTAACTGAGTTACGCAATTAAGTGAACTAATTATACAGATATTAAGAGCGAAGAAGTTAAAGAATAATTAAGATCTCTAAACAAACAAATTTCCTATTATAACGACCTCAAATATAAAGAATCCTGGGTACGAATTTTGGTCGCGAATGTGAAAAACTCACATCTTAACCGCAAGTTCGTAGTATTAGTAGATTGTGTGTGTAGTAGTATTATTTTTAACGCATGCGCATAATTTGATTTTGCTTTAATGTCAACAGCACTGTTACCCGTTGTTTCCAACTCAAATAACAATAATTCTACAATAAAAAAAATTTGCTTGGGTGAGCATGGCATAAATTAAAGAATAAATTTAGAACACATGTTATCGCATAGGAGAAAACATCTGGGTTTGTTGCATCTGATTCTTAAGTTAATATGTTTGTTGGTGCATTAGTTGATGTTTCGTTCATAATTTCGGTGATCACAGCTAAGTACGCGAGTTGCCGTCTACATGAGATAAAAGCGAACCGATTCAGAATTTGTACTAGAATCTGTCATTAAAATTACACTAACCCAAGGAAAGAAAAAACATCACACCACTTTAAAATTGTATGCTACACAACTCGTACGTATACGAACTGACATCTCACGTTCAGGTGAGTTTTTCACATTTGCGACCAAAATTCCTACCTTATCCTGGTTGGGAAAACTCGTTACTCAATGGTAAGCTACACAAAATTGATATGAAATGTAGTTGCGTTTAGCCAATTGTATTTGTGTGTAGTTTTATATATGTTTATTGGAAACAACAATTGTGCTAATGACAACTTTGAAATAATACCCAGAATGCTAAATGTTTTTCGACTAACCTTGGAAAAGGTTTGTGTATCGGTCTCTGCTCGTGTACAAAATTTGAATTCTACTTAGCCAAGACACAAATCGACGAAATACATTCCATGTGGAATTCATTCATGGTTGATGGCGAATCAATTGAATGACACAATCCCTGTCAAGGCTGCGTTCTGTGCAACCATCAATCGACTGTCAATTATTATAAAAGAACACGTTTTGTATTTTACGTTATAAATAAATTTTAAAAACAAACATGACCACATTTCATACAGAATATTTTAAAGGCGCATATTGTTAGAATCTTACAGTTTTGGGTCTTAAAGTAAAGCTTGCGAAACAAACTTAAAATTTGATAAATTGATGCTCGAACATAAACAGATTGATAATTCTGTTTGCAAATTAATTATTAATTAGTTAGTTCATAGATGACAAGTCAACAACCACATCAGGGGTAATGGGAAAAACCAAACAATCGATTCAAAGCGCATACGTAGCTGATATGAGCGTTCGTATGTCGACTGCAGGTTAGTGGTCAAGGCCTGTTCTACTCTGTTCCTAGCACACAATATCCACATTGCGCCTAAACGCGTTGTTCAAGCTTCATTGCCGAATTGTTGCGTTAAGCGCCCAGCCCATAGAATCCGTTGCGTCAGTTGCGTCGACGTATTTGTTGACGTTGCCGTGTGACGCAAAGAGGTGACCCAATGAACACGTTAGCTGTATTTTATTTGAATTCGAATTGGGAATTACAACAACAATTGCACTGTCGAATTCCTTCTTTGGAATTTGAAAACCTGCCATTTGGCTGGTTTTGACAATCGAGTTCGTATTCGGATTCCAAATAAAATACAGCTGTTGTCGCCGTACAGGCAAGCAACACGCAATGCCAAAATAGACTTCAAACGAGTGTGCGAGAGAACTGTCAAAGCATTTGCCGGAGGGAAAAGTTGAAAGTTGGTCAACTTTTTGCGTCGTTTTCGTCACAGGCTTTGCCTATGGGACACTTGCCATAAGAACGCGTGAATATTATCGATCTGTCAGTTGCTTACTTCGCCACAACGGACGCAAAGGATTCTATGGGCTAACTTCCGTTTTTCCAATTGTTTGCATAACTTTTCCTGGATCTCCGACGTCAACGCATCAATGTTATGTATCTATTATGTTATCTATTACAGAAATTCGGTCTTATTTAAGATCTTTATAATGTATTTAGGAATCAAGTAGAGTCTGAAGGCCTTCAACAGAAGCTCAAACCTACCAATGTGCAGTGCAATTTTTTTCTCTTTTATTAACTAATTAGCACATTCTAATTTATGGACACAGAAGTGCGAATTTTACCAAAAACTGTTCAATATACTCACATACACACTAATGCAGAAGGTGTTGTCATTTATTAAACACACTTGCATATAGGAGTTCTGTGATTCATTGAAAATCTGGTTTTGTGCATATTTAATTTTGAAAAGTAATCAGCTGGACTTGTTTATCTAAAATACAGACATTTTTGTAAAATGTCATCATCGTCATATTTTGCCCTATAACAGATGTTTTTACCTGGCCTCTAGTATAAAATCTTTTCACAGCTACAAATTTCAAGCCGATGTCATCCAACATTTACTTTGCAAAATGCTTGTAACGGGTGTTTTTTTAGGAGGTTTGTTTTTCCGATAGATGTCGTTTTATTTTATGACAGTTGTTTTGACAGCTCAAAGTGGCATTTCTACTCAGTATTGTTTGGCAAATCATTATGAAAAAAAAAAAAAAAAATGACATTTGTGAAAAATAGTCGTGGTAGCCATATGCCAGAAATTGTGTTTAAATGTTAAATGCCAAAAAAAACACAATTTCTGGCATATGGCTACCACGACTATTTTTCACAAATGTCATTTTTTTTTTTTTTTTTTTTTTTTTTTCATAATGATTTGCCAAACAATACTGAGTAGAAATGCCACTTTGAGCTGTCAAAACAACTGTCATAAAATAAAACGACATCTATCGGAAAAACAAACCTCCCAAAAAAACACCCTATATATTAACTTGCCTATGTCTTTCTGTCTTTCTTTCTTTCTTTCTGTCTTACTGTCTTCTGTCTTTCTATTTGTTAGCCTTTCTGTCTTACTGTCTTTCTGTTGGTTTATATGTCATTCTGTCACGTTTTTTTTTTTCTCTTTTTAATGCTGTGAGTTGATATTCTCCGAACGATTTTTTGTTTAAGATTGTGGGGGTCTTGAGGTGACCTTAAGGTGGTTTTAACAGGGTCTTGTATGTAATTCTATCACGCTTTTTTCATTCTAATGCTGTGATTTGATGGTCTTGTAAGCATTTTTGTGCATTTTGGCGTGTTGTGGAGGTCAGGGGGTCTTAAGGTGGTCTTGGGGGATCTTAAGGTGGTTTTAACAGGGTCTTGTATATAATTCTATCACGCTATTTTCATTATAATGCTGTGAGTTGATCGTCTTGTAAACGTTTTTGTGGTTTTGTGTCGTAGGAGGGTCGTGAGAAGTGTTTTTATGGGATCTTGAGGGGAGTGTAATGGGAGTCACAATGTCTTAGGGTGATCTTTATGGGATCTTAAGTTGGTTTTATATGTCATTCTGTCACGTTTTTTTCATTCTAATTCTGTGAGTTGACGGTCTTGTAAGCGTTTTTGTGGAAGACTTTCCGGAGGCGGGTCTTGAGGAGTGTTCTTATGGGATCTTGAGGGGAGTGTTGTGGGAGTCAGGGGATCTTAAGGTGGTCTTGAGAGGATCTAAGGAGTTTTTAACAGGGTCTTAAAAGTCACTATGTCACGCTCAGGTTCTCAGGAAGTTTTGAGAGGGGTCTTCGGAGTTTTTAGTGGGTCTTCAAAAGGGTCTTGAGGCAGTCTTAAGTTGGTATTTAGGGAGCTTTAATATGGTATTGAGGTTTTGAGAGCGTCTTGAGGGCAGTCTTACACGTATCTTAAGTTAGGTTTAAGTGAGGTATCCAGGGGTTTTTTTAGAGAGTTTTCGATTGGGGTATTGAGGGGGTTTTAAGGGACTCTTGAGGGGGTATAAATGCGGTTTCGAAGGTGTTTTGAGAGGGGTCTTGCGAAAGTTTTGAAATGGTCGTCTTCAATGGGTATTATAGTGGCATTGATGGGTCTTAAGGTCTCGAGTGTCTTGATGGGCCTTTGATGCCTTTGTCCTTTACGAGTCTTTTTTGGGTATTTTGGGGGCCTTTTTAAGGCTAAAAAAAGCACAAAAATTCAAACACCACGCTTAGCATTTGAGTCTCTTTTATGCTTAGAATGTTGCTTTGAATTTTTGTGCTTTTTTTAGCCTTAAAAATTCCAGATTTCCATTATGGACATTGAAGCATTTGCAGAACATTTCATTTATTTTTTAGACAGTTCTAGTTGCTCCAGATCTCCAACCTATTTTATTTTCTACCTTTGAGGGGGCTAGTTATACTTCCATAAAAGCATTTTTTTAAGTTCTCTTAATAATGTGCAGCCCCGCAGATATCGGAACCACCCGCTTAATCTTGATGAAAACCTGTTGAACCCGATGGAAACTTATTGAACCCTTAACGGCTACCAATGCTATTAAGCACACCTATTGTTTGATACATATGTAAAAAGGGCTCTACGCCTACCTTACACAATGCGATTCGTGATACGCTTGTCTACTAATATGAAAATATATTTTAAATTGACGTGTATAAGGCAAGGCCCCGCAATGTCAGATTATCTTCTTTTTCTTAGTTACTACACAGTTAGTGGCGGAAAAAAGCTTCTTTGACCATTTTCTTCCAATCGTTTCTTCGTAGAGTGAACTTTGTAAGAGGTTATATATAAGATATTATGATATTAACATTGCAAAATTGCTACTTTTCGTAAAACCTACTTTGATCCATTTTTAATAAGCTAAATAGAGATGTACTACAAGTCCCTATTCCAAACAATTTAGTATGTTGGAAACAAGTCGATTTCAGAGGCTGCCAAATAAGCTTTATAAGCCTTCAAAACTAGGGCCCAAGCCTAAAATATTGTTATACTGGCTATACACCAAAACATGCTGGTTGGACACACTAAAAACTACGCAGCCATAGTTTATCTTCTCTTCCTTACATTACTCCGTATACGGGATCATAGGGCTTAAATTCCCGCCAACGAACTCGATTTATCGCCTGAGGTTTCAAGAGACGCAATTCTGTCCCCTAAGGGCTTGATTCCTTTTCTATTATCCTTTTCAATGTCCTACTAGAACGACCAAGTCGGGGGCTTCCTTGTGTATTCCAGTCGAGCGCTTATGTCGTGATATCGTATGCTGGTTTTCTCAAACATATGGTGACCGCTATTGCTTCCTGCGGTGTAACTCTCTACAAATCTTCATGGGTGATAGTCTGATAGAGTTCAGCCATCTTATTCATCAGTATCCGCCTTAAACACCTGGTGACGAAGACTTGAAGGAGAGTCGCAATAGACTCTGTGACTTTCATAGTTTCGCAGCAATACAAGATTTTTAATTTTTTAATTTTCGCTCCATGTCACCCAACGATTGTGATAGTAGACATTTATCATCGGCATAGTCCAGATCTTCTAGGTGGTGAAAAACATTCCATGGAAAACACAATGAAGAATACTTTTTTCATCACCTAGTCAACGATTATTATGAAGAGCGACGGCGAGAGGGGTTAACATTGCTTGACTCCCGATGTAGTCTCAAAGCTGTTCAATAGCTGTTGAAGACTTAAAATCCCTTTCTTGTGAATGTGTCATAATTTTTGCAAATGGCGTCAAATGTCATTGTGCTTGAACATTTATATTGTAGACAGATAGAGAAAAGTTGACAACTAGCAATAACACCTAAGAAACACGGAATTATTGTTAATTATTATTTTTTTTTTAATTTCTAACAAAATTCACATTATGACATTACTTTTGCCCCAGGGTCATGGTTCTTGATACCTCTATGAAAGTACCTTGTTGTCTTTCAGAAAGATTAAACATGAAAATGGAAATCAGAGGCACATATGGATTTTAAAATCCCTGTCTAGTCTACTGAGTGTGTGCTAGTATCCTTGGATCCAAAATCAGACTCTAGAATACCTTTGGGAAGGTCTTAAAGGGTCTAAGAGACTAATTAAACCATAATTCTACTTGGAAAATCTTTCTTAAAATAAGAAAAGTAAAAGCTGGCAAGACAACGAAAATATAGAGGAGTATCGGCAAAACTTTCTTTGGCGCCATTATGAAGAGGAAGCAGAATAACATGATCATCGTATCTTTGATGGATCTTCACAAATGGAATGACATCCCATTTTTACATAATACACAGTTAAATGGCCAGCAATTAATTGAACTCTGTCAGTGGGTTGTGTAGATATTGACGCAATGTTTTATTAAAATGAAATAATTGATAAAATTTCAAGGTCCATTTGTTCAATGACTTGTTTACTTGCAACGAATAAATTGCCAGGAAATACATTAAAAATTCAATGCATGAAAAATTCATCAAATTGAATGTAAATTGAATAAAAAAGCAATTTTTTAATTCAACTTTTATTAGAAGTTTACGAGTCTATATACGAGTGTGTACATACTTAAAAGAAATGCAGACCTGCTGGTTTGCCTCACTTAATCATTGCTGCACCTGTAACCTGTTTTATTGCTTTTAAAGAAAAAATAAATACATTTTTTTGACACAACGTATATGACAAAGTTTTGGTGACGCTTGTCAAGATCGAAGTAAAGCGTATCTCTACGGTTCTACTATGAATGATGGCTAGTAGAGCGCAAGCCAACTAACTGACTAAACAATGGCAACAAATGGTTTGTTTGTCTTAAGAAACTCTGTTAAGTGTCGAAGATAGTCAGGGCATTAAGTGAAATTCATATGTCACAAATTTCATTTATTATTTCCTCTGTACAGGGAGTCCTGAACGCAAAGCGTCAAATCGCATTTATGCCGTGGTCAAGGCACTTCGCTAAAACAGCGAATAACACGGTTACCGAGATTGTTTGAAAGTTAGGTGTTGCGAATGGCGTCGTCATTCTGGAGCAAAACCCCGTTTTTGGTAAATACGTCGTCCATCGCCAGCAGGAAGAGGATTGGCGATAGAACATCCCTCTGTCTAACACCCTCTTGCACTACGAAGGAGTCGGATAGCTGCCCATTGTGTAAAACAAAACAACTTGCGTTGTTGTAGGACTCCCTAATAATGGCAACAATTTTTGGGGGACTTCCTCTACCAAGCAACGATCTCCATATACATTCTCGGCTAACTCGATCAAAGGCCTTCTCAAAATCCACAAAGATGAGGTAAAGCGGTGATTGAAATTCCATAGACTGCTCAAGGACGATACGCAGGGTGTTGATATGGTCGACACATGATCGAACACTGCGGAATCCAGCTTGATGCCTCTTGAGTGTAGACTCGATTCTATCCTTTATCCGCACGAGAATGATGGTTGCCACTAATTTTGGGAAAACAGACAAAACAGATACCATCACGCCAATTGTTGCAATTCTTAAGCTAACCTTTCTTTGGCAGTTTTAACAATTACACCATCCTTCCAGTCCTTATGATAGCTTTCGTTTTCCCAAATAATTTGTATCAACGGATGTAGAATACTAGTCGTTGTTACGGGATCGGCTTTCAGGAATTCAGCTGGTATTCTATCAAGTCTAGCTACTTTGTTGGTTTTGAGGAGATTTATTGAATTTTGGATTTCCGATTCTGAAGGGGGCTCGCTGTCGATACCCCTATAGGACCTGCGCTTTTTGTTAAGTTGGGGCACTTCAGCACTCTTCTCAACGGAATCCTCATTTAGCAGGGCACAAAAATAATCCTTCCATCTGCGTAGCTGATCCTCAATTGATACCAAAAGTGTGCCATCCATACCCATTCCAGGATGATTGGTGTTGCTTTTTTTCTCAATAACATCTTTGGATATTTGGTACAGTTCAAGTATATCTCCTCTTCTTGTAGCGTTTTCCGCATTATCTGCGAGTCCGTCGAACCTCACCCTCCTGTAACGTCTCACACAGCGATAGACCAACTTGTGTGCAATGCGATACTCGCTTTGCAATTCAGCCTTTCGTTGAACATCTGCTTCGACATTTATGTGGCTTGTTAACATAACCTCCGAGAAGAAAATGACCTTTATCCAAAAGGATTGTTAAGTAACTAACATCTGCTTTATTTTTTAAATCAGAACGGTCAGCTGGCGGACGTATCTTGAGCTCTTTGATTCTTGTAAGCAAACAAACCGAACCTCTATACAATATTCCTCTTTGGAAAGTTAGCCGTTTAATTGTTGCGTGACGTGCTTGGATTTTCTTCCAACTTCGGACAACAGCACCAAAATTTTCATCTATGCCCACCTGATTAGAATTAGGACAAAGCCAGTGAACTTCGCCTTGTTACGATGGTAACATGCCGGTCCAAAGCCCGGGTAAAGGAGGAGGGGTTGAGGCACCGGATTTGTCCTATCCTCAGTTAAAGCTATTCCTAATCCAAGGTGGAACAGCGTACGCTGATTAATGCATAGCTAAGAGGGTGCTTAGTCGATAGTATGGGGACTCTGAATACCTGGCGACCTTCGGTTTCAACTGGCCTTCCCATGGCATACCGGGCTCTGTCATGGATGACCTCCTTTCCCGGATACTCGTGGGTCATTATTGATATTATTGATTCAATTTTTAATATTTATGAAATCGATCCATCTTAAAGCGAAGCAACCCGCTGTATCTAGAGAAGCTTTTCAGCTTTCGATCGCCTACCCCATGTTGGCCTCAACTGCTCGGTCTGCTGTTGAGCCGCCGAACCCTACCCAGAATTCTGACGGTGTAGCTATACGGGTTCCATCTGATACCCGCGAGGTCGTCAGAACTGAGGATGTGGAATCAGTCACTTCTGATTCTGACGCATCCACAATCGCTGATGCATGTAGCGTCATCTCGGAGAAATCCTTCTAGATGCTCTTCTAGATGGGCTACTGATCCAGCAACACCGAGGTGAATTCATTAAATTTAACTTGCTAGAGAGAAAGCGACTTAAAAATGCTTTAGACATGAGCAAGGATAGGGAGAGTGGTCTTGCTTTTGCCAAAGCCGACTAATGAGCTCCATAAGGGTGTTACAGGTGACCCCGCATCACGCGAACCGCTACCCTCAGCAAGCGGTTCTACGAAGAAAATATAACCATTGGTCTCAACCAAGATCTTTGGGTTATTAGCGGACAGATAAAAGATCTACGGAACGGGAGAAGTAAGTTGATCTGTAAATGCGGGGAGCTAGTGCCAAGGCGGCCTGCTTGATTGGTACGAACATAAACTTTGTTCCCATACCAGAATTCATAACGATAGACCTGGTGACCCTGCTGATTGAAGTTCCAACCGAGAGGGGAACACAGAACATCGTGTTTGCTTCAGCATATTTCCCCGGCGACGACAAGAACATGCCGCCCTTAGAGGTTTAGGAGCTGATAGAGCACTGCCGGAACAGAAACTTCCAGTACCTCATAGGATGCGATGGAAATGTACATTATGAGGTCTGGGGCAGCAGCGACTTCAATAGAAGTGGTTAGTGTCTTTTAGAATATCTTATTAGTAGTAATGTAGATATACTAAATAAAGGATCCAAACCTACCTTCATAAATGCGATTCGCGAAGAAGAGAGAGGACCTCACTCTCGCCAGTCCATTTATCTCCAACCTTGTTGAAAAATGACATGTGTCCGACGAAGATTCACTGTGAGACCATCAACACATCAGGTTTAACCTGCCTGGCAAACTGGCACATGCTTCTTCTAGATATGATCCAAAGTTCAAGACTGGAATCTATATCGGGGACTTTTCCTCTCTAAAGTAGATATGCTTGTCACATCTATTAAGTAAACATGGGACTTAAGTGAGGCAGCGTATCAACTTAATGATGTCTTGCTCTATACCTATCATGACAGCTGTGTCCCTAAAACCAGCTTGTGCAAACGAAAGGTTCCCTGGTGGAACGACTAGCTGGCTAAGCTTAGGAAGAAAGTGCGAAAACTCTTTAACGCTGATAAACGCACGAAGAGTTGGGAAAAATATAGGTTCGCCCTTGCAGAATACAACTCTGAATTAAGACGATCCAAACGTGCCACATGGAGGAAATGCTGCGAAAACATTGTCGAAATAACAGTAGCTGTCCGAATCCATAAAGCATTAGTTAAGGATCAGACAAACTGTGTAGGTTTATTAAAAAAGACCGATGGCACCTACACGTCGGACCATGAGGATACAATCAGAACCATACTCCAGGTTAATTTCCAAGGTTCGTCTACTCTGGTTTCTGGAGCTGTCGACTTCGTGGCTAATAAAGATTTTCAGAAGCTGACTCCTACTCCATTATATCCCCAGAAGCTGGAGAAGATTTCGGGTGTTTTTCATTACCAAAGCAGGCCATGAATCAGCAAGGGATTTTTGAGGCACCTAAGTCTCTCATCGTTCTTGCTAAAGACTCTAGACCGAATTCATTATATCAGGCAACGAATTGACGTCACACAAGCATCGAGATCTCAACACGTCTATCTTAAGGGTAGGTCCACGGAAACCGCCCTCCATCATGAGGTAGTGCGAACGATTGAGGACAGGATTAACTACAAGCAGTTTACGCTAGCTACCGTTTTATATAGAAGGTGCCTTCAACAATGTTAACAATGAGGCCTTTAAGGAAGCTCTGACCCAGTCACGAGTAGAATCCTTCCTTACGCAATGGATCATATCCATGCTAGGTATCAGGATTATTCATGCCAACCTTGGCAGCTGTAACGAGTCGACAGAGGCACTCCCCAAGGAGGGGTCATCTCTCCCTTACTGTGGCGGATGGTAATGCTACTAAAACTTGAAGAGGATAGGACAAAGGTAGTTGCGTACGAAGATGACGTGGTGATACTCGTAGCAGACCAGTACCTTTCCGTGATCAGTGAAGACATGGAAAGGGGCATGTTTAAAGTCAGCTCCTGGGCAACAAGCTATGGCCTTGTAGTCAACCCTGGGAAAACTGAAATGGTATTGTTCACTACTAAATCCACAATACCGGCTTTTATCCTTCCAATACTCAATGGGAAAAGTCTCAGCCTTACCCCCAGCGCAAAATATCTCTGAGTAATCTTGGATATGAAGCTTAGCTGGAAGGCTAACATAGAAAACAGAGCTATGCCAGCAGCACAACCATCGGCAGGAAATGGGGTCTTCAAACAAAGATGGCTCTCTGGCTGTACACAGCTGTTGTACGACCAATTCTTACCTATGTATCACTGGTCTGCTGGCCAGCGATGAAAAAGAAGTGTAACGCCACCTAACTCAGCAGATTATGATGACACTGACATCGATGCCAACGGGGAGGCATTATACTCCAGCGTGCGGCCGTCAAATTCATGTGGGCGGCCTTCATCCAAGCATCTTTTCAGCAAATTCATCGCCAATTTCTCTTTTAATCAAAAAATCCAGTGGTCGATGATCAGATTGTCTTGTCCGACCGAGGCCCATAACACCATCTTGCACCTATAACCTCCCGACATATTTATCAAGTATGTTGCAACGTTCAGTGCAGAACGACTCAGAGAATCTGGGTGGTTTGTTACTTGACATACGGGTACTGTAATATACTGCAGACAGTACTGAAGGCATGATACCATCATCTACTGACTACTACTTCCCTAAATTTAGCATCAACTCCTCTTTCAGCGTCCAGTTTCCTACCAAGGGAAACTGGAAGATGGGGCAGTAACGAGGAAATTTGACGCAGCAGGATGATCTAAGTCTGTCAAGGACATACAAGCTACCCGATTCAGCTGGCACGGGTCACTGGCCAGTGGCAGCTATGCTGCTAAGTTCGGTATACCGCACAACAACTTCTGCAGAAGTTGCAAAGATGAAAGAAACTCTCATACACTTCCTCCACAGCCCTAGCAGGGCCAAGACACCGCATTTTAGGTGAATCATTTTTTCACGACCTGAAAAAACTCTCAGATTACATCGGGTTGATCTCGTATCTAAACGCTACAGGCTAGATTTAAACAAATTATATATTCCTGCTAGGTCCCGTGAGATTTGTTGCATCAAAATGGCGCACACTAGCGCTAATTGAGGACCTCCCAAGTACAGCTGGGTCCACCACTCTACCTACCTACCTATACGGATGATATTTCATCATAGTTTAAGAATTACAATAGTGCGTGCGTGCGTAATTGAGTGACAGGGATACTCTCAGATTTGAAATCATCTTCTGTTCTGTTTGTCTGCCTGTCGGATCAAATAGTTTCTAATCTACAACAAGAATCAGTTGTTAATGCAGCGAATACACAGACTATCGCAAGCAATACTCTACAGATAATTTTGTATATTTAGAATTATAAAACAGTCTATCTCTATTAAGTAAATTCAAACTGAAACACATTGTGGTCAAGTACAATGCGTATCTATGAAGGTTAACAGCCGTGTAGTATTCGGACAACTAACAGACAGTGTGACAGACAGACAGACAAACGGACAAACCAATACCTTGCATCGATTTAGAAGTCCGTTGATAAATAAATTGATCAATAACAACCATAAATCACAGTCACATGGTGCGGAAGAATGACAATTGTAATTTTATTGGGAAGGTATACATTTTATAAAATCAATTTGAAAACATTGTGCTTCACTTCTTATAACTTTTGTTATTCCGACCACGAATTGGATAATTTCACTTGACAATAATGTTGCCTGGAACGTGATGAGTAGTACGTAGGCTCGTGGAATAAGCGTCATTTTAGTACAGAGGTCTTTTTGCAGACAAAAACCAATAACAGTAAAAATATAATTTATGCTTTTTACCATTCAACGGTAAATCCATTCCGACTAATAAATTCGAAATTTCGCCTTGCGATACTCGACTCGGTTTTGTATATATATGAGGCAGGCACGAAGGAGAAGATACGCGCCAACGTTCATAGTGTTGTCCAGTGCAAAGCTGCTTGCTTGTCTGGACGACTGATAACGCAAATGAGCTCATCACATTATTATTTTTTTTTTATTCAAATCGGTAATGAATCTAGGTCGCTTAGATACACCTTTTGCGATAGTGATAGCTTTTTTTGCAATAAGAAATAAACCACACTGTCGCTGGGTAAATGATAAATCAAAACATAAAATCAGGTATTGGGACATTAAAGACAAAAAATTTATTAGCCCAGGGCTATACCACCCAGTATACCACCCACTGAGAAGTTTTTTTTTTTATAAAAACATTATTAGATAACCTGCCAACTTTGCCGAGATAAGCCATTTTCGTCACGCTGACGCTTAAGCAGAACAGAAAACTTTCTTTCTTTCAGAAAAAAAAATCTCTCTCAGCTACCAGAAGCTTTACCACTGATAACGTCGATTTGGTCTCTTTCGAAGCTTTGCCCTTCATTTGGCTGATGCCAATGCTATCCAATGATATATTTGTAGAATGGTTACAGTTACGCTGACCTTCAAAGATTCAAATTTGTGGCGCAGGAAAAACTTGGAAAATTTACAAAAAATTGCACTCTCAGATAACTGAGTTTGCTGATATCGCCACCGGCACCGGCAGTTCAATAAAAGCTTATCTGGGATTATAATACGAGTATACTCGAAAATGATAAAATATGGAATAGGTTTTTATTCATTGCTCGAAATGCAATCGCCGATAAGGTAGCAATTCATAGAAATTGATAAAAATTGATAGAAAATTCGAGCTACAAAATGCGGCTTCATGAACAGTCGCCGAAAAATACTGGACATTTTTATACAGGGTGTCCGCCGGGAAGATATACTACTTTGTTTTGCCGCCATTTTGGTAAATATTTGTTCATATTTGACAGTCGTTGTAAGTTTATGAGGTCAAGGCGGTCATGGTAAGGAGGTAGGATAAGGTGATTATCCCAAGGTAGACCTCGAAGTGCAAATCGGAGAAAACGACGTTTGATGCTCTTGATTCTGGACACATGAACTTGATGATAGGGGGACCACGCTTGACTAGCGTACTCAAGTTGTAGGTGGACAAAAGTGATGTAGAGGATTCTGGTCACATAAGGGTTGGAGAATTCTTTGGACTACCATTTGGGAGAGCCAAGTGCTGAGATGGCTTTAAGAATTATTTCATCAATATCGTTAGGTTAGGTTAAGGTGGCTGTCAGTGAAACCGACACACTTAGACCTGTCCATTGTGATACCACACGGATCAGGGAAAAATTCCTTCCACCTACTCGATGAACCAATTAGAGCTTCGTATGAAGGGTAGGAGACTACCAATGTCAATGTTGATGAGATCATTAGTGTTGTTGAAAAAGAAAGCTCCCATATGGAGTTTACGTTTTTGGCAGAGGGCTGCACAAGTACAGAGAAGATGGACGATGGTCACCTCATCCTCTTCCTCCTCATCCACCTCATCCATGCAGCTTCTGCAGAAGTCATTCGAGAAGACTCATGTCTTGCTGCATGCCTGCCTATGAGACAGTGTCCAGTGATGAAACCTACAATAGCACCGATGTGCGATCTTTTTTTTGTGAGATCAAACACTTGGAGCGTTTCGGATCCAGATTGGGCCAGATCTGCTTTGTCGCTATGCAAGTTTGACCAGCTACAGTTAGTTTTTACATTAGCATCCCGCTTTAACAAGAGTTTGCATGCAGCGATTGGTATGCCTATGGAACCATTATCAGGTAAAAAGGGTAGTGTAGTTCCTTGCTTGGCGAGTTCGTCAGTCATACAGTTACACGGAATGTCTCTGTGCCTCGGCATCCAACACAGGTGGATCCGCAGTCTTCACGAGAGATGATCGGCAGTTAGGGGCTAGAATTGAATTTGTAGAGACTAGTTCGAGGGATTTTAGAGCAGCTTGGCTATCCGACAATATACGGATATCATTAGCGGATATGACGTTTCTCTTCAGCCAAGACAAGGCTTCACTGATCGCCATAATTTAAGCCTTGAAAACACTACAGTGATTTGGAAGACGGAAAGAGAGGCTAAGATTTAGATTTTTTGAGAAAACACCTTCGCCGACTGTGTAAAAATGACTGTGTTCATCTTCCAAGTAAGCGTCTTTGTCCTAGAATGATCACTAATTCAATTAATTTAAGTTGTAACAAGTAAATATAAAAAAAAACTTCGTTTTTCGGGTACAAACTTTTATACGAAACACGCCACACAGTCGTTTATTATTTGGTAAGAATCGCCAAAATATCTGTTTTTGAGGTCGGGGCTATATCAAAGAATTTTCTTTTTCTTCGCTTCACACACGACTCGCGACACACGTCAAAATCGGGATATTAAAATGGGCCTCTGACATTGAGCCGCTCACAAAATTTCGTGCGAAAGATGGTTAAAATCCAGAGTGTACCAGAATTCGTGGCACAAACGAATGTTTATTTTTTAACACGATCTGGAAGAGTGTGCCTATCCAATAAAGTCATTTTTATAAACTTTCTTATCTTCTGTCAAATTAAAACAATAGATTTGTGATGTCTTTTTGTTTTTGATTGATTTTTAAGTAGCTCTGGCGGAAAAATAATGTACTACAGATAGTTAGATAGATAGACATGAAATTGGTGGTTAAAATGGACACATGAAAATGGAGTCGGTCTGGCTTATTGTACATTGTTTAATCTTAAAAATTTAATTTTCCTTCAAAAAAGATTAACAGTAACCTTGTAGCTGGAAGTGTTCAAGTCTTATAGAGTTTGAAGCATGTAAGATCAAAAGTACGTTTTCATTCATTTCACAAACTTTCCATTTTAATCCTGTTCCTGTTGACCTATTGCAGAAATATTATGAAGTTGTAGAAAATTCAATGGGATTTAATACTGCATTTGTCAAAAAAAAAAAAAAAATCCAAGAGTATTTTTCGAAATAATCGCAATGTTTAAAAATAATATTTAAAAAAAACTTTGACGACGTTTATATTGGTACGGGTTTTAAAAATTTAAAAAAAATTTAATTTTTTTGACCTTTAAGATTTCATTTTCTATCAAAATAGACCAACAGTGATATTGTAGCTAGAAGCGTTCAGGGGTTACAGGATGTAAAGTGATGTAAGCTCAAAAGTACGTATCTCTGTTTTAAAACTCTACGTACACCACAAAACAATTGATAAAAACCATTCTGTTTTGAATATTCCTATGCGTAATACCATTTAAGAATCTGCATTAATGTCGCAAGTTTTTCTGATAGTTGGTCAACTATATGTAGTACATTGTTTTTCCGCCAGAGCTATTTAAAAATCAATCAAAAAATTTTGGGAAACAAAAAGACATCACAAATCCATACTTTTTAATTTGACAGAAGATAATAAAGTTTATAAAAATGACTTTATTGGAAAGACACACTCTTAAAAATTAAACACAAACAAAAGAACTGTTGGTTTTTTTTTAAATTAAATTTTTAGTGGCGGCTATGCGATTTTACTCAAAAATACTAAAAATGGAATAACTTTTGAACCATCAACAATTCGATAAAACTTAATTTGGCTATTTTGGTTGGAAATGACCTCCGCTATCACCCTGCTTCGTTTGTAACACGAATTCTGGGACACCCTGTATACCTCAAAAAAAGAGAAAATGTCGCGATTTCAAACCATTATACGTTTCACACGCGAAACGTGATACGCGTCATACGTGGAGTATAATGCTATTTTGGACTTATATAATAATAAAATTGTCAACCCATCACACGCGCTGCACGCGACACACGCGACACACGTCATACTCGGAATATAAAAAATGCTATTTTGGAATTAGACACTCACAAAATGTCAGCTCTCTGTGGAATGTGGTGTGGAAGGATGGTGGTTAAAAAGGAAATCAAAGTGGTCGAAAATACAGACAAAAAGGGGTCAAGTTAAACAAAAGTTTTTTAAAAAAATTGCTTTTTCGTATAATGTAAGAATAGATTGTATTTTTTTTATTACCATGCTCTCACAATGAAAAACTTAATACTTAAGACTTACAGGATTGTATGGATTTCCAACATAACGAGCAAAAAATTTTTTTTTGTCAAAACCAAAATATATACAATCCTGTAAGTCTTACGTATTAAGTTTTTCATTGCGAGTGAACACTGATTTCATGACAGTATCAAACTACTCACTATAGCACATACTTAGTAATGTACTCATAGACTGTGACACCTCAATATTAAAATACCAGCAGTCCAGATCAGAAATCGGAAGTCGATTTCTAAATGCAAATACATAATTGGTCATAGTTCCAAATATAATTTCGATTGGCATTTGCATCACATACAGATGCACATACGGAGGAGTGATTGCCTGCTCTGAACTTGCACTTGCGTTGATCGGCGTTCACCCCAAATGGGATGAGGCTAGTCTTTGCTGCTCTAAACCTGTAAGTAATTGAGCTTGAGAGATTTTGCTGACTAAGTGGCCATTTGCATTGCAAAATTCTCATACCTAGCCACTTACCTACAGAGAATTTGCGGAAACAAAGAATCACCACCCCACCCCACCGTCAACCGAAAACAACAACAAAGAAGATCGTCTCACGACTTAAGTTGCGCTCTTTGATGTGCGACTGACGACTTGTCGACATTTTATAAAACGTGACCACATATTGTTTTTAATCAAGAAGCGATTCATGCTTTTTATCAAGATTTTATTGTAGCTGTAAAAACACAGCTGCATTCACCTCGTACCTCTTTGTTTTCCCTCACCGTCCGGTGATCACCAATCTTCACTTCGGTGTAAACTTTTAAATGATACACGTATAGCTCAGTTGTTTGTAATGCGTTGGCGTTGTACTAGTAACGTGCCACCACTCTGTTGATATACTCTTCTCGCTCTGGCGGTATTCTTTTTTTTTTAAAATCGATCGATTTGTAACAAATTATTCTAGATACGCGTATGCAGACGGATGCTCTGAATGAAATGTTTTCGACCGACTAGGCGACTACTTCAATGACAACGACAGCCGTATGAATATATGGGCCAATTTTTTTTTATTACAAAATATCTAATTTTTACACATCAATAGCTACACTTTTATTTGAATTTTTGTTTAGACAACTTATTAAGATTTTATTTAATTTTTTTTTATTTTATATTATTATTGCCAAACCAGATAAAAAAACCAGGCTATGTGGAAAAATGGCTTATAATTCTCGTAATAACAAAGAAAAAACACGGATCTTTAAACGCTCAGTTGTTGTTGTTGGGGAGAGTATTCGCTCGCTCGAACGACAACGATCGGTCGGTCATTCGATTCGATACGATACGATTCGCTGCTCCAACTTAACGATCAGACTCTCGAGTATGTACTGAAATGGGTTTGCGCGAGAAACACTCTATTAGCTTGGAACTGGGTAGTGGGTTCTTCTGTTGGTGTGCGCCTTGTGCTTTGGGCCAACACCACTGCACAGACCACATATGTAGGTAACAAGTAATAACAACAACCAGCAAAGTCGTTCAAGTGGTTAATTTGACAAATCGATCGTTGCCTGCAGATGCAGATACAAACTCGTATGTATAGAAGCACGAGTGCAATCGAGATACTGTTGGTGCTTGTGATGATGACAGCTGTCGTTATCGCTTATAAGATAAGAGTGCGATGCGGTGCGGTGTTCTGACAGTTCGTTTAGAAATAACGTAAAGTATATGGCACTGCATAACTTTACCCAACAGTAGTACAGTGCAAGTTATCTACAAATTTTAATTTTTGCTTTAAAACAATTTCCCATAATGCACTAAGCCTCATTGGACGCATCACGAACACAGCGCCATAAAATCATACGCCGGAGAGAGGATTGCGCTACGCCTTTCGCTAAAAGTAATGAGAAAAGTGTTGCTGAGAGGTAATTTTTAAATTCACTATATTAGCTTAGCGTCCGGATATGTTTTTTTGTTTGTAGCTGGCTGGCAAGATTTTGTGATCAATTTTTAATCCACTTACTACTTTGCACAATACCCGAAGGATGGTATGCTGAACTATTCGCTGAGACAAATAGTCCGATCCGATCCGATATTCGTATGTTCCGCGAAGAGACAAACCAATTCATCGCACATACACCTCTACATCCAGCAGACTATAAAGCAGCCCTAAATGCAATTCATCAAGCGTCAGTCAGAGCCGAACTAGATGATCGCCAAAATAACATCGTGTTGGGAGGTCGCCCTCCCCCTATACATCAAAGCGAGGAAATCCTCCCCAGACAAACCATAAACCAGATCAACCCTTACACAACTGAGATCAGGATGAAGCTCTTTTCTGAATAGCTACATGCACCGCTTACGTGACAGCATCATCGATCAATGCCCGAACTGTGGTGCATCACCACATAACACAGCTCATCTATTCAGCTGTCCGTCCCATCCGACGATACTCACACCGGTATCACTATGGACACAGCCTGTCGAAGCAGCCGCATTTCTGGGCCTAGACTGTTCCGACAGCTACACAAACACAACAACCCAACGTTTGGACTAGCACGAATTAATAGTTGCTACAACAACAACAACAACAAATAGTCTTTCTCAGCTAGTGAATGATCCTACACGAACTCCTGACATTGCGAATCATTTCGCCAACAATCTGGACTTGTTTGTTGCCTCTCATTCTGATAAATAAACCGTTAATGTATCATCACCTCTAGGGCCATCCGACCATTTTGTTATTTATCAGCTAATTTCACCACTCAGTTAAAGAAAAAAAACTCCAAAAAGTGTGGCATTATGTGAATTCTCATTGGGACGGCCTTAATACATTCTTTAGGAAATTTAACTTGGTCACTTTACCTCAATCGTAACACTGGTCACGTTACCTCAATAGTAACGTGGATACCGGCGCGGATCTCACCATACACAAAATCGCTGCACCGAATGGTATTCCCCCATTAGTTCTGAAGAGGTGTTCTTCGTCGCTGGAATTACCATTGCAGCATTGCATTGCTTTTCTACTTATCGTATTCTCGTGGACTCTTCCGAGCAGCATTCGTCCAGCCTATATAAAAAAACCAACCCATAAACATTTTCATATAAATTCTCTAATCAATCAAAGAAATCTATCTATCTATATTCTATATATATATATATACTTCTATACTAATATTATAACTGTGGGCAGTGGTTTCAGTAGAGAGCGGTCAGTTTGGTTGGGTCAGTAGGGTGTAAGGAGCAGCCAGACAACGCCTGTTATTTTAGCTTTTGGTGGGTCTAAACGGTGTCTTGAGGGTGAAGGTCGGCGGGTCTCGGTTAACGCCGGGGTTAACAACTTGTCCAATATAAGTGCTGAAAAATAAAAACACATAAGAAGCACTCTATGCTTTTGTAGTTCAAATTGTAAAGCAGCGTTGCACACAAGCACACAGTCATTATAGTATGCGGTGTGATCTGATGCCGCTATATGGCATGTTTGTTAAAAAAAAAATATGGAAGCCTTCCGACACCGGGGCCCGATCACTACCAAATTAAAATAGAAAGCATTGTCACCAGAAATACACATGTGTCCAAAGTTTCAATAAAATCGGGCTTTGGAAATTAGGTTAAAAATTGATCGAAAGATTCCACCGAACGAACAGAACAGAGCCACGCTGTCGCGAAGTTAATATAGAGAATTTAAAAAGACGTCATGTCTCTCTTCTTACAGACCCACAGCACTAATGTCCCTTCTTGCTAGGGTCATGAAAACGCTGACTAACCGTCCGCTTATCTTGAATCACGAGAACTACGAGCACTTAATGAGCAACAGTGTTATAGTTTCCGTAGACAACGTTCTACTGATAGTGATCTGATGGCATATCTCACCAAAAAGTGGAACCAGTCTTTTAACAACTTTGGTGAAAGCTACCATCTGAATAACTCGCTTCAAGCTGAATAGCTCGCTACTAGATAAATAGCTTGCTACTTGCTGCACAGCTTGATACTAGCTGAATAGCTTGCTACTAGCTGCTTAGTTTGCTGCTAGTTGTATGGATCGATACTACCAGAATGAGCTGCTTAGCTTGCTACTAGCTGCATAGCTAAATACTAGAATAGCGTGATACTAGTTGTAGAGCTTGCTACTAGCTGAATAGCTTAATACTAGCTAATTAGCTTGCTCCTAGCTGTCTGGTTTGCTAATAACTAAATTGCTTTCTATTAGCTGAATAGTTTGCTACAACCTGAATATATTGCTATTAGCTTCTAAGATTGCTATTAGCTGAATAGCTTTCTACTAGCTGAATAGCTTGCTTGCTAAAAAGACAGTGCCCACTAATGAGACCTATTATAGCATCAATGTGCAATCTCTTCTGAGTGATCAAACACTTGAAACGTTTCGGATCCAGCTTTGGCTGGATCTTCTTTGTCGCTAGAAAAGTTACTCCATTTGACCACCCACGGTTAGTTTTTCGGTAGCGTCCACCTTTAACATGAGTTTAAATGTGTCGATAGATTTGGCTAAGGAAGCATTTTCACGTAAAAAGGGGGAAGTGTAGTTCCATGTTTGGCGAGCTCATCAGCCTTACAATTTCCCCGAATGTCTCTATGCCCCGGTACCCAACATAGGTGAATGTTAAACTGCTTCTATATCTCCTTGAGCGATGATCAGCAGTTTAGAGCTATAATGGAGTCTGAGTTGCTCAGTGGAATCCTAAACGAATCCTGAACAGAGAGTGTCCAATTATGAATGGAATGTCGAGCGCGGTGGAGTTAGTTGTGCGAAGTGCTCCGCTCTTACATACCTGATCTTTCGCCTTTGCTTAGCTTGTCATGATTTACTGCTTACCTAAGGCAGTCCACCATACAGCCACACTGTATAGAAGTGTAGGTCTTACTACCGCTGCATATAGCCAATGAATGATATGGGGTTGAAGCCCCTATTTGTTTCCAATGTTTTTTTTTGCATGAGAAGAGTACCACTGTGGCTGTACGAACTCTTTCTTGTATGTCTGGCTTACAGCTTAGCTTTCTAATCAGAAATGAATCCACATATTTGGCTTCTTCAGAGAAAGTTAAGCTAATGCTCTTAATAAATGGAGGGTCTACATGCGGGATTTTGTATATCCTTGTGAAGAGGACAACTTCCGTTTTACAAACTTTTCAACATGCTTTAAAATCAAATCAAGCCGTTTGAAGATTATTTAAATTTAAGGACCTGATTCTTTAGGTCTGAGTTCAATCTTGGTAAAAGGAAAAGGCTTCTTCGCGGTAGAGTAAAGTTTTTATTTAAAAAAGAAGACTGCACATACTTTCCACTGCTGCCTCCTCTTAAGCAGAAACACTGACTACACTGACTGTTCAAATGTTCCTGCCAAGCTGAGCCAGTCATTTTGAAAGTTATTGCTTCTGTCACTCAGTCAATCCAGTTCCAATTACATTTTAGTGCAAAAAATTCCAAATTACAAGCATGTGCACGACAACCCGTTGACTAGGCACAAATACAGTATGCCACAAAAAAAAAAGCAATGATGGAACTTTGCATATTGCATTTCCTCTTGAAACTGTGAACCAATAAGGCTGTGACTGTGGCAGCAGCAGTTGCTGAGCGCGGCGTACATATTGCGGACATTCAATTAACACCAAATGTGTGCAACGTGCCGGCTGTACCAACACAAAAACTGACTGTTAACAATAATTGTTGTTGTTGTGATACTCTGATTGTGGCTTATTGCATATGGGTATGACTTCGACTATACGTGTAGATGATTAGCAAAAGAAAAAAATGCAACAACAGTGCACTCAATTGCGCTAGGAAAGCATCGAAATCAACACCCGTGGTGTGGGGTGGGTTGAGTGTTTTGTGAATGAATCGGAGGCGAATTCTATTAGCGTCACCAACAACAATAATTCTTTTTATACACTCGTACAAATACCAAAAGCAAAATTGCATTTGTGATTTATTTCTGGAGCGAACGTGCGGATTCAATTTATTGCCATAGGCTAACAATTATTTTAAATGTGAGGAATTTCTTTTTGGTACACAGAATAGGAAATGTTGGCGATTTTTTTTAAGGGGAAGCTATGTAGTGGAAGGATTGGAATTCTGTTGGCAGGGTTTGTTAGGCAATTGAACCAATAGTTCCTAAAGACGAACGAACAGGCAGATTAGGCTGACAGACAAATACGTAATATGAAAAATAACGTGCAGGGAATTAAGTTCTCGGGGATTCATCTTAAAGCGGAGTTGTTGTGTGGAATTAATTCCAAAGCACGATGGGAACTAAATAACTTTTTTATTGGTCATGTAACAGTTTTTACATATATCACTCGTTTTAGAATATTTTCATAATAGACAATGAACGAATAATGAATATGATGAATATTCCAACTTAAAAAAATCAAGGTTTATTTGATAATTTTGACTTTTGCAATAAAAAACAACCCGCCCACTTAAATGTCTTCATTAGGTTTAAATTGGTATCATTATGTATGGAATTATCTTGAGCAATCAAAATGCAAAATGATTGTTTACCAATGTAATATGCAAGAGAAACACCAAAGGCGCCACCGTACTGTGTATATGGGCTTACGATTCCCCATATCGAATAAAAAATAAAATAAAAAAAACAGCCCATAAGAAAACAACCCATAAAAATTAAAAATGTTCATCTAAATTCTCTAATTGGAGATACATATGTGTGCAAAGTTTGAACAGGGTTAATTTGGAAAAAATTAATATTAGAGCTACCTTCACTTCAAAATTTTTTAAAAATCTGTTCTCCCCGGAGATACAACACATGTGTAAACAAAATTTGTATGGGAAAAAAATTCAAATCAAAAACTTGAAAATTTTTACAAAAAGTTCGGTCTATCGGAGATACACATATGTTTGAAATTTAAAGTAAATCGGGGTAATTTTTAAAAAAATGTATGGCCCCGCCACTAGGTCACAGGACCCGCCCATTCGCTCCAAAAATTTTACAAAAACGTTTGTCCATCGGGATAAACATATCTTTAAAATTTAAAGAAAATCGGGCAATTTTTTTAAAAATTTATACGGTCACCCCTCGGGCATCAGGCATCGCTCAAAAAATGGCCAAAAAGTTTTTTCCCTGGGAGATACACATGTGTATAAATTTTTACCAAAATCGGGTTAATTTTTATTTTAAATTTGTATGAGACCCCACGACCCCAGGGCCAGGTCTGCAAAATTTTTACAAAAAGTGTTATCTATCGGAGATACACGCGTATATAAAATTTAAAGAAAATCGGGTTAATTTTTTAAAAGTTTTTGGGGCCCCACGACCCTGGGGCCTTTCCAAAATTATACGTATATAAAATTTGAAAAAAAAATTTGTGGGCCCACGACCCCGGGCCCGTGGTATCCAAAATTTTTACAAAAAGTGTTGTCCATCGGAGATACATATGTGTATAAAATTTAAAGAAAATGGGGTTTATTTTTTAAAAAATTTATATGGGCACCCCTCGGCCCGAAATTTTAATAGGTTTCTCCGGAGATACATGTGTGCAAAATTTCAATTAAATCGGGCTTTGGAAAGTGGGTTAAAAAATTGATCGCAACATTCCACAACAAACAGACCAATAGACGGACGTGCCATGGGCAAGAGAATTTAAAAATTGAAATTTTTCCTGTAAATTCTCTGTTCGGAGATTCGATTTTGTGGTGAAATTTTCCATTTGGTGGTGAAAACATAGCAGCCACAGCGCACGGTTGGTACGACGTGCATACAACGACGTACGAAGTACAACAAAAATTCCTTCTTTTGAGTTGAGTTCAAAACCTTCTCTATAGAAAGCCCGACTGTTCCGATCAAAACCTTCTATATAGAAAGCCCAACTGTTCCGATCGTACACAGATACATGCTTAGTTTTATCCAAAACGTATTTGTATTAGTAATCAACTAAAGAGCAAAATCCCTATAAAATTTTTCTGTTTCCCACTACACATCTTACGTTTCTCGCTCTTTGCGACTACTTATTTTTTGTACACTGTATTCACATTCCAAAATACAGACGCGTTTTGGATTGGTTTACAGCATTAGTATACGTAGAGTTGGGCTTTCTATAGAGAAGGTTTTGACTCGTGTCGTAATATTGTACAAAACACAAATTAAGAATGCACTCACACAATTGAGTGTACAACACCTTTCAATTGCGAAACCATTCAGTTTTGTATAAAAATATTTGTTCTACTTCCTCTTGATGTCTCTATACTCTCAGCTGCAACATAACAAAAAAAACCACAATCGTAAAGCAAGCAGCGCTGCTTACAGCGCATCAGCTCATCAGCGCACACAAAACACAGTCATTATAGTATGATATGATCTGATGCCGCTAAATGGAAAAATTTCTATGGGAGCCCCCCGATCCCGCGCCCGATCTCCCTGAAATTTTAATAGAAAGTATTGTCACCGGAAATATTCATGTGTGCAAAATTTCAATAAAATCGGGCTTTGGAAAGTAGGTTAAAAATTGATCAGAAAATCTGACCCGCCAGCCAGCCAGCCAACCAGCCAGCCACGGGCACGCTAAGTTAATACATATAGAGAATTTAGAAAACAACCCATAAAAATTAAAAATTTTCATGTACATAGAACACAGTCATCATAGTATGAAATGATTTGATGCCGGGAAAAAAAATTGTATGGGAGCCCCCCGACCTCACGGCCCGATCACTCTCAAATTTTAAAAGAAAGTATTGTCACTGGATATATCCATGCGTGCAAAATTTTAATAAAATCGGGCTTTGAGAAGTGGGTTAAAAATTTATCAGAAGATCTGGCCAGCCAGCCAGCCAGTCCGCCAGCCACGGGCACGCGAAGTTAATATGGAGATTTTAAAAATGAAACTTTGTCTGTATGTCTGTTCGCGGTTAACTCGAAGATCTGATATAGCTGAAATGCAATGTGGTGGGGACGGGTGGGATGGATATTTGTATGGGTGATATGTGGTGATGTTGTTGAGGGGTTTGATTTGGTGGATGGCTAGGTATTGTTTGATTAGACATTGACATGACATTGATTAGAAGACCATGCATTTGATAAATAGCGCTGATATTTATGGTGGGTGGAGGGGGGTTTGGGGGTATCTTAAGGTGGATTTTGGAGGGTTTTGGTGGTCAGTTGGATATTTCCGCTAGATTTCCATAAAAATTGTATCCAAAAAGAGTGATATAAATTATTCCAACCTAGCACGCCTTCTTAATCGTTTGAAGCGCCGAAACTTCTACGATTGGGCTCTGCAAAAGTTTGAAGAAAATCCTGAATTTTAATGAAAAATCATCTTAATCGATTAAGTTAATAGTTGGCTTGATGGTTTTGTCAATGAGCAAAATATGCATTATTGGACAGCAATAGACCCACATGAAGCACATGCACTCAGGATTGCATCCACAAAAAGTGACCGTTTAGTTTGGATTTCATGCCTATAGTGTGATTGGACCGTATCTTTTCTTTAAGTTTCCTAAAATAATCCTGTAATCAAGTCCTTCAAGTTTTCTATAATCGTCCAGTAGTCATCAGGTATGTTTCTTATAATAAACCCTTAGGTTTCCCATTGTTATCCTATAAACATACTTCATATTTACATATCATAGACAAAACATAATACCAAAAGTTACGATGCACAACTTTTACTCTTAATGCCTCGAAATAAGTTTTACTTCAAAGTCTTGCACTCCAATGGTTAAAAAACCAAGAATGCACTTTATTACGCACACCATCAACTATTTTCTCTGTATCTGCAAATTGTTAAGGCAATCAGTAAGACCTTCCTTTAGATATTTGAAACAGCTCAGACCCCTAAACCCAACAAGGATGAATTATTGTGCGCCCGAACGTCGAAGCTAATAATCAGAAGACAGAAACATTTTTTCAGCGTACGTGTGTCAGTTTGTAAGTTTGTCCACTCGTATATCTCGGCTTCTATCAGTCAGAATTTGATGGGAGTTGTTTTAAAACAATTGGTTAGCGCTCGGTTTGCAGTGGCATAATTTCTACGCGTATGATACATGGAAAAGTTGTTTTTCGACTTCTTTGAGGTCCATTCTAACCACCTTTTACACGACCTAGAGAGTTGAAATTTTGGGAGCAGCTAAGTCCCATACAGCATAGAGTCTCATGCATTCCGCGTATGACACGAGTGGCGCGTGTAATGTATGGTAAAGTGGAAAACGTGGAAAAAAACGTAAAAACAAAAAAAAAAGAAATAAAGAAATATTTTCGCCAAAAAAATTAAACTAAAATCCTTTTAATCTAATTCAGTCTGAATTACAACAATCCATACGAAAATCCTACCTGAGAAGCTCCGCTTTACTATCATTAAAGGAACATAGGACTTAGGTGCTTTTCATCAGGTTCTTATATATTTTATATTGTCTGAGTAGCAAGCGTCTTTTAGGAGAAATTCATGCAGGTAATTGCATAACTGCTCTAGTGTTAGTCAGAGCCTTATGCCTTATGTTAAGATATCGGGCTATTCGGTTAATTCTTAACAGGAAGGCAACATTGCTTGCAAAATTTCCTTGAGTGTCATATGTTCCTCAATAACTCTGACCACAAAAAACCTCTTATCATAATTTTTATTATCGGCCAAATAAAATGCCATTCAACTGGCACGACATGAGATTAACCGTGTCAACTTGTGGTAAAGCGCGACGCGATAATGATACAAATTCTTAACCTATCAATTAGGCAAACGTCTTGATGTTGTTATTATTTTTTGTTGGTTTCTTTTTAACGTAACTGATATGACCCGCAACCAACCTCAAATTACGAAACAAAGCCCAGATAGCAAGTAATGCTTACGCTGCATTTGCGGTCAATGACAAAATTTGAAATTGAGCTGACAAAGAAGCAAACAACTGACTCACCCAGCGAATATTAAACGTGCGGTGTTCCAAGTGCAGATTTTGTATATTTTACAGTTGTATTTTTGCTTTCATTCAAGTCTGAGTTTGCAATAATAACCTACATGTCTACGACTTTGCTTATTTGGGACATTGCAACTACAATCGGGAATATGTTTAGCCGGCAAATATGCAAAAGATGCAAGTTTTCAATATGTACAGTCATGTAGTTCCATTTCACAAAGGCACAGCAAAAACAATTTAAGCGTTGGAGGAGGGAGTTCTCGTCTGAATCAACCAATCAGGACAGAGTGGTATTTATTCCATTCAAACGCCAAGAGCAGCGAAATCCGAGACATGACATCTCATTTGCTCAACAAAGTTCTCGGTTATGAAAATGTATCATCGTTTATCTAAGCGTGTGTATTAGGAGATACCTTGGGTAATTTCAGACTATCCCTGTTTCCCCATTTTCAAAGGAATGTCTGTCCATCTTGTTTTGATGACGCGTCCAGTAATGCCACTAAACGGGATTTAAAGTGATTTTCCGTTGAGCTATTTTAATATTTCTTCAATAGCATCTATGGTGAAGTGGCCTTTTAAATATCATCCTGCTTTTGAGAAACGCTTCCGTTCTTACTTGTAGTCCCTGTCACTATCAATGCATAAGGGATTCCACTTCCCAATGCCAATAAATACCTACTAGTCGGTTCTATGTAAGTCATTATTTATGTAAGTCTGAATAACACCTACGAGTACACCTCAGACACTCTGCGGCATATATCCTATGACTATAAGTCGTATGCCCGTATACCCATTTCTCTTAAAGCTCAAACACTTCATATACATACCTTTACTCACGAGTTTAAAACAAAAAAGCATTCAAAAGTTATTATTTATATTTGAAGTAGTTGGCAACACGATACTTGGCATTATTATAAGCACATTTCTATGTCAGAAAAAAGGGCACATTTTCATGAAAGCTTTCAACACAATCTAATTTTAAAACCGAATTATTCAAAGCATATAAGCTTCTTACTTTACTCTCTTTGTCTTTATATATTAAAGCTCTCTTTCGAAAGTCGAATAGAAAGAGCATATTTTGTAGCTTTCCGCGATTTCTCTTAGGCAAATAAATTAAAAAAGAAATATTTAAACAACAAAACGTAACAGAAAAACAAACTATAAAAAATGTTATATACATTTACTGAAGATTCCCGCACAGTCCGTAAAATAAAGACCATTTTTTAAAAAACTTTTATTTAACTTGATTTGACCCCTTTTTGTAGGTATTTTCGACTACTTTGAAGTGCTTTTTAACAACCCTACACACGACTTAGAGATCTGCAATTTTGTGATTGTCTACGAGTAAGTCCAAAATAGCATTTTTTATATTCCGCGTATGACGCATGTCGCGTGTGGCGCGTGTGATAGGTTTAATTTTTTTTCGACTTCTTTGAGAATCTTTTTTACTATCTTCCACATGACCTATAGAGCTGAAATTTTGTAGGTGACTAAGTCCAAAATAGCATTTTTTATGTTTCGCGTATGATACGTGCGGCGGTTAGCCACCAGCAGAATAGGGGGAACAACACAGAATGCTCTAGAATTGTAGGTGGCCGTAACTATCTCTGACTGGTGGAAGTGCGAGTGCCTCCAATGCAGGAAAAGCTGAATGAGCGAGACCAATAACCTCGCCTGTAAAAAATTATTATTACGGAAACCAAAATCAGCCTCGGATACACTGATGAACGACGATGACCACGGCAACGGAAACGGCTAAACGATTTAAGAATTTTCTCATGGAACGTACGCTCCCTGTATAGAGCTTGAGCTGCACAGCAGCTGGCCGATTCCTTGTCTTAATATAAGGCTGACATAACAGCAATCCAGGAGATGCGGTGGACGGGGAATGGTGTCTTACAAAAATCAGAATATGACATATATTACAACTGTCATGAAAGACATCATGACATCATGTGCTCGGGGTGGGGTTTCTAGTCAGCAAGAGAATGAAACCCACCGTTATCATGGCCTTTAAAGCAATAAATGAACGGCTATGCACCCTTTGCGTGCGAGGTAAATTTTAAAACATAAGCCTTATAAACGTTTACGCACCTACAGAGGATTCTCCAGATGATGAAAAAGATGAATTCTTTGAATAAGTCGAACGGGAACTCCAAGCCTGCCTTCAGTTTGATGTAAAAATCATTCTGGGGGATATGAATGCTAAAATAGGCAGGGAGCCAGTATTCAGGCAGTACATTGGCACTCATAGCTTACACTAATGACAATGGACAACGAGTCATAGAGATGGCAGCAAGCAATAATTTGGTCGTTGCGAGTACAAGGTTTGCGCGCGTAAAAATATCCACAAAGCCACCTGGGTATCTCCTGATGAAGCCACTCGCAACCAGATAGACGACGTGTTGATAGATCAGACCCGAATCTGATGACGGTACAAACGTACCGAGGTGCCAACGTCGACTTGGACCACTATCTGTGCTTCGAGCGCGGATTGCATTACCAAGAAAGACTGCATCCGCGAATCAGATTCGAGTCAACACGGCTTCCCTTCGCAACGAAGAGACCAGAAACAAATACGGTCAAGCGATAGGACTCGCCCTAAATGCTGGGAGAGTAAGTCCTGGGGCTGAGATGCCAGGCGTAGAAGAGAAATGGACGCCTCAAAAATACTGTCATTAGTACTGCTGAACCCATCTTAGGCAGTAGTTGTATGACGAATGTAAGCGAGCTACTGAACGTAAGAATGTTGCGTACCGATTAATGCAACAATCTCATAGAACGCGGGCATGCGAAGATGAATATAAAGAGCTCAGAAGATATGAAAAAACAGTTCACCGGCGAAAGGAAGCAGCCTGGGAGAAGAATAATGTCCGTGAACTAGAACAGTATAGAAAGCAAGGACCGCACCAGGCGCCGAATTTCTACCAAAGAGTCCACGGTATGACGCAATATACACCGCGTTGCACATACTGCAAAGACAAAGAGGGTAATCTGATCACCGATCTTAAAGGCATCTTAGAGCGATGGGAAGAGCACTTTCATGAGTTGCTAAATGGGCAGTTAACTGAGGAATTGGAGGCTCCACTAATGACCGAAGATCATTATATGCTGCCGCCACGAAGTTAGCAGAGCGATAAATCGGCTCAAAAATAATAAGGCCCCTTGATCTGATGGTATCCCAGCGGAACTAATAAAAATAGGAGTCCCCACATTACACCAAGCAATTCATGAAATAATAGTGCAAGTATGGGAGGAAGAAGCTATGCCAGAAGACTGGCGAAGAGGCATCCTGTGCCCCATACATAAGAAGGGAGAAATTCTCGTGGTATAACTTTGTTGAGTACCGCGTACAAGATTTTCTCCTCTATCCTTTAGACAAGATAGCCCCATACGCTAAAGTCATCGTGGGTTCATACCAGTGTGGCTTCATCACAGGCAAATCAACAACTGACCATTAGGCAGGTGATGGAAAAATGTCTATCGTTTCAAAACTAAAAAAATCCGGATCACTATCAAACCCATTCAACATCTATAACGGGCTCCGACAAGGGGATGGACTGGCATGCGTCCTCTTCAACCTGGCGTTGGAGAAATTGATCCGAGACTCTGACGTAACAGCGAGAGGAACAATCCTCTATAATTCCATTCAGATACTGGCTTACGCAGACGATATTGACATCGTTGGTAGAAACCGAAGATCTGTACAGGAAGCTTTCATCCAGATAGAACAGGCGGCACGAAATCTGGGGCTGCACATAAATGAGAGCAAAACAAAGTACATGTTGGCCTCGTCTGATCCAACATTGGTCCTCAATTAAAATAGTGGAGCGCGAAGTAGTGAAATTCTTTAACTATCTCGGGTCAAGTGTAGCAGCCGGTAACAGCGTGGAACCAGAAATACGCACACGGTTCCTTAAAGCCAACAAAACCTACTATAGTCTGTCAAGACTCTTGAGCTTAACCATAACATCCAGGCTGCTGATATATAACACAATGGTCATACCAGTACTTACATATGGATCCGAGATTTGGGTGCTTAGCAAAATGCATTCTGACCTCTTAACCTCGTTCGAGAGAAAAGTCGGACGGAGAATTGTTGGCCCCGTATGTGAGGAAGGACGATTCCAGAGACTCTATAATGATGAGATCTACGAGTGTTACCGCGATGTCGACATCGTACAGAAAATTAAGCTCGGTAGGCTCCGGTGGGCAGGACACTTAGCTCGTTTGAGCGAAGAGGATCCTGCTCGCAAAGTCCTTTGCGGTAGGATTTATGGAACACGACAGCGAGCCTGGCCAAGCCTACGCTGAATGGATGGCGTAGACCAGGACGCCCAGAGTTGAGGGAGGCCAAACTGGATGACATCGGCCACCGTGGAAACGGGACCGGTGGAGAGACTTTTTGCGGGAGGCCAGGACCGGACCCCGGTTGTAGAGCCAAATATGATTATGATGATGATTTTAGGTTGTTTTGTGCTTGAGTTGCAGTGCTTCGAATGTGTTTTTATTTTTCAGCATTTATAGTGGAATTCAGTATACTTTTGGTTATTAGAGATTGCACATGAAAAACTTATTATTACTAACAATTTCTTCAAATGAAAAATGAGTGCAAATAATTGAAAGGACTAAGGAGGTGACATTACAGAGTCATTTTTTTCTGTAGTGTTAGTGCTCTTCTTTCATCCCTCTGTTACACACAATTCGATCGATGAATTTAATTTATTGCCATCAGTTACATGAAAAATGTCCAATGTTTTTCCTCAATTATTTATCGTTTCGATTTCACCACACCCAATAACGATGATAAATGACTCTCCATTGTCGATAGTACTCGTATAATATCAACTCGGACAAGACAACGCATATTCACAGGAGACACGCACATCACAGACCGGCACTCCAGGATCTAGAAACGAGCCACGAATCGTAAATTTATCAATTCCCATGCAGTCTGACAGTATATTTTTTGGCAACAACAATTCGGCAGGTTGATGTTTCATTGCAAATTCTAATAGAAATGCCAAAGATGAGATAGACTTTTAGTTTTGGCAATTTGACTCGAATTTTTGTATTGCCAAAGGGACAACGAATTGCTGTTCTCTGCACGTTACTCGGTTTCGCTATAAGTAGGGTCAGAAATAACATTGATCGATGGTATTTTCAATTCAATTATAGCCAAGTATCTAGATTAAACTTTTAAAATTAAAGGGACACTTTCTAGATGAATGGAAAGTTTCATATTTAAATCCTATTTTCAAATCCGGTCGAAAACACCTTATTGAAAATTATAGACCTATTTGTAAATTGTCAGCGATTCCAAAGCTTTTTGAAAAACTAGTTAAGAATAGACTGTATTTTGTTACAAAGGAAATTTTTTTTCCCCATTTCAACATGGATTTATGACTGGTCGTTCTACAGTCACAAATTTAACATGCTTTACTTCATTCTGTTGCAATGCATTAGAAAACAGCTTACAAGTCGATGTGCTGTACACGGATTTTTCTAAGGCTTTTGATAGGGTGGATCATAATTTACTTTTAAAAAAGTTGAATAAGCTTGGTATCCATGGCAATATGCATAAATGGTTGTCCTCATATTTAACAAACAGATTACAAATGGTCCGAATTGGAGAAACTTGCTCGAACGTCATCTTGACAAAATCAGGAGTTCCACAAGGAAGCCATATCGGTCCAATTCTATTTTTACTTTTTGTAAATGATATTACTGAAAATTTAAAAAATGCAAAGTGTCTCTTATATGCAGATGATTTAAAAATATTTAAAAAAGTAAAGACAGTCAGCGATTGTTTTGTGTTTCAAAACGAAATAAATAAGCTAAGTCAATGGTGTTTTCAAAATAAATTATATTTAAACTTTAATAAATGCAAAGTTTTTACAGCTCACCACAGTATAACACCAGTATTATTCCAATATTAATATGAAACTCAAATTTTTAAGAGAGTTTCAATTGTTAATGATTTGGGCGTTTTATTTGATGAAAGATTGACATTTGGATCGCATATAGATTTTGTTGTTGCGAAGGCAAACTCAATGAACGGATTTTTGAAACGTAATTCTAAAGACTTTAGAGACCCTTACACATTAAAATATTTATTTCTAATGTTAGTGAGACCAATTCTAGAATATTGTTGTGTTGTTTGGTTTCCAATTTATAACACCCACATTAATAGGATCGAAAGAATTCCAAAGAATTTTACTAAATACGCTTTAAGGCATTTTAATTGGTCTTGTAATTTTCCATGCTATGACACCCGATGTTTGTTTATTGATATGGAAAAATTAGAAAAACGTAGAAGATCCTCTTGTATTATTTTTATAAGGGATGTTCTGACATATAATATTAACTGTCCTGAACTACTTGCTAAATTACCGATCAACATTCCTTCTAGACAACTAAGAAATAATTATTTATTTTATAATAATTTTCATAGAGCGAACTTCGGACAAAATGAGCCAATATCTAGATGTATAAAATTTTATAACTATATCTGCAATCACGTTGACGGCATTCTACTATCTAGAAATGAATTTAAAAACTTAATTAAAAAAATTTTATGATATTAATTATTTTTATATATGTATGTTGTATATATTTATCATATTATTATGTAATCAGCAGAGTATAAACTCCATTGATGAAAATAAATGAAATGAAATGAAATGAAATTGCGCTGGTTGGTGCGTTGCACAAAGAACTCGCTAAACCAAATTATACAGACTGAAGCAGGAGACAAAGACAGCAAAAAGTTTCTACATTTTTCTAGTTTTTAAAGTTTCAACACACAGTTCTGCAGGTTTGAACAAATGTTTCAAAACAAAATGATGTCGTCTTATGGTTTATAAGATGAGGATTCCTGGAAGAATAACAAAGGTTCGCCAAAGTGACTCGACATATCGACATTTGAAGGCAAATCGTGATATTGGTTCGTATGCCAAAGGATGAGATGAGCTCTCATTTGGAAACTTTCTAAGGACATGGTATGAAAAAATGGAAAAAAGATGTGAGGCTCTGCTATAATATTTGATAACGTCAAAGTGTTAGAAAAAAAATAAAGAATTACTTGTGCCAATCGCTGTTTAAGAAGGCAACTGACTAGTAAAGCCCTCTCTCAGACCATTAAGAAGATATTGTAAAAGACCTAAATCATCCTAGTCTTGCTGTAAGGCGCAGAAACTGAAGACTCTATTGAAGATAAACGATGAAGATATCGGACTGTTCTATTTTTCCACAGAAAAGTCTCCAGGATAAAAGCTTGGCTTTTCTCAGTTCTTTTTTATATACTTCGAGGAATGCTTTGTAGGCGTCCTAGTCTGTATCTTTTCTTGAACTTTTGGCTGAGTTGAACACTTTTCTGCAGCTGTTTCTGAGCTGACCCAATTCAGATGACCACCAATGTGGTCTCTTCTTGCCTCTAGGACGAGTAAGAGGGCAAGTGGAAGTCAGTGCTTTGCTGAAAGCCACGGTGAGTTCCCTGACTTTACAACCAAGCTCAATAAGAGTGAACAGTGTTCCTTCGTATTTGAGCCAATCGGTTTTCCGATAGTTTCTGAAGGCATGTTGGCAAGGGGATTCATGCTCTAAGCTAAACTGAATGTAATGGTGTGCCATCTAAAGGAAAGGTCTTTTCCTACTGCACTGTCCGTCTGTGTGTGAAGACTCTGCGTACCGGACCGGACCGGACTCAAGGACCTCAAATAAGTCGAAAACACAGACAAAAATTGTTCAAGTCAAGTTAAATAAAAGTTTTGAAAAAACACAACAACCTTACTTTTTAATTTGTAACTACGGAAGAAGAGGAGAAAAAACCTTTGGTGACCGTCACCTAAGCAATTAACGCTACAAAGTAAGCCATCTGTTTCCTTCCTACTTAAAAAATTAAAATTGAATTATTTCCATTATGTACTCAACTCTCGGTATTACTCCACCACTTGTAGGTCATGTGATTTTAAATAAGCAAACTGTTTCAGCATTCCTGCGAAGGAAGTTATGGAAATTGGAAGAACCCAGTTAAAAAAAACAAAATAAATAAAGAGAGCGAGTGAAATTCACATTCATGCATTAAGGGATTAACCTCCTTTTGGCACACAAGTGGCTTCACTACTATACTATACTAGGTACCACAAGTGCCATTGGCAGAATGCCATTATCCACTATGAATTGAAATGGTCAAGGTTCAAAGCACACACATATCACACAAAGATACTCCATCTTATCCAAATGCAACGAAAAAAAATCGCACAAACTACACACACAACAGCTAGCCTTTCGCCTTCATACTACACATCATTTATTGTCTCAACTGAATGTGGAAATTCACTAGAGACAAGGATCTGCTCCTCGAGGCGCACTGCATCGGAGAAATGTAAACATCCGAAGTTAAATTATTATGAAATGCCAAAGTATTCCTAGGTATTTGTATCTGTCTTGTATTCATACGACGGCATAAACACTTATGGAATGGTTTTATAAGATATTCACTTTTTGTTAATCTGGACACAGGCGATGTCCTTGCTTTGCCTTGTAACAGAAATTCAAATTTTCTTTATGGATAACACAAAGTGTAGTATGCAGTAATGCATGAAAACTTAAATGAATTTCCCGCTCCACTTATGGATTTAATACTAAAGTCTTCAAATGTCCTTGTAGCTCTGTGAGCTTTGTATTTCTCTGTCTGACAAACAACAGATAAACAATAAATTCGTGATCTGATTTCATTTATTTTTAGAGTACTTATTGACACACACACACATGTTGTTATAGTCCTCCTCCCGCAGTAAATACTCGCAGTTCTCCATTTATAGATAGAAAGGAAGGACACGCAAAAATACAAACAACTTTTATGGAGTTTTTATGATAAAAAGGGAGTTGAGTGAAATTAAATATTTTTTCGCAAAATTACAGCTTGGCATTTTCCACAGATTCATTCAGTCTTTAAGGATAATAAAACGATTTGGATTATATGGATTTGGGAGTTAAGTGTGTTTATGATATACGATCTGGGTTTATGTTTATGGCTTTTTCCACCTGCACACACTTAGGTGCTATCGATAATAACCTAAATAGCTAATAGGATTGATAAGTATCCTTTCTGCAAAGGAAAAAAAAAGCAATTTGTCTCAAGAAGAATATTCTTTTAAATTAATCCTTAACACCAATAGGTATTAACGCCATACGAGTATGGTTAAGTCGAAATAATAGATTAGTGGCAGTCCGTAGTGATACCCCAGTAGGTTATTTATTACGAAATAGGAGGGAGGTTTGTTTTATATTATACTAGCAGAAATACCCGGTGTTTCCCGGCTTCCCCATCCCACTGACCCAACTGAACACCTGCCCACTGACCACTCGCCCTACTGACCACCCGGCCACTTACCTAGAGATCTGAAATTTTTGAGTATTTAAGTTCCAATAGCATTTTTTATATTCCGCGTGTGACCTGTGTCGCGTTTCGCATGTGGCGCTTGTGAAGTGTGGTCATTTTCTCGTTTTTTAGGTCCTTTTAACTACCTTTCGCACGCACTAGAGAGATTACATTTTCTAAGATTTCGATATACCGCGGGTGAAGCGTTTCGCGAGTGGCGCGTGTGATGCGTGGAAAAAAGAAAATACTTTGAAATAGGCCCTATCATAAAAACAGATAATTTGGCGGTTATTATCAAATCATCATCATCATCATATTTGGCTCTACACCGGCGGTGTAGAGTCCTGGCATCCTGAAAAAAAATCTCTCCACCAGTCCACACTTCGAGCCGATGTCATCCAGTTTTGCATCCCTAAACTCATCCCTAAGTGTCCTGTTCACCGGAGCCTACCGAGATTAATTCTTCTCACGATGTCGTCATCGCGGTAACGCTCGTAGATCTCATAATTATAGAGTATCTGGAATCGTCCTTCCTCACATATGGGGCCAACAATTCTCCGTAAGACTTTTCTCTCGAACGCGACTAAAAGGTCAGAATGCTTTTTACTAAGCAACCAAGTCTCGGATCCATATGTAAGTACTGGTATGACCATTGTCTTATACAGCAGCAGGTTGGATGTTATGGTTAAGTTCCTGGATTTGAAGAGTCTTGACAGACTATATAGTAGGCTTTGTTGGCTTTAAGCAACCGTGCGCGTATTTCTGGTTCCATGCTGTTATCGGCTGCTACAGTTGACCGGAGATAGTTAAAGGATTTCACTACTTCGCACTCCACTGTTTTAATTGAGGGACCAATGTTGGACCTTCTGCACGTAGACATGGCTACCATGTACTTTGTTTTGCTATCATTTGTGTGCAGTCCTAGATTTCGTGCCACGCGCTCGACCTGGATGAAAGCTTCCTTTACAGCTCTTTGGTTTCTACCAACGATGTCAATATCGTCTACGTAAGCTAATATCTGAATAGACTTATAAGGGATTGTTCCCCTCGCCGTTACGTCAGAGTCTCTGATCACTTTTTCCAATGCCAGATTGAAAAGGACGCAAGCCAGTCCATCCCCTTGTCGGATCCTGTTATAGATGTTGAATGGGCTTGATAGTGATAGTGATAGATAGATAGTGCAACTCTAGACATTTTTCAATCACCGTCTAAGGAATAAATCTGATCAGTTGACGATTTGCCTGGGATGAAACCATACTGGTATGGACCGATGATGACTTTAGCGTATTGGGCTATCCTGTCTAAAAGGATAGAGGAGAAAATTTTATGTGCGGTACAACGTTATACCACGATAATTGCTGCATGTTATGATATCTCCCTTCTTATGTATGGGGCACAGGATGCCTCTTCGCCAGTCTTCTGGCATCGCTTCTTCCTCCCATACTTGAACTATTAGTTCCTGAATTGCTTGGTATATTGCGGGACCTCCTGTTTTAATCAACTCCGGTGTGATACCATCTAATCCCGGGGCCTTATTATTTTTGAGCCGAATTATCGCTCTGCTAACTTCGTCTATGCTTGGCAGTTATTTATTATGTATTTACCTAGATGCTTTCTTCCTACTGTGTGCTAACATCGGACAGAAGCAGACAAATTGAACTGAAGTCTACTCCTTCTCCTACAAATCCTTGCAACTGCTGCAGAAGTCATTAAGACTCGGCCTTATTGCATGTTTCCCAAAAACCGATTAAGAGATCTATGATCGTTCATAACTTTCTGGAAATAACCGCACTAGAGCGCGTTGCCGTAAGTCCAGCTCTTTCTGAACTTGTCTTGCTATGTTTGAAGCGCTAATTTAAGCGCCATAATAGGTCTCTTTGCACTGACCCTTTCCAATGTTAGCTAGAGAATCATACCGTGCCTAGCCAGTTTGTCCGTCCTGTAGTTATCCATTATCTCCGAATGACCACCGAGTGGCACACTTTATCGATTTGTAAACGTTCACTAATCTCGTTAGGCAAAGAGTTGCAGCCAAACGCCAATGAAGAAGAGGAGACAATGAAATATCTTCTAGACGATTGTCCAGCCCGAATACGAATGAAGATAAAAACTATGGTCAAAATCACCATAAGGGAAGATGACTACCAGCTAATCCAGCCAAAGAAATAATCCGATTTATCAAAAAACTAAGAATTTCTAGGCTCAAAGAATAGGGGGCATAACAGACCCATGCATCAGGTCGTGCAGGCTTGTACAATACTCTGATGAGAACTATACGTTCGTAACGTATCGTATAAGTATACAATAATAATAATAATATTTTGGGAACGTTACCATTTGTGTTGTGCCTGTAACAAATACAATATATTTCACATATACACAAAATAATACTTTATACAAAGAATAACTGTCATGTGTCAATGCTAACAATCTATAATTACAAAATAAGGTGTAGGTAGAACCTTAACTTTATCTATACTTATATTATAAAGAGGTAATGTTGGTTTGTGTGTAGCAGGTAAACTAGTGGATCGGTTTTTAAAAATTCTTTCACCAATATTTAGAATGGACTTTCAGGGTGAACATAGGCTATATATATTATCCCTTTTAAATAAAAAGGTCCTTCCGTGGCGACCAATTTTGTAACTAAATAACTAAAAACGACGAAAAAACGGTCGGGCGAATGTGTTGACTGTGTGCTGTGTACTGCACTGTTTGCTGAGCTGCTTTCTGTGCTGTCTTTTGTACGAACATCACGCCATATACCGGCATCATAATGACTTTGTGCTGCGCTGCTTTCTGTGCAGCGTATTGTACCTACTATAACTTATATATAGGGTGTCCCAACAAGAGCGCCGGATTTAAAGGGTGTCTCAACAAGAAGGGTCCGTTAATTAGTAATACGACACTAAAACTCAAAAACTAGACAGCCGATTGAGCTGGTACTTTCACAGAATACGAGTATACGTCCTAACAAAATATCGGTAAACCACATAGTGGGAATAGGTACGATCCGATAGGTGGTGCTTTGTTTACGCAATAGAACACACTCGTCCCGTGGTAATGATGGTATGGTGGTGATTCATGTGTGCGGGTGGCGGAGTGCCCGGGCAAAGCTAGTCATGTATATAATTGATGGTGAACGGGTTTTTTTTTTGGAGATACGAAAAATAAAAAAGTTGTTAATATAAAAAGAAATATATACTTTTTTAATTGGAAGGAACCACCATATGCAGTGGACGTTTTGATTACACACAGCACACACGAATGGAAGGGACCTACAATTTAATTCCGTATCCGAAAGGCGAGTTGATAAGCTATCCGTGACAATTTATTACTCTCGGACGTTTGTCAGACATTTAAGAGAGTTGCGACTTTTGGTGTTTCTGGAATTCGAACCGCAAACTTCCTGCTAAGAAGTCTAACACACTAAAACCACGTATACAACATACAAAACCCTGTATTAATAAACTTACAATTTAAGGAGTAATAAATGCTACTAATAGATACCGTGTGGCTACTCCGTCCTTGTTTTGGTCATAATAATAGTTATGTTAACACACAATTGATTATCACATTAATGGTCTCAATTTGCCATCAATATAACTGTATGAAGGCAAAAAGTAATCAAGACTAGACTAAAAAAACCTAAGCAATCGATGGAAACACCAACCACCTGCCACGTTTGCCCAATAAATGCGCAAACAAATCCAATGCCATAATATAATAAACTCATAATAAAGTCATTATCAGAGCTGTTTTCTCATCTCCAGCTTCTACTTGGCTATAAATTATTCCAACACAGAACACAGCCAATTATGAAAGTAATAAAATGTGCTGCACATACGAATACCCCCAATAGGGTATACCATAGCACTACGATTCGGTTTATAGAAAATCCAGCCTAGATAGACGCACGGCCTTAGCAAGTTCATTAACAGGCTTACCATCGACATGTAGGACGTGGTCGTTAATTTTAGTTATTTGTACTCAAACTTTTTTCTGAACGAGACTTATAAATCTGTCATTTGTCAGTTTGTAAAGACGCCATACGCCTTGATACTAAAAACCCCACCGAAAAATACCCAAAATTTACGAGGAGCAACAACACCATTCAAGTATAAGAATAATATAAGGAGGATAAGTGCGTTGTTTTGCTACAATTTATTTTCTTTGCATGGATTTGTGTCAAGAAAGATTTATGTGTGTCCTTGGAAGTAATACTCGTAGTGCAGATGATTCCTTGAAATTAAAACATACTCTGCTAGGTTCAATGACATTTGAAAATATTTTAACCCAAAAGTCCTCAATGATATGTGAAAATTTTAAAATCAATAAAATGGTCTCCTCCTCCTCCCACTTTTCGCTTGGAATTTATATTAAACGACTTGTCTGTTAATCCATTCTTTCTAAGGATCCCATAGCATTATCATCACGCTGAATATATCGTATCTTAATCGTCTCTGTCTTTTATACAAATCGGTAGGTCTGGAGATAAAATTTTATTGGCAATTGTCTCGGCGTTTATGGGCCGTCTCTTTACAAATCGCAGTTTTGCTATCACAAATTGGGAGTAGTGTGTGTGTCGAAATTTTTACAGCGCGGAGTGGGACAAGAAATATCACTAATATGAAAACATATTGATAGAGGTGGAACGTCGAAGCACAAATGAAAATCCACAAATTCGCCGGCATATTTGGTTTTGACATTAATAGCTCTTTCGATTTGAAGGGTTTAGTTAAGATTTCTCTCTCGTAGTTCTGGTTTGACGTTCTATTTGCAAACTGTATCCAGAGTATGGTTTGATATTGCATTTTATTTGTAAACGATTTGTAACCGACACACCGTTGGCAATCGACGGCTAAGGTTTCGTTTACTCAGCAAGATAGCGAAAAGAGAGCAAGCAGACTTATTTCTCAATTTTTTTTTGTTGTCGAATTTGGTTTCGGTTTGGCGTTGCGTTGGCAAAGCATTCACCACGAAGACCACGAAAACCCTGTCACTTTAACATCTTACTCGTGGGTATGGTTTCTGGTATGGTTTGAGCTAATCGAAAGATGTATAAGAAAATTACAACGGAACTTTGTCACTTTTAAATCCTTTTTATTAACTACGCGTCGGCATGGTTCTGTCGTTCGGTGTTGGAATCTTGCGATCAACTTTTAACCCACTTCCCAAGGCCTGATTTTATTGAAACTTTGCACACATGTGAATTTCCGGTGACAACACTTTCGATTAAAATCTGGCAGTGAACGGGTCGCGGGGTGGGGGTGCTCCCATACAATTTTTTTTAATAATCATGCCATATAGCGGCATCAGATCACGCCATACTATAATGACTGTTCGTTGGTGTGCACTGTGTAGCGCTGCTTTACGATTGGCGTTGTTTTGTGGTTGGGTTGCAGTGATTCGCAAGTGTTTATTGTTCAGCATTTATAGTGGAATTCAGTATACTTTTGGTTATTAGAGAATTTATATGAAAAATTTAATTTTTTTTTTGTTTTTGACGTAAAACGTCTTTAAAATCGACCCATGGGGGTACATGAAAAAAATAGTAGCGTAACGAAATGCGTTATATCGTCTTGCCTTAGTAACTCCCTAGCTATTGATCTTAGAGACGTGAGGAAGGGTAAACGTGCAGATTCGACAAAACCGTTGCTCTCGCTGCTTTCTATTCAGTCTAGCTCGACTTTGCTCACGATTCATGTGTTTTTCGGTAGAGTTTGAATCTATCTATTAAATCTATCAACTTAAGCAAAATTAAGGGTATTTTGGACAACATTTATATAAAAAAATGTAATGCTTTAAAAAATTATTAAAATGCAAAATAAAAACTATGTTAGCCACACCACTTTAAGACCCAACCGAATATATAAATCTCATCTATCGTTGGAAAGAGGAGGCTATAAGCCACGCACAGGTGCCCCAATGTCCGATTTCGAGCGAGCGAGACTGTTTCGGGAGTGTCGCAAAGCTGCCATGGTACGCTCAGTGAACATAACCGACTCCGCGAGCACCTGTACCGCTGGTGTACCTGTACCAGTGGACATATTGAGTGAAGATAGCACACCCAAACATCTGATTCATTGAAAAAGCAATACGGAAAAACGATCACGAAAAATATTACAAACAATAATGAAAGTGAGTCTTCAAAATTTGTTGGTCCTTCAGTAACTTGTTGATGTCTTTCTTGAAGGCCGGATTCGTGTGTAATACAAGACCTAACCAATGAAGAATTGATTACACATCGATTTTATTCTCAGTGTTAATCTACTATATGAAAAGATTAACTTCGCATTAAGATAAACATTACAGGACGCGTTGAGAGAAAACTTTCGAGACGAGACGAGATACGAGAGAGACATTTTTAATATATACTTTAACCTTAACCCGTGTACACTTTTCATTACACTGCATTACACAAAATAATATAAAAAATAAACCTTCCCAACCTCACCCCTAATGAGCTATGGGTGTTGTACCATCACCTTTCATCTTAGCTGTAACGAAAACTATGGTTTTGCACTTGTGATTACTTATTATTCATTTATAGCACTATTATTTACAAAGGCCGTAGCTCTATCTACTTTTAAACTTTCGGTCTAATATCGGTCTTTTTAAAAAAATTTAATAACTATGTAAAAGTATTTGATAACGATCAACCTCTGATTTCAGTTAAAACTTCCAAAACTTAAAGACCCATCCGGTGAGGAAATGAAATGCCCCCGCATTGAAATTAGATTTTTCGTGCTTTGGCATTGCTCACCGCCGACTGGTGACTGGTGCTGCATCAAACATCAATAGCAATACAAGATTTGCGTTTTATTTTCTGAAATAAATTTAGCGAATTAGTAGTTGCCTGTATTGCTTTTAATTACGATATTAAATCACGCAATTCTTTAGACAAGTGACCCTACACCACGCCATCATTCCACGTCTCTGAGCAACAACTAATCAGACATTTTTATCGTCGCTGAGTGATTTAATTTTTCTTTTCTTATTTCTCTAATTACTCGTAATGAACTGCGAGTTTGTTTCTCTTCATAATTAGTGCAATAAAAATAAAGAGCAACTAATTAATGTTGGAATGTCGCATCTGGCCGCTGGCTGTGATGAAAAAGGATTCACAAGTCAAAGTACTGTGCATATTTTCAAAATATTCGCTACAAGTCAAAACCGCCCATTATTCAAATAAACAGAACCGTAGTTAGTTTTATTTAATTTTATTTCAATTGTGTTACATTGTTATTGTTATTGCATTGTTATGCAATGTATTGCATAACTTTGGGCATGTGTTTTTTGTGCGTGCTCGTGTAAGTCAGCGAGAGACATGGGCAATTAGTACATTGTTACAAAATATAAATAAAAAAGCTTTTATTGCATTGTACATCCTCATATATAAGAATAAGCATTGTATAGAATTGTATTAGAATTAAGAAATTACCAAAAATCATTGCATACCTTTTGGAGCAGTAATAAAATAGAGAAATAAAGAGTTTTATAAGATTACAGTAGTATGTTCTGTTTATCGCATAGAGTTCTTATTTGGAAGTGAACTTGACTGCTTGAAAAATTTAAAAGTAGATAGAGCTACGGCCTTTGTAAATAAGAGTGCTATAAATGAATAATAAGTAATCACCAGTGTAAATCTGCTCGGGATAAAGCCACACTGGTAGGGGCGAATACTTATATTAGCATATGGGACTATCCTGTCTTGCAGGATAGAGTAGAAAATCGTATACGCGATACCCAACAACGTTATTGGTGCACATTGCGATATCTTCTTTTTTATGTATATGGAGTAAATATCTACCCGGGATAAAGTCACACTGGTAGGGGCGAATTCTGGTATTAGCATATGGGACTATCCTGTCACCTCCGCTAGTATGCCCTCTTATCCTTAGTGTTTTGAGGAAATGTATAGCTCTATTAACTTGATCAGAGTAATCGTCGGTCATTGGTTGTACTTTCATTTGGCCCTTTAGCAACCCATGAAAGTAGAAAGAGCACATCGCTCCAAGATGCTTTTGAAATCGGCGATCAGAAAATCCTCTCGGTGGTTATTGCATCATACCGGGACTTAAGCGCCCAGCCCATAAAATCCGTTGCGTCTGTTAGGGTGACGTATGCAACTGGACAGATCGACGACATACACGCGTTCTTATGGGAAGTGTCCATAAGCAAAGCAAGTGGCGGAAGCGACGCAAAAAGTTGACAAACTTTAAACTTTTCTCCCCGACAAATGCTTTGACAGTTCCCTCTCACAGTAGTTTGAAGTTTATTTCGGCATTGGTTTTGGTTTGCCTATACGACGACAACGTATTCATTGGGATTTCTATCGCTTGACCATAGTTTTTTTGGGTTTCTTCGTTTATAATGTTAGCCCAGTTGATCTGATTTGTGGATGCAATATTTCTTGGTGATTCAAATCGGGCTTGGAGCATCATACCAACCAGATAGACTATCCGAGTTGAGGCACGGGTATTAAGGATGGGTTCGAGAATGGGTGGAATGCATTTGGATATTTATTTTGAACACCGCTTGTGGAAAAGGCGATAGAACAGTGACAAGCAGGAAACTTTCCTGCAGGGTTCAAGCGATTCGATTGTTTTTGCGAAATTCACGTCACCAATAAGTTTTATCGCGCGGTTCTGAGTTCTGACTAGTAGATGCAATGTGGTCTTTGAAGCACCTGCCTAGACAATACAGTTGTATTCGAGTTTTTCAATTTCTTTGATGCAGGAACCATTCATGGATAAAGGTTGGGGATTTAAATTACGCTTAGACGACAGAATACTGCATTGGGGTTTGGAAGCTTTAAAGAGGAGACAAAACAGACCCTTGGGGAACACCGGCGTTTATGCGGTGAACATTGGATTTGAAACCGTCCAATACGACGGGGATGGAACGGTAGGAAAGGTAGCTACTAGTCCAGTCAAGCAGGGCTTTATCGCTTTAGTAGGCATTCATTTTCGAAAAGAGCTTCATGACAAACTCTGTCAAATGCCTTGGAAATATCGAGTACAACAACTTTGCTTTCACCAAATTTGTGAATAGACTGGTTCCACTTTTCAGTGAGATACGCTATTAGGTCACCTGTAGAACGTTGCCAAGGAAAACCGTTTCCAATTCATTGGGACGACACCAGAAGAATAAGAGAAGTAGAAATCCTACGCAGTGGTAATGCCAACGTTGAAGAACACCTCTTCAAAACTATAGCGGGAATCAAATCAGGCCAAGCAGATTTATGAATGTTGAGATCATTTAATACTCTAGCCACTTGACGCATACGAAAGTAAATCTGTCCCATAGAGGAGGAGCGCGGCGACAACGCGCTATCTGGTAGCGTGGATCTAGCTGCGAAATGTGAAGCAAGCAGGTTGACCTTGTCTATAGAGCTAACAGCTGGACTTTCATTGTAAATGAGCGTTGTAATTGAAGACGGGACAGTATTTTTAATTCGTTTCACGAATGACCAAAAATTCTTACTTCATTTGGGATATTGCCCAGTATTTTTTGTCTCAGTTTCTGGTCATAGTCGAATTTGACTCGTCTAAATTTGGTTCGGTTTTCCACAGTGGGGTTTTGTTTATATAACCGAAAGCATACCTGCAGCTTCTTAGAAGCCTCATTGCAGCTTAAATCATACCAAGCTTTTTCCTTCGGTTTAATACGCTTAGTCCTGGAAGGGATAAATTGTCTCATACCCTCCTGGATTATGTTAGTGATCGTATCAGAAATAATATCCACACGATTATTGTCATTAATTGGCTAGTAAATATTACTAAAGAAATTGTTGAGGCCATCCCAGTCGACTTTCTCGTGCAGCTATATTTTCCTTGCAGGAGTTTTCTCTTAACTGCGTAGTTCGACAATGAGAATTTAGCTGATACTGCACAATGGTCTGAAGAGCCTAGAGGTAATGATACACTGACGGTGTATTTGTTAGGATGAGAGGTAAGAAACAAGTCAAGGGTATTTACGTAATGACTTACAATGTCTGGAATTCTAGTAGGCTCATTCACAAGCTGAGCAAAAATCTTTAACTCAGCATATAACTCAACATCCCTTCCTTATTATGTTATAGTTGTTAAACCTGAATGGTAAAGGGGAAAATATTGGCCCAAGTTGTAACCAGGCCAACTGAATTCCGAAACATTAGAATCAATATAAACCTGGCTATCTGTTAGTGCCAGAATAGCATAGTTTTTGATCTGGTAAATGGACGCATGTGGCCGAGATATCTGATCTAAGCCCTCGAATGTTGCACAAGTCGACGTAGAACGAACACATCATCAAATTCCACATTTTCCGGAAAAACACTGTGCCTCGAAGTCAACAGGGATCCACAAATGGTGATGGGTTATAAAAACATCAACTATCAGTAAATCCGAGTAAGACAATGATTATGTATTATGTATTTATTTACATGGAAGGAAGAGTCAATTTTATGGACTTATCTCTTTGCAAAAAGCAAATGCAGATGTGGAAGTGAAATTAGTGACATGGGAAAAATGCGGCACAATGCGCGCGACCATGTCAAAGTCTTGCTTTCAAACCACTACTGCATCTGATAGCCCTCCTTTCAATTGGCAGCAGTGAAAGCATGGAAACATATGTCCAGTAGAAGAAATTCCTCTGCTCTTAATGCCTGTGGCCATCCTTGAGCAAAAATGCCCTTCATCATCTGATAGACAAACATTAACTCTACCTTAAGCCTAAAAATATGTTGTGTATAAAAACTCACTCTGATTCCTGTGAACCCAAAAAATGTCAACCGCGGATTTCCAACCTGAACTTACACTTAGGTATTTTCTGCTTAGTTTCGCAAGCAACTCAACTGTGCATTAAACCGTGACAGTTTCTTTAACCGTAAATACAAACATTTGTTATATCAGTGATAACTGTCGAGTAGTGTAGATAATGGGTATTTTTTATTTATGATGAGATAACACGATAACAACACAACACTGTGACTATGGCATGATGACATATGCCGGGGGATTTATTCGTTTCGACTATACTGACGTATCTTGTTTATCACCAAAAGGGTGAATTTGTTTATTACTTTTATTTTGTTGTTATTTTTTTGTTTTGTTGATGGTGCTCGTACGAGTTATCACTCCGGCATTAGAAAATTACTGATAAATCCCAAAAACAACCAGCTTACATTAAGTCAATTTTAATTTGCAAAATCTTCTGATTTATAGGGAAAGACGAAACAAATCCTTCTCTACGGCAAGAAATTACAATTTGCCAAACGCGCCGGCCAAAGTTTTAAATGCAACTGAAAACGGAAGAGATTTCGCATTCGCATGTGATATGATAACGATAGGAGTAGCAGTAGATGTTGATGATGGTCTGAACAGTTGTTGCACGGTACACGGAGCTCAAGAAAGCTTTATGTGCCTGTACAACAGAAATTCGCTGATAGTTTTCTTTGCTATACATATTCCACCCCATTTAACATTCGACCATATGTCTTTGACAACTTAAAGATCTGTCATTATACGTCCATCCTTTTGCAAATGTCAAAGAAGCAAAGAAATAAGTTTTTTCTTTAATAGGCCGATGATGAAAATTGTGGACACATTGTAAAATACTCTAAGCTTAATTAATTTATATATCTCAATTAATTTATACTTAGAAAGGAGTTTTTCCGTTTAAAAGGCGATTTTGAAAATTATGGACACACTGTAAAATTTTGTAGGCTCAATTGATTTATATATCTAATTAATTTATATTTAAAAAGGAGTTTTTCCTTTAAAAAGGCGTTTTTAAAAACTGCATCCTGATCGAGCAGACATCGAAAACCGCCATCTTGTTTGCTATATAACACCATTTAAAGTTCAATGCAAACTTTTTCAAAAACAAACGAAACCTTTTCCAAAACAAATAAAACGTTTTCCAAACCAAACAACACTTTTTCAAATCCATATAAACTTTTTCAAAATTAAAACAAACTTTTTCAAAATCAAAAGAAACTAAATTTTTTTTGCTTGTGGCACTTTCATTAGCATATTTGTGTTGTAATTAATGCAGTCGCTTTGAGTTACTGTTTGTAACACCTCGTTTATTACATTTACCATATCTAAATGTCCAACATTTTCGCTTATAATTCTCCGAGCATTTTGAATTTATATAAATGAAAACATCAATGTTAACGGCAAGTATAAAAATTCATATAGAAATTGTACGACAAGAAAAAATGTACGAAAGTTCAACGACGACTTTTGAGTTTTTCGGTGTTTTACAAAATAATTGTGCCTATGATGGTCGCAACAAAATGACAGCAGAATTTAGAAACCGATAAATAGTCAAGAAGCCACTAGACCGATCAAACTAATTCATTTAGAACTATGAGCGAAAATGTTAGACATTTGGATTCTCCAGTTACAGTTATTGAGTTTCGTAAAATACGTTTTATGAAGTATGTAATAAACGAGGCGTTACAAACACTAACTCAAAACAACTGCAACAATTACAACAAAATGTGCTAATGAAACTACCACATGCAGTAGACAGGCGCCCCTCCATTAAAAAAAAATTACGTTTCTTTTGATTTTGAAAAAGTTTCTTTTAATTTTGAAAAAGTTTATATGGATTTGAAAAAGTTTTGTTTGGTTTGGAAAAAGTTTTATTTGTTTTGGAAAAGGTTTCATTTGTTTTCGAAAAAGTTTGCATTGAACTTTAAATGGTTTAATTTGAAATTTAAATCCTATATACCACTCAATTGTATAAAATAACACATAAATTAAATACACATTGACCCATCTTCCGTTAAAATTGGACCACGTTTATAAAAATAGTATATCTATGTAGAACTAATTGTTAACTTTAATTTAGTACCAATACTTAATCTTGCCCACTTTTATACACGCCCACTGTTGAACTTTTACGGAAAAGTCAGATTTTTCACTTTAACTTTTTTTATAATTTATATTAAATTCAAAATATTTATTCATTAAATAGATAAATTATTTTCTAATTTTTTACGTTCGATTGGCCCCATTTTTTTAAATGGACAATATTTTTTATTATCTCCTATATAATAAAAATTAACCCAAAAACCTCTTTCAAAGTACTGAGAAAAATTACTTCCTCCTCCAGCGGATGTCGGCACCAAGTCCTGCCAATATTTTTTGGCAGAGGGAATCGGAAGCGTGGCAGGGGTCGTGGCAAATGGAAAAATTTCATTAATCGCTATACCGTATATTTGCCGCCATGGTCGCCAAAATAATATCGTTCTGGGCGGTCGCCCCCCTCCTATACATCGAAACGAGGAAAACATCCCCAGACAAACCAGATCAACACTGGCATAACTGAGATATTTAAAAAAAATTTGTAGTTCGTATAGAGACATTAGGATCTTTTTCATTCTTGAAGACTGAATTATATATGTTTTCATATAATTACTTTTTATTTTGATGTTTGTTTAATTTTGTATGTATGTATATATTTTTTATGTTTTGTTAAAATAAATGTTTAAAAATACCTAAATGGTTTTGTATAAATGATAGAAGAAAACAAACAATATGACCGTTTGTCTTTTGCTACTTTTGGATACTCAAAAATTTCAGAAATTGATGCCGTAGAAATGTTAAAACGACAGCACTGTTGTTAACTGTCAGACTGAAAACAAGTGCAAGTGGCATTGGCCGACCCAGCAAAAGCAAAAACAAAACGAAAATAAATATGGCGATTTCAGATTCAGACGAGTAGACGACCACGACAGTTGGAATCGTTTGTGTTTTTCTCGTCGTTGTGGTGTTTTTCTATTTTCCGGTTGTTGTGAAAAAATTGCTTAAAACTAAAAATTGTTTATTGTGATTTTCTCTTGAAAGATCTGCTTTAAGACAATATATTAAAAGCTGAAAAATGGATTGACAAACTAAAAATTTAAATTTTAAAAAAAAAATTTATACTAACAGTTGCATCAAACATTGACAGAAAACAAGAAAAAAACAATTGACCTCAATTTCCGAAGGGACGTCCATCAGTGAAAAACAATTGTTTGCCTGTTAAAATTCATTTAAGGGAATATTCTATGAACCCACCGCTGTAGAGCAGCTTCCAGCGGGCAGTGCATGATATCATTGAGTGCCCTGCTAACCAAATACACTCTGGGAATAATGAATAATCTTGGAAATAACAATGGTGGAGCTGGTGGCGGTGGTGGTGCTGGCGCAGGAGTAGGTGGTGGTCAAAATTCTGCTGCCGAAGGAAGTATGGAGAGAGGAAGGTAATTGCATTTTGATTTGAACGAAAACATTAACACCAGCCAAGGGGTTATCTTGCGTCGGCTTGTTATTTCTTATTATGATGATCTTGTTTATTGCAGTTGTCTTCTTCGTTATGCCAGTCAAAATTCATTGGATGAAAGCTCACAAAAACATATTCAACGTCCAAATGGCAAAGATCGCACAGTCGGTTCGTATCACAATGATATGCACACAACCAGATCCTTTGAGGCAATGAACGAGATGAGAAAGTGAGTAATTACTTCTATTCAAGGTGGATGGGACAATGCCATTTCCAATTGCATATGATGTTAATATTAAAAATATTACAGTGTACGTTTGATTCCACTTTCCCCCTCACTTTCGCGACCGCCAAAGTTTCTTGAATGCATTTGCGTCGTGCAGAGAATTATTGCTAATAAAAGAAATTCTAGCTACGCAGCTACTATAAAAACCAAATAAGACGCTAACATCTGTTATTAATTTATTATAATCAAGTGATTGTCTTGAAATTACAAAAGAAACAAAGCTTCCATCATGTTCTATGGTTTTTTTTTTATTATTAGAAAGCATTAGCATGATGTTCTTCAGTTTGTCAGCTCTAATCTAATCCTTATCGACTATTTTTTAGGCAGAATCTTCTTTGTGATGTCACCCTTGTAGCGGATGAGATTGAAATTCCAGCGCACAAAATGGTACTCGCTTCGTGCAGTCCATATTTTTATGCAATGTTTACAGGATTCGAAGAATCCCGTCAGGGTCGCATTACATTGCAGGGCGTTGATCATCGTGCTCTTGAGCTTCTTATCGAATATGTGTACACAGCCACGGTCGAAGTGAACGAGGACAATGTCCAGGTGCTTTTGACAGCGGCCAATTTGCTGCAACTCACCGATGTTCGTGAAGCCTGCTGTGATTACCTGCAGACACAACTTGACGCAAGCAATTGCTTGGGTATTCGCGAATTTGCAGACATGCATGGTTGCGTGGATCTCCTCAACTACGCGGATACATACATTGAACAGCATTTCAAGTAAGGACTTATCATTTTTCATTTCATAAATCCTCACCATCTCTATATATCGTTGTTTATCTATTAGTGAGGTAATCCAGTTTGACGAATTTCTCAATTTGCATCACAATCAAGTGATCAATTTAATTCGCAATGATCGTATATCAGTGCCAAGTGAGGAAAAGGTATACGAATGTGTCATCTCATGGATACGCTACGATCCGACAATTCGGGATCAGCATACAGCCAATCTTATGGAACATGTTCGCTTGCCATTTTTATCTAAGGAATACATAACGCAGCGTGTGGACAAAGAGACCCTACTCGAGGGTAACATCATTTGCAAAAATCTTATCATTGAAGCGTTAACATACCATTTGCTGCCAAATGACACAAGAAGCGCACGGACTATTCCGCGAAAACCGGTCGGTTTGCCGAAAATACTGCTCGTCATTGGTGGGCAGGCGCCAAAGGCAATTCGTTCAGTGGAATGTTATGATTTGCGCGAAGAAAAGTGGTACCAGGCTGCCGAAATGCCAAATAGACGTTGTCGGTGAGTTGCTATCAGTCAAGGCGTTATAAGTGAAAAATATGTGCCATTGTTTTTTTTTTCAATTCCTATTAACTCGTAGTGCTGGTCTTTCCGTTCTTGGGGACAAAGTTTATGCAGTGGGCGGATTTAATGGATCTCTGCGCGTTCGCACTGTCGATGTTTATGATCCATCATCGGATAGTTGGTCAACTTGCAATAGCATGGAAGCTCGACGATCTACACTGGGCGTAGCCGTTTTAAATGGTTGCATCTTTGCCGTTGGAGGCTTCGATGGTACAACAGGTTTGAACAGCGCCGAAATGTTTGATCCAAAAACACAAGAGTGGCGATACATCGCCTCGATGTCGACAAGACGCAGTTCAGTTGGTGTTGGCGTTGTTAATGGCCTGCTGTATGCCGTTGGCGGATATGACGGATTCTCCAGGCAGTGTCTGTCATCAGTGGAACGTTATTGTCCGGAAAATGATACCTGGAATGCAGTAGCAGATATGTCAGCACGACGTAGTGGCGCTGGTGTTGGTGTCCTCAATAATATTCTTTATGCTGTTGGCGGACATGATGGACCGATGGTGAGGAAATCCGTTGAATCATACGATCCTGAGACGAATCAATGGCATTCGGTGGGAGATATGGCATTTTGTCGCCGCAATGCAGGCGTCGTCGCACATGACGGTGTTCTCTATGTGGTCGGCGGCGATGATGGAACCTCAAATTTGGCTTCAGTTGAGGTACGTTTGATCATAGGTTTGCACAGATGTAGTTTCGTTTTGATTTTTTTCAGGTTTACAGCCCAGACAGTGATAGCTGGCGTATATTGCCAGCATCGATGACTATCGGACGCAGTTACGCTGGCGTCTGTATGATCGATAAGCCCATGTGAATGGAAGAGCAGGGTGCGATGGCACGGTGAGTAATGAAATCTCTATATGAAGGAAATTTAAGTTTGGCATTTTCTATCCAAATTTGCAGTCAAGCAATAACAGCAAGTGGAGATGATGAGAACAGCCAGGCTGAGGGCACTGTCGAGGGTGCTGTCGGCTTCTCTTCTCGTCCAGCTGTCGAGACAAGTAATATTAATAACAATCTTAACCTCCAGATATTACATCAACATCATCAACAACAACAACTGAATAACAACAATCATCCACACTATGAAAACATCTACGAATCTATAGAGCAGTATGCTGCTGCTGCTGCTGCAATGGCAGCAGTTGCACAAGCGGCAAATATTAATGCCGCCGCTGCTGCTGCTGTTATTGCTGGCGCTGCTATTGCCCCTGCTGATGCTGCAGTAAACAATATTGAACCGATAAATAATAATGCTGAGGGTGTGGGTGTGCCGGCGGCGGCAACACCAGCAATCGTCGCCGCTGGCCAACCCATGAATCATTCAAATTTCATTTGCAACAATTACCAAGCAGCGAACGCACTACCGCCTCAAGCTGTTAATGCCGCCGCTGTCGCTGGTTTTCAAGGTGGTGGAAGTCCCAATTTGAGTGCCCAGCCAAGGGTGAGCCACAACAACAACACCAACAATCTTAACATAAGTTATCGCAATGATTTGTACGATCGCACAAACAATATGGCTGCCTATGATGTGCCACGTTCTGTACGCTCTGGACTTGGCATGCGGCGCAATCTTCAGCTTGATTTACATTCAAACCGCGTTGCACAAGCAGCGGTGCCACGTGGGGCTGTTGGTTTGACAGCTCCTCTGTACTCTGCATACAATCGCCAACGGAGCTTTGACGACACCGAATCGCATCATTATTACAATTTAAATTACAATCCGAACATCCGCTACGAGAATATCTACGAGCAGATCAACGATGAACCAATTTATAGGAATGTAAGCTCGAGCGCTGCTGCTGCTACTACTTCCTCACGTGTATATAGCCGGTTAAATGTTATTGGTCATGGTATCGGTCGTATCGAGCGACACCTCAGTTCATCGTGTGGCAACATTGATCATTACAATTTGGGTGGGCATTATGCCGTGCTGGGACATTCACATTTCGGTACAGTCGGGCACATTCGTCTCAACACAGGCACATCCAATGGAAGTGGAACAACAACAGGAACAGGAACGGGCGCTTGCACAAGTTCCAACAAGGATCCCAATAATGTCAAAAACAGTTCGTCATCGTTCTTTAGTTGCCTCGGCGGTGAAAATTCACAGAGTCTAAGTAATATTTATAGAGCTACAGCCAATGGCAACAGCACAACCAATAGCAATGCGCCTGCAAACAATTTAAATAGCTTCCCAATGGCCGGAGGGAATACTGCAATGCGTTCAGCATCGGCTGTTCCGAACTTTACATCATCTGGCCTATCATCATGCTCGTCAAATGCTGTAGTCAGACAAACTGGTGCCATCCCAAAGACGACGAAAGCAAGCGGTTCAGCTAAAAATAATACAATTAGTACGGCAGTTATTGCCGCAACTACCGCTCTCACCCATTCGGCAACTGCCACAGCTCCGACCGTTAAAAGTACAGCAGCAGTAGGAGCAACAGCAAAAAAGACAACCACAAAGACAACAGTTTGTCCACAGGCGTCCAGTCCCGAGCACTCAAGCACACTTAATCGCATTTCAAAATCATCGCTTCAATGGCTGTTGGTCAACAAATGGCTTCCACTTTGGATTGGCCAGGGTCCTGAATGCAAGGTGATCGATTTTAATTTTATGTTCTCCCGCGATTGCGATGGATGTGACTATTCCAGTGCTGCTGCTGCAGCGGCGACATCTGCAGATGCCAGCGCGTACGCCCCGCCACGAATGCCACAAGATATTGTTCGCTTTAATGGCCAAGCCGAGATGCATGCTCGTCGTGATCCCAGCGGACGACCATTACGGAGCACACTCACTCGCCTGCAAGAGACAGAATTCTCCTCCTCGGCAAGACATCGCTTCGAAGAGAACAACTATGAGAATGTTCACGTTCAATGGCACAATGGCTTCGAATTTGGACGGTCTCGCGATAATGAGGCAGCGGCTGCTGCATCCACTAATCGTCCAGTCTTACAGCGTGCCCGTTCGGAAAGTCCGAATTTCAATCAGCGCTTACGAAAGCAGCACCATCAGCAACGTGGTAAAGACGTCAAATTTTCGGATCCATTTAAAAATTACGAGCTTAACGCTGACAATAACACCTTCAAACCGAAGACTCCATTTGTCAGGGAGAATTTCGATGACGTCATTGATGATGACCAGCTACATGATGTGCCAGTTTGCTCAGCGAATGCTGTGCCAGAAGAAGTTGATCAGCCACCAATGCAAGTCAACGACAACGAAACGAAAAGATCGCTAAGCGATCAGCAACAAAACGAGGATTAGAATTATTTTCAAATGGACACATCATACTTTTCAATTGCTAATATAATTACCATAGAATCTAATTATTCATTATATTCATTAGGAACAAATACCTGTAGGGTTTTTTGTGTTTTCAGTATCCTTCACCCTCGAATCAATTGCGGCTGCAATAGAATCTACTCTATAGCGACCTAAACCACACACTTCTGCATGCTCTAAGCAGCATTTAACTTTTTACTGGTTGTGTTGCGTTTTTTTTTATATAAATACTCTATACACATTGACTAGTACATAAAATTAATTTGAAATTATATTTTCTTATAGGTCTTTATATTGATAATGTATTATTTTAATGGCTTAATTATAGATCGTAACTTTGATGTTTATTTTATGTAAAAGGATATATTTACTATTCGTTTTTTTCACAGAAAATTGTTAATATAAATATTTTTATATTTAGGAAAGTAGTCTCTGTAGGAATCGTCTAGTATTTAACGACGACGTCAGCTATTGAAATACAAATTTATTGTTAATTTTTTATAAAAATGATTTCTCTGACAAAGACATCATAAACAGGCAAGGCGCGCACTGAAGTAGTGTGGTAGTGGTGATGTATTGGAATGGTGCGTGGCATTGGAGTGGTGAGCATTTGGCGAGTCGATGGAATAGCGTCGGAAGTGATTTAATACCATTGTATGGTACCACCGATTCATCAGTTCTTAAAATGTCGTCCTCATAGGATGAATGTGATCTTTAATTTGTACAACTTGCTAACCTAAATTCTGAAAATCGAAGAAGAAGAAAACCAATATTGGGTACATCCTTTCTGGCAGAAAAATAAAATATTTGGAATAACATTTATTAAGAGGATTTGAACTTGGACGACCGACAATTTAAACTTTTCTGTCGAATGGAGAAAGTGACATGTTGCACGTTACTGACCTATTATTAGGACCTATTCTTCAAAAAAAGGATACAAACTTCAGGGATTGTGTTTCTCCCGCATTTGCAATGTAAAATCCACTTCGTCACCAGCCGCTTTCCACTCTGAAGTTAAACTTGTTCGAGATTAGTGGCACCAGACTGACATCACGCCTCCTGCAAAATACACTTCGTTTCTTCATTTGTTTACATTAGCTTTAACGATTCCACTTGCCACTCGGTCACTACGCCACTGCCATGTCACTTGCTGACCACTTCAGTGCGTGCCTTGTCTAAGAGTCGTAACACATCGAGACTCAAAAATAAGAAGGAACTCAAACAGAAACCCTCATCAAGTCTACAGCAGGTGGTGCAGGGCGCTACTGAAGATGCAAAGAATTTCACGGCTTCTGAAGAGGCATATCGCCGTCGACGACGAACTCGCAGTAGAATGCGGATGCTGCATCCGACGTCGCTGTCGTCGTCGTTATTCCTAAAGAAACTACTTTTCGAAATTTAAAAATTTTATGTTAGCTATTTTTTGTGAAAAAACGAATAATAAAGATATCTTTTTATATAAAAAAAAACAAGAAATTTAAGGTCAATAATTTAGCCAGTAAAATAATGTATGTATTATATAATTAATTGTTATTTTTTTATATTAAAATTTGTTCTTTCTTTCTCTCTTTCGAATAACAAACATTTTCTCTTCTTTCCAATGTAAATGCAATTTACTCTTATTACAATCATTTATGCGTAAAAGCAATTATTTATATACAATTTATGATGTGAAACTATTATACATATATATACATATAATCAAAGGAAGTAAATCAGTAAAATTTTAATGGAATTTTCGCAGTTTTCTTAACATTTCAGCCAGTTTTAGGAGACTGTGTTGTTGCCATTAGCAGAATAGGGCGAATAACACAGAATAATGCTCTAGACTTGCAGTTGGCCGTAACTATCTTGGACTGGTGGAAGTGCGATCAAACCTCTATGTGGTGGTAGCCGGTAATTTTCCTCGAATGTAGCCTCGGATACACTGATGAACGACGACGACCACGGCAACGAAAACGGCCAAACGATTTAAGAATTTTCTCATGGAACGTACGCTCACTGTATAGAGCTCGAGCTGCAGAGCAACTGGCCGATACCCTGTCTAAATATAAGGCTGACATAATAGCAATCATGTAGTTGCGGTAGAGGGGGAATGGTGTCTTACAAAATTCAGAATATGACATATATTACAGCTATCATGTGCTCGGGGAAGGGGTTTTTAATCAGCTAAAGAATGAAACCCACCGTTATTGGCTTTATAGTAGTAAATATACGGCTATGCACCCTTTACGTGCGGGGCAGATTTAAAAACATAAGAGCCTCATAAACGTTCACGCACCTCCAGAGGATTCCCCAGATGAATCCGTTGAACGAGAACTCCATGCCTGCCATCAGTATGATGTAAAAATCATTCTGGGGATATGAATGCTAAAATAGGTAGGGACCCAGTATTCAGGCAGTACATTGGTACCCATAGCTTACACGAGAACACTAATGACAATGGACAACGAGTCATAGAGATGGCAGCAAGCAATAATTTGGTCTTTGCGAGTACAAGGTTTGCGCGTAAAAATATCCACAAAGCCAACTGGGTATCTCATGATGCAGCCACTAGCAACCAGATAGACCACGTGTTCATAGACCGCCGCCACAACCTGAACCTGATGACGGTACGAACGTACGTCGACTCGGACTACTATCTTGTTGGTATGGTGCTCCGAGCGTGCATGGCATCTTCACGAAATACTGCATCCGCGCATCGAGTCAACACGGCTGCTCTACTTAACGAAGAGACCAAAAACAACTACGGCCAAGCGATAGGACTCGCCCTAAATACTGGGAGAGTAAGTCCTGGGGCTGAGATGTCGGGCGTAGAAGAAAAATGGACACGCCTTAAGAATACTGTCATTCGTACTGCTGACTCCATCTTAGGCAGTAGTCGTAGAGATCTGGTTCGATGACGAATGTAAGCGAGCGTCTGAACATAAGAATGTAACAATCTCATGGAACGCGGGAACGTGAAGATAAATATAAAGAGTTCAGAAGATATGAAAAAACAGTTCACCGGCGAAAGAAAGCAGCCTGGGAGAAATACGCGCACGGTTGCTTAAAGCCAACAAAGCCTACTATATAGTCTGTCAAGACTCTTCAAATCCAGGAACTTAACCATAACATCCAAGCTGCTGAGATATATGACAATGTTCATACCAGTACTTACATATGGATCCGAGACTTGGGTGCTTAGCAAAAAGCATTCTCACCTCTTAGCCACGTTCGAGAGAAAAGTCTTACGGAGAATTGTTAGCCCCGTATGTGAGGAAGGACAATTCCGGAGACTCTATAATAATGAGATCTACGAGCGTTACCGTGATGTCGACATCGTGAAGAGAATGAATAAAGGGGTTCGCACCCTTATAATGCTATATGTCTGGCACAGCGTTAAGGAAAAGAAGGAGATGTTTATGAGCTTGTGTCTTGAATGCCTGTGGATCATAGTGATGTGGAAAGGCAGAGCATTCCACATACGTCTTGCACGGCTGAAGAACGAATCCCTGAACTTAACTGTACGTCCGAAGATAGGAAACGTTTCCGCGGTGTTCAACCGAATCTATTGATTTCGGAATGTTCTCGTCACCGATAGGTTTTATCGCACGGTATTGTATTCTATCTAGCTGATGCAAGGTAGTTTTAGGCGCGCCAGACCAGATATGTCAATTGTACTCAAGTTTAGTGCGAATAAAAGCCTTATAGATTGAAGGTAGTGAAATATTTCTTGCACCAGGATAGGAAACCTGCATTTCGCAGCATTTTTGGCGACGGTAATAAATGTTTAAATTTGTAAAGTTTAATTCACTTGGATGAGATGCTGCATTATTCAAGAATAAGAGAATTTTTCATTTCTGGGGACTTGGGACTTGTCCTCTCTAAAATAGGTATGCTTGTTGCACCTATCGAGTCCACAGGGGATCTAGATGAAGCAGCATATCAGTTGAATGATGTGTTGCTTACCTCCTATTATTACTAGTAGGGTAAATAGTTTGTCCGGTAAAATCTTCAGTCCGGATAAGGTTAAATGGGCATTAGGCTATTTTAAACGTTTCAGCACCCGGTGGTAATAGAATATTTCCAGCTGTTCTACAGAAGGCAATAGATCTCATCCTACCTGGTGTGATTTCTTTATTTAGAACCAGCTACAACTGGGGGTACATTCCTACTGTCTGAAGATAGGTAAATGTGATATTTATCCCAAAACCCGGCAAAAGGCCTAATTAGCTGCCTAAATCATACAGACCTATAAGTCTAACATCATTCGTCCTCAAAACCATGGAGAGACCAATTGGTTTTCATATTAGAGGCCGGCTAGATTTGACAAGTCAGTTTGCGTACAGGAAATACAAAAGCACAGAAGGTGCCCTTGGCTATTTTTCAAATAAGATAGAAGGAACTTTTCGTTACAAGGAAGTGGCCCTGTGTGCTTTCCTCGACATTGAGGGCGCCTTTTATAACACAGGTTACGACTCTATTGTAAGTAGTAGAGGTATCGAAGACTCGACCAATCATTGGAAAAGTGCTATGATGGAAAATCGAGATATTTTGCCTCCTTGGGAGAAGCGTCTGTGACTGCAGTTAAGGGATGTCCTCAAGGAGCAGAGCTTCTCCCCTTCTATGGTCACTGTCATTGACAATCTACACAGATCGAACTACATCGCCATCGGTTATGTGGACGATTCGCCATTTTTATTACTATCTTGACTATCTCTAGTGTCATGCAAGGTACTTTACTACACGTTTTAGAATAGTGCAGCAGAGAAAGACTATCCATCAATCCTTGCAAAACCGTTCTAGTGCCTTTCACGAAAAGAAGACCTGTCAATTTGGGACCTATCATCACCAGAAGTACCACGTTAGATGATTGCAGTGAGCTTAAATATCTTGGCATCATCGTTGATAAACGGCTAAACTGGAATTCTCATACAAGTCCGCCATCAAACGCGCCAGTAGGGCACTGTGGCCCAGTAGACGCCTCTACGGTAGAACTTGGAGTCTAAATCATAAAATGATACATTGGATGTATACAATGATGGTGAGATTATCACGTACGCGGCCGAAAGATCTTGAACAGACAACGGCAACTAAGCTTCAGAAGCTACAAAGATTTGTCTGTTTATGTATAACGTGTGCCATCCGCACATGCCCTACGACTGCATTAGAAGATTTCAATTTTGAAAATCTTCATAAGGAAGACGGCCCCTAGATGCGCTATTAAGCTGCAACTAGAATACGGGTACGAACCGAGTGACTTTATGGGACACCTGAAACTTCTTGACTCAATTCCTTAAAGAGACTGGTACAATGTTGTTATTGCACTGGACGCTAGAGGTCCGGTCTGGTTCACAGATGGATCGAAAATGGCAACTGGAATTGAAGCCAAACCAAACTCTCGATACCAATAGGTAAAAGTCCCACTGTTTTCCATGCGATTGAGATCTGCGCCAAGTTTAACCTTAGTAAAGGAATTAAGGGCACTAGAATATATTCTTTTTCATATAACCAGGCAGCACTTAAAGCGCTGTCGTCCAATTTAATGGGCTCGTTATGAGTCAAAAACAGCTACGATGCACTGCAATCTCTTGCCAGACTCAACAGAGTTAAACTCGGTTGGGTCCCTGATCATCAGGGTATTCCGTACTGCAGGCAACGAATCTGCAGATGAACTAGATAGGGGGCTAGGGCTCGGTATCTGCGCTCATAGGACCCGAACACCACATTTGTGTCAACTGGGCTGCCGCCACCGCCACAGCACTGATAAATGTTGTTACCAAGCGCGCAACGCGTTTGTGGTGTATCTTATCGAACAACTTGACAGATGACAGTTAATTGAGTAATTTTTCTCAACACACGTTGATTTCGAATCGATAAAAATCCGGCACGTATTGATTTTTCAGCTGTGTTAATAAATCGATGCAACCCAATTGTTAATCGCAGATCTCCTCTAACAGATTTGTTTTTTTCCGGAGATTTGCCTCTCTTACAATCTACAACAACAACACATTTATAAAATCAATGTAAACAAACTATTCTCGTCCTAAATATTTGATTTGCCGATAAGAAAAATCGGCCCCGGCATAGATTTCTAATGTGGTTTTTTTCATTTTTAGAAATCTTTGTCGGAACTGTCTGTTGTTCTCAGCAAATCGAACACGAAGAGTGAGAATATTTTGTTTACATTATTTAGTTGTATGTGTATTATGTATTCCTGGGGGCCGATTCCTGAAGCGTAAGTTTTAAGCCTTGGTACCCGATTAAAAAAAATTCACAATCACGGCAGTTTACAGTTTTCCCATTCACGCTATTCCGCAACAAGCTGTGATTTATCATGTGCTGAATGAATTTGTTTTGTGAACCGAGTGAACTTAATTTATTTGTCTTTTGATTGATGAATTACTCTGTTGACATGGAGCTCTTTTTCTTAAAATAAAAAATATTAAATCAATCTGTATCTGTATTTGTGATTACGGTGACAACAAGTGTATTTTTTTTAAATTTAATTTTAATTATTTAAATGTAAATGATTTATTCAAACATGTAATTTTTTTACACTCAGGCCATTTTATCCGGCGAACCGAGAGCCACTTAATTTTATACTTGGTTTTTACTCGTAAAAGTACGCCAAATATTTTTTGTTTTAAATAATTGTTAATTATTGTTAAGGCAAACGAACATCAAGAAAAAGTAATATTAGACGGAAAGTCTGTTAATAATATACCTTTATTATTATTTATTAAGTTGGTTACTTAATGAGTATGCTACACATACCAACAAAAAACTGTCATTGTGTTGCCATTTTGTCTTTTAATATGTGACAGCCACCATAAATATAAATACAAAAAGAGCCAGTGCACTTGTTTTGTTCATTTGAAGCACTCAGTGAAAAAAGGGGAAAAATCAAACGAAAGCCACAAAAGTTAGTTATGTTGCTTTCTTTGGTATAAAATTTGCAAAAATACTGCATAACAAAAGTAAACTCGATTTGATTGCTTATGTAACAATTTCAAAATAAAAACATTTGTTATTATTCTTATCGTCATCGTGGCATTTAAGCGACTTTGTCGACTCAAAATTCACATACAAAACGTATTTTTTTTTTCTCCAAAAATTGGTGCACCTGGTTAAGAAATTGTTGGAAAAAACGAACGACACATAAGTTAGTTGGCAATATTTTCGTTTTTGAGTTTTGACAGATTGTTCACATGTTACCATGAGAATTTTTTGTAGTTGAAGCTGGAAAAATTGTGACATTGTGGCGGAGTGGAAATGAACATAATCTCTGTTTTCCGCTCTCTTTAACTATGTTTTCGTGTACGGAAACGCTTTTGATTAAAAAGTCGCAACAATTAGCAATAATTCTTACTTCTTTTGAATACCAGAAGAGACCAAATAATTGATTTTATATATTTTTTTTTATTAATTTTACATTTATTATAATTTTATCGTTGCATTTAAGCGACACAAATTCACATACAAAACGTGTTTTTTAGCTTAGCACCAAAATTTAGTCTAGGAAAAAACGAACGCAACATAAGTTAGTTGGCAATATATTCGTTTTTGACAAAATGTTCACATGTTACCAGCAGAAATTTTTGTAGTTAAAGTTGTCAAAATTAGCTTTTGCCTCTAACTCTGTCGAGAGGGGTAAGATTGATCCCAATTTTTAATGAGATGAAAGGTATTTTTATTACTTTGTGAGCCCCTTTTTCAAAACTTCGCCCACATTTCTTTGGTCGTTTCTTGCTATAAAAATCTTCCTACAAACATCCTATAACTATCCTGTGATCATTCTTTCGTTCTAAGTGGTTAAAATGTCAAAATACCGTAAAACCCTATAATGCATATTTCCCCAGATTTTTTGTCAATTCGTTTTCAAGATAAGAACTACATTATTTTGTGATTCTGTGCGAATCGAAATACACATATGATTTTCAAATATCAGGCATCAGCTGATTTGTTTTTGGTTTTATTCGCAAACGTAAAAAATTATAACGAAACCAAGGCGTCGGAGCAGAACTGAAGCAGGAGGTAAACATCACACGGTAGACGATAGACTCAAGCGCAGAGTCATTTTCACTGGTCAGAATACTCGCTTGTCGCTTACACAGACAGACTCATCTGACAGTGAATCAAGCGTTGAATCCTTTTCACTGGTCAGAATACTCTTAGACAAACCACAAACCAAGGGGGAAATGTTCCGAGAAAATTTGTCTTCAAAAACAAAATAAATAGCAGATAAGCAAAATAAGGTGCAGAAACATTATTGTTGGATTCGAACATTTGGGAATCAATACTATATGGTCCAACGCTAAAATATAAATAATGAGACATCTTGAGAGTTGCATTGTATATTGCAATTACTCGAAACACACATCTGCGAACAACCAACTCATAAAATCAAAAAACATACATTTATCTTTTTCTACATATTCTGCTTTTATTGCTTTCATCATTCATGGTTTTGTAGTATTTACATAATTTCAACGTAAAAAATCTTATATATATGTTTACAAAGTCCTTAAAGTATGTCAATAAACTATATTATTTATAATTTAATAGCGATTGGATAACAACTAATTAATAGCGAATGGATAACAACAGCATGGTGATAATGAAAAACTAAGTGTACCTATTTACAACAGAAAATGCGGTAAACTTTATGTATTACATAGATGACGAATGGCATTTGAAATGATATTTAATACATAATATGCGAACAGTTTACTTGATAAACCGATATATGGATGATGCGAAATTATTGATGACGTAAGACTTGTAACAGTAACAAACCCACTAGTCTAGGGATCTGACAATCATTTGTACATTAAATTAAAGATAAATATATACAAATCACCAACTACTTTTGGCTAAACAACACTCTTCGATTGGATCAGCATCTTGCTCTTGCTACTTGTGGCTGGCTGGTTAGCAGTCAAACGGAACCGGAATGAATAGAGCTTGACAGCAGCAGAGTGTGCCTTGGGTGTTTTTTTCACCTCTACACCACTTTGTACTATCACAGACTGACACAGGATATCCTTGTACGATCGATGTCTTCAGCCGCGGCGACATAACCACAGGCGAAGAACCACTTAGCACACTATTTAGTAACGATTCTTGTTCTTGTTGCTATTTTTGTTCGGGTGAATGTACTTGCATTTGTTGCCCAAAAGACAATTACCCATACGCAGGTATTGCTTGCAGACGCCATTGTTATTCGTAAGCCAATTGGGCTTGCCGCGGTTACCATCAGTAGGACGGCCACTATCACCACCACGGCCACCATCACCGCCACGGCCACCATCACCACCACGGCCGCCGCCTCCACCAGGACCAGCTGGTCTCCAATTACCATCGTTGTTGAAGTTGGATCCACCTGAGCGCCAGTTTCCGCCGCCACCTCCCCGGTTAATGTTGCCAGCACCTCGGCGACCATTGTCATTCGGTGGTGGAACATTCATTGGACCAGGTCCGTTCATTGGTCCCGGACCACCCATATGCATTGGCCCATTCATCATTACGCCGGGGCCTGGTCCATTCATAGGCATACCAGGCGGCGGTCCAAAATTGCCTCCACCAGGTCCAAAGTTCGGTACCGGACCAAACTGTTGCGGTCCCATTGGGCCACCGAATTGATTATGCTGATTGGGTCCACCCATGGGACCTACCATGTTTGGTGGCATTCCACCTCCTCCCATTGGTCCGCCCATTGGACCTCCCGGGCCAACCATCATCGGGCCGCCACCTCCGCCAATCATATCCATGTTGGGGGGACTCGATGGCGAGGACATACCCATGATACCCATGGGCGGTCCGTTGAATGCATTTCCACCAGGACCGCACATCATGCCCGGCGGTCCAATATTCATGTTGTTCATTGGATTCATGTTGTTCGGCGGCATAACGGGTCCCGCATTCATTGGCCAACCGGCGTTTGGCTGCCCGCCAAATGGTAAAAATGGATTGAACGAATTGTTGGGGCCGCCAGCACCACCAACACTATTCGGTGAACCAGCATACATACCGGAACACAATCCGCCTGTACCATCTATTGAGCCGTCGTGCTGAGGTGATCCCTTGGGATCTGGCCATGGCATACTGGTAAAATCGTTGACTGCGTCCGGATTACCAGTAATGTCGTCCAATGGAATCACCGTAAACTCCGTCGGCAGATGTGGCTCGATGTCTGGCTCAGCGGGCGAATCAGGAATCATGGCGTTCGAGAAGTACAGGGCACGCAGCGTCGTCTGCTCACGATCGGACTGAATTTTTCGCTCTTTGCTGTTACTGCCCGACGGGTGCGGTGGCACATCATCGATCAAATGGAATGGCTTCCACGATGTCTGCGCTGTCATATTGTCCTCCTGATTGAAGCCTCGTCGTGACATATTTATTGCGTCACGCTCACTAAACCGTTCCATATTCTTCATGTCGATGAATGTCTTAGTGACATTAACACGCTCCGTTTCGTCCAAATCGAAGAATCGAACCTGCTCCAGTTGTTCTTGTGGTCGCCATTGAAGCTTCTTTTTGGGTCCCTTACGACGATGTAGCAATAGGACACCGGGCGGTCCGTTAGGACCGCAACCTGGACCAGGTTTCTTTGGTGTTTCTGGATCAATAATAACAACATCATCAGTATCACGTGTTTCATCATTATTAGCAGTTGTTGTTGTTGCAATGGTGTTGCTATCTTTTGAACTAACTCCCGCACTACCATCATCTTCATTAACGGCAGCAGCAGTAGCAGCTGCAGCCGTCGTCGACTCGTCACTGGCATTCTTTTGCATCTCCCTGCGCACCTTCTCCTCAATGTCATCTTTCACCTTTTTCAATGGAATATCATCATCATCTTCAGTCGATGCACCACCACTCTCTTTATCCAACTTGTCATCCTTCACAGTATCGGAATCGCCGCCGGTAGTCTTATCCTCGTCTTTTGTTTCGTCAAGGGTATCTTGATAGAATTTCAATGGTGCCACCTTCGGACTCTCTGGACTGATGGGCGGCGGCGATGCAGTTTCTTTAGTCAGAGTATTCAGTCGTTTACGCTTGCGTGCATCCTTCTTGGGACCGGTGGCCGCTGAGAGTGCATCCGAAAAGATATTTGTCTCCACAAGGGTTTGAACTGTAATTGGAAAAGAAAAAGGGAATTGACGTGTAAATAAGAATAAGAAACAAGAAAGTATAATTAAAATACAGAGAAAAATAATAAGAATTTTAAGTTATCGTCGCCATTACGGTGAATTGTTGCTTTTTTGATTTTGTCTGGTGAGGTGATGTTTCTGAAAACAAAAAACAAAGAAAAAATCTGGAACAACTGAATGATAATCTTCCCATTCAAGTAAAGTATACTGTATACATCTATATAAATGCTGACAAATAAAAACACATGCGAAGCACTGCAATCCAACCACAAATCAACCCCCACATAGAACACAGTCATTATAGTATGGCGTGATCTGATGCCGCTATATGGCATGATTTAAAAAAAAAAGTTTGTATGGGAGCCCCCTGACCCCGCAGCGCGATCACTGCCAAATTTGAATAAAAAGTGTTGTCACCGAAAATACACACGTGTGCAAAGTTTCAATAAAATCGGGCTTTGGGAAGTGGGTTAAAAATGTATCGCAAGATTCCACGACAAATAGAAAAACACACGGGCACGCGAAGTTAATATAGAGAATTTAAAAATAACTTTTATCTTATTTTTAAACCAACCCCTTAACAGGCGATTTTTCTGATAAAGAACAGGACCCCCCCCCCCCCCCCACAAAACTGAACTCATGACAGGGGATTATCATTAAGTTGAGAGTGGAAGTGTCTACTGATGTCATTGACAGCTTTAAACGGAAAGGCTAAGTATTTTGAAAATGACAACTGATATCATTGTCAGCCCTAAACGAAATTTAAAAGGAAAGGCTGAGAATTTTGGAAGTGACTACTAATGTCATTGAAAGCCTTAAACGGAATTTAAACGGAAACGCGGAGTACTTAGCCAAGGCAAATTGTTCTTAGTCAGCACCTGCAAATCTTGCAATTTCTTAGATCTAACCTCGCTTTCAACTGACAGGGCAGACAAGAATTCCCATTAAGGCGGACAAGAGGACTTGCACCTTTGTAAAGCCTGTTCGCTGAGATATTCTGATGGGTGGATCTGTAGTAACTTAAAAAAACTCCTCACCACAACTCCTGACAAAAGTATACTTCGCTTAAGTACAAATTCTTCCATTTGTTTTATGTATTAATTTCATCAGCATGTTGTTCTTGGACTTGGCACACTTAAATTTATAATAAACCAGGTAACGGTTGAAGAGACAACCCCCCTTGGAAGCTTTTAACATGGCTTTGGCACTTGGATGACTGTCTCCATCGACTAGATTGTTTTTTTTATCCTTGAAACATTTGTGCCTAACTGAAAGGTCTCCTGACGCATTATCTCATCTGTATATTGGTTTGCGCTGACCAACATATTTATTTAAATGTAGATATTTAAGTGGCAAAAATACTAATCATCACATCATATCTTGAGCACTTGCACTTGAATGCGTTCACAGCTGGTGACAGAGTACACATACAGTAACAGTGTCGCTCGTTATGTACGACCACTCAAGCTGGGCACCGACACAGGCGATCTTCTGACGCACGTTTTGTGTAGCGGATCGGATTTCAAATTTTGTTTTTAAACTTCCAACTATAAACAAACACACGGGCACGGGCGATGTTAATATAGAGAAATTTTGAACACAAGATATTTGCTTCTGATTGTATGGTGCTGCGTCAACAAGGAGAGCTAATGTATCAAGACAAAGCGATCGATTTTTGGTTCTCGACATTCCAAGTCACACATACTCGCTCTAGAACAAAAATTCTCATGCTTCTAAGTTAGCCGGATGGCAATGGTTCTCGACATTCCAAGTCACACATATGCGCTCTAGAGCCTAGAGTAAAAATTCTCGAGCTTCTAAGTTTGCCGTATAGCAATGGTTCTCGACATTCCAAGTCACGCATACTGGCTCTATGACAAAAATTCTCGAGCTTGTAAGTTAGCCGGATGGCAATGATTCTTGACATACCAAGTCACACATACTCGCTCTAGAGCCGAGAATAAAAATTCTCGAGCTTCAAAGTTGGCCGGATGGCAATGGTTCTCGACATTCCAATACTCTCGCATACACATACTCGCTCTAGAGCCTCGACATTCCAAGTCACACATACTCGCTCTAGAGCCTATAGTAAAAGTTCTCGAGCTTCTAAGTTGGCCGGATGGCAATGGTTCTCGACATTCCAAGGCACACATACTCGCTCAAGAGCCTAGAGTAAAAATTCCCAAGCTTCTAAGTTGGCCGGATGGCAATGGTTCTCGACATTCCAAGTAACACATGCTCGCTCTAGAGCCGAGAGTAGAAATTCGCAAGCTTCTAAGCTGGCCAGACGACAAGTTCTTTTAATAATTTTGGACTGCGGACTTAACCTGGCTTTCAACTTGATAAGCTTCATTCAGAATTCACCAATTTTTGTGCTTTAAACTGTATCTTTTTTATTTGCTTTATAGGCTTTACAGATACGTCATCGTCCAGTGGTTAGCGGATCCATCTGTGTCCTTAATATCTCACATATCTACAGCATGCATATTGGCACAAGTATGACCACAAACACAAAGAAACGTGAAAAAAGGGTTTTTTTTTGTATTACCTACATACATATCTATACGTATAATAATAAAACACGCTTGGGTTTCACGAGCAAATGTAGCACAATAACATCAGTTTTTAAACCAAATATACCAAAGTCGTAGGCATATTCGTACATGAAACAGGGTGGGGGAGGGTGAGTTAGCAACAACAAAAAAATAAATTGGGACAAATATATTTTAATCAATAACTGTTATTCACATAATTCTTCTAATTTGTATTTTTACTTAGAGTGTATGCTTGCGCACTTAGAATGTGATAAAATGACCTGCTCAATAAGAGCGCAACCATCATAATACTCTACAATTTGTCACCAGCTCAATAAGAGTGCAACAACCCTTATAATGCCCAAGTGGCGGCACAGCGTGCACGTGCAAATGTTAACACAAGGGAAGATAGAAAGAGAGAGAGAGTTAAGTGGCAATACCACATTTTACATCCAAGCACTCGAAAAAAGGTTATCGTGTTCATTCCCAGCTTGTTGGTTATCCTACATGTATGTATATCTAGTTACTTAGTACATGTATATACATGTGTATACAGAAGTTCCCCGCTGCTCATTAATTCCCTGCTATACAGCATGCGTGAAGCAACTCAGTAAAACAAACGTTTTTTGGAGGTGGCACTGGGAATCGAACCCGATCCCTAACTGACATGGCAATTTTTAACGATTGAGGTTATTAGCATAGAATTCCATTTAAACGAATACAGAGATTCCTTCTTCAGCTGCACATTAATTACGTGAAATAAATTGCCAAGATCTGAGTTTCCGCATTTGTATGACCGGCAGGCGTTCTAGACGCATGTTTTTTTTTGTTAATCCTAAATTTACTAACGACCACGCTAAGCTAAGCTAAGCATTACTAGTATAAGGGTGTAAACCCATTGATCGTGTCTATATTAAAAAAAACATGACGCAGCGGAAATCGAACCAGAATCATCCGAGTGGAAGCCAATTCTACATACTAATCACGAAACAACCGCACTGAACTGACTCTTCGATTCTTTAACGAGTGAGGTTATTAGCATTGCGGCCTTACTTTAAAAGGAAGTTTAGGAGTAAAATCGAACCATAACAGTTGAAAATTGGACAGACATTATAATTAAGGAAATTTTAATAATCTATATATTATATATATTAATACGGGAAGAGAAAACTTTGTACCCCTTTTTAAGCATACTGCGCACACGGAGGAGTGTGCGATTTGGAACAGTTAAAAGTTTATATGGAGAAGGAATGCAGAAAGCTAAAATTTATTTTATATTTAATTTAAAATTTTTTTCATAGCTATTGCAGGGAATTAAGACAAACAGCACACGCTAATGACGTATTTGTACACGCTTGGAGCTGTTGTAATAGAACAAAATTCAAAAAAAATATATGCAATGATTATAGAGATATACTCTTTGACAAAAGAACCTCAAAAATTTAATGAATTTCGAATTGTCGAATTTCGAACATTAACGGGCCTCTATTAATAATTCAGCGCGACAGACCGTTGCGGTCCAAGGCTGAGGTTCTCGCGACCATTGTGGTGTGCAGGTATAATTTTGCACAAACACGTATGTGGAATGCTCTGGCAAGCTCTGTCTTCCCACATCACTATGATCCACAGGCATTCAAAACACAAGCTCATAGACATCTCCTCTTTTCTTCTCCTCTTCCTTAACGACCACGCTGTACCAATCATATAGCCGAGCATTATAAGGGTGCGAACCCCTTGAAGCGTGCGCGAATTAAAAAAAAAAAAAAATATGTGAAGGACCTACAATTTAATGACGTATCCGAACACACGAACGAAGAATTCAGAAGCTTTCCGTGACAAGCTATTACTCATGGACGTTTCTCAGACCACCGCGCGAGGTGGGACCGTGAAAATACTTTTGGCGTTTTCTGGGATTCGAACCTTGAACCTACTGCTCACAAGTCCAAACACACCGTCGGCTTTTATATATATAAAAAAAAAAACGCCTGGAATCGAACTGGCGTTCTCCGAGTGGAGCGCTAAACAATTGTTTTAAAACAAGTCCCATCAAATTCTGACAGAAAGAAGTCGAGACATACGAGTGGACAACCTCACAAACAAACACACACACGGACGCAAAAAAAATGCTTTTTGATTATTAGTTTTGCACTTTGTGCTCGCAATAAACTTTACAACAGGCAGGGAAATTGGATAAAAAAAAAGGAAATCATAATAATCTTTGGCTTAGCTCGGAATTGATCTCACGACCTCCGACAGTCTGCCCATACGACATATAGACTCCATATTTAACATGGCGTTGAGTAAAAACTTGTTGACATTGTATGGAAAAAACCTAAGACAGTGAAATTGGATAAACAAAAATAACAGTGTAACGCTTGAAAATTGTATCTCTCTCCGTAAAAGTTTAATTTAAAAAATTTAACTGCTTTTGCTGAGCTGAGGAATCTAACTCTTGACCTTCTCTGTCGACTGACATATACGTCGACATTGCATGTAGTAAGACCTTGAAAAAGGCGGGGAAATTTAAAAAAAAATAAAACTTAGCCTGGAATCGAACCCTCGACCTCTGACAGTCTGTTAACTGACATATAGACTCCAGTTAACAAATCCATAGAGGAAAATGTTGAAGCAGGCAGAGAAGAAATTAGATAAAAAAAAATAAAACTTAACTTTGGCGTCGCTGGGTATCGAACTGTCGACCTCCGCGACTCTGTGCACTGACATATACGTTCCAGTTAACATTTCATGTAGTAAAAACTTAGAAACAGGCAGGGAAATTAAATTAAAAAAAAATTAATTCAGGTTTGGCTGTGCTGGGAATAGAACTCCTATCATCCGGACTATGTCCACTGACAAATGCGCTCCAGTTGACATTGTATGGAGTAAAAACTTTGAAACAAGCAGGAAAATTAATTAAAAAAAAAACTGAGGTTTTGCTAGGTGGGAATAGAACTCTCGTCCTCCGGAGTCTGTCCACTGACAAATGCGATCCAGTTGACATTTTTTGGAGTAAAAACTTTGAAACAGGCAGGGAAGAAATTGGATTAAAAAACAAAACTTAGCTTTGGCGAAGATGGGAATTGAACGCCTGACCACCGACAGTCTGCCAACTGGCATAAAGAGTCCAGTTAACATGTCATCGAGTAAACATTTTGAAACAGGCAGGGAAATTGGATAACAAATAATGAAACTTAGCTTTGGCTGAGCTGGGAACTGAACCCTCAACCTCCAGAAGTCTGTCCACCGTTCCAGTTTACAGTGTATGGAGAGAAACTTCGAAATAGGCAGTGAAATTTTTAAAAAAAAAAAAAAAAAAAAAAAACCTTCTGGGAATCGAACTCTCGACCTCTGGAGTACGGAGTATATCCACTGACAAATCCGCTCCAGTTAACATGGCATGGAGTAAAAACATTAAAACAGTTTTCAACCAATTGTCAAAATGGTTAAATTAGTTAACTAAACAGGAGTGCGATCAGCAAAGACACCGTTACTGACACATTTGTTTCAACCCCATTTTTAATACGTCTTGGACCAAATGTGAGCATAACAAGCCTCTACAATTACTACATCCCCCATTATGTAGTAATGCCAGTATAAAATATAGAAAGCCAATTAATTGCCGCCATTATATTTCTGGTTTAAATTTTAGACTCATCGTTTAAACGTCGATTCGCAATATCGTCATTCAATGTACATTTTTACAGCCGATGCCGCAATAAGGGTGAATATTAAAGCATTCTAACAATTCATGTTCTAATTCTTTGGTCTTCTCTCTTGTTGTATGCAGGTAGAATACTACATGCTGCGATGCGAGAGTTTTGAGCAAAAAGGGTGACTAGTGTCCCAACTCAATGTAAACTGAATCCCTAAAGCGTTAATTGCTTTTTAATGTATCACATATTGAATGGATCGGATGAGGGTTTATTTACCAAAGACAGCTGTCAGTTATGTTTGTTTCGTGTGGGAGTTTCAATATCGCTCAAGAGCTATCAAGAGGAGTCATATTTCAATTCTCAAGTGACTCAAAAAGAGATAAAGCACATGCAACAGTTGCATATCTAATAATTTGTTGCAGTAGCGGTAAATACATTTGAACAGTGGAGCAAGCATATTAAATTGCAATCTAATTTGTAATATATATTTGCACATGCTTCAAGAACTTGCACCCTTATAATGCATAGGCACAACATCTTGTCTCGTATCTTCGTAACCTAGATGATCAGTGCGGCATAAAAAAATCTTTTAGACCTGCCTGTAATCGAACTAGCGTGCAACTGTTCTAACCACTGCACCACTGATGAGCAGGAAATATGTTTAGTTCAGCAAAAAAAAATCCTAATTTATTATTACTTACGAATGCCTAACAACTATTTTAAATGGTCAACTCCTAAAAATACGCTGGAGGGATAAATTAGCCTGGTACGCTGAGAATTTATGAGAACTTAACTGAATAAGATAGACTCGAAATGGGAACCTATAACCGGCTGGCTGCTAACACCTGATCGCAGTTGTGGGAGCTTAATATGATGATGTAAAATTCTTCTTTGTGTAAACAGTGGAACGAATACAATAAATTTTGCATATTAAACAAACAGTGCCTACTAAACACATCATGATAAGGTAGCGGCACTGTAGTTGCTTTCAAGGGCACAGTTGAATCTCCGTGATGGACAGTATAGCAATGTCAATGTCACTTCATGCGGCCCGTTTTGCCATGGACTGTTGCCGTGTAATCTGATATTTGGACAATCATATCAAGCATTATAAACAGCGTAATATAAATCGAAGTTAAAAAAAACATTATGTTGCGTGTCGTGAGAAATACAAGGTATTATAGCTATGTAAAGGCTTTAGTGTTTTATATGATAGGGAATATAGGGAAGAATAACATGTAGTATTAATGCACGTAGTGTGTATATTCTCACTGGTGGAAGCTGGCAATCGAACTCTCAACCCTCGGCAGTATGTCCACATAACAAGGCATGGAGTAAAAACTTCTAAACAGGCAGGGAAATTTGGTAAAAAAAAAATAAAACCCATGTTGTGGCCTCCGGTATTAAAAAAAAAAAAATAAAGTAAAAATAAAAAAAAAATATAAAATATAAAATAAAAAATAAAATAAAAAACCGAATGATAAAAAAAAATTAAATGAAAAAAAAAATAAAACAAAAAAAAAATTTAAAAAAAAAAATAGAAAAAAAATTAAAAACCGAATGATTAGTATAGTCCCCAAAGTTAGGTTGGTGCAAGGCTAAAATCCGTCATTAAAAATAAACAGCCCATAAAAATTTAATTTGTTCTTGTAAATTCGGATGTAATCGGATGTGTATACAATCTAAAGAAAATGGGGTACATTTTAGAAAAATGTGTATAGGAGCCCCCGACCCCGGAACCCGACCACTTACAAATTTTTTAATCAAAGTGATGTAAATCGGAGATACACATGCGAATAAAATTTGAAAGAAATAAGAGCATTTTTTTTTATAAAATTGTTAAAGGTGCTCCCGACCCCGGTTCCCGATCACTTCCAAATTTTTACAAAAAAAAAGGGTTGTCCATCGGGGATACACATGCGTATACCATTTGAAGAAAATCGCATAAATTTTGTAAAATATTTGTATGGGAACCGGAGGGGACAAAATTTTAGTAGAAAGTGTTGTCATGGGAGATACACATGTGCGTAAAGTTTAAATAAAAACGGGCTTTATGAAGTGGGTTGTGGGCGCCGTGGCTCAGGGGAAATGCACATGGCTACTGAGCAGAGGCTCGTGGTTCGAATCCCAGTAACACCAAAAGTATTTTTCACGGAGTGCCACCTCTCGCGTATGGGTGACAAACGTTCCGAGAGTTAACCTTGTCACGGAAAGCTTCTCAATTCGCCGTTCGGATCCGGCCTTCTGTTTGTGCCAAAAAACATACATGCGCAACACAAATGGTCGCGAGAAGCTAGGCCTTGGGCCGCAATGGTCTGTCGCGCCGAAAATTATTATTAATTTTATTATTAGGAAGTGGGTTAAAAATTGATCACAAGATTTGATCACACGGGCACGCGAAGTGAATGTAGAGAAACATTGAAAATAAAACATTACAAACGGTAGGCCAAGATCGCTCCTCCGCTGTACATCCAAACACTCTTATGACGGTCATAGATCCTTTGTACTGCTTGGAGGTCAGTACCGTCGAGTGATTGTAGAGCCATAAGTGTTTATAAATACAAGAGTTAGGTCTCTAGGAGGCATATTTTAAGATGAAAAACATCTTTAAAAAATGTTAAGTACATCTACTTGATTTCATATTTTAAGCTTCCATATATTGGGAAGGAGCGAGGATATGAGACAGATGTTCTTTGTAATTTGCATAATGCAGTGGCATACCTATCTGTTATTGCCATAAAATGGAATTCCGGGTTCAACACTTAATTTTTATGTGCGCCTTATGCGGCGTGGCTCTAGGTGTTAAGTCTGTTGGACTACTGAGTGGGAGGTTTGATGTTCGAATCCCAGAAAGACCAAAAAAGTATTTTACACGACCCCACCGCTCCCGAATGTCCGACAAACTACCACAAAGTTTTCCAATTCGCCTTTCAGATAGGGCTTTAAATTGTAGAATCCTTGCATTGGTTTGCAAAATATAACACGCACAATGGGAATGGTAGCAAGAAGCGCCGGGCTATGGGCCCTGGACCACATCTCGCGCCAAATATTCATTCGGCAGACGTCTATTAAAATTAGTTTCCATAATCTACCTAATTTTTTGATCTGTGGGCAATATATAGACTTTTTAAAGTCATCAAAATGCTGACTTTAGGCTGGGTAGCAAAAGTCATAGCCGTAAAGGCGCTAGATTTTAAAATGGATTCTTGCCGAACACCTAGGCTGGATATCGTAGTGCCTTGCTTTGCTTATTAAACAATAATATCCAAGTTAAAAAATACTAAAAGCTAATAAAGCTTTGTGACTGGTCCTAAATGTGATTTTTTAAGTAAGCCAATTAAAAAATCTCAGGTGTTGGCAGCATATACTATTTCCATACAATTAAATCCGATAAGGAATCAGTAGTATTCGAGATTTTATTTAAGTGATGTGCACAACTCGATTTGCCATAGAAGATATGCTAATCTACAAATAGCCACTACCTGAATAAGTTAAAAATCCTCAAACCCGCCGCCTCACATCATGAACACAACAATAAGAAAGTTGTCATGTGTGGAAGGGCTTGGTAGCTAGTTGTCTTTTGAAGACAGGCACTGCTCGCTCTGCTACTACTATTCACCTGGTTCTCCCCCATCGATAGAAATCGCGACACGATCGTTATTGTGCTACAATATGCTTGGTGGGTACCAACAGCTCTGGGTTTTCTTTGTTTCAATGAAAAAAATCATTTATTTTTTCATTACTTGTCTATTTCAACAATTTTTAATACTTTTTTTTTCAAATATTCTTTCGTAATTTTACTTAAAAACTAAGTTTTTCCTGGAAAATAAAGAAATTCATTATAATAACACACACTATCTAGCCGCTCGCTGCAAATTAGCATAGTGAGTGCGACGACAGCGGCTGACCGTGTTGTATTTTGTTAATTATTTATCATTTTCGGATAAGATTTAAATGTTTTCAAAAGATAAAATTAGATACTTAACATTAATCGTTGGGAATACACCACCTGTGCAGCAATTAAATCATCAATTAATCAATCAATCTCAATTAACTAAACCGGACGATGCCATCCATCTATACATCCTTCAAAAAACCGAAACAGAAACGATGATCACACGACAGACGATGACGAATTACGCGGTTAATTAGTTTTAAAAATTGTTTAACAAATGTTTTTCACACGAAATAATGATAAATAGCATGGAAGGATTGCGATTGTTGATAGTTTCTGTTTTGGGGGTGCTGTTTTGCATTAAAATCGATTGGCTCCGCAGCATTTGGGTCAGCCGGCCGTACGAAAACTACCACAGAGAGACAGCAAACTACGCCAATGGTCCACCACGAGAAGCCATAGAGTACGCATTAGTTGACGAATAGTTGTCCCAACAGAGCCTTCGACCCATCGTCATTCAGACCAAATACCTATTTTCAGATTTTTTGTAGTAGGTTATAAAAAAGCACTTTCGAAATTGTTGTTTATTCCCGAGCAAGAGCGCATTGCGTTTCCTGTCTGTCTTCCTGTCTCCTGCACCGAGGAGCATCAGTAGACGGGGTTTGACGCAGTTGTTCAGCAGCTATCCACGGAACTCCCAGGTCTCACCACCATGACAAAATCAAAAAAGCAAACTCACACTGCTGCAATAATACGACGCTCGTCGACGACAACCTGTAAATGTAGAAAAAACCACGGTTAACAAGGTTATCGTGGATAAACTTACTTTTCGGTTTGGGTGCTATTAGCTTAATAGCTCCAGGTTTCTCATTGGCAACGGTCAAATTATTGATGTCTATTTTCGCCTTCTTCTCGATGGGTGAATCACGCGACAACAAACCGGCGCCACCACCGCTAATACTTGGCGTTGGCGGGGGTGAAGACCGCTTTAGCGAAGGCAAACTGACTGGAATAGCAGTGCCAGGCAACGAGACTGATGTCGGCTTTTTCAGTCCTTTGCGTGATGGTGGCGGTGGAGCTTCCTCGGTTAAGCCATGACTTCGAAATTGAGATTTGTAGGTTTTAACAGTCTTTGCCTTTTCGCTGTCACGACGAATTTCAATCGACATTGACGCTTTTTTTGATGGAATTGTTATCGATGTTGGTTTGTTACTGTCGTCATCTTCTTTTGGTTTTCTGGGAATTTTACCAATTTTATCAATAGACGGAGGTACCATTTTTGCAAGCGTCTCTTTGTCTTTTTCAACTTGATTGTTACAAGCGTCTTTTTCTGTAGTCGAGCTAGATTTAGTACTGGACGAGGAAGACCTGTCCTTGTCTTTGTCACGATGACGTTCCTTGTTGCTGCTGCTGCTGCTACTGGAAGAAGATTTGCTTGAAGAGGATGTTCTATGTTTGCTGCTGCTGCTTTCTTTGTATTTATCTTTGCTAGAGCTACTAGTGTTTCCACTGCGTTCCTTGTCTTTCTCCCTCTCCTTTTCTTTTTCCTTTTCCTTATCGCGACTGGACAATGAAGATGATTTGTTGTCAGTGGAGTTACGATGCGACGATGATGATCGAGATTTGCTCGAACTGCTGCTGCTTTTCGACGATGATGAAGATTTATGACCTGACGACGATGATGACCTATGGCTGGATGATGTAGACGACGATTTACGATCCTTATCGCTGGATTTTTTGTCATTTTCCACAGAGGTTGTGGTCTTTTCATCTCTTTTTGATGATGAACTCGTCGAAGAAATCTTCTTTTGGTTTTCTTTATTTTCCACCTTGGTTTCCTCATCTTCTGTTTTATCTACTGATGATGCCGGCGTTAAGATCTTCTTTCCATCAGTTACATCCTTTATTATGCTACCCGTTGGTGCGGACTGGGACACATCAGTTGAAGGTTTTGATTTACAAGAATAATCACTTGTATTCGAGACGACTTCTTTCTCCTTGTTGTTGTTATTTTCGGACATGCGAGAGGCAGAAACTTGAGTGGAATCTGAAGTTTCCTTCCCATCATTATTATTACTACCGCGATCACCTTCCTGATGGTCATCATCACCGTTTTCTTGCTCATCTTCCTCTTCTTCCTCATCTTGGGAATTATTGCCACAATCTTTGTCTGATTCCTGTTCTGTGTCTGCTGCTGTAGTAGTAGTTTGTGGCGTTTTGTTTTCAATTTTTGCCAAAACTTGCTGACCATCCTTAACAACGATTTTATAAACCAAACCAGATTCGCTTGCCTTCCTCTGAGCTGATGTAAGACTATATGATGCAGTAGGTGCTTCGGAGACATCAGCCAAGGGATCCTCATCGTCATTTGAAGAAGCATCGGAAGTAGTAGCACTGTGTTGCTTCTTAGGTTGAGGCACAATACCTGGCTGTGCTGGCTGTGCAGACGTAGTCTTCGATGAATGAGCAGCCGTAGCTTCTGCTGCCAATTTTATTGTTGATGGCACCGGCTGTACTGTAGCCGGTGCTACTGCCACTGCTGCTGCTGCCGTTGGTGCCGCCATTGTTTGATTCATTACTTGTACGGCATTTGGCTTTGGTGTCATTGTACATGGATCGGAAGTTACAACTTTAAGCCACTGTTCTACCAATTTTACAGCAAGAATACGTACGCCTACAAGAGCAAGAAAGAAATTAAAACAAAAATTAAATGGTAAAAATGTGGAAATTGAAAAATAGATATTTAAAAAAATTTTAATGTACCAGAAACGCACTTGGAATTAATCAATTGCTTTAGTAGAATTAAACTGATTTCATACGCAAATTATTAATAAACAAAATTTCCTCCAACAATTTTATGTCAAGTAATTTTTATGAAGCTTGCTTGGTTATATGATACTAATAGTCAGTGTTTTTTCTGGTATTGCATCATCACTTTTTGCGTCTTTCCATTTGCAACTTTACCCTTTTATTTACAAACTATACCCCAGGTACGATATGATTCTGTGTTGCAATTGCAGTTTTGTAACCGACAATGTTAGCAATCGACGGGTAAGTTCAAGTTTCACGTGTTTACTTGGAGTGTTTTTTTATTTCGGAGAAATTGGAGAGAACAGAGAAGTAATTTTTATATCTGATCGGATCTGTCAGATCAAAAAATAATCAGTGGTTCTTTTAGTATCAGAGAAAAGTTTTATTTCTCCCCTGAATGCTACAGAGTACTCAACATGGCTCATCTTTAAAGAAACAAACAACTACAGCTGTCAAAACAAAAGTAAATAAAATACTTGAGAGGAATAAATTGGACGCATATCTGCATTTTGACAGTTAAATTATCTCTCCCATTACTCCGGAAAAAAAACCGGGTACAGTTTGCAAATAGAACGCCGAACCAAAACCACGAGAGAGAAATCTTAACTATACCTTCAAATCGAAAGAGCTATAAGACTTGACTTATTTATTTATGTCAGTAAAATCGTTCGAAACGTATCACTGGACTTATTTTGACAGTAGCTTTTAAAGAACAATTGCGTTTATAAAAATCGAAAAAAAAAAATGACGTGATTTAGACCTTCGTGCAAGAGAGAGATATAAAATAAGTCACCTCGCGAGCTTACTTATTTGATTAAGTCAGGTTCCACAAATAAGTCTTCGTTTTGAAAACAGCCAACTACTGCACCGAACGCTAATACCGTTGTACTGAGTTGAGAATCAGAACTGACGACTGAACACTAAACAATGAAAATGTCTGGAGTGTGTTCATTTACTCTACATTGAGTGAGTTCACCACGCAACAAAATTTTACACGAAGTTACTTTTTTTGAAATTTTGTTGTTCACTGAGGACTTGGTGTTGCAGTATGTTACGACAACTTGTTGTTCACCACATAAGTTGTCGTCGACAGAAAGTAACATTTTTAACAACAGTCGCGAGTGTTGTTAGTTGATGTCTTATGAGTCATTTGATTATTAGTTGTTGTGTTGTGACAGTATTGACACAAAATAACAAAATTTTGTTCACTGGCATAGGTGTCGATGTCGATGTTGATTTGAGTTTTCGACTTAACACACTTTTTCCCAGTGAACATAACCATTGTAAGCGTGCTCTCACAATGGAAAATGTTTTTCAAATTGGCCGCCCATTTAATTTAAACATTTTACAGAAAAAAAAAACTTATTACTCCCTACACAAAATTTTCCCTTATTGTTATAAACGTCATTCTCAAACCTACACAAGACTGCCTCTAAAAATGTCACAATATTCTTACAATACCACGCGAAAAAAATGTAAGAAAATGGATCGAAAAGTCGAACTTAATAATTTTTAGAAAAGCTCGCACAATGAAGACATAAGTTCTGACAGAAAAGTTTTAAATTGGACAAATTCATTGTTTGACATTTTTAATTGGCGTTTTCCATTAAGAATAATTTTATCAACTAGTTGTGCAAATAGTTATATAAACTCACTGCAACTTTACCGAAGTTGCTTTCCCACAAGAATGACGATTGTTTGTGGCGTAAAGAAATAAGAGAAGAACGTAAAAATACGTGAAAACACCAATTTGGTTTGATTTCATTGTCATAAAATGTTCGGATTTAAAATTTATGCATTGATCTAGTACTATTGCACTCATTAGAGACATTTATCATTTATTAAATTAATTTTGTCTAATAAATATTTTTAACTCTCCAATAACTTTTTAACACTAATTGTAAAATGTGCGTGAGATAAATTATTAAAAATTATGCATTTTTATTTTCAGATACTCGATTGTACTCCAGAAGGCAAACTAAAAAGTGGCATATAAAAAACCAACACATATTTCACATCTATTTTGAAATGTTGCGAACTTCATTCTGTATTTCTTCAAAAGTTTTTAAACTTAAGAACAAAAAGGGTGCAGTTGGCTTATTCTCACGAAAAAACCGAATGAAAACCTTGGCTAATTTCTCTCATTCTTTAATTTACCCATAATGAACTTTAGAAACTACTTGCGTTTCACGCAATTTCTTTCAGTTGTCAAATTTCCGCAGTCAATGTCTCACTTCACCGAAACCTTGCTTAATCCCACGTAAGTTAACGAACTCAAGTCCATTATAGTTGGACCTTTAAGTTTTTTATTTTGAGAGCACGGCAACACGGTTCAACAAAGTTAGCTGCATTTTATTTGCCGAGGAATAAGGAATTCGAAAGTCAAACCAGCAAAACAGCAGGTTTTCTTATTCCAAAGGTCGACAAGTCGACAAAAAGTAACATTTTTAACACGCGAGTGTTGTTAGTTGATGTGTTATGAGTCATTTGATAACTAGTTGTTGTAACAACATGTTGTTCACTGGTATAGGTGTCGATGTCGATTTGACTATCGATATAACACCATACCGACATCGTTTTTTTCCAGTGAACACAACCACTGTAAAGTGGACAACAGACCCCGGCTTTGCGATCTCTGCTCATCTCTTTCTGTCATCAAAATTAAAAGTATTTTTTACGGCAGGTATACATTTATATTAAAAGCAATTTTATTTTAAAAATCAACATTTATCTTTAAGTTACGAATCGATAGACGATAGAAAGCAATGCTTTTAGTGAGGGATTTTGATGACTACCATTCCACTCTATTACATTGCTATAGCATGAGTTGGAGTTGTAGTAACGTTTATCGATTCGGACCTAAAATTCTACAAAAGAAAAACAGTACATACGCACCACGAATTAGATAATTTTCATTCCTTCTTTTCCTTTATTTAGATGTCCGCAAAATATACCTACACCACACTTACTTTCCTCAAACGATTTTTCCTTTCTACAACGATCGATTAAGCACCGAAAGGACTCGTGTTTCACGCACTGGACCAAGGATCGTCAACCCAGGAATAGGTTTAACAGACCTGAATGTACTACAAAAACAACAAACTATTTTAGGCGAAGGCAAAATGTGGAAAAAGAACACGCTTAATTTATCGCTTGTCGCTTGCTATACAAATTATAACCAATTGAGCAATAAATAGAACATTACAAGAACGAATTATCGATAATTGCTGTTTAAGATTTAAATTTTATCAAAAACTGCGCCACTTTACTCCGCCGACGAACACAACAAACACTTGAAAGGCGTCAATAATGCACACTGTATATAGCCATGACGACTCAGCGATTATCGAGTCGTTGTTTATTTTTTTTTTGTTGCTACGAATAACTTGAGATATGTATTACAAAAGTATATATATATTTCGACGTTATAAGGCGCAATGTTTTTAATCTTAGCTGCATTTTATTTGCCGAGCGAATTCGGAATTCGAATGTCAAAACCAGCCAAACAGCAGGTTTTCACAATTCCAAAGAAGGGATTCGACAGTGCAATTGTTGTTGTTCCTCGGCAAATAAAATACTGCTCTTGTTGCAATAGGTGTGTAAATAACAAACAAAGAAATCAAAATTTATATGGCAACAAAGCGAAAAATTTAAGTTGTTACTCTTGGTTCAATGCTCAATGCTCTATTGACTTTTTTCTTTTAAAGTGGTATACATTTAGTTTGTACTATGCCAACGGAAACGCGAAGTTTATAGTTTAATAATTTATTTAATTATTCTAGATATTAAATATAATAGCTAGCTGGCTAATAAAAAGAACATAAACGCGATCGCGCAATGAGTGAGACCGCTCGACAAAATTTCTATGACATCGCGTAGCGGGCATTTATCGAACATCGAAAATCGGTTTGATCGAACAACGCGATGTGTAGATGTTATTCGTATTCGACGCGCTATCTCGAAGTAAAAATGATGGAATTTGAAGAAAAGTTAATAATACCGAACTCGTTTGTCGATTGTTTCATTCCTGGTTCATTCCTAGAAATCATGTGTCGATAACGATATCAGTTAACGAGTGAATGAAATCCTTAGATTAACGAGTGATCGAGTATTTACATTCGGATGATTACTACTCTCACACGTTCATGTAAGCGATCATGCCAAATGAACATTATTCACTCACATATGTGGTAATTCGACCCCATTGTGAGAGCGCCCTTGCATAGTAACTAATTGTGTCATTGTTACAAGGCGGGTCAATAAGTCCCCGTGACTTTTTGTTTATTGGATAAAAAAAATCATTTTAGTTTCAGTCAGTCTCCTTTGAGCTCTATACACTTTGTCCAACGTTTCTCAAATTTTTGTATGCCTTCCAAAAAATAAGATTTGTCAAATATCTTTATGCCGAGCCATTTCTTCAAGTTTGGAAATACGAAATAGTCACTCGGGGCTAAATCCGTAGAATAGGTCGGATGAGGTAGCAATTCGTAGCTCAATTTAAGGATGGATCCACGATTGGCCCACGATTACGAAACGGCATAGAAACTCGTTCGGATTGCGGCTGAACATTGCCCAACACGTCTTTGAATAGGTTACACAAGAAATTCTCTTTTCTGCATTTTCGTTAAAATTCACGAGATTGTCTGCTTTCAATGGCTGTCAAACACAAACTTAATGATGCAGCTTGTTTAAATTTTGGCAAGAGTCAACTGACAGATACCTGTTGACAGCAGCAGTGTTGCCCTTTCAGTCAAGAGACTGGAAATTCAAAAAGTCACGGACTTATTGACCAGTTCTCGTACCTTAAGACAGATATAAACAACATCTTTGCTTGGCGTGACCCAGCCAGTACAGAAATCGTTCCGTACGTTTTTTGACAGTAAAACTTGGATGTTACAGATATCAAAACAAACACCTTTTTCCTTCTTATCCATCTTATTCCTTCTTTGGAATAAGAAAACCTGCTGTTTGGCTGGTTTTGACATCCGAATTCCTTATTCCTCGGCAAATAAAATACGCCTCTTCCCTCAAGAATAAACGTTAAACATGTTAGCTAATAAAAATACTTCTTAATTAAAAACGTTTAAAACGCGTATGGTGATCTAGTTTGTGGTTATCTAGTTCTTCGTCTGTCCCATCATCATCATCGCGGTCTGTTTGTTATGTGCTTCGATAATTCTGATAAATGTCTGGTTATCTCCTTCGCCTAATTATCTCTCGTCGTAGTAGTTTGCTTTGATCTGAAACAAATTGCAAACTCGCGTTGAATTTTTTTAACGATTTGTTGTCTTTTTTTTGTGACTTGTCAATGGAAAGTAAGTCTAAAATCATTTACAAAAATTCCACCCGCACAGACAGACATACAAAGCGAGCTAATAAAAACGTTTTAAAAAAGATAAACGTGAAAAAACAAACATAAAAAAAGATAACCATAAAAAAAAGATTAACGTCCATAAATGTAAAGGATAAACGTCAAAGAAGGTAAAGGATATACGTCAAAAAAAGGTAAATGATAAACGTAAAAAAAAGATAAAAGGATAAATATAAAAAAAATCGTCAAAAAATTAAAAATTTCTAAAAAAAAATGATAAAACTTCGAAAAAAAAAATAAAAAAAAGGATAAAACTTCAAAAAAAAAAAAAAAAAAATTCACCAAAAGGAATAATCTTCAAAAAAAGGTTAAACTGCAAAAAAGGATAGACTTCAAAAAAAGAAACAACTCCAAAAAAGGATAAAGATGTTAAAATTTCTTTTTAATCTAAGACCCTTTATAAGATGTCCTAATAGTTGAGGAATTTTAAAAAATTGATGAGGTTTTTTTTGCTGTTTTTTTAGAGCCTACAACAGAGATCATTCGGAAGTTTTAGTACAGAATTTTCCATTATATTTAACGTATGTTAAGTTAACTCCTCGAAAATTATTCTGACTCATTTAGTACCATGACAAATTTTCGGCTATGCAACTGGTTTATTATCAAGCCCATCGAACGTAATATTAAGATGTTTACTTTAGCCGGGTAACACTTATATTAAAAGCTGTATTGCCACATGAATATGTTTATTCAAGGTACCAGTTCACAGGCATAAGCACTTTTCCCCTTCTCATAAACAACACGCTGTGGCCTAGCATTATTAGAGTATAAAGCCAATTAAAAAAGTATCTTCGCAATCAGACTTCCAACCACTTAAAAAAACATTCCTATTATGATAGGTTAAAGGCAATTCGCTAAAGATGCTGTTTGTCATTTATTCAGCGTTATTTGCTTAATTTCTTGCAAAACATTTAGAGTTCAAAGTACTTTGCGATCTATCATTAAAAAAATTAACTCACCTTCAATGCCGCCATCCTTGCAAAGGCCTTTCACCAGCTTGGGTGCTGAGTTACTCTTCAGACGTTCAACATCGACCGGGCAGAGAAGAAGTAATTCAAGAATCTCTTGTACCAATGGCCAATTCATTGCACGTATGGCATCGTTAAGCCACAAATGTGTTAGACTCCAACCTCCGGAACCCATAAACTCTCCGAGAAGTTCAGTTTTGGTGCATTTCAAAATTTGAACATAAATGCATTTTGAAACAAGTTTTTTGGAATATTTTGTCATTAATCTGAAAAAAAGATATAATTTTGATATTTTTATTCTTTAATAATAAGATTACATATTATTTATTTATAATACTTATTAACATTATTAATAATATAAAACAAAGAAAATTGATAAGAAACAGCTAACAGCTATTACTAATAGGTTTTTGCATTCGCTTTAGTAGTTAAAGCTGTCAAAGTTAAAGTTACAATTGCTGCGTTGCTTTGGCTAATCCAGCTTGGCTTACAACAACAATCGCATAAGCATAAAGCCGAAAAGAAATCCAAAAAGTTTTTAGGATTTATAACTAAAGCCATTTTTTAGTTATAGCGCTCACCGTAAGGCGGTGTTTTGTTTAACACACATAACAATTAAAATGCATCGAAAATTTAAAGCCAAAAGCTGTTGCTTTGTAAAGCTAATCCGGCTTTGCTGTTAAGCGCAAGAGAAATTTAAATAAAAAACAAAAAAAAGTAAACTCCAAAATAAGAGAAATTATAAAGTTAACTGAATAACAAACGTATTAATAATAATTTTAAATTATATTATGTACTAAAAATTAAAAATATGTATTTGGCTTTTTATGACGTTGGGCCAATTCCAAAAGGAATCGATGAGGAAATTACAGAAAAACCAAACAGCCGTAAATTTTGTAAAAATTATCGATTCTATAGATTCTTGAAACAGGACAGTAAAAACAAAGGTTAACAAAAAATTAATAATAGTAGAATTAATACCAGTAAGATAGAAAATACATACCCAGCGATTCTTTTAACTTCACTTTCACTAAGAATGCCTCCATTATCGTCCAGAAGGACTTTCAGACATTTTAATAATTGTAAAGGCACAATACGAGGCTGCAAAAAAGTTAGAGAATAGTAAAAATTTAAAAAAAAAATAACTTACATTTTTTATTTGTAAACTTATAACGCTTTTCTCAGAATGGGAAAACACAAGATATGTATTTTCAATTTAACTGTAACTCATGTTCCCATTTCAAATAACAATTATAAAAAAAATTTGCATGTGTGCGTGTTATACGGGCTTCAAATAATCCTTTCAATTTGGCGCTTTTTTATTGTAGCATTATTTGAAGCCCGTATACGAGTACACGCACACAAGCAAGTTATTTAATGTAGCATTTTTTTATTTGAAATGGAAACAACGAGTAAGTGTAAGGTATTAAGTTGTTCCCATTGTTAGAGCGCCCTTACTTTTATTCGTTTATTTGCTTACCATTTTAAAATTGAAACTGCGCCCAGGTATATCAAGTCAAAATCTACAATGTACTAGAAGCGATAATGCTCTGTTCACCTTTATAACCGCTGCGTGTCCGTCCTTAATCGTTTTCACGAAATAATATTTTCTACCCAAAAACGCGTTATTTTATCTAAGCATTCCTCTATTAATCTTTAAAATTTGAAATTATCTAGAATATGAGAAAAAAAGATTAAATTTAGTTTGTGCGTCACGCGTTTGGTCATTCAATACAAATGGCGGAAAATATGTATTCCAGATACTAAGAGAAAAGCACATGGACAATGTATTTATTAAGAAAAATAGATGATTTAAAATTCAATTGCTTTACCTATACATTTACTCGAAGTTACATTTTATAATCTCTAAATCTTTCCTTACTATTTATATTTGAAATTTAATGAGCGCTTAACAAATCTTCCCTCAACATAAAAATCCGAGCTGAGCTGAGCTGTTTCTGTTTAGTATTTAATTCAGTTCGTAAATCGTAATAGACATTTCGCTTCACCAACATAGACCATAAAGGCAATGCGCAATAGAAATAAATTGCAACGAAGTATGGACTATGGAGTGAAAATACTAAAAACGCCTCAAAGGCGTAATTAAGAATCGCTGCCTGTACCAAGTACATGTGAAGTGCGGCGAAATGACTCAGCTTTGGAATTGTACTAGAATGACCTGCTGTTTACATTGGATTAAATAGAAAATGGCACAATCGCGTGGGAAATTTTGATCGACAATTCTGTCAATTGCATTTTTTACGTTTACGAAACAAAAACAGAACGGAAAGAATATATTCTATTGAAAATAGATAAAATAGTATTTTCGAAGAAAAATAGACAATTAGGAACTATTTAAAATACTAACTTTTAACACAATTTTTATCAAAGATAACTTCTAATGCACTGGAATTCACGTACTTATTAAGAAACATGTGGCCTTGATAACTTCCCTATTCTTATTTTAGATGTTAAACAAACAAACAAAAAATTTAATTAGAATACGGATATTTTAGGGTATATTGCGGACAATGATGATTATTATAAAAGCAGTTGGCAATTCTTTTCAAATTTGATTACTATACAAATATTTCAAATTAAATTGAAACCAATGAAAAATGTATTTAAAAGTTAAAACGGCAGCATAGTGACAGTATTTTTAGAGAAGGTACCCGACCAAAACACTTGTTACGCCCTTAATGTAGCGCTCGTTTGATTCATTCCTTTGATGAGTGCAATCAACCACGCAAAAAAATGTGCATTCGGACGTTTTATTTATTTGTCGAAAAACGAAATGACTTTTTTTTTTAAATTGTACACGCACTAATAAATATTTCTAATGAAAGTATTTGTTTGAATCTTAACAAAATCGATAAAAAATTAATTCACAAATCAAGTTGGTGAAATATTTTTTGCACCCAGTGTGAGTGTTCGGTCAGAGACGTCATGATTACATGTGTATTGATTTTTCCAGAAAAATAGAGTCAATTATCTCGAAACCATCATTATCATTTTAAGACGTTTTGCCATGTGACGGGAGACATGCTTACATACTTTGCGGCTTTTTTTTCAAACAAAACGTTGATTTTATTTTATCTGAGATGACAGTTTCTACCAAAAAAATTATAATACAGATTCTGCCGTCAGAAATAAAACCTTTGAAAACTCATAAAAATTGAAATACTTTCAATTCAAAATTAAAGGCTCCAATAAAATACGGATGATGAATACGCATTGCAACATTACCACTAGTTACATTTGTTATTCATATGGCACGTCAACTACATGTCAATAAAACTGAAAGCCGACTTGTAGTACAACTAGCTCGGTAAAAATATTGCTTCCTAATCGCACACAAAAATTTTTTAGAGCTTTGTGCATTGTACGAACACTGAATATGGATGTTATCATCTGCACAAATTCCACTAATTGAAGTTGCAGACTCTTACACTCAACCCTGAAGAATGATGAAACGACTATTCGTTTGATGGTGTAAAAGCAGATTCATTTGGGGCGATAAAAAATCCCCCAGAAAAAATTTAGTACATATTTGACGTTGAATTCGCCGCAGCCGTAATAAATCTAGTACAATTCGTTATGGAAAAAACCAACGCCACTTTATGGACGCCATTTTATTTTCTAGAAAATTTCATCAAAAACGAATTTTCATTATCTATATGATTCCATACCCCAGTTGTCCGTAATAAAATGTTTAATTTGAATTCGTTTTCAAAAAAACAAAAAATTCAGCAATCACGCAATACGACCACGATGAAGATTTCAAGGCTTTTCTGTTTTTCTTTGTTCACAATGAGACTGATTTCACTAATTACATAACTAAATTTGGGTCTCTGTATTTTCATTAATAGACCCTATTAAAATTTTAAGTTCACAAGAAATGCCAAAACATTTCTCCGCTTAATAACTAATAATAAAAGAAATACAGTGTTTTCTATATTTTTAATTGCAAATTACAAGTATAATTTTTTTGATAGTTTATAATTGTCCACAGCAAATCCTTTAACTAACGTCCAACTCACCCGTAATTACGACGACTTCTAAATTTAGCTGCTGAAACGAAATAAAGCTGTTGCCTGATTCTGAATAAAATCGTTTCGCTTTTTCGAGTCTCGATATTAATACTCAGTCTACATCAAGAAATTATTTCACAATTAATAGCTGTAGTTTAGGCGTATTTTAATTGCCGATGAATAAGGAATTCGAATGTCAAAACCAGCAAAGCAGCAGGTTTTCTTATTGCAAAGAAGGAATAAGTGCAATTGTGTTGTAATTCCTTATTCCTCGGCAAATAAAATACAGCCTTTATTTGGAATCCGAATAAGGAATTCGAATGTCAAAACCAGCTAAACAGCAGGTTTTCCAATTCCAAAGAAGGAGTTGACAGTGCAATTGTTGTTTTCAGATTATTTGATATAACGAGTTGGAACACAAAATTTCAGAAAACTTAATGACATTAGATTTTTAATATGATATTTATTTATGGCTAAATAGATAGATATCGACTTTTCTTATTTTTTATATAACAACTTAGGTATATTGACCTAATATATATCATTAAACGTTGAAAATGGTGCACAACAGCAAAGTATCCGATTAATAAATATTACTTTTTAAATAAAACTCAAGAAAAGTCTATAATTTGGACATTTAAATATCATATAAATAATATCAAGACTATATAAAACTATATTTTCATATTAGTTTTTTTATAATCAACTTTATTTCATGAACTTGAAAATCGTATTAATTGGCACATTTATAAATAGATTCTGAGTAACTTCAGGGTAACTTTCGAACATCAAAATTACCGGTCTATTTACGATAAGAAAGTTTTTTGTATGGGATGGGTAACTGAAGTAATATTTTACCAACTTAAGAAAAATTAAAAGTTACTCAGGATCTATTTAAGAATGCTTCTTATTAGTTCGAAATCAGCGAATTTGGCTGATTTTATTACAAAATCCGTACCAATACGTAAAATTCGTAAAAGAGAAAGAAGGTCTAAGTGTATTTCCCCTTTATGCAAATATTGCAAACTTTTAGTTAAAAATGTTGACCTGTCAAAAAATGAGTAGGTATTTGATGAAATAAAATTAAATTAAAAATACGTAAAATTCGTAAAAGAGAAAAGGTGTAAGTGTATTTCCCCTTTATGGAAATATTTAGTTTTAGTTAAAAATTGTATGTGCTAAAGTTGACCAGTCAAAAAATGTGTTGGTGAATATATAAACTTAATTGCGCATGCATGATTATGTAGTGTATGGGACCTACAAAAGAGCAATAACACAGCTAAGAGGACCGATTATGTATCTGTCGTATTTCGACTTACGACAAGTTCCTCAAAGTCGTAATTTCGACATATCGCATGCACGACAAATTTTTTTTCGAACTAAAACTATTGCCCGATAGCGCCATTTCGAATGTATGTTTTGTTGTTTTTTATACTGTTTACTTTTTTGGTTTTTTGAATATTCAAAAATATTTATATTTTTTTATATATAAAACTTAAATTTTTATTAATTAAATTTAATATTCTATGTAAGCAACGAAATTTGTATTGACAAAATTACAAATACGAAGTTATTAAAAAAAACGCCAAAAGGTCGGCGCTGCTCGCGTCATTCAAATGAATGTAGCAGCATAATATATTAAAAATTTCAATTATTATTTTTTATTTTAGTGATAATTTTATAAATAACATTAAGAAAATTAAAAATTATTACTTAAAAGTTATTTACGCGGTTGATTTCATACAGAAATAATCATTTTATTTTTTATTTCCCAGTCGAAATACAACTACGCAACTACGACTAAAGTGACGTCATTCGAAAGTCGAAACGCTTACATAATCGACGGCCTGGGGACATTTCGACAAAACGCGATTATTGAGTCTAACGACTAGTAGTAATTTCTACTGAACTGTTGTGTTCGACTGGAAAATAAATGTAATTAAAATGATTATTTTTGTGTGAAATCAAGTGTCTAATTAACTTTTAAGTAATAATTTTTAAAATTATATATATATAAGATTATTCCTAAAGTAAAAAAAAATATTATCTATTATGCTGCTACATTCATTTGAATGACCCAGGCAGCACCACCGTTTTGGCGATTTTTTTAGTAACTACGTATTTGTAATCCTAAGACTAGGGTGGGGAAACCACATAATCTCCAAATACTTGAAACATTTTGGAGAACATGCCCGTGCAATGGGCTCTTGAAAAAGAGCCCACCAGCCAGAAAATACTTCGACGGCTTATCGATAAGTTTCCGAATCCTAAGCGGCTCAGAATACGAAATATTCCGAAAGCTACGGAGTAACGGGTAGCTAAAGCTGGCCATAGTAGTTTACACCATGTACCTAGACTATAACTTTTGTATATACGTGTGTATACACTAAAAACTACCTTGCATCAGCTAGATAGAATTCAAAACCGCGGGATAAAACTTATCGGTGACGCAAATATAGCGAAATCAATAGATTCGCTTGAACACATTATAAACATTATAAAAAAAATATGCACAAACTCTATTTAGAATAGCTTTTACCATGTATGTGCTATATGCTATATTAAATTCAATTAATAATAATATAAGTTTTATATAAAGAAAGAAAGAAAATAGTTTTTTTTAATATTCCAAAACAACAAGATTAAAAAAATGTAGAACTTTCCAAGCTAAGCGATAATTTTATTTTGACGTTTCCTACAAAAAACTGTAAACAACAAAAACATATAAATTAAAATGACACTATCGGGCAATACTTTTAGTTCGAAATTTTTTTTTCAACTTGCTTCAATAATGATTGTGATATGTCGAAATTACGACTTTGAGGATTTCGATTTGTCGTACCAGCACCACATTTCAAACCAATTGAAACAGAGCATTTGTTTGTTTTGATTGTTTGCTTGAACATCACTATTTCATTCATTGCAATGCTTTATGATAGATGCATTTTATTTGCCGAGGAATAAAGCCGGAACTATAATGCAATTTCGTCTCTTTACGCTAGTGTCAAAACCCGACGATGAAATGAGCGAATACAAAGAAAATGTATGCTGCGCCCATAATAGAGTTCGCAATAGATTCGTTACTTTGGCAATCGATTAGATGTGCGCTGGCGAGCGCATTTTCTTAAGAAAACTTGACAGTTGTCATATGTTATTTCATCGTCATTGACAAAATTACATTATGGTCGGATGAGAAACTTTAGAAACTTTGGAAAGCATTTCGTAGGATTTTGACTTTAACGTAAGGTGGCGAAATTGCATTATAGTTGAGCCTTAAGAAATTACAACACAGCTGCGTTGCTTTGGCTAATCCAGCTTGGCTTACAACACCAATCGCATAAGCATAAAGCCGAAAATAAATCCAAAAAGTTTTTAGGATTTAAAACTAAAACCATTTTATAGTTATAGCGCTCACCGTAAGGCGGTGATAAAGCGACATGAAGCCGAAGTAAATAAAAATGTTCAGGATTAAGGAAACTAAAGCCATTTTATAGTACTGGTGCTCACCGTAAGGCAGTAAAGCCAAAAGCTGTGGCTTTGCCAAAGCCAATACAGCTGATATACGACATTTTTGTAAGTGAGACTACTTTATCGGTGGTAAGGATGAGTACGCCATCAAAAATAATTTTGTTTTGCGATTTGAGTCACAGTATTGGTCATATTATTCTGTTATATTTTTCAATTTTGGGAACTGTCATTTCTCTACCGATTTGTATGAAATTCGGTATGGTCTTTTGAGGGTCTTTTGTAGGTTTTTTGATGGTCTATGGAGGATCTTTTGTGTCTCTTTGGAGGTCCCTCGAGGGTTTTATGGGTCTTTTGGTGTCTTTTGGAGGTCCTTTGAGGGTCTTGTGGGGTCTTTTAAGGGTATTTTGGTGAGTCTTAAGGGTTTTTGGGGCCCTTCGAGTGTCGTTTGAGGGTCCTTTGGGTTTATTTTGGGGGTCTTTTGAGGGACTTTTGGGGATCTTTGCGGTTTATTTTGGCGAGTATTTGAGGGACAAACAAAGGATTACGAAAAACCATCGTTCGAACCGTCAGTTATGGTCGCGAGTTCATACAAAAATCCTATGGAAAACAGCACTTTCAGTTTTTTCCGAATTTTACAATTTTCCGGGCAACTTTTCTATTTTTTTCGCATAAACCTTATTCGGACTATCGCGAACATTACAAAATAAAAATAAAAATTGGTCCAGCCGTTCTCAAATGTTTTTCTGAATAGGGACACCCTAATTACCTACCGGTATTAAATATACTTTATGACCTATTCTCATACCTACCAAATATAAGAAATTTCATTAAAATCGGTCGAGCCGTTTCGGAGGAGTGCGACCACAAACACCGTGACACGAGATTTTTATATATTAGATTAAAAAAAGTAGCTTAGCTAAATGATGTGGTTATTATTGAGACAATAACATATTTTGAAGAAATCGTACTATTGAGTGTATCGAGACAAAATAAGTCTATGAAAAGACTAGCCAAGGCTAGGTACCTCCCAGTCTGCCCTCGTAGATGTGCTGGCGAGGGCTAATGCTGAGAATGTGTCTTATAATGTTAGCATAAAGAGTTTGTTTATGTAGAGAAGACCTTTTCAAAATTCAATTCAAATTCCAAATAAACAGAAAAATGCCACAACTTAAAGCCCACACGTGTAGGAGAAAAGTAATGAAATAGTTGAATCCATAGTGGAATAAGAATGGTTAACAAAAACACCCACTGCTCGTTACAGTTCACTGCAGTTAATGACACAGTTATTTCGTAATTTGAAAATCAATTTTCCAGTCATCACCAATGCCGTTGTAAGGCTTCAACGAAATCTGCCCATGACGGCATAATGTAGCAACTAATTTCGCGAAAGAAGCTACGGAAGCACTCCGTCCACAGTTACAGTCTCGGATTTAATATTTACATACTACTTTTGTTTATTGTTGAAAAAATCTTTACTTAAAAAGTGTGAAATAAAATGAGGCTTCTAGAGATGGCTTTAATAGTTGTGACTTTAACCTCGGCGGTTAATTGTCTCAGTTTTATGGTGACATCAAAAATCTACATGGACGTCAAACAAAACAAGAAACCTCTTGGACGCATTGTTTTCGGATTATTCGGGGCAATCGCTCCAAAAACGGCGGAGAACTTTCGTCACATTTGTCTGCGTGGAATTAATGATAAAACGTACATTGGTTCGACATTCCATCGCGTTATCGATCGATTCCTAATCCAAGGTGGAGATATCGAAAAGGGCGATGGCACCGGATCAGCCAGTATCTATGGCAAATACTTTGATGATGAGCAAGTCGATGTTAGCCACAATCGACGGGGATATCTAGGAATGGCTAACCGTGGTCCAAATACAAATGGCTGTCAGTTCTATGTGACAACAGCGTCAGCCAAGTGGCTAGATGGGAAACATACAATTTTCGGCAAAGTACTGGAGGGCATGGATGTAGTACATGCGATCGAAAGAGTAAGATTTTAAAATAATTTATCGTTTTGTTTTATTTAATTAACTGTTCTATCGTATGTTATTATATGATTAGGTAAAAACGGACACCGAAGACTTTCCATTAGATCCAGTCGTTATAACGAACTGCGGGGAAATGCCAACAGAGCCATATGAATATTATCCCGATGAGTTTAGGTTTTATTGAGTTTATTGAGTTTTTAGCAAATATTAATTTCTGTTCTTTTGTTGTTGATGTATTTCAGCCTATGGGGATGGATAATAGCAGCTGGTCCGCCTGTTTTATTGTCCCTTGGCGTTTTAGGAATATTTCACTACTTTTTCCGCCAGCTAGATAAATACTGTTGATGTGAACGGAAGTTTTGTAATAATTTTTAATAAAATAACAAATTAACTATTGAATAATAATATGCAAGACAATTATTTAATTAAATTTGAATTATTGATCTATGCATTTATTTTATTTTGTCTATTATATCTCCATGCATTACTATCGGAAGCCGCGGTCCCATGTGCACCTGAAAGAAATGCGAGAAAAAAATGAAATTTTATTTTTGAATTTTAAAATTTTATATGAATTATATACAATACAGCGAGAACCCTTCGGACGTTGTTTCGCTCTTATCAGATCAAATACCCCCCTTTAAATTAGATTACTACTAGATGTTACTGGGCGCTTGGATACCCGCACACAGGAACCCACGCTCTTCTCTTACCATCGCATGGTGGGGAGTGTACTATATCTTATAACCATAGAGAAATAAGCGCTTAGCACACAGTCTCAGTCTTTCCTATGGGCAGCCACGGCACGTGCAAAACAGAACACAGAAAGCAGCGCAGCATATAGCACACAGTTATTGTAATAAAAATATTCGGCGCCACAGACCATTGCGGTACAAGGCCTAGCTTCTCGCGACCATTTGTGTTGCGCTTTTAAATTTTTGGACACAAATGGAAGGGACCTACAATTTAAGGCCGGCTCCGAACGGTGAATTGAGAAGTTTTCCGTGACAAGTTGTTACTCTCGGAACGTTTGTCACCCATTCGCGAGAGGTGGGAAACCGTGAAAATACTTTCGGTGTTACTGGGGTTCGAACCACGACCCTCCTGCTCAGTACACACACACAGTCGTTATGATGCCGCTGTATGGCGTGATGTTCGTACAAAGCAAAGGACAGAAAGCAGCACAGCGAACAATGCAACACGCAGTCAACGCATTCGCTCGACAGTTTTTTCGTCGACTTTACTTATATAGTTACAAAATTTAAACGATATAATATAGAGCCTATGTTCACCCTGAAAGTCCATTCTAAATATTGGTTAAAGCATTTTTGAAATCGGTCAAGTAGTTTTGAAGATTACCTCGTACACAAAAACCAACATTACCTCTTTGCAACGTTGCAACGTTGAATGTAGCCCGTTCATTCATAAGCGATTTCTGAAATGGACTGAGTAAACCACATTTAACGTTGCATACCTTTAGACTTAAAACAATCGATAGCGTTGCATTGATTGAGTATTTATCTCAGTTTCCCATCTACTACCACGCTGAGCTGAAACAATTTTTTTTCTTGTTCTATTCAGCTTTCCCGCAAAGTAACTTACATATTGTGTCAATATGAGCTCAATCGCCCCATTGGTATAGAAGTTATATTGTTATATTGCTGCCTTCTGCACCTCAGAGTATTAAATGGGAGAACAATCGAGTAGAATTTAACGCTTCCAAAACCCAATACTGTCTCCTGTCGTCTAAGCGAATCCTAAATCCCATGCCATTATCCATGAATGGTACTTTCATCTAGGAAACTGAAAATCTCGCAATTCTCGGTATGTGCGTAAACGACAAGCTTCGTTGGAATGACCACATATTTACCGTCCCCAAAAATGCAGCGAAATATTTGGCATTTCTAGACCGGTGCAGGAAATATTTCACTCCCTCTGATCTGGCTACTATCTACAAGGCTTTTATTCGCCCTAAACTAGAGTACAATTGCAATATCTGGTCCGGTGCGCCTAAAACTACGTTGCATCAGCTAGATAGAATTCAAAACCGCACGATAGAACTTATCATTGACGCTAATATAGCGAAATCAATAGATTCGCTTGAACACCGCAATAACGTTTCCTGCTTGTCACTGTTTTATCGTTTCTTCCACCAGCGGTGCTCAAGAGAAATAGCCAGCTGCATGCCACATCTCATTGAATTCATCCGCAATACTCGTGGCACTCTAAATGCTCATAAGTTTACCCTCAAGCCCATCTTCGGACGTACAGTTAAGTTCAGGGATTCGTTCTTCAGCCGTAGAGCATGTTGACTTAGTCGGACGTTCGACTTGCTAACCATAACAGGGGTATAAAATATCTTGAAAACTTACATCGACAAACAAGTAATCCTCGAACAGTTGTCCAACAACATAATGCTCAATATTAGGCTTAATTTCGATTGATAATAACACCTTGTAGGTGGCGCTGCAAACATTCGGTCCTATTTGATAAATCTCGCTGAGAACAAATGGATTCTTTTTCTCTTTGAATGATAATTGATTTATGCTTGTGTAGTATTCGTTTATTCGTTTGCGCTCCCTGGCGGAAACTTGACGGCGATGAATCATTTTTCTTTTATCAATATCATATGAATGGGCGTGACATAATTTTGGATCAGCTGGAAAAGGTTGTTGCATATCTTCCTGTCTTTCGTAAATATTACGGTAATAACATTGCGATAGCGGGCAGGTCATATCTTCAAATTTTGACTCCGGTTTGTAACTGAAAAACGCTCCAGTTGTGCTAGATGTGTAAAATAAAGATACATAGGATTTGTGGTTTATGGTATGGTTTTCAAAACTGCAAGGAAGTAACTAATACTACAGCGTCGGCCAGACTATATAAAGCGATGGCAAAAGATGCTAACAGTATCAATACATCACTAAAGGACCAAAACGGGAGATACACATAGAACGAGGAGCAAAGGGCCTTCCTTCTATTGAGAACAGACTGGCCAGGTAGCACAGTGACTAAGAGCGAGCCTGAGATGGGGAGGAACCATCGCAGGGCAAGTAAGGATGACAATAAAAAATATAAATAGCTCGAAGGAGCATTCGAAAACGCATGTCACGAGGCGATAAAGAATGCTCTGGAGAGAAAGAAAGAAACCAATAAATGATTGTGCACCAGAACAGCGGAGACCATAGTAGGGGACAAAACCATTATGATCAACACGACAAGAGGATACCCACAATGATAAGGGGTACTGTCTCCCCTCTAATGGAGCATCCTTGTAGATGAATTACTTCAGCGAGGGACTTATGCCCAAGGTTACGCAGACGACATAGTCATCGTGGCAAGGGGGAAGTTCGAGGAAGTGCTCTGTAACATGGTCCAAAGCGGATTAACCACCACGAGCTGATGGTGCCAAGAGATGGGGCATATTGGTCCCCTTCACCAATAGAAGAAAGCTGGGGCGAATGCACTAAATTTCCGTCAGTGGAGCAGAGATTACTATCAGCAAAGAGGTCAAGTACATTGGACTGATATGAAGAAGGGTGGCAGGAAAATCCTGGGGAGTTTGTTCCAGAATAATGTACTGGATGTACACCATGATAGTTATTCCAATGATCACCTACGGAGCAGTGGCACGGGCAAATAGGAGCAAGCTAAGCACCACGAAAAGGGAATTGGAAAAATTGCAGAGTTTAGCCTCTGTTTAAGTTTTAGTTACGGAGGCCATGAGAACCTGCCCACAGCGGTCATGGAGGCAATCCTTAGGCTACTCCCATTACACATAGTGATAGAGAGCATATCCAAGAAAACTAAGCTACGTTTGAGCAAGGTAGGCTGCTTCACAAAAGGCAAGGCTAGGGGAAGAGTAGAATCACTTGCCAAACAGATTCCTTTAGCGAACATACCGGTTGTAACATGGTGCATTGATTTCAAGAAGAACTTTGAAGTCAAAATGAACATCGAACAGGAATTCAGATCTGAAAATGAATAACAGGTAAATCCGGGAGCCATAAAGTGGTATACGGATATATCAAAGAAAGCAGAAGGCACGGGTGCAGGAGTCCATCTAAAAATGTGCTCACTTCAATTTGGAAAGAAACACTAATGTAGCAGGAGATAGCCATCATAGCAGACAGTCAATATGAGCTAAGGGCCCTGGATGCATTCTATATCACGTCAATACTGGTAGAGGAGAGCATCGGCATAGAAGGCAACGAAGCAGCGGATATGCTCATAGGCCAGAACCTTTTTGCGGCGTAGGGTACCGCATAATGCGGAAAGAATTACGAAAAATATACAAAGCAGCGGCTTCCGCAGACCTACGACAGGCAAAGGAAATGTTTTGGAACTATAAGCCAGAGGTCTCGCTTGATATTGGGTTCCTAACAGGCCTTGTAGACTGAAGGGGCACCAAAGGAAATTAAAATTAGAAGAGGATGGCAGTTGCAGGCTTTGTGGAGAAGCTGAGGAGATCCCGAGGCACGAATGCGGAGCAACAATCCAACAGAGAATAGACCAAATGGTAACCGATATAATCTTGGAGTCTGCGCTACATTTATTGAACTCACTCCATATCATTAAGTCATTGGTATGATGGGGGAGCTGTAGGGACGACCATGCACTGTCCCCATAGCGTAATAGATCCAGTCGCTGTTCTACTAGAATATACGCAAATTTTTCCTCATCATCATCTGCTCTTTACTTTGCATTTAAATATTCGGCAAAAATAATTTTTTTCAGTGTAGACGTTTGTCAGACATTCGGGAGAGGTGGGACTGTGAAAAATAATTTAAGTGTTTTCTGGAATTCGAACCTCGAACCTCCTAGTCAGAAGTCCAACGCACTAACCACCAGAACAACGGCGCCCGATGCTGTAATTACTTCCCTTCTCAAACCACCATACTTACTCCTCAGCGATTATTAGCGAAGCATCAAACTCGGGAATGGCAATTAATGTTCTTGCAGAGAGAATTAACTTTCCCGGTCCATGGAAAATTATTGTAATCTCGTAGCGATGGAGGACATCAATCTCTAGGTCACCCATATCTAAGTAATATTCTATCAATTCATAAGGCATCGTATGAACTACAAAAGATTTGGGATTTATCTTTCGTTGGGCAGCTTCGACTTTCGCATAGCTACAGTACAATTTTTGAAAAGTCTGCCGAATATCCGCTTTAGAATGGAATTTATCAAGAAATTTCATTGTCTCAATTAATCGCTCGACACCAATAGCACTGGGTAACTGATCAGCATTGACGATATCGAAACTCGGGAGAGTTTTCTTTGCTTTTATTTTAGATGTCCTTTTTTTAGTTTGGGATGTTTTCAATGGCATTTGTGGTTGTTGCTGTTGATTAGACATATTATTGCCATCATCTCCACCAGCTCTGGGATCACTATCGCCAATTAATAATTCGGGCAAGATGTCCTGGTAGATTTTACCTAAAGTCCTATATTGAATTTCAATGTCTTCCTTCTCAAAGGATTGCTTTAAATTCGCTACAATCAGCATCGGCATCTGTCCTTGGCCGTGGAAACGAATTGGCACCACATTCCCATTGTTTACTTCAATGCCAATATCATCAACGAAACGATCTGACAACCCCATTATTCCTCTAAATGTTACAATGTTGCAACTTTCAGCTGGCATATGGATAATCTTCGCTGCAGTTGCTGCCTCAACGTAACCCTTCGTTAAGCGTTCATGGTTGTTCTTGTGAAAGGTCTCTATTAGACGAACTTTAAGGGTGAATTTGGTGGGATTGTTTATCTTAATTTTTTCATTAAATTCCTTGTACCAAGGCTGCGAATGTAAGAAAAAGGAAAAATAGTTTTTGTTGCTTAAATAAGAATCATAAAAATCATTGATAGGTAGGGGAGGAGAATAGATATCTGTTAAGCTTAACCCTCCGCGTTTAATCACAAACCTATTTCTCTACTACGTGTTCCTTATACAACTGCGGTTTGATATATCGCAATCAAAGTTTTATCAAAACCCATAAATTTATTTGCAAGGGAGAACTCACTGAATGAATTGCGTCACGGCAGCTTGGATGTTATGGTGTAGTTCCTGGATTTGAAAGTCTTGACAGACTATAGTAGGCTTTGTTGGCTTTAAGTACCGTGCATGTATTTCTGGTTCCATGCAGTAATCAGCTGCTACAGTTGCCCCGAGATACTTAAAGGATTTATTTAATTGAGGGACCAATGATGGCCACCATGTACTTTGTTTTGCTCTCATTTATGAGCAGTCTCAGATTTCATGCCGCCCGCTCGATCGGGCTGAAGGCTTTTTGTACAGCTCTTGGGTTTCTACCAACGATGTCAATGTCGTCTGCGTAAGCCAGTATATGAATGGACTTATAGAGGATTGTTCCTTTCGCCGTTACGTCAGAGTCTCGGGTCACTTTCTCCAACGCCAGGTTGAAGAGGACACAGCCCAGTATACCCCGTTGTCGCAGCACGTTTTTAGATGTTGAATTGGCTTGATAGTGATCCGGATATTTTTACTTGGCTTATTCCATTGGTCATGGTCAATCTACATAGTCCTGTCAGTTTATTTGGGATACCAAATTCTCTCATTGCTTTATTTTATAAAGTTCTACTCTGGCTATGCTATAATAGGCGGCTTTTAAGATGGTGTAGTGAGTTTTAAAACTCTTGACATTTACCATCACCTGCCTGCCTGTGTGTATATTGCGTTATACCGCGGATTTTTTGGTAGAAATTCCGCACCTGGTGCGGATTATATATTCATCTTCGCGTGCCCCCATTATATGAGATTGTTGCAATGCTCGGTACGCAACATTTTTACGTTCAGTCGCTAGCTTACATTTGTCAACGAACCAGTCGTTCCGACTCAGCAGTAATAATGACAATATTCTAAAGGCGTGTCCATTTCTCTACTTAGCCCCAGGACTTACTCTCCCTGTATTTTGGGCGAGTCCTATCGCTCGTGGTCTCTTCGTTGTGAAGGGCAGCCGTGTTTACTGGAATCTGATCCGCGGATGTAGTCTTTCGAGATGATGCAGTCCGCGTTTGGAGCACCATACCAACAAGATAGTGGCCCGAATTTGCGTTGGCACCTCGGTAAGTTCGTACCGCCATCAGGTTCGGGTTGTGGTGGCAATCTATCAACACGTGGTTTATTTGGTTGCAAGTGACTCCCAGGTGGCTTTGTTGATATTTTTACGCGCCAGCTGCTGTGCAGCTCGAGCTCTATACAGTAAACGTACGTTCCATGAGAAAAATCTTAATCTTAATCTTATTTCGTTGCCGTGGTCGTCGTCGCTCATCAGTGTATCCGAGGCTGATTTGGGGTTCCATAATAAAGTTTTTTTACAGGTTATTGGCCTCACGCCGATCATTCAGCTTTTCTTGTATTGGGGGAAAATTACCGGCGGTCACGACGTGGATGGCTGATCGGACTTCCACCGGTGAGAGATAGTTGCATATATTTCTTATTCTGTTCCCTTCGTTTCGTAAGTTCAAGGTTTTTTAGGTGTACATGACCAGACATGACAATCGCATTAAAGGCATTGAGGCAACTTTATTAATGATGTTTCAGAACAAAAACACATAAGTCCACTTAATGGCATTTTGGCCTCGACCCATGTAAAGCGTTTTGTCCGATGGGTCGGCTTATGCGTTACGTAAGTAACGCGGATAGGTGACTCCACTTGAAAGAACTCATCATTAGTACTACGTCCATCTAATTATCTTTGATGGAATAATAGAAGACTCCCACGAATAATTTTAAAATAGTGTATCAATGTGTACCACTCCCTACTTAAACCTAGAAGTGCAAGTTATTCAAGAAAAACACGTTACGCCTTCTATCCAAAAAAAAAACTCAAATGTCACGAATATAGATGGGAGATATAGTTTTGAAAACTACGTAAATTACCCTATGGTTATGTTTTTAAAGGAAGGAATATGGATTCCATGTAACTAAGATTTTCAAGAGTACGAAAACACAAAATCAGCTTACCTGACATCCCAAGTCCACATCGGTTTTCGACAATTCCACATGACCCTTAAAATTAACTAAAGTTATCGCAAAATCTTGAGATTGTCCACCATCGACATCAAGTTTGAATTTCGCGCGAAGACTTAAACCTGAAAACACAGTTGAAGTTGACGTATTATTTACTTAGTACTTCACGCTTCCCTAATATGATGACAACCTTTCGGCACTGGTGACAAATACATGTAAGTACAGATTTTTTGCTTGGGTAGAACTCTGCCGCAGACATTTTCAAAACAAATACACTGTTTTTGAGGTGCACTGGCGGTCATTAAGTTCTCATCTTCTTCCTCCTCCTTCTCCTCTGGCTTTATTTGCTCAAATTCAAAGAAATTCCAAACAGTCTCCAATAGTTGCGGGAAATCTGTAAATTTGTTTGAACTGGACGATAGGTTTTCTGCTGATGGAAGACTCTGACTGAATTCAGAGGAAATCTTCGTCGAGCTATTTGTAGATTTCTGTGTGGACAGACTTTGTGTTAATGTCAAGCTTTGTCTCGTAAGGTTTTCACTGCTTGACCTCGAAACTGAGCTCGCAGAATTATCTGGAAATTCATCAAAGATGGGTTGCAAAAACGTTGGAATTGTTGGCAGTGAATCTTTTGGAAGGGATAGAATCCGTTCGGAGATGGTTTTGTGATGGGGTTTATTGTGCTAAGAAATGGATTGCAAATTAATTTTTTTAAATAACTTGGCTCTAATAACAATCACCCAAACGTTGATGATTTCCATTTGCTCGACCATTTTCCAACGGTAGAACGACTCCAGAAGGCAGCTATTGTACAATTCTATGTGAGAATATGTTTCCATATTTCGGGTAAAATACAACACCTCCGGTGTGCATATCTTCAAGCCGGGATTAACCATAATACCCTTGAGCTGTAATGGGTTCTGGACATACATTCAAACAAACGAACATTATTAGGAACAGAATTTAAGAGCTCATGCATTTACCAGGTTGCGGTTATTTATTCGACAGCAGACTTTTCCCTCAAAGCATTCGCACTGCTGTCTGGAAAGAACATCACCATCTAGCAGAATTGTAACATCAACACGACTCTTTGCTGCTATTGAGACTTTCAGTTGCTTTGTGACAGGTGCTTTCAACGAATTGAATAATAGAAATGGTCCAGTGACTTTAAGCTCTAAGCCTTCCACATCGATGATTGTGGGATTAATTAATTGAACAGATTCTATGGGAATTGATACCTTCCTTATATTATCGTCAGATAAAAGTCTCACTACACACTTATTTACCCATTGGCCTCTCCCCGACATCTTCCGCATTTATAAGACTCAGGAAAATTTCCCGTTTGCTCCAAGCTAGTTGATATGCAATGAACTTTCCTTCGGCCGCAAAACGGAAGAAATGAAAATTTCTCTTGTCCACCAAGTCAATGCCGGCAACATTAAACTCGCTATAAACTTCAGTTACTTTGGTGGCGTCACATGTGATCTGCATAAATTCTTCGGCGTGTCCCTCGAGCAAGATCATTTTCGGTTTGATGTCAAACTCAGGTAAACTAAACAGTTGCGGGATGGAAATAAAAAGCGAATGAAAACTGGATTGGAGCAATTCGAAATGGGAAAACGCTACTCAAAAAGACGCTATGCTAGAACTTAAAACTAAAGTTTGTGTAGTCAAACATGAGATTATAGTACTTGTTATATTATAGCTAAAGTCCCGAAGTTTTGGTATTCTAATGGAATAAAACGTATATGACCGCTTGTAGTGATCAAAATCCATCATCATCATCATGAAACTCTTCAGTTAGCTGGCCATTTAGCAACACATGAAAGTTTGTTTTCAATCCGATTGTTGATTCGCCATTCCTTGCATTTTAATGGAATCAGTCCCTTCTGATCTGTGGGTAGAATCTCGGCCCCAAGATTTTCTTACATACTTACGTAGCACTATAGTTCGGATGGAATCTATGCCTCAACAGCATGGCCTCTTTAGTTTACACGATCTTGCTAATTACATACAGTTCGCATTGTTGCAGGTCAATTTCCACTGTGTTTGATCTAAGCTGAGGTTCCCATAGGCTAGATTCCATGATTCTGTGGGTCCTTTTAGGGTTTTACTTCTCATTTGTCTTTTAAGCCTAAAAACAACAGCGATTGCCTGGAGTTTGATTTCGAAACTTGTTTCGTTAGTTCACCGGCTCAGTAAAGCAGCATGGGAAAAAAGGTAGTGCTATCGTTTATCTATCTTGGATCAAGTAAGCCTACTGTAGTCTGTCAAGACTTTTAAACTATACTTAACTTAAACATCTAAGGTTCTGGTGTGTAAGGCGCTTAGTAAAAAATCATATTGATCTCTCAGCCGAGTTCGAGAGGAAACTCTTACGGAGAGTTGTTGGCCCCGTATGTGAGAAGGGAGACTCTTTAATGATGAGAGCGCCAGCGAGATTTCGACATAAAGAGAATTAAGCTGAAACACCTAGCTCTCATATGAGTGTAGAGGATATATTTTTTTTTATATAGAGACTCATTGCCAAGGTAGCACTCCCTAAATGACTGGCGTCACAGCAATATGTTGGGCTATGTCCGTTATGAACCAATACAGCGAGGCAGGCCAAGCCGTAGCTGAGAGTATGGCGTTTACCAGGTTGTCCAGATTTTAGAGATGTCAAACTACAACGGTTCGAAATTGGAACAGATGAACAGATCTTTTTCCTGGGCCAGAGGCATATATTGTGAGGAACAAATTCGTTAGAGCGTCGGATAAATTTCTTCCCCACAAATTTAAAACATTTTTTTTTTCATTTTTCGGTGCATACTATACCAACTACTTTGGCCACCACTGTGATCGCTCATGAACTAGAGAGAATAGTCTACCGAAACTGCCGACTCCGAACACATCTGCGATCTGGGAGATCAAAATATTATCATACAAATGCGAGATCTCCTACAATATTCCAGGCGGAAACCAATGCAATAGAAGCCTGCGCAGTAGAATGTATCAAAAGAAGGTAGAGAAGAACCGAGTCCTATGTGATCTCAGACAGTCAAGCAGCACTGCTATCGCTAAAAAGTCCAGTCTTTTATTCTAAAACAACGTGGGGCTGCTTTTCCCACTTAAAAGAACTGGCCAAAACCCACAAAATCACTCTAATGGCATATTAGGGAACAACGCAGCAGATCTTTGTTTAATAGAAGGATCAAAAGGACCCTTCACTGACCCCGAGCACAGTATTACCCATTCCAAAAGCCACATCAAAAACAGAGTCAAAGAATGGGAAAACACTGCAATATTTGGTTTATTGTGGAATTTTTGGCCTAAAACCACACTGATTGGTACCAGTTCTGTTGTTGATAAGTGGTTTTAGATATTCGGAATGGAAGATTTTAAGGAGATATACATGGCGCAGAACAGTTGAGGAGGAGGCACGGCAATTGAGGAAGAGTTGGAGAGAGCTGAAGCTCATTGCCAGGAACCGCACGCGATAGCGGGTAGGCGTAGTAGAGGCCCTAGGACCCACAAGGGGATACAGGACATAAAGAAGAAGAAGAAAGAAGAAGGAGATATTTCTTTTATATTTGTCACAGTTGAGTGGGTCTACATTCCATTTTCTGGATTGGACAAACAGTGCTGAGATTAGCAATGCAAAACTATGTAAATTCTAAAAAATGATAACCAAAGGCCGTTTTCTTCCCCTTGCCATTTTATTTCAAATGTTGATTATGTTAACGTTCCATGGCAATACGGACTTGAAAGTTTACTCTCAACACGCCTAAAGAAGTTTTAATTCAAAGAGCATTAAAAACTCTACTTACACTGCAGATTTCGATTTGACTTTATTGAAAGTCAGCCTATAACTGTGCTCCCCAAAATTAGTCACTTTGACATGTTGTGAGTATTCACATGCCGGCGCATTGTCATTGTCACTTCTTGTAAATCTCGTCTCAGCTTTAAAACCATTTTTCAAGTTTGGTTCAAAGAAAATTGGTATACCATGGACCACAGTTGTAATTGGGATTTCCTAAGAGGTGATGGTAGAACATTTTTTTTGGTTTGTCTCATACAACAGGCGATTACATCCGGTAATCGATACATACCTGAATTCCAGCATGATCTAAGTTAATGTAAATTGTGTTCTTGTAAATTCCAAAATCATAGAATTTCGAGTAAAGGGTTATGCCAACTGAATGTCCATCGGGACCAAGAATGCCGCCCATCGGCTCAAGGTGTTGGTATTTCTCGTTTTTCTTGCAGGACATAAGACGGGCAACAATATATTTTGAAAAATGAAAGAAATTTAAAGATAATTTAAGAACCGCTCCCTTACCAGAGACAATCTAAACTTGGCCTTTGTCGGTGTTGCATTTTCGATAAAAAGTTGATTTTCTTTCGTTGCAAGGACTGCAATTTGATTATTTATTCTCTCTGGACTGACAGTCAGTCTTGGCGGCAGAACACATGCGTCAATCTGGAATGGACTGAAGACCTGTTTGCCAACAATGCCTAATCTACAAGCAAAAAATTGATTATCAATTGTGAGTAGTTTGTGTTTTTTATTACAATCCAGGTAAACGAATGTTTGGACCAACTTTCCGAAACACAACAGAGTACTTCACTTTAATTAAACTCTCAGCTGCAATGAAGAATTTCTTCTGACCATCGATGAACATTTCTCCCAACTCTGAGCTGGGCTAATGTTGTGGAAGCAACAGTATGGGTAGAATGGAATAGAAAAATATCATCATTGTCCGTATGTATGTATGCAACAACATCTTGACCATCTTACAATAAATTTAAAAAATACAAATCCTGATACATTGTCGACATTTCTGATGACCATCTCGTATGTGTAGGCTCGTTCGACAAAGATCTCTTGATCGGAAAGACATATGAGCTCATTCCATTGTAATGTCGGGATGCGACAGTTGTAGTGAATTCGCAAGCGTTCTACCATATACTCGGAACTAATGTCTGAACATATATCGCCTGGTTTACAACCCAAAGGACATGCTCGAATGATAATGCACTTTCTGCAGAAGCCAACATCATTAGGAATGACCATAATCGGCAGAGATTTCGATTCATTCGGTCTTAAATAGAAGACCTCTTTTTCGATTATCACCTCCCTGGCATCACTTGGCAGGGCGGTCCAATCCATAAGCATGTAGTTTGAATTTTCTTTCATCTCACGGAAATAGGATTTGCTGAAAAGGCAGTCCATAACAGAGCCCACTGTTTTTACCTCCGCTTCAGACTGTTCGTGAGATTTTTCCATTTTTAAGGTACTCAAAAGCTCCTTGGCAAGTGCATTGATATCATCTGGGTCACACAGGAGAGATGATGAGAGGTAAGAGGACTTTTAAAGATTGGAGCATGTCATTACCGAGAATATTTTCCTGAAAGCCAAGACTACAGACACTACCCGCTGATGTTGGTGTGTTCAGTTGATTTTCGTGCTCACTTAACATGTCATCGTGATCATCAGCTATGTGTGGATTCTTCACATTTAACGGTAACTTATTCACGCAAGCTTCAGGCACAATTAGCGTCAATGGATCTTCGAAGCCATCATTTGCGACTTCACATTGAATCATAATTGCCACCGACAGAGGATTCACCAAGAGAACATATTCCTTTTGCGGAATACAAATTGGTATTAGACCAAAAACACAAGCCTCAGGATAAATTTTAACTTTAACCGGCTTACTTGTGCCCCTGCGAAGTTCGTTAAGAAAATAAGTATTATTTTGTGTGCATATGCAAACTACAAACCTCACAACGACCACAAGATGCCTTCCTGACTTTATTTTAAATTGCACTTTAATCAAAAATCCCCCAACTGAACAGCTGTAGAACTTCAATTTAAATGAATCTTTTGCGTTTGGCTGAAGGACGCATCCAGTTTCAGGGAAAATAGTGATCTTGGCATCGTCAGGCGAAGAGTACTCTTTAAAGTGAATGGTTCCGGGAATTCTACCAGAATTAACGACATCAATGCATTTGTAGTGTTTTTCTCCTAAATATATTTGGCCCATATCAATTTGCTCAACATTCAAGCATATTTCTGGACCACAAATAAGCCCGGATATAGTTACACGAGAAGCTGTGATGTTAGGAGCTTCCGCAATTATCAGTTCGGCGATGGCTTTAAATTCAAACGGCGGATCTTTGTTTTCGTCTTCGCATTCGAATGTTGCCGGTGGACAAAATTTAAACACAGACATTACTGAGGAGCGTTTCTTCAGGTTTCCTGACTGGGTTTTGAACAAAGAGAACGGTAAGATATAAATAGTGAATATATTTACAAGTTTATTATTTGTTCAGTATGACATTTCTTGTTGTTTGAGACATTCTAGGAACAATTACTTTCAACAGCACTTAACAAGATACTGTAACAGTGTTACGAACTTACTAGTTCGGTTTAGTTTAGTTTATTTAATCTTCAAGGTATACTTCACAAGATTTATGAACAAAATAATAAATATATATATATATATATACCTGGCTGGTACACTGGCTATATACTGCCGTAGTAACGCCAATACTTATGTATGGAGTGTAGTGTCTGGTGGCCGGCTCTACGAAAATCCAACTACGTAAAACTCTTGGAGAAGGTACAAAGGGCAGCCTGTATGCACATTAGTGGGGTATTGAAGACAACACCTACACGCGCCCTAGAAGTAATGTTGCTCCTGACTGCTGTTGATATATACGGCAGGCAGAGAGCAGCAAATAGGGCCGCGCGATTGTCAGCAACACGTTAGTAGATATGTATTCAAACGGGACACTCGATGATCAATAACTCGCTAAAGCCAGAACTGGCAAACTTAGACTACACCCTGCCGGTATTATGCGTCAACAAGAGTTTTCGGGCCATCTTTCCCTCCAGAGAGCAATGGAGGAATGGCTCGCCACAAGAAACTCTTGCATTATAATTTTTCATGGAAGGCTCCAAGCTTGACAGTCAGGCGGCAATCAAATCGCTGCATTCATTCTCAATGACGTCGGGGGTAGCGATAAGCTGCATCACATCTCTCAAGGAGATGAGTGAGTATTTTAACGTCCGCTTAGTCTGGGTCCCCGGTCACTCTGATATCATTGGTAAGGCAGACGAACTGGCTAGAAATGGCACAAAGCTTCAACTGCTACCGGAAAGGGGAGGCATAGAAAAACCTTTATCAGCCTTTATAAGTTTTTGCTTCGGGGTGGGCGCAAACCCACACATGAACTATAGCAAAACAGGTTTGGCCTAGGCAGGACTTGGATCGCTCTAGAGCACTGATATTCCTGCAAAGAAGGGATATGAAAATAACTATAGGTATTTTAGCAGGGCACTATCTTCTGATGACTTCTGTAAAAGCTGCTTTGACGCCGAAGAGGAAGAAACAGTATCCCACTTCCTGTGTTCATGTCCGGCTCTTGCAAGCAGAAGATTAAGACACTTGGGATACCACACATTGAACAGCTTATCGGATGTCGAGGTGGGAGACATCCTAAAATTCATAAAAAGCACCAAATGGGTTTTGTAGTATAAGGGAAAGGCTTTGATACTGTGGTACGACAATGACCGTAAATGGTCTAAGTGTGCAATAGCTGCCAAAAAACCTAACCTAACCTAAAATTCACACACGGTCTTTGCCAAATTGCGGTTAGGTGCGCTAACTTTCGCCCACAAAAGTTCCGAATTCCGAGTGATAAGACTAATGGTCGAATTCGGAACGAATGAGATCGACTGGTGTCGGTTCTACCCCAACCCCACCAGTGCTTTACATGTTGACATCATCAGAAAAATATAAATTATAAGACCTGGCGACCTTCTAAAAACCTGCGCAAATGACCTTTTGGTTGCGGTCTATTTAAACTTAGCCTGCAGTAACCCTTCCTCGCATTAATGCCTTGTTTAATATTCCTTCAGTATTCCTTCTCACTATCGTACATTATGTTATACACGTTCAGCCTTACCCCCAACGTACCACAAACTCTTTTTGCATTCTTCGCTTCGCCGCCATTAGTAGTAAAGCAGACGCTTGTGCTAGGTAAGGTACTTCTTGCCAACACCGACTTAGTGACATAATCGCTCCACGTCCATGGTCCAAAAAACCACCACAGGTCATTGATGCTCACCCATCAGCATATATTTTATCGTTTTTGGTCTGGTGCCTCCCAGAAACACCCATAATCGCTAGTATGCAAGCCCTGCTACTAAGTCGAAACCCATTTCCCCTCTCCCCGTACAAACGTAATTATAGAAATTAGTTATTGGTAGTGGTATATACAGTTTTATATTAAATGAACAAAAACAAGAATAAAGTAAATAAAAATTAAAAATTCAATTTGTAACATGAGTTGTGTGAGTTTTAAGTTGAAACCCTATAAGCCGTTGAAGGCAACCTCAGCTACAAAGTTACGTTATAAACTACATAGTACGTTACGTCCCATGTTAGGATCTCTGTGTATTCGTAGCCATCACATTAAATAGAATACGACTCCTCACGGAGGACTCAGAAAATTTATGTTTACTTACCATTGGACAAATTTTTATAAACTTCGAAAGTTCATTCTTATCAAGGGCATCACCTGAAAAGACATGACATAGAACTACATTAACGTACGTTAAATTACTGTTTGAACCTTCTGCCATGCTGGTTTGCCACTTGTAGTTAACCGGATACGGAGATTCATTACAAACTCGTAAGGTTTGTATACTTTCCAGGCCAAATTGAATCTCATCAAAATGTAGGTGATGTACACTTAAGCGCACACCAATAGCAATTGGTTTATATAGCAGTTGAATTTCTCTCGATTCACCTGGGTTAGCATGTGGAATGTGGAAGTGTAAGTTTATTATTACTTATTGCCTTTTGCGAGTTTACCAATTCTGCTAAATTTAAAAGTCAGATTAATATCTAAATCGTTTAAATCGTGTGGGCACAATTTTAAAAGAATTGGACAGTAATCATTTTTTGGAATCGTGCTAGCCGCTGGTTGGACTGACAAACCGGTATGCCGCCTAGTAAGAGTTAAGTTTAATATAATTACAATATTAACATAATAAGTAAAATTAAGTTTACCATATTGCTGTGAATTTTAAAGGATTGGGGGTGGAATTATAAATTGCAAATTCATAGTAGATCTCAGTGGGTGGACATTCTTGAAATTTTATTGTATTTGGAACATAAGCGGAGGTCTTCTTGTCAAGAACTTGAATAGTTAGAGTGGAAAAGTTATTTATATATACAGTTGAGAAAATATTTTATTTATTTCGATACTACAAAAATACATTAAGACTTTCTTCTGTCTTCTTTACAATGTATATAAAAATGTGTCAGGGAATCTGTAATAATTTGATATAATTCAATTTGAAAAACAATTATTTTTAATAAAAATTAAAAAAATAAAAATAATGACCAACTAATCACATCAACCGGATGAGTAATCCGTATGTGGGTAATTTGCTAGAAGCGTGGCTATGCTAGTCATGCCAAAGTTGTGGCTACACATAACGAAGCATTTGTGTCTGTTGGTGTGTATGTTTATCAATTTGTTGTTCTTTTGCTGTATAGAACGTTCATGCTTGCGCAGAAAGTCATTTTTTGTAGGTGACTTTCGGTGAATTTAAGGTGGAATCAAGCTTTCTCTTTCCAACTCACTAAAAACCTACCTGTTTCGCTGGACATGACTTTTATTCCCATGCCTGTGTGGCCACGTTTTAAGATATGTAGATGAGCACAATGCACACTCCATTGAGGCCTATAACAGCACTGACAAATAATTGAAGCGCCGAAAAGAAAACTGAAGCTGCATCCAATTGTCAAACAAACAAAGCGGTAGTTAGAAAAAAACCAGAGTTAGTTGAAGAGAACTGTTTAGAAAAAGTTGAAACTTTAATTGACTAGAAGAAGCTAGTAGAAAGCTGAAAGACTGGCCAAACATGAAGATGACAAATAGATAGGATGAGCGACGTCGTGACAATACTTTGAATAAAAGTTTCAAGAAATTTGAGAAGGTAATTCCCAAAAACTTGAACGTCAGACGAGAATTATAGTCGCGCAGTAAATGTATGGGGGTTATTTCCAAACAGACACGCCACAAATGAACCTAATGCACGAATAAAAGCAGACATTCAACTTGCGCAGATTAGCCATAGAAGTGCCCGAAAAAGAAACTGCACAATATGTGAAGAAGGGCATAGCCAAAGACCAATCTGTAACGAAGGTGCAACGAAAGCAAATCCTTGACTATCTAGAGTTTACGTAAAACAGTCCAGACTCTAGAAATAATAGTATTGACTTGACAATCCCATGATAAGGTCTCGTCAAGTACGTAACCCATGCTCTTGAGACTCTGAAAGAACGGCACATTAAGCATAATTGGATCAAGGTGGGAAATTGAATAACGATATAATGCCACGACCTCTTAAAGGGGTTAATCTCGAGATTGTTATTGTTGGCCCAGTAATGGATAGCCATAAGGTCATTATTTACCTGCGAAACACAAGACGTAAGCACCACAAAGAGGTGGACTTGCGAAAAACGGGAAAGATCATTTATAAAGAGAGAAAAAACCAAGGGACCCATAATTGTACCATAATTGTACCATAATTGAAAAGGGCAGCTGGCTTCACGCTTTCAGTTTGTGTATTGTTGCCGCTTGAATCTCAGAGTATTAAATACTCTATGCAGTTGCTAGAGTTTTAAACGATCTCAATACTCACAAATCCGCTGGGCCAGATGGTATTTTTCCATTAGTTCTGACGAGGTGGTCTTCTAAGCTGGCAATACCATTGCGTAAACTTTTCTATCTATCCTATTCTTCTGGACTCTTCCCGAGAAGTTAGAAAATAGCATATGTCCAGTCTATATAAAAAAAAGGCGAACCGTCGTCTCCTTCTGATATATTTCCAGCTCATGAAATATTTTGAAACTCACGAAATCCTAAGTGACCGGCTAAGGATTTCGTGGGCGACGATCTACTGGTAATTTGATGTTATATCTCACAGAACAGTATAACCGGTCTCTGCATCAAATTGGTGAAAGCAAAGCTGTTAGACACGATATTTCCAAGGCACTTGACAGACTTTGACAGCCAAGCTCTTTTGTCCAAAATGCGTGCTTATGGAAACCACTGAGATACACTGGGACCGATTGGTCAAGTATGAATGAACTATGAATCAACTAATGACAGCTGAGCTAGACCAATTAAAATGCGACGAAAGCTTGGATAAAATAATTTTATGGTCAATGCTATCGAAGGCCTTGCTGAAGCTGAGAAGAATACGAACTGTGATCCTACCCTGGTGCATATTCTTCCGAGCCAACTCGGTGATTCCGTAATAGTAGAAGTGACACTGTGAAACTTCCTTAAGCCGCTCTGAAATGGGCTAAGTAAGGATCCATCTTCGAGCTTTGACGTTAATTGGTCTTTGATAAGGCGCTTGCAGACCTTGGGTAGAGTCTAGAGGATATCATTGGGCCTCAGATTAGTTATTACATTAGGATTACCTTTTTTTGGATGGGAATAACATGAACCCTCTTCCAAGCCAATGGAAACATCGAGGATGTCAGCGCGCTATTTATTATTTGAAGAATATGAGGTGAGTAAAACGGGAAGACCAGTTTAACAAATTTGACTTGCACCTTATCAGGTCCAATAGCATTGGACTTACACGTAGAAACTGCATGCAATAATTGTTTGAGGGAAACATTAGGGAATGAAAAGGAATTGGAATTATTTGACAAGGTAACAGGACAGGGTTTAGAGATTGCTAAAACGAAGTAAAATATGCATTAACAGTGTCCGGGCAGAGTTCACAAGGGTCAAAATCAGAGTCCTTGGGGATACCAAAGTTCCCCTTAAATCTCCAGATAAGGGAGGTCACTAGGCTACGAAATCTGCAAAAGGTCCGCTGTCTGGCATCGGACCGATCCTCCTTGGAGGCACGAAAAACCAGGTCCCTCATGGATCTAACATTAATAATCTCAGGGGAATTCAACGGGCAAAGTTTAGTATTAATATTTCTTCATATTGAAACTTGTGTATTGTACACAGCCACCATGGAGGAACCAATGATGTCAACCTGCTCACTCATGTCGGAAGTAGACAAGATTCTATTCAGTTCGTTATAATTGATATGGCAATATTGACACCCCTATAACTTCTAAAACAAAATAATGAAAGAGTTTCAAGCTTGGAAGGCAAAGGGAGGCATATGCATGGCATGAAATCCAGGGAATCCAAAATTTGCCAGCAGGACAACCAACTACAACTCCAACCTCTTTCCACGACGATTGGTTCTAGGTACCGAAAGGACTCCAATGCCTATCACAACACTGGGCCAAAGATCGTCAACCCAGCAACAGGTTTGAAATTCGATCACCTGGATTGGATTCACTTCTTTCATTTGCTTTATTTTGCTTTGAAGTTCAGAGTGGGACCCCGGCAAGCATACTCTACATTCTACTAATTAGAGACGGGATCGAGTCGAACCCAGGTCCTAGAATCTGGTACTGCTTGATCTGTTACCGTCCTATTTGGAAAAGGCGGGGAACTCGCTTTTATTCTTGCAAACAAAATTGTATGAATTTTGATTTTGACAAAAAAAAATTTTTTGCTCGTTATGTTGGAAATCCATACAATCTTGTAAGACTTAAGTATTAAGTTTTTCCATTGTAACACCTCCCTAGGCAAACATTTTTATATATATTTTAAATATTAATTTAGCTTATAGTTACAGACCGATTATTGGAATTTCAAAAATGATATTCGGATGTTCCGCCATTACATAAATATGTCGTCTTCTGTTGATATTTTTGGGCTCATTCGGTTCAATGTAAACGTCAACTGTAAGCGAGTTTTCCGGAAGCAGCTCTGACTGAGTAGAATTGCCGTGAACAATTAGTTTTGTATCACGTTCACTATCCGTATGAAATGTTAGTCGTCTTGATTGCTAATTATAAAGTATATTTTACAAATATCAAACTAAAACAAAGAAAAAGAATTTGAATTCACATTTCCGCGATTTGTCACCGTAATCATTTGATTGTAAGTCGAGCATCTTTGCAATTTCTTGCAAATTATAACTCGTGGAGTGAACTCTAAGGTTTTCCGAAATTCATTATTTTGTAATAAATCTGTAAGAAATATTAGTAAGTTTTGATTTAATTGAAAATTACTGAAAATTACTATTAACTCACCGCGTTTATATGTACAACATTGCTCTTGGGGAACTGTAGTATCGACAATCTCATTTTGCATAATAAACGAAAACGACGAAGCTATGTCCTCGAACGAGTCTCGATTGAAAATATCCAGTATGGATTCAAAACAATATGCAGTCTATTGTCAACGACCAGCTGTTCTATTTTGGTGTGGAAGAATTGACGTTTATTACTTTGGTCTTTGGTGCTGTGCCGGGTCAGCTAAGCTATTGTATTATTTTTTATTATAAATTAAAAAAAGCTGACACAAATTCTCTGAACAACAAATTGATAGAAGTATTCTAGTCAATATGTCGAACATAATTCAAAAAGGTAAATTGATAATTCTACTTTAGAAACTTGAAACAATCAAACGCATTATACAACAGGTTTGTTCATTTTCCATAGTGCTGCTGCAAACTTGGTCGCCGCTTGCACAATTCCAACGTTTCCGTGGCAAAATCGACATTAAACGACCTCGAGCGCCACACTACGAACGAGCACGTGTAATTGCCGTCTCACAGCCCATTATAAAGGAGCCAGCGAAAAATTTAAATTGCTTCCAAAAGCGGCCGTCTCGTCATGAAACCTTCGCCGAGAATCCCTACAATGTTATCATCGCTCGTGAGGTGCTCAACTGGTTTGATCATTCGAAAATGGTGGGAATATTCCACTTGAATTCGTTGAACTCTGATGATATTTTTAAAGTTCGCGTCGCTTTACATAAACAGAATATGCATCTCAAGTCATATGGCAAACAAATAATTAAATTGGCCGTTGAGAATACACGTTATGAGGCTATTCTACCACTTTTCTATAACAATCACTGCATTGTATTTTCTCCGGAACAAAAAGTGGCCACTCTTCTTAAGCTTACACGGAAGATTCCGCAAATGATTCTACTTGCGGGAATTGTCGAGAACTCCTTGTTAAGTCGAAATGAATTTGTAAATTTCGCTCAGCTTCCTAATTTAACGATGGCTCAAGCTCAATTGGTGAACGTTTTAAACATGCCCGGTGGACAGATTGTTCGCAATTTGGAAGCTCATCAGAATGCATTTGTCAATGTTTTAGATGTTTATACAAAGTCCCAAGAAAGTACACAAAGTGCAACATTATCAGGCGATAAGAGCACCAGTGAGACACCCAAAGAATAGTTATAATAATAATGTAAATTAATTGTTAAACACACATTTTTCATTCTAAAAAGTGAGTAAATGAGTCTGTACACATTTTTATAACTTTGTTTTTGTCTTAAAAAGGAAGGTTTTTTTCTTATATAGCTGCACAGTTCTATGGTTGCCAAAAATTATGGAACAACAGTCGCTAGAGTAGCAAGAAATCTCGTTAACATGCATATAAAGCTGAAGTAAATAGCTCCGTATGAAAAGTCCACTTTGTAAGGAAAAAAGCTAATTGTTTAAAAGTAAAATAAACGAGACTAACCAGATAGATGACTTACCCTATTTCTTTTCTTTCCTAATATTTCTTATTATTAACTATTATTACCCATTATTTGTTTCTATTAAGTAATACTATCACAAGGAGTACTTATGCAAAAATTGAAGTCGCCACTTCCCTCCGTTTGGCAATTAGACAACGTTGCTTCTGAGCAACATAGTGGTATAAGAGGGCGTTAAGAAAAAGGATGAGAAAATAGCAGATGCATAGGAGCTTGTGTTTTAAATGCTTGTTGTTGTAGCAACTGCATGCCTGAAACGAGATCAAGAGGAAACCCTCCAAACATTAAACTCTCATTCATAGTACATCTGTACTAAACCTACTAAATTTCGCAGTGTACTTAAAACAACTAAACGCTAATGGCAAGGAAAGCAAATAGAAAATAAAAGTTCCTATACTAATTAGATGAACTAAAGGTTTCTTGGTAGGCCAAGAAAAGTGGCCGCGCCAACAGGTGAAGGGGAATAGGTGGTTGGTAGTATGGGTGCCTTGGTTAAAGTCTGGGCAGAGATCATTATTGCCAGCGACAATGCGAGCTCTGAAGTATATGACACCAACGCGACCGAAGTTGCGCCAGGGTTGTCCGGATTTCCCTGGGCAATGACTTTTCGCTGTTATTTATGGAATGGGGTGTGTACCAAGGACTCTATTAACCTTGCTTGAGGAGACTGCATCATAGTGTATTCTATTAGAGGCTGAACGGACAGTGGTGGGACCCCAGGTGGCCGGTATGACTGGGTTGATGCAGTCCTAATGTCTTGAGGTATGCAGTCCTGATGTCTTGAGGTATGCAGCGTGGAGGCATATTACTGACAGTGATATCGGGAACTGTGTTTGCGGTTTTTGGCAGGCTAACAGAAACTGTTTTGACAAGCAGTTCTTTGTGTTGCCTGACGGACGTTTCGTCATAAAGATGATCGGGGTTAGTTATGGAGTATCACCCAGTTGCGATGCGAAGGTCATTGAAAAATGACGTCCGGATGGGGTCGGCGTAGTTAATAATTGAGCGACCAATAGCTTTGAACTTCGTCACAAGAACTTCTTTGTCCTCACCCCATGCGGTTCCAGCTAGGGCTCTTAGAACCCTATTACGACTGTTCACTTTACAGCAAATATTTTCTGGTTGCCTACAGAAGGAAGGTAAGGAGGTTGTCGAATATGACTCCTAAAATTTTGGGGTTATTAACTGTAGGAATGATTTCGTTGTTAGTACGAATGTGACTTCTTTTGTCCAAGAGGTGATCAGCGTAGCAGATAATTTTTGGGAGGCGAGGTGGAGTGTCCTTTTCTTAAAAAATTCAGATAGCTCTGTCTGTTAGGAGTTTCTCCTATTTGTGATTTCGCTTACATCTGCACCGGAGGCTGCAACAGAGCAATCATAATCTTAAGTGATCGATTTAACACCAGTGGGGTGAGTAGGGAGCATCTAGACATAGAGATTAAATAGGATGTGAGAGAACCCCTCCTTGTGGGACTCCCATCTTGAGTTTCCGATGCTTTTTTGAATGAGTCGGGGAGATTGGAACTTAGTATGTTCTGTAGGAGGATGGAGTGGTCAAATGTGTCAATAGCCTTGGACAAATCGAGTGCCACGACAGCAGTGCGACAGTGCGGGCGACGGCGGCTATGTGGGTGAACACTAGGGAGGAGGAGTGACTCTAAAATTTTGGCTATAGGAGAAAACAGCGAAATATAGAACGATCCTTCCTGCCGGGTGTGTTCGACGAATTGTCGTGAAAAATGTGATACGCATTTCTTACTGCTGTCATATTGGTGGTCAATGAATGGAATCGAAGTTAGGCCCTCAGAAAGACCGTGGACCAGAGCTTTTTGGTTCCTAGCGTGCAGTTCTCAAGATGACTCAGCCACTCAGCCGGTGATCGGCAACCAATTTTTGAATGTCTTGGTTAGCTGAGTAACTCAAGGCTCAGCAGGATCCGTAACTCTTAGTTGGTCGCGACGCTCGGCAAGCCGGAGGACTTCCGGCGGAAATGATAGAATGACCTTTTTTGATTCTTCCGGTGGGAATGAAACATTGCCAATTGGTTTTATTGTGGCTCATCGAGGTTCGTTGTTCGGATATGACAAAGTTGTCTGGTCTATCCATTGTGATCACAATGGGGATGTGATCAGAGCTAATCGCTGGTGCTGCTTGCCATGACAGAAAACTTAAGAGCGAGCGAGGAGCTGGCAGTTGTGATATCAGGCGAGCTAGAGAACTGAAGCTGAAAAAGTCAGTTTCATCTAATGTGTCCACAATGCAGATTTCACGGTTGTCCTCAGGGAGAGCGGAGAACCAAATGGGGTGATGGGCATTGAAGTCCCCCATCAAAATTTTGTTTTCACCCCTGAGTGAAGCAGAAGGTATGGTTAATAACCATTTACTAATAATAATTTAGTAATAATGCGAAATTTCCAGAGTTAACTGAAACGCAGATGTATTTGTAAGATACATTCTGGTGAAAAATAAAAGCAAGTCCCCCGCCTCTGTCGGATCTGTTGTGTTAAATGATTTGATAACCGTCAAAGGATGGCAATGAGTATGAGTTGGAGATTTTGGTCTCCTGTGCGGCAGCAATTAAAATGTTATTGCGAAACATATAGTGGGTGATCTCTCTTAATTTGTTTCGCAAGCCATTACAGTTCCACTGAAGGATCTTGATAGAATTAACTGAGTGGCCAGAATGTACCAGATTCAGGGGCCTCGGTCCTACTCGGTCGCGGCTCAAATTATTAGAATGCAGAGTATACTTGCCGGGAGGCCCACTCTGAAGGCAAAACAAAAAGCGTACATGCAAAGCAAAAAAAAAGAGGTGAATCCAGGTGATCGAATTTCAAACCTGTTGCTGGCCCAGTGTTTTGATAGGCATTGTTGTCCTTTTGGTGGGTAGAACCAATCGTCGTGAAAAGGTTTGAAGGCTTGTGAATCTTAACGATGTGGAAAAACAGAGCTTGACAGAGCATTGCACATATACTTGTTGTATTATAAGGAGGGGTCGGTGTAAACTTGTACTTTTTTGAACTACCAGATGAAACACTGCTCGAAGGAGAAGTAGTAGAGGAAGTTGGATATTCACTCTCTCTCACAGGTAAGGGTCGTCCTTGTGTTGTTCGCTAGCTATACTACATCTTGATTTAATAGCTCGGCTTGTTTCTGATCTCATTTCAAGTAATCTAAAGACAAACCTCGCACTTAAGTAGCAGAATTAACTTTCCGAATATCCGAAACATATTTATTATTTAAGTGCGAATTTATATAAAAAAAAAAGTTTACACAAGTTTCGGTAATATGAATGTACGTTTTGTCTTTTATTAAAACCGCTTGTTGCCGCTTATCAGTCCAACACATGCATTACATCTCATGTTCTGTCTAACATTAGCACCAGGATATAAAAGTAAAACGTAACCATAACAGCAGACATATTTGCTTTGCTGGAATGTTTTCTTTCTATGCTGGACGTGGCGTGACACGCCAACTTAAACTAAAATAAATAACTACAACTCTTCTTAAAATCTAATTATTTGCAGCTCCGCACAATGCGAAACCCGATCCAAAGAGCATCTTCTGACGACAGTTGAATGCCAAATTCGCAAGCGCTTCGGCGGCATCGATTTCTTCTTTTTGATGAATAGTATCATAGATATGTTGTTCTCCCGACTCTATCCCCGCAGGTGCTTTTGATTGTCTTGGCCGTTGCTTCTGTTCAAGTTTATTTCTGCTAAATGAAAACCCAGATTAGATTATTGTAAATCCTACTTATATTAAAACCTACGAACCCCTTACTGTTCAATTCGATGAAGTAGTTATTTTTATTCGGTGTAAACTTGGCGGCGCTCTCAAGCCATTTAGAGAGTTCTGTACTGGAAGATGGCGAAAGAGGCGGTGCGGAAGTGTCTCGCAAATATTTCTCCATAATCTGCTGTTTGTACTTGGTGGTGTTCGGCATGAATGGCTGTGGATTGCAAGGATTTTTCAGCAAATGATGTTGTTGGCAGACCTCATCACCAGCACTGCCACTTATCGTCACCAACTGATGATCATCACTTGTGGTCGAACTGATTTGATAACACTGTGCGATTGTTGTTGCACATTCATCTCTCGGGTTATATTTTTCCATTTGCATATTCTCTATGTAAAAATTCGGCGCATATTTCTGATATGAGCCAGTATGAGGTTTCATTAGTGATAATTTCATATTCTCGCCGCCATCATTTGAATTGTTTCCGCTTTTCTCATCATCGAAATCAACGTAATCGTCATAACATCCAACAGCTTTCACACCACATCCTTCTTCCTCCCAAATGCTGTCCGCCGAAGAAATGCTAAACTGTTCAACATTTCCTTTGGCATTTGTATTGTAGTTCTTGATTAAATGACCCCAGGACTTTTTTCTCTTTTCCCGTTCGGAATTTTTCAATTTTCTTCGCCAATTGGCAAACCAATTGCATATCTGTGTATAGGTAAGGCCAGTCTCAATAGCTAATGATTTCTTCTCATCACGACTAGGATAAGGATTGTCACGTCGTCGTATTAGCCAGTCTTTCAACATTCGTTTTATTTCCGGTGTAAATAGCCGTTTCACCGGTCGATGGTGTATATCACTGGGTGGCCATGCACGTCTGTAGACGACAAGAGAAAAATTTAAGTTAAATAACGAAAGATCTTAAATCTCTAGAACGCTTTTTGTAAAAATTTGCGGGTTAATTAAGCACATGCATTGCTTAGAAACAAACAAAGGACCGGGAAGCGGAATTTACATGCGAGGGTAGTTTGACAAGTCAGTGACTTTTTGAATTTCTCGCGCAGTAACTTTTAATGCACACTGCTGCCGTCAACTGCCATCTATTAATAGACTTCTGTCAAATTTCGAGCAAGCTGCGTCATATAGTTTGTGTTTGACAGCCATTGAAAGCAGACAACCTCGTGAATTTTAACGAAAATGGGAAAAAGTTGATTTCTTGAGCTGATTAAGTGGACGAAACATGGATCATCAGCACACCCCAGAGAACAAGGAACAATCGAGACAGTGGGTTTCTCCGGGTGAACGTGCACCAAATAAGGCCAAGGTGGATCTGTCGGTCAACAAGGTCATGGGATGCACGCGGTGTCATTCAAATCGATTACCTTGAAAAGGGTAAAACTATCACCGGCGGAGACGATTCTGGGCTTCGTGGCAGCACTTCATCACAAAGCAATTCGTCGCAAAGTGGTAATTCATCGCGCAAGAAAAGTAAAAGCGCGCGCGATAGGTTACCACTTTGCGACGAATGGTGTACTGAATATACTGAGTACACCCAAGTATACTCACATCCAGTACACCTGACTATACTGGGTGAACAGTGTATACTAAGTACACCCAGTATACAAAAATGGGTATACACTGTTCACCCAGTACACCCAGTATACTGCGGGTGTACTCGGTGCACTGGATGTACTGGGCGTACTAAAATGTTGCGATGAATTACTGCCGCAATGAATTGTTGCTACGATTAATTGCTATACGATGAATTATTTGCGATGAATTGCTACTCGATGAACCAGCCGGGTACGGCGGAGACATATTTGATATTGATTTAAAGCAAAAACGACAGCATTTGGCGAAAAAAAAGTGCTGTTCCATCAAGACAATGCACGGGCTCACACGTGTGTAGTCACCATGGCAAAAATTCATAAATTGGGCTAGAAACTGCTACCCAATCCAGCATATCCTCCAGATTTAGCTCCTGTGACTATATCCTGTTTCCAAACTTGAAGAAATGGCTGGGCGGTAAGAGATTTGGGTCTAACGAAGTGGTCATCACTGAAATAAAAGCATTTTTTGAGGGCCTTGAGAAAACCTATTATTTGTAAGGAATAACAAAATTGGAAAAACGCTTGACTAAATGTAGCGAATGGAAATGTATGTATAGAAAGTAAAGATGCGGAAAAACAGAGCTTGGCTAAGCATTCCACATACGCATTGCATACGGTTGAAGATCGAATCTCTGAACTTAACTGTAGGTCCGAAGATGGGCTAACTGGTAAGCATTTAGAGCGCCACGAGTATTACGCTTGAATTGAATGAAAGGTGCCATGCAACTGGCTATTTCTCTTGAGCACCGCTCGTTGAAGAAGCGATAAAACATTGATTCGCGGGCAACATTCCTGCGGTGTTCCAACGAATCTATTGATTTCGCTATTTGCGTCCGTTTCCGTGTCAGTTTCCTCCATGCAAGAGCCATTAATGGATGTTAGCAATGTATATAAGATTCTCTTAGACGACAAGCATAAAAGGAGGATTTGAAGTGTTGGGTATCTATGTTGATAAGACCTGAAACGAGTGTTAACGTTGCTGACAAAAGGACTAGGAATAGAGAACGGGTTTTTGAGGAGCATCAACCGATGTAAAATTTTTTGAATAAAGTTAAATCTCCTACATTTCGTCTATGCTCCAAAGAATCAAGGGATGAAGAAATGGTTACATCGTTTATAAAATGGATAACTCAATCCTGAATTCCATCAAGATAAATCTGATAACTGTTCGGTATCGTTTCGTGATAGCAACGTGGATGCCGTCGCTGATGCAATCACAAACATCATCCTTATTTGTATGAGAGACTTTATCTCCTGCAGGAATAAGTCTGTCAAACCAAAGGAGGATGGATGGTATGACTCGAGCTGTAAAGAGTCTTCTAGGATTAGAGAGGTATGCTTTCGGTTTTACAAAACTAACCCTTCTGAGGAAAACCGAACAAACGAGCCAGAAATTATTGCAATGCTCATCTTCGGCGAGTCAAATTCGCCTACGACCAAAAATTGAGGCAAAAAATACTACAATGTCCCAAAGGTAGTAAAAATGTTTGGCCATTCGTGAAAAGAATCAAAAATACAGCCTCGTCATCAATTCCAACGTTCATTAATAATGACACCCCAGTTGTCAACTCTAAAGACAAAGCCTGTCTGTTTGCTGCACATTTTGCAGCTAGCGCATCGCATCCATTGTTGCCGCCTGCACTTCTGTGTTCTTCTTCCAAGTTGGCATTACCATTGCGCAAGCTTTTCCATCCATCCTATTCTTCTGGACTGTTCCCGATAAGTTAGAAAACAGCCTTTGTCCAGCCCATACCTAAAAAAGGCGAACCGTCGTCTCCTTCTTCGTACCGACCCATAGCACTTACATCCATTCTTTCCAAGCTAATGGAAACGCTAATCAATATTAAGCTCATGAAATATCTTGAAGCCAACGAAATCCTTATTGATTTGTTGATTTGAAGGTATATATAATCGAACAGTGGAACCATTCTATAGATCAATTTGGTGAAGCAAAGTTGTTGCACACGATATTTCCAAGGCATTTGACAGAGTTTGGCATCAAGCTCTTTTGTCCAAAATGCGTGCCATGGGATTAGAAGAAACTATCTTTTGGGCTGCTCAATTCAATTTGTTTTGGATGGTTTCAAGTCTAAAATACATCAGATATATGCTGGCGTTCCCCAGGGCTCTGTTCTGTCTCCGACGCTCTTTCTCATTTTTATTAATGATCTCTTGTCCAGTACTTCTAATCCTATTCACTCTATCGCTAACGACAGCACTCTCAGCTTCTCATATAAGTTTGAGGAACGTCTATTCACTTTTCATGTGGAACTCAAACAACTAAGTATGTAAAGCACGTGACTAAGTTATGCTGTCTATGGGGAAAAAACAATCGAGTAGAATTTAACGCTTTCAAAACCCAATGCTGTCAACTGTCGTCTAATTGAATCCTAAATCCCATGCCATTATCCATGAATGGCACTAGCATCGAGGAAACTGAAAAACTCGCAATTCTCGCTATGTGCGTTAACGACAAGCTTCGTTGGAATGACCACATTTTTACTTTCGTGATGCTTTGCCAAGCTCTGTCTTTCCACAGCACTATGATCCACAGCCCTTCAAGACACCAGCTTATAGACATCTCCTCTTTTTTCTTCCTTTCCTTAACGCATACACTGTGCCAAGCATATAGCTGAGTGCGTGCGCAAATTATAAAAAAACATCGATATCATTAGGGATTGAGAATTGACGACCAACACAAACGTATTGTTTAGACAATTATAACTTTGAGGTAGTTATGGGCTTTGTCTACATAGCCTCCGCTATATGATCCACCATAAGATTTAAACGAACAATCACTTGCCAATGGGCTAAGTGAGCTAAGTGATAATACGAACTGTAGCACTAGCTTTTTAAAAACTTTTATTTAACTTGACTTGACCCCTTTTTGTCTGTATTTTCCGATTACTATGAGGTTCTTTTTATCCACCTTCCAAACGGCCTATAGAGCTGCAATTTTGTGAGTGTCTAAGTCCCAAATAGCAATTTTTATATTCCGCGTATGACCCGTGTCGCGTTTCCCGGAGAGTTGGCCAAGCATGCGGTCAGTGAAGGAACAAAAGCTGTTACTAAATATACCAGCTCTAAGTTCAGTGACCATGTTATCTTCAGAAATGGACCAGTCTCAGTTTTTTTTGGTGCTATGTAAAGTTTTTTGTTAATGCCAATAAGGCAGAGACTTCAGACGACTTCATCAGTACCAACATCAAACGCAAAATTGCCGGCATATCGCCTGAAAATGTTATGAAAAATTAGAAAAGCGCAGGTTTTACCGTGAAGGATATTTGAAGGTTCTTCAATATGAACTGTAACTTTTTTTTATCTCAAGCATTAGTTGATTTATTGAAAAACCAAACTAATCATTTTAATTTTATAGTTCAATGTTTTAAACAATCGCACATTTACCCAGTATCATGCACACAATTTAATTGTAAAACATAAAAACATTGTTAATAATAAAAAACATGACATTACAAATATTTAGAAAAATATGCATTAATAATGATTATTACCAAACAGAGGAAAACGTCATTTAAGATTTTTCAATAAAAAAACTGTCAAAAGCACTAAGCACTCCGTGACGAACCTACTGTGGCGTCGATTTCTTACAGGACGATTTGATTTTTCCATTCTTTATTACTCTACGATAATTCCTGTAATTAAAATAACATATAAATAATCATTTACTATAATATGTCAATAGATATTCCAAAATGAATTGAATAATGAAGGATAATCATTTCAAAAAGTAACGTTCGTTTCAAAGAAGCGAATAGTTTAATGTGTTTCTCCGTGAAATAGATACCATTCGCTACGTATTCGGAAGTGTTAATTAATTGCATAATGTACGCTTCTTGTTTTTATTTTTAGATGATATTTGGAATATTTTTAGAATGTAAGAATAATTGTATATATCGTAAATGTCAGCAGCATTTCGTTTTCGAAAATGGAAAATCACATTAACTAAATTTATTCTTTGTAATGAGATTGGATCTAAATTAGATGTAAAAATTGTTCTTCCCATTTCTTAAGTTGTTCTACTTTTTATTTTTATTCCAATAAGTTTTCTGAAAGGAGTATTATTCAAAACTTTACAAAACACATCACATGCTACTTATACAAGTAGAAGGTGTGTGCTGGCGAACGATAGTCAACCGTAAAACAATATTCATGTTTCACACTGCATTGACGATCAATTGGAAAAAACATGACAAAAATGTTTTCATGTTTTTTAAGAATAAAATTATAAAAATAAATCAGAGTTATTTGCATCTCGCGCACGCGATCTATCATCGCGCAAGAGTATAGTCATAGAGTAGAGAGCAAGAAAGAGAAAGAGAGCACAACACTACAGCAACAATACCAGTACTGCAAAGAATGCAAGTGGTCCGAGCAAATTTCTGAGACACAGCGTTGCCGATGTAAATGACAGCTTGTGTCATAATGCCCCTTTTTCCAAAAATAAAATGTCAAATAAATTTTGTCGCACACTTTCCGACCTCGTTAGTGTACATATATGGATACATTTTGGAAGGATTAAAGAGACAAAACTAGCAAGTGATATAACCTGTAATCATTTTTTTATTCTACCGGGGTTTACTCTATACTCTGTGTTTTTTATTGTGAACCGTGCATGTCACGGTGTACACACAGTTTCCTATATTTTACACTGCAATAAATTTCAGTGTAAGGAAGAATAAGAGAGAGTATAGTTACCCAGTGTACACACCGCATATTTTTACGCCGTACAACATTTGCTCGGGGTTCTCCGGGGAACTGTACTCGCTCGGGTTGGATAAAAAAACAGACAGTTTTTTACTCTGAAATGAATATAAGCGTAAGGCAAAGTAAGAACGAGTAAAGTTACTGAATGTACACACAGATTATTTTTGCACCATACAACATTTGCTCGGTATACTCCAGGTAACTTTACTCGCTCGGGTTAAATAAAAAACTGCCGCTATGTCATGTGGTTGTGGGCGCCGTGGCTCAGTGGAAGTGCACATGGCTGCTCAGCAGGAGGTTCAGGTTCAAATCCCAGCAACAGCAAAAAGTATTTTTCACGGTGTCCCACCTCTCGCGAATGGGTGACAAACGTTGCGAGAATAATACCTTGTCACGGAAAGCTTCTTAATTCGCCGTTCGGATCAGGCCTTAAATTGTAGGTCCCTTCCATTTGTGTCCAAAAATTAACATGCGCAGCAAAATGGTCGCGAGAAGTTGGCCTTGGACGCAAGTGTCTGTCTTTTGTTTTTGTTTGTTTGTTTGTTTGTTTGTTTTTGCGACGACAACGTATTTATTGGGTGACCTCTTTGTGTTACATTCGGCAACGTCAACGAATTCGTCGACGCAAATGACGCAACGGATTTTATGGGCTGGGTCCTTCAGCCAAAATGAACTTAACTACCTAGCTAGTTCTTTACACTTGTTGGGTAGAGTGAAGATTTCTCTCTCATCGTTTTGGTTGGTTTGGTTGTACATTCAATTTGCAAACCATTCCATTTGAAAACCATCGCAACGAAAACTATAACTGTGCTAACCAGCGGTCATCTACGGGTGACGTTTCGTAAAAAGATGGCGATCATTTGGTTTATATGGATTTTAGGTACATTTGCAAACAGTTCACCATGAGAACAACAAAACCGTGGTACTTTGACAGCATTACTGTGCTTTCGGTTATGTTTATAAATATGGAAAGAGATTTAAGATAAAACAAATCTAAGCTTGCGGACGGACAACTTGAAGTCTATCATATAATTTACTGTCAATTGTTGTCCTCTATTCAGCTGGCAAACTACACTCAACTATATTTGCTCTTGCAAATCGAACACGAAAGGTGTGTTGTTGTAGTTAGTGAAAAGAGGGTTAATGTACAGATCTGTTTGAGAGGAATTTCGATCTACTGTAGATAATTTTTTTTTTTTAGAGAAAACGGACAACTTGACAGTCAAAAAATCAAACTGTGCTAGATTTTTAATGAAAAAAAAACGACATTCTACTTGTAGTTCGTTTGTCTTTTACAAGATAGTACTAATAGTATATTACGTAACGAGCGAGAAGGCGTTAGCCGGGTGCGGCTATCTAACGAGCTTGAAAAGCACTCTTCAGTGTGGCCCAAGTAATTTTTTTTTAAATTATGCCGAATTTATTCAAATTTTAAAGACATGTTAACCTCTGATGGACAAAAGTTTTTGATCAGGCCCTGAAGCCCGAGTGGTGCCCATGTAACTTGTTTAAAAATAAGCATGATTTTCTTCAAAACACATGTGTATCACTGATGGACAAAATTTTTTGTAAATTGTGATCGGCCCTGAGACCCGAGTGGCGCCCATGTAATTTTTTTTTTTAATTAGCCCGATTTTCTCTAAATTTTAAACACATATGTATCTCCTATTAGAGAATTTACATGAAAAATTTTAATTTATATTGGTTGTTTTGTTTTTAATATTAAGAATAATAAAAGTAAATCCCACGACTTGCAACACTCGTTTTTAATCAAATGTAAATTGTATCGCCTACATCACGCTTTATACAAAAAGATGTTACCACCCATATGTTACCAAACCTATAGAATGTGTGAACGAGCTAAGGCCAGTGTGATGAAAACACTTCGCACATGCATTGGGAACCATTTCATTTGGACTTGTGTAAATAGTGTGTTATTATGTTATTAATGCGTCTTTTGATTTGCTCAAACCGTTCCCGAAACCAAATACACGGGTAAGCTGTCAAAGTAAAAAGAGTTTTCGTCGTTCGTTTTCCAAACAAAAATGTCAAAAACAAACTGAGATGTTGGTCTGCTTTCTCTCTCTCTACGCCATCTTGCTGAGGAAACAAAAGTGAGAGCTGAGAAAACGGGTAGCAAAGTTACAGAGTCGGTTACAAATTTTTGCAAAAGAGTCATAAAATAAATAAAAGTCAACCCCATATATGTGGTAACATCTTTTTGGACACCCCTGTATAAATTGTGAAAAAATAAAACTAACATTCCTTTTATCATCTACTCACAACTACTTCGTAGGACTTTAGATGGAATACAGCAAATATCTCGCACAGCACTTCAATATCATATCGCCAATCATCATTAATTTGAATACTTCATACAAAGAAAATGATTTTTTTTAAAAAATTTATTCAAAATGAAAATATTTATTCTTTCATGTTTATCAATACTTTTGACATTGTGTTGCAAAACATAGAAAACATCATGTTTTCATGTTTTTCAAATTACGCAACAGTGAAAAAACGGTATTTCTCCTTGTATCCGTCGTTATGTTTATTTAAAAATGTTTTACTATTTTGCTAAAAACTACACTTGAACTTTGCTCAATATTGTTCACAAAATTTATCTATTTTTTTTGAAAAATCATATTTTTAAAATTATAATTTGTTGCCTTATAAGTTTCACCTTTAAAATTCCTAAATTTGGACTTGCTTTCTTTTGCAATTCACTTAACTACATGAAGTTCCGAAGAAATGATCATTCGTTGTATGATTCTTGCGGTGATCGCGATACGACTGCTTTAACTTAATTTTATCGCGACAATTTCGAGATGCTTTTAGATACGTGACTATTCTTACATACTTATTTATGTGTGTTTGTATGGGTTTTTTGTGCTTCTTGTCACATTTCAAGTGGGAATCTCCTGAAAATTTGAATGTCACACAAGAGAAATCTTTACATTATCCAAGATATGCTCAAATAATACAATATAAGGTGCACTCCATTTGATAATTAATAGAAAGAAAAACATGATCACCAAAAATAACAAGCAAACATGATCAGACCAGCTACGGTCGAATATGTACCGTCTGCAACGAAATGAAAACAAATTTCCAATGCAATTGTTTGGGAATTGAACTTTGCTGAATGAATTATGAGTTGCAACACATTCTTTCACGACATAATTATATAAGAAAAATTCAAAAATGCATTAACTGCTTAATTTTAAATTAATTAAAAGAGGATAAAAATCGTATCACTAATTTGACCAACCAAGAAACGAATTATACGCGCTACACATGACGCGCGATACGCGTCACACGCGGAATATCAAAAATGCTGTGTGAGATATAGCTGCTCACAAAATTTCAGCTCCATAAGTCGCGTGAAAGGTCAAAAGCTAACGACTTCACTTCTTGTTACTGCGTAACAAGTTAACACTCGATTTCACTCCCCATAAAATGTTTTGTGTAATTTTATTCTGTATATGAAAATCGATTCTTAAGGAGAAAACTCCAATAAACTCCAAAAATTCAAAAAAGGGGAAAGATTGGCGGACGGACTATCATATACAACTAAATACGGAAAACGGACAGAAAAATCATTGTGGTCATAAATGTGATTCGTTAACAAGGGTTATAAACGTAAAAAGCTACTTACACATGATGTTCTCACAGTATGCAAGTTTTTGTTATTAAAATGATTCTATTATTTTGCAAATTGTTTAAATCGCCTAAGACTACCTTGCATCAACTAGATAGAATACAAAACCGTGCGATAAAACTTATCAGTGACGAAAACATTGCGAAATCATAGCATCTAGGAACATAAATTTCATTGACACTTAATTTTACAAAAATACATTTATTGTTTAAAATAATTAGTCTCCATATTTCCGAAGGACAAACACCAAAAGCCATGTTTTGTACTGACAAAAACATGGCATAATTTGTGCGTTTCAGTCGGACCTAAGCATCAATGAGTCCTAATGAGCGGTTTAAAAATAGCTCAGTGTATCCACGATCATTTTTGGATAATTTTAGACGAGATTTTTTTTTGTTGCACAATTGATGATGTTAGCCGTACAAAACGTTTATCTTCAGTCTAATCGATGAGATATGCATTTGACATAAGCAAAGGAATTCAATATTTCTTGTGGGATCTATTTTTGTCTAAGTACGTAGACGTAGTGGCGCCGTGGCTCAATAGATAAATGGCATGGACTTTTGAGCAGGAGGTTTGTGGCTCAAATCCCAGTAACACCAAAAGTATTTTTCACGGTCCCACCTCTCGCGAATGTCTGACAAACGTCCGAGTGTTAAAACTTGTCACGGAAAGCTTCTCAATTCGCCGTTCGGATCAGGACTTAAATTGTAGGTCCACAACACAAATGATCGCGAGAAGCTAGCCCTTGGACCGCAACGGTCTGCCGCGCCGAATATTATTATTAGGTCTGGTTATTAAAAATGACACTATTTCGGTAATCGAGCCCTATATATTGTGGTTGGTAGCAATAGGCCTGTTTCCATACTTTTTTGTAGTAAAATGAGTTAAAGAGTAAATTGACATAAAAATCTCGTACAAAGGGCAAACATCCAAAAAAGTACGGGGACGCATTAAATCACAAAATTTTCTTTTGTGTAGAAACTGTCAAAATCCCTTAAGGGGCCAGCCCATAGAATCCGTTGCGTCCGTTGGTGCGACGTATGCAACTAACCTCAATTGCTATTTAACAGACGTCCTGCTCATTTTTTCTCGCACGCCACAAATGTAAATCAAGCGGAAGGCTAGGCGCATTTTGAGTGCAGCATATCCCGTCATAGAACAACGAATCAGAGAAAAACTCAATCTTTGTCTCACCGCACATTAAGCGTAATTGCTTGGCATCTGTGAGTTAGATAGGTTTGCTAATTTTTGCAGCAAATTTTGTAATTATGATCGAAAAAATCATATTTGACCAAAACTCTTAGTTCCAACTAGATGATATTACATTTTTTGGTTTAAATTATATACATATAAAAAAAATAAAAAAGGTTTCAAAAACTGTTATTTCTAACTGAAACAAAATAAAAATACGCAATAACTTTCAAAAAGAAATAAGCATAATTGTTAGGATCCTCTATTAACTATTTTTCACCCTCTTTTACGAATTTTTCACCCACGGATTTTTTAATAAAATCTGTAAGAAAAGAACTAATAGTTACGTATTCTTATGTACAGAAACAGACCTAATTAGTTGGATGTTAGTAAATAGGCGCGTTCGAGTTAGCTGAAAGCTCTTTCTCCTAACTATAGAGTATTTCATTCAGTAGAACAGCTTTCTCCGCTACCTGTAAACTCACCCACAAAAACTTAAAAAAGTCAACTGACAATATTAAGTGACAGCGAATCCAAAATAATTTCGTCTCAGAAATTTGGTCAATTCCTCAGCAAGCAATCGTGTTCGAGTTACTGAGGATATGGAGTATACGGAGCCCTCCACATCTAGAAAACGCCTAATGTCAACAATGACAAAACGCACAGAGGCAGAGAAAAACTGTTACCTTGCTCTGACAATGGAAAACTTAAGACTTAAAACTTAAACCATAAACCTTGAAGAAGCAAACATCTCTCCAAAAATGTTGTTTTCTTTTTTAAGAGTAAAAAGATCATATCCGAGAATAATCGGAGCGTAAAAAAATGCTCAGAGAAAAAGATTTCTCGGTGAATAAAAAAAAAACACAAATAAGAATTCTGACAGTTAAATTATCTCTTCGATTACTCCGACAACAAAAAAAAAAACACAGCCACTAACGAATAACGATGAAATAGTTCATAATCGATTCGATTCGACTTTTATACAATTAGGCACATAACACGGTCATTAATAATATCATTACTTTGTGATAACATAATTAATAATTTTATAATTTCATTAACATTCCTAATAATGACATTATTAATGTTCGCGTATACTGCCTAATTGTTAATTGTATAAAAGTCGAATCGAATCGATAATCAACATTCCAATTCATCATTAGCTGTATTTTATTTGGAATCCGAATAAGGAATTCGAATGTCAAAACCAGCCAAAACCACCAAAACAGCAGGTTTTCCAATTCCAAAGAAGGAATTCGACAGTGCAATTGTTGTTGTATTTCCTTATTCCTCGGCAAATAAAATACAGCTGATTTTTTTTTGATCCCAAACACCGAACAAACGAACGAACGAACGAACGACATGCCGACCCCGAAGGTAAATATAGAGAATTAAAAAAGGAACTCTTATTTCTATCTACCACACACCAGGCAGGCAGAAAACTCAAGAGATGAATCGTTCCATTCAAGCGCGCAATCTACTTATCAAGAGCTAGGAGAAATCCGTTCGTTCGACCACCAGGATAAAGGCCAAAATAAAATAAAAAAAGACTGTAGCTTTCTCGCTCACACTGTAGCAGACTTTTTTTATTTATAGCGACTTCTTTTTATTTGAATTTTTTGTTCGATTTCGAAATGTCGACAACAACAAAACAAAACAAAATACTAGTCGTTGTTTTTTGATTGTGACTCTGTGAACACTTTTAGTCTGCCTAAGTGGTAAAAATACGGAGGAATCATGAAACCAAAGATATTGCTTGCGAGTTGCCAGTTGCCGGCTACACACCTTCAATTCAACCGAATAAGCAATAAGCAAGCAAGCAACAACAACAAACAAACCAACCAACCCGCCAACCACTTTTAAATTTCAAACACTTACCTAGTGCAATGTTTCCGCGTTTATATGTGCTGGGCGTGCAGAAATTTCAGCAAGCATTTGTCCTATAAATTTTATTAAACCACACTTCAGCTTCAGCACTTTTAAGTGGAGGCAAAATTATTTTGTTTTTATTGACATTGCCATTAAAGAGTGCGAATGAAATAACTCAATAGTTTGATAAGATAATTTAAAACTGGTATTCGACAATGTGTCCGGCCTCCGTTGATTCATTTTGATTAATTATTAATCATTGTTTTATTTTATTTTAAACAACCTTTTTCTCTTATAGACAGTCCACTATGTATCAGATATTTATAAGATGAGGACCGTCTATTTTGAAAGTGGTGTAAGGCCACTAAGAAAGCTTGAATTTAATTCTAATTTATGTGTAATATAAAAAATTTAGTCTTCAAATAAAACGATAAATTAATCGCTTTTGCTAGGAATTAAAAGAATTCACAGCAAAACAAGTTAATCGCTCTTTCTTATTGGATGTGAAAAAACAGAATAATAATGAAACAACAAATTTCAAATTCAAATTCAAATTTAAATTTATTTATTTACTAGCCACCCGCCCGACCCGGCTTCGCACGTATTGCATTAATTATCTATTGCCAGATGACTTCTGGGTGGATTATTCGTCTACATCCCCGGTTGCTTAAATCACAGGGCTCGCTCCGCTCGCCGGTGAGAGTTGTATAGGAGCCCACCGACTCCATCACCGGTTGCTTAAATCACTCACTCCACTCGCGGGTGAAAGTTGTATGGAAACTTTCCGACACCATCCCCGGTTGCTTAAATCACTCCGCTCACGGGTGAGAGTTGTATAAAGCCCCCCAAACCGGGTCCTGATCTCTTTTAAATTTTTACAAAAAGTGTTGTCCATCAATGATACACATGCATATAAAATTTGGAAATCATCGGGATTGTTGTTATGAAAACATGTGACAGCAGAAAAGTCAAACTAAAAGTTTTTTTTATTGAGATTTTTATACAAAAACACCATTCGAATTTCCCAAAATTTCCGACTTTTCCGGTGGACTTTTCAAAAAATTTCTTTCATACAAACCTTGTCCTTATAACTACGAACACAAATCGAAGCCAAATCGGCCGAGCCGTTCTTAAGTGATGATCTTTCAAACATAAGGCAATTCATTTTTTGCACTGACATTAATTATTTTGTATATATTATAAAAAAGCATAGTTATAATAACTATTTTTCATTTTATAATAATAGGAATATTATTACATTTGATTTGATTTGTGGGCACCGTGGCTCAGTGGATAAGAGCATGGACTTCTGAGCAGTGGGTTTTTATCTTTTATAAAAGAAAAGCACGGAAGAATTGGCAAAAACATCGAAACCCGGAAAATAAGAGGGTATTTAACCATTTGTGTAACAAATTAAAATACCTATATTCTGAAATGTAACTAAGAATCTAAAAAGACCCAAACTTCAGGTTCCCCCAATTAAAAATAAAGAAAATTGGGCTCGAAATGCTAAACAAAAAGCTGATTTGTTTGCAAATCACCTTGAAGAAACATTCCAACCTTACCCAAAACAAACGGAAGAGGAAAATATTGCCCCGATAAATAAACAGGATGAAATAAAAATAACACCTAAATGGGAAATCAAGAATGATCTGAATGCGTATAAAGGTCCAGGACATGATCTTATAACGGGTCAGATAATAAAAGTGTTACCGGAGAAAGCGTTGAGGAAACTAGTGCATATAATTAATGCAGCAGATATGTACCAATACAATGGAAAGGAATTATGATACTTAAGCTGACTTAAAAAACCTCCGAATGATAAAACTTCATATATGCCAATTTCTCTGCTACCAACATTATCGAAATTATTTGAAAAAGGTTCTTCTTAAAAGACTAAAACCAATTATCGAAGAAAGAGATCTTATCCCCTCACATCAGTTTGGATTTAGGGAAAAACACTATACGATAGAAATACTGACTATATTCCTTGATGTAGCGCAAGCATTTGACAAAGTGTGGAACCAGGGGTTAGAATTCAAACTTCATCGAGATCTTCCGGAGCAATTTTTTCAAATTCTAAATTCTTGGGCCAATCCTTTATCTCCTATATACTAGAGATATACCAATTACAGAAGCAACAATGGTGACTTTTGCCGATGATTTGCAACATCAGAAAACATCAATGAGTCCACTAGTAAATTACAGAAGGCTACTAACCTGATATGTAAGAAATGGCGAATGCTATTATATGCGCTATTAACTTTTCTTAACAATATATTATCTAAGAACATTCTTATTGTCTTTAATCAACATTTAATAATCTTATAGTCATTATGTTATTATAGTAGGCGTTGTTGTGTAAAGAAGAGTCTTGACAGACTAAAGTAGGGATTGTTGGTATATAATCATAAAATCATCCTATAATCATTCTTAAAACATCCTAAATTATAAATTGATTATCATTACTAGGATGTGTAAACTCAAAAACGTAACAAGGGCTTAAATGTTGAAATGCAAGGTTCACTTCAACATTGATGTGACTTTAAAAAGGTAACAAAAACACAAATACAAGGTGCGTAAAGAAAAAGCAACGAGTTTAGCTCTTTTAAATGGTGGTGTGGTGCCGTGGTCGGGTTCGGGTCAACAAACTTTGTTAAAATGAAAACCGAAAGTGAAAACTACCAAAAGTGTTTTGGAAATAGGTATTTGGAACAATGACCCGTGGTGTGGTAAAAAGTTAAGCTTGAAGCTGTTTTAGTGATGATGTCTGTCCCTCTCTCTTTCGCTTTATCTAACTGCCAGACGCGACGCGACCCCAACTTCTTTAGGTCGCCGTTGCCGCATGCAAACGAAAAGTGAAACAAATTTCTGAGTGAACAACCAGGCGATTAGAACTCCAAGAAAGTAACCAGTCATACATAAGCAGCAATGACTTGATTCGCTTACGGTTCGGCTTGTTACTCGTTAGTTAGCACTACCTACATATTCGTAATACAACATTGTTATGATACGTTAAATTTGATCAAACCGTCTTGAAACGTAGACGGTGACGGATAAAAAAGGTGAACGGTAAGGTAGCTTCATATATTTGGTGGTCATGGCCAGCGATTATCATTATTGTAGAAAGTTATACGATTGACCTAGAAGTTAAGGTCGAGGTGAAAACTAAAAAACGTATTATCTACCTTATGTGAGCTGAGGCATTCATATTATAGGACAAATAATGTGCTAAATAAAGCGTATGGATAATATATTATTATGTAGTACCATGGAGAAATAAGCACATAAGTTTTTTTTATTTACTATTTGTTTAGTACGTAAGTGTGCTCCGACAATGAAAAAACTTAAGCTTTACAGGATTGTATGGATTTTCAACATAACATAACATAGGGTGACCAAACATACCCCATTTTGGGTTAGTATACTTGATTTTGTATAATAAACTTTCGAAATTACCCAGTTTTAAATTATAAAAAGTTGTAATAAAAATACCCCAAAAACGTATAAAATATTTTGATTGGCATAAATGAATCTAATCTTACTTCGTTACAATACAAATCGGATACTTATTCAAAATGAAAACAGTGAATTTCAAAGCAAACGTCAATGTTCCTAGTTTCGTACTTTTTGTAGTTTTTCATCACCAAAACTATTTTAAATACTTCATAAAATTCATAAAAATGAAAGAAAAAAAGGTGCGTGTCAGCTCCGACGCGCGGCTAAAGTTGTATCCTTAAGAATCGATTTTCCTGTAAAACACGCGCCACACGCTACACGCCACGCATCACAAATTACGACATCACACGCCAAACGCTAACCAATTGTTTTAAAACAAGTCACATCAAATTTTGACTAGTAGAAGCCTATTTATAACAGTTCCACTTTTCCATGCATTACACAAGCCACACACTGCGCGCGACACGTATCACACGCGGAATTTCAAAATTGCTTTGCTTCTCACAAAATTTCGGCTCTCTAGGTCGTGTAAAAGGTCAAAAACTAACAACTAACTAATTTTTGTTAACAAGTAACAAGTTAACACTCGAGTTAACTCCCCATAAAAACTTCGAAGAACCTTAAGAACTCAATTAGAATTCAACTTTTTCGGTCATCCTTGTTATAATGTTTGGCGTCCAAAAACACATTGATTTTGTGGAATTTGCAACAGTCTAGCGACTGTGCGTGCCTTTTTCGTTTGTTAGGCCTGGTACTACAAATGAATCCGGTACAATTAACTGTGAAGTGGTTGGTCTTTAAGAAATACGTCAACTAGTTTCTAAAGGACCGAAATTCTCAACAGAGGTTCCAAGAATTTTGAAGGCTCACGTACGGTATTTTTTCTAATATTTTCTTGGTAAAAGTTTTTTGTAGTTTTTCCCTGACTATGATCCATTAGTTAAAGCATTTGCACTTGCGTCGTTTTAGTTCCATGATCGTTTTCCGTATTGCAATGAATCAGAAAGAATTCTGAGAAAACTAATTGAAATCTGCTTTAAACGTGATTAATGTAACATATTGCAAATCACATTTCTTCAATTTTAGTTTTAATAAAGGGCTTGACCGTCGTTATTGCCGTGGCGCAAGTCATAGGGCGTATACGTTTAAATATATATAAAAAAAACAACCCATAAAAATTTTCATGTAAATTATCTAATAGGAGATATATATTATGTGTTTAAAATTTGAAGGAAATCTGGCTAATTTTTAAAAAATGTACTTGGGTACCACTTGGGCCTTAGGGCCTGTTTACTCCAAAAAAAATTACAAACACTTTTGTCCATCGGAGATACATATGTGTTTAAAATTTAAAGAAATCGGGCTTATTTTTAAAAATATATGGGCACCCTTCGAGCCTCAGGATACACATGTGTATTATATAATTTCTTAAAAAAATTTGTATGGGGCCTCACGACACCGGGCCCGAGGTCTCTCTTACATTATCCATAATGTAATTCTCATTGTTTTAATAACCCAAATTCCTATTATCCTAAATCCTAAATCACACACCGACGACCCACCTACAATTTCAATTGTCCATGGTATTCGAGAAAGGTCATGTGGACACACTCGAGTTAGCAGAGCGGTTCCGCTTGACCTGCATTAAAAAGTCTAAGAATGGAGGAGGAAATGAAACGATGGATGAGCCAGTCTGATTCAACCAGTGATATAGGTAACTTACGTATTAGCAGTGAAGTATGACTCGATCTTGCAACTAGGAACTGCAAAATTAATGTTATTATTTAAAAGTGTTGTTTTTTATTTTTTACCATTTTCGTTCAACGATACAACAAGACATTCGGTGCGGAAATTGGATAACTGAGAGAAATTGTGTGAAATTGTTTTTGTGAAATTTGAATAAATCGGTTGCTATAATTTTTGAATATTAAAATTTAAATTTATTTAATTAATTTAATGCATTTTCAGGAAATAATATAATAATGGAAGATTATAATTTTATTGGAGAATTGATTTCCTTGATTTAAAATGAAAAACGTGGGGCGCATGCAATATATAATTGATGCATGAGTAGTTGCATGCGCCCCACGTTTTTTATTTTAAACCAATTTTTAGTATTGGAAGATGGTCACCCTAGGCGTGAGTATGCGATTTCATCATATTGTCTTCTTTGTTACGCAGCTAACATACAGCACTACTCTACGATAACACCGCATCGCACTGCTTGCGTTGTTAAGTAAAACGTTTTTGCAATGTCGCCGCTCTGCTTAACCAAAAAACTGCACGAAACCACCGCAACCGCGCACACAAGGTGGTTACGTGCTAGCGTTGCTGCACAGCGTTACCGATATTTGTATCAGGTTCTCATGACAAATGACAAAGTAAAATTTCGTTTCGTTTCAACTGTACGAGTATTGAATTTATTCATTTACTTCGCGCGCATGATTTCTTTACGATGGCGAATGCGGCGAGTCCTGCTTCAGATGGCACTTAAGCAAACAAACGAACAAACCAGCTGTGGCCGCCACCCACCACCACCAATTAACACTACTCATAATAATACACCAAAAACATTTGGCAACGAATGGTTGGGTCTCTTTTACATGTCGGTAGTGTCATGCCCATCCATACTCGTCCATTCATTTTCCATCAATCTGTCGCAGCCGCGATTAACTGAAATGAATTTCGAAAATTTTGTGTTGGTCGAATAACACAATTTGTATATGCGGCGACCAGAATTATTAGCAGATGGCTGAATTTGTTGTTTATAAAATTGCTTCACGATGGCATTTGTTGTTGTAATTGTTTTGCCCGCGCAGAAATCAACTTGCGTTTACGAGGAGACAAATGCATAAATGAAAGGCCCATGTTGGAAAAGGAAATTTAAAGATGGATGGTTGACGTTATGTGCATGTACCAGTGTTGCCGACTAAGCACAATTGTAGACTTTGTAGTACAATTTCAATGCAAAACAATGCAAACATTGTGTTTAGCCACTAAATTTCTTTTGCTCTCCACTTTCCTCTTCCAGTACAACTTCCAGTTTGTTTGCCGATGGACACTTCTTCCAATAAAACTTTATTTTTTATTAAATTCTCTATATTAACTTCGCGTGCCCGTGTGTTTGTTTGTTTATCGTGGAACCTTGCGATAAATTTTTAGCTCATTCGATTTCATCGAAACTTTGCACACATGAACATGCACATCACATTGTATTAAAATTTGGGGCCCCTCGGGCCTCTGCGCGGAAGGCTCCCATACAAATATTTTTTAAAGTTTACCCCATTTTCTTCAAATCTGATATACATGTGTATCTCCGATGGACAAAACTTTTTTTTTTTAAATTTTGGAGACAACGGGCCCCGGGTTCGTGAGGCTCCATACAATTTTTTTTTAAATAATTAACCCCATTTTCTTAAAAGTTTGTACACATGTGTATCTTCGATGGACAAAACTTTTTGTGAAAAGCTTGGAGACCACGGGCCCGGATACATTTTTTAAAAATTAGCCCGATTTTTTCAAATTTTTAACACATGTGTATCTCCGATGAACAAAACTTTTCGTATAATTTTGGTAGTGAATCATATAAATCTTTTAAAAATTAGCCTGATTTTCTTATAATTTTAAACACATGGGTATCTCCCATGATGATGAAACGTAATTATTCTTAATTTTGTTTTCGTGAAGATAAGGTTCTTCATCTCTAGTGGTATTTTTTTTTCTAAGGCAAATAGAAATAAGCGAAAATTATAGTAATTCACAAAATCCTCGTCGCCAAAAATACAGGGAGGAATTGGAGTCGGATTTTTCTTGGCTTAAGTGCGTCGATTAACTTTCGTTTTGTGTTCTTTGCAATAAAAGCCTTGCAAATAATAAACGTCACCCTAAGAGGCACGAATCTTCTAGTTTGCATAAATGTAAGAAAAGGTTCAAAAAAGAAGTAAATCCAATTGATAAATTGCTAGCGACAAGTTTTGAAGATAACAAAAAGACAGTGGATGAGATTAAGTGCTAGATAGAATACAAAACCGTGCGATAAAACTTATCGGTGACGAAAACATTGCGAAATCAATAGATTCGCTTGAACACTGCTTGTCACTCTTTTATCGCTTCTTCTACCAGCGGTGCTCAAGAGAAATAGCCAGTTGCATGCTACCTTTCCTTGAATTCAACTCGAGGCGCTCTAAATGCTCATCAGTTTACCCTTAAGCCCACCTTCTGACGTACAGTTAAGTTCAGTGATTCGTTCTTCAGCCGTACCGTCTACACGTATGTGGAATGCTCTGCCAAGCTCTGTCTTTCCACATCACTATGATCCACAGGCATTCAAAACAAAAGCTATAGACATCTCTTCTTTCATTCTCCTTTTCATTAACACCCACGCTGTGCCAAGCATATAGCCGAACATAATAAGGGTGCGAACTCCTTTTCGCGTGTGCAAATTATAAAAAAGGTGCGTGATGTATTGCTTGAAACACAACCTTCCGTGAGTCAAATGGACACATTGCCGGATCTCATAAAATCCGTTTGTGAAGATTCGGTAAAGGCAAAAGATGTCAAATGTGGTAGAACAAAAGCAACATCTCAAATTAAGTCAGTATTGGGACCGTTTTCGAAAAATGAGATCTGTCCGGTGCTGAAAAGACAAACATTTTCATTAATAATTGACGAAACAACTGATATAACGGCGGACAAATGTCTTGTTTTAGTTGTTCGATATTTTTGCGCAAAGCGGGTGAAGGTAAGGGATATGTTTTTTGGCATGAAAAAAATGATACTATAAAACGCTGATGAAATTTTCGAAGTTATCAAAAGCGAACTTGAAGAAAATTCTATTCCATTTAAAAATTTTATCGGCTTCGGTTCTGATAACGCGTCCGTTATGCGAGGTACAATCAACGGTGTCGAAACTCGGCTCGTACTAAACCAAAATATGTTTGCAGTTGGATGCACTTGTCCATTTATGCGCGACTGCAACTTTTAAGATGTTTCTAAAAATTGAATCTTCCGTTAAACAAATTTTTTTTTTATAATTACCTTGGCCATAGTGCAAAGAGACAGATTGATTTTATTAATTTTGAAAAATCTCATTTGCACATACTATTGATCGCGTTCTTGAACAACAACATCCGAAATCGTCCTTCCTCACATAAGGGCCAACAATTCTCCGTAAGACTTTTCTCTCGAACGCGGCTAAGAGGTCCGAATGCTTTTTGCTAAGCACCCAAGTCTCGGATCCATATGTAAGTACTGGTATGACCACTGTCTTATATACCAGCAGCTTGGATGTTATGGTTAAATTCCTGGATTTGAAGAGTCTTGAAAGACTAAAGTAAGCTTTTGTGGGCTTTGAGCAACCGTGCGCGTATTTCTGGTTCCATGCTGTTATCGGCTGCTTCAGTTGACCCGAGATAGTTAAATGACTGCACTACTTCAAATTCGCGCTCCACTATTCGAATTGAGGGACCAATGTTGTTGCTTCTACTCGCAGACGTGGCCACCATGTACTTTGTTTTGCTCTCATTTATGTGCAGCCCCATATTTCGTGCCGCATAATCTATCTGGATGAAAGATTCCTGCACAGCTCTTTGGTTTCTACCAACGATATCGTCTGCGTAAGCCAGTATCTGAATGGACTTATAGAGGATTGTTCTCTCAACGTTACGTCAGAGGCTCGGATCACTTTCTCCAACACCAGGTTGAAGAGGCCGCAGGTCAGTTCACCCTCTCGTTATATATGGCGGCTTTGAAGTCTATAAAAAGAGTAATATTTCCATAGACAAAATGACCATCAAAGAAATTTTCATCTGCAAAAAATTAGTAATTTTGAGAATTAAAATAAAAATAAAATGCTGAAATACCCAGAGTTGCTTGGCCACCCTCCCCATGGAAATAAGTTCATGTTTAAAAAAAAAATGCACGGTCTTCTAGTCAAGCCACCACGTCAACCCTCTCAATACCATTGCCACATTTACCTCCTATAAACATCCAGCCCAACCGTCCCCACCGCATCATAAGCTATATCGGATGAGCGGTCTTCGAGTTATGCGCGAACAGAACAGACATACAGACAAAGTTTCATTTTTATGTATTAAGATATAGCGGTCAGTTTTGTTGGGTCATTAGGGTGTGAGGGACAGCCAGACAACGCTTCTTATTTTATTTCGCTTTTGGTGGATATAAATAAAAAAAATAAAAATTATGCATTATTCATTTGTTATTAATCACTATTCAAAACGTTAATATCGGCAACACTCTATAGAAAATGACGTGCACTTAAAAACAAGTGTCAATTTTTTCCAACTCAACCGAATAAATGCGCCATTACGAACGATATGTAACGTAGAAAAATGTGGGAATATTGGAACGATCCTAGTTTAAATATAAAGTGGAGCGTTTAAATAAAATTGTAAGTACTAACTAATAAAACTTATGTTCTATATTTTGATTTAAAAAATCTTAATTATATTCTCATTTTGAAAACTACAGCGGAAAGGTGATTGATAACTTTATGCATCGAAATCATTAAATTACCTCATGCACAGCTGGCACTGGCATTATACACATACACATAACACATCCGTGAGAGAATCAAAAAAGTGTCGGCGGCAACTTTGTGTTCCCGCCTTTTCCAATTGGAACCGCACCGCAGCAACAGAAGCAGCGTGCCTGGTAAAGTGCCGCGCCACGAAATCACATTTTTCATTTACCTACCAAAGAACCACCGAACTACGATGATTGAAGGCCGGGGCTGGTCTTTGGTTATTGCGATGCTGATACAAAAACGTTACGTCACATGTGACCAATCGTACAAGCGGCGGCTAGTAAAGCAATACAACAACAAGAACAGCAACAAACAATTCTTCCGAGCGAGAAGAATGCCGCAAAATGATGCAGGCGCGCGTCTTTTATCAGGCTGTCATCGTTTTTAGCAGGCAACAATTTGAATTTCACAAATTCCATTTTCCTTTTTGTCGAACTTGCCGACTGGTTGTTTCATTGCTTTGTTGAGATGGCTGGTGGGTTTCCATATATGCTTGAATGCGCATGAGTGAGCCACATATATATTTGCACAATACCACTGCGGCATTGAAAAGATAGGGATAGATAATAATGTGTGATGAGAGTTAATCTATATACAGTATTGCCAGGGGTACTTATTATTTTAAGTTATAGCCTAGAAGTATACATCGTTGGATCGTCTACGACTACGATTTTCATATTTTTGTAATGCTATAGGATGCTGTCAGGGGCGAGAATTCGAGAATTTATATTACATTTAGAATATATGCGAACGCTTTTTATTAATTATAAAACTGTTCAGATGCATTTTTATATTGGGCCCATTCATAAATGCATATATTGCACAAGTTGTGATAAGCGGAGAGTTCACAAATGCATAATTTGGCAGCGTTGCTTAAGCAGAGAATTTAAAAATGCATCAGATATTTATTTCTTACGAAGCTGTGAGCGCAATCGTGTAGCTGGCTGAATGGTATTGCATTTTTGCTTTTGTTAAAAAAGGACGAAATAAGCAAAGATAATTAAATCTTAATGCAAATTGGGCCTAACTACGATATAGCGATTAAGCGGTTAGGGCTTTGAGGAAAGCCCTTATTGAGCAGACTTCGAAAACCGCCATCTTGTGTGGTGGAGACGCTTCCGTTATGGGGTAGGAAATTTTTTTTTTGAGCTTCTGCGTGCAGCTCCAACGACATCAGCAGAGCTTTTATATCCTCTTGGAGAGAGAGATTGGGAGGCAGAAATTTTCCCCGATGAGTGGAAAAAGGGAATGATTGTCAAGCTCCCTAAAAAAGGTAGTCTTATGGAGTGCGAAAACTCGAGAGGCACTTGCGTTCTTCCTGCAGTTGCAAAGGTAACAGCCAAAGTAGTACTTGAGCGGATTAAGGAACATCTGGAAGATACACTCGATGCCGAACAAGCCGGTTTCCGCACTGTATCCTCCTGTGTAGACCACATAAACACCCTGCGGATAAATACTGAACAGTTCGTTGAATTCCGGTCACCACTGCACCTGCTGTTCATCGATTTTGAGAAGGCGTTTGACAGTGTCAACAGACAGTTTATCTGGCTCGCCTTGCGCAGAAGATGTATACCCGATAAACTAATAGCTATTATTAAAGCAACCTATGATGGCTCTAAATGTCATGTACTGCATAGAGGAAAGCTGTCAGAGGAATTCGATATCCTAAGTGAGGTACGACAATGTTGCATTATATCGCCGATACTTTTTTTGTTGGTGATAAGCGATGTACTTCGCGCAGCTTTATCTAATGGAAACGGAGGAATTCGTTGGACTCTTACATTTCAACTCAAACATCTGGACTACGCTGAACTTCATAGTTCGCAGGAAGGTGATTCCGTGTTTTAATTCCTTCATTATCATCATTCACGACGTTGTTCTTTACTGTTTGATGGACATTGGTCTTCGATCGGAATCCTTTTCATCTTGCCCAACTATTGGCGCTACAACTTTGTTTTGATGCATTTTCCCTCTAGCTCTTTGTTGCAGTTCTCTTCTTGCAGCAACATTTCGCACACGTTCAGCACCAGTTTTCAACATCTCTGCGGCAATTGACCCAAAAGAAAAAAATTCTTACTTTAATCAGTGTCCTCTTAATTTCGAAATGTTCGCCCGATGTTCCACTGTGTGCATCGTAAGGAATCTTGTTCTTAAAATTCGTTGGTAAACCTACCTTTGATTTGGAATAACGACCATCGGCAGATTCCCATTGTCTTACTAGTAGCCCATCTTTGAATCTCAATGACTGCCATTAAGCCCAGTAACATTTTACTGTCGGACTTGTTGTTGAAATTTCGTGCCAGTGCGGTCTTTCTCCTTGCTCCATCCATCGAAGTACTGATGGAGTAATTAATTCATCCTGCTCTTGTTCTTCCCTTAGCTGCTCTCTTGTCAAATCATCTTTCATCTTCTGGACCGTTATTCGTAAAACAACTGAATATTTTTGGATTTCTGGTCTTCTACGTTGTTTGTACTCTAGGACACAACACTTCCTCAATGATCCACCATTGTGATTGCCGATGAGCGGAACTTCTATATTACGCCATTTTAGCAATTGCTACCTCAAATCAACTGACCATCATAAAGTCCAGACCCAATGTGCATTCATCTTCCACTCGGGCAACAATAAACCGATGTCGAAACCTTAATCCTCCAAACTCCACTACAAGGAAACGTTCACCCTTAACTGCTGCAGCTTCTTCTGTAGCTGTCCTCAACTTGTAGTGAGGACACTCTTTCTACTTGCTCTCCAGACACCATTTCAGAACTCACAATTGCTCTGGAAGCTCCTGTGTCTAGAATAAAATCGAAAGGTCTTTTCTCCAATACGCCATTGACAACCAGACTGTTGCAATCCCTTCCAAGATTTGTACTACGTATTGTGATCCTGGGATATTTCCTTGTCTTCTTCAGCCTTTGCCCTGGAAAGCTGGTACAATACGATCGCTCAACCTTATTCAAACGTTGTGCATCTATCCGCCGTAAACTTTCCAGATTGCTGACACCATTCACAGGCTGTCTCATCATGTTTCCAGTGCTCACTTCCTTGCAATTCCGAATGAAATGTCCAGGTTTCTGACATCTAAAGCATTTTGGACGGGAACTAGATGTTGAATTCTTATCATTCTGGAAGCGTCCATTCTTTGATTTTCTGATCTTCTCGTCAATGAGGGCTTCTATTTGTGCGATGTCCTCTGTTTCCAACTTGCATAGCCCAACAAAATCCGAAGACACACTGGCTTTAGCTGCTTCCTACTCCAAAGCCGACGCCAATACTTGATTCATCGTTTTTCCTCTCGATGTTGTCCTCGAATGAAGTTTTATTTGTTCATCTCGAATAGCATTAATGAACGCATTTACTGTCAATCCGTCCAAGATACCAGCCGGAACTCCACAATAGGTTTGTCGTGCAAGCTTAGTTATTTCCCGCTCTAATTCTAGAAGGCGTTCTCCTCGCTGTTGTTTCTTCATCTGCAGCTGTATTTTGTTTAGCTCCTGTGTGTGAGACGCAAGTCCAACTCTTTCAAGATTCTTCTGGAACTCATCTCGGCATTTGGAATCATTTGTAAAACGTCTGCTGCCTTGCCCCTCAACGCTAGGATCAAAGAATTTAGCTGTTCTTCCGCACCTCATCGCCTTATATACGTAATAGTTATCTATAAGTATAACTATGCCTGGTTGTACGAATAAGCAATGGACGATACATGTACCGTCCTAAAATGCAATTTGAAATCTATAAATCAGCTAAAAATAGTTTTTAAGTTACGTTGAATCTTGAATTAAAGTTAAGTGCTCTAACTTTGGAGATACACTTCGAAAGCAAATCACGCACGACATTTGAAAAAAAAAACTCTCTAATGTCAACGCTGCACACAAATTTTTGGGGCTTTGAGCAATCTCGTCAACAGGTGAACTACAACAAGGAACAACTAATATAAAATGGAATGTTAGAATGGCTGAATAAAAATTAACTCAATGCAAATAAATTAATTGGTCTTGCTTCACATATAGCCGATCTGATCTGACTGCCAAAATTTAATGTTGTAGGTCAAGCAGCTGAGAAATATTCACGAATAAAAACGTCAGAACAAAATCGCCCACTCAACAAATGTCTACCAAGGAAATATTTATGAGAATGTAAACACTTTTTTGTGTTCGAAATAAATTGCTCCTTCAACAGTTTACAGCCCAAACTAACAGCATCGACGACACACGGCATACAACATGAAATGTTTTATTATCGCCACCAGCTGGGCGACCGGGTGACTATGACTAGCCAGACCGCCCCGGCTAAGCATTACGAATCACAAGTCAAACGGAATCGAGCGGAATCATATTTATCACCAATTTAATTTGTATTTTGTATGTTCCGAGTGAACAAATTGGAGAAATACCAACATTTACTAACATCAACAAAAACAACTAACACCACCCTCCACCCACAATACCAATTTTTTTTTTTTAAATTTTCTAAAGAATTTTTTGAATTTCTTAAGCTTTTTTGTTGTTTGCTCCTTGACAACTGAAACAACAACTTTCCCCATAGGTGTGGAATGTCGAAATGTTTCCAAGGAATATCTGGAGGGTTTTTTTTTTGGTCCGGCTAATTTATGGCAGTTCCGATGACACAAGCAATTACATTTTCCTCTGGTGCCATTAATTTTTTTGAATACAAATTTATTGTGGGTAGCCGCAGAGAGGTTTCTAATTGTCAACCTATAGGGTGGGAAAGACACATAAATAGAATCCGTAGGATGCTCCCGCACATCATCGCTATCAGTCATGGTAATGCAGGCGCCCGCCGCACCCACGCCAATTTGAATTAATTTATTCCACTCTACCACTTAATTACAATTTGATTTTTCCTCAGGCAAACTTGTGATGGCGATGGCGATGGCGGTTGGAAATCGAATTGGGGAGGTTGATCGAAGTTAGGAGCAACAGCAGAAGCAGCAGTAGAAATAGCTCGTGTCTTTATGTTCCATTTGTCGGAAATAAATTATCGTTCTTTCCAAAAGTGTGCGTTTTTAGTAGAAAAATTGAACATTTCTGAAGAATTTGGAATTTTATTGAGTAGCGGGCGAAGTTACAGGCAATTTTTTGATCAATTGGCTTCGATAGAGCTATGTGACTATGTACATACTTCTAACGTCCTAACTAAGATACCTGATGACGACGTACAATCCAAAAATAGACCTGCTCTAAATGGAAGTTTAGTGTGTAAATGTAAGGCTTGCATACAATAATTCTGCAAATTAGTTAATGGCTCTCTTAGATTAAGATTAAGATATTTTATTAAACATTTTAGTAATATACAATTTTGACTTAAAACTAAACTTATAACTAATATTAATAAAAGTCGGCTCAACAACAGGGGCCCGACGTATTTACGGTAACCGGCCGATTCCACTAGCACTAGTGCCAAGTGGAATTGTGCGCAGTGGAATTTTGCCAAGTGAAATTGTGCCAGTGGAATTGTGTCCAGAGCAATTGTGTCTAGTGGAAGTGTGCTAGTGGAATAGGTCTTTATTTTTTGTATTGCTTATTAAAAAATATTTTTGCTTATTTTTAAGGAAGTTAAATTTTAAACAATAATTTTATAATAAAATAAAAATATAATCCGGCGTATAAGCAGGGCGAACTACAGCCTCTGTAGTGTTGGTTGCTGGCCTTCTCGTAGGAGACGTCTTGATTATTAAAGATGTAAGATGTCGTCGAATCTAGCATCTGTGAATCCTCTGATGTGTATGTTCCGGTGACTTGGCTCGATTTCTTCCCTTCTCACTCCTTGCATCTCTGGACTTGGATGCGTTTCCAATCCGTCAACTAATTTCCTCGCCATTTGAAACAAGTGGTCGAAGCCTTGTATTCTACACAAACTTATAGCTGTTTTGCACCGTCTAGAGTTTTTTACAGATCCTAACTTCCTTCCTTTCAAATAGGAAGATCTTCTTCATCGTTTTTGATGAGACGGTGAACCATATGGGATAGCCATAGGTTATCATTGGCCTGATGAGCTGCTTGTATATGAATAACCTGGTATTGTTGGACAGTCCGTTTCGCCTTCTTAGAAGTGGGTGCCCCAAATGAAGAGCGTAGTTAGCTTTCTTAATTGTTTGATCGATGTGATGTGATGTGCGCCTCTCGGTAAAGTTTATTCACAGGTACTTTGTCTCCGACTTGGTGTTTATTGTCATGTTGTCCGGAAGGGTGATTTTCAAGGCTCTGCACCGGCTTGCGATTTTTCTTATCCTTTTTTCGGTTGTTGGTATTCGGAAGCAGATGAGATCCGTTTTTTTGGCGTTGAACATTAGTCCCCACTTCAGGTAGTAGTCCAAAAGATTTCGCAGGTGTTCCTCCACTCTTCGGGCAGCTATCTCAGGAGATCGGGAAACGGCATACGTGATGGAGTCATCCGCGAAAAGCATGGTCCTTGTTCCGGCTATATTGGTGGGTTGATCCGCCGTGAAAATGCTAGACAAGAATTACCACCATACCCGCCGTCGTGGGGCAGGTTCTCATGGCCTTTGTAATTAAAACACAGGCCAGCCTCTCCATTTTTTCCAATTCCCTTCTCGTGGTGCTTTGCTGGGTTCTATTTGCCCATGCCACTGCTTGATAAGTAATCATTGAGATAACTATCATGGTTTAGATCCAGTGCATTATCCTGGGACTAACTCCCCAGGATTTTCCTGCCACCCGTCTGCACACCATATGTGATCTTCATGTTTTTGTTCAGTACTGCCTGTTGGTGTTTATTCCATAGCAGTATACTATCAAATATTAGTCCCAGGTATTTAACCTGCAGATGAACTAGCTAGGGCTGGCTCGGAATCTGCATTCATAGGACCTGAACCCTACTTTGGTGTCAACTGGGGTGCCGCCACAGCACTGATAATTTGTTGGGTACACAAACTTTGTCTGGCCTACTGGGAAAGCGTCCCGGGGCTTAGGCAATCTAAACAATTTCCTCTAAAAAAATCCCTAAGGGATAGCATTAGGAAGTTGGTGAGTTTTGTAATAGGTCATTGTGGCTTGCGGTGTCACCTTAACAAAATTGGTGTGGGCTCAGAGACAGCATGTAGGTTCTCCTCGGTGGATGATGAGTCATCTGAGCATATTTTCTGTGAATTCCCAGCACTTAAAAGAACTTCTTCAAAATGCTATCAACAAGCTAACAAGTTGGGTAGATCGTTGTGGATTAGGAGTCTACACCCACAAAACTGTACTTGTCTTATTCACTAGGAAATACAAAATCATACATGTTGCCTCTCCTTCTAAAAAATGTCCAAGCTTGACGTTCTCTAAAAAGCCATGAGACTTGGTATAATTCTTGACAGAAACCAAACATACAATAAAGCGTTCTTAGATGCATAGTGGCACTCTTCTCTTGCAAAAAAGCAATTGAAAAGAAATGGGGCCTTCAACCCATTGGCTATATACAGCGGTAGTTAGACCTCTACACTTCTCTACGGTGTGACTGTTTGGTGGACTGCCTTAAATAAAACAGTAAGTCGTGCAAACTAAGCAAAGTCCAAAGATCAGCACTTCGTACAAGTCCCTCCGCCGCATTTGACATTGACCTTACACCACTAGATATTTTCAGTAGACAAGTAATTCGCATTGCATCAGTGCAATCTCCCAGTGGACCGAAAACACAATTGCGCACTCCTCTATCCTGAGTTTAGTTAGAATTCCACCATGCAACAATGCCTACACCATTCCGCAACTCCAATTCAACAAAAACTTCCAATTAGCCATCCCCTCCAGATCATTCTGGAAAGAAAGTGCTCAATTGAAAGATGATGACATTCATTTTTACACAGACGGGTCATAAAACTGATTTGGTGGAGGTGTTTTTTTTTTAAAAAAGTCTATATCTTGTCTTTTTCCGTCTTCTTCATAATCACTGTAGTGTTTTACAGAATAAAATTATGGCGATTAATGAAGTTTTATCTTGGCTGAAGAGAAATGTCATATCCGCATCTTCTCGGATAGCCAAGCGGCGCTGAAATCCCTGCAATCAATATCTACAGACTCTATTCTAGCCCAAAATTGCCGATTATCTCTCATATAGAAGTTCCAGGAAACTGTAGAGCTGACGAACTCGCCACACACGATACTACTCTACACATGTTACCTGAAAATGGTTCTCTATGCATAAGCCAATCGCTACATGCAAACTCATGTTAACGAAAAAACTAATCGTAGGTGGTCAAACGGAACATTTTGTCTGGCGACAAGGCAGATCTATCCCAAGCTGGAACCGAAACGCTCCAAGTGTTTTTGATCTCTTGTGAACACTCCTTCGTTGCGATTCGCTTCTACTCCACTTTGACCTGTCAATCTTGGGAAAGTCTTCTGCATATACAGGATCCTGAATCGCAAAACTCTAGGTATCTTTGTAGCCGTCGCGTAAGCTCTTCCGTCGGATCTGTATGTCAGTACTGCTATGCTATGTAATGGCTATGTTATCATTAAAATCATTGAGTCTTAATAGACAACTTTTGAAGAAGCCTAAGACTTTATTTGCGATAAGAGCCCATCATCTGATGAATTGACACAATTTCAAAAATCCCCGCCTGAATGAAGACTGCAATTCATTTGTACCACACTCACAATTGCAGTTTCCAGAATTTATCGGCGCTCGAAGTAATTAGCCCAAAAGACATGAGACTGCGGCGTACATTAACCCGTGACCCGAGACTACATTACTCTTCTCTTGCACTGTCGCAGGATAATTTCGCGGGCGCTCAGCTAAAATACCACAATAATCGGATCCATTCCATCTGCTGATCCAATTTTATTAAACAAACGAAAGTCGTTCTACGAAAAATTAGAGCGTGAACACGCGGTTTCTTTGTTAATTTCAATAATTTTAATTGTTTTTGATGAGAAAAGTGAAGACGACGCGAGGGATCCGATAAGTGCACCCCATTTTAGCGCTGAGTAAAAGAAATCAACAACAATGACAGATGTTCACTGTGATGCACAATGCCTTGGCCAACGAGTGCGGTAGGAAGCCAAATTTTATTACCAAAATCTCTTCCAATGTAGAACCGAAACCACAGTGAGTTCGACCACATCAATATGCCAATGCCTGCACCACAGCTATCCAAACACAAACACATCATCACGATCGCCTAGTAAGTGATCATTAGCCAAAGAGTCATCTCACATCAGAAGTGGGGGTGGCGACCCGGTTGACGCCGATCAACATTCTCGCACCTCTATAGATGTCAGCTTTGTTACATGCGTCGATCGTCGCGCGGAGGCGTTCGACATGCCAACATTGAGATTGTCGTGCGGCGATCTGACGTGTGTGCGAGACTTCCCTCATCGCATTAACAATAACAACTTTACAGAGGCAGCATCATACTCCATCATTGTGAATTATTATAATAATTATTTTTTGGCATCGACTCAAATGGTTCGCCTCGGCGACCCTGCTGCGAAAATTATTAATCTCTGACTCGCTGGTGCTATTGCTGCTTCCGTTGACCAACCTAATGGGCGTAATTATCCCAGTTGACAATATAATTTCACCAAGATTGTTTCGGCAATAAAAATCTGACAATCAAATAACTTGCACCACGCTCTCGCCGTTCGCCGAGCGTGCAGCACTGCTCTTAAGTAGAAATTACGATTACGTCGCGTCCAGGACAAAATATGATCGCCATTGCATGTTCGCAGGGATGTTTGTGAAAAAGGCCGGCAAAAAAGTTGACGACAGCCACGGGCGGTGGTAGTGTGGTAAGGCAGCTGTTTGTTTATGCGCTTTTTGAACTTTGCTCGTTGTTTGGTTAGCAGGGCGTGACTGCGAGGTCGAGGTGATTTGTGGAAATATCGCATAAAGCGCAAGCGAACAATGTCACACGAATGAGTAGAATTGTGCTGATGGTCTACTTAGAGAACGTGGATTTATTTTAAATTTTTTATAGAATCATCCAATATATATAGTAGCTGATCTTTAAATTTATAATATTAGTTGACCATTCTTCGCTACTTCCTATGTCAAGCAATTGTTGGTTGTAGTATTGCCCGTGCATATCGTGGTAACATGGCATCCAGAACGAAGAAGTACAAGAAATGTTATTGCTAAGAATATAAGATAGGAGATCCCTTGTCCAGCCATCGATGTTCAAGAAAAATTCCGAGTTTTAAATCTCGTTATCCTTGCAAAGTTGGTCAGCAGGCTGTGCAAAATGACATCTCGTGAAAATTAGGAAGAACCTCTAAGAGCCATTCGATTCCGAACTAGATGCCAGACAGGGTTACTTCACTGGAGGATACCAAAATTAATTCTCTTCATGATGCCCACGCGCGATGCGATCCGCTCATAGATCTTCTCATTATAGAATATAGAGTCTCTGAAATCGCCATTCTTCACATACACAGTCAATAATTCTACAATCCTCTTGAAGGAAATGCTTTTTGCTAAGCACTTAAGTGTTCGCAAGTACTGGTGATTATTGTCTACACACTCTCAGCAGCTTTGATGATATGGTTAAATTTCTGAATCTTCATATATCAAACATTTACCTGCTATTGGTTGAAGTTACAATATCTTCGATATCCCGATGAATAGAAAAAAACCAAAATTATACCTATCTTAAAACCATAGGAAAGCTCTAGCATGGCTGGATTCGAGCTATAGACCAATAAGCCTCCTGCTTAAACATTTTTGAAAAAAATAATTAAAAATACAACCCATAAAAATAAAATTTTTCATGTAAATTCTCTAATAGGAGATGGCTATGTGTTAAAATTTGAAGAAAATCGAGCTAATTTTTAAAAAAATTATATGGGCACCCCTTGGACCTCAGGGCCTCACTCCAAAAACTTTACAAAAAATTTTGTCCATCGGAGATACACACGTATATAAAATTTAAAAAAAATCGGGTTAAGTTTTTTAAAAAATTTGTTGGGGCCCCATGACTCTCCAAACCCTGTCACCAAAATTTTTGCAAAAAGTGTTGCCCATCGGAGATACACACGTATATAAAATTTAAAGAAAATCGGGTTAATTTTTTTAAAAAAAGTTATGGGGCCCCACGAACCCGGGCCCGACAAGCTCTACAAATTTTTTGCAAAAAGTGTTGTCTATCGGAGATACACATGTGCATTAAATTTGAAGAAAATCGGGATAATTTTTTTAAAAAAAGTTATGGGGCCCCACGAATCCGGGCCCGGGGTCTCCAAAATTTTTTTCAAAAAGTGTTGTATATCCGAGATACACAAGTGTATAAAATTTGAAGAAAATCGAGTAAAATTTTGTAAAATATTTGTAGGGAACCCCACCGACCCCGTGGCCCGAGGGTCCTCAAATTTTAATAGAAAGTGTTGTCATCGGAGATATGCATGTGTGCAAAATTTCAATGAAATAGGACTTTGGGAAGTGGGTCAAAAATTGATCGCAAGATTCTATGACACACAAATCCACAAATCCACAAATCCACAAATCCACGAACCCACAAACCCACAAACACGCGGGCAAGTGAAGTTAATATAGAGAATTTAAAAAAGAATTTCAAGCTTTGTTGAGAACCAATATATCGTACCAATGGAACAATTCGGATTCAGAGAAAACCACAATGCATGCCAACAAATAATAGGAATTAGTAAACCTGTTTTCCTAATAACTGCCATTTCAAGGTTTCTGTTTATCAAAGTTACTCTTCAGAAAAACTAATTCCCGCCGGCGTTCCTCATAGATCAGTTCTTGGCCAATAACCATAGAAAATATACATCTTACATTCACTGCACAATCGATGGTATAGGAATTTGTAGCACGCATGAGAGCAGTTTACAGATAACATTGCCGCTGATGCAGAAAGCGCTGCACATCAAAATGATATGCGCGGCGTGCAAAAATCATAAAATTTTTCATGTAAATTCTCTAATAACCAAAAGTATACTGAATTCCACTATAAATGCTGAAATATAAAAACACATACGAAGCACTGCAACCTAAAAACAAAACAACCCCAATCGTAAAGCAAGCAGCGCTGCACAACGAACACAGAACACAGTCAATGTAGTATGAAATAATCTGATGCCGGGGAAATTTTTTTTGTATGGGAGCCCCCCAACCACGCGGACCGATCACAATTAAATTTTAATAGAAAGTATTGTCACCGGAAATATACATGTGTGCAAAATTTCAATAAAATCGGGCTTTAGGAAGTGTGTTAAAAATTGACGACAAGATTCTGCCCACCAGTCAGCCAGCCAACCACGGGCACGCGAAGTTAATATAGAGAAATAAAAAAAAAGAAGGTATGCTGGGAGAGGAAGAGGAAAGGAGAAACACGCTTCACCTGTTTTCTGGTTGCAACCAATCAAACTTCACAGGATCACTCGCTGGGCTAATCTGACGATTGCCTGTAAATTTCATCAAAATTGATCCAGCCGTTTTGGAGTCCATATATAACATATATACATACCCACATACACACATCGATTTTTATATATATAGACTTAGGATCCTTAATCATATTTTTATTATTACCATAGACGAAAGTGACTGTTTCTTATACTATAACCTAGTCTCGAGAGTAGACATTACCCACACTAGTGTGTTAATATAGAAAATACTATTGTTATTTACTACAGTCTCAGCAAACACGCATTCACACAGTAGTTTAACATTGCGCATGAGCAGTTTAGCAGAAAAATTTATTTGGTCCTGTGAAAAATAGCGTACATTACTCGCTGAAAAGTGCCTACACCTATACACCTGTTTTCTGGTTGCAATCAACGTCAGAGATGGAGACAGACTATTTGCACCGTGGGGTTTTCGTGGAACTCATTTGCACAAAAAACAGAAATACCCGCCGAGGGCAACCAGTTACCAATTTTTATATTTTCACCAAAGATGCCATCCTTTAAATGTAATAGGTCCTTAATAATATCAATGCCTTTGCTGTGTTTTCTTAAACGCAACCACTTCCACTTCCTAATATTCTCGTTTGCATTTCTGTCCCACATTTTAACGAAATGCCCGCATGGAAGCATACAGCATACTGCAGGATAATAGCGCATTCCGGGCATGCAACTTGAAAACTTTTTATGTTTGATTCTGTATGCACACCATTCGCCAAATACAAAGGCGCATCAGCAGCCGTCAAGACGGCGGCGGTAGTCTGTCTAAAGTCTCTAAACGTTTCTAGTTGCGTTGTCTGCTCAGAATCAGGCTGCCTACATAAGCAACTCTGTAATCGTTTTCATGCGATGTGCGATGGCATCCGCGGCGCACCTTGCTTGCGAGCAAACAACTGCCGAAAAGGACGGCAAAATATTTCACAACACGCGACAACAAGGACCTGCTCCTATTAGTCTAACTACCAGGCATGAACTAGTAGGCAAAGCAGCACTACTACTACCATCTACCAATCGCCACACCACCGGCAATGCAAGCGACACATCTGTTTCATCACCTTGAATGAATCGAATTGAAAAGTAAAAGTAAAAACAACAAAAAGCTGGAGCGGATGAAATGAATCGTCGTCGTCAAAGTGAAAAGGGAAGGTTGTTGAGTGTATGAATTCCTTAGAAAAAGGACAGACAGGCAACAAGCGGATGACACACATTGCGCCATGCCATCTTGCGGAACAGCAGAAGGCCAAATGGCTGGAAATAATGCCAGACCGGAGAGTAGGGGTCCTTTTTAAAGTTCTGAGTCATTTGCAGCAACAAAGGAGTTTTTTTACCTTTACTTTTTTCGAGGATTCAGTCTTAGATATAAATAGAAAAAGGTTTGACGGATCGATTGGTCGAGATAAGCGGCCGCGGTCCGCCTTCTTGACTATTTGGCACAGGTGAGTTCAGATATTATGTATGTTCCGATATGTCATTGGTTGTATGAATATCTACGTTGTCACTATACTTTCCGTTTGGCGGTTATAATTTCCAACCTTGCAACTGTGTTTTTATGTCGTCGACCATAAGAGAGATTAGAACAAGAATTTTCCAGAGAAATAATTCAGCAAACAACAGATAGCCGTCAGTCTCCCGGGGTTGCAATTCACGTCATCCGTCGTCCCTTGTTGCTGACGTTGATTGCATTCATCAAACCGCATAAATGTTTCTTTATATTTCTCTCTTCCTTCCCCAGCATTTCAGGGTATTTTTATTACTACTTGGGCGAGACACTGCCACTGCGTATACAGCTGATGGAATCATGCTGTCTGGCCATGTGATTTCGTTCTTTTGCGTCAGAGAGCTTTCGTAAATCAGTTATACTCGTTGGTACTGTTATGAACAGGTCCACCTAATACTACCGACTACTGAGCTTATCTGGTGCTCAGCAAAGTATTTGTATCAAACGTGAGTCACTCGTTGATAAAATGCGTCAAATCCTTCGCCATACCTCACGTTGCACATTGCGAAACAGTCCAAAGTACGTGGGTCATCTTTGCACTAAGCTTGAATGGATGTGCTCACGTGCACGTAGGTACGCAACTTTCGAATTTTTGTACGCGAATCCTCAATAAATGCACTCACATTTACTACAAAGAAGGGTGGGTCTTGTTGTGGATGGAAGTAACCGCTTATCACGCTTATCACGATTATCACGCTTATCACGCCTATCACGCTTATCACGTTTATCGTGGTCGGCCACGTGATTACACGCAGGCAGTTATTGTTTTTTATGCTCAGACTTACTTGCAGATTATTATACTATAAGGGAACATTAGGATAAAATAAATTAAATTATGAAGTAAATAATATTTTGGATATACGAGTACAGTCTAGTTCATCAGATTAGACGCCAAACTTACGGTCAAACCTGGTCTGTGGGCACGGACAACTCCTGCGGTACCAACGCGACCTTGGTGAGATCTGACATTAAGGGACTTAGTTCGTTCAGAGTGAATGCCTTTTTGCGAAGAAAAAACCATCACTGGCACATCATCGTCCGGAACTCGAAACCCATCATTTGTCACTAGGATTACTACCATTTCCTATGCCGCCTGGAATATAAAACTATTCCAGGCCCTCTGTCCCGTTGTGTACGAAATGCGCTACTAAAGTCGAAGAGTCGCCCATAAGGTTATTCTAAGTACCAGTAGCCCACTTCGGGTCGCAAAGTACGAAGACATTGCCCATAAAGAGCATACTTTAAGTACCCGCGACCCTATTATTTATATCCCGTGGTAAAGCCCAGCACCCCAACCATGTATAGGTTAAGACGCCCACGGGAAAGTCATTTAGCAACAGAAGAAGTGATATTTTTTTTAAGGAAAAAGTAAACAGCGGCCTAAAAAACCGAGCAACGCTAGTCCATCCATCTAAGTACTAACCTCACCCGACGCTGCTTAATTTCCGTGATCGGACGAGAACCGGATGTATTCAGCGTGGAATGTTCGGGTCTTCTGCGAAATTCTAATAAACAAAATGTTTACTTCAAGATCAAAGGTTTACAAAAGCGGAGCCAAGCGTGCGAAAGGATTTAGGCGAGATAGAATATAAGTCTTGTAAATAGTAGCCAGCCAGTAGCGAGTTTTTCGGATGCCTTGATGCACCGTGTAATGTTGTGAAGGTCAAACTTTAACGTACGTAACATATGTTTATGTTCAAGTTCCACTCTCGAAGTAAAGGGACGTCCAAAAAGCCTGATCTCATATGGAAAGCTGAGAGTGGTGTCGTCAGTGAAAGAATGAATTGGATTACAAGTAATGGGTAGGAGATTATTAATCAAAATGAGAAGAGTATCGGAAATAAAGCAGAGCCTTGGGGAACACCATCAGCGCTTATACGGTGAATTGACAGGTAAGAAATATTTCTACTAGTTCAATACAGCGGGGTTTCATCGATTCTATAGGTACTTACTATCAACTAAAAAGCCGAACTCTGTCAAATGCCATGTGCTTTACTTACGCTGTTGTATAAGTTCCACTTATGATGAAGAAAGGCGTGGAGACTCATATGAAAAGTTAAGAATGCTGTCGTCAGCGAAAGAATGAATCGGGTTAGAAGTAGCGGATAGGAGATCATTAATGAAAAAGAGTGTCGTAGACAAAACAGAGCCTTGGGGAACACCGGCGTTTGTGCGGTGAACACTGGATTTAAAACCGTCCAATACAACATGAAGGTTGTTACTAGTCCAAACAAGCAGGGTTTTATTAATTCCATAGGTATTCATTTTTGATAAAAGAGCTTCATGCCAGACTCTGGCAAATGCCTTGGAAATAACGAGTGCAACAACTTTACTTTCACCAAATTTGTGAATAGAAAGGTTCCACTTTTCGGTGAGATACGCCATCAGATCACCTGTAGAACTTTACCTTTGAAAACCGTATGCTGGTCGCTAAGGGTTTCACGTGATTTAAGGTATATCATAAGATTAGGATTAATCAACGTTTCCACGATAGAGGATTCGACTCTTAAAAGTATAGACGGCCGCTATCTGGTAGCGTGGAGCTAGCTGCGAAATGTTAAGTAAGCAAATTGGTCTTGCCTAGTATAGAGCTGACTCGTCTTAATTGGTTTCGGTTTTCCACAGAGGGATTTTATTTATATACCCCGAAAGAATACCTCGCTGTTCTAAGAAGCCTCTTTGCATCTTAAATCATACCAAGCAATTTCCTTCGGTTTGATACACTTTGTCCTGAAAGAGATAAATTGTCTCATACCCTCCTGCATTACGTTTGCGATAGTATCAGAAATGTCATCCATGCCACTATTGCCATTAAGTGGCCAGTTAGTATTCCTGAAGAAATTGTTGAGGCCAACCCAGTCGGCTTTCTCGTAAAATGAGCTAATAATTCAACAGACCTTCCTTGCAGCCTGAATGGCGAAGCCAACTAGAATTGTGTGTATTGATATCACCCGCAATGACGATTTCAGAAAATGGATCAAGCGATAAAATTATAGTTATAGAGTCGGACAGTGCATCTAACTCACTACAAGTTGAAACATTGAAATTAGAGCTTCCGTATATGAAGCAGTAGTGAATGTCATGCTTACGCAATTTGACTTTGAGCCAAATGAAATTAAATTCCGCGTTGGAACAATGGTTGTACTGTGCTTGGGTTTGTTAAGCTCCATCACTACGTACATAGATGGCGTGGCCGCGGTGGGGGAAAAAACTTGCACCAAGTTATAAGCAGACCAACAAAAATCCGAAATGTCGGAATCAGCATTAAGCTGGGTTTCAGTTAGTGCCAGAATAGCAGGATTGTGGCCGAAAGATTCGATATAAGCCCGTGGATGTTGCACACATCAACACTAAATTCGTACAACAGACGAATCGATCGATCAATCGGCAAAAGCCAACAGCATAACGCTTTTGTAGTACCAAGAATGGTTGAATTCCCATTTTTCCAAAATGTGTCGCAGGTGTAGTTGGAATGTCTCCTCGCATTGCCAGACCATATTTGAGGGAATATCAAATACAGATGTTCTAGCGTGCCATTGAAAGGGTTTCCTTTTAATTGCCAATTGAGTCTTGTATTGTGAATATCTGGCTTGCCAAGCCGAAAGACACACTAATAAGGTCAAAGACAAACAACAACAACAAATTTTAATTGGATGCAGGGACATTCTTAAAGAATTATGTGTCGTAATTGCTACTTTTATGTGCTCAGCATCCATTAAAGGATCAAATTCATGTGCGTTAAACACCTTCATGCAAACAAAACCAAATTTACATATAAATTAATTTGCAGTGCTCGCTCTGTTGCGCAAATTTGCTGTTTCATAATACTCGGCGTACCACTTGCCACTTGGCGCTGGCGGTGCACGACGACGGGACAGACTACAACAACTTCTTGATTAATTGAATTTATTATTGCCAACACGTCGAGTCAAATTGTTTACCCTGACGCCGCCGCTGCCCAACATCCAAATACAATGCACAACCGCAAGCGCGTGTAATGTGTCCTGCTGTGTGTTGAGCCGGCAATTCCCTTCTTGTTGCGTTGCGCTCACTTCTCAGTATTCCCTACAACTACACCATATGCAGCAGCATATAAGTCAGTCAGCAAGTGCGGTTTGCGCATGCGCACCCTCTCCAAACGAGTAATTGTTTTGCGGGGCGGGCCATCAGGTGAAAGGTGGTGCGCATTGCAATGAAATTCAGAAAATGCGGTGCAATAAACCTGGATGCGCGGCGGCGGCATTTGGTCATAATTGAAATGTACGTTCAGTTGTTCGCGGGTCAATTGCTACTCGAACGGATCGCGCATGTAAATGACTTCCGAAATATTGCAATTCGCAGGAAAATACATTATTATAAGGTACTGGCGGGAGAGGAACTGCTAAATGGCCACAGGCGAATAAATTTCGGAATTATTTAGTAGAGCGAACGTTCAGAAGTTTAATCGGCTATTGGGAGTCGTTGCTGTTGATGCCGGCGATAAGAGCAACTGATGATGATCAATGATCATGGCCAGGAGCCACTCTGTTTCTTAATTTACTTATTAAAATATTGGGTACTTTACATAAAAGCGTATACTGTGTAATTAAGTTGTAGGCTTTATGATTGTTCCGCGACTAAGCTTCTTGTATAATGCTTGGTAGATTGATTAAAAACCATTTCTTCTCTCGGTTTCATAAAAAGATGGCCCTTATGTTACAAAATCCCTTTACATTACCTTTGTCAGACCCCAGCTCGAATATGTCAGCCAAGTTTCGTTATCATTCCACGACACCAACTCTCTTAGAATGGAAGCTGTGTAGCGCAGGTTTATCCGTTTTGCCTTACGGTGTCTCCCATGGGCCGGCAACTATATCTTACCACCTTACGAAAATCGGCTAAGATTAATAAACTTGCAAACCATTAAAAACGTCATGAAGTCGCTGACATACTCTTCGTGCATCAATTATTAACTGGAATGATCGACTTCCCCGCTCCATTGGAAATGATTTCCCTTCACAGTAACCCACGTAACTTTAGGTCAGTACAGCTCTATTGTCTCCCTCACCACCGCACCAACTACGGCCATTTTTAACCAATCTCCAGAATGTTGCGTCTGGCCAGCAATGCACAGAACATCCTTGACTTTCATTCCAGTATATCCTTCCTTAGAAGCTCTCTCTATACCTCCTCTTGACCACTCTCTCTTGATTTAATTGAATTAAATAAACTACGTAACAAACGATATGTGTATTATAAAATTGTATTTCTGAGCTTGTTGGGGGACTGGTGTCAATATCCTCGGTGCGTTTGTAAGTTGAGGATTCAAATTTGCATCCATTTGCATAGTTTGTAAGTTGAGGATTCAAATTTGCACCCTGGGTATCGTTAAACTGTGCACAAAAGTGATCCTTCCACCTTCACAGCTGATCTTCTATGTATAGTTACCAACAGGAACGCCGTTCACATTGAGCACAGGATGGTTCGTACTGCGACGCGACAATGTCTACAGCTCCCGTGCATCACCTCTTCCACCCTATTCCTCTTGTCAGGACACAGACATCTTTGCGCAATCTATACTTGTTATTTAAAATCAGTTTCCGATGAGTGTGTGTGATTTTGTCCCAAGTGTTTTCGGAAATCCAGGAATCTCTAGTTTATGTATGTCTAGGTACTGTTTTAGATCGAGTTGCAATAAGAACGTTCTATACTTGACCCCACATATAATCAACAGATAAATCAGTATTCACAACTAACTGTAAGTCTGAAGCTTTGTTGCGGGATTTTGGCATCAAGGTCTCCCATGATGACTATGATATCACCCTTTGGAACATTGTTGTACACCGAAATAAAATCGGTATAGAAAGGGGTCTTCTCTTTTACTGCTGCTTCGTTCATTGGGGCGTATCATTGAATAAGGGTCACTTTACGATTTTTGGCGCGAAACCTCACCTTCATAAGCCTCGATGAAATCGATCCCCATTATACATTATTATTTAAGACGCCTCGATTTCTATTGTTACATGAAATTTGTCGCATCCACAAATCTGATGTGCGGTTTACTACGGCCGATAAAACCATACGAGGATTCACCATATTATGGCATCATCTTGGGGATGATACCATTTGTTGTCATTTCCATTGTAAAATATTTCTGGTGTTTTCAAGAATGTGATTAATAACCCCACAAGGCTCAGTTCGATGGGCACACCAGCCCTTTGTATGATGAAACACATACCAAAAATAAGGCCACCCACTATGAGAATAATAGACGTATTTTGTAGCTGACCAATATGGAACAGGCGCTACATGCTGCTGCCGTTGACCTTTCCACCACCAGACTTCCATGCCGTTGACCGCCACCTGCAGTTCATCCGCCTTTAGGGAGATTTTCTCCAGCCCAAGGACAAGTTCGTGTCCTGACCAAGAACGCTGGCTTGTTTACTTATTACGGCAGCCATTCGGCCCCCGACCAGCACGTTAGCGATACCCACTCTCTAACACGAGGAGGTGTGCATAGGGAGTTTCCTTTCACTGAGCTTAGGACCGCCGAAGTGGCTTTCTAGGACTCCCCAGTACTTTTAGAGAGTAAATATCTCTAAATTATCTTATATACGAGCTACCAACAATAAGCCTAAAAACATGCAATGGTAATTCGTATAAAAAAGCGCTTTCCATTAATCTACACATTACGATGACGTGAATTGTGTATTTGGATACCCGTGAACTCCGCCATAGAAGCCATAATTCCACGGTCCTTCTCGGACACGGATTGGTATGCGACAATCAACGTCCGTCTCAACAGATGTACCGGTATTGACTCAATGGTTAGAGCAGGACAAATCGTACATCCCTGGCGATCTTTGGTTCACGACAACCGGTTGAGATATGCAACTCCACATAGAGCACATACCCGCACCGGTTACATCAGGACGGTCATTGACATACCAAAGAAATTGTTGAGATCTGACATCAAAGGCCTCAGCTCGTTCAGTATGAGTTACTGGGCGAAGCAAAGGTAGCCCTGACAGCACATCATCTAGAACCTCGAACCCAATCATTTGCCACAAACTATCCTAGGCCACCTAGGATAGAAACTAACTCAGGCAACATCACGGTCCTATAGTGGTACGACCAGGAAGCTAAATACGAAGACAGTGCCCATTCTAGACATTCTAAGTACAAGCAGGCTGGTCCTATTTATCTGCTGAGTTTACCAATCACCAAACAGTCTAGCCTAGCGATAACTCTGATTTGACTACGAGTGTATTTACTAGCTAAGCCGATTCCACACGAACGCCCCAGATGCTTCGCCGTTCGTAATCAATAGATGCCTCTGTTTTTACCACGTTGCTTTTACTAACTACTCCGAACCAGTGTTGCCAGATATTTTCCACAAAAAACCCTTCAGTATATTCAAAAAACCCTTTTTCGCTACCAAAATCACAAAACTTTAGTTTTTTTAGACAAAAATATTCGAATCTCGTCTTTCAGAAGAATTACTATTTTTAACGTTCCGCGCCTTGAAAGCCATCTTACCACTGCATGCAGAAGAGGGATTTCATACCCCGATCCCAATTCCTTGTAGATTCGGGAGATGAGAAAGAAAAAGAGCGCTACTTTTCATAAAGTTTCTCACAGTTGTAATCTCTTTTAAAACGTTATCCACATCAGTAGATTTTTCTTAGCTACTAATGCCTCCCTATGAATCACACAATATCTGAATTTAATATTTGAGTACTGGACAGAAGTCTATTTAAATTTCCCGTCATAGCAGCCGCTCCATCACTGTGAATCCCAAGCCAACTGATGATTACCATTTTGGGTCGCAATTCTAATTTAAGTACCACTGATCTAGATGGTCAGATGGTGAGCAAAAATGCGTGTTTTTTTGACGTGTCGGGAATCCAATCCGGTGTCCTCCGAGCGGGAGCCAATGATTCTATCCACTGCACCACCAATAGTGAAACTGCTACGAATCAATAAACCCAAGCTTCTTATCTTATCTTTCAAAATTATAATCACAGGCGACTTAACCCATCAAAGAACAACATTTTGAATTGTGGTAATGTTTTATGCTCTTCTTCTTTACAGATTTAGAATTTATGACCTTATTGGTTACTATAAGGTCCCAAAATGTTCTCTTGTAATCTTCAAATACTAAAATATCATATTGCAATTAAAAATTTTAGTCCACTTCTGTTCCACAGGCATTGCATTTTGTGGCAATTTATATGCAGATGGTTGCAAAGAAAAAATGCTGTGTTTAGTGGACACAGCCGACTGCTGGTCGGACGGACTGCTCTAATGCTGCTCGTACAGGTGATTTTCTTTGGCAGAAGCACACAAGATGCGCCAGAGTTAATTGTCCAAAAAAATGACTCTGTTCGTCGCAACTAATAGGGCGGGATGGAACAAGGAAAAAAAAGAAGACGTAATTCATTGAATAATTATGCATTGGGAGTCGACTCATGACCGCACAGATAACCAGCCAACTAATCACCAATCGACCATCCTCACATTTTCGGTCGGTCGGTCCTGTTGGTGTAGTTAATGCCCGCCTGTTCGTATGGTCGTAAAAATTCACTGAGAAACCTTCGTTTTTTATTGCGCGGTTTATGGCCAACGCATTTAGCACTTTTAAGCAACTTACCTTTGGAGTTGAATTGTATTTACTTACAGATGTTCAGTACGGGAACTCTTTATGGATTGACCTATCGCCACAATTAAAATTTGGTTTCTATTTTCGACGTTTCTCTTGATTAAGCAAAGTCTTTCTGATTGTTTTTCTCACTTTCTCGCTGCGTTTCCAATAAGGCATTGTGTGAAGTTATTAGTTAGTTGTTGTAGAAATTTGTCAAGCTTCGAAAAATATATAAACGTTATGCTTTTAATGTTCTCCAGAAACCGGAAAATCAAAAAATAAGAGTCCTTCTATATAATAAACCGAACAGTAACACACCGAATGTGAAGTAACCTCGCATTAACATCATCATCATCATCATCATCATATTTGGCTCTACAACTGAGGTCCGGTCCTGGCCTCCCGCACAAAGTCTGTCCACCGATCCCGATTTTGAGCTGATATCATCCAGTTTTGCATCCATAAACTTTGGGCGTCCTGGTCTATGCCATCCTTCCAGCGTAGGCTTGGCCGGCCTCGCTCTCGTGTTCCATAAATCCTACCGCAAAGGAGTTTCCGATCCTCTTCGCTCATGCGGCTAGGTGTCCTACCCACCGGAGCCTATCGAGCTTAATGCGTCGACATCGCGGTAACATTCGTAGATCTCATCATTATAGAGTCACCAGAATCGTCCTTCCTCACATACAATTCTCCGTAAGACTTTTCTCTTGAACGCGGCTAAGAGATCAGAATGCTTTTTGCTAAGCCACCCAAGTCTCGGATTCATATGTAAGTACTGGTATGACCATTATCTTATATACCAGCAGCTTGGATGTTATGGTTAAGTTCCTGGATTTGAAGAGTCTTGACAGACTATATTAGGCTTTGTTGGCTTTAAGCAACTGTGCGCGTACTTCTGTTTCCATGCTGTTATCGGCTGCTACAGTTGACCCGAGGTAGTTAAGGGATTGCGCTCCACTATTTGAATTGAGGGACCAATGTTGGATCTTCTACTCGCAGACGTGGCAACCATGTACTTTTTTTTGCTCTCATTTATGTGCATCCCTAAATTTCATGCCGCCTGCTCGATCTGGATGAATGCTTCCTGTACAGCTCTTGGGTTTCTACCAACGATGTCAATATCGTCTGCGTAAGCCAGTATCTGAATGAACTTATAGAGGATTGTTCCTCTCGCCGTTACGTCTCGGATCGTTTTCTCTAACGCCATGTTGAAGAGGACGCAGGCCAGTCCATCCTCTTGTCGGATCCCGTTGACCGTAGTTTTTTTTTGGTCTCTTCTTTGCGAAGGGCAGCCGTGTTGACTCGAGTCTGATTCGCGGATGCAGCCTTTCGTGATGATGCAATCCGCGCTCGGAGAAAAAGAAAGATCTCAAGGGACCTAGTTGGATCGCACTTATAATTTTTGAGACAGAAGGCTTGTGAAGGTTGTATACTCCAACGTGTAGTAAAGGAAGGAAAGAAGAGGAGATGTTTGGCTAGGGATTTAATGGCAAATAAAACAACCCATAAAAATTAAAATTTTTCATGTAAATTCTCCAATAACCAAAAGTATACTGAATTCCACTATAAATGCTGAATAATAGAAACACATTCGAAGCATTGCAACCCAACAACAAAACAACCCCAATCGTAAAGCAAGCAGCGCAGCTCACAGCGCACCACGAACACAGAACACAGTCATCATAGTATGACATGATCTGATGCCGCTGTATGGGACCCCGCTGCCCGACCACTCTCAAGATCTGACCAGCCAGCAGCCAGTCCGCCAGCCACGGGCACGCGAAGTTAATATAGAGAATTTAAAAAACAGGCCTATCTTGAGTTTACTGAATAGGAATTCTGTGTTCTTAAAACATCTTTGCTATCCGAGATTAACAGGGAATTCTCTGTTTTTAAAACATCTTTGTTATTCAATAATTTAATTTTGGCGTCTCGGACAAGGCTTATATTGACGCAGATCTCTATTGCACAGATTTCAGCCTGGACACTTTCCAAAAGGTACTGATGAACTGGGTCAAAGGACGCCAGCACACTATCCAGATTACTTCCTTAATTCATTGGTATCTCAAAGAACCGATTTCCTTTTCTGGTACACTATTGGACTACCTATCGCTATCACATATAACTACCGGGTCTTTGGTGTCTGGTCTCATTCTGTTAGAGATTTTACAGAGCATATGTATTCCAGGTATTGAGTTAAGTAAGTTCAGGTAACCTGCACTGGATCTCCTGATTTGTACTTATTTCTACCATTGTGCAGTAGTGCATAGTTTTTTCTCTATTTAGAAAAGGACGAGCAATGATGACTAGCATGCCTCTGATTCAACCTAGAAAGTGATCCGAAACTCTGATGTAATGGCGAGGGGAATATATCCATACAGCAACTGGACATCATTGTTAGAAACCCAGAGCTGTTAAGAAGCTTTTAGATGGAGCGGGCAGCTCGAACTGGAGCTGAAGATAAATGAAAGCAAAACAGAATACATGGTGGTTACGTCTGAGAGCATTATTTAAAATAGTAAATACAAACTTGGGTCAATTGTAGTAACCAATAACAATAACCAATAACAGCATGGAACCAGAAATACGACTACGGTTGCTTGAAGCTAAGAAAACCTACTTTAGTAACAACACCTACTTAAGTAACAACACCTACTCTAGTCTGTCAAGACTTCAATTTCAGGAACTTAACAATAACATCAAAGCTGCTGGTGTTTAAGGTAATGTCATACCAGTACTTAGTTATGTTTCCGAGAATTAGCTGCTTAGCAAAAATCACTCTGACACTCACATAGCCGCGTTCTACAAGAAAGTCTTACAAATAATTGTCGGTTTGTATGAGGGGAATGACGATTCAGAGACACTAGTAATCTCCTGTGGTTATCTACAGAGATATTGTTAATAGCCGATAATGAAGAGCTGTCAATATATTTTACAGCTTTGTCAATTGCGAAGATTTCTGCCTGTTCAGAGAGGATATTTATCAGTCTTGTTCTTCACTCTAGATCGTTTGAGTAAAAACCTGCTCCTGGGCCGATATCCATTTTGAAGCCATCCATGACTTTACAGTAGCTTAGTATCTAAAATATGGTCTTGGTAGCTTATGTAAGGGGTTCTTATAACCAGATATACCAAAACAACAGTCGTCTTTTCAACTTACAAGTATATAACAGTCGCAAGCTTAAGATGGCTTCATCTGTTTATTTACCCTCAGTTTGGACAAGAAATGTGATCATCGGAAACATACTCATAAGGTTTGTAGGCAATGTGATTGCTCAGCAAAGACACATTAGACAACCATACACCGCAAAAGCAATGATTAGCGAATGACACAACGAATGACGTTTAGCATCAGGTGAAGAAAGATGCATACACTTTCATAATTATGAGTTCCCAGTATCACATATGTGAATCATTTCAAAACAGAATTCAAGACGAGAATTTGTATACAAATTCTATTAATAAATTGTACTTCCGCTCGTTGTTATTGTCTGACTTTTCTTTCTATGAAAGTGGATTAACCCTTTTACCTCACGACTCACGTTGTGTTCTTTGGAAAATGTCAACAATTAACGAATTTCCTAGAAGAAAGTCGTCAGCCTCCTTATTCTCGTTGATCAATTTCCACTCATCACAATAAACGGGTGATAACAAACATTTCACAATAGCAACAGCATGCATTTTGTTCCAATTTCCAATTGCGGTGCTGTTCGATGACAATTGGGAATCATGTCATCACCCGCTGCTGGTGTAGTAAATTTCAAATTGAAACACAAGCGGAAAGATCCCTTTCAACTCCATATTAAGCCTCTCTAGAGAATGAGCCACCTTTACGACAGCAAACAGCCTGGTACGTGCTGCTTTTTCATCTGGAAGGCAACACGCATCACTCGTGTTGATATGTTTTGGGATAGTGACAACACCTTGCACACTTTTCTGGAATTGTATAACTAAGATGATGTAGCAATAAACAGACTCGAGTATACATATATACAGATAGATACATTCACATTAAAATGTTACCGCTAGCAATCCTTTATCCACTCGTTACGCCGCGAGGAAACTGAAATATTTCAAGTGCTATTCTTTGGTTTGGGGTTAACCGAGATTTGACGAGTTAATCGAAGGGTATTTTTGGAAATTTAAGGTTTAACCGACATTTGTCGTAAATTGTTTCCGGTTGTGGCATGCTTCTGTTTTCGTTGTTGTTTCTAAATTTGGTTTTACTTTACAACAGGATAACTGCTTCCTGGCTTCATGTACGAATCGGGAAGTCATGAAGATGATAATTACATGTAATTACATATGTATTTGTTTTTAGAACACTGCAGAGTGCACTTGCGCCTGCTTAAAACACGGATGTAAAATGCATCACACTCGTAAATTATGACATCTGCCATATAGGGAGAGGGCCTCTATAAATGTTGGATAGTTGTCTACGGTACATAAATGTGTTCAAGTGCGTATTGGATAATGATTTGAAAATAACATGTGCAAGTACTTGGAAATTCCTTTTTTTGAAAACAAATTACAGGTTAAAACAGTGTGAACGGCAAATTCAAAGGAAAATGTAAGAAAACATAGACACAAGTACACAATCTGACTGTGAATGTTTCTTTGTTTCGGAAATCAAGGATATCTCAAATTATTAGCAAGGTGGTGGTGTTTGACTTTTTCGTGTATACATAAGAACAGGATTTTGGTGCATTTCGTCTAAAATATATAAAAAAAGTTGTCAAGGAGTGATTATTCCTCATAGATGGTGTAATTTTTACAAGCGAACCTAGCTAACCTATAGTCTAAAACCGCTAAATCGGGAGCACGTAATATTTGAGCCTGACTGTAAACGGGTAAATGGTTTGTATAAATAATAGGATTTTCATTAAAAGCCCAAATTTTGTTTTTATTGATTGTTTTACTTATTTGTTCTTGTATTTATGATTTAACAATAAAAGTATAATATTTGGCGCAAAAGACCGTTGTGGTCAAGGCCCTAGCTTCTCGCGACCATCTGTGGTGTGCGTGTTATATTTTTGGATGAGACCTACAATTTAAAGCGAGCTGAGAAGCTTTCCACGACAGTTTTGAAAGTTTGTCAGACATTCGCGACAGGTGGGACCGTGAAAAAGCTTTTTGATGTTCTTCGGCCATTCGAACTTTGAACCGTTGGCTTAGTACTCAAATACGGCGTGTACAAAAAAATAATCATCGTCATATTTGGCTCTACAACCAGTCCTAACCTCCCGCAAAAAGTCTTACCACCGGTCCCGATTTCGATCCGAAGTCATCCAGTTTTGCAACCCTCAACTCTGGTCTATGCCATCCTTCCAGCGAAGGCTTGGCCGCTGCCTTGTTGTCGTGTTCCATAATTCTCTTCACGATGTCGACATCGCGGTAACGCTTGTAGAACTCATCATTATAGAGTCTCCGGAATCGTCCTTCCTCACATACGGGGCCAACAATTCTCCGTAAGATCTTTCTCTCGAACGCGGCTAAGAGGTCAATGCTTTTTGCTAAGCACCCAAGTCTCGGATCCATATGTAAGTACTGGTATGACCATTGTCTTATATATCAGTAGCTTGGATGTTATGGTTAAGTATGGATTTGAAGAGTCTTGACAGACTATAGTAGGCTTTGTTGGCTTTAAGCAACCGTGGGCGTATTTCTGGCTTCATGCTATTATCGGCTGCTACAGTTGACCCGACATAGTTAAAGGAATGGACTTCTTCAAAATTATAGATAGTATAGACATTCCTCCATCACCTGCCTAAGGGTGTAAATCTGATCAGTTGTTGATTTGCTACACTGGTATGGATCGATGATGACTTTAGCGTATGGGGCTATCGTGTCTTGAAGGATAGAGTAAAAAATCTTATACGCGGTACTGAACAACGTTATACAACGATAATTGCTGCATGTTGTGATATCTCCTTTCTTATGTATGGGGCACAGTATGCCTCTTCTCCAGTCTTCTGGCATCGCTTCTTCCTCCCATACTTGCACTATTATTTCATGAATTGCTTGGTGTATTGTGGGGCCTCCTATTTTAATCAGTTCCGCTGGGATCCCATCTGATCCTGAGGCCTTATTATTTTTGAGCCGATTTATAGCTCTGCTAACTTCGTCTATTTGGGCGCCATGGCTCCGTGGAAATGCACATGGCTACTGAGCAGAAGGTTCGTGGTTCGAATCCCAGTAACACCAAAAGTATTTTTCACTGTGTCCCACCTCTCGCGAATGGGTGACAAACGTTCCGAGAGTAATAACTTGTCACGGAAAGCTTCTCAGTTCGCCGTTCGGAGCCGGCCTTAAATGGTCGCGAGAAGCTAGGCCTTGGACCGCAATGGTCTGTCGCGAATATTATTATTATTATTAACTTCGTCTATGCTTGGTGGCGGCAGCATCAGTGCGGTTGTTGCTCTTCCAATTGCATCTTAACCTATTCATGGTTGAGGTGCTGGATTTTACCACGGGCTATTAAAAAGGGCCGCGGGTACTTAGAGAATGCTCTTTATGGGCAATGTCTTCGTACTTTGCGACCCGAAGTGGGTTACTGGTACTTAGAATAACCTAATGGGCGACTCTTCGTATTGAGTGGTTCATTTCGTACACTACAGGTCTGTGATGTCTGTGTGGGACAGAGGGAATAGTTTATATTCCAAACGGCCTAGGACAGCTCGGTATCCTAGTGACAAATGATAGGGTTCGAAGTTCCGGACGATGTGCTGCCAGGGCAGTAGCGTACCTACGCCCAGGCACTTATACTGAACGAACTGAGTTCCTTGATGTCAGATCTCACCAAGGTCGCGTTGGTACCGCGGGAGTTTTCCGTGCCCACAGACCGTATGTTTGACCGGACTAAGGGCAAATGTGGCTCGTTCTGGGGATGCAACGCGGGGGCTTAGGTTTACTCTCGAAGAGAGGACCGCTCTTCTTCTTCTTTTTCTTCTCTTCGTTGCAAAGGGCAGCCGCATTGACTAAAATCTGATTCGCGGATGCAGTCTTTCGTGATGATGCAATCCGCGTTCGGAACACCATACCAACAAGGATAGTGGTCTGAATCGACGTTGGCACCTCTGTACGTTCGTACCGTCATCAGGTTCGGGTTGTGGCGCGGCGGTCTATCAACACGTAGTCTATGTGGTTGCGAGTTACTCCATCAGCAGATACCCAGGTGCGGCTTTGTGGATATTTTACGTGTAAACCTTTTACACTCGCAAAGATCTTATTATTGCTTGCTGCCATCTCTATGACTCGTTGTCCATTGTCATTAGTGTTCTCGTGCAAGCTATGGGTGCCAATGTACTGCCTGAATACTGGCTCCCTACCTATTTTGGCATTCATATCCCCCAGAATGATTTTTACATCATACTGAGGGCAGGCATTGAGTTCCCGTTCGACTAATTCAAAGAATTCATCCTTTTCACCATCTGGGGAATCATCTGTTGGTGCGTGAACGTTTATGAGGCTTATGTTTTTAAATCTTCCCCGCACGCGAAGGGTGCATAGCCGTTCACGGATCTGTTCAATACTCGTAGGCGCAGGCGGCATCAGTGCACCATATGGAAGCGTGGAGTTAGCTGATTGACTTTATTTTTAGAGTTGACAATGGAAGTGTCATCATTAATGAGCATTGGAATCGACGACGAGGCTGTTTTTTTGATTCTTTTCACGAATGACCAAAAATGTTTACTACCTTTGGGTCATTGTAGTATTTTTTGCCTCAATTTTTGGTCGTTAGCGAATTTGACTCGCCGAAGATGGGCATTGCAATCATTTCTGGCTCATTTAAAATTGATTCGGTCTTCCTTAGTAGTTAGGTTTCTTTGTAAAACTGAAAGTATACCTTTTTTAATCCTAGAAGCCTCTTAACAGCTCCTGGAAGAGATAAAGTCTCGAACTCACTTATTTTGCGGTCTGTTTATAGCTCACATTTACTTCGTAAAATAGCATTCCAACAGTTATATTGACCTACTGTTGGAAATGCTTACTATTTTTATAACTTATTGCTAATGCAATTGCTATTTATACTGATTGTTACAAAATAGTAATTGCATTGATGTGGGTCACTGGTTGTTGGGTGTGACGCTCGAAGAAGAAGCCTACTAGGCTGCGAATTATAATTTCATAATTGACTCAATACATTAATTTGTACGTCTTCGGAAGATATTTGATCCAAAGAGTTGCATTTTTAAATTATCTTTGCTAGTCATGTCCCATATTGTGGGTCACTTTTCGCAATTGTAGTTTTTTAATTGTTCTGGACACATCTCGAGGGCTTAAATTTATTCTGCAGTATCCTTGAGACTACTATTACTGGGCAGGGGATGCTGCAAATCCACAGTTATTGGTGGAAATTGGTGGAACTTCTGCAGAAGTCATTATATTCGACACCCATCTTTCTCGCGTGTTTCCCTAGAAGGCAGTGTCCTATCATTATCCCTACAACCGTTCTTAGTTCACGTCTTTGTAGGGAAATAAGCGCAGTTGAGCGCTTCAAGTGCAGCTTCGGCCAAGTGTCGGTGTTTTCCCACCTTACATCTGTTATTGTTTCTGCCTCTTTGCGAAGCTCAAATTTCAGTGTCGCGATAGGACTCCCTACCTCCGCCCTTTCTGGTAGCAGCTGGAGAATCGTACCACGTCTATCAAACTCGTCCGCCCTGTAGTTCCCCTCAACATCCGTGTGTCTCGGGACCCATATGATCCTTATATTTAATTGTTCACTCATCTCGTTAAGAGAGGAGTGACAGCTCAACGTCACCTTAGATTTTAGTGAGACCGCCTCCAACGATTTTATGGCTGCCTGACTGTCCACATAAATGATAATATTCTTTGAGGATAGTACATTATGCTTCAGCCTAGTCCTAGACGGACAGAGATGCTTTATTTACTCGTTCTATAATATAAGGTTTCCAGCTCAGTTTCCTGTCCAAGATTATCCCTAGAAATCTTGCTTTACCAGAAAACACTAAGGGGGTACCATTTAGTGTTGGCGGATCAACTGTTGGAATTTTATATTTCCTGGTGAAAAGGACCAGCTCTGTCTTATTCGGGTTGACGCCCAGACCGCTTTTATTTGCCCATTTTTTAATGATTAGGAGGGTATTTTGCATAACCTCCTTAATCGCTCTGAGGTATTTTCCTGAGACAGACAACGCTACATCATCAGCATACGCTACCACTTTTATCTCCTCTCCTTCCAGTTTCATCAGTAATTCGTTGGTTACTATATTCCAGAGGCGAGGGGATAAGACACCTCCTTGCGGTATTCCTCTAACTGCCTGCCTCTTTAAGATGGAACCTCCCAGCTCCGTACTAATAATCCTGCCTAGAAGCATATGATTAATTAGTCTGCTTATAGGGTAGTCCACATCTAGGTCTGACAGTCCTTTACAGATTGCCTCTGCTAAAGCTAAGCTTATGTATTCGGGTGCCCCTAAACCATCCTCATTGCCCCTAAACAATCCATCATGAGCATGAAGGAGATGTCGTTTTTTTAAGATACTCAATTGTGATGATGCTTCAGACATTGGAAGACTTTTTCTTTGTCCACTGGTCATTTTCTCATCTGTAGTTAGATGAAGATTCAAGTTAAGTTTTGAGTGAAGAAAACTGCGATTCGCTTCGGGCTTGATTTTTGGCAAAACTTGTAAATTTCTGAGACTTCCATTTACTACCAAAAGTCGTGACGTGTCACCGTTTTTCAAACTGAGAATTTACAGATGTAAGCGAGCCCCATGATATATGGCGCCATAGCAAAGCCACAATCAAAAGGGATGTTGCATTATTTATTGTTCCATTTTCTTGTTCCCCGACACGAACTTATCTCCTGTTGTTTCATGTTTTTTTTTTTGGGGAATTCTGCACCAAACAAAAATCATCAAGAATTAATATAAATATTGTGAGCGTCTCCATTGGAACATTTCATAATTGCAGTGCTAACTGAATATTTAGTAAAAAAAAACATCACAACCGGGGCAAGGGCGATTTTGCACAAAACGCATAAAAGGACAAAGGACGCCGAGCGTTCAGTCATTAATCATCAGCAAAATTCTGCACATGGTACAACACAGTCGCATGACTTTACTGAATCTGTCATCAGATGTCTTGCCAACGATGTCACTGATGCGTCCTTATGGTAATCCTCACCGCATATCCCTCTGCAAAATGGTCATCTCATTCGTTGTTTTGTGTGTGCATGATATTAAGTTAATTGATTTTCCCTCTTCCAATGATGTCCTTTAACATGGTGCCATGTGACATGTGCCAACTGCCAACTGCCAACTGCTAAATGCAAAGAACAAAAAAAAACTCGATGTACATAAATAACATTTTCCATTTTTCCACTTGACGTCGGGTCAAGGATTCAAGGATCATCCATTTATTATACGAATTCCGCTATTGTTTATATTTTTCGAATTAGAAGAAAAGTTCGCCTAGCGCCAGCGTCTGACTGTCACAGTCGTAGCGCCAAAATTAATTTTCCAAACTGGTATCCTGTTTTCTTTTCTACGTATAAGCACTTGACATTCTTACGGAGGACATAAACTACACTTTAATAGACAACTATGGCTAATCCCCGTAACGATGTAGCAAGTGCGCATACGGTGCAACGCACTATTAGTGTCATTGTCATCGAAACAATAGGAAATATCCTTTTTTGTTTCTAGTATCTCGTACCTGGTGGACAGGTAGTGAGTGCACTTAGCTCATATTGCAACCTGTCCAATGCAAATTGATCCAAGCAAGAGTCCAGAAAAGAAATCATTTCTTTGCTAGGTGCCTGCCATATAGTCGTTCGAGCATAGGTACTGCACCACCACCAACAATGACGACAGACAGACTCATGGTGTGCATTTTAAGAGTCATCGTCTGGCAATGAAACTTCCTGGCGCCGAACTCACAGTGGGTGTTCGAAGTACTAGCACGCAGGTATATTACTGCAGTCGTATAGTCGTACATCAAGGATTACAGGTTGCGACGAAAGTTTGCCGTTTTCGCAAAATAAGACAGCGAACATAAAAAGGACAATAAATCAAATTTTGTGATGAAGGTTTTGCATTTTTATTCCCTACCCAGCGCAGCACCAGCGTGAGGATATTGTATGGTATGCGCCGTAGCGCTATGTCAGCGCCATATACGTTTGAGTGGCATCGTAACAAGGAGATGAGCAAAATGGCAAGGTTGTGTTTGTATTTGTGTGTGTTTTTCACTAAATAATCGGCATTGTAATTATTATACTATAGCAATATTTGTTAGTTTTAAATATTTCTTTATAAGACATCGCAGTGTTCTTGAGTGCATGGTTCAAGTAGTGAGGAGAGGAAAAGCAGAGCAACTCATTACTATTTAGTCCAATCAACATCTATTATAGGCTCTGATAAGCCAATGGAATGAACCGTCCCTCTTCAAACCGTCATAAGAAAGCTATGAACCTGATCAAATGTTTTTTTTTTTTTTTTTTTTTTTTATAATTCGCGCACGCTTCAAGGGGTTCGCACCCTTATAATGCTCGGCTATATATGTGGGGTCGAATTACGATATCAGTTAACGAGTGAATCAAATCCATACGTTAACGAGTGATCGAGTATTTACATTGGGATGATCACTACTCGTCACTCGTTCACGTAAGCTATCATGACAAATTCACATTATTCAGTCACGAATGTGGTAATTCGACCCTGATACCAGCTTATTTAAGTAATACTGATATCATAGGTGAACGCCGTAGCTCAGTGGTAAGTACTTCTGAAACGGAGGTTCGAGATTCGAATCCCAAAAATCAACAAAAATCTTTTTCACGTGTCTGACAAACATCCGACAGTAATAACTTATGACTGAAAGCTTCTAAATTTGTCTTTCTTAAATGGCATTCAATTGTAGATCACTTCCATATACATGCACAACACAATTGGTCGCAAGAAGCAAGGCCTTAGACCGTAATCGTATTTTGCGCCAAAATATTATTTTTATTATTATGTCATGGGTAGATGGAGATCCAGATCGAGCGGAGGATGACAACACAAAAATCCTGAACTTTAATAAGAAAAACAGATCATGGTACGTCCATGCACTTATCAAGAACAGATCCCACATTGGGTCTAAGTATGTAGGTAGAGTGGTAGCGAGGGTCTCAAATAGCACTAGAGTGCGCTGTTTTGTAACCACAGACCTCGGAAGAACCTGTGCAGTGATTGGTATCTGAATATGGTTATAACCAAACTGTAGCATTCAGGTACGAGATCAGATCGGTGAGTCGGCACTTCGAAAGCTCCTTCAGGCCGGCAAAAAAAGGTTTGCTAAATTTGTGAAGTCGGCAGCCCCTCAAGGTTGGTCATTTGCAGATATAATGTATGAGAGTTTCTTCCTCATTCACATCCCTGCAAAATATATTATGCGTGATTCCCAGTTTGAATATAGATCTAGATTCTAGACAGTCTTCTGAGATTGTCGCTCCACCAAGCTGGGTGCTTTTTTTGCTACGACTGATTGGAAATGCGATTTTCATAGCCGTATCCGCGGATACTTCAAACAACTTTAATTTAATCCGCAGTCGTAGCTGCATAAAGATTTGGAATTTTGCCTAATTTGGACTGGATGACGTTTCTGAACTTCGCCTTGTTCGTTCTTTTAATGTTCCTGTACGGTTTAGGAGTCTCCGAGTCGAACATTATATATAAACGATCAGAATAGGAGTTAAAACTGGAAACTGTCAACTTGTCAACCGTGAAGTGAATGTTGTTAGTAATAAGGCTAATATATATTACCTCCTCCCAACCATACTTATCCGAGCTTGGAAAGATAAAACTGGGAGTACTAACAGTGTTAAAAATCTTAAGGTTAGAATTTAAAATAAAATTAAAAAAGGGACTCACCCCGTTCGTTGTCTTGCGAGTTCCACCGGGATTGGCACCCCATGAGGACGTTGCCTCCTCATGGCTCTCTTTTATATATTTGTAGACTACCTCAGGCGGTACCTCAGGCTCCTCTTGCGGGAAGTATGCAGTGGATATATAAAGGACCTATCTCCTTGCCTTGATGACTGTTAAGTCCGATGAGCTATAATTTGGACAAAAGCTAGCGTTAATTGGCTTACAATCTGACTGACTGACTGGCTGGCTGGTAAGATCTTGTGATCAATTTTTATATTTCCGGTCTCCTTACCCTTATTGGCCACATTAGCATCGCCACTATTAAATGCCTCGGTGAGTCCACCCTTGATCTGGAGCCTGGCCTTTTTAGCTGTGTTACTGGTCTCGTCTCGAGATCTGGCTGAGCACCATGACTGGTGCATGCTCCATAACCATCTTATATTCGTCTCTTGACTTGACGCCAGAAGATCGCTTTCGGACAAGCTACCTAGCTCAGTCTTCTCCTCCTCCTTAGAAAAAATATTTTTTTGTTCACCATAAAGATCCCACGAGTGTGTCGGTAGTGAAAGTCCATCTTGACATCTGCCTGAGAATTGGAGGGGACCGTTGGGCCTACAATTTATATACTATAGAGAACGAATTTAAAGTAATGCTGGTCAATAATTTATTGCCAGAAACCGAAAACGACATTAAACCGAGTAGGAATACGCACATGCTTGCTAATAGCGAGCATAAAGCATGATCCTCAAATCCATAACATGCCAGCTGTGAATAGAATGGAACCAGAACCAATATTTACATATGTATCGATGACTTAGGTTGGATTAGGATATGGCGGCTTCATTTCTGCACACTCAGACCAATAACGGTTCGTTGTGTTATCACAGGATCTTAAATATTTTTCCTACTAAATGACCCAATCAGAGCATTTTTTATATCGTAGTATCATGGGTAGCACTTGCGTTGCCGTGATCTTAGAGGTTGTCCATCAAGTGTTTACTCAGGTGTTTATGTTCGCTAATACTGGGCAAGAGCAGAATAAATGGGCTATCGTCTCCTTGTACTCCTTGTACATACAACTTCTGCAGAAGTCCTTAAATTCTTCCATTTTTCTTTAGAAATCAGTGTTCCGTAAGTATCCCCACAACCGTTTTTAGCTTACATTTCTGGCGCAATTGAGTGTCTCAAGTCCAGTTTTGGCCAAACTTGACTTGACTCGTTTGGTAAAAAAAACTGTTATCTAAAAAACGTCAGTTTAGTTTTTCTTTACCAAATGGTGGGCGAATAGAAATTATGGCTGGCAAATAAAAATTTCAATGAGTGGTTGCGCACGGACCCAGCTTAGAGGGACATTGGTATTGACATTAAAATAAGTAAAAAAAACCCATTATCAAATATTTGCTTTTATTCACTTACTACAAAGGAGTGCCGGATCACCGATCTGATCTCGTACCTGAATGCTACAGGTTGGTTATAACTATAACTAGATACATATCACGACATAGGGTCTCGCAAGGTCTGTGGTTACAAATGGCGCACTCTAGCGCTATTTTAGGCCCCAGCTAAAGCAGCGCAGATCACCACTCTACCTTCGTGTGCATACATTTGAAAATAATTTTTAGTTTCACACACACGCACACACAATGGTCTGACAAAATTGTTTCCTGCGAAATAGCTCGCCAAAATTTAGTGCGTCCTTATGCAAAACAACATCAGGCATTTCCGTCTGCTGTCCATCATTTCGATTCCCATCGCTGCACCGCACACACACACACACACAAAAGGTATCGGTAATAGAAATTTAACATTGCTGACAGGCAGGACAGCAGTGTGTGTGTGCATGCGTTTGTTTGTGTACAGTCCATCCCCTCCGGCCAAAAATGTCCCATCATCATCTCCGACATCAATCATGAATCGACCGTTCGATTGGAAATATTTAATTGACCTGATCCACTGATCATCAGCAATTGACTATTAATTTGTGCCTTCAAAACGATGTTATTAGAGGCGAATCGGATTTCATGCGAAAAAGGATGATGCCTAATTTTCAGCAACAACAACAACAACAACAAAAACAAAAACAAGCCAACTGCAACTTAAAGAATCCCCCGCATTTATCCCATTATCGTGACAGCCTTAAGGGTCGCATCGCATCTCACAGGGTTCGTACATGCAGCCCCAATTACAGGAACAGCAAAAACAGAAATTAAAGCCAGCAATTCCTCAGAGAACTTTGGAGTGTACCTCTTTTAAATGACTTGTACACAACTAGCAGGTAGTAGGTAGTAGCCAGCTACTGTGTGCGGACTGGACTTTGTGCGCTATTATTGTTGTTCTTCTTCATCTTCTTCTTGTTCTTCTTCAGCTGCCTTGTCATAGGGAACGTGTGAATGCGGTGGCGTGGGGGCGCTGCGCTGCACTTTTAATGATCGATCCATCGGCCATGACGGATTCAAATGCTGATGCACCAGTAGCACGCGAGCACATTTTGTTTGCGCATTCCAGGAGCGATTTCCCACGCTCGCCAACCGCTACCCTGGAGGTAGAGCACCGCATCGTTCTCGAAAGTATTTTTTTTTTCAACCAAATTTACGGGTACTGCAGCATAAACGATGACCATCAGAGAACGGATGATTGAGCGGAGCTTTTAGAGTCGCAGAGTTATTATTGTGAAGAATCCAGGAAATCTGCCGCCTCAGGGGTAGAATGTGTATAGCTTGCTTTTACTGTTTTATAAATGGATTTGATTTCGTACGCTGGGTATATACTCGTGTGTGTATAAGAATGGCCCCACCACTTACTCTTCGAGGCTTGCAAAAGACTTTCTTTTCATGCTCAGAATTGAAATATTCGTAAAATTTGTGACAAAGTCACAAGAATCTTCCAAAATCCCAAGTGGTCTATTTTCGAACTCCTTCAATTCAATGAGGAACAGGCATACACACGCATTATTTCATCGCGGCTCATTTAACCCGGAAAATAGATGTCACATCTCATCTGCCATACGTGAAATTTGTAGTTCCAACATCACACTCCACATTAAACCCGATTCGTTCCCCCTTTAATCCGTTACATTACCATTGCGATGCTCCTACTAATGATGATGACGATGATGATCGCCGCACACCAAGTATACACGTATGATCCCATCATTCAACGCAATCATGTCATGCGGTATTTTTGAACGTTCAATTATGGTTTCGAAATTTGGACTTGGGATAACTTCTATACTTCAGGCACATTATAATGTAAACGACGTGTCCAAAAATAACATTCCTTGCAGCGAATGGGTTTTCACAGCTGTGCGCATCATTAGTTTCTATGACGCGATCGACTTGGGAGAGATTTGATTTCAGCTCAGCGCCTACTCTGCCTACTTTGTTTGACTATAAGGCTTTTCAGATCAGAAATAATAAATGCGATGCGATTATTGTTGCAGTGCTGAGGTAACGAATTCAGAATACGAATCCCTTTCTCGTCCTTGAAGAAACCTAAATGAACTGAAATTTGTGTCCCATTTGTTTCCAGTCTAAATCATTTGTTGATCATGTTGCTGTTGACACGCAAAATTGTGAAGCGTTCCACATTTCTCTCCGTTGCTAGACGTGGCGACGTTCTGAATTTTGTGACAGATCATAGACTTGACATCCTACACATATCAGAGATAAAGATAAACGCTAAGCAAAAATTAGAATTTAAACTTTATACGAACTGACAGAAAGTACTCGACTCGTGGTGGTGGAACAGCTGTGCTGATCCTAAAACCACTAAGTTTCGAAAAAGTATATAAAGGTGATATTGCTTTTTTAATTTGCCTAGAGACGACTATTATTTCGCTGCCACTTTGAAATAACAGTCGTCCTCATATAATATCTGCATATGCACCGCCAGCAGATAACCAATTTAACGTCGAGCCAGAGAAGTTATTCGAATTACTAGGATTAAGTTTATTTTTACTTCTTTGAGGCCTTTTTAACCACATTCCTCACGACCTAGAGATTTGAAATTTTGTGAGTATCTAAGTGAAAAATAGCAAAATATGACGCGTGTCGCATGCCGCGTGTGGCGGGGTTTAAATAACTATTTCATCCTAGCGGGAGATTTAAACGCGAACCATCAGGCTTGGTTGGATTCAACAGCGAATGGAAGAGGCAGCTTCTTTAAGCATTTTGTTGATGATAACCAAATCAATTGCAATTGTACAGCCCAGTTACGGCGAGTTATCCTTCCGGGAACACTCATACCTAATTATGTGTCTTGTAAATGCGCGACTGAATAAAATGAATAGAAACGGTCTACGAGAATAAGATTCCGCTGCTGCCGTATGATAGCTACCTACACTACCACAAATTCCTGAATTAAATTTTAGGAAAACGCACTGAAACAGATTCGAAAAACGGGCCAAAAGAGAATGCAGATATCGTTTTACTTCCTCTGATATTCCTAATAATAGGAATATGACGAACGAAGAATGCGATATTTGCATCCAAAGACTGAATTCGGTGATACTGACGAGTATTGACTCGACAGCCGAAAACAAAAAGCAAAACATTCAACTGAGTGCTATCTAAACCGTGAAATACGTACTCTCCAGAGACACAAGAGTTTTTTAATCACGCAGATTAACAGAATACGACGACCGTTTTTGGATGTAGCGAGCAACAGCGAATTAGTAAGGCTGAAATCCCTCTTAAGAAATGTTAAAACTCTTTTGGAACAGCAATTCCGAAACAGCATCAAGAACTACTGGAGGCAACGCGCGATCCCTCTCGCATCGCAACTCCTATCTTATGCGTCCACGTCGCGTCACTGGAAACTATGCCAAATCAAGTGAACGATTTCGGTACCCAACCCGATTTGTATTAGCTTGGGTCGGGGCTAAATAAGAAGGGAGCTTGCCTCGGTCGGCGGCGCTTCATGTCGACCTAAGTTGCGGTTGGCCAATCACCACTTAACTGAATTAATTGATTCTTGAAACTAATACATGCCTCGGATACATATAGAATTTATCAACAAAGGCCTTTGGCCCACGGAAAAGAAAACAACGCTTGCACAATTAACAAAAGAATTTCGTAAATACCATCTAGAAGTTATTGGCCTTAGTGAGTTGCGATGGCATGGAGTAGGGGTAAAACGTATTTCTAATTTTTTCGGGTATGCCTGCAGGATTTAAATCTGCTGTTCGACAGGTCGCGTTTGTTTAAGTTTACGCACCAACGGAACAAAAGCCACCTCTGAAGAAAAAGACACGTTTTATTTCCGTCTAAATAATTCATTAGATTAACTACGGAAGAGGGACATCGTTATTTTGATGGGTGACCTGAACGCAAAGGTAGGCAGCGACAACAGTGATTGGGAACATGTAATGGGAAACCACGAACTTGGTTCTATAAATGACAACGGTGAAAGGTTTGCTGATCTATGTTCTGATCGCAACCTAATCATTGGAGGTACAATTTTTCCCAACAAAAACATCTGCAAAGCCACCTGAACCTCTCCTGATGACATGTACAACAACCATATTGATCACATCGCTATAAGCCGCAAGTGGCGATCACCGTTGCTGGACGTTAGAACCCGAAGAGCAGCTGACGTATACAGCGACCACCACCTTGTGGTTGGCAGTGTGCGATTGAAGCTCGCGGTCCACTCAACCACACGAAGTCAAACAACGAGAAAGCCCACTGAAAGACCCAGATGTGAAACTGCAATATGTATACCGCATACAACAGTCACTCTCTGAGATACAGCCCCAAACACTAGAGTCTAAATGGAAGAAAACAGTAAATGCGTATACGGAAGCAGCCTCAACCATTTTAGGTTTTTCCGACAAAACTAGAAAAGAAGGGATAACAGATAGCACATGGAACGCCAATCCATCAAAGTAGAGTTAAACGCGTCCTCGGGGGCCGTGCGAAGCGCATTAGCGCGGAAGTTTTTCCCGCGTGGTTTATTTACGATAAATAAGCTGATACTACACAATGGTCTGATGATCCTACAGGCGACAATACATTAACGCAGTATTTGATAAATACGAGAGGTAAGGAACAAGTCAAGGGTTATTTGGAAGGAATGATTTACAACGTCAGGTATTAGTGTAGGCTCATTTACAAGCTGAGTAAGGTGATTAAACTCGGCGAATATCTCAACCTTCTTCGGGTGTTGTCTGGCTAGAATGGCGAATCCATCCAGAATAGTGGAACGAATAATGATTTCAGTGTTACGATATTTTGTGACAATTCTTAAGATTGAATCAGACCGTGCTTCAAACTCGTTATGAGTTGAATCACAGTGTAAGTTGAGGCTTCTATAAATAAAACAGTAGTGTATATTATGCATTTGTACCTTCACTTTTAGCCACATGAAAATAAATTTCGGAATCGGAGTAAAAATTGAGAAGCACCTACCGACTACCGACATTAATCGCGAGTCAGCTTCGCGGGAAAAATAAGGGAAATAAGTTTAATTAAAGATGTGTTTGTTTAATTCTGTGTGTGTTTTTTTGTGGCTGACCAAATCTTGTGATCAAGTGAAAGTAGTCGCGGCCTCCAGGCCCAGGACGGACCCCCATATTTATTTCTTTAAAATTAATTCGATTTTATTAAGTTACCTGATTTATTGTTTGCAATAGAGAATTTAAAGCAGTTAACCTTAATAAACGCCAATAAATAATCAAACTCCAATAGTAGAACAAAAATTCATCCATCTCCTGACTAATGCAACTAATCGAGCCCAATCACCCTAAAAAATGATATCACCTCCCGTCCCAATTGATAAGTTGTTGCCATCAGGTAATCTGCCATCAGCACAGATCACTTCCATACGAACGTCTTCCCTCGAAAATAAAGCTGTATATCTTCACTTCTTGGCACATCAGCTAAATTGCTGTAACAGCCACGCGAGGCAGATGTGTTATTAGCCCAATTAGCCTATAATCTGGCTGACCTGCATGCCAATCCGCGCGTCGCCGCCGCTTCCCCATAAATTACTTGTCACGTGAATTTCCTTTCGCATTTAGAGTGATCGTTCGACCGGGAAACATCAACCGTCCCCCACAATAACCTTAAAAAACAACAACAAGCTTCGGAAAATGTCACAATTTTCCCTTACCACCACAACGCCCAAGCATAACAGCAGTCCCCATGAAGAAATTCAAGACGAAGTGACAAATTTCCAGCCACGTTGCCCACCATCTCGATCGCGCCTCTGCCCGTCCCACAGCAAGAATCTATTTATGCATGGATGTGTGTAACGAGAATATTTATGGTTTCACTTGAAAATCGAAGCGGCATCACGCAGCTATAAGTGGAGTGGAGACTAAAATTCTTCGCCGAAAGATGCATGCGGCGCATTTGGAATTGAAATTTGAAAATTTCGTCATTGCGGTGGTGGTAGGATGGTAGCTTGCGTCCCGCTTTCCCGCTTTCGCCTGCCATCTGATTTTTGAAGTTATTCTGTTTGAGCACACACACTGTGGGCCACTTTTGGATCCTCCGGAAACATGCAAATAGCTGTCACGCACCAGCTCACAAGCTCCGACGTGCAACAATGTCAGTCGAGCAAACGCTGATGCCGATGCCGACGCTGACTTTCTGGACAGATTTATGGGAAATCATCATTTCTCATACCGGATGTTCGTTTGGCATTAATTTTATAAATGGCTTTTATGCAGCCGATCCAAATTTTGGATGTGATGATTGCGGTATACGAGATGCACGCGGTGGCGCAGCGTTCAGTTCAAGGCGGCGAGTGCGGATCAACAATGCAAGGCACAAAAAGCCACACACATGGTTCGCCATTAGGATGATCGTTTCCAAATGGTTTTATTGATCGAATTAATTTTGGGGAACACTTTCAGGGCTACTTATGACATGCCTACCACTACTACAATTACTATTACTAATGCTTCATGCCGGTAATTTGAGTCTGGGTTAATTGAATTAATTGGCTATATTGCTGGTTATAACTTTAATTTGAATTTAATTTCGTAGATTTGTTAATAATTTTTATGTTTTCCTAAGGGAATCGATCACTAACAACTTTATATTCGAATAGCATCTTTGATGGTGCGACATCCATCTGGAGCACGAAGTGGAATCGTGTGCGATAATAGAATTTTAGTGGGTAACACAAACACACACATACACAATCACCAGAATCAGGAAAAAAAATACGATCTTCTTATCCAACTTAAGAAATAGGGACAAGACAATCGAATTCAAAATTGTCTTTAGTGAAGCGTTGGGCGAGCTGGCAAATGTTAGGACCCACAACGGACTAGCATCGAGATCGAGGATATCCATGAAATTTCTACGAAATATGACATATGCGAGGCAACAAAAGTTCAATATGAGGTCGAAAATAAATCAAAGGTGATATTCCTATCCTCGCGAAAACGCATGGTGGAACCCAAACGGTGACTATCAGTCTACCCAAAGAAAAGGCAAAGAAGCTCATAAAAACATCCGCGCACGGACACTTCTCAAGAAGTGCTTTGAATGCCAGAAATTTGAGCCCTTTGCTAAGCAGTGCAAAAACAAAGAAGATCGCTCCAAGCTTTGCAGGATATGTGGGACAGAATGTCACATAGCAAAGAATTGCATCAATGAGCTCTCCTGGGTGTTCTGTAGAAAGAAAAAATCGAAAGATGTAAAGCATGTACACGGTCTTTAGGACAGCTATCACTAGTAGAAGAGTAAGAAGATTATGTAGATAAAGCTGAATCACTGCGAGACAGCATAGACACTTCTGACACAAACAGCTAAAGAGGAGAGAGCGGATATTATGTTAATCAGTGAGCCGTACAAATCTCTTGACAACAACGATTGGACATGCGATAAAAAGAAACACCCTGAAGTATGGATTTGCGTCAGGCAAATGCCTTCCAAGATATCGATAGGCAGTCTGAGGGCTCCGTACGAGCAAAAATAAATGGAATTAAATTTTACAATTGCTATGCAAGATCCAGCTAGATGCCGAGTAAATATGCAGCAATGTTGAAAAGCTTAACGGCCGATGCTCACGGAAGAGCGAGCACCAGTGGTTATAGGCGGAGATTTCAATACCTGGACAACAAATGGGGCAGCATACTTACGAATTCCAGAGGACGTTATCTTCTAAAATCTCGCGTATCATTAGAAAGAGGAATCGCAAATAATGGTCGTGCAAATATATATCACAAAAAAGGAACGGGATCAATTTTCGATATTACCTTTCTTAGCAGCTCCTGCTGCGGAACATAAAATGGCGGACCAGCCAAGCCAGGCAATTATAATTGAAATCCCAAATGTTCCCAAATGAAAAGAGATGGTAAACGACTAACAAAGGCCTCGTAGGAGCAGCATCTCCTGATAGGTGATGGTCCGCTAAATAACGACAAAGAGCCTCTGCAGCCGAATAAGTTGCAGCTCTGTTAGTAAGTCCTACTTCCACTTCCTCATGGTGCCATCTGGGAGTTTCTGGAAATTGCGAACGGAGGAGGGAACATGGCGAGCCTCCTTCGCCAAAAAACAGGATAAGTGTCGGTTGGTCTGTGGCCCAGCGAGCCGCAACTGTAACAATCCCAATTACTCTGAAACGTAATACAAAATACAATGCCTCGGATACGGACTGATACTTTGTTGGCGATCTTTATCGATCGTTTTCTGGAACGTTAAGACCCTCCTCGACTCACTCCAGGAAGGACCTCAAAAACGTAAGATTCCTCCAATTAGAGCGTGAGTTTTTCGCGATAAAATATATAGACATCTTGGAGTTGAGTGAAATAAGATGTCACGATGCCGGAGAATACCAGTCTCCAACAAATAATACTTTGATGCTCTACTCCGGTAGACCAGCTGAGAGCGGACGAAGGCCTGGAGTTAGACTGATGCTAACTCCAGTAGCACGAAACAGCCTTATATCCTGGAAACCTCACAGTGATTGGATACTGACGGCTTGGTAGGGAACATTGGAATTCGATGGACTATGACAACTTACCTTAAACACCTAGACTACGCTGACGATGTTTGCCTGGTCTCACATCGGATAATGGACCTTCATATGATGGCCCAAAGTCTAGAAACCGAAGCAACCAAAGTGTGGCTCAAGATGAACACTGCACTGTCTCGGCTAATCGCGGTAGCACCGAACTGGATGTGTGCAGCAAAATCGGGAAAGCAAGGGCTGCGTTCGGAATGCTATCAAAAGTCTGGAGAAGCAATGTTTTCAGCTTAAGAACTAAGCTTCGACTGTTCCGCTCCAATGACGAATCAGTACTGTTGTATGTATGCAGTACTTGGAAGGTGGATACCACTACCACGCGCAAGCTGCAATCTTTCGTAAACAAATGCCTACGTATTATCTTGAGGATCATCTGGTCCAATCGTATATCCAACGACGAACTTCATCGGAGAACGGGCCAAGAACCTATAGACGTTATTGTGCGAGGGAGGAAGTGGCAGTGGATTGGACACATGCTACGGCGCGACGACAACTCCATTGTGAAATATGCCATGCAGTGGAACCCGCTCACCCAGGCAGATAGAACAGCGGGTCGCCCTAAGAGAACATGGCGACGGACAGTCGAGGAGGAAGCAGGGTCCTTGGGAATGAGTTGGAGGCAGCTCAAACGCATTGCAGTAAGCAGAACAAGATGGCGCGTAGGCGTTATTGCCGCCATATGCCCCTGGAGGGCTAAAAGGATTTAAGAAAAATAAATGAAAAGAGAAGCTTTTTTATAAATAAATGTTGGATGAAGCCGTAAACACAAGTATCATTATTGAAATTGCACATTGCTATTGGTGGAACGAGAAGATAAAAGCACTGAGAGCTATATGCTTACAAACCCGACACAGAGTTCAGCGATCAAGAAGGCTTGATATGCTAAGACATACAACATCTATGTGACGAGGTGGACATAAACTATTGCGGCACAGTATACAAAATAGTTATGGAAAAGCTGAAAGGGTGTAAGTTCCCACTAATAGCATGCCCAACAATGCTTAGCTCCATAGTAGAGCACATATTTTCCAAAGGATCATATACTATGTGCAACATAATAAGAGAAATTAGCACAAAAGGCATTCCCATAATAAGGCCACCGCATGTTGAGCGCAGCTTAGCATAGCATAGCGTAGCAGAAGTTTTTAGAGCACACAATGTTAGACTAAATGCCGCAAAATATAAAAGTGCGTATGCCCTAAAAATCTTGGCTACTCTATGCTGAGCTCAATATGCGGCTAGCCTAACATTCGATAAACTCCTGTGAAATATTACGTGCCAACAAGGCTCCTGGACTCGATGGCATACCTAACAAAGCATTAGAAGTGGGCATTCAAAACAGGCCAGACATGTTCATGGTATCATGGAATGCAACAGTGTCTAGATGTAGGACTTTTCCATGCACCTTGGAAGCTACAATCTTTATTACTGCTGCCAAAGGGAAACAAATCACCGGGAGAATTATCGTCGTATCGTTGAACATGTCTACTCGACAAAATTGGAAATATACTTGAGCGGATTATTAATATAGGAGGTGATAATCGAGCACTGTCAGATCAACAGTTCGGGTTTCAAAAATCGCGTTCGGCCGTCCACTCGGTAAAGGTGGTGGTCAAAGTACTATAATGTTTCCGAGTGAGTCCCACAAGCATCGGTGTTGGGTCCCATTCTCTGGAATATTTGATACGATGCAGTCCTAGGACTAAAACTTCCACCATGCGTAAAAATATAAGGATTCGCTGATGACATTGCCGTTATCGTATCAAAGACAAGTTACGAAATAGAGTCATCCAGAACAAAGTCGTCCAAATCAAAGGCTGGCTAGCAACCGCCATTCAAATATTATCTGACCACAAAATGGAAGCCGTCTTACCAGCTGGAAAAATATGAAATTCATAACCATACGGGTTGATAACCAGACCATCAAATCAAAGGAGTTTGTCAAATAGCTGAGACCAGAAGGCCGATTTTCACGAACGTGCAAAAGTGGCTGCGAAGGATCGAAAAAAATAGAATAATATACTAACCAGCTAACCTCGATATAATACGATGGTGGTTTGATAAGTCAGTGACCCTTTGAATTTCCCACGCAGTAACTTTAATTGCAACACTGCTCCCGTCAACTGCCATCTATTAATAGACTACTGTTAAATTTTGAGCAAGCTGCGACTTTTAGTTTGTGTTTGACAGACATTGAAAGCAGACAACCTCGTAACTGCACCGTTTCGTAACCGTTGACGAAACATGGATCCATTACAACACACCAGAGACAAAGGAACAATCAAGACAGTGGGTTTCTCCGGGCGAACGTGTACCAAAGAAGACCAAGGTGGGTTTCTAGGCTAACAAGATCATGGCCACAGTTTTTTTGGGATGCACGCGGTGTCATTCACATCGAGTACCTTGAAAAGGGTAAAATGATCCCCGGCAAATATTATTTAGAGCATTTGGATAGATTCGAAATGCGCATTTGACGAAGAAAAAAGTGCTATTCCATCAAGATAATGCACGGGTGCACATGTGTGTAGTCAGCATGGAAAAAACGCATCCATGGGCTACGAACTGCTATCCCATCGAGGATGTTAGCCAAATTTAGCCCTTTGCGGCTATTTCCTGTTTCCAAACCTGAAGAAATTGCTGGGCGGTAAGACATTTGGGTCTAACGAAGGGGTCATCAAAGAAACAAACGCCTATTTTGAGGGCCTTGAGAAAACCTATTGTTTGGAAGGAATACAAAAATCGGAAAAACGCTGGGAAAAGAGAAGATGGTTGTCGGCTAGTACCTTGAATATGGTTGCGGATCGTATAGGTAGATGTGGAAATACAGTGCTTGGTAAAGCATTCCACATTCGTGTTCTATAGGCTGAAGAAGGAATCTCTAAGCTTAACAATTCGTCCGACGATAGGTTTAGGGGGGAACTGATGAGCATTTGAAGGGAAGAGTATTGCCGTTGACTTGATGGAGAGATTAAATTCAACTGAAGATATTTCAGTGTAACCTCGGGGAAATCTGATTGCACTATCACCTCCTGCAGCCTCTTTAGGTGATTGTCTACACGTTCACCATCATATTTAGCTGTACAACCGAGTTTCGGTACTGGCATCCTGCAAAAATCTTCCACTGGTCCTGATTTCGAGCCGATATCATCCACTTTGGCTACATAGGACTCACTTAATTCAGACGGAACTTTTTCAAAAAACCACGGACAAGCTGCAAAAGCTGAGAGCGTGCTTTCGCCCAAGACAAAAAAAGAAAGTGGAAAGCGTACTTTCCTGATATTGTACTCCTGTAGTAATCGTGTACCCGTGGGGGTCCAATTGCAGCATGTTTTCTTATCTGGTATGTTGCAGGACCTAAACACGGAATATAAAATATAGGGTTTCCTGTTGAGTGATATGAAGTTAGGAGTATGCTTAATGGCGAAAGCCGGGTAAGAGCGGGGCTCAATCCCTAATCTCCACAAGACTTCTTGTAGTATTCGTAGTAGTTTTGAACGCAGTCGAGTTTCGAGTTACTATCCAATCGTATTGGGATCTTTCCTCTGAGTTCGCATTGCTTTCAAATGGTTTAGCGCAAATAAAAATCACATCTGAAAACACCACAACTCCAAAATGTATCCGGCTGTCAAAAGTAAAGTCAGGTGACTCCCAACAACCCCAAGTGTCCGACTAAAATTCGATAAAATTGTTCTGTAGACAAACTCGACCAATTTCGCAATATTGTAGCTATATTACAAAGTGACACACCATTCGTTTATGCTGCTCCTGCCTTAAGTCACATCTTTTACATGTGACGCACACACTCGTATAGCGCCGTACATTCCAGATAGCCAATTCAGTGAACAATTGCCAAACAAAAACAATGCAAACTGACACCGCCGTAGATATTCACGGCCGGCGATAGCATTGTTGGACGCATCTGGTGCGACTCACATTTGCATCCTGAATTGGACACCAACACCGCACACAGCATCAGAAATATTATAACATAAATTCAAGCAGCAAAAGGAATCGCCGCCGCCGCCGCCGGCGTCGCCGACAATCTGTTCAGCGTTCCAATTGTTTATTTAATAATAAAACATCCAAAAAGGCCAAACAGCAGTCATACACTACGCACCCAACACAACACAACACAACACGAAAAGAAGAAAAGAACACAGAACACATCCGAAATCTGGCATAAATTAAAGGATTGTCCTCCGACAGCAGCGGCGGCGGAGCACTATATCTATACCACTCATCGTTCCAGGGGTCTTCCTGTTTGCTGAATCATTACTTCAGCTTTTGTCCTCTCCGCGCAGCACATGTAACATGTTCGTTCTCCTGATGCTGCTCCGGTCCGTTCCGGCGTGCTGTGGTGTGAAGTGCAAAGTCACTTTAGTGTCAGACACACACATGTGAGTCAGTCATCAGAGTCTGTCCAAGTGTAGCCGTATCGGAGCGGCGAGAGTCTTGCTGCTGATGTAATACAAACAATGTGCGACAATAATGGGCGTGACTGCGCCGCTGCTATTGCAATTTCCATGGAAATGATAACACACGGACAAAAATTTGGAATCAAGAAAGACCGCATCGCATACGCACATGTGCCAACCAGAACGACGACAAGAGGAACAAACAAACATCCGACCTTGATGGCCAAAGTGGGAAATTTCCTGTTGGTCGCATCGTCTGTCGGTCGTTCGGGTTGGTTGACGTGTGTGAAATTTTCTCGGGAACTGCAACGGTGAACTCATGTTGAGGAAAAATTGGAAAATCGCCGAAAATGACTTTGCGTCCCGCATAGCAATAGGACGCTGCTAAATGCTAAGATACTCAGCATCAGGATGATCCAGCAATTTGGCACATGAATGTGCGATGGATGTGAAGACGTCATGCGAATGCGTGAGTCTGGGATTTTCTGACAATCTCTGGACAATCTGGCGAAATATCCAGATGTGTCACATTTGCGTAGTATGGGCGAGAGAATCTCATCTCCAACCAGATGATGGACTAATTGCTGTTGTTGATTTTATGGTGTGTAGTTGGTGTTGTTGTTTTGTTGTTGCCCGCCGCTGTGAGCGATTAATGACAGCGCGCCTAAATAGTATGGGAATAAGCATTTTACAAAAGTGGCACTATGTCGATTCGAAGAATTGATTCGTTTGCGCGTCAAAGGAGCATGGGAAATTGTTTCGACTTACGAGTATAGGTGGTGTTGTTGTGTTGATTTCTTTTGATCTCGGTCGCAGGTATTACAAATTCCACAACGTAAGTCATTGGTCTGTTAATAGTTAACTTTAGGAAGCTTGATTATTCTCTAAATTACAGTAGAAATGTGTAGTGTTTCCTCTTAAAGGTGCGAAAAAACGGAACGTCTTGATAAAGTAACATAAAGATACATCAGAAGATTATACGAGTCTCGACCCCATGGCTAGTGTATTTTTTTAATAAGTTGCCTACGACTTAGACTTAGTTCCCGGCAGTTGAAGAAGAGTATGAGCGGTGTTGATCCCACAGCAGGCAGAAGAGGTCATGAATCGGCGAACGATGTTAGACCACTTAGTCTATTGTCGTTCCTACTGAAAACGCTGGAACGAATCTTAGACTATCGCATCGAAGATGCGGCTGTATCAAATACCAGTATGCTTACCTTAAAGGCAGGTCCACAAAGACAGCCCTCCACGAGGTGGTACGCACAATTAAAAACTCCCTTCATATCAAGCAATACACCCTTGCCACCTTTTTAGATATAGAAGGCACCTTAAACAATGTCCACATTGATGCCATTCAGGAGGCTCTTACTCAGTTATGGGGAAGTAACTTATAATACAGTGAATCATCTCCATGCTAGGTAGCAGGGTGATCCATGGCAATCTGGGTGGTAACAGTATCACCAAGTTAGTCGATAGATGCACTCTAAAAAGGAGGGGTAATATCGTCCTTATTGTGGCTGCTGGTAATAAACAAGACGTCCAATGACGTAATGTATTGCGTATGCAGACGATGTGGTGATACTTGTGACAGGACAGTATCCTTCCTTGATTAGTAAGGTCGTGGAAAGGGCTCTAGGCAGGGTTAGCTCCTGGCCCAGTGGCTCTGGTAAAACTGAAATGGTACTTTTCACCACTAAGTCCAAAATACCTGCCCAAACTCAATAGTCAGCGACTCACGCTTACCTCAGAAGCAAAGTATCTCGGCGTAATACTAGCCAGGAAAATCTACTGGAAGTCGAATATAGAATTTGGGGCTAATAAGCCATGTGTTGCCCTATATGCTAGAAGCAAAACCATTGGTAAAACCTCTGTGGCTGTACACAGCAGTGGTGCGCCTTATTCTTACTTATTGGGCGCTGGTCTGGTGGCAGGCGATTAATAAAAAGTACAATGCCAGCAAGATAAAAAGAATACAAAGATCAGCAGATGTTGGCATAACTGGAGCACTTCGGTCCTGTCCCACCGATGCTCTTAGCACAATCCTACACTTATAACCTCCCAACCTATTTATTAAATACGTTGTGGCGTGCAGCGCGGTCCGGCTGAGAAACTGGGTGGTTTGTTACCCAACCAAACGGCTATTGCGATATAATGCAGTTGTTACCAAAGGAGATGATACCATCTTTTATCGACTACTGCACTCTTAACTTTACTTCAATCCGTAAGAAAGAAAAGGAAGTACGGAAGAGCTGTGGGACTTTTTGTTGTAACTGTTCACCAATGGATCCAAGACGAGAAATGGAGCTTACTCTGAAATCCTTAATCTTTCAAGGTTCTACAAAAGTAACTGACTCTGTTAATATCTTCCAGGCGGATCTCTTTGCGATAATAGAGGCATGCAGGGCCCTATCTCATAATACCGCAATAGTGGACAGGATCGATTATCATACAGAATGGCTTTGCTGTCCTAGTGGCAAATGATAGGGTACTTAGAGAATAAATCTTTATGGGTGGTCTATTCGTATGTAGTTGCTCATTCTTACACCGAAGGACCGTCATGAAGACCCAGAATAGTTTCCGAGATTATTGATACTAGATGTCACCAAGATAGCCTTTGTTACCACGGGAGTTGTCTGTGCCCAACGGACCAGGTTTAACCATGAGGTTGACCGAGTCTGAGGACAACTATGGCTGCGGACCTAGTTTGTTCTGGTAACGTAACGTTGGGGCTGAGATTTACTCTCGAAAGAGGGGAATGCCTGACGGAAATAGTTATGAACAGCTTAATGGCGAAAGCTGGGTAAGCGCGTGATGATGATATCCTGATGACGTGTGAGATGGTTAGGTTCCGGATGGATGTGCTGCCAAGGTCTGCTTTGCAATCGTCTAGGCACTCATACCTGAAACAACTGAAGCTATTGATGTAAGACCCTATCCAAGATTGAACTGGTACCACGGTAGTTGTCTTTGCACAACCGATAAGGTTGACTTTCGGGAAAACCGAGTCTAAGAGACCAAGTGGACCTCTTCGGAGGACTTGATCAAGTATGGTCGCGGACCCGGTTTCGTTAGGCGGATGCTTCGTGGGACCTAAATGTTTACTCTCGCAAGAGAGCAACGCTGATAGGACAATGAGTATGCTTCATGCCGAAATCATCACCCGCATAGGCAAGTATATGTATGTCCAATTGACCAACTTTTTCTAGCAAAGAATCGACATCAAAGCACCACAGAAGCGGCGAAAGGACTCCACCTTGTAGGCATCCTCTAGCCACTTCTTACTGTCTGCTTGATGACGGATGTGTAAACTTTTTTTCTTGATTTCATCTTTCGAACGCTGCAATAAGTTCGCAAAATATACGCCATAATTCATTTTTCTTTCTGAAGATAGTCAATGAAAATTATCCCACGCGTATCCAAAAAACTGACGCCATGACCTTGCCTGAAGATTGAATTGTCTTCGCCTTCTTTGGAGCCGATTCTCCCCTTTCAGTCCATTGTTTTGACCGTTCCTCCGTCTCGGGTGCTGATGTGATGTGATGAACCCATGTTTCATTCACGGTTATGAATTGACGTAAAAACCTTTCTTTATTGCTGTGTAACTTTGCCAAACACTCGATTGGAATATCCTCACGATACTATTTTAAATCATATTGTGAGATTTCGCGGCACCCATCTTGCGCACAGTCTTCTCTTGTCCAAATTATCAGTCAAAATGTGATGAACAGCACTTTTTTAAAATTCCTGCCATATCTGCTAGGTCACACACATTTTCAGTCGACGGTCATCCAATACCATTTTGTGGAGTTCTTTTTAACCATTTCTGCTGTACTCACCTCATTTGGTCGACCACTGCGATGTTTGTCTTGACAGCTCGTACGGCCTCGCTTAAACTCTGGAACCAAATATTTAATTGTTTTAAAGGAAAGATCAGACTCCCTAGAGTAGAATCTAGCTCCGTTTTGATGTTGCTTGGATTAAGGCCTTTCTTTCAAATGAAAGTATTATATTACATTACGATGACAAATTTTAAAACTTCATTGAGAGCGTTCACTTTTGATAGCTGTTGCCGTACCAATACTAAACAACGTAGCTTCGTCAAACGTCAAATTTAAGATTTGTTAAGTTGGTAGTTTCTACCACAGTTATTCTTTTTAAAGAACAACCGCTATATATACGTCAGGTCGGGTACTTCTCGGACTACCCTCGTAAATTTGTATGAAATTCGGTATGGTCTTATGTGGGTCCTCTGGGGGTCTTTTGGGGTATATTGAGGGTCTTTTGATGGTCCTTTAGAGGTATTTTGAGGATATTTTGTGGATCTTTCGGGGTTCTCTTTGGGGGTCTTTTGGGGGTCTTTTTAAGGTCTTTTGATGGTTTTTTGACGGTTTTTAAACGTCTTTTGAGGGTCTATTTTGGATGTTTTGAAGAGTACTTATAGGGTCTCTTAGAGTCTTTTGGCGGTCTTTCGGGGGCCCTTGAAGAATCTTTTGATGGTCTTTTGGGGGTCTTTTGAGGTCTTTTGGGGGTGTTTTCGTGGTATATTGGGGCTCTTTTGGGGGTGTTTTGGGAAGTATTTTGAGTATCTTTTGAAGGTCGTTTGGGGGTCTTTTCAGAATCTTTTGGGGAGTCTTTAATGACTTGTTTGGGGGTCCTTAATGATTCTTTTGAGGGTCTTTTGGTGACCTTTTGGGGGTCTTTTGAAGATCTTTCGGAGGTATTTTTATGTTTTTTTTGTTACTTTGGGGTCTGTTGATGGTCTCTTGGGGTCTTTTGTAGGTCTTTTTGCCAATAACATCAAGTAAGTTTCACTTCAACCGTGCGTAAAAGATACACGCACTGTTTTTTATTTGTTTGGTTGTTTGGAGCTGATGGTTTTCCGACACTGGAATAGGCGGCATACAATTGACCATGTGAGTGGTATAGATTTCCAAAGTTAATGCCGCAAACACTTAATGACTGCCCTTGTGATTGAATGGCGTGTTGATCGGAATTATTGGGATGCGTTGCTTTTAAATTAGAAATGAAATAACGGCTTTTGCTGTTCAGTTCAAGAATCAACACAAAAGTAAAAAGAAATTTATTTTTATTTTAATTTAGGCTGGAGTGCGTTTTTCCAGATTTTTCATTTTACCAAAAATTGAATTGAATAAGTTATTCCTCAAAAAATATCCAATTTATCGTTTTGCAAATTTTTCTAAACTCTTTTGTAATTTTCCCGAGTTTTCTTTTGCTAAAAATATCTCCGAGAGCGTAACGAACAAAACAAAAAAATAATCAACCAAATATGTCGTTCCTATTGTCAGTTATGATCGAGAGTGCATACAAAAATTATGATTTTTGCTGTTTGTCCGAATTTTTTCACTTTTCTTTGGTTCATTACTTTCATTTTTTCATTTCATTATCTTTCTTTCCCAGAATCATAACGAACAAAACAAAGAAAGGATTACGCAAAACCATCGTTCGAATCGTGAGTTATGGTCGCGAGTTCATACAAAAATCAAAAAGACGTACTTTCAGTTTTTTCCGAATATTCCAATTTTTTGCAATTCCGCATAAACCTTACTCGGACTGTGGCGAACATTATAAATAAAAATGAGCCAAATCGTTTCAGCCGTTCTCAAGTGATGCGGTTACCAACGAACAGCATTTCATTTTCATATATATAGATGTTTACCGCTGCACGTAAAAAAACGTTTCATTCGTCATCGCAAAGTAGCGGTACAGCTAATTGACGTTACCGACCACACCAAACGCTGCCTAGGGAACTAACGCCTTCTGATTTGTAAAGAAAACGTTTTAGTGACGTCATCCATGGCTATATTACGACAGCTAGATAAAGGGCACCGCTTTTTTAGGAAACAATATAAAAGTCGGCAACGTTTATAAAAGGCGACTGCTGATTGCCAAGTAATTGGCTTCTCAAAGCTGCTCTCTGCGATACGTCTTCGTCGCCTGCATCGGGGACCGGCCCTTTGCATATATTTTTGTATCATGGATCTCCTCATATCTACCCGTATATTACGGTAATTTAAAATTAAGCTCATAAAGCGCAATTCTGTTATCGCGTTAAATAAAATTAATATTGCAATCAGCTGCCGAAAACCCATCTAAGATCGCCCATTAACCTCTTTCACTTTATCTAAGCATCCCGATCTAGGTATCGAACTGAACTCTTATGAGTTACCTCAGCTTAACCGATTCGAGAAGGTTAGCTTCTCTTTCTCTCTCGTTGTTTTTTTTTCCACACAAAGCACAAGCGCGCGCATTTCATCCGATCATCTGCGTTTATCGCACCAAATTAATTGAAGTCCAACCGGCATATTGGCTGTTGCTGTGTGGCTATTAATTTCCGAGATGGCTCGCCCTTTACCGTGCGCCCGGTCATATTGAAGCACCTGACTGACAGACGTGACCGCACGCAGTAATTATTTTGAAGAAATTTTTTGAGAACAATGAATACGGCCATCAGCAGGAGCAGCAGGCAGATTGCAATATTTCTTGGTAAGGTGAGGAGGTGCAATGCCACGACGACATTACAGCCGGTGCGTCGTCTTCGGCGACGTTCATTTAAGAAGTGTTGCAGTATTCCTTCCCGTTCCCGGACAACAAACCAACAACACATTCAATAACCGAAAAATGTTAAATAATACCTAGCATGCTGTTATTGAGCTGGCTGAGTGCTCAAGAATTTACTGCACAGAGGAGACCAGTTTTATGAGTACGAGCGCCGCCGTTTTTGGCCATCGCATAAATGCTGCGGTAGTCACGCGAACTTCTGCCGATGACGATGATGACGACGACGACGACGATGGCACACATGCCGAGCACTCCCCGGTCATGAAACATATGTCGACGGCATCACCGCATTCAGGCACCATCATCGCAAGATGACGATGCGACAATAACGATGACAAAAGTTCCCATCCGCAGACCGGCCAGCCAAGCAGGCACATCATGATAAACGGGTTGCGGTGATAGAGGGTAGCAAAGGTGTCGAACATCGGTTCGTCGTGTGCTTTACATTGTACTCGTACCTCGCATGTTGCTGATGCTTGCACCAGAAATCGCTAATTACAACCTGAAAGCTTGTTGGTTGTTTTACCCTAATATCCGTGCAATTTAGCAAAACCCCAAAATGTTCAAATGCAGATGGTAATTCGCGCATCTAGTGCGGTTCACACGGGCACGGGGCACCTGTCGATCGGCACAGGCCACAGAGTGGTGCGGTTAGCGATGGTTGTTACATGAGGAACACCACCATTACCGCCACCACGAATGGGCGATACTTCTGACGCTATAGTTAATTTTTGGAAATTAAGAACGCACCTCTCAATATCGTGTTATCACATCGATGCGTGCTGGTCACAGCCAGCGATCCTTTACATAATTATTTATATACTCATTATGTGTAAAGGACAAAGTGAGGTGCAATTTACGGTAATACGTTGATCGTAGTTTTTTTCTTCTTCGAATTAACGGTGTCGGGGGACTTCAGCATTTAAATGGACAAGTTTTTACTTTAATTCAATTAAACGATCGTTTTAATGCCAGCGAACAACATAATTTTAAGGACACTGAGCACAGTAATTTCGCAATGCAAATGTAATTGCTTTTTGCGGCATTAATAATTAAATAATTCTGTTGTAGTAGCCTTGGAAAAGAGCCAACAAGCATGCGCAACGTTGTTCCTTTAATTATAGTTTCAGTATTCCTCGCAATGATATTAACCCACCAAATTGTGGTTCACACATGCGAGTATAATATAATTCAGTTATTGCAGCTTCTTAAGCCAAGTTACAAATTGTTTAATTAAACATTTATGTTACCATTATGGTGGTAATACCACTATTATCATCTTCAGATGTTTTCCGGTTAAAAAAAAAACAACCCATAAAAATTACAAATTAAAAAATGCAAATTCTCTAACCGGAGATACACATGTATGCAAATGTAAATATATAACAAGTAAATGTAAAAAAAGTTTCGTTTCTTGGGTACAAACTTTTATGTATACATCGAAACACCCCACACAGTCACAGTTATTTGGTAATAATCGCCACAATATCTGTTTTTGTGGTCGGGCAAAATATTTTCATTTTTCCACGCATCACACGCGCCACACTCGACTCGCGATACGCGTCGAAACACCCCACACAGTCACAGTTATTTGGTAATAATCGCCACAATATCTGTTTTTGTGGTCGGGCAAAATATTTTCTTTTTTCCACGCATCACACGCGCCACACTCGAGATACACGCGTCAAACGTGGCATATAAAAATTGGCAACTGACATTGAGCTGCTCATGCCCTCTAGGTCGCGCGAAAGGTGGTTAAAAAAGACCTAAAAAACGTGAAAATGGCGTGATTTGAACCCATCACACGCGCCAGACTCAAAACGCGACACGCGTCATAGGCGGCATATTACAAATTCATTCTATTTTGAACTTACAACCTTAGGCAGGTAATGGAAAAATGTCTAGAGTTTCAAAACTCACTACACCATCTCTTTATAGACTATGATAGGACCGTGCCGCCATGGCTCAGTGGTTAAGTGCATGGATTTCTGAGCAGGGGGTTCGTAGTTCGAATCCCAGAAAAGTATTTTTCACGGTACTACCTCTCGCGAATGTCTGACAACCATCACAGAGTAGTAACGTGTCACAAAATTCTTCCCAATTCGCCGTTCGGATACGGCATTAAACTTTAGGTCCCTTCCATTTTGTGCAAAAATAAACAAAAAGACCCTCAAAATACCCCCAAAGGACGCTTAAAAGACCATTAAAACACCCTCAAAAGAACCCCAAAAGACTCTCAGAGGACCTCCAAAAGACCCAGATAAGACTCATTAAAAGACCCCAAAAAGACCCTCAAAAGACCACCAAAAGTTCCTAAAAAGACCCCAGAAAGACTACCAAAAGCCCACCAAAAGACCCTCAAAATACCCCCCAAGGACCCTTAAAAGACCGTCAAAACACCCTCAAAAGAACCCCAAAAGACCCTCAGAGGATCTCCAAAAGACCCACGAAAGACCCTGATAAGACTCATTAAAAGACTCCCAAAAGAATAACTCCAAATAAGATTTATGTTAGGTGTAAAAGAAAGTGGCAATATAATTTCCAGACGGTTAAAAGAAATAAGAGACGATATTGGACGGATAGCTATTCGGAGCTATGTTTTACTCGAACGTTTTCTTTTGCTTCGCCATCCTTCCGTTTCTCGTACGATGCACTTGCTTACTACACAACGCTACCTGTTTTCAGTAGCCTAACAAGTACTCCCGTTCTTTCTACATTGTGCTTGCTAGATCGCCCGAGCTGGTCTTGTTCCACTCGAACACCGCAGTTGCTCAGCCATTCATATTCAAGCAATGCTTCCTTTCTTACTACGTTGCATTCCTTGGATATATCGAACTTTACCTGTTCAACCGAGACCTGTTTCAAATACCCGGTTCTATTTATTCGCATCTGTTCATTCCGAACAATCTAGATTCCCATTACAATTTACAATTTTGTCGCATGTACGTACTTGACCACTATTTCGAGTCCGCCTGGTTTCCCCGTATTACTCTGAATAAACACCAGCTCCCTTAATTAGAGTCATAGGTAATTTGAATGATAAAATAAAACGGTGTCCCACCTCTCGCGAATGGGTGACAAACGTTCCGAGAGTAATTAATACCTTGTCACGGAAAGCTTCTCAATTCGCCGTTCGGATCCGGCCTTAAATTGTAGGTCCTTCTCCATTTGTGTCCAAAAAATTAACATGTGCAGCACAAATGGTCGCGAGAAGTTAGGCCTTGGACCGCAATGGTCTGTCGCGCCAAATATTATTATTTTATGAGTCATACATATTTTGCTATACGGTGTGGCTGTTTGGTGGACTGCATTAGATAAAGCGATCGATCGCGACAAACTAAGCAGAGTCCAAAGTTCAGATTGTCTTTGTGTAAGCGAAGCGCTTCGTACAACTCCCTCTGCTGCACTGGACATTCTGCTCAACCTTGCTCCACTCGACATCTTCGGCAGACAACTAGCTGCAAGCGCGGCTACTCGCCTCAGAGCAATCTCTCAGTGGACCGCGAATGATTTCGGCCATGAATTTAGTCAAGAATCCACTTGTCAACTTAGACTACATCATTCCTCAACGCCACTTCAACAAAAACTTCCAGGTAACCATCCCCTCCAGGTCTTCTTGGGAGGAAGGAAAATTGGAAAAATTAAGGAATTCACTCCTACACACCGGGTCGAAAACTGTCGAAGGGGTTGGCGGAGGTGTCTTTTCAAAGAGACTTAATCTAAGTCTCTCTTTTTCCGTCTTCCTGATCACTGTAGTGTTTTCCAAGCGGAAATCATGGCTATTAAGGAAGCCTTGTCTTGGCTGAAGAGTAATGTCATATCTGTTAAGGATTTCCACATTTTCTCGGATAGCCAGGCTGCGCTAAACTCTATGGAATCAGTCTCCACAAATTCCATTCTGGCCTGGAATTGCCGATCGTCTCTTGAGGAGATGGCGGAGCATTTCAACATTCACATGTGCTGGGTGCCGGGGCATAGAGACATTCCTGGTAATTGTATGGCTGATGAATTCGCCAAAAATGGAACCACATGCCGATCGCTACGTGCAATCTCGGGATGCTATAATAAAAATTATATGTAGATGGTCAAACGGTACAACTTGCATAGCAACGAAGCAGATCTGGCGCAAGCTAGATCCGAAACGCTCCAAGTGTTTGATATCTCAAAACAAACTGCACATTATTGCCATTATAGGTGTCATAACTGGACACTGTCTCATAGGCAAGCATGCAGAATAGGAGGCTTTTCCAACGTTTTCTGCAGAAGCTGCATGGATGAGAGAGGAAACCACTCTCCATCTACTTTGAATGTGCCCAGCCCTCTCGAATAGGCGGAAGCTCCATCTGGGAGCGTTCTTTTTCAACGATCTCAACGATCTAACCCACATTGACATAAATAGTCTATCGCGCTTCATACGAAGCTCCAAATGGCTCAACGAGTAGGCGTGGGATTTTCTAGATCCTTGTGGTATCACAACGGACCTTCAAGTGCGTCGGTTTTGACTGACGGCCACTTCAACCTAACCTAACCTAAGGGGGTGATCGGCGAGCGTCACCCGAACAAACAATGTTATAGCATTCAAGAATTTAATTGTTTACCTATTTCTTTGAGATGATACGCGTATTTACATACGATGCTCTCCAAAAAGATAACTAATTGTGTTAAACCCAACCAATTTCTTTCGTACAAATAAAATCGATATTCAATAAATATGTACATATATGCAAGGTATGTATTTTCTAGTTTTTAGTTAACTTCTGTAACTCTTTTTTTTTAATTTGTTATCCCATGAGATTCGTTTTAGAGAACTTCCACTGTATTTCCATATTTTGATGCGTGGTCGCCGGTTTTTAGGCCAATCTACCGTGGAACCTGTGGGAAAACACGCGATGGTGCGAATAGTTGGAAGAGGGGATGATCTCATTTTGGGATTAAAGGAGAGAAGCTTAGGAGTGTGTGTGTTTTCGCAGCCTTTACCTACGTTGTGGATTCTGTGCGTGTTCACTGGTTTTTAGGCCGGTGACCACACAGGCGGCCAAGAGATCCCCGGCAACCGGTTTCGAGAGAACTGGTCCTTCGAACCGGATCCTGTGGGAAAAGACGTGACGATGCGAATAGTTGGAGGAGGGGATGATGATTTGTGGCTAAAGAAGAGGGGCTTAGGAGTGTTTCTGTTCTCCACCTTGACCTACGAAGTAGATTCTGTGCGTGGTCGCCGGCAACCACATATGCGGCCAAGAGATCGCCGGCAATCGGCTCGAAAGAACTGTTCCTTCAAACCGGTCGACCGTGGATACAGTGGGAAAACACGTTGTAGTGCGAATAGTTGGTGGAGGAGATGATCTTGTTTTGGGGCTAAAGGAGAGGGGCTTAGGAGTGTTTCTATTCGCCACCTTGACCTACGTAGTAGATTTTGTGCGTAGTCGACGGTTTTTATGGCGGTCTACCGTGGAACATGTGGGAAACTACGCGATGGTGCGAATAGTTGGTTTTGGGGTTAAAAGAGAGGGGGTTAGGAGTGTGTGTGTTCACAGACTTTACCTACGTTGTGGATTCTGTGCGTGGTCGCCGGTTTTTAGGCCGGTGTTGGATATTGATTTATTACTTGGAGAACGTTAGATATAAGGTGGATTACGTTTTTTTTTTAAGGTGGATATAGTTGACATGTTCACGCGGATACCACGTCGTGAAGAGTTGAACGAAATAATAATGGACAAGGTAGAGAAGGGGTCTGCAAACCTATCCAAATTGTAGTAACGTAACAGAATTAGTCGAAAGATATACAACACTAAGCTATAAGCTCTTGTAAGGAATTGTTGTTGTTGACACCATAATTATTCAGAATGTGTCAGTAGGTCTTTTGCGGGTAAAATCAAAGATAGTATCATATGAGTGATCGCATTGCGGGATAAATTCAACACCGTATTGTTGCGCTTGCGTACTTTATATTTTAATTCTAAACAATTCGACCGACCTGTTTTTTATGAAGGCTGGACTTTTATTTCTTCAAAAAAAAAAAAAAAAAACAAAAAAAACTACAACTGCAAGTGCAAAAATGTAATTGATACGAAAAGTGCCGACGCATTAAGAGGCTTCTTCGTACTCGAATGTCACATTATCACAAACATTGAAGATTTTTTTTGGCGCTTTAAGCCGCATTCCACGTTACGGCATCGTCCAATATCTTCAGTTTTTTTCTCTCTCGAAAATGACTCAGGATGAGTTGTTAGTAACACGATCGGCTTACTTATCCCTGAACAAGCAAGTACCGATAGTCGACAGGGAATCGAAATAGTTGAGTGATTGATTCTCGAATGATGATGCACATCGATGCACTTCCAAGAGTAAGTTAGCGATGGCCATCGTGTTCGTCGTCTCGTCTCAAAGAAGAACCAAACACAAGACGTGTCCGTGTCTAGCTCTTGTTGTTGAATGTTGACTGGCAGAGGTGTCGATGAACAAAGTGCTATAGAGACAGAGAACGACTAAAACAACAACAAAAACAACAACAACTTAAAATCAACACACAGTCAGTATGGCTATTGTCACTCTTTGGACAATCACAAGAACGGTACGCCATAGCGCAATAGCGAGAAATCGAACACCAAACAGATCGGTCGAGTAGAAATTTGAAATCCTTATATGGACGTTGGTGGATTTAATTTATTTTCATTATCCCTTTGTGCAGGTGCGACACTGACGCTGCTACCTGTCCAAATCAGGTGTGTCGTGTCAAATAGTTTTCCCGCTTTCCGATCGAGACGCATACAGTATTTTGCCATTTTAATGGCAGTCCGGCAGACAAGTTGATCCTTTTTCGGGTTTCACTATTGACTGAGACGAGAAGACAACAATTGGTAATTGCCGTCTTATTACACAATGTGTAGTTTATGGGACAGCTTTGTTAGGTGGAGGCATTTCAGGCTGAACACATACACATTTACGCACGCACGCACGCACAATGTTAAAAAGAATAACCATTTTGTTTGTTTGATTTTGCCGCGTCCTCGCCGTCAAGATTGATCAAAATCCAAAACCAATATTAGATGGAGCGAGGATTAGAAATGGTTTCTTAAAAACAACCACTTTGTCCCTACTCGTAAATTACGGTTTGCTGTTGACCAACAGTAGTTTTGAGCGTGATTGTTTTTCTGTGAATTCTATGTATTCTTTAAATTTAATAACGGGAGTTTGAAGCTGAAGCTAGAAGCGTTTAGCAATAGAACATGTAAGTGTGGTCAAATTAAGGACTACAACTGAATATCCTGCTTACAGACGCAGGCACCAACCAAGCGTATACTTTGTTCTGCTCTTTTTTAAATGTGAGGCTTTGGATTTTGTGTCGCACCCTCGTTCTTTCAATGAAAACGTCCCGAGACTGGAGTTCTCTTGGTGACCTGATATCTGGATAGACTTGTAATAAAATACTTTTGGGTTGATACTTGCTCCATCGTCAGATTAAATTGTAGGCAGGCCAAAAGCATCTGAAAGTGCGATCTAAAAAGATCTATTGTATCATAGGGTGTAACTAATCTAAGAGACTTACTACCTCCCTAATGTAGGATAGTATGTCCTTAGTGGCAGAGTTTCGCATCTCCGCCGATGAACATATATTGTCTTATTGAAAATACGTCTACTTAACCAGATCAATGCTGGATAATCTCAGAGAATGTGCACGAATGATTCAACATCCTCCGAGCAGAACCTACATTCAGTGTCCAGTTTACATTATAAGACGTAAAGTACGCGATGTAGCCTGATCTGTGTAGATCGGCTAGAAGGTTGACTTTGACGATTGACCATAGAAGGGGAAAAAGGACACCTCCTTAGCTGCGGTCACCGACACAGACCCTCGGCTTTCAAGCATGACCCTTATCCATTGGTGGGTCGGGTCCTCGATAACTCTGCTACTGCTTGCTCTTGCTATTGAACAGTGTTATCGAAAGCACCCTCAATGTAAAGGAAAGCACACAGAGCTTTTTATTTGGAACGAAAAGGCACCCTCTGTGCTTTTACCTATTCTGTATGCATACTGACTTGGGTGTGCTAGACGAACCTAGCCAGGCTCTGATATGAACATCAATAAGTTTAAGTGTATGATTTAGGCCTATTGCCTGGCTTAGGGACAAATATTACGTTTACCTTTCTCCAGGTATACGGAATGTGACCAGCCAGCCGGTCGTTTCACCAGGGAACTTTACGTTTGCTCAGACTGCTTTGGGTACACAGCTGCCGTAGTAGGAGGCAAGCAACACATCATTTAACTGATATGCTGCCTCATCTAGGTCCCCTATGGACTCGATAGGTGAAGGAAGCATATCTTTCTTGGAGAGGACAAGTCCCCGATAAAGATTCCAGTCCGTAGACTTGGGATCGTATCTTGAAGAAGTATGTACGAATCTGCCTGGTAGGCCAAACCTGATGTGTTGATGATCAGACAAAGAGGCTTCATCTGACACATGCCACTTTTCGATATAGATATAAATGGATTGGCGAGTGTGAAGTCAAGTACCTCTTCGCGAATCAAATTTATGAATGTGGGTTTCGAGCCTTTATAATTTATACATTACTACTAATGAGACTCACCCCTTCTGTTGATGTCACTACTGCCCCAGACAACGTGATAAGCGTTTGCATCACAACCTATAATGTATTGTCGGTTGTTGTCCTAGCAGTATTGTATGAACTTCTGGACGTCGATGGGCGGTAAGTTTTCGATCGCCGGAGAAGTACGCCGAGGGACACACGATGTTATTTGATCCCCTTTCGGTTGGAATATCTACTAATAGTGCCACCAGTTCCTTCGTCATGAATTCTGGAATTTGAAGATTGATTGATTAAGCAGGCCGCCCTTGGTGCTTGCTCCTCGCATTTGAAGATTAGCTTACTTACCTTATTTTGTAGACCTTTGATTTCTCCGCTAATAACCCAGAGTTCTTGGATGGGGCCAAGGGTTATGTTGTCTGCAGCGAATCTATTGCTAACGGTAGCGGACGCGCCGTTAGGGTGATATAAATTCGCTTGTAACACCCTAATGGTGCTCATTTATCCTCTATTGAGGATCTAGCCTGCCGGAGTAATTGGGTTTTTTTAGGGCCTTTTATTTTGCGGAAAGCAGTCGGGGTTTGACCCAGTGGTCTGTTTTTAACCGACTCATCTTTCTTCCGATTTATGAGCCCAGTGGCACCGCTTTTCGGAATAGAAGATCCGGCCATGTTACCGGTGGTACGAGGTACACTCGTACTCGATAGTGACCCAAAGGTCCTATTATCGGTTTGAAAACTCTGTTGCCAGAAGAGCTTGGACCAGGACTTGCATGTCCAGTGGCTCTGCTAGTCGAAGGAGTTGGTCTAAGGGTATTCATAGAAGAGTCATAGAGAGTAGCGCTGTTGGTCGAAGGGGATTGTTGTGATGCCATGAAACCACCGCGTTGTTGCAGGAACTGTAGTCCATCTTATGACTTCCCAATATAAGAACATCCGGATTTATCCGAGAAACCGCTGGAGACATCAACAAGTGTGGATGCATCAGAATCAGAGGCTGTAGATTCTACATCTTCTAATCCGACACACTCGCGAGTTACGGATGTGGCCTGTATAACAACGCCGTCCGAGACTTCAGCTGCTTGACAACAGACCGAGGTTTTGAAAGCACAACAGCTTCTTGGGATACAACGGCTTGCCTTACAGAAGGATGCGAGGTTGATGCAGTTTGAGATGCATCGGTCTCATAAATTTTTTTTAAATTATCAACTTTGATACCCACGGGAAAAAGGGTCACCCATGACAGAGCCCGTTTGCCATGGGAAGACTGGTTTAAACCGAAGGTAGCAAGGTATTCGGAGTTCGCTTACTAGCGATTAAGCTCCCTCTTAGCCATGCAACCATCGGCGTAAGCTGTTCCACCTTGGATAAGGAAAACCTTTGACTGAGGATAGGACTAGTCTGCTGTCTCAAACCCTCTTCCTTTAGCCGGGCTTGAGACCGGCATGCTACCATCGTATTTAGGCTGAGTGGTCTTGTATTTACTGCAAGACCATGACCATTTTTGCTTATCAGTAACTAACACCAACATTCACTAACATTCCCTAAATCAAAATCACTTCTACACGATCTTCTTCACGTTCCACTTCATTAATTTATTGTAATTTATGCTGGAAAGCGTTTAGTGGTTTGTGTACTGGATATTTGGATTGATCAGCACTGTGTAGCGGACAGTCGATAGATTAAAGCATCATGTCGTACTTTCGTAACGCTCTCAATTTCACCCTCTACTAAAAACAGTATAACTTCAAAAATGTTGCCTGGTGTTCTTATAAAAATTATTAATTCATTGAATAAATTGAAATTTTGAAATACAAAAGGATCGAAAACGTCCACTAACAATCCCCCAGATAACATACCAGCTGTCTTCTTCTTTCTTTCCTTTACTCCGCGGGGGAGCATAGGGCTTCTACAAACGCCCGCCAACGAACTCAATTTAACGCCTGAGGTTTCAAGAGACGCCACTCGGTCCCCTGGGATCTTGCTCCCTCTTCAATTGTCCTTTTCCATGTCTTACTAGGACGGCCAACTCGACGGCTTCCTTGTGGATTCCAGTCGAGCGCTAGTTTCGTAATGTCGTCCGCTGGTTTTCTCAAAGTGTGGCCAATCCAGCTCCATTTTCGTCATCTGATGATGATCGCGATTGCTTCCTGTTGTGTTACTCTCCGCAAGTCTTGACTGGTGATAATGTCCGGCCATCTTATTCTCACTATCCTCCTTAAGCACTTGTTGACGAATACTTGGAGGCGCGTCGCAATTGACTTTTCACGTTTCGCAGCCATACAAGAGTACTGAGAGAACGTTAGGTCTGAAGATCATTAGCTTTAGATTCCGGCTGTACTCTCCTTATTTTGTATGGCATTCCTTCTTCTCAGCTCAACTTTGTTTTTCATGTGCCCATTGCTGTTTAACTTAAACTCCTGGTTATTATCCTAAGCAGTACGATTATTAACAAAAAAAAAACATAAAACTTCGATGTAGAGATTAGAGATCCCTTTTCAAGAAACCCTTTTTAAAATTCCCTGTAAGTTCAGCTCATAAGAAATAAGGTGCCATGAGTGAACGGCCATATTTAGGTTTAAGTAAATACCGTTATTTGCGTGACTTCGTCTCACATCTCTAAAATCGGAACGAATTCGTGTGGGCGAATTTGCCAAAATTCATATGCGATAGATATCTAACCTACCTAATGAAATCGTTTTTCTCTGCGCTCCACGCATTCGGTATATTATGGAATCATCCAACCTGTAATTTGGCCAAAAGAGAATTCCAATTAATTCTCATCCCACGACACGACTGATGGTCAGATAGTGCAACAACACGGGCAATCAGTCTGACCAGCCATACATGCTCTCAACATGATTTGCTGTGCTGTTAGCGGTGGCCGGCCGGTGCAACGCCGATAACACATAATTATCATTCTGGAATAGGGATGAGCGGTTTACTGATGATGATGACTCATAATGTAGACGAGTATACTGCAAACCTACCTACATACTCAGACACATCTACAAATTACGTATTTATGTGGAGCAAATCCTTCGCTGTTGCTTATGGCCTGAGGAAATCTCATAATTTTTTTTGTTCTCGTGCTGCTGCTGCTGACTACTCTAAGGAATGCCCAGCGGAGCGCCTGAACTCCCCGTGAGAGAATCGAATCTTTTGCATGATGATGTCCATCGCAGTTGACTCAAGCGCGTGTGTACGGCAACCGACGACTAGAATTGCATGCCAAACCGGCCAAAAGCCATCAATTAGACCGATTGAATAAGGAATGGTGGCCGGGCTACCGCCAACCAACCGCTCTTACTGATGCAGCCAAGAAGAAAACTTTCTGTCTTATTGGGGGCGGTTGTTCTCGAAAACGTTCGATTTCATTTTTTTTATAGTCGGGAAGCGTTCGTGCGGCAGTTTACAGCGAATTTCTTGGTTTTTTTTTATTTCCTGAAATTTGTGTTCGTATCAATATCGTTGGCATTGCGTGCGGCTAACAGAACTTTGTTTCTTCCTTTTGACAAAAAAAAAATATAGAGTCGTTCAACACATTCACGGTAATATATTCTGGGGGTTGTTGAATTATCCGAATGCCCAACATTGGTCCTTCGATTTGTGCTCCACTAAATTTGGAGCATTAATATGAAGAATTAAAACCTTTCGACATTCTTGGTATTTTATTTTGTTAAAAGACCTATTCCCAAATGGCCGACACTGCGGCCGGAAAAGATCTGTTGTGCCAATATCGCTACCTTGGGTTTAATCCGTGATCAGTAAAGACTTATCAATTCCAGGAACCCTACCATGAAATATGCATTTCTTTTTATAATTTGCACATTATTAACCTCCTAATGCTAGGCTATATGGTTGAAACAGCGGTGGTGTCAAGGTTAAGGAGGTAAAAAGAGGAGATAGCTGTGGACTTGTTCTTGGGCTAGTGCTAGTGCTTGTGCATGTCCTTGTGATTGTGCTTGTGCTTTTGCTTTTGCTTGTGCTTGTGCATGTCCTTGTGATGTGATTGTGATTGTGTTCATGTAGCCGTGAGTCAGGACATAGATCCAGTATAAAGACCTTTAATCATTGGCTTCGCAGTTCTTTTCAACCAACTTATTAAGTAACCTTACAATAAAACTTTCGTTAGCTATCAAACCTATCTGCTCCACTGCCGTATCTTACGATGATGCACATTCACATCCGGGATGTTTGCCGACAAAATAATGAATCTGAGTTTCGTATACCTAGATGCTGTGCACAGGGGCAATTGTGTCGTCATGCACCCTGATTTTGGATACATTGACATGGTTGACCGCACACAGTAACCTTTTCTTATTGTCTCAATAGCCTATAAGGTCAACTGTACAAAACTACGTGCCATGTCCTCGGCTACTTCAGCATTGAAAGCCATTCAATTGAAATCAAATTCGAAGTGACCAGTGTCGGTGCTCATTTATTCTGTACTTTGTAGTCATACTCACTGTAATCACGTTTTTATGAATTGTGAACGATAGAATGTGCTGTATTTATTTTTTTTTAATTCTCTATATTAACTTCACTTGCCCGTGTGTTTGTGGATTTGTGGATTTGTGTGTCATGGATCTTGCGATCAATTTTTGACCCACTTCCCAAAGTCCTATTTTATTGAAATGCACACATGCATATCTCCGATGACAACACTTTCTATTAAAATTTGAGGGCCCTCGGGCCACGGGGTCGGTGGGCTCCCCTACAAATATTTTACACAATTTTACTCAAATTTTCAAAATTTATACACTTGTGTATCTCTGATATACAATACTTTTTGTAAAAATTTGGAGAACCCGGGCCCGGGTTCGTGGGGCCCCATAACTTTTTTTAAAAAAATTATCCCGATTTTCTTCAAATTTAATACACACGTGTCTCTCCGATAGACAAAACTTTTTGCAAAAAATTTGGAGACCCTGGGTCCCGGGGTCGTGGGGCCCCAAAATTTAAAAAAAAAATTAACCCGATTTTTTTTAAATTTTATATACGTGTGAATCTCCGATGGACAACACTTTTTGCAAAAAATTTGGAGACAGGGTTTTGAGGGTCATAAGGCCCCAACAAATTTTTTAAAAAACTTAACCCGATTTTTTTAAAATTTTATATACGTGTATATCTCTGATGGACAACACTTTTTGCAAAAATTTTGGAGACAGGGTTTGGAGGGTCATAAGGCCCCAACAAATTTTTTAAAAAACTTAACCCGATATTTTTAAAATTTTATATACGTGTGTATCTCCGATGGACAACATTTTTTGTAAAGTTTTTGGAGTGAGCACCCCTGAGGTCCGAGGGGTGCCCATATAATTTTTTTAAAAATTAGATCGATTTTCTTCAAATTTTAACACCCATCTCCTATTAGAGAATTTACATGAAAAATTGTATTTTTATGGGTTGTTTTTTTTTTCTATTTCATAGTCACAGCATGTTGGTGAAATAGTTTTTCGTTACTTTTCGAATGGTAATATTTTACTGATTTCACTGCTGCTCGATAATTTCATTACCTGTTAATTTGATCATATTATTTGTGTTGAACATATGCAAAAAATCTAAGTAAATTGGATATATCAAAAAGCCAATAAAAGCTCAGCTGGTTTGACTATGCAATCTTTGTTTTGAAGCCACTTAAAGAGGAGCTAAGCACCTAACTTTTTATTGTGACGCTTTCTAAAAGGAATTTCAAAAAATACTTTTTTAAAACAGCATCCCCATAAAGGTCTTGTCAAACTCACCAACTGAGTCCAAGCGCAAATTCGATTAAAACACGTTTCCAGCAATTGGAATGTAGCAGAAGTTATAATGATTCCTAAAGCAGGCAAATTGCCTCAAGAAGTAGGATCCCTACTTCCTATTATGTCGAAATTGCTCGAAAGAATAATGCTAAAGCGACTGAAACCAATTATTTGAACGCAAACAACTAATCCCAAACCACCAAATTGGCTCTAGAGACAGCCACTCAACTATAGACTTAATCCACAGAATCACTGACGCAATAGAAAATGTAGAGGAAAGGAATGTTTACTCTGCCAATTTTCTCGAAGTAGCTCAAGCCTTTGACAAGGTTTGGCATGAAGGACTTTTGTACAAACTTGAAACAACGATACTGCAAGATACTTAGATCTTATTTGACACAACGCTTCTTCCGAATTAAGCAATATGATGCTTATTCTGATCTAAAGCAAATAAAAGCAGGTGTTCCTCAGGGAAGTATCTTCGGTCCAGCATTATACCTTCTATTCATCATTGATCTTCCTACTCCAACAAGCAATTTAATCGTCACATTTGCTAACTATACTGTTGCCATCGGTGAAACTACAAGTTGCGATAAACGCCATTGAAAAGAAAACGACATTAAAATAAATGCCGCCAAAACTATGTATGTTGCCTTCACCAACAAAAATATTCGACATATCCCGATTCTTATAATTAATACACAGATCCCGTGGGCTCCACGGTACCAGACGTCTCTGGTCAGATTTTCTTAGCTAACAACGTAGTTAAATTCTGCAGTAGAGTTCCTTACAACTCGGGACTGGTGGGCCTCCATGCATCGCAATATGCACGGATTTACAACTGACTGTTTTTAATCAGTCAGGTGGGGAAACCATATTAGGTTGCCTTCTCGCCCGCCTTTCAAAAGCAAAGTCGGCTTTTTGTTCTGGCGTACTGGACGTCCTTCACATATCCAAATTTCCATTTTTTTCCATGCCATTTTCGCTTTCCGACCATCTAGATTGCCATCTAGATATCATGGCTCCTTCAAGGAGTTCCTTACATTGGCCAAGTCTTCTGTTTTCGAAATCACCGGCCGCCAGCGAGTCACTCTCCAAGAATGGTCTGTTCTTCTATATCTGGTAGACTAGGCTTCTACGGATCACCTCCAGAGCGAGAGGTGAAACACCCATTAAGATCTGCATAGACCCCCCCGTAGAGACTGTGCGACAGACTGGCAAGCATGCGATCAGAGCCACGCGCTGGCAAGAGTTAATATTTACTTTGCCTCTTTCAAGCATAACCGTTTCATACCATACCGGCGCTCCATATGTTGCACAAGCAAATAGGCCACAATATATGATACGCACTGTCGAAAATGAATGCCTATGGAATTTTTAAGGCTCAGCTTAATTGGACTAGTAACTATATTCCTTTTTCGTGCCAAGCAGTGCCTGTGACATCTTAATGTGCCCAGCAAGCTTCATTTATAAAACTGTGCAGTCATTATGCTATCTCCACCAAAGCCTGCGAGACAGATACTTTGCATATCAGCAACTTGTTTTTTTTATTTCTAACTTAGCCCATATGCGACGTACGACCTGAAAGATCTGAGGGTGTCTTTACATTAGGAGACGTACTATCACCCTAATGAACTATAGTACATCCATAGTGGCAGAATTTCTCAACTCCGCTCTCGAGCTTATTTCCTTGTGAAAGATGCGTCTCCTTAACCAAATTAATGCTGGGAATTCACAGAGAATGTACTCGGATGACTCTTCATCTTCCGAACAGAACCTCTACGTTCTGTCTCTGAACCCACACCAATTTTGTTAATGTGATATCGCAAACCACAATGACCTGTTAGAAAACTCACCAGCTTCCTATTGCTATCCCTATTAAAATTAAAGACTTCCTTGTAGCAAAAGGGCCTGAATTATTGTGTGGATTGCCTTAGCCCCGGGATGCTTTCCCAATGGGCCAGACGAAGTTTGTATTCTAACAGTTTATTAGTGGTGTGGCGACAGCCCAGTTGACACCACACTAGGGTTCAGGTCCTATGAACGCAGGTTCCCAGCCAGCCATAGCTAGTTCATCTGCAGATTCGCTGCCTGCAATTCCCTGATGACCAGGGACCAAACCGAGTTTGACTTTGTTTCCTAACTCCGAGTTTTCTAACATTCTTCTTAAGCTTAGCCAGATGATCGTTCCACCAGGGAACCTTACGTTTACACAAACTGGCTTTAAGGACACAACTGTCATGATAGGAAGTCAGTAACACATAATTTAATTGGTACGCTGCCTCATCTAGACTCTATATGTGTGACAAACATATCCAATTTAGAAAGAACAAGTCCCCGATACAGATTCCAGTCCTTAGACTTCTAGATAGTATCTAGAAGAAGCATGTATCAGTTTGACGGATATGTCAAACATGATGTGCTGTTGGTCTGACAGCGAGGCTTCGTCAGACACATGCCAGATAAATGGACTGGCGAGTGTGATGTCGAGTACCTCTTCGCGAATCGCATTTATAAAGGCTGGTTTAGAGCCCTTATTTAAGATTTCTATATTATTACTAATAAGATATTCTAAAAGGCAATTACCCCTTTTATTGATGCCCCTGCTGCCATAGACCTTATAATGTGCATTGTCATCGCAACCTATGAGGTACTGGAGGTTTCTCCTCTGACAGTGCTCTACTAGCTCCTGGATCTTAGTTGGCGGAATGTGTTCGTCGTCGCCGGGGAAGTATGCTGAACCACAGACAATATTATGAGTTCCCCTCTCGGTCGGAAATTCCACTTGCAGCGCCACCAGGTCCTTTGTTATGAATTCTGGAATTGGAAGAATGTTAATTCTCGTGCTGATCAAGCAGGCCTCCCTTGGCAATAACTCCCCGCTTTTAAAAATCAACTTACTTGCCTGATTCCGTAGACCTCTAATAAGTCCGCTTGTAACCGAAGGATCTTGGATGAGACCAAGGGTTATATTTTTTTCGGCGAACCGCCTGCTAAGGGTAGTGGACGCACCACCCTTCACGTGATCCAGATTCGCCAGATGGTCATCATTTCATCAAAAAGCAAAAACTATGAATCTTATGTGCAGCACTAATAGGACACTATACCTGTTATCATCTTCTACACAAAATATGAATCAGTAATGATGAGACCTGCAGATACTGCAATGAAAAAGAGGAGACAATTCAGCACCTCCCCTAGCAGTTTGCCCAGCTCTAATAAAATTAAAAATAAACTATTAGGGTAGAAGATTACCAACAAATTCCAGCCAAAGGAATAAAATTTTGGGCCCAAAGAATAGGGGGCACAATAGACCCATGCAGGTCGCGGTGCAAGTGGCTTCTATACACCCCCAAATTCCCATCGTGTTGTATCGTTAGAGTGCCAATAATATTACGGCTGCTCCAATTAGTGGTAGTGAGGTTCCAAACTTTTCAACAACGCGTCGATCTCTGGAATTGGGCATCTCGGTGACCAGTTTATGGCGAATTTTTGGCAAGGTCTTGGGAGTTTGGGTCAGTATTCCTATAAGATCGCTTTGACAAAAAAAAACAGAAGTTGAACGACAACCAGCTACGATATAACTTTGGTGAGAGGACCCCAAATGTATGTGAGAACGATCCCAAATTTTATCGCAAAATCATTTTCAGGCATATCGACCCATGTAATGCGAAAATGTCATGATGATTTGGTTGTATTGCATTCGCTCGTTTCGGCGCTTCTGTGGAAGACATTTGAGTTATATTGAATTCCATACTTAATGGCTTCGATGGTTCTTTCTTTTTCTTTTCTTCTTGGTATTTCCAACACAAGCAGGCTTGCTTGAAAACAAATAAAAAATGGGGCGCTCTTATTGAAAAATCCAAAAGTTCAAAACTTTAAAGTAATCCTAAGGATTAACACTCCAAGACAGACACCATCAGAATATATTAGATCCCAACTTTTAAGTCAACATTGCTAGACAGAAAGTCGACAGATTCTACGGAAGTTTTCTTTATTTGGAAAGTACTATTGGCTGAAACCAGCAACTGGATGTAAGCTGTGCAAGATTGGAGAGCTAAATCTGCGTTTGAAATGTTCATCTGGACTAGAATTAAGCTAGGATTGCTTGGACCCAATGTATAATCAGAGTACTGATGTATAGATGCGGTACTTAGAAGGTACTCAGTAATGCCACCAGACGAATATCCTGGACTATTGGTATCTCGAACGGACAACTTGGCACGAGAAGAGGAGAAGAACTCATAGACATAACACAATACGAAGAAGAATGTGGAGAAGAAAATGGAGTCACACAGTCATACTCTACAGCGGCGATGATTTGCTACATATGCCATATAGTGTAATCAAATCTGGACAGGGACTATTGAAAAAATTTACTTTGCAATCGTGTTTTGCAAACCGTGCTTTCACTGAAAGGGTGCCGCATAGACCAAGATGCCTTAGGTGGAAGGATGATGTTAAAATAGAACACACATCGTCATGAAATCGGAACCAATGGAGAGATTTTTCGCAGGATGCCATCAAAAATGATGATGATGAAGACCCAATGCAACATTGCATTTGAACAAACCTGCCGCTCAGCAACAGTGTTGCACATAAACGTACACGTACCCTAAAGTGTTCTGCTTTTCCACTTTAGCCAAAAACCATTCATTGTAAATAAGGCAAGGATCAAATTTTTATTACCTCGCGCAAACGAAACATCACAGGCGCATCGCATGAGGCAATTGAGCCATTTTGGTTTCACTAACAGCATTAAATATGAATGGCCAACAACCAAAAAAAAAATGATCTTTTAACATCACTGCAGCAGCAGCACCTGTCACGCGGCATTCTTATCTTAACAACCAATATGCCATTCCCCATAATGATGCGAAACGTGCATTTGCATTCCAAATGCTACAACGCCTTTAACCGCGTAGCCACTTGTTGCTCCATTATTGCACTGCGGGGCTTGCTAATGGCATTGGTTCCCTCCCATATGTGTTTCTCCAGCAACCGACGACCGACCAGCAGGCGTTGGAAATTACATGTTTTTTTAAATCTATACCACCGGAATAGGCATTTCTGGCTAACGACGGTGACACAGAGCATCGTCTTTTGCTGGCAAAACGCCATAATTTTTAGCAGCAGCAACCCAGAAAACCACAGGCAGTTGATCGGCGCTGGATAATAATTGACTCCAAATTTCGACGCACTAACGAAATGTGATACCAAATCGATTGGAAAATGACTTTTTTATTCAAATTTCAGAAGTGCGGCTTGGAAGTAAGAAATGCCCGAGGCGGCACACCTTAAAGCATTCGCTTGGTGTGCGCGATCGGCGGCCGCATATCCGCCAGCAATCGGATCGGGAGAGCGTAAACTCAACTGGACTTGTGTGTCTGTATGTGACTTGTGGTCTGCCGAAAATCCTATTAAGTGAAGTGGTGAGATGAGATGAAATATCACCAGCGGCACAGTGGGACAAGAATCACATTTTTTCGAATTCCTAATGCCGGAAAACTATTGATAGACTTGGAAGTTTTAAGTCAAATGGATAAAAAATTAACTAAGGCTTTTAACGAAAATAAAGCAATAGTCCAGTGGTTCAGAAAAGACCGTTATATTTCTTATTTTCTCTTGAGGTCGTATTCCGCTATTTATATATATATTTGGGAATATTTATATGCGAGGATACCCGTATCGTCTGCGAACGCGACTACGACTGTCTCTTCGTCTTGAGGTATGTCTCTTATGTAAAGCAAGAACCGGATTGGATCGAGAAGGCTACCGTGCGGTACACCGGCGTAAATTTATTATAGCTTCGAATACTCAGTCCCGTATCTAACACGAAAGAGCCTATTGTCAAGATAGGATTCCAGTATTCTGGACAATTTTTCCGGTAAGATAAGCTTAAGCTTATACTTCAGTCCTTCGTGCCATACCTTGTCGAATGCTTGCGATACGTCCAGAAAAGCGCTAGAACATAGCTTTTTCTATTCAAGAGCTGTTTCAATAACATTCGTTATTCGATAAACCTGATCAATTGTGGAATGTTTGACACTAAAACCGAATTGGTTACCCAGGATTAAGGGTCTTTCTTCAATAATATGCTGTAATCGTTTAAGGAGAAGTTTCTCAAAGACCTTAGATTTTATTGGCATTAGCGGGAACAATATCCTGAGAAAATTTCCGATGTATGGTTATCCATTTCATGGTTTCAAAATCGTAGATTTTTTTTTAGATTAAGAAATTTTATTAAAGATTTAGGTATTATACAATTTTGACTTAAAACTAAACTTATAACTATTATTAATAAGTGTCGGCTCAACAATAGGGGCCCGAAGTATTTACATTGTCTTTTTTTTGTATTTCTTTTTATTAAACATTATTTTTGACTACTTAATCTACTTCATGTTATATTTAAAGCAATTTAATTTTAAACAATAAATTTTAAAATAAAATAAAAATGAAAAAAAATATAAGAGGGGGTATAAACAGGGCGATCTTCAGCCTGTGTAATGTTGATTGCTGGCCTTCTCGTAGAAGGAGGCGTCTTGATTATTAAGGATGTCGTCGAATCTAACATCTGTGAATCCTCTGATGTGTATGTACCTGTGACTTGGCTCGATTTCTTCGCTTCTCACGAAGCTTCTCCGTCGACGAATTTCCTCGCCATTTGGAACAAGTGGTCGGTTATTGGCAGCAGACCAGCTGCTTCGTAAAGTCTTGCAGTCGACACAAACTTATAGCTGTTTGGCACCCTCCAGAGTCCTGTATAGATCCTAAGTACCTTCCTTCCGAATAGGGAAATCTTCTTCATCGTTGTTGGTGAGACGGTGAACCATATGGGATAGCCATAGGTTATCACTGGCCTGATGAGCTGCTTGTAGATGAGCAGCCTGGTGTTGTTGGACAGTCCGTTTCGTCTTCTTAGTAGCGGGTGCAACAATTCCCAGGTACTTAGTCTCTGACTTGGTGTTTATTGCCGTGTTATCCGAAAGGGTGAGTTTTAAGGCTCTGCACCGGCTTGCGTTTTTTTCCTTGTTTCGCTTGCTGGTACTCGGTAGCAGATGAGTTCCGTTTTGTTGACGTTGATCTTCAGTCCCCACTTCAGGTAGTACTCCCAAAGATTTCGGAGGTGTTCCTCCACTCTTCGGGCAGCTATCTCAGGAGAGCGGGAAACGGCATACGTGATGGAGTCATCCGCGAAAAGCATCGTCCTTGTTCCGGCTGTATTGGTGGGTTGATCCGCCGGTGAAGATGCTTAATAGGACTGGTCCAAGTCTGGAGCCTTGGGGAACTCCAGCTTTAATCCTTTTCCTTGTCGATGGGCTGCCATACACCTGTACAAAAAAGACCCTGTTAAAAAGAATTTTTTTAATTTTTTTCACAATAAATTGGGAAAACCAAATCTAATAAGTTTGTACAGAAGCCCGTTTGTCCAGACGCTATCGAAAGCTTTTTCGATGTCTAACAAACAGCCTACTGTACTACTTTTGACATTCAGTCCTCGAGTGACGTTACTGTGAAGCTTCATCAAAGGGTGCAGCGTGCTTTTCTCGAAAGCCGAACTGAAAGAAAGGAATTAGATTTCTTTCCGAACAATACGCATTGATCTTTTTACGGATCAAAGACTCCAATACTTTACTGATACAACACAGTAAAGCTATGGGGCGGTAACCAGTTACACTGGAGCGGTCGGTTTTCTTCGGTACTGGTACTACTTTGGCTAGCTTCCAGTTGTCTGGGAAGTATTCATTGTTAAGGCAATTGTTGAATATGATGGTTGACATCAAAATTGCCATACCCGGCAGCTTTTTAAGCAAAAGATTTGAAATTCCGTCAGTGCCCGATGATTTTTTGGAGTTTCCACTCATAAATAAATCACTGACAACAGCTGTCCCGGTAAACATATCCACGTCTACGGGTGCGTTTGCGGGATTGTCTTCGCTGAATTGCACTTCAAAATTTCTTGGGAAAATGGTGTCTTCCACAAGACTTTCAACCTGCTCTACAAAATCTGGAAGATGAGCTGGTGATTGGTCCGTAAAGCTCCTTTCGAAATGGCAGGCAAAGGCTTCGGCTTTTTCAACAGAACTGGATGCTACTTGCTCTCCAAACGTGATACTTTCTGGAATAGAAATACGTTTTCCGATCACAGAATTCAGCTTTTTAAAAGCATCCGGGCCTGGTTTGATGTTCTGAAGTCGTTTGGTCAGTTCATCTTCCTGGTAACTTCGCACAGCTTGACGAAGCATGATTACTGTACAACGCAGTTGCGAAAATACAGACTGATATTCGTCATTAACTGTGTTTAGAGTCCTGTTGAAGATCCTTTGAAGGCGTTTCCTTGTGAGCATATATTGCCTGAATATTCTTACGTAGATGTTGAAAGCGATCCCTGCTAGAGCGAACAGTCGTAGTGTACGGCTCTGTAGTGTACGGCTCTGTAGTGTAAGTGTAAGACTGCTGTAAGTTTTTTTTTCGGATGCACCTGGATGAGTCTTCTATAGATACCAATGGCCCGTACCATTGGCTATGCCCGATTCATATATCTGATAGAACGGCTTCAAGAATTAGAACGGGAAATAACTAAGCTCGCACGACAAGCCTATTGTGGAGTTCCGGCTGGTATTTTGGGTGGACTGGCAGTGGATGCGTTTATCAATGCTAACCGAGATGAGCAATTAAAACTTCATTTGAACTATGTCAGCCAATGTATGCATACGTTCTAAACCTCACCCTTCAGAGAAGCACTATGATAACCGGCCGCGCGTGCTCATAGTTCTCTCAAGTTTTCTTAACAAGAAGTTTACGATTCTGTAGCTTATTGTGGTAGGTAGGCTGACTTCCAGCAATGGCACCTACTAGAACTGTCATAACATGCGGTTTTCCATTACTGCGCTAGATCGGACGATCTTCTTCTTTGTAGTCTGCGTACAAGGTCCGTCTCGTCCAAAGTTCGGACTAAGATCTATGGTTGCAATGCACTTGAAGACGGGATCGAAGTTTGCGAGCAAAGTTTGTTACCTCTTCACTCAGTGTAGCAATTCCTAGATTTTTGTGAATATCACTATTCCTTAGGTACCATGGAGCATGCTCTTAGTGATATATTGATATAGGGCTTAGTTTGGTACAACCCCAAAGTTGTATACCGTATTTCCAAGACAAGTGCTAAAACCTGTTTATATAGAAGCAGTGTGTTATATACGCTATATATATAAGCCAATACATCTCTCTGAACCAGATTTCGAGCTCGTCGCGCTTCTTTTTAACGTTTGACTTCCAATTAATTTTTGCGTCTAGAGTCTTTCATAGATATTTTGCTTCGTTCACATACGGTATTTGCACCGAGTTGATGAAAAGGGGTAAACTATTCACCTTTCTGTATGTAAAATTGACATGTGTTGACTTTGTCTCATTGAGAAGAAATCGCCAGGTCTTTGTCCACTCGCATATTTTGTCTAAAGCCCGTTGAAGTTTTCCCGTTGATGATTCAATAGTATTGCCCGTTGCGAGGATACCCGTATTCTGCGAACGTGGCTATGACTATCTCTTCGTCAGAGTCTCGGATCACTTTCTCCAACGCCAGGATGAAGAGCACGTAGACCATCCCATTCCATTATCGGAACCCGTTATAGATGCTGAATGGGCTTTATAGTGATCCAGTATACTCAGTATACTCAGTACACTCAGTGAGTATACTCAGTGTACTGGTTGTACTGGTTGTAGTGGGTATAGTACAGGAAAGGCAAAAGCACAGAAGGTGCTCTTCACTATGTTGCAAAGAAGATAGAAGGAACTTTTCGTTTCAAGAAAGTGGCCCTGTGTGCCTACCTCGACATTGAGGGCGCATTTGATAACACTGGCTACGACTTTATTGCAATGGCAATCAGTAGCAGAGGTATCAAAAACTCAACCACATTGTATGTGGGCTATGCTGGAAAGTCGAGATATTATTTTCTCCTCGGGAGGAGTGTCTGTGTCTGTGACTGCAGTTAAGGGATGTCCTAAAGCAGGAGTCCTTTCTCCCCTTCTGTGGTCACTAGTCATTGACAATCTTCTAGTCGATCCTCACAAATCAGGCTACAACGCCATTGGCTGTACGGACGATTTGGCAATTTTCATTAGTGGTAAACACTGCAGGCTACTGAGCAAGAGGTTTGTGGTTCGAATCGCAGTAACACCAAAAGTATTTTCCACCTCTCGCGAATGGGTGACAAACGTTCCGAGAGTAATAACTTGTCACGGAAAGCGAATATTATTATTATTAAACACTGCAGAACTATAACAAATGTAATACAGGTTGCTTTACTACACGTTCTTAAATGGTACAGCAGACAAGGACTATCCATCAATACTTGCAAAACCTGTCTAGTGCCTTTCACGAAAAGAATACTGGTCGATTAAGGACCTATCATCATCAAAGGCCCCACGTTAGATTATTCCGGTGAAATTAACTACCTCGGCGTCATTCTTGATAAACGGTTAAACTTCAATTCTCATATCAAGTCCGCCATCGAATATGCCACTAGGGCCCTGTCGGCCAGTAGACATCTCTAGGGCACAACTTGGGTTCTAAATCCTAATATTATAAATTGGATGTATAGAATGACCAACCATAATGAAAGAGACATGTTTTGCACTGTACTGTACTGTTTCGGCAGGTTATTTAAGGTAGAAATATTGGATCGGGCAAACTGGTGCAATGGTGTTCCCGCACTGAACGCTAGAGGTCTGGTTTGGTTCACAGATGGATCGAAGATGGAAACTGGAGTTGGAGCTGGTTTCTTTGGACCCAACACTAAAGCCTCGATACTAATGGGAAACAGTTCCACAGTTTTCCAGGCGAGCGATTGAGATCTGCGCTAGGACTCACCATAGTAAAGTTGTTAAGGTCGCGAGAATGGTTTTCTTTTCAGATAACCAGACAGCACTTAAAGACCTGTCGTTCAATTTAATTGACCCTCTATCAGTCAAAAACTGCTACGATGCACTGCAATCTCTTGCCAGAGACAACAGATTGAAATTCGGTTGGGACCCTGGTCATCAGGGAATTGCAGGCAACGAATCTGCAGATGAATTACCTAGGGCTGGCTCGGAATCTGCGTTCATTTGGAACGTTCATTGGAACTGTGTCAACTGGGCTGCCGCCACAGCACTAATATCTTGTTTGGGAACACAAACTTCATCTGGAACAGTGGGAAAGCGTTCCGGGTCTGACACAATCCAAACAATTAATTAGGACCTTATCCTATAAGGAATCTAAATAGGGATAGCATTAGGAAGATGGCGAGTTATCTAACAATTCATTATGGCTTGCGTGGTCACCTTAACAAAATTGGTGTGCGCTTCAGAGACAGAATGTTGGTTCTGCTCGGAGGATGATGTCATCCGAGCATATTCTCTGCCCAGCCCAGCACTACTTTGGTGAAGGATACACATTTTTCAAAGGGTAATATGATTGACGGAGGTTGAGTTGAGAAAGTCTGCCACTAAGGATATACTATCCTTCACTAGGGAGGTGGTACGTCTCTTAGAGTAAATACACCCTAAAATACAATTGTTCTTTAAGGTCGCAGTGTCTGCCACAAGGGTTAGAGTATTTATATAAAAAAAGTGTCTTATTAACCGAGGCGATACCAAGCTGCGGCGAAAAGATTCAGTAGTTTGAATACCCTGCGTTTAAAAATCTTATTGGAGTCTTCAGATATACAACTTCTATGCCTGTTCCAGTTTTTTATCAGAGAAGTATAAGCTTGTGCCCTTCATATAGGGTGGGTCAACATGTGGAATTTTTTATTTTCTAGTGAAGAGGATTGAGAGGACTAGTTCGGTTTTGTGGGGGTACTATAATTAAAATTAGATTAGGTCGCTATTGGTTCGAATTACCGAGTCTGTATAACTTTTCAGTGATTATTTTTCTTCTAAGCATGGTATGCTTACGCTTAGATTTTCCGATCGTTACTGCTCTCTGCATACCAACCTGATTCCAACTCAAATAAATATTTTTGTTAGAAAAATAAATAAATGTTTTGTAAATGGGCCTCGATTTGCCAACTACTGTATTGGTAAAGCTTGCCTGTCTGACTGCAGTTGTTGTTGGTTGTTGTGCAGCAGAGACTAACTCGGAGTTGTTGAACTGCGCAACCCAGAAAGGCGTAAGAGAAAAAACGACCGCTTAAACCGAAGAACAACAACAAATACGACAACAAGAACTCGATTTCCATCCTGCGGCGATCGGCACTATGGACGATGTTGGTGCGTCTGGCGCGCCACTCATACGCATATGGCAATCAGCATCGCTACATCGCGTATACCTGCATTTATGGACCTTCCGATCTACCTAGTAGGTTAGGCGACCGATTGTGTCCATAATTTCTAAGGTGTTTCGCCGAACAGCACTGCACCGTGCTGCCCGACAACGATGGCTTGCGGGCTCATGCTGCTTCAAAGGAAACCGTAACCAAGCATAGGCTTAGGCACTATCCTGATGGCACTGATGCACACTGCCCGGGCTGATTGTCCGCGTGATGTGAAATCTCAGCTTAGGATTGTTTGACGAGAAACGCTTGTGCTGCATGGTCGCGTCCAGTACGCTGTGAGTTATTTTTCCTTCTCCTCTTCTTGTAGCGTCGTTTTTAACGCCCCCCACTGCGAGCTGGCGCCATTTGGAAACACCTCTACTTGGCACTTGGCATTAACGCCATTAAACGCGATAACGTTGTTTTGTTGTTGTGGCGTCTCGGATAGCTGGGTGTGACTGCTTTACGAACGACGATAACTTTACGCACACGGTGCACGGTGAACGGTGCACCATAGGCGATAGCAATTAATTTCTATTTTGTTCACTCTTTAACACACAACCCAACTAGTTCCGTGTGTGCGTACTTGTAGATGGAGTCGGCTATCTCATCAGCGCCGCCATAAGCAGCTTGTAAAGTCATCCGTTCATCAGGTGACAACGAATGGTGCGTTAATCAATAATTAAAATCCATAAACGCCTTCCTCGTATACGATGTCGATGCTCTGGCGTGGTGTCCAACACGGTTGGGATTAGCTCCGACGCACTGCAGTCGTTAAACGCCACTTTATTAATAGAAATTTATTTTAATATTGAATTTTAAATGATTTCTCATAATAATCTTAATTGGCTAACCATATTGGCTGAGGATTTGAGATGTCGCCGTTTAATGGCAAAGCCACCCGGAGATTAATAGTCGAACAATTTCCGGGATTTAAATTATTTATGAAATTACGTTCGACATTTTGTGCCAGAGTGTGTACTGTACCGTAAATGGTTAATTTATTTGTATTTGGAATTTGGAAGGTGCAGTGCCTATTGATACACATTTGGGAATTGGAGAAGTGTCACACAATTTTCTCATTGGCTTGATGGAAAACATTCCAAGCACCTTTTCTTTCGAACAGATAGTTAGAGATGAAAAGCTCAGCTTACTATGAAAATGTTGAATAGCTGAAAATACGTAGGTACAGAGCATTCGCGCTAAACGTAGACATCCATTGTTTGCACGAGAACGAGGCAACGAGTCATTCAAAGGCCATACTGTAAGAATAAGCTGCTTGATACCTTAGATATGACATGTTGATAGACCGCTGAAAAACTTAAACCTGATAAGTGGGCTACACTTTTTTTTCATAGTGTAGTTTGGAAATCTTCTTTAAGACTTCACATGCGCACCACATTAGCATTAACATGTGCGAGTCTCAGATTTTTCGCTGTTTACTCCCTGCGGTACCACTAATGAGGCATTTATTCGCAAGCCAGTTTTATTTTTGCCTTAGCCTTATAAATCCCTCTGCTTCTTGCAGTCTGTTCATCTCGGCGAAGTAGCTGCATCACGCTGGCTATGAGTTCGTTGATTGTGTTTCAAGTTTCTTCGCTGCTCATCATTGCTTGAATGAGGCCAACTGGACTGACTCGCCCTCCAAGTAGCTGTTCCAGTAATCGCCTCCTGTTATTGAATCTCACGCACTCTTGCAGTACGTTTTCTGCTTTCTATATACTGCCCTTGCAGTAAATTCGCCTGCTTGAACTTGTAAAGATACTCACGAAAGCATCCGTGCCCCGACAAGAACTGAGTCAGGTGGTAATTGACCTTACTCGCTGTTTTATCGCTACCCACTCCTTGATGTCTACGATTAGCGTATGTGTCCAGCGGGCTTTTCTAAATGCCTGCCATCTACGCTGTCACTCCATTTGGCTACGTTTTCATCTCTTGTACACTGACATCCACTTGATTAGTTCGCGAGGTCTTTTACTGCCGCTGCTTTTATTGCCATGATATCAACTGCAAGCGATGCCTTTTTACTGGCATATCTAAGATGTTCCTTGTAATTGAGCCTATGGTCCAGCAGGACTCCGAGGAATTTTATCTGTGGGCTCGATGAGATGTTATGTCCGCCGACTTAGATGTCACTCTTTCCACATTTTTTCTGTTACTTATCAGTCCAGCTTCGATTTTCTGCTCCGCTAGCCGGCTAACCCAGCTTCATGCATCCAATCTCTGACATCCCAGATCATTCAATTACATTTTTGCGTTACATACACGAGCGTCTTAGCTACAACCGTAATAAGAATGCCGTTATACATCGTGTTACATAGTAGCGGTCCAAGTACCGACCCCTGTGGTACTGCTCCGGTGACTTTGTCTTGCTTGGGGTCCTACTCAATGTCGTATAGCAGAGTTCTGTCCATGAACTAGCTTGCAGTGATTCGTAGTAGGGAGTCTGGTACCTGCACAGTTCAGTCAAGACAACTAACATTTTTCCCCAATTTGCGGAGTTGAATGCATTTTTGACACCACCACTGCGCAGTATTTCTAATACCCGCCTTTCCATCTCGTTCCTACAATTGCCTTGTGCGCAATATAACATACTGCCGCGATCGAGCATCGATGGTGCTCCTTTTTTTCTAAAGCCATATTGAAATCTTGATAGACCGAGCGATCCTTCTGTGTATCTTTCTAAGCGGCGGTGCAACGACGGTTCTTCTGGTGGCTTGTCACCTTTCGGAACGTACCGAGATGCCAACAATCATATGGACAACTACTTTGTTGGTAGAACTATGCAACAGTACTTGACCCTGGACTTAAAAAAAGCAACCTGTTTTAGTGTCTGTGCTCCGAAAGATTGTAGAGTGATGGGCCGGACCAGAAAGCTTAACTAAAGAGTTCCTCAAACTGCAGTGAAAATTTGGGTTGTTTGAACGCAGATCTAGAAAAACAAAGTGAGATTCCAAATAGATCCCTCAATTATGATAGTGGAGTATGAAGTTGAAGAAGTGCAGTCCTTTAACTATCTCGGGTCAATTGATCAGCGTGGAACCAGAAACACACATCCATTTATTGTTATTGTTATTGTAGGTGGGGCTGTAAAGCCTTGTGTACTGCGACCTTGAGGTGTATTGTGCATCCCAGATATTTTATCACACTATGTGATTACTCGTTCCTTTGTAATCTTTCTTAAAGTTTCTGCAACTGGTGACATACGCGACATCTTCACTGATGCATTCACCAGCATTGTGGCACAAGCTGCGAGAGTGAAATTGACAGTCAACGAGAGAAAAACAAAGTATTCGATGTCAACAAGGAGATATTTAGATATAGATGGACACAATAGACAGCCAAATATTTAGAGTACTTCAGTGATAATGGCACAAAAAATTAGACGAAACATCACTCCACCCAATAGCTGTTTTCTTTGGACACAGAATGTAATGGAAGAGTATAAAGCCATTAATCTCACTACTGGAGAGGACCAAAGCAAGACCTCAATTATCCCAGTACTGGTGTATAGCCCTGAAGCATGTCCGCAGAATTCAAGTGTTGGAGAAAGTGACATTGACCAAATCAATGATCTGTACATTAACGGTTTAAGACGGATAGAATATGTGAATGGATTGAGACAACGGCAACATAAAAATTTCAAAATCCATAGCTGAAGGCTTCCTATATTGTCAAAATCAATTCTGTTCCTGAAGGTAAAGTTTTCAAAACAATTAAATTGACAGATAACACAACAAGCAGACCAATGGTTTAGAAAAAGGAATTATACAAGACGTGAGACTTCTTCTTTGATTTAAAAACTGCCGAAATAGCTTTATACATGTGGTGTTCCAGAGGATTCTATATAAGGACCACTATTATTTAAAAGTTAAAAAATGTAATGTACACTATTGGAGTTATATATAAATCATTGCCCACAAGACACTTACCAATGTCTTACCTTACTTCAGTGTGAAGTTTTATTTGTTTAGCTATCGCTACCACCAGCACCGGCTGTTTTATCACCGACAACTGCCAAAATTATCCATGACTCTGTGGGATGAAAACTCTAAAAATAACTTCCTCCTAGAAATAGACACAATTCGGTAAGTTGTGTACAACACGGCGTATGAACAACTGGTAAGTTCGAGGACAACCATTCATGTTTCGATGTTTATTTCTATTCCTTCCTCCTCCCCGCCCGACCGCTGAAATAACGAAATGTGATCGAATAGAACATTCGTAAGATAGCCCTCCACCACGCAGTCTACCAACAGGGAAGCGTTTGCTAATAATTATCAGCGTGCCGCTCACCACGTCGCATAATAAAAAAGTTAGCAGCGCGCACTAACGCGGGAACGTCGCTGTGTGTTGCCTCAGCTGTTGAGCGTTCGGCACCGTCAACACCACCCGGCCTCAGATGCTATGGCACACAGTTTCGTATTTTTAATTGTGAGGGAATTCTAATGCGAGTCTTCCAGTGCTCCTCAGCAATGTAAATAAAACAACAAAGTCTGTTTTTTATGTAACGTTTAACGTTTAGTGGAGAACATTTTTGTGACCAGCTGTCGTGTCTGCAGTCAAAGTAAGAAATTACAAAATTCGGATCTCTCTGAATTTATTGATTATTGTTGCAAAGAAACTACAGAGTTGACGGACACAAATAATTAAAATGCAAATGTGACACTGCTATGCAGGGATCACCTCTCACCTATCACCTAAAGGACACAATCGACTGTACTCCAATTGAAGAAATAATTGCATTAATGATTCTTGTGTAAGTGTAACCGCACTCTACGAGTACCACGACTTGAGAAAATCTAGTAATGCAATCCAATGGCAATTATTATGCTTTTGGGTTTTTTTTTGCAGCCGCATTTTTCACTTCAGTCTTTTCATTGAGTTTCCATCATCTGGATGATGTAAAGCGGAAAAATTACGCAAGTTTTACTCCATCCGTCCTGCCTCCTGTAGGTATCCTGTTTCCGTTCAGACAGTCTTGCCGCGTGACCTTAACATCAGCATCATCAGACATCCTGTATACCACAGTAGGTACGCTGGTGGAGTGCGCTCACGAACAAGGGACACGCGTTTGCTGAAAACATATGACGTCATTGAAATGGATTATATATCACACGTGTGTCACGTGTCTGAAATGATGATTTCGCGAAGAGTTCGCTACAAAACAATGAGTGTTCAAGAGTGCAATGGGCGCGAGCAGACGAGTGTATGGCGCAATCACCATAACGCATGAGTTACGCAGCATACTCGGATAGTCCTTCCTATCCTTTGACGAGGTGTATAGACAAGGGAGTATCGATACGGGGATAGACACGGGCGTATAGACGCGGCCGATGATAATAATACAAAGTTATAAGAGTGCGGTGGTTGTGATATATCAACCCTGGATAAGATAATGTAAATTTTTGGTAAATAGACATTTTACTGATGGGTGGGTGCGAGAGAAGCAGGACCTAGTACAGTACAGGACACACTACCTACTTTCACCAATTATATTTTTTAGATCCTATTCAATTGTGAAGAGATTTGCCTTTGAATGATCTTAAATACCTGGTGTTCCATTTTTATTTGCAAGCTCCAAATAGCATCATGATATGATAACCTTGTTATCTGGAAGCGATTAAATCCATCAATTGCACAGAAATTTGTGTTAATTTTTCTTGATACGTGCTCTAAGTCTGGCAATCGACGAAGCCTCACTGTCGGACCATCACAACATCAGGTTTGATATTCCCGGCGAACTGGCACATGCTCCTTCCAGACACGATGTAAAGTCCACGGACTAAAATCTATATCGGGGACTTGTCCTCTCTAAATTAGATGTGCTTGTTCCATCTATAGAGTCCACAGAGAGCAGGGGAGCTAGATGGAGCATAATCCCAATTAAATAACATTTTGCTCACTTCCTATTATGACAGCTGTGTTCCTTAAAGCAGGCTGTGTAAACGAATTGCTCCCTGCTGGAATGACCAGCTGTCTAAACTTAGGAAGAAAGTCAAAAAACTCTTCAATACTGCTAAACGCACTAAGAGTTGGGAGCAATATAGGTTCGCTCTCACAGAGAACAACTCAAAAATGAGACGATCTAAACGGGCTACATGGAGGAAATCTTGCGAAGACATTGCTGAAATGGCAGTAGTTGCACCTACACTTCGACTCAGAACCCTACTCCAGGTTCATTTCTCAGGTTGGTATACTCGTGCACCACACACGTACCCAAACGCATTTAACTAAAGAGTCTTGATTCTTAGTGCAGAAAATAGTTTATTCAGCAAAATTGTCAGTCCGGAAAAAGTTAAATGGGCAGTAAGCTCCTTTAAACCATTCAAAGCATCCGGCGGTGTTATGGTATCTTTCCAGCGCTTCTAGCAAAGACAATCGATCTCATCCTGCCGGGTATGATTGCTTTATTTAGAGTCAAGTACAACCCGGGGTACACCCTTACTACCTAGAGACAGGTTAATGTAATATTTCTCCCCAAACCAGGCAAAATGCCTAGTAAGCTGCTATAGACCTATAAGTCTAACATCATTTGTCCTCAAAACCATGAAGAGACTTATTGATATACATTTTAGAGGCTGGCTAGATTTGTCTACTCCTCTGCACTCGACAGTTTTCATAGAGAAAAGGTAAAAGCACAGAAATAGCCCTTTAGGATAGTTAAGGTAAAGAAGATAGAAGGCACTTTTCGCTTCAAATAAGTGGTTCTGTGTACATTCCTTGACATTGAGGGTGCATTCGATCGCACCTGCTGCCACTCAATAGGAAGAGCAATTAGTAGAAGAGGTATCGAAGACTCGGCCAACCAATAGGGCTATGCTTGAAAGTCGAGATATTACTTCCTTCTCAGGAGGAGTGTCTGTGACCGCGGTTAAGGGTTAAGGGTGCCCTAGATGCGGTCCTGTCATCCCTTCTGTGGTCACTTATCATCGACAATATTCTAAACTATGTTCATAGATCAGGCTACATCGCCATTGAATATGCGGATTACTTGGCGATTCTTGTTAGCGGTAAGCACAGTACGACCATTTCTAGTGTTATACAAGGTGCTTTACTACACGTTTTAGAACGGTGCAACAGAGAAAGACTATCCATCAATCACTGCAAAACCATTCTAGTGCCTTTCACAAAGAGCAGATTGATTGATCTAGGACCTATCACTGTCAAAGGCACCACTTTAGTTTAATCCAGTGAGGTTCAATATCTTGGAGTTATCCTTGATAAACGGCTTAGCTGGAATTCTCACGTCAAGTCCGCCATTGAACGCTATGTGGCAAGTAGATACCACTACGGCAGTACTTTGGGTGTAAAACCTAAAATCATACAGTGGATGTATACAATGATGGTGAGATCCATTATCACTCACGCGGCCATCGTTTGATGGCCAGAAATTCTTGAACGGAAAACGGCAACTAAGCTTCAGAAGCTTCAAAGAATTACCTGTCTCGGTAACACACGTGTAATGCGCACCTGTCATACAATAGCATTGGTAGCTGCTGTAGGGCACTCGATTGTTGCCTGGTGGAATCCTAAATAAAGAAAGGATAGAAGAGTGGCCGATTTCATTTCCGGTCCACAGTGAGATTGCATTGAGGCGAATAGCCGAGCTAGCGGCTATTTTTCTACTGAAAATATCTAGTGGTGTAAGGTTGAACAGAATGTCCAGTGCGGCGGAGGGAGTTCTACGAAGTGCTCCGCTCATACATAAACAAGCTGATCAATGGACTTTGCTTTGTTTGTCACGATTTACTGCTTTGTCCGAGGCATTCCACCATACAGTCACACGGTATAGAAGTGTAGGTCTTACTACCACTGTATATAGCCAATTAGTGATGAGGGGTTGAAAGCCAAATTTGTTTCCAATGAAAGAGAAGAGTGCCACTGTGGCTTTACGAACTCTTTCTTGTAGGTTTGGTTTCCAGCTTAAGTTTCTGTCCAGTATTACCCCCAGATACTTGGCTTTATCATTATATTACATCTAATCAGTTGCAGTATTAACCGATAACTCTTTGGGTTGTAGTTACCCAACATTTCCTTTGCCCTACGCTATATGCCAGGGTGATATTTACATCTTACGGTAGCTGTTTCTATTCTGCGGATCTCTTCCCGACAAACCGAGTTTTTGCTCCCTTGTTCGTGAGCTCAACCAATGCCTCATTTCCTTATACACTGATGAGTCCCGGCACCATGTATAGATATTCTTGGTTGTCCTTGCCAAAACTGTTCAATTTTGCCCTGCACTCTTCCAGCAATCTCGATGAAACATGGAATGTATCCAGAACCCATATTGCTGCTTGGCTGTTCATCATGATGGCTATTTTCTGCTTTATGTATTTCTTTTAAAGATTGAAGCGAGCACGTGCACTTTAGCATACATCAAATATGCTCAGATACTTTCCAATTGTTTCGGAGTACCTGGTTCTTGGCCTATTTACTCCCGCACCAATGCCATCTGACTACTTTGATACATCCGCGTAAATCAGTTTATGGCTTCCGTATACACTTGCTATTCAGTTTCGGACCAGAATTCCTTTTTGGTGCTAAGTCTGACTTCAAGCTTTCCCACCATGTTAACGCTCGATCAGCAAATTAGTCCATTTTTCTTCTTGACACTGTAGTCCGTGATGCTGCCTACCATGCTCAAACGTAGCTTATTTTCCTTTGATTTGCTAGTCACCACTTCATGTAGTGAAAGTAGTAAAAAAATCGCCTCCATCATTGCTGTGGGTCAGATTCGTATAGCCACTGTTATTACAGATAGTTAAGCCTGTAACGTTAATAGAAGGAGGGTCAAGCTGTGTGAAGAGGACAAGTTCAGTTTTGTGGGGGCTTACTCCTAAAACACAGCGATCTGCTCAACTCGTTAGCTTGTGGGGGGCTTTGCTGAGACGGCAATAGCAACGTCATCCTCATAAGCGATTACTCCGCAGCCCTCCCTTCTCAGGCATATACAAGCAGCTCATTCACCACTAAGTTCCATAGAATTTCTAGTTAAGCTACCTTTTTCACTTTGCTGAACCCTTCGTTTTAATACCCGTCATTTGGTGTGTGCGTCTTGCTGCATCATTGGACAAACACTTTGTCCATACGTTCAACTATTCGAATGTCTCTTCAAAAAATCTCTGCCTTGCCGTAGATCTAAAATAAGCAAACTTCTCTACTGTGCTCAAAATTGCCCGTGTTTTTAAATTCCTACAATTTAAAGAGAAAAGTCCTCGTTGTACCCTTAATAATTGTAGGTCAGATAAACACCCAGCTAAGAACACCATCCTTGATGACCTTAAGTAACGATTCAGTGTTTCATTTATATTTTAAATTTGCAAATAACTTGAAAAAAAGCGGTGGCATTTTTTTTTTCAAGTGTAGGTACTCTCTCCAATTACTTTGTTCCGAGATCAATCAACCCACTCTGAATATCCGCACATTGGCGTGACGTTTTATTTACGCATTGTCATCGAGATACGAGTATCTTGTGTAAGAGCTCATCCTTCATCCCTAATCCGGCACACTTATTGCATCTAAGAAGAAGAAGAAAAAATTGACGATGGGCAGGGGTTGGCGCACCATTCCTTGTTTATGTTTCCCATTGCTCAACTTCTGCTTTGGTTTGAACTGTCATGGAAAAATCAATCAAGTGGAGTGGGGATGAATGCAATTATCCTAGAAAAGCTGCCGCGTAACAGTGACTGGTATACACGGCCACGTAGCCACCTTGCGCAGCCATATAGTCACGTGTCTCGACTGCTGTTTTTTCGCTTGTTAGTTAGTTACTATGACAATGTCAGCCATCCGGCTGGTGCTCACTCACTCACCCTGCTCCCTCCGCTTGCTGTTACGATGAAGCCCTGTCGACAATCTTTTCATAATTGAACGATAGATGGATGGTTACATGTCCTCGATCCAATGGATTAGGTATGAGCTGAAAGCATCTGCTCTGCTAGTACATTGCTAAGGGGTTGACTAATGCATCGACGCCGTTGTTGTATTCACGACACAGCGGTTATTGGAAGCAAATTGAGGGGAAACAAATCCCTAGACGCATACTCGACGATGACACAGGATTAAAGGAATCAGCATACAACATTGCTGCTGCTGTTGCTGCATGCTAGGAGATAACAACCAACATACCCGGCAATCAGTCGAAACAACCCCCAAATTAAAGCGGAAATTCCAAAAAAGAAAAACAAAACATAAAGCTGTATGCTGTGTGCAACGCGTGCATACGCCATACGTGGCGTGCGCTGCGTTATGAACGTCAAAGACACGGCCAGTAAATCCAGATGAGTGATTTTGAAATATGATCGAAAGGAATGCGTACGGGAGTGCATGTGCTTGCCTCGAGCAAATTCAAATCAGCAAAAAATAATCTCAAAGGCAGAGACGGGCGGACGGTCAGATGGACGGACACGTGCAAATTGTCTGTTGCGCTTGACTTGAGAGCAAACAAACACGACGATATAAATGCTGATGCTACGGTGGGACGATTTGTTCAAAAGCGCTCAGACACAGAAACATAATGAACTTTGTGAGGGGTGGGGTGACTTCTTAACAGCTTGGATCTTGGATAATGTCATGAAGTAGAGAACTGCACGAATCATGAGGGTTCAAAGAACAGAAAGGTTTTTTTTGGTGCCTTTTTCAACTTTATATGAAGCGGAGGCATAATATATTGTCGACATTAAATTTAGGGCAAGCTTTTAGCCCCAAAATGCTTATCATGTTTAAAGCGCCCTATGACCCTTCAGATTGAAGATGTAATCAGCTGGAGTCCATAGTCCAATGTATGACTTGAAATGTTGAAAATTTTGATTAACTTCAAAAACCGTAAACTAAAATCAGAAATGCAACATCAATATTCAAATTTTTTTAGTACCTTAAATAAGGTAGGCTTATAACGATATCTGAAGGCGAAAAACCTGAGGTACATATCAGATATCTTCAGATATCTGTCTAAGCGAATTTTTTAAGGGTCTTACAATTTAAGGACCTCTAAGGCTAAAACTATCAATAAGATCAATAAAAATTATAAAAGAAGAGAATTCGAGCTGACGGGTGTTTTTGGATTTTTTTTATAAAGAAACTTTACTGATAAAGGAACTGGAGCAGGATGGTTCTTAGACGTGAATTCTATAGAGGCACTTGCACTTAAAAAATGTTCTACCTTTCAAGTTGCTAACTGGGCTAACTCGAAAAAACTTTTGCATTATATAGTGGCAGTAATTAGGTACACGTTGTGTAAAAAACTTGAAAATCGTTTTAAAATAAAACAAAATAATAATTATTAATGGATAGTTTATTGTGGGAATCGTATAAGGCGAAGCATCTTTACATTTAATACAGTTTTAAGGTCTGATCGGTTTCTTAAAACTTGATCGTTTCAACAGATGTTCGGTCGTCCTTTCTACAAAGTCATTGCCTTCTATTCGACTTACTTGACCTAGGCCCTAGGTCAATAAGCGGCTAGGATCTGAAGAGCCTGCTCAGAAAGTTGCAGAAGGATTTATAAGAAATATAAGATCGTTGTTCGCCAGTAGAACCCAGGTGTTTTAAAAATTAATTATCGGTAAACCCGAGCCAAATAACTGCGGTTTTATTGTCGATTGTCCCTTTCCTTCCGCTCTCGGCTTGTTCGTCTACGAATCTCCACAGAAGTAAAACATCTAGAGATAATTATAGATTGTAAGATTAAGTGGAAGCCGCATCTGGAGTAGAGAATAAAAAGATAAGTTTCAGTATTTGGCTCTACAACTGGTCTCCGCACCTCCGCCGGACGCGATTTAGAGCCGATTTCATCCAGTTTGGCATCGCTAAACTCTGGGCGTCCTCGCCTACGTCATCCTTCCAGCGTAGGCTTGACCGGCCTCGCTGTCGTGTCCCATAAATCTTACCGCTAAGGACTTTACGATCAGGATACCATTCGCTCATGTGAACTAGGTGTCCTGCTACCGAGCTTAATTCTCTTCACGATGTCGACATCGCCATCGTCCTTCTTCACATACGGGGCCAGCAATTCTCGTTAGCTTAAAGCTAAGTTTACCTTTATTCAATATGTAAAAGAACATTTGGTATGTCGTAGGGACTGAGTCAAAAAAAAAGGTACATACACTGGTTGTAATTAGCGATAATCAGACCCATTCTCAATTATGCGTCAGTTGTTTGGTGGTCAAGAACTTGTCTGAAAATGGCTAAGAGTGCGCAAATAAAACACTGCAAAGTAATATTCGCTTGGAAATAACGGGCTCTACTTTAGCAGAGGCTCTCAACAATCTACTGAATATGTAACCTCTGGATCTAGTTATTTAGATGGAAGCCGTAAAATGAGAGCTATAAGTCGACTTTGAGAAAAAAAAAAGGCAGGCATGGTGGGTACGAGAATATATTCTAGAAGCTTTCGGAACAAATTCCGTTGGTTCTTATATCTGTGGATAATAATGTATCCTTTCTAATGGTCAATAATAAAAATAAAAATATTTGGTACGACAGAACGTTACGGCCCAAGGCCTAGCTTCTCGCGCCTACTTGTGTTATATTGTTACATTTTCAGTTTGGGTTACTTGGATCCGGAGTTCGTTTGGTCAGGCATTGGTAACAAATTAAAAAGATGTATTTTTATTCTTTTCGGTAATCGTTATAACATTTTCTTTATTTCGGTATTTATTTCATAGATTCTACTTAAAGCACGAGCACTGTTTGAACTCCATAAAAACTTGTAAAGCTCTTTGTGCAGAAGACGAACGAAAACTACGCCAAGTTTTTTTTTTATGAATCGCTTTAAGGAACTGTCGGAGTTTGGTTGAAGGAATGGGTAAGTCTGCAGTACTTTAATTCTTTCTACAACATCGGAAGAAGAAGTAAGAAACCAAAAAGTAACCTTGTATCGAATGACTGTAAGACGTTCAACTGTGAAACCTGAACAGACTGATTAGCCTCACAGGGATTGGTTTGTGAGGGGATGTTGTACCACTGCGATCTATTGCGCTTCCCCGTGAATTTTGGTCATAGGATAGTGTATACATGATCCCTTCAACACCACCTTCATAACAATGGCTCTTAAAAATCTAATGACATGGAAGAGATTCAGAGAATTCCGCTCAGACTGCGAGATCATGGGAGTTGGCTCTTGGTTCCTTGAGATCTTTGTTCGGAATTTATTAAAAAATTGAACAGGATCTATTCGCACAGCCTGTAGCTACGATTCCTAGTTTCCTTGGATGACTTTTCAGTCAGCATTGTCTTGTTATGAACCCAACAAAGATTACCTCTACTCAGTTCTAGTATTAACCGAGAACTCTTTGGGTTTTAGTTACCCATCATTTCCTTTGCCCGCTATATCATCATCATCATATTTGGCTCTACAAACGGGGTCCGGTCCTGGCCTCCTGCAAAAAGTCTCTCCACCGGTCCCGATTTTGAGCCGATGTCATCCAGTTTGGCATTTCTCCGGGCGTCCTGGTCTATGCCATCCTTCCAGCATAGACTTGGCCGGCCTCGCTGTCGTGTTCCATAAATCCCCTTTCCGAGCAGGATCCTCTTCGCTCATGCAAGCTAGGTCTCCTGCCAACTGGAGCCCAACGAGCTTAATTCTCTTCACGATGTCGACATCGCGCTAACGTTCGTGGATCTCATCATTATAGAGTCTCCGGAATCATCCTTCCGGGGCCAACAATTCTCCCAAGTCTCGGATCCATATGTAAATACTGGTAGGACCATTGTCTTGTATACCAGCAGCTTGGATGTTATGGTTAAGTTCCTGGATTTGAAAAGTCTTGACAGGCTATAGTAGGTTTTGTTAGTTTTAAGCAACCCTGCGGGTATTTCTGGTGCCATGCTGTTAACGGCTGCTACAATTGACCCGAGATAGTTTAAGGATTGCACTACTTCAAATTCGGGCTCCACTATATTAATTTCGGGACCAATGTTGGCGTATCTTCGAGTCGCCCGCTATATACCAGGGTGATCCTACAGCTTCTGTTTCTATTCTGCGCATCTCTTCCCGCATTTTGCAGTAGCCTATGCCACAAAATGGTTTTGACCCTATAAGTGAAGTTTCTGTCCTTGTGTTTGCGAGCTCAACCGCTGCTTCGTTGCCTTCTGCACTGATGAGTCCCGGTACCAAGCATAGACATAACTTGCCAAGTCTGTTCAACTATGCCCTGCACTTGTCCATCAGTCTTGATGTGATGTGGAATGCTTCAAGGATCCTTATTGCTGTTTGGCTGTTCATGAGATGGTCTCTTCTTTCTTCTTCTTCTTCTTCTTCTTTCTTTTCCAGATTAAAGCGAGTACGTTTTTCGATGGCATGCATCTGTGCATAACCCTAGTATGCTCCAGTACTTTCCAACTATTTCGGAGTACCTGCTTCCTGGCCCATTTACTCCCGCAATAGTGCCTTCTGTTTCTTTTGATCAATCCGCGTATGGCTCCCGTATGAATTTGCTGTTCAATTTAAGACCTCAATTCCTTCTTGTTGCTGCTCGGTCTGATTTTAAAGTTTAAATTAAAAGTTTGTCATCGCTTGATATGCTAGCTAGAGGAATCTGCGCGGCAAATTAGTCCACTTCTCTTTTTGACCCTGTAGTCCGTGATGCCGCCTACCATAATCAAATGTTGTTTAGTCCCCTTGGATTTGCTTTCCACAACTTCATGTAGTGGAAGAAGTTCAAGGATAGCCTCTATCCCTACTGTAAGGCTGGTTCGTATGGCTCCTATTAATAAGACACAGGCCATTCGTATGCTCGTAGGTCATTCCTAATCATGCTACCAAAAGTGACTTTGTGTTATTCTTTAACTCCAACTGTCTAAGTCGTTGTTTGACTAATAAGAATAAGGGAGTTTGTATTAAATTGTCCCAATTCTTTTTGACCTTTCCCCACTGTAAAGCCATCATTACGAAAACAGAACCACATCAAAATGCCGATGGCTCTTTCTTCAAGGAAATATCTAAATATTAAAGCGCGAATTTATTGTTGTGTTGTGTTGTTGTTTTCTCGGCGTTTTTTTTTGAATTTTCGTTTCCATGTCGGGGCACTTGCAGATTGTAGAGCCTATCTGTTTGACTGTCTGTAATGTTGCGACTCGCATAAGTAAAGCACAAAGACCGATCGAAAGTGATGCGCTGTATGATGAGATACTTAATCTATTTCAGAGATCTCCATACTGAAAATAGAGGAACATCTGTTGGCAATCATATGTGCATGTTTGTGTGTGCATCGCAATCTTCCCGCTAATGGTGCATTGCCTAAAGGCGCAATCAATGCAATTATCCAACGCAGCTGAATTTTAGAATCAAATCACAACACTTGTTTGACTGCCCTGCCAGTTTGGGAACAAGGAATCCCTTTTAGGAGTCTCATAAAATCATTGTACGCTATACTTGTACATGTGCTTGTTAGCTTCAACGATCGCTGCATTGGCATTCGTCAACATGCGTTCGCGTTTAAATGCTTCTTTGGAAGACATTATCTCGGCTACTTGACTGCTACTTTACGAGTTGCCGCGCGCGTCTCCACTCGACTTCGACGAAACATCTGTTTTTGCGCCGACTCCTGTAAACATAACAGACAGGCTACAGAAGCACTTTCGCATCATTGCAGTTCCCCGATGCGCCATCGCAATACATTTCCATATCCACTGATGCATTGTAATGACGTTCAATTAATCCGGAAATTGCTGCTGCCGTACCCGGTCACAGCCGCAGCAGCAATGTGTTCAAATGATTGCGAGCACAGGCGGCGGGTGTTTCTTTAACGGACAAATTGGAAGATGTCTTAGTCGTGCAATTTCATTGCTGCTGTTTGTGTTATTCGAAGATGCCTCCACGATTGTGAAAAACTTCCTCTGGTTTTAAGATCTTTCCTTTAAGTAATTCGGGCGTAGAGAATTACAATTTGGTTTTCTCTTCGTGATGATAGACATCTACATAAATAGCTAGTGGGATCCGATCCATTTATGGGAATAAACACGGATTTTCATTACAAATACACGAACTCGGTCGGGTAACTTTTTCGAGCACTGGTAGCCGTGTCACAAATAACTCGAGCAAGGCGTCAATTGTTGCTGGTTCATCAACATAAACGAGTGACTTCACGTGGCTCTACTGTAAATAACCGATAGGGGTTGAATTGCACAACGTTGGAGGCCAATTGATAGGTCCATTTCTCGAAATCAACTTGACGCCAACATTTGATTTCAATAAGTATAGGGTTTTTCAATAAGAGCACTTCAACTTTTTTTTTTGAATAAAACACAAACTGTTCGACTTTTGAACTAACTTTTTTTTTTATTAACGAATTTGAACATATACATATGATACATTTAAGTGTGAAACTCGATTTCTTTTGCATGACCACCGCGTGCACGTTTTACGAAGTGAGCCTCATCGCTGAAGATGATTTTTCGGTGAAAATCTGCATCATTTTCGATTTGCTCTTGAGCCCAATTCACGAATCGGCGTCGCTTCAAATGGTCAAACGGCTTTAGTTGTTGTGTCAGCTTGATCTTATACGGATGTAGGCCAAGATCTTTACTATACGGTCGATTGTCGAACGGGCTGGCTTGTTAAATGGACCGTAAAATGGCCGTAATGCTCTTAAAGTAGCGGCAACAGAACGATTATTTTGATAAAAAATTTGCACGATTTTCAATCGCTGTTCACATGTGTAGCATTCCATGATGAAATGTATACTAATGAAGTTTCTAAATGACAAAAGAACAATAAAAAATATGGCGTCGTTTGCCGTCCCTATCGGAGAAAAGTTGAAGCGCACCTGTTGAAACACCCGATAGATGTTTGCCCTCGCCCTATGGCATGTAAGGCCATCCTGTTGAAACCACATCTGATTCAGATCAATGTCATCCATATTTTTAAATAAAAAATCACTGATCATGGTGCGGTAACGATCTATATTGACTGTAACGTGAACTCCGGCCGCATTTTTGAAGAAATAAGGTGCTCTCTTATGGATTAGTCTCACTCTATATGCGGCATTCTATCCACAGCTCGACGGATGACTTGCTCACAGAGTCGTCTATAAGTTGCACGAATCGACGACTAAGTTTCATAGTAAATTTGGATAATTTGGTAGCGTTGTTCAAGCGCGAGTTTATTCATGATGATTTATATGATATCTAAGCAGAAAAACACCCTTTATATAGATTACGATCAATTCTTTCATTTAAAGAGATAGTAATTAGTTAAGATTAATAAATTTACCTTATTTTACCCAGAGCTAGCAGATGGTATGAGTTTTATTTCGTCATAATCATATTTGGCTCTATAGCCGTAGTCCTGGCCTCCCACAAATAATCTTTCCGCTGGACCAGATTTCAATCCGATGTCATCCAGTTTGATATTTGATTCCTTTTTGTATTTGATTCCTTGCGCGAAAATAATGACAATATTCTAGGGGAGTACTAAAGAATGAAGGAACCCATATCTTGTGTGTTTAACAAGAGATACAATAATAACTGGAAATGTTAATAAAAACCTACAGAAGCTGCTGTAGCTGTGTTTTTTCAAATTCGCTATATTAACATTGCGTCAGCATATGTCTGTCTGTCTGTCTGTTGTGAGTTGGTAGCTGGTGGAATCTTGAGATCCACTCCCAACGCCCGATTTTCTTCAAATTTTCCAAATCACTTTCTGATAAAATTTTGGAGTGAACTTTCCAACAAGTTCCTTTTAAGAATAATGAAATAATTCCCATTTCTATTGGGTCCTCGCTCACCAACTTTTTGCTCCATCACGCGTTGTTTTCAGTTTTCCCAGAGGTGAGTCCGGTCACCACAATTAGCCCCTTCTGGCGACCGGTGGCCGGGCTGGTCGTCTTATTTTACTTCAGTAATTTTTTAATTCTATTTCATAACGAAATAACCCAAAAAAGTATAGACATTTTTTGGAATTATTTAATTTTTTGGGACTTCTTTCACTTGGACTCATATCATGAATCTAATTAAAAGGTTTTATAGACCTTGGCCGATGGGAGGGAAAAAACTGACTTTTCGTACAAATTCATTTTAAGAGCGTGTCTGCTGGGGTCTTCCCAGTAGATATAAAATGAAAGGCAAATATATAGATTTACAGACATGGCAACAAACTGTATCGCCCTTTTGCCTGTAAAATCGACAGACAGACGGACCTCTTAAAATCTGGAGAAGGGAAGGAGAAGCCAATAATCAGGGTAAACTGATTTTTTTTCAGCGTGCGTGTGTTTGTTTGTTTGTTTGTGAGTTTGTCTACTCGTATATCTCGACTTCTACCTGTCAGAATATGATGGGACTTCTTTTAGAATAATTGTTTAGCGCTCGGCTTGAGATGGAGTAATTTTGAGATTTTGTTTTTATTCATAGGGATAGTTTTAGGGGTATAAATATAATATACGGGTGATACGCGTGTTTCAGGTAATAACTTTTGATTAAGTTTTTAGACTGAATTACAATGAATCCATCATCATCATCATCATCATATTTGGCTCTACAACCGCAATAAATCTCTCCACCTGTCCCGATTTCAAGCTGATGTCATCCAGTTTGCCATCCCTAAACTCTGGGCGTCCTAGTCTACGCCATCCTTCCAGCATAGGCTTGGCCAGCCTCGCTGACGTGTTCCATTAATCCTACCGTAAAAGACTTTCTCAACAGAATCCTCTTCGCTCATGCCAGCTAGGTGTCCTGCCCACCCAAGCCTACCGAGCTTAATTTTCTTCACGATGTCGACATCGCTATAACGCTCGTAGATCTCATCATTCTAGAGTCTCCGGAATAGTCCTTCCTCAAATACGGGTTCAATAATTCTCTGTAAGACCTTTCTCTCGAATATTTTGTGTTAGCCAGTATATAAATGGACTTATAGAGGATTGTTCCTCTCACCGTTACGTCAGAGTCTCGGATAACTTTCTCCAACGCCAGGTTGAAGAGGACGCTGGCCAGTCCATCCACTTGTTGTAGCCCGTTATATGTTGAATGGGCTTGAAGTTGGATTGAAGGACATTGGTCATGATCAATTTTCGTTGCTTTACCAGCGGCGCTCAAGAGAAATAGCCAGGTGCATACCACATATCCTTGAATTCAACCGCAATACTCGTGGATCTCTAAATGCTCATCAGTTTACCCGCAAGCCAATCTTCGGATATACAGTTAAGTTCAAGGATTCGTTCTTCAGCCGTAGAACACGTATATGAAATGCTCTGCCAAGCTCTGTCTTCCGACATCACTATCATCCACAGACACTCAAAACACAAGCCCATAGACATCTGCTCTTTTCTCCTCCTTTTCCTTAAAGCCCTCACTGTGCCAACCATATAGCCTAGCATTGTAAGGGTGTGAACCCCTTTAAGCGTGCGCGAATTATAAAAAAAACTACATAGTCGTGTCAGTTTATTTGGGATGCCGAATTCGCTCATGGCTTCATAAAGTTTTAACTCTGGTTATGCTACCATAAGATAATATTCGGCGCGACAGACCATTGCGGTCCAAGGCCTAACTTCTCGCGACCATTTTTGCTGCGCATGTTAATTTTTGGACACAAATGGAAGGGACCTACAATTTAAGGCCGGATACGAACGGCGAATTGAGAAGCTTTCCGTGACAAGGTATTACTCTCGGAACGTTTGTCACGCATTCGCGAGAGGTGGAACACCGTGAAAAATACTTTTGGTGTTGCTGGGATTCGAAGCTGAACCTCCAGCTCAGCAGCCATGTGCACTTCCACTGAGCCACGGCGCCCACTATGCTATCATAGGCGGCTTTAAATGGTGTAGTGAGTTTTGAAACTCTGGACATTTTTCCATCACCTGCCTAAGGGTGTAAATCTGATCAGTTGTTGATTTGCCTGGGATGAAGCCACACTGGTATGGACCAATGATGACTTTAGCGTATGGGGCTATCCTTTCTTGAAGGATAGAGCAGAAAATCGTATAAACGTTACTCATCATCGTTATACTACGATAGTTGCTGCATGTTGTGATATCTCCTTTCTTATGTATGTGGCACAGTATGCCTCTTCGCCAGTCTTCTGGCATCGCTTCTTTCTCCCATACTTGCACTATTAGTTCATGAATTGCTTGGTGTTTTCGGGGCCTTTTGATTTAATCAGTTCCCCTGGGATACCATCTGATCCCGAGGCCTCACTATTTTTGTGCCGATTTATCGCTCTGCTAGCTTCGTCTATGCTTGGTGGCGGTATCATAGTATCGTATTCAGTCATTGGTGGAGCCTCCAATTGCTTAGTTAGCTGGCCATTTAGCAACCCATGAAAGTGCTCTTCCCATCGCTCTAAGATGCCTTTGAGATCGGCAATCAGATTACCCTCTTTGTCCTTTGGTAGAACTTCTTCGCCTGTACCGTTCTAGTTCACGGACGAGATTCTTTTCCCAGGCTGGTTTCTTTCGCAGGTGAACAGTTTTTTCACATCTTCTGATCTCTACATTCTTACGTTCAGTCGCTAGCTTACTTTCGTCATCGAACCAGTCGTTTCGATCTCTACTTAGATAGAGTCAGCAGTAGCAATGACATTATTCTTAAGGCGTGTCCATTTCTCTTTTACGCCCGACATATCAGCTTCCAGGACTAACTATCCCTGCAGGGTATATAGCCGCTCATTTACTGCTCTTAAGCTGATAACGGTGGGATTCATTCTTTTGCTGACTAGAAACCCCACCCCGAGCACATGATGTCTTGCATGACAGTTGTAATATATGTCATATTCTGATTTTTGTAAGACACCATTCCCCGTCCACCACTTTTCGTGAATTGCTGTTATGTCAGTATTATATTTGGACAGGGTATCGGCTAGCTGCCATTCCATTTGTGTGCAAAAATATACATGCACAACAGAAATGGTCGCGAGAAGCTAGGCCGTGGACCACAACGGTCTGTCGCGCTGAATATTATTAGTATTGTCGGCTAGCTGATCTGCAGCTCGAGCTATATGCAGTGAGCGTACGCAATGAGAAAATTCTTAAATCGTCTTGCGGTTTTCGTTGCTGTGGTCGTCGTCGTTCATCAGCTGATTTTGCGTTCCCTAATAAAGATTTTTTATGGCCTTACATTGAAATGACTAGCCCGATCATTCAGCTTTTCCTCTACTGGAAGAAAATTACCGGCGCCCACCAGAAGGAGGTTTGATCGCACTTCTACCAGTTACCACCACCTGCAACTCTGATGCATTCCCGCTATTCTGCTGATGGCTGATCGCCAAGCACGTTTAATGGCGAATCTTAATTTCGGATAAGCCAAAATAACTGAAAACCCAATTCAGGTTCTTCCAACGAGAAAACTAAGATTCCATACGAATTTATCCTTGCGATCGGTAAATAGCTGTAAAGAGGATTTCAATTATGCCTTTGGCTTCTCCTAAACATTAACCTCCATGTACTCCTCGTTAGTGGTTGCAATAATATTATCATTTGCCCAATTCTCAAGTGTTTCCGAATAACTCTTGAGCGGCTACAGGACTATGACGATCGACGTTCGAATTGACCACACAACCAGAAAACTCAAACCATTCCACCAGAATAAACAATCGATCTCCTCTCCTCGCTGATCTAATGTTTGCCTATTTATCCTTTGAGATCGGCCATCTTCGTGATCGGACGACCGGCGAACGGCCGCACCAGACAACAAGTGATTCCATTGAAATCATCGTCGATAAGTAAACAACATCATGCGGCGGCACCAGATCTTGTGTTTTCTTTTCCCTCCCGCAGAGAGGAGGAGACTGCTTTTGCTTACTCATCCAAAATACCGGCGAATAATAAATTAAATATCCTGCGTGTCATGCGGCTGGTCTCTTTCGAGTGGTCGAGGCGGCGCAGCTCAAATGGTTAGCAATAATAATTTCCGATGATTCTTCCTGCCTCACAGATGTTTAGCTTCTCTAGGCGATAACCTGCCAGTTAGTTTCCAGGTTTCCACTTGAACATAGAATTTGCAGGAATGTGCAAAAGCCACTCATACCCATATGATGGTGGTGCACTATTGCGACACATCTCAAGAGTACCGTCCGTCGTGTTGGTTGAAGTGGAAACACCGACCGTCCTGAGGCAGACAAATCCTGCAAGCAAGCGCAAGCGTGCATTCTACTCGTACGTAGTTCAAGGATACAATTGCAAATCAAATTTCGTCTCTAGATCGTGTCGTCGGTGTAATTCGATACTCGCCCTACACCATAAGCGGTAAAGAATGCCAAGAAAAAAATGGAACGATCACAGCAAAAATTTGTAGGTGGCAGTTATTGGTCTGGCTTCTGTTCTGCCTGTGGAATGTCGATCACATCATACACACACATACACACTCATTGCGGTAATCGATATCGGTAGATACTTGAGAATGTCCTAATTTCTTATGATGATGATGATGTTGCATGCATGCGTGTGCGTGCATAATGGGATTTGGCTGGTTGCCTTTATAGCCTTTCGCTTTCGCTGCATTAACTGGATCGTTTTTTGCCCTCACAGTTATGTCCCATTGAATTAGGATTTTTCACAGTTTGCTGTTTTTTGTTGCTCATTGCCGCCAATCAGCTTTTTTTTTATTTTTTTGTTTGTTTGTTTGTTACAGAATTTGTTATTTTTGGCGCCAAAATGCACCCCGTGTGTAATTAAGGAGCTATGAATGGGTTAATGTTTTTGCTTGACATGGGGTCGATAATTGAGATGCTCGATCTACTCGTCTTATCGATTTCAATAAGATACAATATTTGTGCCAAAAATGCATCAAAAAAATGCGCTCATATCACATCACGATAGTGGATTGTGTTACAAGAGGATGATATGGCGGCGGAGGATATTTGGCGTCGTACATCGATAATGAGTAAAAAATTAAGAAACTTATCGCAAGTTCCCCAAAAAAAAAGTGCCACACAAAATCCATCTTTGGAAACTTATCCTGGAACGAGGCTGTAGCTTTTGTTGTCGCCGTTGCCATACAGCAGAGACATTTCGATCAGATAATTTTTTTCTTCTTCATTTTTAAAAAAGAATGAGAATCTATGTGAACATATCTACTATATATTTGTTCATTGATATACAGGATGATAAGCAATGGTCCTATCGTAGATCCTTGTGGTACTTTAAGATTATTTGGTACTGTCTTGGAGACAGAGTTATCGACTTTTGTAAATATATTGTTGCCTTTCTTGAAGATTCATTCAATTCACATTTAGTGCCTTGTGAACTTAAGATACTCGTATTTTCAAATTGATTTCGTTCTTATCTTATCTTATCGAAAACTTCCTTTGGAAGTTTGTTCTTTTTATCATCAAGGCTGATGGTTGGACAGTTTCGTATTCCAAATTTATTTTAGTTGTGTTACTGGTACATTCTGGTATACATCTGCTTTTATTTGGTTGGCAATTTTTAGTTTGATGGCTTGGTTGGTGGTTGGTGGAAAAAGCTTTTCAATAGCTGCGGTTGGGCAGATCTTTACAGCAACTGTTACACTTAGAAGAATTAGTCTCTGGATTTTTTTGAGTTTTAAGCGTCTCTTTGATTGCTCTGTTTTTAGCCGCCAAATCAGAGCCGCGTATGTTATCCAGGGCCATCGCAAACGGGTGGAAGTGCGGTCAAACCGCCACGTGGTGGCCGCCGGTAATTTTTCTTAAGAATACTGTCAATAGTACTGCTAGCTCCATCTTAGGCAGTAGTCGTAGAGATCGGAATGACTGGTTCGATGACGAATATAAGCTAGCGGCTCAACGTAAGAATGTTGCCTACCGAGCAATGTAACAGTCTCATAGAACGCGGGCATGCGAAAATGAATATAAAGAATATAAAGAAGAAGAATGCAGCCTGGTAGAAGCCTCTCGTCCGTTAACTAGAACAGTACAGAGATCAAGGACCGTACCAGGCGCGGATGCTCTACCAAAGAGTCCGCAGTATGACGCAATATACACCGCGTTGCACAGTCTGCAAAGACAAAGAGGATAATCTGATCGCTGATCTCAAAGGCATCTTAGCGCGATGGGAAGAGCATAAGCTACTAAATGACCAGATAACTGAGGAATTAGAGTCTCCAACAATTACTCCAGCTAACTGAGAGGCTCCATAAATGACCAAAGACCACACTATGCTGCCACCACCAAGCATAGATAATAATAATAACAATAATAATATTCGGCGCGACATACCATTGCGGTCCAAGGACTAGCTTTTCGCGACCATTTTTGCTGCGCATGTATATTTTTGGACAAAAAATGGAAGGGACCTACAATTTATGGTCGGATCTGAACGGCGAATTGAGAAGCTTTCCGTGACAAGTTACTACTCTCGGAACGTTTGTCACCCATTCGCGAGAGGTGGGACACTGTGAAAAATACTTTTGATGTTGCTGGAATTCGAACCACGAACCTCCTGCTCAGCAGCCATGTGCATTTCCACTGAGCCACGGCGCCTACCGATAGCATAGATAGATAGCGATAAATCGGTTCAAATATAATAAGGCCTTCCATTCAGATGGTATCCCAGCGGAGCTGCTTAAAACAGGAGGTCCCGCAACACACAAAGCAATTCATGAAATAATAGTGCAAGAATGGGAGGAAGAGCGATGCCAGAAGACTGGCGAAAAGGCATTCTGTGCCCCAATACATAAGAAATGAGATGTCACAACATGCAGCAGCTATAGTAGTATACCGATGCTGAGTAACGTGTATAGGATTTGCTCCTCTAGCCCCATACGCTAAAGTCATCATTGGTCCATACCAGTGCGGCTTCATCCCAGGCAAATCAACAACTGATCAGATTTACACCCTTAGGCAGGTGATGGAAAAATTTCTAGAGTTTCCAAACTCACTACACCATATTTTGATAGACTTAATAGCCGCGTATAGTAGCATAGCCAGAGTAGAACTTTATAAAGCCATGAGAGAATTCGGCATCCCAAATAAACTGACACGACCATGTGGATTGACCATGACCAATGTTATAAGCCAAGTAAAAATATCCGGATCACTATCAAGCCCATTCAACATCTATAACGGGCTCCGACAAGGGGATGGACTGGCCTGTGTCCTCTTTAACATGGCGTTGGAGAAAGTGATCCGAGACTGTGACGTAACGGCGAGAGAAACAATCCTCTATAAGTCCATTCAGATACTGGCTTACGCAGGCGACATTGACATCATTGGTAGAAACCCAAGAGCTGTACGGGAAGATTTCTTTCGGATCGAGCGGACGGCACGAAATCTGGGGCTGCACATAAATGAGAGCAAAACAAAGTACATGGTGGCCACGTCTGAGAGTAGAAGATCCAACATTGGCCCCTTAATTTAAATAGTGGAGCGCGATTTTGAAGTAGTGCACTCCTTTAACTATCTCGGGTCAACTGTAGCAGCCGATAACAGCATGGAACCTTTAATACGAGCACGGTTGCTTAAAGCCATCAGTCTTTCAATAATTTTCAAATCCAGGAACATAACCATAACATCCAATCTGCTGGTATATAAGATAATGGTCAGTACTTACATATGGATCCGGGACTTGGGTGCTTTGCAAAAAGGCGAACTCTTCGTGCGTTTTGCAGAGTTGAAGAGTTTTCTTCCTAAGCTTGGCCAGCTGGTCGCTCCACCAGGGAACCTTTCGTTTCTTAAAAGTACTTTGTTAGTTTGTTTTAATTTCGCGTCTCTCAAAAAAAGGGAATTTACCACGCACATTCGTTAGTACTAAATTTATCAAACTTTCCCTGGTTCTTCTAACGCTACTATATTTTTCAGCTATACCGTGTATCGAATACCCAATATAAGGATCTTATTTAGATTCTTCAATGTTATATGTACTCTAATATTTCTTTTACGTCCTTGTGCATTAAAAGCCGCTTTAAATATATGTCACCCTCTTTGTTTCCGCATAGACAAATTCAATTGATAAATTTTATGGAAAACCCGGATTGCTAGTCAATAAGCGAAAGTATCTCTAAATTCTGGGCTCTGCACCTATAACAACAGGTGCATGCAAATGGATTTTATTGCGTTTGCTCTGAGTCAAAAGGATATCAAACAATTTATCATTTGAGTTGCTAGCTATTGGCTGAGAGGTCCAAAAGTAATTAGCAACGCAATAAATGCATGTAGTCTTTACGACGCCCAATCACAATCTATAATTTTAGACAATAGAGAAAATATTTTGGAAAAATCCCAGAAACTCTCAATCGCATCGAATTCCTGGAAGGACTCAGTTTCGGCGCAGTTTTTAGTACCTCTAACCAAACCGAAAGCCAAAACAACAAACAAAATATCACTCAAGAATTGTCGGTAGTCTCGACGAAGATTACGGACAGCCAGCGTAGAATACGCGTACAGTTTTGTCGATGATTTCATTGGCGTCCTATGATAGGATAGTACGAGTAGTTGTGACAGGACAGATAGGTAATTTGGTGCAATTATTTACGTGTGTGTGTAAGAAATATATGTCAAGTACCATCAGGTAGACGGCTATCACTTGATCCGTTCAAATGCATTCGATTATTTATCATGCGATTGAAACTTTTATTGATTACAACAATAGCCACTAAACAGGATATCAGTTAACGGATTTTAATTACACTTCAATATAATTTCTAAGTCTTTCTAATAAACAATTTAATGGGATTTATAAAAAGCAGCGTATAGTAATACTTCTGAGAGCAATAATTCAATTAAAGTCTGTTTCCTGCGCGAGGAAAACGATTTTGAAATATTCGACGAGATATCGAACTAATAAAGCCGACTAAGAACTACATCCTTTCGTAGAATCAGAATTATTTGCAAGTACTTGTAGCTTACTATTTACTAAAATTTGGAGCACCACAAACACTTTCTCTTTTGCAGAAGAAAGCAGAAGTCTAGTTGTCCAATTTGGCTCATTGCGATCGCTCCGTTTCAGTTTGGGAGAGCAAATATTTTCAAAAGGACATGCGATATAATTCCGAAATTCGAAAAAGTGTCAACATTGAACGACAACGCAAACCTTTAATACAAAAAAATTCAGCATCAATCAGTGGGTTTGGTGGCTCCGAACACATTAATTTATTATTTAATTTGTCATAAAATGCTTTAATTGCAGCTAATGTTTTTTTGTACATTGACCACTTTTTTGGCAGCTGTGGAAAATTTGACAAACGTTACGTTTATTTGGTAAACATTCCTCCTTCCTTCCGTTTTTTACTACGCGGGGGAGCATAGGACTTCTACAAATGCCCGCCAACGATTTACTGTCTGAGTGTTTTTTGTATAATACCCTAACCCTTATAGCAGACACTGCGACCTGAAAGATATATTGTATCTTAGGGTTTGTTTATTCTAAAAGACGTACCACCTCCCTAATGAACGATAGTACATCCTTAGTGGCAGAATTTCACAACTCCGCTATCCACTCTGCTATTTTCTTGTAAAAGCTGCGTCTCCTTTACCAAAGTAATGCTGGGCATCCACAAAAAATGTACTCGGATAAAGCTTCATCTTCCGAACAGAACCTCTACGTTCTGTCTCTGAAACCACACCAATTTTGTTAAGGTGATATCGCAAAACACAATGACCTGTTAGAAAACTCACCAGCTCACTAATGCTATTAAAGTTAAGGATTTCATTGTAAGAAAAGGGCCTGATAAATTGTTTGGATTGTCTAAGCCCCGCAACACTTTCCCAAGGGTTCAAGTCCTATGCACGCAGATTCAGAGCCAGCCCTAGCTAGTTCATTTGCATATTCGTTGCCTGCAGTTACAAACTTCGATTAATCTGTGCACCAGACCAGACCTCAAGCGTCCAGTGCCGGAGCGACATTGCACCAGTTTATCCGGTCCAATATTTTTACCTCAAATTTCCTTTTGAAACAGTGCTCTCTAACCATAATGTCGGGGATAGTGCAGACCATGTATCTTTCAGGAATTGAGGCAAGAATTTTCAAGTGACCCATATAGTCACCCGGTTTGTACCCGTATTCGTGATATGAGAATTCCAGTTTACGCGTTTATCTTCCAAAATCGACCGGCCTTTTTTCCGTGAAAAGTACTGGAACAGTTTTGTAAGAATTGATGGATAGTTCTTCTCTGCTGCACCATTCTACGACGTGTAGCAAAGCACCTTGCATGACACTAGGATAGTCGTTCAGTGCTTACCACTAAAAAAATCGCCAAATCGTCCGCATAACCAATGGCAATGTAGCCTGATCTGTGAAGATCGACTAAAATATTGTCAATGACTAGTGACCATCGAAGGGAAGAAAGTACTCATCTTTGGGATATCCCTGAAATGGATCACAGACACAGACACTCTTCCCGAGCAGGAAATAATATCTCGACTTTCAAGCATGGCCCATATCCAATGATTGGCCGAGTCTTTAATACCCCTGCTACTGATTGCCCTTGCAATCCTCAATGTCGAGGAATGCATACAGGGCCACTTCCTTGGAACGAAAAGTTCCAAGGTATCCTTCTGTGTTTTTGCCTTTATTGTGCAAAAAGGGGTAGACAATTCTATCTGGCCTCTAATATGAACATCAATAAGTCTCTCCATAGTTTTGAGGACAAACGATGTTAGACCTAATAGGTCTGTATGATTAAGGCAGCTCACTAGGCCTATTGTCTGGTTTGGGGATAAATATCACCTTTTTCTAGGTAGTGGGAATGTACCCCCAGTTGTAGCTAGCTCTAAATAAAGTAATCATACCCGGCAGCATGAGATCAATTGCCTTCTGTAAAAGAACTGGAAAGATCCCATCACCGCCGCGAGTTTTGAAAGTTTTAAAAGAGCCTACTGCCCTTTAAGCCTTATCCGGACTGAATATTTACCCTACTAGTAATATATATCCCTTGGTCAGTTGCGTTCGGGTACGTGTATGTTCCACGAGTAGACGAACCTGAGAAATAAACCTGGAGCATCCGCACGGTCCGACGTTTAAGTGCCATCGGCCTTTTTTAATAAACCTACATCCTTAACTAATTTCGACAATGTTTTCGCAGCATTCCTTCCATGTGGCACGTTTGGATCGTCTTAATTCAAAGTTGTACTCTGTAAGGCGAACTCTTTGTGCGTCTAGCAGAGTTAAATAGTTTCCTAACTTTCTTCCTAAGCTTAGCCAGCTGGTCGTTCCACCTGAGAACCTTTCGTTAATACAAGCTGGTTTTAGGAACACAGCTGTCGTGATAGGAAGAGAGCAAAACATCATTAAGTTTATATGCTGTCCCATCTAAGTCCTCTGTGGACTTAATAGATGTGACAAGCATATCTACTTTATAGGAGGATATAGATTCCAGTCCATGAGTTTGTGTCCTAATTTTTAGATTTATTTCAACGTCTACTTGTGCAAGTGGGCGCCGTGGCTCAGTGGAAAAGAGCATGGATTTTGAGCAGTAGGTTCGTGGTTCGAATCCCAGTAACACCAAAAGTCTTTTTCACAATGTCCGGCCTCTCGTGAAAGTCTGACAAACGTTCGATAGTAATAACTTGTCACTGAAAGCTTCTCAATTCATCGTTCATTAAATGGTAGGTCCCCTCCATTTGTGTGCAAAAATATATATGCTCAACACAAATGGTTGGGAGAAACTATAGGCCTCGGACCGCAATGGTCTGTCGAGCCGAATATTATTATAATGTTGCAAATAATTCCAACTCGTCAGTTTATTTACAAGATGTGTATTTTGTTGTTTCAATATTATGTGGTCGAATAGGTTAAAAATGACTGGAGCTGAGGTCCTCTCCTTCTTCGACTAAAATACAGTTTTTGGTTATTTGTCTGGTGATGAAAAAGTCAAGTAATTCAGGAGACTTAGACCAATCAGTTGGCCAGTTTGTAGGTTTTCCGGTTGAAATAAAATCACAACGCTTTTCTTGTATTGCTTTTAGAAGTTCACGGCCCTTAGTTTTGGTAATCCGCGATTCCGCATGGGTGTGTTTGGCGTTAAATTATGAATTTATTATTGTGAGTCTGGCTTAAATCTTAGATAGATCTGAAATTTTGTCTAAGTCCTAAGTCCAAAGTAGCATTTTTTTATATTCCATGTATGACGCGTGTCGCGTGTGATGACTGTGACGGGTTGAAATTTTGTTTTATCGACTTATTTGAGGTACTTTTCAACCACTTTCCACACGACCTAGACAGCTGAAATTTGTGATTGTCCGCTCCGTGTTCCGTGATTGGCGCGTGTCGCGTGTGACGGGTTGACATTTTATTTTCGAATTATTTGAGGTCCTTTTCAACCACTTTCCACACGACCTAGAGAGCTGAAATTTTGGTTAAAAATATAATTTTTTTTATTCAGCATGGGACTCGTGCTCCGTTCCGCATGTGCCGCGTGTGTGATGCCGCCATTTTCTCGTTTTTTGAGGTCCTTTTTAACCACCTTTCGCAACACCTAGAGGGCTGAAATTCTGTGAGCAGCTCAATGTCAATGGCCAACTTTGATATCCCGCGTGTGACGCGTGTAGCATTGGCATTCCATGTCATTATTTTAAGTGTGTTCATCATTACAGTGCTTGTAAGGGGCTTTTTATTTTTTGTGCAGAGTAGTTCATTGACTCAAGGCTTAGTTTTTCGTAAACTTTGGACGGAAGTTTTTTTTGGTTAATTTGTCTGTCTCACTAGTCACTCACTAGTCTTTCGGAGATCTCAGTTACTTGAGCGTTAGTTAAATTTCTTTCACTGTTCTTTCTTCTTTCCTTATGTCCTATATCCCCTTGTGGGTCCTAGGACCTCTACTACGCCTACGCGCGATCGCGTGCGGTGTCTGGCAATTAGCTTCAGCTCTCTCCAAGTCTTTCCCAATTGCCGTGACTCCTCCTCAACTGTTCTTCGCCATGTATTTCTCGGACGACCCGTTCTTCTACCATCCTAAGATAACGGATTCCATTGCATTGCGTAGTTTGCTATGTAACTGTCGCCTTTTCGGAGTGTATGACCAATCCACTGCCACTTCCGTCGATGGATGGTTGAGCCTATTTGTTCCTGACCCGTTCTCTGGTAAAGATGTTCGTTAGAGATACGGTTAGGCCAGAAAATCCTTAAGATATTCCCTAGGCACCTATTTACGAACTTTTGTAATCTTTTTGTGATAGTAGCGGTCACCTTCCAAGTGCTGCACCCATACAACAGCACAGATTCAATATTTGCCCGGTACAGTCGCAGCTTTAACTGTTGCTTCTAGAAATAGGAGAATAGCGGGGGTTATTAGATTATTATTGAGATTTAAATTTAAGTCCGGTTCTTTGGAAGTTTGTTCGTTTTCATCTTCATTTCTTTTTCTGTTATGTTAATTTTTGCAGCTTTACTTGTAAATCTGTAAATCTCGGTAGCTTGCTGGATGTTCTTCATCACAGTTGGTGCATTTGTGTGGCTGGGTTTCGAGTTTGTTACAATCTAGCATACCAGCACACTTTACAAAATGAGATGAGTTGGAGCAGTAGTTTTTTGTGTGCCCAAGGGCTTGACAGTTTTTACACTGTGGGACCAAAAGTAAGTTCTTCTATATCTAATTTTTTTAAAAGATAGGTGGTTCTAATAACTCATAACAGCTAACGCGAAAAAGCAAAAATTATTAATTGAAATCTTTATTTAGTCAGCGGATCATATTCTTTGGTCCGGTTCGGCATCCTGCAAATAATCTCTCAACCGATTTCGAGCCGATGTCATTCAGTTTGGCAGTTTGTCGGATTTGGGTCTCGTTTTTTCTCATGTCCTTTAAGAAAACAAAACGTCTAACATACCTTCGCGAAAACGCAGGTGTTGCGTTCGATTTTTTGCCTGAATTTGATGCCCTCGAATAAATGCCATGCATATAATGTTATCTAAGCATACATCCTGTCTCTGACATCGATTCCAGTCTATTTCATTGTTTAAACACAGGATGTCAGTTTTGATTTACTACGGTAAATATGGGCCAGTTTATTAATACTTGTGTGTATGTATGGCTGATAAGGTTCTCACAACACCATCAACGGATCAACGACGAACGGCCTGACCTAATCTGTCCGCGCGGTTTAGACCTTTTTGTTGAAAATCGCTAAATCGGAAAGTCACAACTACACTCATATTCACATTCATACTTGACCTGATAATTATATCTACCCTACGTATGTGGTTGTACGCGTTTACCCTTGAAATCCCCGAAATGACGAACGCGAAAACAATATCACTGGAGTTAATCGGCCGAACCTTTTCCAAATCAACCATCTACCTGCGCTTCTCAGACCTGATGATCATTTATCCGGCAAAACACCCGGTCTAAGCGTACTGAATAGTCGGACGTATATAGACCGATCGATGGACGCTGTTGATTACGCCGTATTTGCCGATGCACATGCGCTCGCAAGAGAATGACTTATGCACTGTCTGTCTGTCTGCCTCTGTCTGGCTGCGTGCCCGAGTTATTAAGTGCTAGTCGAGAATGCGACCCTTAATTCAGAAAGTTGTAGGATTTTCCCAAAAATAAAAACTATCGAAGCACTTGCATCAGCTCTAATGCTGACGGAGTGAGTGAGTAATAAACCATCAACGGCAGCAGCAGCAGCGACATGCAAGAGAATGGGCGTCCACACCTGTTTGATGATCTGTAATAATTCAGCGATCCGAATATTTTATTTGCTGTGAATCTCGATCACTCGTGTCCCCGCCACTGTTAGAACGTCGTCTCTCCGGATGCATCATCGCATCTGATCATCTGACTCAGGTGCAATTTTATGTATCTACGTGGTCATCATTTAAACGCAATAGAAGGAGTGTCCACAAAAGGAAAACGAATAACAGACGGGACAGATGATACATTCACTAATATCCTGGCCGTACGATATAATCATTTGGTTCTTTGGGTCAAAACTAAACATCTTGCACGATCAACAGGGAAGACTGCGCTGAATGAGTGGTAGTAGCAAGCAAAAAAAAAAAAGGCCCGGCCGAAATACTGATATAAATGGCACATAGGACCCAGCAATAGTGGAATTGTTGTGTTTGTTCAACATTCGTCCGACATATGTTGGACATGTTACGTGCGGGTATTTGTATGTCCTTATGACCTTGTGCAAATAAATTACTGTCGACTTATAAATACCTGCAAGAGATGGTAAAAGAGACGTTTCTTGTGAATAAATACAATTTCGGATAAGCAAGTTGCATTTATACACCACGCCACGCTTGCAAAATCGTACTCATATTCGAAAAATCACTTCATATTCTTTGCTTCGAATCTTTTGTGTATATTTTAATGTTTGGTTCCCTTAGGATCGTTTTGAGTAATCCTGCATTTCTCAAAGCTGATAAGTCACGGTCTTGTTTTCAAAACCGTACCCGAATTCCACCTACCTTGTATTGCTAAAGTGCGCTTATGTCACCCGTTGTATTTCTTTATCTTATTAAGGGTTTTTCATTCGGGACGTAACGATTTTGTATTTTAATACAAACGCACAGTTAAAACTTTTTTTATGACCCGTTCATGTCAAAATGTCAGTCAAGTTTTACATTTTTATTACAGTAACGTTCACCAACAAGCACTGTTTGGAAAAATTACTACCGGTCGCAACTTTAAGACCGGTTACTTCAATTTTCGGTCGTAATAATCGTCCCACCAGACAGGCTGTGCGTGCTATAGTGGATAAATTCGAGTCAATATATTACCTATTGAATGTTCCTGCACCAGTGAGACAACGCAACGGTCGAGGTACCGCAAATATCGCAGCCGTAAGCGCTTCAGTCGAAAATGAGCCAAATCAGTCAATTCCACGCCGGTTTCACAGGAATTGGGTATCTCCCAGTCCAAATTGTGGCGAATTTTGCGTAAAATTCATGGCTTAAGCCCTTACAAGATCAAATTGACTCAAGAACTGAAGTCACCGAAGCGCCGAAACTTCTCCGATTGGGCTCTGCAAAAGTTTGAAGAAAAACCTGAATTTCATGGGAAATTCATCTTCAGCAATGAGGTTCACTTTTGGCTTAATGGCTTTGTCAATAAGCAAAATATGCGTTGTTGGACTGCAACCCCCCACAACCCTACATGTACTTCAAGAGACTCCATTGCATACACAAAAAGTGGTCGTGTGGTTTGGATTTCATGCCGGAGGTGTGATTGGACAGTAGTTTTTCGTCGATGAAAATGATCGCCATGTTTCGGTCAACGGAGTTCGCTATCGTGCCATGTTGGAAGACTCTTTTTGTCCATAATTGGATGGACTTGACGTCAGTGATGTGTGGTTCTAACTAGATGGTGTCACATGCCGCACAGCTGGTCAAACAATTGATCTATTGAAGGGAAAGTTCGGTCATCGTGAAATCTCGAGAAATGGTCCGGTCGAATGTCCAGCTCGCTCATGAGATTTTACGCCTTTGGATTTCTTTTTATGAAGTTACGATTAAGTCGTCGGCTTATGCCGACAAGCCAACAATGTCAGCAGAGCTCAGTAACAATATCGAAGCGATAACGATACTAACGTTTCCGCCGATATGTGTGGAAGAGTGGTGGAAAATTGGCTCCAAAGAATCGATCGCTACAGACGTTCTCGCGGTGGTCATATGAACGGAATTGATTTCCGTACTTTAAGCGTTTATGTGTACAACACCAAAGCCCGATATCTCAGATTATTTTGTATTTTATTTAAATACAAAATTGTTATGTCCTTATTGAAAACCCCTTTATTACGTCCAGGATAATAAGGAGCTATCTATTCTTATTGTCAACTCGTTCCCTGCAGTTCACCGGGGGTTTTCAAGTAACTAACGATATTAGCGCCAGTTTTATCAACCTCATATTATAAGCATTGTTTTTTTAATAATCCAATGGTAAATACGTAGTGTAGTGTAATGGTAGTGTTACCAATAGAGGTCATTTAGATTACAACATTGGTTTTACTTACCTTATAATACTTACCGTGGTCGCCGTGGTTCTAGTGGTTAATGTCTTGAACTACTGAGCGGGAGATTGGAAGTACGAATCCCAGAAAAACACCAAAAAATTTTACGGTTCACCTTTCGCGAAGGTCTGAAAAACACCCGAGAGTAATAACTGGAAAGCTTCTCAATTCGCCTTTCAAATATGGCTTTAAATTGTAGGTGCTTGTGTGCAAAATTAAAACGAAATGTTTGCGACGAGTTAGTTCTTGGACCAAAACGGTCACCTACGCCTACGCCTCCATAAACATAGAGAGAGAGAGAAAGATTATTGTCCTACTATTATAGTGGAACATATGAACTTTTAACCACACGAAGAATAGGACTCTCATTATGATGATAATGCTGGCTGTCTCTTAAAAGAGCTTCACATGCTCTGGTATCTCAATTATCAATAGCATGTAAAAAGCCCACACTAAAGCTTGTTAAATTGCATTCCTTATTCAATAAAAGAACTTCCCTGTGTGAGTATCTTTTGGATTATATTTTGTCGAGAGCGTTAACTTTAGCTAAAGTAGTAGAGATCTCAATTCATCACACGCGATTAGCTTAATACGCCCTTGATGCTAGCCACCATCGCAATTGATTGGAGGTGGTCCTGGATGCTCCTTGATAAAAGTCAAAAAGCTATCAGAGAGCTTTAGCTTGACTTATTGCCACCGTTCTGGAGAGATAGTTTCGTCAGTGTCGCTACGATCTACCGCTGCGACTACGATTTTGTTCTTAAAGATATCGCTGAAGGATCTCTGATATGTAACGATGGAGTGACTAAGTGTGCTGGTGTTGTGCGCTTTATGTCTTTTTGAAACTGAATCGATTTCCTCCACCGATCTCTGTCGCTTATACGTAGAGTCATCGCTGGTCTATTTATCGTGCTTATCAACAAGTGCTTGGGCCTATTTTAGCTTGGCGACCTGCTTCGGTGTTCTGTTGGTCTCTGGAATTACTCAGAGGGCCTTCAGTGTCCGTACCCGATTTCGCCGATCCTTCTACAACGATCTAGATGGAGTGCGTTGTCGCGAACATTCACCAGATGAGCCTGCAAGATTACTGGCACCGGAAGGGCCATGAGGTGCCACAATCCTACCGCTCCCCGTAGAAGGACTACCTGTTAAAGCCGACCTGCACTTGTCGGCAGTATTTAAACCATTACCCACAGTTGCAGAAGCATTACCGGTAGACGATCTAGATGGAGCGCATTGTCGCGAACATCCACCAGATGCGCCTACAAGATTACTGACAGCGGAAGGGCCATGAGGTGCCACAATCCTACCGCTCCCCGTAGAAGGACTACCTGTTAAAGCCGACCTGCACTTGTCGGCAGTATTTAAACCATTACCCACAGTTGCAGAAGCATTACCGGTAGACGATCTAGATGGAGCGCATTGTCGCGAACATCCACCAGATGCGCCTACAAGATTACTGACAGCGGAAGAGCCATGAGGTGCCACAATCCTACCGCTGCTAGTAGAAGGCCTAACTGTCACGGCCGACGTGCGCTTATCAGCAGTAGTCAAACCACTACTTACCATTGCAGGAGCATAACAGGTAGACAGCAATGGAACCGTACAACCTTCCGGTCCGGTAAAGAAGAGGTACCGGTCTTCAAAGTAGGTGGTAGTTTTCTCAAAACTAGCAAAATAATAATTTTTTCTGTCTGTCATTTGGATTTCCACGAGTGGCGAAGAAAGGGTGGTCCATCTGCACAGAGATCCGCAGTATGCAGATAAGGCTACTGGAGGATCTGGAGGGCGCCAGGTATCCAGATACTCCGTGAGCGACTGGGCTATTATTAAACTGGCCAGGCTGATTCTCAGCATGGAACGTGTACCACCTTAATCCAGCCCAGGGGATGATGACGGGGATTGGGCGATGTACAATGGGTGGAGAGGGAATGTGGTAGGGGGAGAGAGGGTGATGAGCGACCTTTGGTTTCAGGACTCATTTAGAGAAAAACTCTTAAGGATCTTTATGACCTTACTTAGCCCCTACAACTCGACAACTTCGACGTTCCGGTAGGGGCAATATGTTAGATGGGTGTATTTCGATGTACGCAAAAAAAGGGTTTCGTTTCTTAGCGAACAGTAGCCAAAGGAAGAGCTGACTAGCAACTTTGAACCTTTCACTTGATTATGAAGGGTTCCTTAGCGACCAATGATATTAGTGATGAATGAATTATCCTACCTTCTTCGTAATCAATTTAAATTTTTATGTACAAAGATGATACGAAAAAAACCCAATTTGTTGCTTCATTTTTGTTACGGGTAACTTTTTGAAGTGATTATGAGCGTTATGTAACTAAATACAAATAGAAATTTTATTTCACTTTTAAGTTGAAGCATTCCAAGCCACCCACACCACCTCTGAGTAGGTGATTTATATCCGAGATACTGTTACCCATCCCATCATCAACAGGATTACTAATGCGAATATGAGCAACATATACGAACGAAGACAAACAGCTAAACGAAATGTTTAAACTTTGAAATTTGAAATTTAAATAAAATTCACTTAATCTGTGAGTAATGCCTAAAACTTGCCGCCCGATGCTGGATGTTGGCGCATAAACTGGAACCCTCCAGATAGAGCAGAGCAAAAGTATAATCGCAAAGCAATCAATGAAATGACAGAAGAAGAAAAAAATGCGTGGGCTTTTTTGCCTGCGATTGATATACCACACCATACAACAACAACAACAACAACAGCAAAAACTTGAACTATTCCATCTTCTACTAATGATACCAATATAAAGTCGCAATACACGAACGGGTCGCGTTGCGGACAAGAAGATAAAAATTTTAAGTACACAAATGGCGAACTGATAAATTTGATTTTAATCTCTCGCCTGACACTTGCGGCGCATTAATTATATTCATATAACGCTGCAGATGCTGCTGCTGCTGCTGCTGCTGCTGATGATGATGATGGAAGGACGTCCGGCTGCGGCGAGACATCCAGTTTGCAAAGGTTAAGCTAAGTATAGCGACGCCGCCTACTATCGTCGGCTGTGACTGTGAAGAATTTATCCCGGTTTTTTAGTCAGCGTAACTTGAGCTAACTAGATCTTAGTAGGTGGGCGCCTAGCGCGCAGCGCCAGCCATCACCGTCAAGGATTCCACTCGGATTCGTGTGCGCAGCGGAAAATAACCAGAAATTGTTTTCGAATTGTATCTACTGCTCACATTTCCGATACATCAATGTATGTGTGGTGTATGCGCCCACTCACCGATGCTAACGATGCACCTGGAAGTGGAGTTGTTGTTAATACAACTCACAGCGCATCTCACCACAAAACACTCCAACTTCACGGTCAAACTCCAAGATAAGATCTGCAATAAATGAACACGAGCGTTAGTTTTTGTACAGCAGAGACGCCAGTAGGTGTTTTGCGGCGTCACACTGCATCACACCTTTCCAAAGAGCCACAATAAATGTCTCTAGCAATGTGTCGCCGATCTATTGCGGCTGTTCGAGCGGCAGCCAACCGGTTCCATTAATGATGATGAATCAATGACTCTGGATGACTAGACAAATCCCTTGGCATGCAAAAAGCCTCTACTTCAAGAAGCAATCGCATACAAACGTGAGACGATTGGACGAGAAGCATTGACGGCGCGCCACGGCGCACTCGTCGTTGGGTTGACTTCTATCCGCGGATAGATACTGCGACGGTGGCTTAGCGTAAAATTTATCATTTCTGCGCTCTGTCCTCTGTCGTCGTCATCCTCGTCCAGCTGGTGGCCAAGCGACGACAAAGCTTAAACTCGAGCGAATCCGAATCCGAGCATCGTTATAAATCACTGAAGGAGTTTGGAGGAAGGCTGTAGAGACTGACTCGTCCGATGCACGATGTACACTTTCGATCTCTGCCCAGCTAATTGGTTCAATGTGTTGCCGTCGGCAGATTGACCGTGTGGGCCTAATGCCCCACACAAACACATATTACTCCACACTCTTCAGTTACTGCATGGAATAATTTCGAAGTCACAAAACCACTTCGTGGAAATGGGTGACTAGGCACTGAGTGGGACACTGAGAGAAAAAGTTTAAGAAAATTATTTTTTCCATTAAGAGAATAGGAAATGTGGTCATAAGTAAGGAAGTGTATTTAGAATGATGTGCCAGACCGTTGCGGTCCAAGGCCTTGCTTTTTTTCTTGACCATTTGTGTTGTGCGTATTATATTTTTGCACACAAATCAAGGGGACCTACGTAAAATTTAATGCATTATTCCGAAGAGCGAGTTGGAAAGCTTTCCATGACAAGTTATTACTCTCGGACGTTTGCCAGATATTAGTGAGAGGTGGGACCGTAACAAATAATTTTTGTGTTTCAGGGATTCGAACCACGAACCTTCTGCTCAGTAGTCCAAGGCACTACACTAGAAGATGATAAAGGTAAAAATGGTGCGACTAAATCCTGAAGATAGTAGGACTCAATTGAGACCGACTTACTCGAACTAAAAGTTTAGTATAATACGTGTAGTGTGATCCGATTTAATCGGCGGTTCTTATAATATTGCTTACTCGAGCTCGACCGAAATTCCTGATTCTAAGTGAGCGAAAGTGAATCCGTTTACCTTTTGAGCATCAACCACAGTAATCGAAATGTTGAACACAAAATGGTCATTCTTTTGTAAACTTTTGTGATCCCATCAAAGATCAGACTATTGAGCAATGCTACTGTAAACTAGTACGCAAACAGGGAGGCATGGTATGAATAACATGAAGTCCAGCCGCTGGTCTCACCGAAATATCAAATAATTTTGATTTTGGTAAGACCACATTCTGGGTTAGTGGAACCATAAATTTGGTTGTTGACACCAATTCGTAGGCGTTCAACATTATCACAAACATGGGACCCAAACCAGGTTTACTCGTACCATATTTTAGGGTTTACCGAGCACATTAGAGAGTAAGAGTAAGTAGTTTGAATAAAGAGCCACCACAAAGAATGAAAAAAGAGTGGTAGGCTGTGTCGTCTACATTACCGCGATGGGCTTGACCGTGAAAACGTTTGTTTAGGTTCTCCCCGAACCCTGGGGCCCGATCACTAACACATTTTTATAAAAAGTGTTGACCATTGGAGATACACATTCGTATAAAATTTGAAGAAAATCGGGCAAATTTTGTATAATATTTGTATGGGAGACTCGCAACCCCGTGGCCAGAGGGGCCCCAAATTGTGTTGGAAAGTGTTGTCATAGGAGATACACATGTGTGCAAAGTTTGAATAAAATCGGGCTTTAGGAAGTGGGTTAAAAATTTATCACAAGATCTGACCAGTCAGCCAGCCAGCCACGGGCACGCGAGGTTAATGTTAATTTTAGTGTTGTATGTAGCTTGTTGCATGTTGGAAGTTACCTGCTGCATGTTGGACGTTGCACATTGAACGTCACATATTGCATGTTTTATATTGTGTGTCGCATGTTATATGTTAAAAGTTATATACTACATGTTGCACGTTGTAGTTAGTTAAGTTAGGTGTTGCATATTGGATGTAGCATATTGCACTTTGCATATTCCGTGCTGCATATTGGATGTCACATGTTACATGTTAAATGTTTCATGTTGCCTAATGCGTTGTGACCTTCTACCTTTATACATAAAATTTATTGTGCGCTTTTATGTAATCGCAGAACGCTTAAACCGCTAGACATATCGAAGCCATATCCATATCCATATCTGATGCCCGGATAAGTTTATCTCTTTTTTGAGTCCGATCTAAAAGACGTCATCATGCATAAACGACTTGACTTATCGAAGCCATATTCACAGTTCACACTATATGTTCGTTATGGTGCTCCGATAAGCTTATGTTTTTTTGATCCGGTAGGTGGCGCTGTAGTGAAGATATTTAAGAAAACGTGGCTTAGCGTTTGGTCTGTTGGTGCATATTTTTGTTATCGCGTCACGCCTACACTAGACACATTAAAGCCATGTTCGCACCGTGTATTAATTGGAGCTTCTGAATGTTTATATATTCCCGGAAGGTGGCGCTGTAGTCGAGATATTTCTGAAGATGTCATTTTGCATGTATACCGAACATCATCACGTCTAAACCACTGGACCTATCGAAGCCATATTCACACCAAAAGTGCGTTTGGTGGTCCGATAAGTTTATGTTTATTTTGGATTCGATAGGTGGCGCTTGAATCGAGATTTCATCCGGTATAAGAAACGTGATCATGTCTAAGCCACTGGACGTATCAAAGCCCTCGGTAGATGCGGCCTGAGTGGAGATATTGTTAAATATGTCTGTAAGAGCATCATACCTAAACCATATGACATATTGAAGCCAAATTTACACCATATTCGCTTTTTTGGTTTGGTGATCCTAAATTTTTATTTCTTTTTTAAGTCTGGTAGGGGGCGCTGAAGTCGAGATATTTTTGAAAATGAGCATTTCTAATGTATACAAACATTCGTTAGGAAGCCATATTTACATATGGCGCTGAAATCAATACATCAATCCACTGGACGTATCGTAGCCATATAAACATCATAATTTCGTTTGGAAGCTCCCTCTAACAGCTATTTATAAAGGGGTGGGCAATCTACTGGTTTGTTTTTAAATCATAGGCTATGGCAGTTTTTATTCTAACGATTTGCTTGAAGTATTGACAGCTCGATTCGAGTCTCGAGTCTGATATACCGCGGCACGAAACAATTATATTTTCGCTTGAGGAGCGTTCCGAAATATTGAAAACTTATTTTCAATGTCAGTCTTGTGTAGCCGAAACCGTGCGAATTTTGAAAAGAAATATGGGTCGTGAAAGAGCACCGTGGTAAAATTGGTGAAGACAGTTCGTGAGAAATACTTGCTATTTGTTCTTGAAATCGGACAGTTCACACGTCCGAGATTATTGCGCCTGTGGCCCATAGTGTGGGAAAGAATCCATCGACCTCAACTCGACGCTAATCGCAGCAACTGGCCATTATTCGCACCAGCCTGAACAGAATACTGCACAAAGACCTCGGATTATCCGCTTACATGGTCCAGATGACTCAGGAGTTGAAAGCTTCGATATCAGTTCTCTGCGTGGGCCATAGATCAGCTTGATAATGTCGTCGATTTTGGTCGAAAAATCATATTTTCAGACGAAGTGCATTTCCATCTCGGGAGCTATGTATACAAGCAGAACTGCCAGATTTGGGGGTTTTCTTCGAAAACGCTGCTGAAAACGGTGTTACCATCGATGGCGAACGTTACAGAGCCAGCCGACCAACTTTTTGTTTGCCTCAAATCGACGCCATGAATGTGGAAGACCTTTGTTTTCAACAAGATTACGACGCATGCCATACAAGCCGACTGACAATCGATCTCTAGCGCGACAAATTTGGCAACCGTTTTGGAAATGTCAGTTGGCCTGCGCTGTGCTGCGATTTTACGCCGATGGACTTTTTCCAATGGGGTGCCGTTAAGGATAGACGTTATGCGGATAATCCAGAGACAATTCCAGCTTTAAAGCATAACATTGCGACTGTTATTCGCGAAATGATCGAAAAAGTTCTAGAAAACTTGACTCACAAGAGAGGTAGCCACATGAACGAAATTGTTTTTTATTCTTAAATCAGAGACTCCAACGTTCATAATAAATTTCCAAAAAAATATCGATCAATACTCATTTTATCGTGTTTTTAAAACAAATAAATTGCTCACCCTTTATATATTTACTATAAAATAGTATGGATTATACACCGATATCGGTCATATGATGTGTCATCCTTTATCACACCCATCGCTTAGAAGCGCTCAAGGTGTCATACCGTCACTACTCATCTTAGCGATCCAGAGACCGATGGACTCAACACCAATTTTGATCTTGTCATATGGCATGCTTGGTTCTAAAACCGGGGTCCGGTACTGGCCTCCCGCAAAAAATCTCTACACCGTTCCCGATTTCGAGCCGATGTCATCTAGCTTGACAGTTTAACAAATGCTTCGGCATCGTATATTAAGCTCTATAATCGAGGTTCGGTCCTGGCTTCGCAGAGGTTCCGATATACTGGTTTTTTACGAGCTATTAGCGGACTATTACGTGCTATTAGAGAGAATATTAACCACGCTCCAACCATATTTTGAAAGAGTTATTAAGATTTTTCTTTTTTTTTTGTTGACAAATTACCGGTGGCCACCACAATAATATTTGATCGCACTTCCATGAGCCAAAAGGTACGTACTACATGTTATTCCATTCCATTATGATGATAGCTAAGTTGTTAGTTAATTAGTGTGACGGTCTTTGCTGCGCTTGCAGCTGCCCTTATTAGCAGTTGAGTACGCCATTTTGTTAACACAAAACTCGAGTTAATGATTATTTGACCGATTTTTAATTTAGGCTGTAACGTTCAAGTGCAAGAACAGTTTTATGAGTAGATCCTGTACCCTGAAAACTCGTTCAGGTCGGCGAAAAAAATTATTTGCCCATATTTGCAAAAATAGTGGATCACAGTTTCTTTCTCATTTGCGTGCTTGCAGCTGGTATACCCAGTTTAGCAGCATGGCTGCCCACTGGACTGTGACCCTTAATGATATCCACAACTCTTGAAATCCTTCTGAGATATTGATATGAACTTGGTACTTCTCCTTTTATTGTTGGACGGCCATAATGCTGCAGTTGGTTACACTACTCCACCTTAATTCTGACCTAGTAGAGAAGATAGATAGAATTATTTCTGAGCTTATTGGGCATCATACCCAGTTTCGTTAGTGACGCCCTTCGTTGCTAAATCCTCCGCTCTCTTGCTACCTTCTATTTTACTATTCCCTAACACCAATACTATGCTGATGTCCAGTATTTGGCAGATCAAAGCCAATTTTGCTTTGTACTGTTTAACAAGTTTCGAGTAGTTGATGGTTGCATAAATGGCTTTTAGTGCAGATTGGCTATCCGCGCACTGGTACCATGATAGCAACCCTTCCAATTTGTGCGGGTTCTATAGCTTAATGGTCTACAAGACTGCTTTATTGCAAGGATCTAAGCCTGTAAGATGCTACCTTTGTCAGGAAGGCTGTATGACTTTGACACCTGCACCGACTTCGTCATTCATCTTGGATTCTTCAGTCTAGACTCGATCTTTCATCTTCGATCCGCTAGTGTAGGCTATAACGTCAAATTGATTTATTATTTCTCCATCCCTCCAGTTTCCACTAGTCGCTTGATACCTTGGTGAAGTTGAAATTAAGTTAGGGGATGCAGTAGTCAGTAGAATATTCAGATACTGTATGCAGTATTTTGCTAATAATGACTAACCACAGAAAATATATCTTACTCCTTATTTTATAAATTCTTAAGAGTACCTTTTAATGAGTCTTTCGCCGTCTTTGACAACAAAAGATTGAACATTGATCCTATTTCCAATACAAATAAGGTAGTATTTAGTATAGAGGCAGTTTTAAGTAGTTTGTACAAATGTAATGGTCACTGGTAAATTTATTGTTTTCATTATGAGGTTGGTGATGAGCGGGATTCTGTATTTGCGCTGTAGATCAGATCTTTTTGTGCAATACTTACAACCCTTTAGTGTTATAGGACTCTTCAGACTCCAGGAACCTAACTCCCCGATGAGTTACTCCCCTACTATAACCATCAAAATAAGGCGCTCGTCAAATAACGCGAAGCAGTGCTTGAAATCCTGGGAATGTCCCTCTCCGTTTTTTCTAAAAGGGCGTCCACAATTAATGTGATAATCTACACAGAATGTTAAATATTGAATGTCATGTCATTTCTCTCAGTGTAGTCCCAGATGTGGGTATACTCCACTCATTGGTATCTATCTGTCTGTCTATCGGCCGGCTGGCATCAGCCTCAGCCGTGCACCCATCCGTCCGTCCACCATATCAAGTGTTTGCCGATGATGAGTACGTAAGTGAAATTTTGCTGCCATACGACGGATCTGCAAGCGAACAAGCCGCGCGCCGACCCACCGACTGGCTGACTAGCTGGCGGCTAGAAGATGAGGCGCTTAATAACAACATTCTGCACGTAGGTAGTCACTGTCCGAGTTCGAAGTCTGCTGCATCTGAGATCTCATCTCAGCATGGGATCCACCACCTCCGCACGAGGTTCGCTTTGCCGTTGTTGTTGTTGTTCATGTTGTTGTTGTTTTGCAAAAAGTAATCCCTTTAATTCAATTCAACAAAAGTAAGAGATTGAACGAACGAACGAACGAACGAATGAGAGAACATATCGCGGTCTTACCGCCGTAGTATACGTGCTGGCGACGACGCGGCATACCACAACATCAGCCACCCGATTATGGAATCAGTGCCAACGAGCTTCAGTTTCACAGAGATTTTCTTGCTTCGTGTGCCATGTATGTCCTCACACACTCGTCCATGCTTACGGTAAGTACTTTGAAGCACGGAACTTCGGATACAGATGATGATGATGCTCTGTGTGTTCAACGCCTACCTACAATGAACAACGACAGAACGAGATGATGATGACGACGACGATCAGGAGGACGACCGCGGTTTCTTCCTGGCCTGCTCCTATTGCAAGACTCGCAACTGGCAACTGGCAGCCACTATTCATGCGACGGTGATGCTTTCGATGGTGACTGTATAGCCGGTGCTGATGATGCTGATTGTGGCGTGTGGAACTGGAATCCGCAGTCATCGTCATCGCGTTGCTTGGTCCGCTCTGTACATCGCGCAAATACGAGTAGAAAATATGACACAACTGGCGCCTGTCGGCGTCCTACGTACGTTTTCTGCGTTTAATGTTTGGCTCGGTGCCCTCGAGTGTCACATACCAAAATGCGGAATGGAATGGCATGACGCGACCGCTGCTTACGTTGTAGAAATGTGTACTGCTCGTATGAACGGATGTGTATCTGGATCTTAGATCGCCGCCGCCACCGTCGTTGCTGGACTCCACAATTGTTGTATGCATATTACACGTTGGCAGGGCAGTGTTTATGCGCATCGTGCTGTCCGTCCGCCGTTCCGTCCATTCCTTTTGCATTGTCGTGTTGACGTCGTCGTCCGCGTCGTCTTCGTCATCGTTGTCGCACGTTCTCACTCCCTAAAACGAAGGACACACACAAATTGTGTCTTGGGCTAAAAAGTTATCCGCCAACCAACTGGCGTATAATCCAGCGCCAGCTCGCCAGAGAGCACAGCGTCACACCGTAAAGAGTCAGAAGCGGCAGAAGATACCAATCTGCGTGGTGAATGCAATGAGTTAGTGCAGCATACTCGTAGATACAAACGAGCGTTCGAGTAGATATATTGTACATATTTTGCTGCTGGGGCTCCCGGATGCGGCAATTGAATTGGTACGGTCTCTTCTTGGACGGTGGCGGTGCGCAAAGCGCGATCACACTCACTCGGGAGTCTGCGAACATTCTGCCTGCTGTCGGGGGACCTGCTGCTCTCCGCATTGATGTCGGGAGGATTCAATTCGATTTTATTGCAAATCGTCCCCGTCCAGAGACACTGCACAGCACTTGAGCTGCCTCTGGGTCGATCTTGAGAGTTGAGCCTTCGCCTTATAATTCATCGACTGTCCATTTTTTGTTTGTTAGACTTCGCTCGGGTCGCAGTATGCGCGAGTTTTTTTCCCATCTTCTGACCGTTGAGGATCACAGTATGCACTGCTGTCTGCGTCATATACTCGTAGCAATGGTAGCCATTGGCGGTAGCTGCCACATGCATGTTGAATAGCAGATTCAATGCAGACGTTATAGTGCGCGTGATCTTGGTTTTTTTTAACTCATTTTTTTCATTTTACTTTATGTGCATATCTTAGGAAGATCGAAAGTCACCAGTTGGTGGGCCGTTCTTATTGTAAATGCAACCGATGTGGAGCTATTTGAAATTGGAAAACACTGACAAACATAATGTAACGAATTAATTTTCATATAAAGAGTGCCTTACCGGATCGAGAGTCCTTTATGTGCCCCTTTGTGAGTACTACTTTCTACAGGAAAGTTTGTTAACTCAGTAAACGAAGCGCCTAAAAAATTTTGGCTCAATAAATGCAACTTTGGTGTACTCATTGTTTTTCTTTTCTAAGAACACGTCGGAGAATTTATGAGATTTTTACGTCAACGGATTGAAGTACCTGCCAAACAAACTGACCCCAAAAATTAACTTTTTTGCTCTAACTCCTTATAACAACTTCTGATGTAGAAAAATTTATCAGTTTGTACGTCAACAATGTCTGATGGTAACTGTTTTGATTCAATCAAAGTTTTGGAGTTTTTAATTCCCAGCATAAGTCTTTTTTTGTAAGAAACCCAAGAAAAACGAACGAAATTTGTTGGTAAATTTGTATGGGAGGTTCTTGATATCCCATTCCAGATGCGCCGTAACTAGACAGGTGCACTTGCATAGGGCCCGCTGATCAAAGTACCGTGAAATGAAACTCTGAACCAAAATAAAATAACTCTATCTCTTTACAAGAACTTTTTCAACTTGACTGGTTGAATTCTAAACAGTGAATCTCTGCGGCAAAACGCCGTCTATTTATACCAATTGAAGAGTTACTGGAGGTTTGCAATCTAATATACAGAAATATCGAGCAAAGACCAGAACATTGTGGCAACTTCCCTTATTTACAACTAACCATACTCTAATGTAATGAGTCATCTTCCAAAAATAAACTCCATGTGCAGTCATGTACACACAAACCGGACAAACTAGGCAAACCGGTTTGACAACATATTTGGCACACCAGTACATAATGGTGTAATCTGTCAACTACATACTGCTAATAAATGCCTTAAAGTATACAATTCTTAAATCTATTTTTGTACCGTTCGAGTCTAGGCTATCATTCTGTCGATGTGAACCAATTTCATTTTACATCTGGGGCTTTATTGAACCCGATCTACTACATCACTAATCCTCTTAATGATCCTATAAGGGCCTTTTCTTCTTTTGGGATTGTATCAAATCATTAAATTTGGCTCTACAATTGGTGTCCGGACCTGGTCTCCCGCAAAAAAATCTTTCACCGGTCCCGATATCGAGCCGATGTCATATAGTTTGGCATACCTAAACTCTGGGCGTCCTGGTCTACGCCATCCTACCAGCGTAGGCTTTGCCGGCCTCGATGTCTTGTTCCATAAATCATACCGCAAAGAACATTCCGAGCGGGTTTCCCTTCGCTCATGCGAGCTTGGTGTCCTGCCCACCGGAGCCTACCGAGCTTAATTCCCTTCACGATGCTGACATCGAGGTAACGCTCGTAGATCACATCATTATAGAGTCTTCGGAATCGTCCTTTCTCATACACGGGGCCAACAAATCTCCGTAAGACCTTTCTCTTGAACGCTTAAAGGTCAGAATGCTTTTTGCTAAGCACACAAGTCTCGGATCGATGTGTAAGTAGTGACCATTGTTTTATATACCAGCAGATTGAATGTTATGGTTAAGTTCCTGGATTTGAAGAGTCGTGACAGACTATAGTAGGCTTTGTTGGCTTTAAGCAACCGTGCGCGTATTTCGGTTATCGGCTGCTACAGTTACCCGAGATAGTTAAAGGATTGCATTACTTCAAATTCGCGCTCCGCTATTTGGATTGAGGGATCAATGTTGGATCTTCTACTTCCAGACTTTGTTTTGCTCTCATTTATGTGCAGCCCCAGAATTCGTGCCGCCTGCTCGATCTGGATGAAAGCTCCCTTAACAGCTCTTCGGTTTCTACCAACGATGTCAATATCGTCTGTGTAAACCAGTATCTGAATGGACTTATAGAGAATTGTTCCTATCGCCGTTACGTCAGAGTCTCGGATCACTTTTTCGAACGCCAGATAGAAGAGGAGGCAGGCCAGACCATCCCCTTGTCAGTGCCCGTTATAGATGTTGAATGGGCTCGATCGTGATCCGGTTATTTTTACTTGGCTTATAACATTGGTCATGGTCAACCTACATTGTCGCGTCAGTTTATTTGGGATGCCGAATTCTCTCATGGCTTTAAAATATTCTACTCTGGCTATGCTTTAAAGGCTTTAAAAGGATGGTGTAGTGATTTTGGAAACTCTAGACATTTTTCCATCACCTGCCAAAGGTTGTAAATCTGATCAGTTGTTCATTTGCCTGGGATGAAGCCACACTGATATGGACAAAGGATGTCTTCTGCGTCTATCCTGTCTTGAAGAATAGAGAAGAAAATCTTATACGCGGTACTCAACAAAGTTATACCACGATAATTGACGCATGTTGTGATAACTCCTTTCTTATGTATGGGGCACAGTATGCCTCTTCGCCAGTCTTCCTCCTCCCATACTTGCGCTATTGTTTCATGAATTGCTTGGTGTATTGTGGGCCCTCCTATTTTAATCAGTTTCGCTGGGATACCATCTGATCCAGGGGCTTTCTTATTTATGAGCCGATTTATCGCTCTGCTACCTTCATCTATGCATGGTGGCGACAGCATACTATGGTATTTTGTCATTGTTGGAGACTTCAATTCCTCAGTTAGCTGGCCGTTTAGCAACTTATGAAAGTGTTCTTCCCATCGCTCTAAGATGCCGTTAAGATCGGCGATCAGATCAGCCCATAGACCAAGGAGTCATTGCTACGTTTAGGAAAATGTATCTACGCCAATCTTTTGGCACGATGTTAGAAGCTACAGCTGGAACAAACAAACCCACTCTTCGATAGTTTTGGCGAAACTTCAACATTGCGCATGCAATAAATAACAAGAAACCATACTGGTGTGATATAAAAGAAACGACCATTATGGCCAGAATGTGTAGGATGTCGATGGCACTCCTGAATACAGTGCAGAAAACTTGCTTTTACTTTGATGACGGATTAGAGCGGATGGTTTTGAAGACCTGGAGCCAACTGATATCAAAAAGCTCATACAAGCGCACTATAGTGAGCTATCAGTCCAGGAACTAATAGACCTGGAACCTGCAACGCTGCAACTAAAAATAACTCAGATCCAGAAGGAGAAGCTGACATACAAACATACAAAAATTGATGTCGAAAATAAATGAAGCTGTATATACTATACTATATTGATTCTAATTTGGAGAGGATTTCAACTCTAAATTTGCATACATTCTCAAGTCACGACATACGCGAATTCGACTTACACGGTAGTTTTTTAGAAGCATCCTGCGCGTATTTGGAGGGTTTAGTGCATTTCTTGATTACAGGATATAGTACACATCATTCTCCATCCCTTAGAGGGGGGAGAGAGGGAATGTAAAATGTTAAAATCAGACACCGCGGTGGTAAAAGGAAGGCGAGTGTTCATGTGTGCGGATAGTGATGAGTCCGGAAACAGATAGTAAAGTTATACAAATAATAAAAAAATATATTTATTTACATTTTCTGTAAAATATTCATTTCTTCTATTTTTAATTTTCCTAAAAAAAATGTAGGGGGCTTAAAAATGAAATGTTGCACAGTGCACTAGCAAAGCTAGTTACGGCGCTACAGACATTATTGACGTCCAGACATCCCGTCGGCGGTAATGTTCCAAATTCCAATGAGGAGTTAGATTAAAAAAGGTAATTTAAAAATCAGTGTATATGGCAGGAAGTAAAAACACGAAAATCTTCTCAGTTTTTCAAATTCTTATAAAAATCAAATTTTAAACCCGGACTTTCCGTTCTTGACTCGTGCCGAAAAACATCCCATACCGATGGCAATTTTTTTGCTGTTTTAAGCCCAAATAGCCTTAAACGTCGAAAAAATTCCAAATTCTTTCTTTTCTGAGTATTTTCAATATTTTGTTTTTTTTTTAACCGAAGTAATAATAATAATAATATTCGGCGCAAGGTCTAAGGCCTAGCTTCTCGCGACCATTTGTGTTGCGCATTTATATTATTGGACACAAATGGAAGGAACCTACAATTTAAGGCCGGCTCCGAACGGCGAATTGAGAAGCTTTCCGTGACAATTTATTACTCTCGGAACGTTTGTCATCCAGTCGCGAGAGGTGGGACCCCGTGAAAAATACTTTTACTGTTACTGGATTCAAACCACGAACCTCCTGCTCAGTAGCCACGCGCATTTTCACTGAGCCACCGCGCCCAAGCGAAGTAATACAAAATTCAAAATCATTATTATTATTATTATTAGCATTTCGGAAAATATCATACACCATTTTTTAATTCCGTAAAGATCAACCATAAAGGTCCGACTAAAAGTCGGAAATCAACGTCTATTATAAAAATTTGCTTGAAACAAACTCCCATGCTATACGTCTTGCAGTGTCATGCGATAAAAACGCACCTACGATTTCATTCATTCGTTTAATTCTAATTTTGTTTTCATGCGCCAACAACACTAAAGAGAGGTGGTATATAGTCGAATGTAGAAACCTAAGAATACGGCTCGTACACGTTCGATCACCGGACTGACGCAACATGTATTATGCGGTCGTTTGATGTGCAATGTGCAAACCAATTTATCTTTCATTTGAGTTTGAATCGCAAGAAGCAAAAAAAAAAAAAAAAAACTTTTTGTATCCTAGTCATTTCATTAAATGGGACACACACACAATTCCATATTGCTCATTATGGTTTGGGGGTTGGGGGGCATACTGAGTCCAAATTTTTTTGGATTCGTTATCTCTCCTCACGCTTTCAGTAACTTCAAATTTTCATGTAATGAGAGTGAGAGTTAACTGAATATGGTGCACCTGACTAGATGTGACAATACGCACACGCGTTTTTAACGCCGTCATAAGGTAGTGTGTGCATCAATTCATTTAATTTAATTTTTTTGATCATCTTGAATAAGGGGTGGAAAATTTAAAAGTTTGTTTTTGGAAATTGGATTGGAAATTTGGAAATTTATTGTTAGAGTCTCCGATTTAAGAATGAAAAATAATTTTGTTCATGTGGCTACCTCTGCTGGCCTTACCGTAAGGCCATTCTGTGAGTCCAGTTTTCAATAATTTTTTCGATCATTTCGGTGCCTATCTCGCCAATAACAGTCGCAATGTTGTGTTTTAAAGCTGGAATTGTCTCTGGATTATCCACATAGCATCTGTGGTTAACGGCACCCCACAGAAAAAAATCCATCGGTGTCAAATCGTAGCTCCGCGCAGCCCAATTGACATCTCCGAAACGGCTGATTGATCGGTTGTCAAATTTGGCGCGCAAGAGATCAATTGTCAGTCAGCTTGTATGGCATGTGGAGCCATCTTGTTCAAACCAAAGGTCGTTGACAGCATGGCTATGTAATGGTTGCCATTGACGGTAAGGGGTTTCCAGTTTCCAGCAAAGTTTCCGAAGAAAAATGGGTCAATTATGCCACCACTCCAAAATCCACACCAGGTGGATGCATTGGCTCGAATCACTTTCTCCAAGGCCAGGTTGAAGAGGACGCAAGCCAGTCCATCCCCTTGTCGGAGCCCGTTATAGATGTTGAATGGGCTTGATAGTGATCCGGATATTTTTACTTGGCTTATAACATTAGTCATGATCAATCTAAATAGTCGTGTCAGTTTATACGGGATGCCAAATTCTCTCATGGCTTTACAACGTTCTACTCTTGCTATGCTATCATAGGCGGCTTTAAAGTCTATAAAAGATGATGTAGTGAGTGAGAATAGAGGAGAAAATCTTATACGCGTGGTACAACGTTATACCACGATAATTGCTGTATTTTGTTATATCTCCCTTCTTATGTATGGGGCACAGGATGCCTCTTCGCCATAGCTTCTTCCTCCCATACTTGGACTATTATTTCATGAATTGCTTGGTGTAATGTGGGGCCTCCTATTTCTATCAGTTCCGCTGGGATCCCATCAGATCCCGGGGCCTTATTGTTTTTGAGCCTCCAATTCCTCCAATTCCTCAGTTAAATGGCCATTAGCAACTCATGAAAGTGCTCTTCCCATCGTTCTAAGATGCCTTTAAGATCAGCGATCAGATTACCCTCTTTGTCATTGCAGTATATGCAACGCGGTGTGTATTGCGTCATACCGCGGACTCTTTGGTAGAACTTCCGCGCCTGTACTGTTCTAATTCGCGGACGAGATTCTTCTCCCAGGCTGCTTTCTCTCGCCGGTGAACTGTTTTTTATATCTTCTGAGCTCTTTACATTCATCTTCGCGTACGTGAGCGTACGTTCTAAGAGCAAATTCTTAAATCGTTCATCAGTGTATCCGAGGCTGATTTTGGGTTCCGTAACAATAATTTTTTACGGGCGAGGTATTGGTCAACCTTACTTTAAAGAGACTGGCCTGATTATTCAGCTTTTCCTGCATTGGAGGAAAATTAACGGCGTCCACCACGTGGAGGTTTGATCGCATTTCCACCAGTCAGAGATAGTTATGGCCACCTGCATTCTATTCTAGAGCATTCTATGTTATTCCCCCTATTCTGCTGATGCCTGACCGCTATTTACTTTTAATAGCTTATTAAAAAAAAGACCTCAAAAGTATAGGCTCTAATTTAAAAAAAAACCTTACCTTAGTCTATATCTCCGAAACTATCAAGTTTCAAGGTCATTTAAGATCACCACTAGACGGCCCCATTGACCAAATTTCATTAAAACTTATTTTCTCCTATCTAGCACCGTTCTCTAGATAAAAGCTTGTAATTTTTTAAAAAACTCACCCTGTATATAGATTTCTCAAAGTCTTAACTTCTTCATAAGTGCTTATATTTCTTATATGTATTTAGCTGTGATGATGTTTACAAAGTCTCGTCCTTTACTTAACTCTAATCACTTAGTATATACACACAAAACTACCAACATTTATGTTTAGCGGGTAATTGGAAATAAAATTTGTTCAAGAAAGTCTAGACTTATTCTCTCAAAAGAACTCCGTCAATTTGAAAATTTCTATTTGTATCTGATGCCAAACACGTCTTTGTCTTTGGTCTTGGTCTTGTACAGCTATTCTTGGTCTTGCAACTGAATGATTGCAAGACCAAGACCAATTTCGCTAATCACTAAAACTGCTCATGCGCAATGCAAAACTAATGTAGGAATGTGTGTTTACAGAGACTGCAGTAAATAACAAAAATATTTTCTATAAAAACACACTAGTGTTGATAATACCTACTTTCGAGGGTACGTACGAAATAGTCACTTTCATCTACGGTCGTGTGAAAAATTATTTCCATTAACGACTACAAGAAGCATGTCAGGTGAACTCCATTGAAAATGTCCACATAAGTACATAACATCATGAACCATACAGAACAGATGCAAGAAAAACAACAAAAATGTGTTCATCCTGTCTGATGTGTGAAGAAAGTCATACAAAACCGAAAACACGATGAAGCTGTAACCGTTCCAAGCCAACATGTTCGAGAGGAATGTTCGTCATTTGCACGTTTGCTTCGAACGACTCGCTCGGGCGCATTCGTTTCTCAATCGTTGGCTGTCGTCCGTTTGCTGCTTCTCTGTTGATGTTGATGTTAATTTGAAAGGAATTCCCTCTTACTCAACCATTCAGGCAGTAGCCACTAGTCACCACAACCTCAGCGACAGACAGTCATAGTCAGTCACAATTCGACTTTAGCTAGTGACGGACGTGGTTGTTTCGTGCTCATGATTGACACACAATCATTGTACACCGGTCAAACATTTGCGTATCTCGTCGCGATTTTATTATCACATCACTCATCTGTGTTTATCGCTTTTGCATGTGCATGGATGGCGCCAGCGAAGATATAATATTTTTTTTATCTCAGTGCAACGAAACGGAAGTTTTTTTTTTATTACACAATAAAAGTGTTGTTAGTTCTTTTCACTCACATATACCTTATATTTACAACATAATATAAAAATTAAGTGTTTATTTTAATTATTGTGCGCTCATCTGGCACCAATTTTGGATTACCTGCATGCCATTTGCCACTCGATTAAGAAATTGCGCGAATTTATAGCTCGCACTGTGGAGCACTGAGAAACTGCGACGGTATTCCGGTCGCATGAATGAATTTTGATTGAGTGAAGAAGTGTAAGGTGTGCTCTATACACGTGTGTACATACTAAACTGTCGCGTACAACGTAACACACATGACAAACGACCCAGTAGCAAATCAACCCATCAAAGTGTGTAAATAAACTGTTGCTGGTTATACGTTTTAGCGTAAGCGGTTTCCACAGGGTTGTAATCTGTGGCCTCGATCGATCGATCACTTTTAAGCCGATTGTGATTGTGTGATAAACTTGTGCATTTGGATTATACAATTGATTGGAATACTCACATATATACTATACGCTCGTTTGTTACATTTCTAAGGATACACTCACTACCTACATTTGACAGAGGATACTTTTACTTTGCCTGCGCCTGTCCTTTTTGTTATCATTACCTACAATCAAAAAAATGGCCAACACATCAGCATCAGCTGAGAGACTTTATATGCAATTAAATGCATCGGAATTATCGGCGATCATCATGAAAGGTATGTTTGAGATTCGAGATTTTTGGTTCTGTATAGAAATAGGTAGATATAGATACATTATGAAAATTTGCATTCTTCGCTTATTTTGTTAGGTATTTAGTGTAAATTGTAACACTAGAGAGGCCGGCGATCGAACTGTTACTAAATCAAAAGGCTGTAATTTCGTCATTTATGAATATTTTTATTAATTTTTATAGAGAATGTTGAAAACATTTAAAATTTTATAAAGAACACGTTTCTTCACGATATAGCGTCGAGTCTCTTAACCCATTAACGCCTATTACTTTTTCTGTCAGAAATATTTATTCAAATACGTTTGCTCTAACAATCTAATCTGTGCCGTTATTTAAAAAGTGGGGATTCATATTTATATTTAAACTAGATTTACGCGGGCGTTCCGCCACCCGCATACATGAATCCCCGCCTTGATATCACTACCACTGGAGGGGTGAACTATTGCCTAATGCTAAACAAAGCGCCACCTCGATTGTATTAGCACTATGTGATTTACCGAGATTTTTTAAGACACATATTCTGTGAAAGTTCAGCTCAATCGGCTGTTTAGTTTTTGAGTTTTAGTGTCGTATTACAAACCAACAGACATTCATTTTTTACATATGCAGATTATAGTACGTACAAAGCAGCGCAGAACATAGCACACAGTCATTATGATACCGCCATAGCGTTTTGTTTGTTCAAAAAATAACACAGAAAGCAGCGCAGCGAACAGCACACAGTTATTATGATGCCCAACCATTTTTTCATCGACTTTAATTATTTAGTTACAAAATTGGCCGCCACGAGAGCCCTTTCTTTAATTTAAGTCCATTCTAAATATTAATGAAAGAATTTTTGAAATCGGTCCAGAAGTTTCGAAGATTCCTACCTACATACAAACCAACATTGCCTCTTTATAATTTTCTCTTTATTTAGTTATTTAGTTACAAAATTGGTCGCCACGTAAGGCCCTTTCTTTAATTAAAACAGGATAATATATAGCCTATATTCACCCTGAAAGTACATTCTAAATATTAATGAAAGAATTTTTGAAATCGGTCCAGAAGTTTCGAAGATTCCTTCCTACATACAAACCAACATTGCCTCTTTATAATTTTCTCTTTATTTAGTTATTTAGTTACAAAATTGGTCGCCACGGAAGGCCCTTTATTTAATTAAAACAGGATAATATATAGCCTATATTCACCCTGAAAGTACATTCTAAATATTAATGAAAGAATTTTTGAAATTGGTCTAGTAGTTTCGAAGATTACCTCCTACATACAAACCAACATTACCTCTTTATAATATTAATACTGTCCTGATCGATAAAGACTAGCGGAGAAGGACCATTTTCAGTTACAGCTGTCCAATGCCCATCAGAGAAGCCGGCGCTTGATTGCGAAGAGCAACTCGCTTGTCCAAATTGTCGTTGGAATTGCCCTCTAATCACAGACGATCATTTTGTGAACGTACAGTTGAACCGTCTTTTATCAGAAAACATCAAGTTAACGAGATCACTACATTCGCGCAGACGTTTTAGCACTCTGCATGCACCTTTCAATTCGAACAGCCTTTTGAGCCGTTGTAAAATCTTGACTTCAATTGAAGTTTATTTTTAAGTATCCGTCGGATGCTTCTATCGGATAGACAGTTTTGCCAGTTTCTGCGCACTTTGTCGTGGATTTCGCTTAATTCGCGTCTTCACTTTGTGAACCATTTCTGGTGATGTAAATGTTTTTGGAAGGCCACCTCCAAGGCGATTAGCGATATTATCAGTAATGTTGTAACATGTGATGGTCTGAACACAAACATTTTATCCTCATTCAAATGCTGGAGCTTTTTGACAATAGCCGTTTGTGACTTTCCAGCCAAAAACAGTGCAATCACACTGTTATGTTTGAATTCCATTTTGAATATTCCCTTCAAATAGGATGTAGCTTCCGTACACTTGTAAACAACATAACAGACAAACGTTTGTCAAAATATGAGCGCACTGTCATCAGCCGTTTGGCAGATCCAGCAGCTTGAAGTTAGTAACACTTCGATCGCCGGATTCTGTGCATATGTATTTTTATCTCAAATATCTATTAGCACATCAGAGGGTGCTCTTATAATGGACATTATAACGTAACGTGGACAATAGGCCTAATTGTAATTATATAAGTTCCCGCCCAACAACATATAGCATAATGTAATTTTGAATTAATCAAACCAAAATACAGAAAAGTCATAATCTTAATTAGGACATTAATTTCTTGAAAAATTAAAAGCCCTCAGAGACGTTCGCAATTTATCTATGAGACTATATACGTGGTTATTCCAATTAAATTCATAATTAAGTAGTAAACATAAGTATTTAAAAGTCTGAACTGTATCTATAACAAAACAAACATAATCACAGCTATCATGCGTATGATTTGATCGGTAACTAATTTCATTACAAAATCTATGTCCATTTAAGTTATTCTAAACTTAGCTTAGGTATTCTTAATTAGCTTGGTTTTATCGCTAATGATCATGTGATGTCTATCAAACCATAATCTGAGCCACTTCATATTGGTTTAATATATGTTGTTCAGACTTCCCGCAGTATAGCTTACACCCATATCATCTGCAAATGTCACTGTTTTACCTTTTAATTTTACGTTGAAAATTGAGTACATACTTCAAATAGATCGGGAATAATATAGGCCCTAGTATAGATCCCTATGGTACACCAATTTTAATGTCAGACATACTAAAAAACATCTCTAACCCTTACTTTTTGTGATCTGTTGTTTTAATATTATTCAAACCATCTAATAATATGTCCTCTTATACTAGCCTTTGCAATAATAAATTATAGTCAACCACATTGAATGCTTCAGTCTATAAAAATTCCTGTTACCAGTATACCATCATTTATTCCTTGGTTATCATCAATATCTATGTTTTCTAGCTTTTCAAAGACAACAGCAGGTAGTAAGTCAGTTTTCTACCAGGCTCCTGAAGACCCCTGAGTAAACAGTAGTTGCGAATTGCAAGCCTTATAAAAATTTCTTCGACAGTAATCGAATAGAATCGATACGAAGGTCCCTCATCGAGAAAGATTTTAATTCTGTTTCGCTGTTGCACTATCTTTGCCTATGCGCCCTCCAAGGGCATCTAAAACAATGTGAAGAGCAAGCAACTTTCCCTTTCCCTATGTGACGATCACTATTTTGTTAAAAATCCACATCTTTCTCACTAAAATAGGCAGGCAAACGAAATGCCAACTCATATGAAGACAGGTGTATCTTTTCGATTCCCCTATAAGAGCGTCTAACAACCAAACTAATCAATCAATCTATGGTTATGTTGTTATTTTTCATAGCGAGTGTGTGCCCGTGTGCAGAGTGTCAAGAAAATAGTATGTAATATACTTGGAAAAAAAATTTGGAAAAAAACATTACGTGGCGGCGGCGTGCGTATTGACGCGTTTCCTCTCGTCTTTCCAGTTGATTATGAAACGACAAACATCGTCGATGGAACAGCTGGGTTTTTCAATTTTCAGCTGTGCTAACTACATATATATACATGTTACATTATATAAAACATACAACCCTACTGTGCAAACCCAACCGATGTTTGCTAATTCATCGCTTTTACTTGCTCCATCCAGGCAATTTCGCTTTATTGGCCAATTATCGAATTCGAAATGAATTTTTTTATGGCATACCCCACGATCGCGAGCGGTGCTGCCATGACAAATGCAAATACAGCAAAGAACTTGATCGCAATTGATCGCTCAGATACTCCGTATTCGCACCAGCACGAAATTGCTTGGTACGCGCTTCGTGTGTCACCGCGCATAACAGGTGGTTCGCGATGAAAAATTAAAAAAATACTAATTATTACCCCAAGAGATTACTATGCGTGTGTGTACTGATAACTTAACAGCAAAACATGATTCTTAATTTTGCAGACATTCTGTGTTCTGTTCTGTATCTGTGGCGCGCAGAGTTACAACTTTTATTGCTTTTTTGCAAAAAAATCTTTTTGATTTCGTTGTTGTTTTCATTTCGGTTTCTTGATCGTTGGTTATAGCAGAAGTTTTGTACCCATATTGGAAGTCAATACGTATTTGGGTGTTGAAAGCAGGATAAGCAACATGGGTGTTGTTGAAAGAGGGAGTAGGTATGGACATGTGTGTTGATGTTTCTCTTCCCCCTTTTACAAAACGCGACTCTTTGCTCCTATTACGAATTTGAGTGCTACTTTATTATCTTTTCCTTCCACATTTCTTCCTTTGAAACTTGATATCAAATTCTAATGATTGTTTATTGTTTCGTTAAGCCAAACAAGAAATTAATATTTTCAAGATTTTAATTTGAAGGCCAGCTACAGACCTCGGTTCCAAAAATATTTTTTGTCTACCGATTATTACATTTAGATGGATGGATGATTTCGACATTGACTTTGTGTCTGTTTATATTGGGGGAGGCTTGAAAGACTGTGCTAAATGGAAAAGACGATTTTTCATGAGTGGGAGACTGAAGACTCCACACTCTACAGGCAACGACTCCGAGAAGACATTCCATCACTTCAGAATTTTGACCCGATGTCATGGAAGGAATGGATTGGTTGAGTCGGATCTTAAAATGATGGCAGAATACGCGATCATTAGAAAATTGGCGATAGGTTGCTTACACCGAAAAGCCCCTCTGAAATATAATTTTTGGTACAATGATGGTACGTACTCCTCCGAAGTACCTACATGATACACATGATGCGCCGATTCAATTGTTTCTTCTCTCAAATTTGTTGATGGACATGAAAATTGAAAATAAGTGTGTGGTTATGGGAATGCCATTCATTTCTCCATCAACGTAAACAGGCACTTTTTGAGCAGGTGGAATATCTTGTTGATCATCCGCCCAGCTATTTTAGATATCAGTTAACATCTGAGATGATTGAAGTAAACGGGTCTGTTGTCAACTGCCCCACTACTGTCTCCTTTTACAAATTAGAGGGTTAATTGAATGGTGATTCAAGCGATTAAAGCCGGTGATGCATTCATTCATTCTGTATAGGGGCTGGGCTAAATCTCTGTCTGTCTGACTGTGTCCACTCTCCAGCCCAGACGGCTGCACTCATTGGTATGAAAATTCATATTTAAGTTTTTTACATAAATAAGAAGGTCCCAGTTGATTTTGACGTAAATCGGCCAACCGGAAGTGGCACTTTACTTGGACAGTTTTTCGAGTTTTTTGCAAATATCTCAAAAAGTATAGCACTTATAAGAAATCTGTTAGTCAAAAAGAAGTTTAAAAAAGATACAAAAAAATAAAAATAAAAATAAAAATAAAAATAAAAATAAAAATAAAAATAAAAATAAAAATAAAAATAAAAATAAAAATAAAAATAAAAATAAAAATAAAAATAAAAATAAAATAAAAATAAAAATAAAAATAAAATAAAATAAAAATAAAATAAAAAAAAAAATTAAAAAAAAAATTTAAAAAACAAATCGTTTTAAAAAAATAAAAAATTAATAAACATTTACTTTATATTAAGATAAAAAACTGGAAATATAAATAATAAAATTTAAAAAAAAATTAAAAAAAAATTAAAAAAAAAATTTAAAAAAAAAAAATTAATAAAAATTTACTTTATATAAGAAATCTTAAAAAAAAACAAAAATAAATAAATATACATTTACTTATATTAAGATTCCGGCCCCGTTCGTTAAAAGAAAGTCGTGTTGTGTGCACACCTCCATTTTTTTACGGGGCAACACTTAAAGTTAAAACTATGATGAGCTAATTCCGCCTATTTATAGATACAGAGCGTGGTTCACACTCTTTTAAATACACCCATGTACCTAAATCTTGCAGTTTTTAGCACAATTGATATAAGAATCGCGACTGAAAGTTTTTATTATAATACTCTCGATAAAGTTTTGCCTTCTATCATACTTAAGTTCTTTTCGATACCAAAGTGGTCGCCTGCTGGGAAATCAATTGGGGCCCTAACTCATTTGCACCCCAGCTGCATGCACAATATATCCGAACACAACAAAGTTCAAAAGCAATAAAAAAAAGTTATTATCCCCCATTTGGCAATCCGAAGGACAAGCAGAAGAATAATAAACAATGGACGGGGGAATTAATAACATAAACGTTACTACATCTGCTACCGCACAGCTTCCATTAAGCATATAACGCACCGCAAGCAGTCGTACTCTATGCCATACGGTTCCATCTGGCAAGGGCGCTGGCCCACCACCACCATCACCACCAGCAACGCACCCTTGTCAAATCGACAAAGAAACAAAAAATTAATTCTTCCAGCATTTAGAAAAACGCTTCGCTGGGAACAACAACTACCTACCACTGTCTTTCCTTATTGCGAGTTTCATATCGGATTATATCCGCAAGGCGACCGCCGTCGACGAACACACGTCGAATGGATGTTTGTTTCCCGCGCCCTCGATGATGTCGCTCATCCGTTTCCACCCACCCTCGTAAGTTGGTTGTTTTGGTTTTTATGTCTTCTGTGGGTTTGTCTCCTTTTCCACACACACACACTCAACACAAACAAGCGTCATTCTTCATTCGTGGCACCCCCCTCCTCCACCTCTTCATCGTATAACTGCTTCAATTTATTTTCCAGATAAAAAATCTGAATTGTTGACATCGCCCATACGTGTGTGGCGCGTATATGCGCGGCGGCCAAAGAACCCAAAGTAATCCAAATCCAAAAGTCTGACTGTCGCCAAAATTTGTGCGGCCGACTGTGTGCCACAACATAGATACGTGAAGCTGGCGCCACCATTTGGTGATACTTGCCGCTCTATGCATATCTATGTACGTACGTGAGCTGTGTACTGTCGTCGCACTCATATGTCGTATCTGGTATTTCACGCAGTCAGCGAATTTCACGCTAAATTGGTTAGCATTGAAGTTTTAACTTAGGTGGACATATTTTGCGTTTCAATAGATGTATGGAGAGAGAAGATGTGTGAGGTATTTGGATGATTATGATATTGCAATGGTTACTCATACAGGTCCATAATTTGCGGAGAACCTTTTTCTACCACTGCCGAGAAATGCTGGACAAGGACCAACTTGAAAAAAATCCCACAGCACCAACACCAATTGCATAAATCACAAAGTCGATAAATGAAACTTCCAATTGAAAATCACAGACACACTAACGCCAGGGAAGCTTGACACTTGACGCACTCACTTGCTGGCAGAAAACCGTCCGAATAGTTGGCAGCGCAGATGAGAGGAGAAAAGAAAGGATGGCACGGCTTCATAAGCGCCCTTGTGGCGGCTTCCGTATGGTCGGTCCGTCATAAAATATCGTTTGCCACCAGCTGGCGGTATCATTTTTTCATCTCTTCTATCCAAGGAATAGGGATATTACTGAGGAGGATAATATCTCGTCGTAAAATTCGAAAAGCAAAAACATTCAACTGAACTCTCACTGAGCTGATGCCCATTTATATACATAAATGTTTTATATCTTCTAGATACATCTCTATTCTTGTTTTATCAAAAATCGAATCGGCAACCACTCGTAGAATGCAAGTGCGCCCAAAATGGGTTGGTTGGTTGCCTCCACATTCCATGTTTTGTGCTGTTTGCTTGCTTGTTTGTTTGCATTCCATTTTGCTGGCGGTTTGAACTTTTACTTGTTCTTGGTGGTCATGTGATGCACCACCAGATGGGATGCCGAGACGATGGCGACGAACAAAGAGATTGTGCTAAGTGAGGAGCGCTAGCGCGTGCACCCCATACACATATAGTACATAGCTAGCGACTTAGCAGCAGCATTAGTCAAAAAGCAAAAGAAAAAAATTCGCAAAACCTTTTACGCTGACTTTTATTGAACAGATGGCGCCAAACCAATACCCACTTGCCTCGTCGTCGAGAGTCACCGTTGGCAAAAGTATTAACCATACAGTTCCGTAATATCCAAGCGAGCTGAGGCTAGCAACAATAGGATAAAAGGAAAACGGAAGAATGGATAGAGGGGAGGAAAGAAGTAGACAGCAGGGACGTCGACGACGAACATATTTTCATCCATATCCCCAAACGGCCAAACCCCATCGGCCCTCACATCCATACGCAGTTCTTGCAATGTGCGCTCCAATCTCCTCTTTTACACTCTTTCCAATCTTCCGCTTTCGATTACTCGTCCAGTTGGTAGAAGTACGAGTACTTTGCCTTCAGTGGGTACACAGAAGCGGCGCGACCATCATCATCAACATCAGTGCCAGTGCCAACTGAACTCACTCACTCACTCACTCACTTACTGACTGACTGACTGACTGACTGGCTGTTTGACTGGTTGGATGGCTGTTCCTTGGATGATTGGATTGGTTTGGTTTGGATTGGCTTGGGTTTGCCTGGTTTATAGTGTCGTCTCGTCTATGCGGAGATCCAAATCGAAAACCACTCGTCCTCTGACTCCTCTGCCAACAGCAAATTTTTTTCCGACGTGGAGTCCTTTGTGTTTTTGCGTTGGCCGAGAATCGAGACTGCCCGCCGTCTGTTCTACGACTTGACGGGAATCGAAATGTTTTCTTCTACGAGCATTTCATTTGCTTCGGCGACGCTCAAATTTGGTTCGCACACTATATTCGAGTGTAATTTTTTTACATCCTCGTTTTTTACTGCTACCTTCTGTGCGTCCGTGTTGCACAGTGGGTAAAATTGCAACAGGGTAAATGACTCACTTATTGTGTAATAACTTAACTTTGTACCTAATGCTTAACTTAGGTTTTTTTCGAATTTCATTCTGATTCTGATTGCAGTTTAAGAAATTTCGCCCACTGTACACAAGAAACACACACGAGATTGGTTGATTCACTCGCATCACTTCTTTACTACACCGCACCACTCATCTGGTTTTATGCTTTATGGCAAACGACGACAGACAAACAGACAGACAGATAGACACAAAGGAAGAACGCAAATCCCATTTGGGAAATGTCCGCCGCCAATGCCGCGAGATACGACAGCAATACTCGTAATATCTTTGGAAACTTGAAGCATCCGTAGCAGGAGCAGCAGCAGCAGCAGCAGCACAGATGGAGCCAACTCCATAAAGTTAATTCGTTTGAATCGAAGGATGCTAAGGTTGAGGATATCAAATGCTCGACTGTTTTTTTTTTTGCTCTAACTGAAGTTGGCGGCAGGCATGTGGAGATTTCCCTGAATTGCTCTAAGGTCGTCATGAATTATTGGGAACTGCGAAACGATAGACAAAGAACAGCGGCGGCGAGGCTGCTGAGAAGATTGATATTTGCCGTAGTCGGTTAAGTAAGTGGCAGTGGCAGAGACGACAGCAAGAAGGAGAAGAAGAAGAAGACAGCCTCTGTTGGATATTCAATAAAAGTCCTTTGCTTGATGAGCTGTAAAAATTCAGATTCCTTCTGTTGCTGATGCTGCTACCGCTATGGGACGTCGACGAGCATCAGAAATCCCATATGGATAATCTCTGTCGTCGTTTCTGTCATGCGGCTCCATGAGGAACGGTAGCAGCCGATAGCTACTCTTGTCTGTCAATCGTCCGGATGTCCCAAATATTCTATCCCAGTAGCGCTCTTAATTGACATCTGTTATAAGCTTCAACGTCATATTAGCAGTTGCGATGGCATTCGACGAAGAAGTCGAACTATCTCCAATTTTTTTTTTTGTACTCCGATCTAAAGTTGATCTTAATCAGATGACTATAAAGCGCTGATAGGAGTCAAGCTACTGACGGTGATGACGATGATGATGTCTGACACATCTTCTATCGATATCGCGGTTTGCGGCTCGTCGCCTTCCGCTGTCCCACTATAATAATTGTGTACGAGTGCCTGGCTGATGGCGCTTTTATGTAATCTCAAAGTGCACGCTGGGCTGCTGTGGCGGGAGCGGAAGTGGTACCAATTTAAACTAAACTCGGCTGTGCCATACAGATTCAATTAGATGCATCTGATGGCCTGCTGTAGCTGAGCTGTCCCCTATACTTGTAGTGCAGTGCGGTTCGCTTTTGGTTAGCCAACAGAAGGAAGAGGGTGTGGTGTGTCTGTGCGCCATCGATCGTGGACTCGTCAGTTGATTGAATCAGGAGAACAGGCGCCACTGCAGTTAAACGAGTCGAACGAGCGACCAGCCATCAACCAACTGGCCTCATCGCACTGTCCGGGCCGGAGCAAGTGCAATGCACACTTAAATCGATGACCAGCCGTGTATGCACATTGCAATCAGAAGAAGACGCCGGCCGGTCCAATGCGATGTGTGGAAAACAACAAATCAATTTCTGTAATATGCTGGAGTATTAGTATTTAGTTTATTATCTGCACATGTGTGGAGTCCTATATGGCGAGAACTGCGCTTTTACAGTTGGTCGTCGTAATTATACTGTGGGTCACTAGATTAGGAGCACATCATTTTGGGAGATTAAATTTATATTTCTCCAGTTATGTCAGGAAAGAAAAAACAAAGCATGGTGACAGTTAAAGTAGTTTGTGGTTAATACAAAATCAAGTTTTAAAAAACATTAATAATAAGATCCGTTATCTTTTTATTTTTAAAAAAAAATGCAAAACCAGTTAACGGTATATTAGAGACCAAATTTTGTCAAATAAGTCAGAATGGCATGCATTTAAATCGGTTCATAAGATTAGAAGCACCTTACAACTGAATGGAATGATTTTTGATTTTTTATTTTAAATTTATAGTCCAGATATAATTTTTAATAATGAATAGAACCACTTTTTTTTGAAGATATCCTCAAAAATTTGATCTTTATTGTAGTTGTACAATGATGCCAAGTCCGTTCTCCTTCCTTCATTTACTCCGCGGGTGAGCATAGGGCTTCTACAAATGCCCGCCAACGAACTCGATCTACCGCCTGACGCCACTCTCTCCCCTGAGATTTTGCTTCCTCTTTCATTGTCCTTTTCAATGTCCTACTAGGACGACAAACTCGGCTCTTCTTTTTGGATTCCAGTCGAGCACTCGTTTCGTTATATCGTTTTCTCTTAAAGTGTTGCTAATCCAGCTCCATTTACGTCGTCTGATGGTGATTCACTGTGATTGGTTCCTGCTGCGTAACTCTCCACAAATTTCAATTAGCGATAGTGTCAAACCAGACCAGACCAACCAGAGATCGTGAATTTTCGGAAAAGCTGATTCCAACACCGCTTTTTAGCTATTTCCTATCAATTATCAGCTTTGTACAACTAAGTCGATGGAGCAATAATAAGATATTGCAGTCCAAACCATTACTTCCATTCTCTGCTATGATGGCGGTTAAAAAAAGCTAATTTTTTCTTAGATCGTCGAAGTAAAAGTTATAGCACCCCATCTAAATTGAATTTTTTCAACAGAAAATACTACTTTTGTCCAGTTATTCGATCTTTCTCTATGGTACATCCCATTGTCTCTGACAATATCAAACGATTTTTTTTACCCATTCTTTAAAAAAAAGGCTTTGATTTCTACAAAATTTACTTTTTATACAAAAAAATTGACAGCGATTGTACTTTGGCAGCTTCTAATCTTATGAATCAATTTAAATGCGTGCCATTCTGATTCAATCAGTTAAAGTTCAAAATTTCAGAATTGACTATTGCATTCAACATGAACCACTATTTCGTCCGCCATCTTTTTTTCTCTCTCTCTAACTGTCATATAACGTGAGAAAGATCATTGTTACTCCTCAAAATTGCGTGCTTCTAATCAAGGGAACCGCAGTGTATGTATGTGCAAATGAGCGCAATTTCTGTTCAATAAAAGGCGGAGCTGGCTGACGGTGACGGTTGATATTGGTTGTGTTGCAGGACAGCCGCGCGTACATAGATTTTTAATGGAAACGTCATAGACGTCACTGAAATTTGGAAAAATATTTCTAGGCTAAGCAATAAATCGAGAAATTAATTGGGTTATGATTCATGCAAATGACGTAGAGGGTTTGTTGTATCGGATATTTTTTGAGGGATTTTTTCCTGATTTATTTATTTCACTTCTTATTATACTTTCTATACTATGTTTGTATGTATTTCTTTATCATATTACTCAGAAAGCGTTGATGCACATCATAACGTCAAAACTAATGGCTTTGCTTTGTATTTTTTACTCCGTTTTTTAATTCAAACAAATTTACCGAGTAAAAAAATCGTCAGTTATTTAAAAGTTTGTTTGGTTTCAACTGAATATTCTCCACTTAATCTTAAGCTGTATTTTATTAGGAATCCGAAATTATCTGAAGTTATCCAAAATTATCCGATATTCTTTGAGATTATCAGGGATATGATCAATATAGCGTGATTTAGTTATTTGAGATAAGTTTTTATAATTTTACTCTAATAACTTTAAGAAATTATGAGTTAGATTATCTGGAATCATCAGAGAGCGTTCTAGTTATCCATTAAGTGATCTATCAAATTCTATTTTTATGGAATTATTCGAGATTTCCCGAAATTATCCAATATTATCAGAAATTATCTGGAATCTGATCAACACTGCTCCTTGTAGTTAATCTTGATTTTATTTAATTTTTATAATTTCTTCTATATTAACCGATATTGTAATAAGGTGTAAGAGGTTATTCGAAATTATCTGAGATTATCTAAAACTATCCGAAATTACTGGAGATTCTTCAAAGATTATCAGGGATGTGATCAATATAGCGTGCTTTAGTTATTCGTGATTGTATTAAATTTTTAAAATGTTAGTCTATTAACTTTAAGAAATTATCAGTGAGTTTCCTAGTTTATCTTGTATCATTACAGAGTTCTAGTTATCCATGAAGTGGTCTATCAATTTTTTTTTGTGTTTATGAAATTATACGAGAATGTCAAAAATTATCCAATATCATCAGAAATTATCTAGTATCTGATCAATACTGGCCCTCGTAGTTATCCGTGATTTTATTAAATTTTGTAATTTCTACTCTATTAACCGAGATTGTATGTAAGTATAAGAGCTTATTCGAAATTATCAGTGATGTGATCATTATACGTAGTCGTTATTTATTCGTTATTTATCTAATAAATCTAAGATAATAGACTTTATAATATTATCCGAGATTATCCAAAATTATCCGAGATTATTCGGCATGTGATCAATAAAGTTCTAATTTTTCGTAATAGATTTTTATAATTTTAGTTGACTTTTCCGCCTCATTATCGCATTGACGTTATGTCATTTAAAAGCATGATGTATAACTCTTCAAATATTGCACAATTCTTTTTCAAATTCCCATGAACTCTAATGAGCTCTAAACTATAAAAATGATGACCCGACTTTCTCTCCATGTTTGGTGTGTTGCTGTTCATCCCACACCAGGCGCAAGCACATTACCACTAAAGTCTGTCCCAAAGCAACAACGTGATCTAGAGGTTATCACTTGTGGGCGCCTGCCCATTTGTCGCAGCTTTTCATAACATACTTCTAATGTGTTTTGGTTTATCAGTTGAGTTTGAAAAAAATACAGCTCAACTAGAAACTTATATTTTTAGACATTATTTGAAAATTAATTATTTCATCCCATGAATGAAATTCTTTGATAGTCGTCGCATCATCGCTAAGAGGATGGGTCAAAGAGCATAAGTGTTTCTTTAACGTCGTAAATATAAAAAGAGCTTTTTACGTTCAACTCAGTGTTGGTACATATACTTAGCTAACAATAACTAAGCGGGAAAATTTCCAGCTAAACGCAAGCGCCTATCGATCATTTAAAGACAACTAGAGCTATTGCTGTCCGCGCAACCCTCCTTTACAGGTTTTGTCCTTACAATGATGACAGTTAATTACAATCTTAACCCTGTTGGCTGACCTATTTGTTTATTATTGGCATCAATCGTTGAAAATCGCCATGAAACTGCAATTATTTTTTTTGAGCTGACATCAATAGATGAGATATAAATTGAAACAATCTGTTGCCCCTTGCCTGTATCTAGATACACTTACACATACACAATGCACATCTATTGAATAGATAGATTATGCCGGCTGAATATTGTTTTAGCCGCCAGATAAATAAATATAAATTGAGGCGCCACAGTTGTTTTTCCTTTCGACGATGCTATCTGAATTGTTCTGTTATCATTTCAAAGAAGCATGGGGGAGGAGAACAAACCCAACGATGTGAATAGTTCGTAGTTTTGTGATTGACTGAAAGGACTCTAGAATGTCAGGCTGTTATTGTAAGCAGTTTACTGGATTTGCTGAATAGGAATTGTTGTTATCTTCAGGCACGAGGAAAGGATTTTCAGTTATTATGTTGGTAGATCGTGATCTTGTCGTAGGAGTTGCATGTAATTCAAATAACATAGCGAACAAATAATACGAGGTTTAAACTGAATTAGGATAGAAATTCCAGGGAATCTTCTAATACTAATGCATACATTCATAGATACTCGTATAATGTGATCTTGGCAGGTGCTATAAGCCATATGGTGTTATGCAAGGTTTGTTAGTTGCCGTTTAATTGTATTTGACAAAATTACAAATGTACATATATCAGCTTAGTCCGACAGAATTTAACAAAGTGATCGTCAGCCATCCGTCGATCTTGCAAATCATTTCATTCATGTGGCGACAATTCCGACAACAATTATTGACGTAACAAGTTGTCTCTCATTAGCCCCAATGCAATTTCGCACAGCTGTGTGTGTGGATGTGGATACACCAGCGAAACTTTGAAATTTCAACTTTCAATCGATCATATCAAACGTTAATTATGTGTGGCGCTTAAACAATTTAGCAGTCTCGCGATTGTGATTGGTGACTGCTCGACGCAGTCGATCGCATATTTCATTAGGAGGAATATAGAATTCATCTTGCACCGGTAACGTCAGTCATGCATATCGGCGATCGCGTCAATATCGTTCCCTCAAAATAAGATTATCATCATCAACTGACGACGACGATGACGACGACGATGATGATGATGATGATGCGGATCACTTCTACACCAGAGCGCAAAGCATTCATTGATCAAAGTCTGTTGAATAATTATCGTTAAATGCTGGTGACGACTGGCAGTCGAAGGAAGTGGAAATGTCTGGCAATCGTTTTGTGACAATTACTCTGACAATTTATTCCCAATGCTGTTGCATACATATTGATGCATTTCGAATCCTGGGCGCAATTGCTGATTAACAAATTCTTTAGAAAGGTGTTGTTGGCTGGCGCCATCATCTCGCAACACCTCCAACAGTGTTGCATTTTACTCTCACAATAATGCTAACAATGCGCATCGTTTATTACGGTGATGGTGGCGTTGGTGGCGGTGGTGATGAATTGCTTGCGCAATGCTAAATCATCGAAATTGCGCATGCGTGCCCTATGCGCATGTGCACCGAGCATAGGCATACAGTGGTGACGATAATAATCATCATATGACTGCATGCATCGTTTGTCGCAGTCGCTCAAATGCAAATTCTGTGCACAGGTGATTCAATGGATTTGCGCACGCATGCGCGTTTTATTTGAATTGTTGGCGCCATCATAATCTATGTATGTAAATGACATTAAATGTGACTATTAAATGACAATAAAAGTCGTCTGTTTGACTCTGGATGGATGCAATTGCCCGTTTGTCTGTCTGTCCGTCTGCCTGACTATATACCGTGCAAAAGGTGCTCGCCGCCGTCGTTTTTATGCACTCTAGCGCTCCTTTAATTCCCTTACTCACGCATAACGCGCACATTTCGCCGCTAACAAATGGCGACATATTTAATTTATAGGCGAGACACGAAGTTTGCGTTTTTTTTTTAATTAAATATAAATTTTATTGTTTAACATAATTAAGAGTTACCTATCAATTGCAAAATTGTACAGTTTGGAATTTACATGAGGTTTTTAATAGGGCCACATAAGGTACGGCGGTTGCTCGAAAATAGAACAAAATGCGAAAATCGAGTGTTGAAGCAGATTTTATGGGTATCCTCCCCCCCCCATAATGGACAAATCGTTAAGGTCGTTGAAAAAGAAGGCTCCAAAATGGCGCTTAGCCTTTAGAGAAAGAGTTGTGCATGTGCCGAGAAAGTGAAGAATGGTCTCTTCCTCCTCCATGCAGCTTCTGCAGAAGTCATTGAAAAATACACCAAGCCTTGCTGCATGCTTAAGACAAGCATTACACCTATCGTAGCAATTGGTATGCCTAGGAAGCCATTTTCAGATAGAAAGGACAGCGTAGTACCACTTTTTGTGAATTCATCGGCACTGCAGTTCCCCAGAATGTCCCTATGCCCATGGCACCTAATACAGGTGAATTTTGAACTGCTCCGCCATCTCCCTGCAGTCTAGGGCAACAAAAGAGTAGAGACTGATTCTAGGGATCTCAAAGCTGCTTGATTATCCGAGAAGATGCGGATATCCTTATAAGATTCTAGCGATCTCAAAGCTGCTTGATTATCCGAGATGATGCGTATATACTTATATCTCTTCAGATAAGACAGCATTTCTTTAATCGCCATTATTTCTGGTAATTAGGAAGACAAAAAGAGAGACTTATAGTTAGCCTTTTTGAGAAAACACCTCCACCTACACCATAATCAGTTTTTAATGCGTCAGTATAAAAACTGATTGATTCATCTTCCGAGATAGCACCTTCTTTCAAGAGTGATCTGGAGGGGATGGTGACCTGGATGTTGTTGTTGAAATGTAGTTGCGGAATGGTGTTAGTCTATACCTCCTGGTGGAGCCCTCTATCAATTCAGAATAGAGGAGTGTCCGAATTCATTTCTTATCCACTAGGAGGTTGTGTTGAGATAGAATAGCTGCGCTAGCAGTTACTTGTCTGCTGAAGATGTCGAGTGGTGTTAGGTTGAACAGTATGTCTAATGCAGAGGGATTGGTGCGAAGAGCTCCGCTTATACATAGACAAGCCGATCTTTGCACTTTGTTTAGTTGGTCGCGATTTATTGCTTTATTTAAGGCAGTCCACCCACCAGGCCACCACACCGTACAGAAATGTAGGTCTTAGTACCGAAATATAAAGCCAATGCGTGATATGGGGTTGAAGACCCCATTTGCTACCGATGGCTTTTTTACAGGATTTCTTGTATATTATGTATAGGTTTCCAGCTTAGCTTTCTGTCCAGAATGAGACACAGATATTTAGCCTTACCACAGAAGGATAAGCTTGTGCCCTTTATAGCCTTTTATCCACTCAATTCTCAACATAAACCTCTTTCATGGTTTTACCGTCGATTCGTCGAATTAAGAGACCTTTTACTTTTCAGTTTGCATCCGTTGTTGTTTCTTCTAGTATTGTCCTGTACACTAACCGACAGTTTTCTCTCCACAAAACGAAGCTAGATAGCCAATAAGTATCTTTATATCCCAAGTAACCATAATTGGTCGGCTGGAATGCTTCATCTCAGTTATATAAAAAGTAGTGACGTAGAAGCACCTGCATCAATAAATTGATTGGTTCAGAGAGACTTTATATAGAAATGATCGTCACGTCTCATAAAAAAGGATCAATCGATCGATCGAAACAGAGTTTCCCCTAACAAAGAAATTCCAAAAAATATAATAATGATTGAGTATAACATGGGAATCTTCCACCCTCCATGTCTGGCCTCTTTCTTTCCACCAAATTCTTATCAAATTCTTTTCATTCTGATGGGAAGCGATGATGTGACAATCGTTAGACAGACACCGTCTGAATTGGTCTTTTCTAAGCCCAGCTCACATCTGGTCGAATATATAAATCCCAAAGTGCTATCTCCTCTACCTGGTGGTAATTTCTTTTTGATTAGGTACATGAAACCCCAAAAAGCCTTTTCATTTGCTTTTGTTCGAAATGCTATTCACAGGTTCCCTATTTTTTTGTGCCTTTTGAGTACCGTCAGTATAACAGGTATAGTATTATAGTTCGATAGTTATTGTTCTCAGTTGATTTGCTGTGTGATCTCTTATGTGATGCAAAGAAAATGCCATTGCCGACGAAATAAATACATTTTTTTTGTTGTTGTTGGTCCATTACTATGCGACGCGGATCACTAATCGGAGGGCGGCATCATAAACCGAGTAGCATCAATGAAACACAAAAAATTTCTCGAAAAAAATAGTGGAAACCAAAAAAAAAACGTGTGGGCACACATCATTTTTGAAACCCTTCTGATTCTGATCATCACAGTTGCACGAACAGAGTGGGTCGTTTATTGTAAAGAAAATAATAAGACAGAGAGGAATAAACAAAAAACCAAAACACCTCACTCCGAGATCAACTGCAACTGCAACAATAACAACAACCAACAGAAAAAAAAAGATACAGTCTCAGACCCAAGGGAATGTTATAAAGAAACAAAGTCGAAAAGGTAAAAAAAAATGGATAGCAGTCTGCCTCGTTGATGATGCGAGGACTACGACTACGACTTTCCTTTTATAGGCCAGTCGAGCCGCTTGACAAACACACACACAAACACGCACGACACAATATAGAAATGCGCCAGAAGTCAGAAAGACTGGCTCCTCTAGCGTCACCTCGCGATTGTTTGGTGCCGATGTGGATGCTGATGCTGGCAGGATCATCAAAGGAGTCCGGCATTTCAATTCGAGTTGGGTCATTTTCGATCGGGGTGGTGTTGTGTGTTATCTGACTGACTTGGTGTGTTCTGGCCTGTCTGGAATGGTCGGCAGCTCTGTCTGGATGAAGCCGCCGTCGCCATCACCATCACCGTTCATAGCCACCGCTTTTCGTCTTGCTCAATGGAATGGCGTTCGCAGTATACGACGGACGCCTTAGGATGTGATGAGATAGTGCGGCGCTCGTGATATTGTTACCCCCCCCCCCTCTAAATCCACCATTACCATACACCACCCCCAACCACTCCAATATTAACCCATTCGATTATTCCATTGAAACACATGCATGCTGGACATATAAGGTATAGTTACTCAAGTTCTCATTTATTCAAGTTTTGTGAGCTCTTCCTTTTTCATATTCGGCGGGGCTTTGTTTGGTGCTAGCGAGGACGTTTTGTCGACCTCTTTTATTATTTTGGCTTACTTATGTATTTATTTATGCATACGCGAATGAGTGTGCGTGGAGTATATTTCTCCGATTAGCTTGGGAGTGGAGCTGGGTGCTGCGCGAATGACGCGAGATTAAATCTTTAACATCTCACGCTTCGCATGGAATATTTATGGGGCTACGTGTAGCTCCTTTGGGTGTGCTGAATGGGTGGTGGTTCTGAGGATTGAAAACAACGACTGCTTTGCGTAGATACTGTCAAAAATATTTAAATTCGTTCACTTTGGAGATATTTGTTAGTCTTTAGCTTGAACTTTATTAAGGTAAAAATACTACTATGCATCACCTGGATTCGAACCTATGATTAGTGTGATGAGTGCTTTAGGTATTTATGGTGGTTTTAAGAAAAAAAGAATTGGGAGGGAAAGGGAACCTTAAAAAGACCTCAAGTCGTTTTTTTTATTATTTATAATGTTAACGATAATAAAAAGAAAAGGCAGTCGTAAGCGTAAGCCGCCATCTAAAAACAAAATTACTGCCACTCAATGCAAAAATAGCTTAATAGGTGCGTATTTAGTACAGATTTGGCGTAAAAAAAGATTAGGCCACATGAAATATTAGTCCGTCATTTTGAAATAAAATGGCGGCTAGTCAAAAAAGGCATCAATTTAATAAAAATGTCATTTTTAGTTCAGATTTAGAAACGTTTATGTGTTTGACTGACCCCTAAAGAAATTTTAGTCCACCATATTGAAACAAAATGGCAGCCAAGTTAACAAATCGATAGAGCTAGCATTTGATAGAAATAAAACTGGAGCACTTCAATCGAACGCTACTTACATAACACTGAAGCCCGCCATCTTGTATTAAAATGGCGTCTTTTGCTCAAAACGGATAACCATTTAAAACCGAAAATCGTCAGTTGACAATCTAATTTTTTTAATTCATCTCGTTTTGTTTGTTTGTTTGTTTGTTTGTTTGTTTGTTTGTTTGTTTGTTTGTTTGTTTGTTTGTTTGTTTGTTTGTGTGTTTGTTTGTTTGTTTGTTTGTTTGTTTGTTTGTTTGTTTGTTTGTTTGTTTGTTTGTTTGTTTGTTTGTTTGTTTGTTTGTTTGTTTGTGTGTTTGTTTGTTTGTTTGTTTGTTTGTTTGTTTGTTTGTTTGTTTGTTTGTTTGTTTGTTTGTTTGTTTGTTTGTTTGTTTGTTTGTTTGTTTGTTTGTTTGTTTGTTTGTTTGTTTGTTTGTTTGTTTGTTTGTTTGTGTGTTTGTTTGTTTGTTTGTTTGTTTGTTTGTTTGTTTGTTTGTTTGTTTGTTTGTTTGTTTGTTTGTTTGTTTGTTTGTTTGTTTGTTTGTTTGTGTGTTTGTGTGTTTCTTGGTTTGTTTGTGTGTTTGTTGGTTTGTTTGTGTGTTTGTTGGTTTGTTGGTTTGTTGGATTGTTGGTTGGTTTGTTTGTGGTCTTATTGGTTTGTTGGTTTTTTGGTTGGTTTGTTTGTGGTCTTATTGGTTTGTTGGTTTACAGGTTTGTTGGTTTGTTGGTTTTTTTGGTTTTTGATTTGTTGGTTTGTTGGTTTATTTGTTTATTTTTCTGTATGGATATAACGCTGATTATGTCGCATCATAACGCCTAAACCACTGGACGTATCGAAGCGATATTGTGTTCGTTTGGACCTCCGACAAGTTTAATAGTTTAACTTTGGACCTGGTAGGTGGCGCTGGGGTTCATATATGTTTTGTTTTACTGTCGGATATGGTCATATGATCGTTTGGTGCTCTGATGAAAAATTATGAAATGGTAAAATCATTAAAACAAAAAAAATTCCGTAATTTTTGACGGGTTCTCACCTAGCTAAGCAATAATTATCAATAAGCAATAGAACTCCTCATATTACAGTTACACATAGTGTGACTCATTCGATCCGAACTCAATTAAGCGCCAACCAACAATCAGTTCTACAGCTCAAACGGCAACAAAGTAACATGCCGTAAACAAATATGTAAATAGGGTAACTTTTTTTTATATAAATAATTCATAAAAATACTCAGTACCAGTACACAACAGTTAAGAATTCACTTGGTTTGATTTGATTAATTTATTACAAAAATACCAACAAGAGCAACAAAAAGAACGTTCCCCATAGTACTCGTAATGCAATTGAAAACGCCGTCGTCCGCTGTATCAATTTAATTATTGATTCTGAATTAATTTCATTATTATTATTATTATTACATAATACGTATTATAATTGTTATTATTATTCATATAAGCCAGTGAGAGCAACTCAGCCGCCCGGCAGCCAATCAGGCAATCGCAGAAAAGATGATGACATTACCATCAGGAATTGCACCAGACACGTCAGATGGCCGCAATCTGCCCTCACTGTCTGCTAGTTAGTATAGTTTATCGATGAATATTGCGCCGGAGGGGTATGTGTGCGGTGGAAAGGCCGGTTTTAATTCATTTCTTATGCAGTATATAGTTCATCTGTACAGACTAAATTAATTAATTATTTTAATTGGCAGAAGACGATGATGATGACGATGATGATGAAAATGTTTGTATTCTATATATGAGCAAGGATTTCAAGTCGAGATTGCATTGAGGTTACGGTTGCATAAATTAATACAGCACCGTAACAAAAGTTGTGTTGATTTTTCGCCGATATTGAATTTTCGTAATTCGCCTATAATACGAGTATATATACCTGCATACCTTACCTTACCCATAGGGGAGCAAAATCAAGTGCGTTTCTACCTTGGAGATCTTAAAAAGGGATAGGCTGCATCACGATATGGGTGGGCACACAAATACGACAAGTTGTCGTCTCTTTGCAATGGTGTCTTGTCAGCATGCAGCGGAATATTTTAAAATTCCTGTTGAAATTCCATTTACCTTCTCATACTCGCACACCAGCTTAGTCAAGTGCACTTGTGGATTTCATGCATGGAATATGCTGGATGGACATTACAAAGTTAAACTTTGATACACACTGTGCATTGCGTTTTACTTTATAATTTTTTTTTTAAATGAATTAATCCGATTGTTCTATGAGGAAAAATGTGCTAATTGGCCGGTAATGTTGTTGTTGATCACGAATTGTTGACAGGTGTTTTATCACCTATCAGTCGATTTGTGTTAATTTTCTGTGAAAATTGTATTAATTGCTTTTAGTGGAAATATAAGAATACCTACTTCTACAGCTCATATATTGGCAGTGGAAAGTTTCCACAAATTTCAAAGGCGATCACGAGAGTTTCCTAGAATTAGTGGCACATCAACAATCTACAGTCTGCTTGTAGAATATGTTTGCGATTAATTAGTTGGCATTTTCATTAGATTTCTTTTTATTTTCAACTTTAATTTTGGCTTTGAGTTAAAAAATTGGAATTTTTCATTTATTCTTACTATCTGGTCGTTTACGTCATAAAAAATCCCACCCAAATGATAAGAAGCACAGCTGCTTTTCTCTTATCTGTTTTGGTGATCTTGTAATTGAGAGTCTCACTTCTTCCTACTGATGTACATAAACATATATAAACGTTATCATATTTGGCTCTACTACAACCGGGATGTAGTACTGTCCTACCGTACAAATCTCTCCACTTACATATACACTCGTAGATAACAATTAACATTTTTCTTAGGGAAATATAAAAAATTCAATGTAAAGCAAGCTGAACTCTAGTTGTAGGAGCAAGAAACGTTAATAACTGTTGTACCACAGGGATACCTTTTAAAACCTCTACTTTTTTCTCGTTTTCAATTGCGTTAATTCTCTCGAGTCCCAAAACTTACACCGTTTCGACTCAAAGAGTTAAATGCAGCTTCGAGAACCCATCCATCCGAAAAAGACTAATAAGTATTAGTTGCTTTATTGTAGTTAATGTGACAAGCAAAGATTTCGGATTTAAAATCTTCTATACATTTGAGTCCATCAAAAAATTAACTGGTCTGTCTGTTCCTCCATCATGGGTTTTACAATTAAGTTAGTGGAGCAATACTCTCAATTAGAGTGCAATTCTTTAACTATCTCATGTCAAATAACAAGAGGATACTATATAACTGATCTAGTTTTAGTAGGTTTTTTAGGAAGCTTACAATGCCTATTCCTACTCTGGTTATCAAATAATAACTAACGAAGACAATTTTGATACCATCATTGGTCTTACAGCTCTTAAAGGTAGTGGAGCAAAGCTTTTAATTCTTTATCTATCTTGGGTCAGATAACAGGAATCCAAAACTAAGCGCCTAAAGTCATCAAAATCTTCTAGATAATTTTTGTAGAATTTTAGAAAGCTTACCATGCCTGTTCTTCCTCTTGTTATCAGATAATAAATCACGCAGACAATTTTGGTACTATCATTGGTCGTACAGGTCTTAAAGGTAGTGAAGCTAAACTGTCTAGGTGGAGTGCATTTCTTTATCTATCTCGGGTCACAGATAACAACAGGAAACCAAAACAGAGCGCCTAGTGGCCTACAAAAATTTCTAGAGTCTACTTATTGTAGGATTTTAGGAATATTCCACATATGACGGATGTCACGTTTCACGTGTGGCACATGTGATGGTTTGAAATCGCAGTGTTTTCTTGTTTTTTGAGGTGTTTATGAGGGGGTTACGGCCTAGAGGGTTGAAATGTTGTGAGCGGCTCAATGTCAGGTCCCATTTTGATATCCCGCTTTTGACGGGTGTTGCGAGTCGCGTGTGGCGCGTGTGAAGCATGGAAAAAAGAAAATACTTTTGAACATTGTTTTGAGGTTCAAAGTCAAAAACAGATCTTTTGGTGATTATTACCAAATAATGAACGACTGCGTGACGTGTTTCGATACATATATATAAAAGTTTGTACCCGAAAAACGAAGTTTTTTTTACATTTGCTTGTTTTACAAGTGAGCTTATAAGTCGTAACAAGTAACATTTTTGGGTAGGACTACTAAGACATAGCATGGTATGGCAGGCATAGTTTAAGGTTGCCAAACTGTATGGTTGAAAGTCGTTACCAGTTTTAAGATGTCTATCATGAAGTTAGTACAAGGAAAGAAGTTAGTTAATATTGAGGTTTAGTAAGGTGAGAGTTAGTGCGTGAAGTGCCGAACTTTAATGTCATACTGAACTATTTCTTGACACCAGTTAGGCAACGATTTTATGATCAGTTGTCACAATCACTACACAATTCATTTTGGTAAGTTGGTAAACAAGTCACTGGCATCAGCTTTTGTTTTTTAATTCTCTGCTAACTGTTAACTTTGCATCAGCCTGCCGGTGGCTGATTGGCTGGCTGGTGGAATCTTGTGATTAATTATTAACCCAGTTCTCAGTGTATCTCCGATTAAAGAATTTAGATGAAAAATGTTTATGGGTTGTTGTTTGTTGTACTCCTCTCTACAAGATCAATTTCAATGTTTGCAAGAAGCACCTTTCTCATTCCTGTGGCAAAAAATTGGACCTATACCTAGATAGCCTTATGGTTCCAGCTGTTATTTTTTAAAATAAATTATTTTCATTGTTTCTCCACATAAAAATTGCACGATAACAACAACACCAACAACCATTTTTTCGCATAACACCCACGGTTGCAGCTGGCTTAACTTATCAACTTATATAACCAGTAATGTCAATAGCTGATGACTTTATTGGTTGATTGAGTTATGAGGAAGTATATGGGCTGGAGTCGATGAACAATGCGCATACATCAACATACAAGTACACAATGCGAGTACTTTTTTTCAAATGCGATACGGTACGTTGATACGCTCAATTTAATTGCACTCGCGTTAATCTAAGTTAAGCGTCTAGTGTGCTACCGAATTCTTATGCTATCCGTATAAGCTGATAGGAGCTACTATCGAATTACGGAATTTATTTTCCATGGCAACAACAAAAAAAGTGTTCCTGCTACTTTTACACTCGTTCTAAGCCGCTTAGGTGCAACTTAACTTGCAATTAAAAAGCAATGAATGCGCTTTTAATTGTGTTATAGTGGTCTGGTGCTTCATAGATGATATCAAGGAATATGATGTAGCCTGCATTTATGGCAATGCCCGACGATGACGATGACTACGTTGTTGATGTTGATCATGATGATGATGATGATGATGATGACTTGGCCCGGCGACCTCCGCGTCTGTCTGGCTGATTGTAACCTGTAATTTTAGGTGAAAATTCCACTGTAAAATGCAATTACACAGAGCAGCGTATTGAGTGCTGTGTGTTATGTTAAGGGGAAAGTTTTCGGATCGTCTGCTGATCGTGATGTTTGAAAAGTAATTAATTAATTGCGTCAGTACGCCGTGCTCTGCGCTGATGATGATCGACACAACGTTGGCAGCTAACTCAATCGATCTCTTGGCACTATTTTCAATATTTTGTTCGTAACTGAAATAAAAATCGTTTTGCAATATTAATTAATAAGACGACGCATTATAAATTGGAAGGGCGCGCTGCTTTTTTGACGTACTAACCACCACATTGCGGCACTCATGCGGTTCTTTTTCGTTTCAAGTTTTAAAGGTGGTTTCCCCCCGAAAATATTACTTCTCGTGATTTCCATATTTACATCGTTATCCTTAATTGCAACTGGAATTTCAAAAAAATAAAACATCCGAGTAGGTATAGCAAGATCAAGAAGTGTGAGAAATTTGTGCTCGCGCCAGGTTCATCTGATCTGAAGGTTGATGTAATTATACGTTAAGATTTCCGGATTTTTTTTTCATCTTCTCACTTGTAAATTCCATCAAAATTATTTCGCACAACAGAGCGATCGAAGAACATCAACGGCAACAAGGGGGGAAATTGCAATCAAGGTTGAATGATGGCATTGTTTGTTCTGAGATTTAATCCGGGGGATATTTTTGAAATAATTTTTAGTTGCACCTGTATGTTTGTATGGGTATATTGGGCAAATCATCAGCTTCCACTTGGAATAGTATAGGAGTATACTAAGCTAGTGATAGGCCCTCTATTTACACTGCAGCTTTTAAAGATCTTAACCCCCATTTCGCTTGACTTCTTGGTGACTTCGTATGGGCTTCCCACCTTTCTGCCGGCAACAAATTGAGTACGCAATCACGCATCTAAATGCTAAGAGCTTATTTGTTAGATGGTTTTTAAGTAACTTTTAACCAACTCCGCCAGACAGTCAACCTACAATGCGACTTGTATGTGGGTAACATTGCGGTGGCGCCTGCATAAATTTTCATTTGAATTTTTTCAAAGTCCAGCTTGAATAATAAATTTCCTTTTTGGCCAGTTTCCCAAAAACGGTGTCTCAATTTCCCGGCATCTCCCGCATTCGCATCAGCAGTGTGTTTAATTGTCGGCTGGCCAACTTTACCATTGTGACAAGTAAAAATAATATTAATAATAACAATTTGGGACTTCCTGTGTGCGCGATTTTATTTATTTTTTATTTTAATTACTTTATTGGAATTTGCCTGGCTAAAGCAAAAGCCATTAATCGTTTTGGATTTTTAATTAAATTACTTAACCATTTCAGTATATAACTGTTTGTTTGTTTGGTTGGCTTCATGGTTTAACCCACACTTTCCGGTGTTCAAAAAGACGACAGGAAATCCTTTACTTGACATCATGGTGGAGTGTGTTTCGCAAGCGACTCTTTTTAATTTGAATTGTTATTTGTTTTTTGTTAATAACTTATAGTTTTTATTTTAATTTGAACTGATGGGTAATGGGGTTTACCTGATTCTTCTTCTAATATCAATATTTTGTACATATTTTGCGGCTGCTCTGACCCTCGTCTCGAGCTTTGAGCCTTTTCCTCCATGTTTTGTTAACTTGCCTTTATGGCACAGTTTATAAACAAACTGTCTTGACCTTATTATCATTTTTATATTATACTAGCTGAAATACCCAGCGTTGCCTGGCTGCCCCCACCACGCAACCCACCACCCAGCTGACAACCAAGACCATTCAAGTCCCACCTTGAGTACCCCACCAAATAACAGCACTATTATTATTACAATGTTTTTTTTTTTAATTTTACTAACGGGTGTAGCCCACCTTATTGCCGTGGCGCAAGTTATTCAGGGAGTTGTCACTTGGTAATAAGTTTATTTATAAAAACAAAAAATGCGCGGTCTTCGAGTCAAGCAACCCACTCAAAACCATTAACACACTAACCCCATACAAAAACCGTCCCCACCACATCACAAAGTTTCACCTATACCGGATGAGCGGTATCCGCAAACAGACATACATACAAAGTTTCATTTTTATATTTATAAGATTTATTTATTTATTATTTATTTTTTTTTATTTATTTTTTATTTTTTTTTATTTATTTTTTTTATTTATTTTTTTTTATTTATTTATTTATATATTAATATTTATGTCTTTATTATTATTTATTTACATATTATTATTTCTTTGTTTATTTATTATTTATTTTTTTATATTTATTTATTTATATTACTTTATATTTATATTTATATTACTTATTCACATAGGCGGTATATTATTATTTATTTATTTTTTATTATTTATTTACTTATTATAATTTCTTTGTTTATTATTATTTATTATTTATTTTTTTATATTTATTTATTTATATTACTTATCGTTCACTTATAAGAATATTATTCACATAGGCGGTATATTATTATTTATTTATTTTTTATTATTTATTTACTTATTATAATTTCTTTGTTTATTATTATTTATTATTTATTTTTTTATATTTATTTATTTATATTACTTATCGTTCACTTATAAGAATATTATTCACATAGGCGGTATATTATTATTTATTTATAATTATTTATTTTTTATTATTTATTTACTTATTGTTATTTCTTTGTTTATTGTTATTTATTTATTTATTATTATTTATTTCTTTATTATTTATTTACTTATTGTTATTTCTTTGTTTATTGTTATTTATTTATTTATTATTGTTTATTTCTTTATTATTATTTATTTACTTATTATTATTTCTTTGTTTATTATATTTATTTATTATTATTTCTTTATTTATTTAGTTATTTATTTAGTTTTTTATTTAGTTATTTACTTATTTATTATTATTTATTTATTAATTTTTTTGTTTATTTACTTATTATTATTTGTTTGTTCATTGTTATTTTTTTATTTTTTAAGTTATATTTTTATATGTTATAATTTATTTATTTATTATTATTTATATATTATTATTTATTTATTTATTTGGTTTTTTACTTATTTAGTTATTTGTTTGTTTATTGTTATTTGTTTATCATTATTTATATATTTATTATTATTTATTTATTTATTTATTTTCCTGTCATTAAAGAACTAAAATAAAACAATTTGGGTTGTTGTTCAATGGTGGAATCTTGCGAACAATTTTTAACCCACTTCCCAAAGCCCAATTTTATTGAAACCTTGCACACATATGTACTTCCGGTGACAACACATTCTATTAAAATTTGGAAGTGATCGGGACCCGGGGTCGCTCGGTCGGCTACCACACAAAAGTTTTAATAATCATGCCATAAAGAGGCATTAGATCACGCCATACCCTAGTGACTGTATGTCTGTCTGCAGCGCTGCATTACAATTTGATCCACAAAAGCACGCAGTAGAGTAACTTACTCTTCACCATAAAATATGGTGTTTTTTTTACAAAATATATAATTTCGAGAAGATTCTATTCTTTTCTACTTTTTCTATTCGAACCATCCAGCAAACACCGAACCATACTGGTAAATTCTTATATAAAATTCACCATACAGTCATTGTCAAAATTATTTACACATAGCAATGCTTGCACTCTATCAAACCAATAAAGCTGCAGAACTTTAAAAAAAAACAGCAAATTAATGAAGACCACTCCAAGATGTTATAAATTCCCTCCAAGTTTGATCTGCAGTTCTGGCAATGTTTTCGGGAACTTTCGATTTCACGAAACGCCAAAGATTTTCAAATACCTTTTAATGCTCCGGGTGGCTGTATATATCGGTATATTTTGTTGTACTTGATCCTGTGACCAGTGCAACATAATTTCAATATTTAAATAATGTGACTGTTTCGTATTAACGGAGCCCCTTACAACTTGTCCCACACCACTGCTTGATATGAAACTCCATATCATGATCTTGCCTTCTTTGGAATGCTTTGCTGGTTGCGTGACAGGTTTGCTTAGCCTTTGTTTAAGCATTGGACCATAAGTACACCATCCAAAGAGCAAGCTGTTTCATCCGTCCAGATACTTGATACTTGCCTTTCGATAAAAATTCTTACTTTTTAAAAACCAAAAACAATAGGAGTTCCTGTTTGTTATAGTTATTGGTATAAACCTTATTAAGATGGTAAATGAATCGCCATTGTCAGGTGTTCCATTCACTCAAAGGTGAAAGTAGCAAAACCACTCAATAAATTGTGAAATTATTTTTGAACTTTAAATCGGAATTTTAACAACAACAAAAAAACTCCTCCTCTATTATTGTGGGACATTATTTTGTTGTTGCAAATGATCTCTAATCACTGCTGACGTCAATATGGACTGGAAATTCGTAATCTACTTAAAACATCGGGCAACTGTGCGCTCCAAATAATAGCAGAAGGTTCACCGACTAGCCTCTTAGTGACCGGCTTAGCCAACAAATAACTCTAAACTTGTATCTCGTATACATTATAGGTATCTTAAACCCAACTTAACTAAGAAAACGGACGGATACTGCTGGTGCGCGTGGGAGGCGAAACATTTAATTATATTCACTTCGATTTCAAAGTCCCCAATGTGTTTTGGCAAATTTTTATGCAATTTATTATTTTATTTTCTTCTTTTTTTTTGCTAATGTGATTGCTGAGCATTTCTGTCGCTTTCGAAAGCTGGGTTTTTCGGTTTTGGCCGGATGATAGGGTTTGGTTTGGCCATAATCGTTTTACTCGCCCATTCGACGATGTTAGTGCCTTTTGTTACTTCGCTAGTTGTTCTGTTGTTTTGCTAGCAACTCAAGTTGAGTTCCTGATTTTTTTTTAAATTTTAAAAATAACCTCTTTTATTAATTACTTAATTTTTGTTATTCATTGCAGGATCACCCAATTCCAATGATCGTGATGCTGGTTTCTGCTCAGGCAGCTCTGAGGTCGGTGATGATCTGTCCATCATTGATCATTCACGCCTTGAACCGAGCAGTCCAACGGACGCCTCGGAGGATTCCGTTGAAGTGAAGGTGACGCCAATCTCGCTGTGTCGAAACAAGCGAAAAAGTTCAGAACCATCGAAAGTTATCGCCGCCAATGTGCGCCAGGAGGCGGTTACGGGTCCGCTAAAGAAGCGAATTCGTTACTCTTCAGGAAATGAGGTAATAGTTGCTAGTTTCACTGCAGCAGCATTGACAACGACGCCACCAGCATGGGATCCCAGCCAGCGACTGCCGCACGAATTAATGCCAAATCCAGCTCAAGTTTATGTCCGACATCCTGGTGCGACAACGCTGCATCGCATTCCCGACACCAATGCATATGACACCGATGGTGATGATGATGATGATGATGATGACGACGACCTCGACGATAACGTTCAGGATGAACCCCTCGCGTTAGTTCTTAAGAAGCCTTCCACTGGCACCACCAGCAGCTGCAGCAATGACAGTGGTGCTTCATCATCAGCCGGACATCATCATAACATCAGCCATCATAATAATCATCGTCACAACCAACACCACCACCAACATTACCGGCATCATCATCACCAACAACAACAACAACAACAACAACAACAACAACAACAAGTGAAAGACGAATTGTACCACAGCGACCCAAATCGATGTGATTCGCCTGTTGAACGCGATCATGACGATCACGACCATCTGAACTTTAATGCCACTACCACGTCACCGTCGTTGATCTCCTCGAATGACGACAGTACGACAAGTGGGGGCTGCCATCAAAATGGCGGCAACAGGCCGCAACAGCGAAACTACAAGAACATGACCCGCGAGCGACGAATTGAAGCCAACGCCAGAGAACGTACGCGTGTGCATACAATTTCTGCAGCTTATGAAACCCTCCGAAAAGCCGTTCCTGCATATTCCAACTCACAGAAGTTGTCCAAATTGTCGGTCCTGCGAGTGGCATGCTCTTATATTTTGACCCTGAGCCGAATGGCTGGCGAAGACTACAGCGAGGATCAGAGTGAGCCATCGATCGCCTCGTGCATGGACTCAGTCACAGCAACGATTCAAACAGAAGGCAAGATCCGCAAGAAGAAAGATGACTAAGGGTGCTGGTGCCAGCTGTACGACCGACCCGCCTTTTCACCATTCACTTGACAATAAAAAACATTTCTCACCGATCCTACCGAGATTTTTTCAAAAGATCTCTGTCGTTAAAGTTTAGTTCTTCTCAGCTTTAGTGTTAGTGTAGTAGTCGTTGTTTTTTTTTCTTGGAAAAAATTAATTTTAATTAAAATAAGATATTATTATGATATTTAAATTAAAAGGATAAAGGAGCGAAAGAAAAAAAACAATAATTGTGATGCCATCATCCTGTGGAACATGACCATTAGAACTCGCGTGGCATTTGTAATAAATATTCGCCAACCCATACTGTAATTAAAAAAAAGTTCTTTAATTTATTGCTTAAATGTTAACTTGAAACTGTAAATACAAACACACACACACACACCAATACACCAATACACCCATACACCAATACACCAATACACCCATACACCAATACACCCATACACCATCACGCCAAACACACAAACGATTTCTTTGGCGCTTTGGAAATCGTCGCGAATAGTACAAAAAAGTTCCATAAATGTTGCTTGCAGAAATCAGTTAGTATGAAAAACAAACCGTTACCACCAAATAATTGCCATAAATAGACACAAACGCTCACACTCACACACACTCGCGCACAAAGGTCCTTTAAAAAATACCCGCTCTGACTCAATGTGAAGGGAAGGGAAGGGATTTTTGTAACAAATGACAATAATTATACAAAAAATCAATTAATTATATATGTGAGACATTCATTGTACCAATAATATTCATATATGTTTATGTACAAAAAATAATTTACCCAACAGTCTGTGTACAGTGTGTAATGTGTATCTTCTCTGTAAGATGTTGTCCGTCTGTTGTTTTAACATCGTATGTATGTATATTTTGAATTTTTAATTTGTAAAACTAACTTTTTATTGTTTAAAAAAAATGGATGAAATCTCATTGTGAATAAATATAACAAATTGTTTTTTTTTTTTTTTTTTAAAAAGTGCCATAATTATATTACAAATATTATAAATAATGCAAACAGTGTCAAAGAGGAAACAAAAAATGCTGAAAAATACAAATAAAAATAAACTCATTTTGGTGATTTCCAATGTTTTGAGAAAATTTAAAAAATAAATTTGTTTTGTTTTATATTATCAATTCCTCAATTCCTTGGAATTCTAATTTCCAATATAAAAAATTGGCTAGGTTAGGTAAGGTTAGGTTGAAGTCGCCGTCAGTCAAAACCGACGCACTTAGACCATGAAGGTCCGTTGTGATACCACAAGGATCTAGAAAATGCCACGCCTACTCGTTGAACCATTTGGAGCTTCGTATGAAGCGCAAGAGACAATTTGGGTTAGATCGGTTGAGATCGTTGAAAAAGAACGCTCCCAGATGGAACTTCCGCCTATTCGAGAGGGCTGGGCACGTACAAAGTAGATGGAGAGTGGTTTCCACCTCCTCCTCATCCATGCAGCTTCTGCAGAAATCGTTGGAAAAGACTCCTAGTTTTGCTGCACGCTTGCCTATGAGACAGTGTCCTGTTATGACACCTATAATGGCACCAATGTGCAGTCAGTTTTGAGAGATCAAACACTTGGAGCGTTTCGGATCTAGCTTGGCCCAGATTTGCTTCGTTGCTTTGCAAGTTGTACCGTTTGACCATCTATAATTAGTTTTTATTATAGCATCCCGTTTAAACATGAGTTTGCACGTAGCGATCGGCATGTCTAGGGAGCCCGCTCCAAGTAAATAACTTCCTCCCAAAAAGACCTGGAGGGGATAGTGTCCTGGAAGCCTTTGTTGAAGTGGAGCTACGGAATGGTGTAGTCTAAGTTGACAAGTGGAGTCCTGTCCTGACTGAATTCGGGATAGAAGAGTGACCGAAATCATTCACGGTCCCCTGAGAGATTGCTCTGAGGCGAGTAGCCGCGCTTGCAGCCAGTTGTTTGTCGAAGATGTCGAGTGGAGCAAGGTTGAGCAGAATGTCCAGTGCAGCAGAGGGAGCTGCACAAAGCGCTCCGCTCACACAAAGACAATCTGATCTTTGGACTCTGCTTAGTTTGTCGCGATTGATCGCTTTATCTAATGCAGTCCACCAAACAGCTACACCGTATAGCAAAATAGGTCTGACTACTGCTGTGTACAGCCAATGAGTGATATGCGGTTGAAGACCCCATTTACTTCTTATGGCTTTTTTGCTTGAGAAGAGTGCCACTGTGGCTTTACGGACTTTTTCTTGTATGTTGGGTTTTCAGCTCAGCTTCCTATCCAGAATAAGATGGACTGGCCTGCGTCCTATTCAACCTGGCCTTGGAGAAAGTGTTCCGAGACTCTGACGTAACGGCGAGAGAAACAATCCTCTATAAGTCCATTCAGATACTGGCTTACGCAGACGATATTGATATTGATATTGAATTTGAATTGTTGGTAGAAACCAAAGAGCTGTACAGGGAGCTTTCATCCAGATCGAGCAGGCGGCACGAAATCTGGCGCTGCAATTAAATGAGAGCAAAACAAAGTACATGGTGACCACATCTGCAAGTAGAAGATCCAACATTGATCCCTCAATCCAAAGCCGATAACCAGCATGGAACCAGAAATATGCGTACGGTTGATTAAAAAAGCCTACCATAGTCTGTCAAGACTCTTCAAATCCAGGAATTTAACCATAACATCCAAGCTGCTGGCATATAAGACAATGGTCATACCAGTACTTACATATGGATCCGAGACTTGGGTGTTTAGCAAAAAGCATTCTGAACTCTTAGCCGCGCCTTTGAGAGAAAAGTCTTACGGAGAATTGTTGGCCCGGTATGTGAGGAAGGAGGATTCCGGAGACTCTATAATGATGATATCTACGAGCGTTATCGCGATGTCGACATCGTGAAGAGAATTAAGCTCGGTGGGCAGGACACCTAGTTCGCATGAGCGAATATGATCCTACTCGGAAAGTCCTTTGCGGTAGGATTTATGGAGCACGAAGTTAATCTAAACTAATATTTTAAAGAGTGGGCGCCGTGGCTCAGTGGATAAGAGCATGGACTTCTGAGCAGGGGGTTCGTTGTTCGAAACCCAGTAACACCAAAAGTATTTTTCACGGTGTCCCACCTCTCGGGAATGGATGACAAACATTCCAAGAGTAATAAATTGTCACGGAATGCTTCTCAATTCGCTGTTCGGATCCGGCATTAAATTGTAGGTCGCCTCCATTTTTGTGCAAAAATATACATGCTCAACACAAATGGTTGCGAGAAGCAAGGCCTTGGACCGCAATGGTCTGTCGGGCTGAATATTATTATTATAATATTTTAAAGAGGTAAAGTTTGTTTGTATGTTGGAGGTACTATTCGAAACTGCTAGACCGATTTCTACCAGGTTTTCACCATTGTACAGGGTTTTTGGCTTCGGAGGTTATAGGCTATAGCTTTCGGGGTCAATGGATGGGGGGGGGCTTAGTAGTGTTGGCTACTGTGGTGAAGGGGAAGTTGGTGTTGGTCAGTGGGGTGGTCATTTGTGTGGGAGTCATTTTGGTTGGTTTAGAAAGGTTGGGGCCGGAAACGCCTGTTATTTTAACTATTGACAGGTCTTGATATCATGGTGGTAGGGGTCCCAGGTAACACCGGGTTTAACAGCTAGTAATAAATAAATCTAATAAAAGGTTGCATCCTTTATAAATAATCCTGCCGGCGATCATGCCCTTTGCCCGCTAAGCCAAAAACTTACCCTTTAAATGTCTTTTAGAACAAAACGTTTATTGCAATTTACAGATTTACGTAGGTACGCAGCTATACGAGTATTTTTACCTTTGTTGATTGAAGTTTTTGACGCATACCTATGCACTGTATGATAATTTGAAATCGTGTGCATGTCGTACTTAAGGCAACGTAACACATTTACCCAGCACCAAACATCAACAAGATAAGAAAACATTTAGTAGACGTAGTGATAAGGTGCAATTTGCTGCAATATTTACTGCATCCAAAGAAATTTGTTCCTTTATCAGCACTCGCGCCTAGTACGTACGTACGTTAAGCAGAAAAAATAAATAAATAAATGAAATAAAAGGCGGCACAGTGTGATGCGAGCACCTGTTAGCCAGTGCATACGCCTGTACCGGGTGATAACAACAACATTAACTAGAACTGATTTTTGGCCTTGCCTCTTATCAGCTAGCCACACTATATATCACCGTACATTTTGCGACATTTTTCTTATCTGCTGTCACCCTCACTATCACCATCCACCATCATAATAATAAATTACTCGTAGTAATCGTTCGAATGTCATGTTCTCTGCTAAAAAAATCCACTTGACAGGGAGAGGGAGTTTTTCTTATTTGGAGTTATCCGAGTGGTTTTGACTCTTGGCACTATAATCGATATATCACGACATAAACCAAGTAAAACGCACAAACAAAAACCCAGAAATGATTATAGCCCAATGGTAAATATTAGTAACAAATGTTGGTATAATTGATGCACGTTAAATGGCGGACCAGTTTAGTGATTTACCAAGGATCACTTGGAGATATATAACCTCACTAGGATACTCTAAAATAGTGCCTTCTATGATGATAGGTCCCACATCGGACGATCTAGATTAACTGGAATTCATATCAACAAGAGGTGAAATGGAAATAATAATAATTAGATATACCTTTGACAACTACTACCGACTATAGTGAATTTATGCTGACTACGTTCCTTTTCACCCCAACCAGCTTTACCAACTGTAACAGATTGTGATTACTGATTACCTTATCTATAACATGCTGCTGGAGGAGGCCCAATTGTTAGTGTGCTTCAATGGGGGCCCACGTGATGATTTTCTGATTGTACAGTGATCGCAGCAATTTACTTCATAAAAATAGTTTCTTTATCTAGCCAAGATAGTACCTAACATTTTAACGATTAAATTTATAGGGGGGTTAACCCTCTAATGTCTATAAGCTTTCCCTTAAATACAGCAACTTTGGGCTTTCGTCGGTTTTAACCGATGAGAAATTTGACTTAAAATTTTTCTGACGAAATATCTTAGGCACCTGTAGTCATAAATTTTATAATATTTGTTGTTGTTGTTGTTGTAGTAGAATGTAAAAAATGGTTCACTTAAAAAGATAAGGCAAAATGGCTTGGAATAGGTCACGTACGCACGTTAGTATACAGGGTGTATCTTATTTTGCGTAGCAAATGAAAAGGGGTGATTGCTTGGTTTTATTTTAGGCCTGGCCGCATAAACATTGTTCCATGGGTTTGAAGAACATTGAAAAGCCTTTAATTCTGTATTAGTCGACGCGTTGGAAAAACATCCAAGTCTTGAGATGGAAGGACTGAGAATTGAGAAAATCGAGCCAAGTACAAACAAATCAGATGACTTACAGATGCTAGATTCGATGACATCTTTAATAACCAAGACGTCGTCTTCTACGAGAAGGCCAGCAACCACCTATACAGGGGGCTAGTTAAGCTTCAATAAAAGCTTTTTTTTAAAAAAGTTATATAATTTTATTTTATACTTTTTAGTTTTAATGAAATATGTGTATAAAATTTCAAATTATTCAGATGGGATGGTAATATGGAGACATCCACAAGACACTCACAAGTCCCCAAAAATACCCTCAAATGACTTCCAAAAGACCCTCAAAGAACACTTTAAAAAAACCCTCAAGACCCCATAAAGACCACCCTCAAGACCACCGCCAAGACCCTGTTAATATCACGTTACAATGCCCATCAATATTTTCTCAATATTTCCATAAAATCCACCTTAAGATTCCCTTAAGACCCCTCAAAACACTCTTAAGACCTCTTTTAAAACACGCAAAAAGCCCCCTCAAGACTCCACTCATGACCCTCTCAAAATCTCCTCAAGATCCCTCAAGACCACCACAAGACACCATAAAAACCTTCTTAAGACCCACTCAAGACTCCACTCACGATCCTATGAAAATCCCCTCAAGACCCTCTCAAAACATTCTTAAGATCCCCTCAAGAGTCCACTCATGACCCTATCAAAATCCCCTCAAGAACCCTCAAGACCACCTAAGGACCCCCTTAAAACCCCACTAAGGATCCTCAAAAAAGTCCCTCGAGATCCCTTCAAGACCATCCCATGACCCCTTCTAAGAACCCCTCAAGACACCACTCAAGATTCCCTTAAGACCCCCACAAAAACCTCTTCTGAACCTATTCAAGACCACCTAAGAATCCCTCAACACCACTCTCAAAATCCGCTCAAGATCTCGCTCAAGATTCACTTAAGAGCCCCTCAAAATCCTCCTAAGACCCCACTCAAGACCATCTCAAGGCCCTCACCACTAAACCTTCATAAGACTCTACTCAAGACACTCCCAAAATCCCCTCAAGATCCCCTCAGGATCCCCTCAATACCACCTAAAGACCCCCTCAAAACCCCACTAAAGATCCTCACCAAACCACCATCAAGACTACCTAAAGACTCCCTCAACATCACCTCAATATCCCGTTAAGACCACGTTACTATCCCCATCAATACTCCCTTATCCAAAATTTTTACAAAAAATGTTTCTATGTCTATAAAATTTAAAGAAAATCGGGCTAATTTTCAAAAATTTTAATTGGGTCTTCCGTCACCGAGGCCCGATCACGCCAACATTTTTACAAGAAGTGTTGTCCGTCAGAGATACACTCGCGTATACAATTTTAAGAAAATCAGAAGATCACTACCAAATATTTACAAAAAGTGGTGTCCATCGGAGACACACATGTGTATAAAATTTGAAGAAAATCGGGTATTTTTTTTTTTTATAAAATTTGTATGGGTGCCCTCGACACCGGGGCCCGATAACTCCCAAATATTTACAAAAAGTGTTTCCCAACAGAGATACACATGCGTATAAAATTTGAAGAAAATCTGGTACTTTTTTTTATAAGATTTGTGTGGGTCCCCCCGACCCCGGGGCCCGATCACTCCCAAATAATTACGAAAAGTGTTTTCCATTGGAGATACACATGTGTATAAAATTTGAAGAAAATCGGGTACCTTTTGTAAAATATTTGTATGGGAGCCCCCCCCGAGGGGCCCCAAATTTTAATAGAAAGTGTTGTCATGGGAGATACACATGTGTGCAAAATTTCAATGAAATCGGGCTTTAGGAAGTGGGTTAAAAATTTATCACAAGATTTGGTGTGCCAGCCAGCCAGCCGGCCGCCACGGGCAAGTGAAGTTAATATAGAGAATTTAAAAAAGGCAATTTAAATACGTCGGGCCCCTATTATTGAGCCGACACTTTAATTATTAATATTAGTAATAAGTTTAGTTTTAAGTTAAAATTGTATAATAAAATATCTTAATCTAATCTTAAACAGACCAAGTTGCTCGAAGTTCTTTGTTTTTAAAAAGTCATAAATTCTAATATCGTTTTGAAAATTGTAATAAAAAAGGAACAACATTAAAAAATTTGGTTTGGTTTTGGCAGGAAAAAAAAATCCCCATCGGAGTATAAATCTTCACTTTGTGTGTGCAACGAATTTGAATTGTTTCCGAGAGACGGATCGCAACGTTGCAGCCCCATTTCAAACGAAAGGACGCGCATTAATTTAGAATGTCCCCGAAGGCCCCGAAGTAGATGCGATTATCTTGAGTTTAGTTCAGAGGGCAATCAGCTCCAACAGCGCGCAATCCATTACATATATTATCTTTTTGCTTTTAATTTGGGCAATTTCTCATTCATCTGAAGCACAAAACGAACGAACGAGAAGGACGAGGAGATTTTGTCCACACACTGAACTGATTGAATTGAAGGCACACAAGTTAAATGTATATATACCTACATGCTACATATGCGAGTATAAATATTTTGGGACGTCCGATCAGATCATGAAAAATCTCTCTTATCGCAAATGTCCCAAAAGGATGCAATGTCGACGCATAATCGTTAACGCGCATGCTAGCGCTCCTGAAACCGAACCATCCAATTGCGTATACCCGCAAAATCACAGGAAGGAAAAAAAAATCCAACAACAGCCACTTCGTCGCGGACCTCGCCGTAAATCTTTAATATCCGCACAGCTACGCGTTCCGCATATAAATTAGCCACCAAAAATTTATTGATGGCATTTCATCAGATCGCTGCCCTGATCTTGTCAGATCAGAAGATTGGCCAGAACGACGACGGAGCGGACGTCTACCATACAGTCGATTTGGATGAAGTTGGACATTTTTTGTTTTTGTTGTTGTTCGCCTCTGTCGTCGGCGTCTTTCGGTCGAAGGAAGACGAATTGCGCAATCAATGAAGCGGGAGAAAAAAAATACCGAGGAAGAAAAAAATGCATGAATCGACGACATATTCGGTCAATTTCAGCCATCATCTTGACCATGAGTAGCTCTGTGCCTTAGCTCGGTCTGCTGGCTGTTTGTGCAGATGGGTTCTGGCCTCAGGCATTCGAAACCAAATGTCAAAACTGCAACAGCAATCAGGAAGCGAACACGTATGCGATTATCTTATTTCACCTGAGGTTTGGGTATGGCGTTTGTGCGTGCGACAACATATGTACCTCCTAAATGTGGTAGTTTATCGTCAATGGACGCACTGCAGCAAAGAAGAAAATTGCTCGCCACCGCCTTGATGTCACTCTCCACGCGTATGCGCGTACTGCAAACAATAAGGACTCCGTCCTGATAAGCATTTCGTTTCCGATGTTTGTTCATTTCGCCGCCATATGAAGTGATAAGCTACATGTGTACCATGTGTGCAGTTCGTGCCAAAAGTTCCTTCCAATGGTTCAGAGGTAATTCAGAAACTTTGTTTGCACTTACAACAGCCTACTGTGTTAGATTGGTGACATTCGTGTATTACCACCGCTGGCAACTGTGTAAACATCTGCCGTCATACGTACTCGCCGAAATACATACAACTGGCTACTATGACGTCATATTCACGGTTCCACTTTCAAACTACATATAATTTTTATCTAACAGCTTAGGAAATGCAAACAAACGAATGCTCTTCCGTAGTCAGTTGTGAATCCAGGTACAAATTTTTTTTGCTTTTGATAAGACGGATATTTGAGCGGGAAATTTGAGTTCAAAACCAAACACACAAACTGTTCTAACTGATAAGCGCGATGTGAATTTGTAAACCAATTTGGAGAAGATGAGAAAATTGACAGAGCAATGATAACTGGTAAACATACGAGTATGTACATAAAAGTTTCAAGGGCAACGCATATCTTATTTTTAGTTATCATAGCCATTGTTGCATGATATTTTTGGTCGGCTCTTCTAGTACGCAGCCTTCCGTCCTGGTTTGTCCCGTTGTCAACTTGTGCTTGGATGACTTATTAAGAAGAGTCATCCAAGAAGTGCAGGACTATGCGTGTTGTACTAAAATGTTTCATTTTGCCAATTTCCACGGAAGTCCAATATCTAGATTGCAAGTTGAAATGGAATCGAGAATATTAAAAGCGCCTTGAATGTAAAAGAGCATTTGGTAAATCATGGAGGCTAAGTTAGAAAATGGTACAATGGTTGTACTTAACGATAATCAGACCCATTTTCACCTATGCGGCAGTTGTTTGATCGCCAAGAACTTGTCTGAAAATGGCTAAGATGACACTACACAAATTGCATTAATAACGGCTGCAATGCGATGTACCACGGTAGATGATCTCAATACTCTGCTAAATCTGCCACCTTTGGAGATCTATTTATTCAGATGGAAGCGGTGAAAACTGTAAGTCAACTTCGAAAGAACAAGGTCCGGCATGATGGGCATAAGAGTGTGCATGGAAACATATCCCATAAGGTTTCGGAACAAATACCTAGGCTCCTGATGCTTGCGGACAATACTGTGTCATTTCTTATGTTATGGCAGATGATATAATGTCCAAGAAACTTGGAAAAATTAAACTAAGATCCTTAGGAAATTCAAACTAATATTCTTCACTGACGGTTACCTCACTGTGAAGGAACTAGAGCAGTATTATTCTTAGATTAGTATTCTAAGAAGGCATTCGCACTTGGTCAATTGTTTTTCCAACAGAAATATTTGGTGTTTTAAAAGTTGCCAACAGGGCTATCTCTACAAAGATACAAGATCAGTTTACCCTCGAGCTCATCCTCGGACGTACCGTTAAGTTCAAGGATTCGTTCTTTAGCCGAACAACACGTATGTGGAATGCTGTGCCAAGCTCTGTCTTTCTACACCACTATGATCCATAGGCATTCAAAGCATAAGCTCATAGACATCTCCTCTATTCTCCTCCTTTTCCTTAATGCCCACGCTGTGCAAAGCATATAGCCGAGCATAATAAGGGTGTGAACCCCTTTACCCGTGGGCAAATTATAAAAAAAAATTACGAAACCTTGCAATATGTAGTGATAGCTAAGCTGCTCTACAAGCATTGGAATCACCTTGTGTCAATTCGAAAACTGTTCGGGAATGTAAGAAAAGACTGAACTCTAATTCAAGATGGAATTCAGTGACTCTTATCTGGGTTCCGGGCCATACAGGAATACAGGAATAAAAGGAAAGGAATTTGCTGATGGACTCGCAAAAAGTGGTTCTTCTGATGTTCCTACTGCTCCGGTACAAATCTTAGGCTTGAGTCAGGCAAGATGAAATATTCATATTCGAAGATTTATGGAAGCCAAACAGAAGCCTTGTTGGAAATCCATAAATACATGTAGAGCTACGAAGCACTATGTGGATAGGCCAAACAAAAAAACCGTCAAGTTCATTTAAGAAATATCTAGAAAGAACTGTCAAAGTAGAGTGGTTTACTTACAGGGCATAACCAGACTGGAAGTCATATGTTCAAGTTGGGACCTATATTGGATCAAATATGTAAGTCCTGCATGGAGGAAGAAGAAACATCTTTACATTTTCTCTGTAGCAGTCCTGTTTTTTCCAGGCTAAGGATAAACGTTTTTGGAAGGGATATAATAATCGATCGATGAACTTCGATCGTTGAATCAAGTCCTTCGCTATCTAAATGTAAAGAAAAGTTTTAATAGGGAACTCACTGGAAACGAGTACAATGGACCGACGGTCTGAGTGCTCTGGTGTGTGTTTTTTTTTTCTTGAACTATCACACCAACCCACCACAACTATAGATATATATATATGCATACTGTTCTGTGTTCATCCTCTGTGGACATACCCCTCAGGAGACTTTCAAATGTTTTTCGCTGTATACTTTTTGTGGCAGTGGACAGCTCATACATTTCAAAAAGGCGTCACCTAAATTACTTTTCATGCGAAGCAATTGAACCCGCTAACATAGAGCGGGTTAATCCAGACACACATGGCGCAGAACTATCGAAGAGGACTAAAATCAGCTAGAAAGCTGATGGGCATAGCTGCGATATATTTCCAGAAACCGCAAACGATTGCGCGTAAGCGTAGTAGAGGCCTGAGAACCACAAGGGCCGTCATAGGACCTAAGAACGTATTTTTAAATTTTCGCTCGCTTAAAGCGGTTTACACACTTTTATATATAGACACTGTATGGCCTTTAAGGTATTTTGGAGTGGACAGGAGATGTATGCGTACTTTGTCTAGTATGGCGAAACGGATACAACCTGGGTCATCCGGGAATCTTTATCTATGCTTCGAACTGTTTCTGTTTCTAATACTTGCGTAGCGACCATCTGGTCGAAACTTTCCTTCCACTATAACTGGTATACATTTTTCGCACGATTCTTTGGATAACAATTTCCACTACACTACATGAATAGGTACAATTCGATCTGTACAGAATACCGATCCTATCGGAGACTTCTAATAGAGAAAACCCTGCAATGTTAAAGCGTCCATTGGCGTAGAACGGTCGAACATTCTCATTGCATGCATTTACTTTACTCTTGTGAGCCTCGTCACTCTTCTGAGATCTTCTGAAAGGTCTTCTTAGGTACGTTCGAGATGCGGAGGGCACCGTATCCACAGTTACTCGAACACGATTCCTCACTGAGGAATGTCATCCGACTTTAGCTCTAAGTTGGTTTGTGACGTTACATATTAAACAATAAGGGGCAAATTGAACAGCCTTGTTGAACTGCCACAGCATTTCTGATGGTTGATTTTCTGATTTTTTTTAAGATCGGCAAATATAGTGGAACCTCTTACTTTAAATTTACTAGGAGAAATTTTTTTATTATATAGAATTGTTGAGTGGTCATGAATTTCAATAATTATAAGCTGTTGATCCTCTGACACATATTGAGAATGGCTGTAGCATAAGATCTCTTAGATTCCATAAACTTTCTTATCAGGATTTTATCAATGTTAGAAGGTTTACTTAAGCTCACCCTGTAAACAAGTGATTTTGAGCCCTCTTTTTGATAGAAGCGACATCTATCTTTATCCATGACTAATAAAATCGGGTTTTAGGAAGTGGGTTAACAATTCATAACGAAAATTGGTGTGTCAGCCAGACACGGTACCCTAAGTTAATATAGAGAATTTAAAAAGTTGCAATAGCCTATGATTAACAAACAAACCAGTAGATTGTCCACCCTTTAGAAGATCTAGAAAATGGCTTTTGTATACAACTAATTGCATTGAAGATATTCAATAATCCACAGTAAAACTTAAAAAGATCGAAACCCCGGCTATAAAACCGAATAACTGATAACTTAAAAAAGACTAATAGATCATAAAAATTGATCAGTAACTCCATCGAAGAACATCATCATCTAAAATAAAAAGCCAAAATGCTGATCGAAAGTCGATTAAGACCACTTTTGATTTTAATCTCGGTTGGAAAACTATCAAAATCAAAATGGGTTTAAAAAAATGTATTAACGAATTGTGTATTTTACAATACACGAGTATGCATCAACTGTTGGACGTGTATTTTAAGTGTACATGTACGTGCAAGTTCAATGGAATTACACACAATTATCATATGAATCCCATCTGGCACGCCTTCGTACCCACTTTTGTATCGCCGTATCGCTAACATCTCGCATCTCATCAAATTGGAGGCTGTTCCATAAGAAATATCCCTTATTCGCTGTACGGCACCCTACCGCGCATGCCATGCCACTATGACATAGATCAACAGATAGTCGTTCGCACTCTCTAACAATTTTGCATAAATTAATTTTGCGTACAAATGATGTAATTCCGATCAGATATTGCAGCATGAACACGTTTCGAGTGCTAACGTGGCCGGCTGATTGCATGCATGCAGCACCAGTAGCACCTAACGACGACGACGCGACAAATGACTGAATTTGCACGTCTAATGTATATGAGTTCACATGAATCGCCACACCACAGCCACCCTCCACACCGTTTGACGTTTTTTTTTTTTTATTCTACGGCTAAGCGCACTTTCGCCCCCTCGGCAGCGGCAGTCCCCGTCGACGCTGGTTTAGCGGACGGTCAGCCGATCAAATGGACATAATGCGAATTAATTACAGAACATTTGCGTTTTTATACAAAACAGCAACGAACAAACAAACAGGAGAACATCGCACTGCAGTATCCATAGCCGTTCGTTTAACTTCGTACATTAGCCAGGTGGTCCGACATACGTCGATGGATCACAAAATGCGACGATGGGGGGCTTGCCGCTGGTTGTGTTCCTACCATTTGACTATTTTTGGTACGCGCGACGCGAGACGTGAGCAAGCTGCCGGCGTTATGTCGTACACGGCCGCTTTCTTTAGATTGCACAGTGGAACAAAGTCGGCTAGATGATCGTTATGTGATTTTAATTGTTCCATTTTTTTACGACTTCACGGTTGTTTAACCAAAGTTTATGGCCTTTTGATTGATGTATGTTTTTCTTTTTCATTTCATTGCAGATATATAAGTTTTTTATGTTTTTAAATGTGATTCATTAGCTCGTAAACGTTTAGAGCCTTTAATTTTTCACTTATAACAATTATGTACCATATGCGATATGCGATATTGTTGGGGTACATTAGATTTTTTTTTGTTTAATTCTCGTAATAAAGGATTTTTCAATAGAGACACATAACAATTTTGTATTTTAATACTTAACTCTTAACTCTTTTTTAATGATCTATCAATGTTAAAACCTCAGTCAAGATTTACGTTTTTATCTTGGTGAATGTCACGAACGAGAAATGTTTGTAAGTTTTTAAAATTACTACCGAAATTCTGAGTTGGTGGTCTCCAATTTTCGGTCGTAATGATCGTACCACCAAACAGGCTGTGCGTGCTATAGTGGATAGATTCAAGTCAACATATTCACTATTGAATGTTGCTGTGCCAGTGAGATAACGCACCGGTCGAAGTGCAGCAAATATCGCAGCCGTAGGCGCTTCAGTTCAAAATGAGTCAAATCAGTCGATTACAGGCCGTTTACAGGAATAGGGAATCTCTCAGCCCACATTGTGGCGAATTTTGCGTAAATATATTGGCCTACCACCTCAAACGATGAAACTAACTCAAGAACCGAAGCCTCCTGATCATTTGAAGAGACGAAACTTCTCCTATTGGGTTCTGCAAAAATTTGAAGAAAATCCTGAATTTCATCGAAAAATCATCTTCAGCTATAACGACCATTTTTGTCTTAATGGCTTTGTTATTGGACAGCAACGAGCCCTCATGTGCTTGTGATTGGACCGTCAATGAAAATGATCGCCATGTTACGGTCAATGGAGTTCACTATAGTGCAATGTTGGAACACTGATTTTAGCCAGAATTAGACGGAGAGCTGGTCAAACAATTGATCCATTGAAGGGGAAGCTCGGTAATACTGTAATCTCGAAAAATGATCCGGTCGAGAGGCCAGCTCGCTCGATTTAACGCTGTTGGATTTCTTTTTATGTGGTTACGTTAAGTCGTTTGTTTATGCCAATAAGCCAAAAACCGTAGAGGAGCTCAGGAACAATATCGAACGCGAGATGGCCAACGTTCTGGCATATATGTGTGGAAAAGTGGTGGAAAATTGGCTCCAAAAAATCGATCGTTACAAACGTGCTCGCGGTGGTCGTATGTTCGAGATCGAATACATTTATAATAAACTTCAGCCCGATATGTCAAGTATTTCGTTTTTTTTATTTAAATACGAAATTGTTAAGGCCTTATTGAAAAACCCTTTATAAGTTTTAATGGACTTACAGGAGTAAGTGCATAGGTAAGGTTTTTATTATTTTATGCTTCTCTTTAGGAGCTTCAATGAAATAAAATCTATAAATGTTTGCAGTTAAGCGTATTGTGAGTTGCATACAAAAGCTGGTTCGTTGCAAATATCCTAAAAACTAGGATTTTAAGTTAGACGGATATTTAACGTGGCGATCCACAAATTTCTGGCTGGGTTATAATACCTTGTTCTGAGACGTTTAACTGTTCGAGAGGTTCCTTGGTGACCTCCGTAAGGTGAATAGTTCTCCACTTTCCACAATACTTTTGGTATTACCGTAAAAACTCGTTTTTTTTATACTTTTCCTCTTAAAGCTACCCCTATTAATAAAAAATAAATACGCGTTCGCATGTCGAGCGCTAAACAATTGTTTTAAAATAAGTCCCATCAAATTCTGACTTTCCGAAGTTGAGTTATACAAGTGGACAAACTGACAAACAAACAAATCAAACACACGCACGCCAAAAAATGCGTTTTCTCTGATTATTAGCTTCGCCCTTCAGGCTCGCAATAAGCATATCCGTATAAGAATAGCACAATAGCTAAAAACGCGTGCTCTATATAATTTGGACTTTGACAACCTACTAACACCTCGATTACGTTGACGATATTTGCCTGTTTTCATACCGGATAATGGACCTTCATCTGATGACCCAAAATCTAGAAGCTGAGACGAACAAATTGAGGCTTAAGATAAGCACAACCAAAACAAAAGCTCTGAGCACTTCTAATACCCGCGCTCAACTCAACATTGCTGGACAGGTAGTCGAGAAAGTTGACAACTTTCTATACTTAGGAAGTGTGGCATGGAACTGGATGTGTGCCGCAAAATCGGGAAGGCAAATGCTGCGTTCGGAATGCTATCGAAAGTGCCAGTGGATTAGACATCGACTACGGCGTGGTAACAATTCCATTGCGAAATATGCCGAGGATTGAGTTGGAGGGAGACAGCTCAAACGCGTTGCAGAGCTCCGTTGATGCACTATGCCCTTTGAGTGGTGAAAGGATTTAAGTTTGTGTTTATAAGAGCAGATACTCGTACTCCAACTAAATATATTATATAAAAATAACTTTGTGGGCTCCGTGGCTCAGTGGATAAGGACATGGCTTCTGAGCAGGAGGTTCGTGGTTCGAATCACAGTACCACCAAAAGTATTCTTCACGGTGTCCCGCCTATCGCGAATGTCTGACATGAATGACACGAGAGTAATAACTTGTCACGGAAAGCTTCTCAGTTCGCCGTTCGGATACGGCATTAAATAGTAGTGGCATAACGTTGTTGAATGACGCGTACAAGATTTTCTCCTCTATCCTTCAAGACAGGATAGCCCCATACGTTAAAGTGTTCATTGGTCCATACCAGTGTGGCTTCATCCCAGGCATATCAACAACTGATCAGAATTACACCGTCTAGAGTTTCAAAACTCACTACACCATATTTCTATAGATTTTTAAGCCGCCTATGATAGCATACCCAGAGTAGCGTAGAAAGTAGAAAGCCATGAGAGAATTCGGCATCACAAAAAAGCTCGCACGAGTCTGTAGGTTGACCATGACCAGTGTTATAAGCCATGTAAAAATATCCAGATCGCTATCAAGCCCATTCAACATCTATAATGGGCAACGAGAAGGGGATGGACTGACCTGCGTCCTCTTCAAGCTGGCGTTGGAGAAAGTGTTCAGAGACTCTGGCAATCCTCTATAAGTCCTTTCAGATACTGACTTACACAGACGACATTGCCATCGTTGGTAGAAACCGGCTGTACATGAAGCTTTCATCAAGATCGAGCAGACGGAACGAATAAGAGCACATAAATGAGATCAAAACAAAGTACAACATTGGTCCCTCAATTCAAATAGTGGAGCGCGAATTTGAAGTAGTGCAACCTTTAACTATCTCGGGTCAACTGTAGCAGCCGATATTAGCATGGAACCAGAAATACGCGCACGGTTGCTTAAAGCCAACAAAGCCTACTATAGTCTGTCAAGACTCTTCAAATCCAGGAACTTAACCATAACATCCAAGCTGCTGATATATAAGACAATGGTCATACCAGTACTTACATATGGATCCGAAGCCTTCGCTGGAAGGATGGCATAGACCAGGACGCCCAGAGTTTAGGGATACCAAAATGGATGACATTGGCTCGAAATCGGGACCAGTGGAGAGATTTTATGCGGGAGGCTAGGATCGGACACCGGTGTAGACCCAAATATGATGATGAAATTTTGAAAAAAATTATTTGGGAGCTCATCGGCCCTCTGAGTATGATCACTTCAAAATTTTTACAGAAAGTGTTGTCATCGTAGATACACATGTGGGCAAAAATTAAATAAAATCAGGTTTTAGGAATTGGATTAAAAATTGATTATAGGATTTGGCCAGCCACAAATACACAAACAAACAAACTATAGAGAATTTAATAAAATGCAACAATCGTCAAAGTGCTTTATTCATCTGAGAAGAGCTGAGCATTTCTGGTTCTATTTACTTTTATACGTAATGCATTAAGAGTGCACGCTCCACTGTTCCAATGAATTCCAAAACAATATGAACACATGGTTGTGCTACAACTCAGTCACGTTGTATTTAAACACCGCCCGACGGTGTTCCAACGTTCCACAGTTCGTGCGTCCGTCCTTAAAGACCTCTGACCACATGGACACAATACTTATATTGAATTCCTTCCCAACACGCAAAAACAACAATCAATTGTCTATTGTTAATTTATTTGTTTAGATTTAAGAAAGAAAAAAAAAACATCGTATACCGCCAGTAGTCCAGTCAACCGCGGGACAAGGCGAGCTTAATAGCGCACAAGAATACAGCGCTTTTCTGTCTCTGTGTAAAAAATGGCGCAGCGCAATTCAAGTTCCCATTAATTAATCGCGTATGCCGGAAAGTGATTCCATTAATTGCTTTCGATTAGGTATTCTAGGAAATAGCAATTAGAATAATAAACTATGCGCCGGACAACTGAGAGAGTATTGGCCAGAACGGAGACGTAGTAATGAGCTATTATCACGCTCACACGTGCTAAGAGGCCACCAAGGGTTGCAGTTGCTACCCCCAACCCCCGTCAAATTCAACAACAACTGGTACCAACTTTTATGGTTCGATCGTTGCGATGAACTTTCGGCAATTCCCCCACAGTTTTCCATATCGCATATAGACATCAGCCGATTCAGCGTATACTCGTTGTACACGATCATTGATCGTAGGCGACTTATAGCTGTGATCACACACTTCCGTCGTAGTCGTAGCTCATAGTCTTGTTATCACTGCTAGTTGTAGAACAGTGGACCGAGATCGATATTACCGCCACATGTTTAAGATCGACCGACGATCGTCATTATAGTCCGATCGATTGATCTGTCGTTCTGGAAAAAGTGTAATTTTGCTCAATATAATTACTATAGATACGAATACCGATGAATGTGTGACAAGTGGTATGGGAGGGTCGGCAGATTAGGTTGGTTGGACAGGCGGGGCGACGCAAAACAGAGAACAAGATCGTTGCGTTGTTATGCGAAAATGCAAATTCGAATGACTTTTGATTTCGTTCATAATTTTCTGATCTGATGTAATTATTTGCAGTTATTGCATTGTATTGGCATTCAAGGTATGGCGGTCAGCGGTCTTCAGAAAGTGAGTTGTTTTTTGTTGCTTCGCACGGAGGGTGGAGGAGATTTCTGAAGTTACATTCACAAATATTTAAATGACATGATACACAATAGCAAATGGCAACTGGTTATTACAACCAGACAGACAAAATTGGCTCAACAATTAATTATCTACACATATGTATTTCATTATAAGTACAACTAGAAGGCGATTAAAAGAGATTTGCAGTTGTTCGTTTTCCTCGCTATGCATATCTTTAATTACTTAATTATAAGTAAACCAGCCAGCGATTGACGCTGACAGACATCTGGATGGGTACGTCAGATGATATTCTTATGCCAATAAATATGTAAATTACCGATCGTTAGAGGCGTATGGGATAAAAAGAAAATGGAAGAATTAAATATGAAGCTAAACACAGGGACAATGTCCTCGAAACTTCGAATCTTTCTATTTTTGTATTTGTATTTTTAACAACAGATCAAAATATTAAATATTATAATGTAAGCATAATGCAGCATTTGGTGAGAATCGCTGCCGAATTTTGATTTGTCAAGAAAACGAATTGTTGATATAGCAGATCAACGTTTAAGATATTTTTAGCGATTTTGATTGAGGTTTCCTTAAAGAAAACCTTTTGTATTTAAATTGTAAGAATGTAATGACTTCAATTCCAAAGATATCTTCAGGTTAGTTAAGTTATTTAATCCAGTTTAGTTCAATTAAATCAACTCCGTCATACACCAAAGATACTTTCTACTCGATTTACGCTCTACTTAAACTTCTCACTGCTCTAGTTACGCTGAATAATCGAGTTAATCTAAGCTCGACTTACGCTCAGTGCTGTCAAAGAGAGAACGATCGGAGTATTGTATTACTTTCGACTAGTCTGTACTTGTCTAATTCATTTTGTACTTCTACGGGATATTTTCAAAATTTCTATTCAGTAAGTTACGCACCACTCGACTTACGATCTGCTCGAACTAAGCTCCCGCTTCTGCGTTGTGCTGTCGTGTTACTGTATGAATCCACACATCACTCAAGTTACGCTCTACCAACTTACTGAACTATGCATCATGATGTCTCGCAAGGCCCAGATATACATATACGTTACGCACATTGCGCTCTATTTGACTTGCGTTATACGCAACCTAAGCTCCGACAACGCTACAGGATAACGCATCGTGTTGTCATGTAACGTCCGGATCTACCTAACACCCGTTTTCGTTCTGCACGACTTGCGCTAAGCTCGATTTAAATCTAATTTTAAAATAATTATTGTATGACTAGCGGAAATTCCCGGCTATCCCACCAGACTGGCGCACATCCAACTGCTATTTTGCCAATGCCAATTTTGTACAAATTTGGAAGTGATCGGTCCACAGGGCCGAGGGGCTCCCATATAATTTTTTAAATTCTCTATACTAACTTCGCGTGCAATTGTGTTTGTGGCTGGCTTGCTGGCCAAATCTTGTGATCAATTTTGAACCAACTTTCTAAAGCCCGATTTTATTCAAACTTTGCACACATATGTACCTCCGAAGACAACACTTTCTGTTCAAATTTGTGGTCCTTCGGTACTCGGGGGGGGGGGGGGGACTCCCATACAAATATGTTACAAAATTAATCCTCTCTGCGGGGTTTTCTTGTTGCGTCTACGGGGCCGTTAATTGATGTCGGATTCATATGTTTTGCAGCAAGCGTTTGAGGGTTCAGTATTTTCTGTTCACCGTATCGTGCAAGTATCCGTTCTCGAATGCCGTCTGACGTCGCCTGGAAATCAGTTCGTTCGACTTTAAAAAACTGTTGAAGAAAACCAACAGTACTGTGTTGCCATGCTTTGACCTTGGTAGTGGTCTGCGTATACTGTGACCCATGGTTCGTTTGCCACTTGGGTGAGAATTTTGCTAGCTGCTTCTTGTTGGTTCGGTTTGTACCGTTGTACGTTAAAAGATGCGTTTGTTTCACGTAGCCGCGGATATCGCGGAACATGCCTGACCAGTAATAGCGTCCACAAATCTTTTCGATCGTTTTCCGAATTCCCAGGTGTCCAGCTGTCGACTCATCGTAGTTTTCTCTTAGTTATTTGTCTGCGTAGTGGACTGGGGACGCACAATTTCCATGGCGCCACTCGTCTCCTGCTCGCTGGACGATTTGCCGTTAAAACTGATCGCCTTCGAACCCATAGTCCAGAAATTTTTCTGGGTTTTCTTTAATATGTATGGAACGCTGTTCCAGCCACTGACATCTGGGTGGTTGATTACATTTTTCTGAGACAGTCATCAGCACTTGTGGTTGCCGCGATAAAGAGTTTGCGACGTTGTTGAGCTTACCACGCCTGTATTAGACATCGAACGTGTATTGTTAAAGCTTCAGTGCCCATCTTTCTATACGTCCGGACGGACTGGAAATGAAAGTTAGCCACCTGAGGGCGAGATGGTCGGTCAGAACCGTAAACCTGTAGCATTCCACGTACTGGTGCATTTTTCGTATTCCCCAGACGATCGCGAAGCATTCCTTTTCCGTGGGGCAATAATTTCGTTCTGCCTGGTTCAAATGGCGACTGGCGTGGGCGATGACTCGTTCCCCTTCGTCTTATTCTTGGGTCAGTACTACTCATAGCCCGTAGACCAATCGAAAAATACGAATCTCCTGAAAAAGTCGGGGCATGCGTCGATCGGCGTTTCTGTTAATTTCGTTTTGAGACTCTCCGACGCGTTTTGTTTTCCAATGCTTGCCCTTTTTCAAGAGTGCTATTAGTAGTCGTGAGACCTCTGAAAAGTCGGGGACGAGTCGTCTGTATCAGGGGGCTATTCCCAAGTATCGTCGGACCTCACGAACATTTCTTTGGGGCTGGAGATCTCGGATGGACGCTACCTTTTCTGGGTCGGTATGGATACCCTGATCATTCACGATCAGATCACAAATAGCGTAGTTCCTTTTTGCAAAATTGACACTTTTTTTGGTTTATTTTTAGGTTTGCCGCCTGCAGTCTCCTAAAGACTCGTCGAAAATTCTCCTGATGTTTTTCGAAAGTCCGGCCTATAACGATGATGTCGTCCAGGTAGGCGAAGGCGTATGGCTCAATTTCTGGCCCTATTACTCTATCAAGCGTTCTTTGTAAGGTGGCTGTGGCTGAGTGTAGACCGGATGGCATTACTCGCCACTGGAACAGGCCTCAGCCAGGCATGGTGAACGCGGTCTAAGGCTTGCTGTGCTTCTCCATCGAGATTCGCAAGTATCCATTTCGTAGGTCCAGAATGCTGATGAACTGTGTACCTCGGAAACGATCCAGGTTATGTTGGATGCGCGGCAGTCGGTACGCATCCGGCACTGATCGGGTGTTCAGCTACCGGTAGTCAATGCGTAGTCAACACTTTTCGTTTTTCTACTTACACAAGCACTATAGGCGCACTGTGGGTGCTATTTGATGGTTCAATGCATCCTTACTCAAGTATTTCCTTATTAATGATTTCCTGCATTGCAGGGTTCCGCGGGAAATAGCGTTGTTTGATTGGGCGGGTTTCTTGCATTACGATTCTATGTTCGGTTATATTCGAGACCGCTGGTAACCTTCCGAATTTCTTGAACTCCTCCTGAAAGAACATAGAGAGCTTCTCCTGCTGTATCATAATCCCTATCTATCTATATCTACAATCTACTTCTACAAAATATAAGAAATTACAGAGACAAATATTCGAATGCCATGAGGGAAATGCGTGCTACATACATACATATTTCAATAATAGCAATGTCCTGTTTCCAAATATACCATTACTTGCTAATTTAAGGTTTAGTGGACACATTTTTTATCAGAGTTTATCCAAAATAATTTTTGTCCGCCCAACATTTGGTTGGTTGATGATATCCAGTTTCCTTTATTGCGCTGTAATACAAGATCTTTTTTCTAGTTGGCAAAGTTTTGTCATTTTCTCTGTACTTCATTTACCAACGATCCCTGCAGCTATCTATGTAGTATGTTCCTAGAAATCCAATCCGTTTTTCCCGGTTATTCCTTTTTGTTTATCACCACCAAGCCATATAACAAACCTAGATTGTCAAATCAGTTTATTTCTTATTGCGAGCCCGAAGGGCGAACCTAATAATCAGAGGACAAGACAAGAAGACGCGTGTCACGTGTCACGCGTCGCGTGTGGCGCGTGTATTTTTTAAAAAACTTGTTTTCAAACTTGGCTTGCGGTGACATGACGCGTGTCACGTGTCGCGCGTCGCATGTGTCACGTGTAACTTTTTTTTTAAATAATTTTTTTTTAAAACAATTGTTAAGCGCTCAGCTTGCGATGGTGTAATTTTGAGTTTTTTTTTATTCATAGGGGTTAGGAGAAAAAAAATGATTTTTTTTTTAAATAAAATCCTTTTAATATAATTCAGTCTTTAGGCTGAATTACAATTATCCATATGGCGAGCTGAGAAGCTCCGCTTTACTATCTTATAAAGACTTCCTTATTCTAAAGTTTTAATCTATATTCTATATCGATTTCGGGACCTAAAGTTCCATCCATTTTAATTGTTTATTGCTTTTTTGACTTGTATCTTGAATAACGATTATGATTTTAATACATTTCCTATTCTACGTTTCCACAGCGCACCAGATTTGATAAAGTGCGAAATGGACAAAAACAAAAACGTCCAAACCATACGACAGAATATCAAAAGGTTCTTTGCGATTCTCATTAGATGGATGGCGTTAATTGTGAACAAATGAATGCAGTCGAAAATAGTTTTATCTGCTAAACCGCTAAACAATAGAGCGGGCAAACGTTTCTGATGTCCACAAAAAGCCCACAAAAATAACTCACTACACACACGTCTTTGATTACAAATGATTGCAAAGGCTGTAGACTGTCATTCGGCGTTATATGCGAAACGACCGATTTTAAATTGAAATTTTTACTGAGATATTTAGTTTGCACCAAGCGAACCAACTGCAAGCTACACATAAGCATAAGTATACGAGAATGAATTCACTTCATGTAACCCAAACTGGCGCGGTCGATTGTTGGCTGACAGACGTCCGACATCTAATTCGGTGGCGTTATAGGGAGCAGAATTACAAAAGAGGCAATCATCGAGGCGCCATGCCGATCTATTGACAGGTTGTCAAATGTGTTAGTGAATTTTATTAGCACACAGCATGATGTCAGGTGGCAAATTTCGCTAGAAGACACGCAAGGGCTATTGCATTGGTGCTAATGAGAGATCACAACAACTCGATATACATTCACATGATCGCAGATCACAGATTACAGATCGCAATTTGTTAATTTAGCAATGAATTGTCACTAAAACAGGTGATATTTCTTTACTGATTATTATTTGATGCATCATGCTCATGCATCTGATCGAGATTTTGTGTTTATACGCTATTCCTAGTATATGTGAAGGCTTATAACAATTGGGGAACAACAATTATAATTCATTTTTCATTTGCAACAATTTAAGGTGAAATTTCGAAATGAAATTATACTTATTTAAGCAACCAATCTCTTCAAATGCCAAATAAGTTTTTTTTTTTTTTTTAAAAAAAAGAATCATTTATTTTAACCGAAAAAATCCTCCGTATTATGTGGATCTAGTGGTTAGTGCGTTGCACTACGGAAAGTTCGATATTCGAATGCGCGAAAACACTACAAAAGTATTTTACCCCACCCCACCCCCAAAAGGAGTTCCCACCACTCGCGAAATTATAAAAAAAATCAAAGAGTAATAACTGTCATGCAAAGAATCACAGTTCGCATTTTGGTTATCGCTTTAAATTGCAGTTCCCTATACCATTTGTGTGCAAGAATATTACAGGCACTAGCCGCGAGAAGTCAAGCCCTGGACCACAACGGTCTGTCGCGACAAATAGTAATAGTAGATTGTAGTGTTAATAATAAAATAAAGACACTTAAAAGTGCTTGTACAAATGAGCCGATAGAGAATCTCATTATAGTCATTACATTCAATGTTTTTCTTATCTAGTTAAACATTTTTTTAAATTGGTACATTACGATACGATACGATGAGAACTGGGGGTTGTGTACGAGCCACTTGCACCACGACCTGGATGGGTCTGTTGTGCCCCGTATTCCTTGAGCCTAGAAATCTTTTAGTCTTTTAATAAACTTTATTATTCATTTGGCTGGGATTTGTTTGTAATATTCTACCCTTATAGTTATTTTGCCCATAGCGTTTATCCTTAATTTTATTAGGGCTGTGCAATCTACTAGGAGGTGTTCTATTGTCTCCTCTTCTTCTGCAGGCTTCATCATAGCTAATTCTTATTTTGTGTAAATGATACTTACTTGTACTTATTTCTTGTTAAATTCTCTATATTAACTTCACTTGCCCGTGGCTGGCTGGCTGGCTGGCACACCAAATTTTGTAATCAATTTTGAACCCACTTCCTAAAGCCCGATTTTATTGAAATTTTGCAAACATCTGTATCTCCCATGACAACACTTTCTATTAAAATTTGAGGCCCCTTTTTTTAAATTATCATTTTTTAACGCACTTCCTAAAGCCCGATTTTCGTGAAATTTTGTACACATGTATATTCCCGGTGACAATACTTTCTTTTAAAATTTGGAAGTGATCGGGCCCCGGGATCATGGGGCTCCCATACAAATTTAAAAAAAAATTACCCGATTTTTTTCAAATTTTACACACATGTGTAAATAAACAATAAACAATACTTTTTCTAAAATTTGGTAGTGATCGGGCCACGGGTTCGGCCGCAAGGCCTTTGTACATTTTTTAAATATCATATTGTGGCATCAGAATACCGTCGTACTTTAATGACTGTGTGCGATGTGTGCTGCGCAGTCGGCTGCGTCATTCTGTCATTTGGCGTTTTCATAAATTAGTTCAGAGCAGTCAAAGAGTTCTCAAGAAAAATGCTCGTGTTTCTTATTTGCTCAGAGTATGTATGCGCGTGCTTTAAGTGCTCAGAATGAAATGATCTGAGCATTTTCAAATTTGACATCTGATGTCAAATGTCTCTTTCGATGAATTTCTCCTACAATAAAAATATAAAAAAAATAAAAAATGACCCAGAATCAATTTCTGCGATTTAGATGAAAAATTTTAATTTTTATGGGTTGTTTTTTTTTTTTTTTTTTTTTTTTTGAGTTTTATGACCTCTTTCGCCTTTTTGGTACATTACATTACATAGCATTCTAAGTTTTTTTGTGAAGAAAAAGTAAAGAACTTTTAAATTCATATTTCCTTTTTTATATGTTTACTTAAAGCTACTTAACTCGAATTAAACCCAGTTTGAAGGGCGCCGTGGCTCGGTGAAAATGCACATGGCTAATGAGTAGGAGGTTCGTGGTTCGAGTACCAGTAACGCTGAAAGTATTTTTCACGGCGTCCCACATGTCGCGAATGGGTGAAAAACGTTCGGAGAGTAATAACTTGTCACGGAAATCTTCTCAATTTGTCGTTCGGATCCGGCCTTAAATTGTAGGTCCTTCCCATTAGTATCCAAAAATATACAGCGCAACACAATGGTCGCAAGAAGCTACGCCTTGGACCGCAATGGTCTGTCGCTCCGAATTAAAAAAAACCAGTAAACGAAAATAAACATACAGAATAAAATGCATTATATAACGTTGGCAGCTCCGCTTTAAACGCAGTACATCTGGCCACGCAGAGTTATCTTTCGCTAAGGCAACTCTGCCCGACCCATTGCACAAAAAGTATATAACGCTACTTCCGCTAATTAATTTGGGTTGAATGTTTGCACACCCCAAGTGAGCCACCAGTATATCTTAGCATCGTTTTGAATACTGTCTCGGACAATACACAGCTGTGAATACTGTAGTATCTTCAGTTTGCATTGCGATTATCTAAAGTCATTGCTACATGCCGAGTACGTTTGTCAATTGCCCTTCTAGCAACATAGTAGACCACGGCCACAAATGAGCGACTTATACAAATATCCCAGTGCATCCATATGCAAGAATGTCTCAGGTTGTTTATGTCCACCCTCTAGTGCTCTTTCGAAGTACTGAGGATTTGAATGAAAGGATCCCCAAATTAAATCATTTGTTATAGAGGCTGACTGAGCAAAACGGTTTCTAGTAAGATCAAGAATGACATGAATGGTTCTCGCAACTCCGTCCTGTCAAGATCCTTAACCTCGATGCTGCTAGTATATAAATCAATGGTTATACCAGTACTTACATTTGGATCCGAGACTTGAGTGCTTAGCAAAAAGCATTCTGACCTGTTAGCCGCGTTCGAGTGGAAAGTCTTAAGGAGAATTGTTAGCACCGTATATTATGAAGGCTCTATGAGTGTAACAGCGATGTCGAAATCGTGCAGAGAATTAAACGCGGTATGCAGAGCGAAGATGATACTGATATAAAAGTCCTTTGCGGTAGGATTTTTGGAATACGGGAGCAAGTCTGGCGAAGCCGACGCTGGAATGATGGCGTAGAATAGGACGCGTAGAGTTCAATGATGCGAAACTGGATGAGATTGGCTCAAAATCCAGACCAGTGACGAGATTTTTTGCGGAAGGCCTCACCGGTCTCTCCACCAGTCCCAATGTTGAGCCGATGTCATCCAGTTTTGCATCCCTAAACTCTGGGCGTTCTGGTCTACACCATCCTTTCATCGTAGACTTGGCCGGCCTCGCTTTCATGTTCCATATATCCCACTGCAAAGGATCCTCTTCGCTCATGCGGTGCCCACCGGAGCCTACCGAGCTTAATTCTATTCAAGGTGTCGACATCGCGGTAGCGCTCGTAGATCTCCTCATTATAGAGTCTCAGGAATCGTCCTTTCTCATATACGGGCCAACAATTCTCCATAAGACTTTTCTCACGAAGGCGGCTAAGATGTCAGAATGCTTTTTGCTAAGCACCCAAGTCTCGTATCGATTGTTCTTCTCGCTGTTACGTCAGAGTCTCGGATCACTTTCTCCAATGCCAGAGGACGCTGGCCAGTCCCCCCCCCCCTCTTGTTGGAGCCCGTTTAGATGTAACATGGGCTTGATTTTATTTAATTAATAGACTTTTATGCTCTTTGTTGAAGCAGTTTAGACAATATGGTTTTTCACAAAGCTTTCAGTATTTATCTGCTTTCCCTTTAAAGCTAATTGGTAGGAATCCTTTAGATTTTTTGAACACAACATACAACGTTTCCGAATCAGTTTCACACCTTTTCTTGGAATCTTCGTCAGAAAATATGGTGCTTTCCTCGGGTGTTGCGCAGGACCTTGCCCAATGGAAGCTGGAAGGTTGAAATTATTCCCTTTACAACTTTTATTCTATTTTTAGCTGATTTTTACAAAAAAAAAAGCATTGAACTTAGGGTTGAAATTATTCCTGTTTGTATGGGGACTGTGAATGGGTTAAGATCTCTTTAAGACCATCTCAAGACTCCACTTAAAGCCTCTTCACGACTATATACCCTAAATACCTTTTCAAATCCCCCAAAAGATACTCTCAAAACACTCCTTAAGTCACCTCCAAGACCCACTCAAGACCTCTATCAAGACTTCAGCCCAGACCCCCTTAAAACCCCCTATTGACACCACGAAAAACCGCCTTAGGACCCCGTAAAAACCCTCTCAAGACTCCACTCAAGTCCGCCTGAAAACACCCTCAAGACATTCTCAAAACCTCTTCTAGATTCCCTCAAGACTCCCTTAATACCACCTTAAGACCCCGTTGAGACCCCATTAAAACCACCTCAAGACCCCCAAAAACCCCGCCAAGACCACACTCAAGACCCTCAATAATCCCTCAAAGCCCTCTAAAAATCCTTCAAGACCGCTTCAAAACGCCCTCATGACCCCATTCAAGACTCCATCAGAACACCATCATTTTAGTTTTTTTATTTTCTTTTTTTTTTGAACCCCTTTATGTGGGAAATTTATGAATTTGAAACGAATCTTCATTTGCAAGTGGGGAGGACTGAGTATTAAAATCAAGCTGTCTTCATGGTGGGGCAAAAAAGTGCAGCGCACTCTCAAGAAGTATTGTCTTCTGTCACATGTACATATTCCCACAGGCACATGACCCAATATGAAGATACGAGCAAGTACATTGTTGTGTTCCATAAACGCTGTCAAGTTGTTTCTAGGTGGTCAACCATCGCGCCTAACTACCCACTCTGCCGCGCGCAATCAGTTGAATCGCGCGAAAAAGTGAACACAATTTCTGTAGTAACTCTGTTTTGTTTTTTGTTTCCTTAGATCTGGCGACCAAATTAATTGTCACAATGTGTCTGAACTGTTGTCGTTGTCATCACATCGAATTGTTATGTGCTGAGAGTGCTGAAAAGTTATAACTGCTCGCGTTCGTTGCTGACGGCGCTCGTTAGTATTCCAGATCGGTTCGCATCGAAATGGTAACAGTCGCATTCAGAGAGCCAACGACTATGCCGCCGCCGTCGCCGCCGAACATTTGATACATGAATGGTCAATGGAATGTGACTTGTTTTCCTCACGTGCGTTCGCATAGTGTGCGTGTGACCGAAGAGGGCAGACGCAGCTCAGCGAAGAGCCAAACGCCTGATCGATGATTGCAATTTTGGCTTACGAGTATTCGAGCAGATAACGCTTAGATCTCAGGTTGCGACACGCCGCCGTGACGCCCGCGGTCCATGCTGAAAGGTGTCGTCGTCCAGTCCAGTACAGGCCAGTCGTCCGGACAGCATACCACTCTTACAGTTCGCATATAAGCGCACGAAAATGACGACGACAAAATACCAACAATCCCATAGATTTCCACCCTCCTCCTTTGAAGTTGAAGTATGTCGAGATCAATTACGCGGTTTTGTGTGAAACTCAGTTGTCGGGCCAATGAATGAGCAGATGAAACACAGTCAAAAAAAAAAAATAATAAAAATAAAGAAACTGGAACGTAAAGAAAATGCGCCCAAGTCATCATCATCATCATCGTCATCAAGATCGCCGATACAAGAAGAAACATCAGGTCGATTGTCACAGTGCTGAGCCGCCAGCCACTTCACTACCGCCGGCCGTTGCCGTCGCCCATTGCAACCAACGTGCAACCAGAAGTCAATTTACAAGTGCGGCCGCGAAATCCAAATGAGGAAAGCCTGTCCTGGGCTGGTCTGTTCGGTCAGCCGCCAGAGCGACACAAACTCCGCGCATATGGTATAATAAGGTGGAAAATAAGGAATACGCGCCGCCGGTCGCGCATGCGCAAATATGTAATCATCTGCGCTGTATCTGTAACAAAGTGAAGATTGATCTTTGGCGAAATTCGCGCGCATTGTACAGTTCGATTTATTGGTGCGATGGCGGCGGCGGCTTGAATGTTTCGTTTTTTTTTTTTGTGTCCTCCGTGATTTCGCCAAAAACGAAGCGCTTAATTTTTTGTCAGCGCAGAGTGCGCTGTGCATCAACCGAGAGATTGTTTATCGACCGACGAAGACAACGAAGCTCTGGATACGGACGCACTATCCACTAAGAACGAGAGTGCGCTGAGCAAGTCCTTCTCCTTGGTTGGCATATCCAAATTCGATGGGACATCGGGTATTCTCGTTTCTTTTGTGCTATGTAGGTAGGTACGAGTAGGTACCCTTGATATTTTATCTGATCGAAATGGAAAGAAGAACAACGGCAAAGTTGCAGCGTCGCAGCGGCATTGTCCGATGGGGGTGGGGAGGGAAAGAGCGAACGAAAAAAAAAATATAACACAATTTCGCAGACAGGTACCGCCATGGTGCCATCCAGACAAGGAGTCAAACATATTCCGAACAGCAAAAGCAATCGCCCCAACAACCAGCGCAACCAACCAACCATCGACCGGCTGGACTACTGTCTCGTCGCTGTCAGTGCGATTTCATATGCGATGGTAGAAAGGATTAGCCAAATAAAAATTGTATCTTAGTCAAATTGCTGAACAGGAGCACTTTCAATACAGTAATCGAAACTTGAATTTAGTCGAATGAAGCCTATTCTTTCACATTATAACTTTGAGTTTTTTCGTTTTGTGTTTGCGTGAAGTTAGCTGCGTTTTGTATGACGTTTCTTCTATCCTCTGCTTGTCATTTATTAACAAAAACTTACACGCTTCAACAACGTTTGAAAATTATCCAAATTCTTTATTAAAGTTGGCGTTCGGTTGCGACAACGTGAGCTAACATCAATTTTCGATCATCGTACTGTACCAGATAAAGGAACAATTGAACGTCTGTTGGAAACATGGGAGTCAACAAATGCAATAAATTTCATAACGGGTGTTTTTTTAGGAGGTTTGTTTTTCCGATAGATGTCGTTTTATTTTATGACAGTTGTTTTGACAGCTCAAAGTGGCATTTCTACTCAGTATTGTTTGGCAAATCATTATGAAAAAAAAAAAAAAAAAAAAAATGACATTTGTGAAAAATAGTCGTGGTAGCCATATGCCAGAAATTGTGTTTCAATGTTAAATGCCAAAAAATTATCTACCAAATAAAAAAAAAATTTGGTCATTTCATAATTTTATATGTGTTTTATTCAAAAAAAAAATCGGCAACCTCTTAAAAAAACACCCGTTAGATATAACGTATATAACACCCGTTAGATATAACGTGTTTTTTTAAGAGGTTGCCGATTTTTTTTTTGAATAAAACACATATAAAATTATGAAATGACCAAAATTTTTTTTTATTTGGTAGATAATTTTTTGGCATTTGACATTTAAACACAATTTCTGGCATATGGCTACCACGACTATTTTTCACAAATGTAATTTTTTTTTTTTTTTTTTTTTTTTTTTTTTTTCATAATGATTTGCCAAACAATACTGAGTAGAAATGCCACTTTGAGCTGTCAAAACAACTGTCATAAAATAAAACGACATCTATCGGAAAAACAAACCTCCCAAAAAAACACCCTTTATAATGTCCCCGTCTAAACAAGACAAAGAATCGCAAGGAGAAGGAGCATGGAACGCGAATATTTCGGCTGTAGCCTCATGTGTAAGTTACGTCACTAATTCGTTGAATCCTCTTTCATCTCAGGAATTGGGAATCTCTGTGACTAGTTTGTAGCGAACTATGTGCAAGACATAAACTTGCCCATAAACTGAATCCGAACTTCAGTTCAGATATGAAAAAATAGTTCACCGGCAAAAGAAAGCAGTCTAAAAGAACCCCACCATAAGGCTAGCGATAGAAAATGTCTACAGTTTCGGAATTTACTTCACAATTCCTTTTGTTCGCCTATGATAGATCAAGCGCAAGTAGATCATTGTAAAGCCAAGGAAACACAATTATGTACGCTTGACCATGACCAATGTTATAATAATATTATTCGGTGCGACAGAGCATTGCGGTCCAAGGCCTAGCTTCTCGCGACCATTTGTGTTGCGCATTTATATTTTTGGACACAAATGGAAGGGACCTACAATTTAAGGCCGGTTCTGAACGGCGAATTGAGAAAGCTTACCGTGACAAGTTTTATTAGCTATTAGTTATAAGCCGAGTTAAAATATCCGGATCGCTATCAAGCCCATTCAAAATCTATAACGGGCTCCGAGAAAGGAAAAAAGTAACCAGAGACTCTGATGTAACGGCAAAAAGATTGTTAGCTCAAAACTGGGTGTGTCGTCTGCCAGAAGATCTGTCTGTAGAGGAACCCCGCAATGGTAAGTCCTGTCCCCCTTTCTATGGAACTTAGTGGTGAATGAGCTGCTTGTATCCCTGAGAAAGGAGGGCTGCCGATTGATCGCTTATGCGGATGACGTTGCCATCTCATTAAAAGCACCCTAACACCTTAAAAGAACTTCTGCAAAATGCTCTTAACAAGCAAACAAATTGGACAGATGGCTGCGTTTTAGGAGTAAACAAACACAAAACAGAACTGGTCTTCTTTACTAGGAAATAAAAAATCACACATGTTGACCGTCCTTCTATTAAATGTACAAGCTTAACATTCTCCGATTTCAATACCTGATCAGATTAACACCCTTAGGCAGGTGATGGAAAAATGTCTAGAGTTTCAAAACTCACTTCAACATCTTTTTATAGACTTTAAGCCGCTTATGATAGCATAGCCAGAGTAGAACTTTGTAAAGCCATGAGAGAATTCGGCATCCCAAATAAACTGACACGACTATGTAGGTTGACCATGACCAATGTTATTAGCAAAGTAAAAATATCCGGATCACTATCAAGCTCATTCAACATCTATAACGGGCTCTGACAAGAGGATAGACTGGAAGGGGAACCTGGCTTTGGAGAAAGTGATCCGAGACTCTGGCGTAACGGCGAGAGGAAAAATCCTCGATAAGTCCATTCAGATACTAGCTTGCGCAGACTATATTGACATCGTTGGTAGAAACCGAAGAGCTGTACAGGAAGCTTTCATCCAGATAGATGAGAGCAAAACTTGATGGCCACGTCTGCGAGTAGAAGATACAACATTAGTCCCTCAATTCAAATAGTGGAGCGCGAATCTGATGTAGTGCAATCCTTTAACTATCTCGGGTCAACTTTAGCAGCCGATAACAGTATGGAACCAGAAATACGCGCACGGTTGCTTAACAAAGCCTAGTATAGTCTGTCAGGACTCTTCAAATCCAGGAACTTAACCATAAAGTCCAAGCGGCTGATATATAAGACAATGGTCATACCAGTACTTACATATGAATCCGAGAGTTAGGTGCTTAGCAAAAACCGTTCTGACCTCTTAGCCGCGTTGGAGAGAAAAGTCTTACGGAGAATTGTCGGCCCCGTATGTGAGGAAGGACGATTCCGGAGACTCTATAATGATGAGATCTACGAGCATTACCGCGATGTCGACATCGTGAAGAAAACTAAGCTCGGTAGGCTCCGGTGGGCGCATGAGCGAAGAGGTTCCTGCTCGGAAAGTCCTTTGCGGTAGGATTTATGGAACACGACAGCGAGGTCGGTCAAGCCTACGCTGGAAAGATGGCATGGACCAGGACGCCCAGAGTTTAGGGATGCCAAACTGGATGACATAAGCTCGAAATCGGGACCGGTGAAGAGAATTTTTGCGGGAGGCCAGGACTGGACCCCGGTTGTAGAGCCAAATATGATGATGATGAAGTTACGTAAAGAGCAGCCTACATAATATGTACAAGAACAAACTGATATAATCTTCCTATATACAAGTTTATACGAGTTCCACACCCTATAACTATTATGTTCCACAGGCATAACTGATTTATAGAGTTCCTTATCTTTTATATATCTAACTTTATATATATTTTTTATATACAATATTACGGAGACTAAATATATGCCATAATTTTTGGTAATTTCTTAAATTAAATACAATTCAATACAACAGTACAGTCTGATAAAGGATCGATATTTACATTTTCGCAACACAGACAGACGAATACACAAATTCATGATCATCACTTTGGCTCGTATAGAATGTAGATCCACATATCCACCTGAACTCAAAAAGCAATCGAAAAACCCGCAAAAAGAACAAACTCGCACTCACGAAAAAAAAAAGGGATCTCACTAAAATCGCCATCTCGAGAGTCGAGAACCGGCAATAATTCGAAACTTGCCAACTAACCAACCGACAGAATGTGGATGACAACATTTTCGCAGAAAATACTCTTAGCGCCTTTTTCATGTTTTCGTGGGCTTTTTAAAAAAAATAAATAAATTTGGAGCAGGTTTCGCGATAAAAAGGATTTTTTCCTATATATAGGTACTGTTGTTTTACATTTTTTTGTTGTTGTTTTGCTGGCCATGTGCTGTTTGCTGCGTTGCATTTTTTTTTTTGGTTTTGTTTTTTATTTGTCTGTTGTGCCTTTCAGAAGTATTCTTCAGAAATTGCGTAGCAGAGCAGGCCATCAGGCTGATGCTAGCAGCTAGCAACCCAATAACAACTGGAACTGGAACCGATGAACCCGACCGACGACAAAGACAACAAGCGACCAGAACAAAAAAAAACCAATTTCTTCAATTCGAGCAGCACAGTGAATTTTAAAATTCTGACGAAGGATCGTGCCCGATGGACCATACTCGTAAATCGTAACTAAAGTAAGTAACACACCGCAGCAACTCCAGTAGTGGTTTCGTCTTTTGTGGGAATGCGCGCCAGAAATTCTAATAAGGTGGATTTCAATTGCGATTCCCTGCGATTGGCGATTCGGATAATTTACCGCGCCAGTGCGATCTGTGGTGATGTGTCGACAGCTCAGTATTGTTCAGCAAAATGAGCGAATTACCCACATAGCTGCATTTCTCAGGCGAAATACCAGAGCAGAATGTGTTAAGGACGAGTTCAGTGGTTGTTCGACCATAACCGCCAGTCGTAGGAATAAGGGAAAGAGATGTCCTCTAGCAAAGCAGAAATGAGGTTCAATAATGCAGCGATCTGTGGTAAAGGCGATGGGAAAAAAACCGACAATTAGCCCGTAATTAAGGGCAATGTGATGATTTGTGGTTTTTTGGTTTTATGTCATTTCGTATGAAAAGCACAGAATGGGGTGCAGAAGAGTAGTTTTCTGCGAAATCGCGCCTTAATTATGTGGTATACCTGGATCTGGAGCTGTTTTACAATCAGTTGCACGAAATTTCCAAATTGACTGCGAAACTTTGTGTGTGTGTGTGTATGTGTGCATACCATTTTTTACACAACTGACTTGATAATTGGGGTAATTAACTAATTTTTCGAATTTCTATACAGTCATGTGATATTGATATTGTTAATCACAGCGTCTTCCATTGATTTGACTTTGACTTTTTCCAAGTGTTTTGCAAAACGAGTTTGGTAAAATTGCAAGGCTGTAGTTTGAACCGAAAGTTGGTTTTTTTTACCAAACGCTGACGAGGATGAGTTTATCACTTGTACCAAAGGAATGTATAGAGGGGTCCATTGCAAGTAAGGAAATCGCGCTATGCGCTTTCCTAGATATCGAAGGAGCATTCGACAACGCATCTCATGAGGCGATTAGAATTGCTCTGGAGAGTACAGCGCAGCGCAATCAGTAAGTGGATGTGCGAGATTCTGAGTACCAGAACAACGGAAACCATAGTCGGTGATGAAACCATTATGGTGAGCACAACAAGAGGATGTCCACAAGGTGGTGCACCTGTTCCCCCTTTTGTGGAGCATCCTCACAGATGAACTACTTCAGCGACTAACTGAGCCAGAAACTTATACCCAAGGCTACGCGGACGATACAGTCATCGTGGCAAAAGGGAAGTTCGAAGAAGTGCTCTGCACGATCAGATGTTGCCTAAAAGTGGGACTTAGGGTGAACCCAAACAAAACCACACTGGTACCCTTTACCAGTAGAAGGAAACTGGGGCAAATGCACCCGGTTACCCTCAATGAAGAAGAGATTACTATCAGGAAAGAGGTTAAATACCTGGGACTGATATTTGATATGGAATAAACACCAACAGGCAGTACTGAAAAAATCAAAAACAGCACTTATAGTGTGCAGAATGGTGGCAGGAAAATCCTGGGGAGTTAGTCACAGGATAATGCACTGGATGTATACCATGATAGTTATTCCAATGATTAGTTATGGAGCAGTGGCATGGGCGAATAGAACCAAGCTAAGTACGACGAGAAGGGAATTGGAAAAAGTGCAGAGGTTGGCCTGTGTTTTAATTACAGGGGCCATGTGAACCTGCCCCACGACGGATATGGAGGTAATTCTTGCTCTATTCCCACTACATATAGTGGTAGAGAACAAAGTCGAGGAAACAAAGTTTGAGCAAGGTAGGCTACTACACGGACGTTAGGGCAAGGGCATTAGTGGAATCTCAAACCAAACAGATTCCGTTAGCTAGCATGCCTTGTGACAACATGGTGCAAAAGCTTGAATTCAATAAAACCTTTGAAGTCAAAATGAGCAACAAAAAGGAATTCAGATCTGAAACTGAATACCAGATACATCTAGGAGCCATCGAAATATGTGCTCACTTTAATCTGAAAAGAAACTACGTGAGGCTCCTGCCTCACCATCATGACAAATGCATTTCACATCACGTCAAGACTAGTGGAGGAGTGTAGAGCGAAGCTAAACAGACTTGGCGAAGTAAACAAGGTACGCTTGTAATGGGTGCTAGGACACACTGGCGTAGAAGGCAAAGAAGCAGCGGAAATGCTCGCTAACAAAGGAGCAGAAACTCCGCTTGTAGGGACAGAACCAGTCTGTGGTATAGGGTACCGCATAATGCGGGAGAAGATACGCAGAATAGGTAAAGCAACTGTTTCCGTAAGATAAGAAAATCTCCCAGGTCAACGACAAGCAAAGGAAATAATGGGGAACTATGACCCAGAGAGGTCTCTTTCGATATTGGGACTTAGTAGAACTAATGTAAGATACATTACGGGTTTCCTAACAGGACATTGTAGACTGAAGGGGCACCTAAAGAAAATAAAACTAGAAGAAGATGGCAGCTGCAGACTTTGTGGCGAAGTGGAGGAAACCCCGTGGTATCTACTCAATGAATGCGGAGCAACGAGACCACTTGGCAACTCACGCGATCTCAGAGTCTGCACGGCATTCACTGAACCACACCATATAATTAAGTTCATAAGAGCCATTGGTATGGAGAGAGTGCTATAGGGACGGGCATGCACTGTCTCCATAGCACTAGTTAAGAGGAGCGCAAAAGATCCTTATGGGTCGCAGTGGTATTGTCTGAGACCCCTTTTCATCATCATCACCATAGGATTGTATCTGCAAATCCATAACTAAATTGTTACTTTAAAGTTTGTTCCCTTATTATTTCTATCTAACAAACTAACAATGACATTGACAAAAAATATCCACGCATACGACAATACATTAATAGACATTGGGGCGGATTCCGGTACTATGTAAAATGGGAATTAGAAATTACTTTATTTAGTTTTTCGACTATAGTCAGTTCTAATTAGCGACTCTCAGACGATAGATATGTTCGCGCAGCATGTTTTTCTGGCATTTGTCTCCCATTAGTACGGCTCGGGTGACGCTCGCCGGTCACCCAGGGTTCCCACTCCTCTTCTTCCTTCGATACAATTTAAAAAGATTGTTTGTTCCATGTTTTTGTTTTATTTTCGTTTTTTAGATTTCTTAAATACTAAAACGGTGTTTTTATTATAGTTGTTGATACCTAATACAACGAGTGAGGAATGCAAAATACGTATGGAACTACAAGTGCGGTGAGCTGGTGATAAAATGAATCATCCAGGGAACTTGCAGTAGCGGTCGAAATACAACATCGTGTGTCGGCCCCACCTATAGTCTTCTGAAGCATGATAGGTAGAATGCCGTCAAGGCCCGGTGATTTATACGCAGAAAAACTGCGAATGGCCCAGGAAACCTTTTCGTGAGTTATAATTTTATCCACTTCGCATGTTGTCACTTCCAGTCTTTCAGGAGGACTCAGCCTTACATGCGAAAAAGTGGGTGTTTACTAAGATGTCCAAAAGTTTCAGCCGTTGATTCTAACCAACTGCCATCCGGTCTTTTTATAAGGGTCGGACAAGGATTGTCTTTGGATAGAATCTTACATATTCTGGCCGATTCATTTGTGGACACAATTGATTAACAGAACTCCATCCAGGAACGTCGTTTCGCTTTCCTGATGGCTTTCTTGTATGTTTTCAGGCAGTCCTTGTAGGGTTGCCAGAAATTGAATATGGATCTGGACAGCCTTCTGAGCTAATTCAGTTCATTGCTCCACAAAGGTGGGTGCTTTTTCTTGCGGCGACTGATACTTTCATGGCCGAATCCATAGATGACCTATAATGTTGGAGTCCACGTCCGCAGTCTTAGCTGGTTTAATAAAAGGAATTTTGCACAGTTTTGTCTGGATAACGTTAGTAGTTACACAACTACCTAAGTGTGACTGTCATTGTCAATGAAGCTTTAAATGCTATAATACCTGGCCTAAAAGTTTAACAAATGTATGAGTATGTATCTAATGCTTCTTTCGTTTAATTAAAACCGTACTCGAAACCTTAACCACGGGTAAGCTACCAAACTGACAGGGTTTTCGTGGTTTTCGTAGTAAATGCTTTGCAAATAGAACGCCAAACTGGAACCAAATTTGAGAAATTAGTCTGCTTGATCTCTCTTCGCTATATTGCTGAGTAAACGAAACCTTACCCGTCGATTGCTGACGGGTAGCAAAGTTACAGTGTCGGTTACAAAACCTTGCAAATAAAACCCAAAGTCAAACCTTACCCCGGGTACAGTTTGCAAATAGAACGCCAAACCAAAACCACGAGTGAGAAATTTTAACTGTATCCTTCAAATCGAAAGAGCTATAAATATACTCATATATCGACACTAGCCCAACGCACCTAAATATAGATGTTTTCCTTCAAACTACAAACGTCCACTATGTCGCGAACAAAAACTTGTCTTCGACAGAATTCGTTCGCCAAGTTGAAAAGTTAAAGAAGAAGATACAGAAAACAATTTACAGATTACAGATAACAACTTGTTACATTGTCGATAACGAAAAAGATGATTTTCCCAAGCGTCGGACAAGAATTCCAACATAACTACAAGAAGGTGGTTCGGTAGCACACATACCCCATGCGATACCCCATACCAGATACCCCATACCATACCTCATACACTTGTCCATCAAGGCATTGTGGCATTGCGCATGCGCACCGTGTGCAACGCACTTCAAAAAGATCCACTGTAAAATATGAAGAGAACAATGCAATGCGAAACGCTTTCCATCATAATATCGATTATGATGAACTCTATGACGAGGACGACGACTGGCCATCGGAGTAACCCAGCACGGTAATAAATAATCTTCAAAGAACAGCTTGAGTGGACACATGGACATGTCTGCGTCTGTTGTGGCGAGATCGATCGAACGATCGTGTGCACGAAAACATTTGTACGATTTTATGTTTAATTTCGTGTGATGCCGCGAGACGTTCACTTTGGAATCTGTGCTGCGATGTGCGCACATGACGTGTCCATAGCCGCCATCATATCCTTGGAGCACTAAAGGGAGTTTTTCTGTGCATATGCAGTTTCGGTTGTTTTTTTTTTTTTTTTTTGCTACCACACCGCTCTGCTGCAAACACATGTTGACATAAATGTTTTGCCGTTTTTTCGTCACTGCTGCACATGCGCACTTTAAATCGATTATAATTTTTAATATTCGATTCGAAAACATTTTAGATATGCGCACTACGTTAATGGTGCGCAAGCGAATGCCAGTCATCGCCGCCGCCGCGCCGGCCGGCCAGCCGGGTCGAGAAGCAAAACAAGGATCGGACAGTCAGAGAGGCTACATACGGTCACGACAATGTGGCTAACGATAAAGGATTCCTCATGTTTCTGACATGTCCGATGTGACATTATGAGGTCTGGTCTGACTTACCGATTCCATGGAAGAAGCCATCATCAGCAACGAGGGCTACCGACAAAGCTACAACAAGCAGCAGACGAAGAAGTTAAATGGCCATCATCATTCGTTCCCATGATGGATAGAAGTATGATTTGTGTGACTGCGACGATTTTAATGATGCGCGCTCATCGTCATCGCTGCTAAGACATCTCGTCAATAGGCGGAGATAATGAATTTGTAATAATTGATTTTTGGTTGGGCTCCTCCGAATTGCTAATAAGTTTTGTTTTTGTCGCAAGAGCAAATATCACCGGCAGGTTACTTAGAAAACAAAGGAAGTTTTCCATCTGCGAACAGAGTAATTAAAAGTTGTACATTCATTTCCTCCTTCCTCCTTCACGATAGTTATTATCGCCTTGGAAATTTTCGCTAAGGAATTCCTTTTTCATACAATATTTTGTGTAGGGTGAATGCACTTATAATTTCCACGGATTGCAAGGTGTCAATACAGCATCTAATCAGCCTAAAGGAAATCGAATGGAAAATTTTAAGCTATCAGGATCAACTGACTGGCTAAAAAAATTAGTAATGAAGCGTCTTTGATTCACCTTTCTAGAATAATCTTAGTGCAGACTTCGATGGCTTAAAAGATACTTTTATATTTTCCCAGTGGTATCAAGTCTTTTGGTGCCAACTCAATGTTCCATCTTAAATCCGTCAGTTCATCAAATTAGACAATTAGATGCTAAGTCAGTACACCGCATTAGGTCACCCTTTGCGATTCATCATTTCAGCCTCAAAAAATAGCATTATCTATGACCATTTGGTCAAAGATGGTACATAACATACCATATCTACAAAATCGTCCGGCTTGGTTTGGGGTTTTCAATTGGGACATCCCATTTTTCCAATATGATTTCACAGCTGTACGTAAAGATAGCTGCAGTTTGTTCAAGTCATCCATAATAATAATAATATTTGGGGCAACAGATTGTTGCGGTCTAAGGCCTAGCTTTTATAATAAAGGACATAGCCAACCTTACTGCCGTGAAGCAAGTCATTCAGAGACTTCTCCCTTGGCAATGAGTCTCTATATAAAAAAAAAAGTGCGTCTTATATTTTTCCACACAATGGAAGGGACCTACAATTTAATGTCGTATCCAAAAGGCAAATTGAGAAACTTTCCGTGACAAGTAATTATTTTCGGACATTTGTCAGACATTCGCGAGAGGTGGGACCGTGAAAAATACTTTTGGCGCTTTCTGTTACTCGAAGTTCGGACCTCCTGCTAAGAAGTCCAACGCAATAACCGCTAGAGCCACGTCTCCCACTTGTTATCAAAGTCAACGTTCTGTTGCTACAACTCCACTGCGATAAACATTCTAAGCTATGCAGTCTGTTTCTGTCTCTGTGGCTTAGCTAATAAACGATATTGTCATATTTCGACAAGTCAGCAACCCAAAGCCGCAGAGAAAATGCCATTTTATGCGAGATTCATGCTACAGGGTTCATTGGCATATAATTACTTTTCAATGATTCAACGCAACGTAGTCTTTGTCAATGGAGATCACTACCGCACCATGTTGACTGACATATTTTTTGGAAAAATTGGATAAGGTTGACTTAGAGCATATGTGGTTTTGAAACAACTACGTCACATTCCACACAGTTGGCCAAACAATCGAGTTATTATAGTAAAGTTCGGTGACCGTGTTATCCCCAGAAAATGGCAGCCTCTTTCGTTTGATTTGACTCATCTGGATTTTATCTTTTGGGGTATGTCGTCGACATTCTATGACAATAAACTAGGGAGGTATAACTAACATGGTGTACAACCAGTAATTCAAGTTTGGGTTAAAACCCCATATTCTGCCATATGGAAGTCTAAAGGCACATTAGCCTCTTGTGGGCATTTCGGTTAAGCCTCTTATCTAGCACTACACCTAGATACTTGACCTGAATCCAGGAGCTCGTCGAGTGTTCGATACAGCTGCATCCCGTAATCGAGTTGTAACCGGTATTTTGAAAAGTTGCCTCGATATCCAGAAATGCGCAAAGGGCTATTGCTTTAAGACTAAATGTTATCTCCTTCACCATGTTATACAAAGTCTCTCCATGATGTCAAAAAAAACGATTTGGGTAATTCACTAGCTCTGTTTTCGGGCGAAGGTATAAAGATCATATTGACCATCCTCCAGACACAAGGAATATATTTCCAGCCCTAAGTGGGCAGTGTTTTATCTATTCTTGTTTGTGGCGGAGCCGGAAAACCGCCATCCCCTCCTGAAACTTTCATTATCATCATTTCTCTGGCTCTATAACTGGCGTCCGGTTCTGGCCTATCTCACATACGAACTAACTCTACAAGACTTCCCTTTAGAAAAGCCGCGTTTTCAAGGTTAGCTTTATTGGATTTCAAGAGCCTTTACAGACACGTTACTATACTTGTTGACTATATTGGCTTTAATAAACCGAGCACGTTTCTCTGGTTCCATTCTGTTATCGGCTGCTACAATTAACACGAAATATTTAAAGGATTGCAATTCTTCAAAATTGCGCTTCACTATCTTAATTAAGAAACCAATGTTGTAGCTTTAAAAGATTCAAAAGTACCTATAGCCGACCGACGGAAATACCGGCCGGAAACGCAGTTCGATCTAGGTATTGTACAGGCCGTATGGTATGTAACATTTGAGCTGTCACCAGACCAACCAGGAAAGTGAACTTGTATCATAGTAACACGTATTTTGCTGCAAAAATAGCAATTCAAGAAAGCGCAGCCAAACAGCTCATAATACTTCACAATATACCTATACAACTTCAAACAAGATGATCATAAAGGATATTTAAGGATCCTAGAAAAGGTTAAAACTGTAAAGGAACTAAGCGACCAAACTAACACAACAATGGTAGGGGCGTTGGCGTGGGGGCTTAAGTTGAAAAAAGTCATCCTGTAAGCTGGGATATTCCTTGCGAACAGAGTTGAGTAGTAAAAAAACTAAGAACAAGTGATCCGTGCCGACTTTGAAGTCAAAGTGAGCACCAAGAAAGAATTCAGATCTGAAACTGAATACCAAATACATCCAGGTGCCATAAAGTGGTATACGGATGGATCAAGGAAAGCAGGAGCCCATAGGTGTAGGGCAAAGCGGAGCAACGATCCGACATAGGAGAGACCACTTGGGAACTCACGCAATCTCAGAGTCTGCACGGCATTCACTGAACCCACACCATATCATTAGGTTCATAAGAGCCATTGGTATAGAGGGGGTGCTATAAGGACGGGCATGCACCTTCTCCATAGCACTAGTTATGGGGAGCGCAATATATATATGTAATATATCTATGTAATAAGTGCAGCAACATATAACAGGATAACAAATTGCCAATAAGGACAAAAATTAGAATAATGTCCGAAAGTCAAACTTTGCTAAAGGCAGTAAATAAATATGAATTCATATCAGAAGCGGTTATAAAATTCCAAAATGTCCTTAACAAACTGGCAGAACACAACAAGGTCAAACTTATTGAGTTACCAGGACATGGGGGGCTCACTGATGGCAACGAAAAAGTCGACTTAATGTCAAGAAAAGTTGCAGAAACTCCATTTATAGGATGAAGTCCTGGCTTTAATACCAGAAAACAGTTGACACCATGGTATGGTTCAGGTCCTACGAACGCAGATTCCGAGCCAGCCCCAAGTTTTGCCTTAGAGGCGTCTACTGGCCCACAAGAACCTAGTGGCGCGTTCGATGGCGGACTTGATATGAGAATTCCAGTTTAGCTGTTTATCGAGGATGACACCGAGTTATTTAATCTAAACGAAATACTCTAACGTGGTGCCTTTAATGATGATAGGTACCAAATGGACCAGTCTTCTTTTCGTGAAAGGCACAGGTTTTGTAATTGCGATTGATGGATAGTCCTTCTCTCTGCACCATTCTAAAATGTGTAGTAAAGCACCTTGCATGACACCAGTGATAGTCGTGCAGTACTTACCACTAACTACGCGAAATCGTCCGCATAGCCAATGGCGATGTAGCCTGATCTGTAAAGATCGACTAGAAGATTTTCAATGACTAGTAACCATAGAAAGGGAGAAAGCACTCCTCCTTGGGGACATCCCTTAACAGACACTCCTCCCGAGGAGGAAATAATATCTCGCCTTTCAAGCATGGCCCTTATCCAATGATTGGTCGAGTCTTCGATACCCCTGTTCTTGCAATATAGTCGTAGCCAGTGTTATCGAAAGCGCTCTCAATATCGAGGAAGGCACACAGGGCCACTTCCTTAGAACGAAAAGTTCCTTCTATCTTCTTTACAAGATAGTGAAGGGTACCTTCTGTGCGTTTGCCTTTCCTATACGCAAACTGACTTCAGTGCAGAGGGGTAGACAATTCTAAACGTCCTCTAATATGAACATCAATAAGTCTCTCCATAGTTTTGAGGACAAATGATGTTAGACTAGACTCACTAGGCCTATTGCCTGGTTTGGGGATAAATATCACATTTACCTGTCTCCAGATGGTACGAATGGTCCCAAGTTGTAGCTGGCTCTAAATAAAGCAATTATTCCTGGTAGGATGAGATCGTTTGCCTTCTGTAGATGCGTTGGAAAGTCCCCAACACCACCGGAAGGTCTAAACGGTTTAAAAGAGCATACTGTGCATTTAACCTTATCCGTACTGAAGAATTTTCTTGGGACTTATTTCATAAAGACCAACAGGCTAAGGCATGGCGGCATTACCCTATAAAATCACCCAAATTAAATGTAAAAATGCCAGTTCTTTGGCAAAACTTTAATATTCCTCATGCCTATCCGTTGGAAATTCCATCGGATCCACATTAATTAATTCGAAACAAAAATTAATTAATATTTTGCAGTGGAATCATTTTTTTTTTAGCAGACGGAGCACAGCCTACTTAGGCATTTGTCATATTTGATACACGGCATTCGGCTCCGCAGATAAACGATGGTTGGTTTTACGTTTACCACCAAGATCGCTCGCACTTTTGAGACAACTTCATTCGTGTATGGATTGCACAATGTCAAATATGACAGGTCTCATTTCGCACTAAGCGCAGCGCGGTCAACCGCCAACAACCGAGTAAGCCGTAAATCAAATTAATAATAAATAATAATGCGAAAATTATGAGGAAGCTGAGCAATTAGGATGTTGAGTCGCTGCGCTACGATGCGATCCGATGCGATGCAACTGACACTACCTGTGTCGCCCAGTGTTGCGCTCAGGAATTTGTCGACGTGAGCGCGACGACGCACAGTCATTAGCCGCTTCGGTCACCTTTGTCATGCGCCGCGATAATTACCTACAGCTAGGTATTAATTTTTCCTTGGCGATTATTAATTTCATATTTTTACGAATCAGCACCGCTTCGATGACATTATTAGTAGTTGCAGTAGTTGTTGTTGTGGTTGTTGTGGCTTAATCGATCGGATTGCCGCACGGACAAAGCCGGGAGCTGCCAACATAACATAACAGAACGGATCCAATGGATGGAACGTCGGTTGTTCTGCCGGCATTCGGTTGCACTTTGCGCATGCGATGACTGTAATTAATTATTTATGTAGTTATTAGTTGTTTTTGTTGTTATTGTTGTTTGCAAAGCATTTTTTGTTTTTGCTGCAATAGTAAACTTTTAATTGATTGCTTGACCGTTTGCTGCACTCTATTGATACAGTGAGGAGCAAAAGCAGTGGATATTGGATTACTGGGTTATATTTTTATATATGCATTTGTGTGAGTTTATGTGGCTCACTGGTCATTGGTGATTGCCGCCAAATAGCTGACATTCTCGGCACAGTCATAATTAATACGAGCTCGTTGAGCAAATAGCTTTAGCTTTGCTGGCGGGCATTGTACATAAGAACGATTATTTTATTAATTTGATGACAACAGGTGGTTAAAGGTTCGATGGCGTCATATGCTGCACACTCGCACGTTTTCACAATTAAATCCATATGGTGGCATATTGAACTCACTTGTATGGATGGATATAATTGGTTATTAATATGGTAATGAGGCGACAGCGAGGCATTGTCTGTGTTTAATTACAAACATCGCATCGCGAACGTTAATAATAATAATAATTATTATGTGTTACATTTTGAAAAGTAATTAAATTTTACACTTTTCTATGGCGCCTATTGTGGTGCAGAAAATACAAAATCTGGCGACGAGTATGGGACGAGTTTTCATACTCATAAAATTAATTAATATATGTTTGTATGATAATTTGTTAAAATCAAAAGCGGCATTTAAAAAACTTTATAAGCAGAGAAAAAAGTTGATTAGAACAACAGTAAGACACTTGGTACGAAACGATTGATCAACGTTTTCCTGACCTTAGCAAGAAGCGGGACGTTATAGTGCTATTGATCATTAGCAAGCCGTGAATCAAAGAATAAATAATAAAAAAAAGAAAGTTTTTCAAATTTTTATTAAAAGATTTTCTCATTTCTGTAGTTTTAGAAGCAGAATGTTGGTAAAGCAATCAGTAGTTGTAGGTGACTTTTTTCGTTTGTTAGTATACAGATACTTTACTTACTTATTTCTTATATCCCCTTGTCTCTACTACGCCTACGCGTGCAGCTCTCTCCAACTATTCGCCAATTGCCGTGACTCCTCCTCAACTGATGGAAGGATGGACGACACCGTTCTTCTACCATCCTGAAATAACGGATTTGATTGTATTGCGTACTTTGCTATGGAACTGTCGCCTTTTCGGAGTGTATGACCAATTCACTGCCACTTCTGTCGTTGGATAGTTGTGCCTATTGGTTCCTGACCCGTTCTCTGGTAAAGATGTTCGTTAGAGATACGGTTAGCCCAGAAAAACCTTAAGATGTTCCGTAGGCACCTATTTACGAACGTTTGTAATCTTGACTATGCTATTCTGTTATTAATTCTCTCCAGGGTTGGGACCTCGGGTCCTTACCGACTTAGACATCGGGGGTTGCTGGTAGCATCGGTTGTCCTCATCGCGAGAGTTTGGCAAGCTGAAACCCGTGTAGGGCTAGAAAAGGTAGCGTAGAACGCGTATTCGTCCCCCACCACGGTGACTCTTCAGTAGGCTTTCTGAAGTCCAAACTAATAATGAAATAATAAATATAAATAAAAAATAAAAACCCCACCCCAAGAAACCTATCAATCATGGAGGATGATTCGAGAGTTTGGCAACCTGGAACCCACCCCTGTCTTCCACTATTACACACAGAGGAGGTTCTGTTGATTAAGCAATTTTTTCTCTTCATCTAGCAGGAATTTCATCCATTTTAGGAGCTGTAAATTTTATTACTACAGTACTTAATATACGAACTACTGGAATTTCATTTGATCGAATGGGCTTATTTGTTTGATCAGTTGTAATTACTGCTCTATTTACTACTTTTTTCTCTACCAGTATTAGTAGTAGGGGTCACCTTGCAAGCGCTGCACCCATACAACAGCACAGAGTCAACATTTGAACAGAACAGTCGCAGCTTCGTGTTTAAGCTGATCGCATTTCTTCACCATATCATGGACATCATTGCAAACACTGATTTTGCTTTGCCGATTCGATTGACAATGTCCTGTTCGGTTCCACCAATGCTCACAAGATATTGGAAACTCTCTACTATCTTCATCGGCTCTCCAGCACTTGAGTTACTGAGTTAGTGCCGAGGTTGATGATTTTGGTTTTGGCAGTATGAATCTTAAAACCCACAACATTTGCCTCCCTTTCCACATTTGTTTGGTCATTTGGCGCAGCTCCATAATCCTGTGTGAGAGTAAACAATCGTCCTCAGCGTACTCCAGAGTTGAGATGTAAGAGTCCAAAGAATTTCTCCGTTTCCCATAGATAAAGCTGCGCGAAGTACATAGCTAATCACCAACAAAAAAAGTATCGGCGATAGAATGCAACCTTGTCGTACCCCACTTAGGATCTGGAATTCCTCTGACAGCTTTCCTCTATGCAGCCATCATAGGTTGCTTTAATAATAGCTATTACTTTATCGGATATACCTCTCGTGCGCAAGGCGAGCCAGATAAACTGTCCAAACGCCTTCTCAAAATCGATGAACAGCAGGTGCAGTGGTGACCGGAATTCAACGCACTGTTCAATAATGATCCGCAGGGTGTTGATGTGGTCTACACAGGAGGATCCAGTGCGGAAACCTGCTTGTTCGGCATCGAGTGTATCTTCCAGATGTTCCTTAATTCGCTCAAGTACTACTTTGACTATTACCTTTGCAACTGCAGGAAGAACGCAAATGTCTCTCCAGTTTTCGCACTTCATAAGACTACCTTTTTTAGGGAGCTTGACAATCATTCCGTTCTTCCACTCGTCGGGGAAACTTTCTGCCTTCCAAGCTCTGCTGATGTCGTTGGAGCGGCACGCAGAAGCTCTGCAGGTATACCATCAAGTACTACCGACTTGTTGTTCTTTAGTGCGTTGATCGCGGTAGCTATCTCATCTTTACTGGGAGTTGAGGTGCGAATTCCGGCAGCTCCGTTTGATTTGGGTGCATATCGTTGGTGAATACACAGTTAATGACTACAAGCAAATCCGTTTCGTTTCACTGTTGAGTTCAGTTGAGTCGCCGGGTTCGATATTTTTTAACTTTGCATAAATGAATTCTCATTTTGAAATACATTTCACAAATATTCGTGGGTTAAAAGGAAATTTTAATTAGGTCGTATTCCATCTCGAAGCGAATAAGCCAACCGTTCTAAGTTTATGTGAAAGTCAGGTTTCTTTTATGGGTGACTAAAATTATGTTTAGGCGGTCAGCTATCAGCAGAATATGGTGAATAACACAGAATGCATTAAAATTGCAGGTGGCCGTAACTATTTCTGACTGGTGGAAGTGCGATCAAACCTCCACGTGGTGGCCGCCGGTAGTTTTCCTCCAATACAGGAAAATATGAATGATCGGGCTAGTCCCTTCAAGGTAAGGTTGGCGTGAGGCCAATAACCCCGCCCGTAAAAACATGTTATACGGTACCCAAAATCAGCCTCGGATACACTGATGAACGACGACGAGCACGCCTAAATGTTTTAAGAAATTTCTCATGAAACGTACGCTTACTGTATAGAGCTCTAGCTGCACCGCAGCTAGCCGATACCCCGTACAAATATTATGATGAAATAACAGCAATCCAGGAGATGCTGTGTACTGGGAATGGTGTCTTACGAAAATCAGAATATGACATATATTACAGCTATCATGTGCTCGGGATGCGGTTTCTAGTCAACAAAAGAATAAAACCCACCGTTATCGGCTTTAAATCAATAAATGAACGGCTATGCACCCTTTGCGCGTGGGGCAGATTTAAAAACATAAGCGTTCACCCACCTACAGAGGATTCCCCAGATGCTGATGAAAAAGAAGAATTCTTTGAATCAGTCCAGCGGGAACTTCATGCTTGCCCTCAGTATGATGTAAGAATCATTCTGGAGGATATGAATGCTAAAATAGGTAGACAGTACCATTGGCACCCAAGGCTTACACGAGAACACTAATGACAATGGACAACAAGTCATAGAGATCGCAGCAAGCAGTAATTTGGTTATTGCTAGAACAAGGTTTGCGCGTAAAAATATCCACAAAGCCACCTGGGTATCTTCTGATAGAGCCACTTGCAACCAGATAGACCACGTGTTGATAGACCACCGCCACAACCCGAACCTATCGACTCGGACCACTATCTTGTTGGTATGATGCTCCGAGCGCGGATTGCATCATCACGAAAGACTGCATCCGCGTAGCAGGTTTGAGTCATCACGGCTGACCTTCGCAACGAAGAGACCTGAAACAACTACGATCAAGCGATAGGACTCGTCCTAAATGCAGCGAGAGTAAGTCCTGAGGCTGAGATGTCGGGCATAGAATGGACACGCCTTAGGAATACTGTCATTATGACTGCTGACTCCATCTTAGGCCGTAGTCGTAGAGATCGGAACGACTGGTTCGATGACGAATGTAAGCTAGCGACTGAACGTAAGAATGTTGCGTACCAAGCAATGTAACAATCTCATAGAACGCGGGCACGTGAAGTTGAAAATAAAGAGCTCAGAAGATATGAAGAAAACTGTTCATCGGCGAAAGAAAGCAGCATGGGAGAAGAATTTCGTCCGTGAATAGAACAATACAGAGATCGAGGACCGCACCAGGCACGAAAGTTCTAACAAAAAGTCCGCAGTATGACGCAATATACACCGCGTCTCACATACTGCAAAGACAAAGAGGTTAATCTGATCGCCGATCTCAAAGGCATCTTAGGGCGATTGGAAGGGCACTTTAATGAGTTGCTAAATAACCAGCTAACTGAGGAATTGGAGGCTCCACCAATGACCGAAGACCGTACTATGCTGCCGCCATCAAGCATAGACGAAGTTAGCAGAGCGATAAATCGGCTCAAAAATAATAAGGCATCGAGATCAGATGGTATCCCCGCGGAGCTGTTTAACCAGGAGATTCCGAAATACACCAAACAATTGAGGAACTAATAGTGCAAGTATGGGAGGAAGTAGCGATGCCAGAAGATTGCGAAGAGGCATACTGTGCCCCATACAAAAGAAAGGAGATATCACAACCTACATCGTGGTATACCGTTGTTAAGTACCGCGTATAAGACTTTTTCCTCTATCCTTCAAGACAGAATAGCCCCATGCGCTAAAGTCATCACTGGTGGCTTCATCCCAGGCCAATCAACAACTGATCAGTTTTACACCCTTAGGCAGGTAATGGGAAAATATCTAAATTTTCAAAAACTTATTACACCATCTTTTTATAGACTATAAAGCCGCAAGATAGCATAGCCAGAGTAGAACTTTATAAGTCCACTTAGATACTGGCTTACGCAGACGATATTGGCATCGTTGGTAGAAACCCAAGAGCTGTACAGGAAGCTTTCATCCAGATCGAGCAGGCGGCACGAAATCTGGGGCTGCACATGAATGATAGCAAAACAAAATACATGGTGGTCACTTTTGCGAGTAGAAGATCCAACATTGGTCCCTCAATTCAAATATTGGAGCGCGAATTTGAAGTGCAATCTTTAACTATTATCTCTGGTCAACTGTAGCAGCTCGACATGGAGGCCGGCCAAGCCTACGCTGGAAGGATGGAGTGGACCTGGACGTCCACAGCTTAGGGATTCCAAACTGGATGACACCGGCTCCAAATAGGGACCCTTGGGGTGCGGGAGGCCAGGACCGAACACTCGTTGTAGAGCCAAATATGATGACGATGATGATTTTAATATAAACGTACCCCTAAACTTTTTTATGGTCTGTCAATGTCAAAACGTCAGTCAAGGTATAATTTTTTATCATTGTGAAGTTCACGAACGAGCAACATGTGGAAATTATTAAAAATAATTAACATTAAGATCGCTTAGTCCAATTTTCGGTCGTAATAATTGTCCTACCAGACAGGCGGTACGTGCTATAGTGGATAAATTCAATTCAACATATTCACTATTTATATAACTGTGCCAGTGAGACAAAGCACCGCAAATATCGCAGCCGTAAGTGCTTCAGTTCAAATGAGCCAAATCAGTCGATTCCACGCCGTTGTGGAATTTTGCATAAAGATCTTGGACTACACCCTTATAAGATCAAATTAACTCGAGAAGTGAAACCTTTTGATAATTTGAAGCGGCGAAACTTATTCTATGTTATGTCCTTATTGAAAAAACCTTTATTGCAACGTTTTGTTATATGTCCTTATTGGAAAACCCTTTATATAAGTTGTGGAAAGTTTAAATAACATCGGGTTTTAGGAAGTGGGTTAAATCTTGATCACAAGATTTGGTCATCCAGCCACAAACAAACAAACTCTTCCGGACGATAGGTTTATATAGAGAAATTTAAAAAAAAATTATAAAATTCCGTCTCTTTCCATCCCATTCAGCGATTTTGTAAGACCACGTTTGTAAAACGCTCCGTTCGATAACTTAACGGATTCTTCTTTTTCAAAAACGCTTTAAAACCAAAAATGGCAATGATATTATGTACAAAAGAAAAAGAAGAGAAGAATATAAATCAAAGTTTAATTAAAATATAAATCAACATCATATTCAGCATCGCTCATCATCAGCCGCCATCATCATCGCCATTTTGCCATCGGTGGATCGGTGGGGTTGGGTAATTTGCAATAACATTTTTCATAATGACTCGCAACCTTCTCGTAATTTGGAATGCGTAGCATCTTATTTTGTTGTTACAAGTGCGGAATAAGTTAAAAAGTATTTGTCTGTCCGTCCGTGCATTTTCACTGCCTGTCAGTCATCATCATCATACTCACGTGATGCGATGTGATGTGATGTGTTGTTATCTTGCGCTGTTAACATTGAAGATACAAGATACTGTCTGCGCGGCATTTCCTCCTCCTCCTCCTCCACCACCTCCACCCAACAAAGACGACAGCGCGTAATGCAAAAATAGTACACATATCCCTTTGGCGATCTTTTTGGTGATCGAGATCGACTTTACGATCTTTTGATTTCGATCGATCAGACGACAGAGATAGCCTGCCTGATCTTCTTGCAGCGATTGAGATCAAGATGCATCGTGCCGTGTGTTCCATAGTCCGGATCCCATTAGTTGACTGGGGTTTTTTTTTTTGCTTACTGCTACCTATTTGGCGACAAGGCAACGCATTCTGTTGGAGGCTGCTGATGTTTTGTTGATCGCCTTCCCAAACCAAATACGCAATGACGACGCATATTTATGTTTATTTTTATTGCGAACATATGTTTATGAATTTCAAGTAGTTGTACAAAATCCCGAACGGAAGGAACAGTGACGACGGACAGACTGACCGCCGTCCGATCAGGTGAACATTCCGCGGTGCGCACGACGAGTTATGAAATTTCTGAATTAATCTCCGTGAAGCTTGCCATTTCACTTCACATCCACCCTCCGCCATCGCACTCGCAGCAGCACCGCTCCCCTCTAGATGTCCGATGATGGAGAAATAATGAATGTTTCGACGGCATATTATGATTTCTACCTGTCACTCTGCCGCAATAAATGAAATATTTTTCATAAGCATCATAAGCGGTCCGCGTGATGGTCGCTCTGTGGTACTTGCCACGAATACTTATCATGCGAGCATTTGGTATTTCACATGGATGGATGGACTCACCAGTTCGGACATCATCGGTGGCTGGGAATAACATAGCCATCAGATGGCATACCATCCGGCCAGCAACTATACTAAAACTTCCGATTACGGAGAGATGGGAAGATGGTCTGTACAGTGTACACTCTACTGCTCCGGGTTGTTGTTTTTTTTTATTATTTATTTTTTTCCCCGCCGCCGGCACATTCGAATATTCTCCTGATGGACTTCTAATGAGCTCGTCTTTATGGAATTATTAGCGCCATTTAATTTTTTTGTTCAGCCCCCATCTTTGGAGCTTTGGCGAATGCCCCATTCGATTCGGAACAACGGCGGCGGCGCGGCTATAAATGCGAACGATCTTGCGCACTTGTGCTGGCAGACAGACAGACAAACTGACAGACGATCGTGCATATTGAATAAATAATAAATTATATTGTTGTCAATCAATTGTGGTGAATGGCGGATGGCGGTGCGGTCGGTCGGCATTATGAATTTTCAATTCAATAAAAGATTTTGTTTTTTTTTATTACTTTTTGTTGTTGTTGTTGCTATTATTAAAATTTACGACTATAATAGGATTTGCCTTTGCTCTTCACGATGTTGCATTAGAGCTTTTAAATTGTATCAAAATTTTAGTGAAGCATTTGGTAGACATTTGTTAAAAGTTGGAAAAAATCACAGTTTCCTAAGGCTAGCAATAGCTAGCGAAGAATTTTGTGTAATGTGGTAAAATAGTTTTTCTACTGATATATTAGTTGGCAAAGAAAGCAACAAAAATTCTAAAAAGTGCTGGTATTCCCCGTGGGGTACATCTGCAGCATAAGATTTTATCTGGAAAGGGCCGCGGGAACTTAGAGTATGCTCGGGATGAGCAATCTCTTCGTACTTTGCGACCCAAAGTGGGCTACTGGTATTAAGAATAACCTTATGGGCGACTCTTCGTATTAAGTGGTTCATTTCGTACAATACAGGTCTGTGATTGGGACACAGGGAATAGTTAATATTCCAAACGGCCTAGGATAGCCTGTTATCCTAGTGACAAATGATAGGATTCGAAGTGCTGCTAAGGCTGTAGCGTACCTGCGCCCAGGCACTCATACTGAACGAACTGAGTCCCTTGATGTCAGACCTCACCAAGGTCGCGTTGGTACCGCGGGAGTTGTCCGTGCCCACAGACAATAAGACCGATCGTAAGGTTTACTGGTCTGAGGACAACTGTGGTTGAGGGCCCAGCTTATTCTGGGGATGCAACGCGGGGCCTCTGGTTTACTACCCATATGCGGGTAGAGCATAGTTAAACCACTACCTACCGTTGCAGAAGCATTACCGGTAGACGATCTAGATGGAGCGCGTTGTCGCGAACATCCACCAGATGAGCATGCAAAAACGCTGCAGAAGAAACACTTGGCTACGTACAACATTTTCGTTGATGTCTTGATGCCTTGAATACGGGATGGAACGTGGAGGTGCATCGAGGTTAGAAGAGCAATCAACGCTCAGAAGGTCCAGTCGCGCACGCAGCAAGAATCCCAACAGCTAACAAGGGAATACAACGACGCGGAACGACAGGTGAGAAGGATGGTGCGCAATGATCGTGAGCACTTTAGAAACAACATCGCTATTGAAGCTCAGAACGCGGCTCAGCGCGGTGACATGCGTGAAGTATATATGGCCCCCGCTCAAGAATCGTGACGGAAATGTACTTGTCACCGAACAACAACAGCTTGAGCGGTGGAGAGGATTTTTCAACGACTCGACCGATGTTGTCACAGACAACAATGACCCACTGGCTCCACAAGAACGCCGCAACCCGAGACGCAGCATATCTACCAAACCACCAGGTGGAGAAGAGATCGAAACTGCAATAAGGAAGCTAAAAAATCAGAAAGCTCCAGGACCGGATAACCTGGCTGCAGAACTTCTGATGTGCAACTCGGTCGCCCTTGCGTGTGCACTCACCCCAATCATTCGTGGAGTACTTATAGAATTCCCGACAGTTGGAAAGAAGTAGTCATCATAACGATCCCAAAGAAAGGCGACCTTAGCGATTGCAAGAATTGGCGAGGGATAACCCTTCTCAACTTTATCGAGAAGGTGCTGGCTTTGCTAATACTCGATCGAATCTCACCAACTGTAAACAACCTACTGCGAAGAAAGCAAACTGGATTCAGGCCAAATCGATCTTTGCGTAGATCACATCAACACACTCAGAATCATCATTGAGCAGTCTGTGGAATGGAGGTCACCGTTATTCCTCCTCTTTGTCGACTTCTAACGAGCCTTTGACACGATCTCAAGAGATGCCACTTGGAATGCGTTGCAAAATTTAGGTGTACCGGAAACAATTGTGGCGCTAATTCGTGAGCTCTACAGAGACGCCTCCTGCAGTGTACGTTTCAAGGGCAAACATAGTGTCAAATTCAACATCACCAGAGGAGTACGCCAAGGTTGTGTTCTTTCACCTTTGCTCTTTTTGGTTCTGGTACTTGATAGTGTCATGGTGCAAACAAACAATGAAGCACCGAACGGAATACAATGGCGCTCATCTCAAAAGCTCCACGATCTCGATTACGCTGACGACATCTGCTTGATGACACACACACTTCCTGACATGGTCTGGAAATTGGAGAAACTGATCGCCAATGCAAGGAAAGTCGGGTTGAAGGTAAACATGAGCAAAACAAAAATGATGCGCATCGAAACCAGAAACCTAGCTCCGCTAACAATTGCAATTGACGAACGCGCTGTCACCATCGATGAAGTTGAAGAATTCTGCTACCTCGGCAGCGTGATAAAGAAGGATGGCGGCTCGGAGGCGGACATCTCGTCCCGAATCAACAAAGCACGCTATGCGTATCACAAGCTGAACAATATATGGCGTTCACGCAACATCTCGAGACGCACTTAGCTGAACATTTTCAATGCAAGCGTAAAATCGGTTCTTCTCTACGGATGTGAGACCTGGAAGGTAACCGACTCAGTATCTACGAGGTTACAGGTCTTCATCAACAAATGTCTCAGAAGGGTGCGCTGCATTTTCTGGCCAAACTTGATCTCAAACGTGGACCTTCTAAAACTCACCAACAGTCAGCCAATAGCTGCAGAGATTCTACGGAGAAAATGGCAGTGGGTGGGGCATACTTTGAGGAAACCAGATGGTGACATCGCAAAAATGGCATTTGAGTGGAATCTGCAAGGAACGCGTAGCCCGGGACACCCGCGAATTACCTGGAGAAGGTCAATTGAAAAAGAGCCAAGAATGACAGGTACGTGACGGCAAATCAGGGCACTGGCAAAGGATCGACGAAGTTTGTTTGTTTCTGCCCTATGCTCCTAAGGGGGCGATGTTTATTCAATAATCTTTTATGTTTATTGTTAATTATGTCAAACACTTGTAAATAATAATTGAACAAATATCAAGGAAACAAAAAATTAACTATAAGACATTATTTTCCAGAGATATTTCCATTTTCTTAGCGTCTTGTTTATTTTTATTTATGGCGATCAAGATTTCCAGGATTGCCTAACACTTAGGATTGGGGAAATTTCAGAAAATACTCTTCTTAGTTAGCGCTACAATCCTACAAAATTTCATTGCTATGTGAATTATTTACCTAGTTTTGCACAATTTTCTTGAACTATAGTGGCATAGATGGGAAAAGGCTATTGATCTGATTAATGTCATGGGACCATAGAGTATTCGACGCGAGAAACTTGCATTGGCAGCAAATTTCTCAAGAACCCTATTTCTCTTTCACACGCACACTCTCTCTATCTCTCTCTTTCTTTGTCTCTATCTATCTATCTCTTTCCCTCCCTCTCTATCTCTCTATTCAATCATAAACTTTCCTGGATATCCTATTGTCAACTGGTCCTGGTAGGTAGATTCCGGTTCAGTGAGATGGAATGGAATGGAATGGATTTTTCGTTTTTCTCATTTTCGGTTTCTCGCTGAATAATTTCAATCCACAAATTGGTATTCTCGTTCTCTTTGCGAGATATTCATTTTAGTACTTGTTCTAATTAAACTGAAATGTCAAAAATGGAATATTTTTGTGTGCCGTCAATTTAAATTATTTTCTCATCGAGTAAAGCGTTTTTATTTTTTATGCTATATTTAAAAACGAAACACAAATTATTAATATATTGATATTAAACTAGTGTATGTATATTAAATTAATTATTCAAAATTGTATTACATGTACTGTATACCTAGTGTAGTGATTAAAAGTGAATACAGTTTATTGAACAAAAAAAAAAAAAAAAAAAATAATCTCAAGAAAAGAAGATTTTGGGACAATTATAATTAATTCATCTTTGAGAATTCGTATTATACCGGCCAAAAGGAAACAAGAATGGATCGGATTATTAAGACATCGGCGAGAGCTAAGGGACTGCAGCAATCCGTTTAATATTCCAGAGGCAAGATTCCAAGAGTTATTCAGATTTCCAAAGCTGTTAGCCTTAGATTTTATTGATGAGGTATCTGCATTTTTTATTAATTAATTGTTATTAATATATTTATGTAAATTTCACAAATTATTACAACTTTCACGCGTTTACCGACAAATTCCGCGACGAGAAAATTTGACATTTCATTCCACAGAACCGGAATGCAAAAATTTCATTTAGTACAAAATCCCATCTCACGAAAAAAGTCCATGCAACCGGAATCTACCTACTGGTCTAATTTTAAAATGCAAACTCATGAATTTTTTGTTGTTGAGCTGATCCAAATTGATCGAAATTGATCGGTGATAATTAAATAGAAGTACTCATATTATTTCCCCCATCAGTCGACAGTTCAGCTCAGTTCGGTACATATGTCACATCTGATAAAGCAAGAAAATTGTGGCCTCTACGCCGATACAAACGAATTTACGTCACTTGAGTTTTAAAGTTTACAAGGCGCTCTTCGAAGTCCTTCAAAATGGTATTCCTAGCGATAATCAACGATATTCCGAGCGATGATCATCGCAATTGAAAATTCGTATCTTAAGCAATAAATTGTCAGTGTTTGGTCTGTGATTCCTTGAGTAAATGCCAGATCCGCATGACGAACAAATTCTAATTGGTTTTTGTCATCGTCCTTTTTAGCAACAATGTCGATAACAGATCGAAATATGCAAGAATTTCAAATTTGTTATCAACTATTGGCTTGGTGCGGCGCATTTGTTGCTTGCTGCAGCGGTATTTTTTGCTGATGGTCGACGCGGCCTCAGATGCATTTCGATTCGTTCTAATGTGTCGCTTTTTTTAAAGAGAAAATTAATTTTATTACCGCCAGCAGCGGGCAGATTCCTCCGTTCAAAAAGTGAGAGATACAATTGTATGCAGCTGGCCAAACGATCTGAGTGATCCAAGTTTCTGTTGACATGCGTCCAAAAATTAGTTGCAAGAGCGGCGAAAGCTGAACTGCAATTTCCGTCTACACGGTCCGATGAAGCAGCAGCGGCGTGCGGCCAGCGACAGGAAAGAAACGATCATCATCATCATCATCTAGACATCGGTGGGGACGGGCGGACATTAATTTGGCGCCAACGAGACAACGACGGTCGACGTTGATGAGATTCTTTTAATCAAGAGCTCATGGTGTCCCGCCGTCGCTTATTTGCATCGCTGTGCGCCAAACTGTTTTGAATACAACACGCCGAGTGCACTTTTGCGAGTTCGCATGAATTTTGGGTCGGCCGTTTGTCGCACTTTGCACACATACATATATACGGGGTACAACTGTATTATATGATCATTCATATCAGATGCAGGTAGTCTGCCGTCCTTCGGTCGCTTGATGCATACGCTCGCTCATGGTGCCATTAGATGTTTCTCTCATTCCGATGAGATGGAAAGTTCAGTTTTATTTCGTGGACTTTGATACCTCTGGGCTGGGCGCTGGCGACGGCTGCTGGTATTTAGCACTCTTGGCGGAAAGAACACAATAAAAAGTTCACCACTTTAGCCAACGTGCGGAATGTTTGGCAAGAGATATTAACGACTGTGCGCATGTGTATGTATGCGTGTTGTGCCGCAAAGAGATTGTTTCGCGTGATGTTCATTGCACTTGTTCGGCTGATGGCAATATCTGATTTTGGCAATTTTGACGGTGCTAAGCAACCGCATCTCAAGCCAAGCACAGGCACAACATCTCGCACACATAATACATTTATGGCGGTTATATAATTTGGAGTCTTATTGATCCGCTTTGCCATTTTTGAATCAACATAGCCATAAGGCATCTTAGTTGAGGTGTGTCACCTTATACTTTGTCTTTTTCTAAGAGTGAATCAAAGTATGTCCCGCACTTTTCGAAATCTGAGAGGTTATTTATTGGCCACTTTCCTAAGTATTTGTGTCTTCTGTATACTAATGCCAGATAGGAGCAAAGAGGATGTTCTGTTGTCCTCTCTTCCTCATCGTATATGCAGCTTCTGTGGAAGTCATTGTATTCGACACACATTCTTCTCAGGTAGTATCCAAGAATCTCAAAGTAGGCAAGATTCAGCAAATAAATTTCAATTCAACGTTCTACGTACATTATTTTAAAATAACATGTTCCTATTATTGTCAGTGACAATTCCCGATATCCCTCGAGAATACTGTAGATATTTTATTCTAATTTGATCTACCTATAGTCCGAGAAAAAATAATAAAAAAAAATATGGAAAAGACTCAGGGCAGATTTGAACCAGAGATTTCTGCATTTCCGCTCAGCTCTCTAACCAGTGAGCCACGAAACTAAAACAGCAAACAAAACATAACACATCTGCAATTTTAAATTTTAGCATCAAAGCGCGTCAAGAAAACATAAAAGCCCCGTCTTTTTTTTATAATTCGTGCACGCTTCAAGGGGTTTGCACCCTTATAATGCTCGGCTATATGCTTGGCACAGCAAGGAAGAGGAAGAAGAGGAGAAAAGAGGAGTTGTCTATGAGCTTGTGTTTTGAATGTCTGAGGATCATAGTGATGTGGGAAGACAGAGCTTGACAGAGCATTCCACATACGTGTTGTACTCATGGAATCCGTTGCTTATGTATCGCCGTTGACCTTTCTAACAGAAAGAGGTAACCCACTTTGAACTTTGAATTGGCATCAATTCAACCAGCAAAAAAATGCACTGAGAGACCTTTCAACCTCGTTCAAACACTATTTCAACGTACACTCTGATCTTACAATCCACCCCCCCCCCCTAGCAATAATGAGCCTCACCTGTGATTTTTATAAGGCGCTTTCTGCCTCCTGCCCTCTTATTTGTCCAAGAGGCAAGAAGAGACCGCATTGGTGGACCTCGGAGTTAGGGCATATCAGGAGCAGCTGCAGTAACGTAGCCAAGGCTACTAGATTAGAAGTTGACTAGAATGCTTACAAAGCTTCTCTCAAACTTAATAAAAGAGAATTAAGGACAGCCAAGTGCTCTTCTTGGGGACTCTTCTGTGATAAAATAGAAGAATCTCCTGAGGTGTCTAGGCTAAGAAAAATCCTCGCAACCAATTCAATAATGCCGAGCTGCCTAAAAAAGGCAGATGGCTCGTGGACTACTTCAAGCAAAGAATCGCTCAATCTGCTTTTAGATACCCCCCCCCCCCACTTCACGGGAAGCTCACATGCGATAAGTAATATCGGCCTTGTTAGGGCAGACACTCGTACAACTATCTCCAACGATCTGATAAATAAGGACAAACTGCTTTGGGCGCTACAAAACTTCAAACCATACAAATCTGCAGGACCTGATGGCATAATTTCAGCCGAGCTGCAAAGTACTTCGGATATTATCCTTCCTCGGCGGGAAACAATTCTAAAGAGTTGTTTCGATCACGAGAAGTAAACGTGGTTTTCATACCAAAGCCGGTAAATGCTCGCATGTTAGTCCGAAGGATCACAGACTAAACAGTCTTTTATCATTCCTGTTAAAGACACTGGAAGACTGATCGATATCTACATACGCACACGCATTGACAAAAGACTCCTGTCTGCAGATTAGCACGCGTATTGTAAAGGGAAGCGTGAAATTTTACTCTATTTTGTTCTTTCCAATTTATTAAGCTGTTTAAGTTCCACACGTGAATGCTGAAGCCGCGAAAGTGTGAATTGGATTAGTAGTAGCAGACAAGGGATCATTTATAAAAATTCAAATTTTTCCTTGTAAATTCTCTAATCTCTATAGGGCCCGATCACTTCCAAATTTTGGCAAAAAGTGTTGTCCATCGGAGATACACATGCATATAAAATTTAAAGAAAATCGGGTACTTTTTTTTATAAAATTTGTACGGATGCCCCCAGACCCCAGACCACAGGGTCCAATCACTTCCAAGTTTTAACAAATGTGTTTTCCATCGGAGATACACATGCGTTAAAAGTTTAAAGCAAATCAGATAAATTTTGTAAAATATTTGTATGAAAGCCCCCGACCCCGAGGCCGGAGCGGCACCAAATTTTAATAGACAGTGTTGTCATTGGAGATACTCATGGTCTTTAGAAAGTGTGTTAAAAATTGATCACAAGATTTGGCCCGCCAGCCAGCTAGCCACAAGCACATGGGCACGAGAATATATAAAAAAGAAACGGGGACAAATCAGAGCCCTGGGGAACGCCACAATTTGTGTAGTGAATTTCAGACTTTTTTTTTGCTATAGGCTGGACAAATGCTATTCTCAAACTTCTCGAGAAGAGTCCAGAAGAGTAGAATAAATGCAAAAGCTCACGCAGTGGTAATGCCAGCTTGAAATAACACTTCTTCAGAACAAATAGAGAAATACCATCTAGCCCAGCGGGTTTGTGAGTATTGAGATCGCTTACAACTATTGCAACAGCACGAGTACGATAGTGGATCTGTCACATCGAGTGTTCGATACTCGGACCAGCGCATAATCTCGAAGCGTGAGCTAAAGCTGCAAAATGCATGTCCCTTAAGCTGACAGCTGGAATCTCATTGTAAATGAACGTTGGAATCGACGATAAGGCTGTATTTTCGATTCTTTTCACGAATGACCAAAAATATTTCCTACCTTTGGGACATTGTTGTATTTTTTGCCCTATTTTTTGGTCATAGCCGAATTTGACTCGTCTTAAATTTTCTTTCCTCAGTATTTGCTTTGAAAACTGGAAGCATACCTCTCTAATGTTTGTGATCGCAACAGGGGCAGGATCCACCATTCTGTCGCAGAACAACAGCTATACTTCCAAAGAAGGTAATAAAGTCGTCCCAATTGTCCCAGTATTTTTTGCCCTATTTTTGGATCATAGCCGAATTTGACTCATTTTAAATTTTCTTTCCTAAGTATTTTCTTTGAAAACTGGAAGCATTCCTCTCTAATGTTTGTGATCGCAACAGGTGCAGGATCCACGATTCTGTCGCAGAAAAACAGCTATACTTCCAAAGAAGGTAATAAAGTCGTCCCAATTGGCTTTTTCGTATTGCCATACCGTTCTTTTGGGAGTTTTTTCTTTATACGAGCGGTTTGATAACAATAAACAATGATCAGATGAGCCTAGTGACGGGGTATTTATAAGGATCAGAGACAAGGAACAAGTCAAGGGTATTGGCGGAATGATTTGCAATTTCTTGTATTCTGGTAGACTCGTTTACAAGCTGAGCGAATATCTCAACACGCACCTTCCTTCGAGTGCTGTTTGGTGAAGCCACCCAGAATTGTGTACATTGAACTCGCCCGCAATAACGATTTCAGTGTAACGATATTGTGTGACAATTCTGGAGATTGAATCAGATAGTGCTTCAAACTTGTTATAAGTTGATTTACTGTCTAATTTGGGGCTTCTATAAATATAAGCAGTTTCTTTTGTACCTTTATCTTGAGCTTTATGAAATTCAGTATTGGAACATTGACTGAATTGGAGTTGAAGTTCAAAGCAACATTACATGACGTTACGGACATAAATTGCGAGTACGCGTCTTAAGAAAAATAGTGGCACTATTTAATACACAGGCACATTTATTTCTATATTGTTGGAATTTACATTAAACAGCGTTTCACTTAGTGCCAGAATTGCTGGATTGTCGACAAAAACATGGACGTACGCAGCGAAAAAATTATCGATCATAGCCAACGTATTTTGCAGTGATGTACCCTGTACCCAAATGGACACAAGGACACAAAACAAAACTTACCGCTTCTTTAAGTCGAACTGAGATGTGGATGACTCACAATGGATTTTGAAAACAGCTGGCACCAGTCTACACGTCTAATCAGTACTATACCTAAACAAAATTGGAAACAATTTTATTGTTTTTTGTACAGGAAGATGGCATATTGGAATTTACACACTTTACAACTAAACAATTAATTGGAAGGCTCTAAGCTTCTTAGCTTTAACAATTTGACGAATATCAGTGCTTCGTTTTTTTCTTTTTATTGTAAAGCAAAATAGCACAAGCAAACTACACGAATGGCGCGGTTCGTTCAATTGAAAAGAATCCGGATGAGTTTTCGGCTTCAAAAGAATTCTAAAGTTTTTAGATCCCTGAATTTAGATGCTCCCAAATTGTAACCATCACAGAGTGGACTCGCGTATTTGCGCGAATACTTTCCACTGTCGCCTGGCGTTGTCTGCTGATATTTTATGCATTGTCTCCGGACCATCAGAGACAGTCGCGTCACACTCTGTTTCGTTTGGGCCTTCAGGCATCTCGCGCGTTCATTAGAAAATCAAAATATTTCCAATAACAAAAATAATGTTGCCGGCGCGTTAATGTTTTGTTTCATTTTGGACCAGATGTCTGGCTATCTGGCCCCGATGGCACTAAAATGTTATTCAACCGTGCGCTTTCGTGTTCGCCTGGTTCGGCGGCGCAACATCTAAATTGGCTCACACTAGCGCGATGCACTGCCACTTTGATGCGGAATCGCACATTACGTTAATTCGTAAATGCGCCCGGCCCAGTCCAATTGGCATATTATAAGTACATCGTGTCATGGGCGCGAATGCAGCTAAGCAAGCCTATAATTCTATGCACGACTGAAAAACGCTGAATGAAGACGAAGAAGAAGATTCCTAATTGGTGAATGAATGTATCACATCGGGCGACGCGACGGTACGACGATCTCGGTTGTTTCAGTGAAAAAGAAAAATTATTTTCTATAATTTATTCGCTACACGGACATACTAACTGCATGTATACAGCTCACACATCTGGTTCAACATCATCAATTGCAAGGTGTTGTTTCCCTAATGTGGCCAACAATTTTTGTGGTGTGCACTCAAGAGCTTGTCGTCCAATAATTATTGTGAACATTATTTATAGAAGTCATCTACTACAGAGTGCAGTCGAGGGGGGGGAGGGCCTTTTTTGGTTGACTCATTAACTTGGCGGAATTCACTTAATTTGAAAATTACACAAATCTCATTCGTTCCTGTTGTTTCGAAAATAAGTCCACCGAAGAGGACGTGACATCATGCACGCGGTGACGCGGTGAAACGGGAACGTTACGTTACATGCCCATCCATTGAACTCGCGGTATATGCGATGCGAAGCGATGTGATGCTGTGCCACCGGAAGTACAATGTAACAGAAACAAGATGATCTTCAGCCAACCTGTTTCCTGTCTGAGAGAACTTACTTACAGATGATTCGCGCCGTTAGTGTAACTTCTAAATTTTGCGATTCTTAATTTATTAAAGATTAAAAGTGTGGTGGTAAAACGGTGAAGAGGAGAATGGCCATTTTCCGATTTTATTTTGAAAATTACAATTCAACTTTTATGCTACCGTTGTTTTCTTTGAACGTTGAATGACCTTTTATTAAAAACAACGTGAAAAATACTTTTGGTGTTACTGGGATTCGAACCACGAACACCTGCACAGTAGCCATGCGCATTTCCACTGAGCCACGGCGCCCACGTACTATATACATACCATTCCCTTAATATCGGGTGTTTCAACAGGTGCGCTTCAACTTTTCTCCGATAGGGACCGGTGAACGACGCCATATTTTTTATTGTTCTTTTGTCATTTGGAAACTTCATTAGTATACATTTCATCATGGAATGCTACACATGTGAACAGCGATTGCAAATCGTGCAAATTTTTTATCAAAATAATCGTTCTGTTGCCGCTACTTTAAGAGCATTACGGCCATTTTACGGTCCATTTAACAAGCCAGCCCGTTCGACAATCGACCGTATAGTGGCAAAATTTGAGTCTACGTTTTCGCTACATAATGTTCCGGTGCCCTCGAGAGCAAGAAGTGCTCGAAGTGTTGAAAACATCGCAGCCGCCAGGGCTTCAGTTCAAGAAGACGCGAATGTGTCGCTCACACGACGTTCGCAACAATTGGGCCTTTCTGTGACATCATTGTGGCGAATTTTACGTAAAGATCTTGGCCTACATCCGTATAAGATCAAGCTGACACAACAACTAAAGCCGTTTGACCATTTGAAGCGACGCCGATTCGTGAATTGGGCTCAAGAGCAAATCGAAAATGATGCAGATTTTCACCGAAAAATCATCTTCAGCGATGAGGCTAACTTTTGGCTAGAAGGATTTGTCAACAAGCAAAATATGCGTTACTGGGCAGAAAGCAACCCACACGTGATTCATGAGGCACCGTTGCATCCCGAAAAAGTCACTGTTTGGTGCGGATTACATGCCGGCGGCGTCATTGGGCCATATTTTTTCATCGACGATAACGATCGCCACGTTACTGTTAATGGAAATCGGTACCGCGATATGATAAACGATTTTTTTTGGCCGCAATTCAATGGAATGGACTTGGACGACATGTGGTTTCAGCAGGACGGGGCCACATACCACACAGCACACGATACAATCGCGTTATTGAAGACTAAGTTCGAGTGTTATTTCGCGAAATGGGCCCGTCCAGTGGCCGCCGCGCTCGTGTGATTTGACACCTCTAGATTATTTTCTTTGGGGTTATGTGAAGTCATTGGTCTATGCCAATAAGCCGGCGACGTTGCAAGAGCTCAGAGCCAATATTGAACGTGAAATTGCTGGAATTTCGGCCGATTTATGCGAAAGAGTGGTCGAAAATTGGGTTCAAAGATTGGACTTCGTAAAACGTGCACGCGGTGGTCATGCAAAAGAAATCGAGTTTCATACTTAAATGTATCATATGTATATGTTCAAATTCGTTAATAAAAAAAAAAGTTAGTTCAAAAGTCGAACAGTTTGTGTTTTATTCAAAAAAAAAGTTGAAGTGCTCTTATTGAAAAACCCTATAATTAATAGTAATAATATTTGGCGCGACAGACCGATGCGTTCAGGATATGGCTTATCGCGACCATTCGTGTTGTTCACAAATGAAAAACCTACAATTTAATGCCATATTCGTAAGGCGAATTGATAAGCTTTTCGTCACGATTATTACTCTCGAATGTTTGTCAGACATTCGCGAAAGGGAGGGGTCCGTGATATATACGTTTATATATGTATTAAAAATTCTTTGCGAACTCATGCAAACCATAGTTGTTCCCGAGCACACACACATATCTCACACGCATAAGATTGTTGGTTTTTTTTTGGTGGGACTTGAACCTCGAACCCCCTGCTCAGAGATCTAACGCACTAACCACTAGAGCCACGGTGCCCACTGCTATACTCTTACTTGTATTGTATTACTTGTAGAATAACTGTTTACTTTTACGTTAATTAAAGAAAATCTCTACATTATAAATCTGAATATTTCAATAAATATCGCAACAATCTTTGCATTTAATTGTATACTTTTAGGGTTGAATACTTTAATAAAATTTGCAACAATCATAACATTTCATTGTATACTTTAGGGTTGCAATACGCTTGTAAGCTCGCCAACAAGAAACACCACATCTTAGGCTCTTTGATCCTTATGGAGAAACCCGCTGGACAGAACATTTTAAGAATGTTTTGAATTGTACTTCGCCAGGCACGTCCATTAACCCACATATCCTTCGCTGGATGAGATAAGGACAACAATTCGTTCACTGCAATCAGGTAAAGCAGCAGGCAATGACAACAATGACATCTACGCGAACATTGCATGCGATATACCAAGGTATCTGGGAATCTGAAACCATTCCATCGTCGTTAAACGAAGGCTTAATAGTCAAACTCCCCAAGAAAGAGCATTTGCGAAAACTGGAGAGGAATTACCCTGATAAACACCATAAACAAAGTGATCTCGTCTATAATAGCTAAGCGCCTACGGGATGCGTTAAAGCCAATTATGAGAAATGAACAAGCAGGACTTCGCCCAAACCGTTCTTAACACCATGCGTATAATCATTGATCAGTCAGTTGAGTATCGCTCTCCTCTGTATATGGTTTTTGTAGATTTTAAACGCGCTTTTGATAGCGTAGGCCGAAACATGATGCGGCAGATTTTGGCTAGCTACGGTGTTCCGGAAAAAATCATTAACATCATTAAGGAGCTGTACCGTGACTCAACATGCCGTGTCATTCATAACGGCCATCTTGACTCACTTTTCAACATCTACCAGGGAGTCAAGCAAGGTTGCACCCTCTCACCATTGCTTTTCATAATTGTCATCGATTGGGTGATGAAAATAGTAACTCGTACTCCATATCGGGTTTGCCATGGAATGTTTTTCACCGCCTAGAAGACCTGGACTATGCCGATGATATCTGTCTCCTATCACAATCCCTAGGTGACATGGAGTTAAAATTAAACTCACTAGAACTTCACGCTATCAAAGTGGGCTTAAAAATTAACGTCTCAAAAACAAAACTACTTCGCGTTAACGCTAGTGGAACATGTGATCACTCGATTGACGGACATCAGATAGAGGAAGTCGATAAGTTCTGTTATTTGGGCAGCTGGATGTCAAAAAATGGTGGTTCTGACTCGGATGTGTGCTCTCGTGTAAAGAAGGCGCTACACTCCTATAGTATGCTAAATAATATCTGGAACTCCTCGCAAATCTCCCGGAATCTGAAGCTAACGATCTTCAGATCTAACGTTCTCTCAGTTCTTTTGTATGGCTGCGAAACGTGGAAAGTCACAGAGTCAATTGCGACGCGCCTCCAAGTCTTTGTCAACAAGTGCTTAAGGAGGATACTGAGAAAAGATGGCCGAAAATTATCACCAATCAAGACTTGTGGAGAGTAACGCAGCAGGAAGCAATCGCGATAACCATCAGACGACGAAAATGGAGCTGGATTGGCCACACTTTGAGTAAGCCAGCGGACGATATTACAAAACTAGCGCAGGACTGGAATCCAGAAGGAAGCCGCCGAGTTGGCCGTCCTAGCAAGATATGGAAAAGGACAATAGAAGAGGAAGCAAAATCCCAGGGGACCGAGTGGCGTCTCTTGAAACCTCAGGAGTTAAATCGAGTTCGTTGGCAGGCGTTTTTGTAGAAGCCCTATGCTCCCCCACGGAGAAAAAAAAAAAAGAAAGAAGAAGAAAGAAGACTCTTTCCTTTACCATTTTCTTTTTCTCTCAATGCCCAGGAGAAAGATCATTTTTACTTTTCAAAATTGCCTGCTATCAGTTCATCTATCATTTACACACAAATACTTATTTGTACTTACAATTAAATGAATCAGAAAGCAGAAATTCAATTTCATAAAAACCACCAACAACTTATCGTTTAGCGCATTTAGCTTATATTTACAAGCACCACTCGTGAACGAATAAAATTTAACGAAGGGAACAATTTTTGTGCTGTCAGTTTATCTCCGAACCTAACGCTTCTCATGTAAGCTTATAGCACTTATAGTTGGTGCTGTTGTATGCAGAATGTTTTTCAGTGCTCGGAACATTTGTATTACCTTATACCAATGGCATCTCTCGATTAACAATATGATGATGATGATGATAAATGGGGTGTAGTAGCACTGCGACCCATGCGGATCTATTGCGCTTCCCCCAGACTTGTGCTACAGAGACACTGCATACCCGTCTCCAAAGCACTCCCTCCATACCTATGACTCTTAAGAATTTAATAATATGGAGCGGTTTCAGTGAATGTCGCGCAGACTCCGAGATTACGTGAGTTCCAATGTGATCTCTTCTTTGTCGGATCGTTGCTTCGCGTTCATTTAGATTATACCAATGGGTCTCCTCCCCTTCCCCACAGAGTCTGCAGCGGCCATCCACTACTAATTTTATTTTCTTTAGATGCCCTTTCAGTGTGCAATGTCCCGTTAGGAAACCCGTAATGATTCTTAAATTACTTCAGCTTAGTCCCAATATCATGCGAGTCCTCTTTGGGTTATAGTTCCCAAGCATTTACTTTGCTTGCCGTAGACCTGGGAGATTCTTCCATCTTACGGAAGCGGCTGCCTTACCTTTACTACGTAACTCTTCCCGCATTATGCGGTACCGTACACCACAGAATGGTTCGGCCCTACTAGCGGAGTCTTTTATTAGCGAGCCTAACCACTGTTTCGTTACCTTCTATGTCGGTGTGTCCCGATTGGTGGCCCGTATACTCCAGCACCAGTACCTTCAGATTTCTTTGATTTCTTGATTCGGGTGCCATAAAGTGATATAGGGATGCACTTTATAGCAACCGAATGTATGTGGTATTCAGTCTCAGATCTTAATTCCTTCTTGGTGCTGATTATTACTTCAAAATTATTTTTGAATTCGACCTTTTTAGCTTTGTTATCACACGGCATATTCGCTAAGATAGTCAGCTTGGCGAGTGATTCCACTATTGCCCTTGCACTGCTGTCCGTGAAGCAGCCTACCTTGCTTAAACGTAACTTGGTTTCCCTGTATTTTCTCTCTATCACTAGGTGTAGTGGGAGTAGCCCAAGGATCGCCTCCATACCCGCCTATGTCTCATGGACACTGTAATTAAAACACAGGCCAGCCACTGCACTTTTTCCAATTCCCTTTTCGTGGTGCTTGGCTTGGTTCTATTCGCCTATGCAACTGCTCCGTAGGTAATTATTGGCATTACTATCATGGTGTACATCCAATGCATTCTACTGGGACTAACTCCCCAGGATTTACCTGCCACTCTTCTGCATAACATGGGTGCTCTTTTTGATTTTTGTAGTACTGCTTCCTGGTGTTTGTTCCTTATTAATATTCATAAATAGAAGTAAAATTAAACCTTTAACTATGGACTCTTAAGAAAAATTTGTTATATTTTTCTTAATTTTGATTGTGAATATGAGTAATTTAATGGCTACACGCAACTGCACTTGCTCTTGTTGGTTTGTAGTTATATTTCGATTTCACTTTAACTCTAAAAGTTTAATTTTAATTAATCATCTACAGACAAGTACTTAGCAAAGTATAATTGAATAACGCAATTAACAATTTGTTTCTTTTCTTTCTATCTTGACTTTTTTGCATGCCATTCTGTTACAAAAGCAAAAGCTTTTCACATTTATGTCATGCAGTGAGTGTCCTCACCATCATCTTTTTTTAAAACCAGGCTGCAAAAAATCTCTTCACTAGCCCGGATTTCGAATCTATGTCATCCAGTTTGGCATCCTTAACTCTGGAGGTCCTGGTCTAAGCCATTCAGCGCAGGCTTGGTCTGCCTAGCTGGCGTTTCCCATGAATCATACTACAAAGAATCCTCTTCGCCAATGCGAGCTAGATGCCCCGCCGAACAAAACCTATCAACCTATGGGTTTTGTATAGAAATGTAGTGGAACATAACTACCAATTGGATGTCTCACTTTGTACTGTAACAGCCGCGGTAAACTCAGCGTCACCAGGGTTCTGAGAAAAATCGGGTCGTTACAATGAAATTTATAATTTGGTGACTTTTCGACTTAAACTTCTTTATCTGTCCATAGAAACTGTATAACAAGTTAACTTATAATTTATTTCTGCTGCGTATGCCGGACTGACGTGGCGTTGATTTGCGTGCGCTTGGAGAGATCGTGAGCCTCGATGCGCAACAGAGCCTGCATGATATGTGAGCCTTGAACGAACGTAAGCCTGAGCGATGCATACGCTTGAACGATGCATACGCTTGAACGATGCATACGCTTGAACGATGTGCGAGCCGTGAACCAACGTGAGCCTGAGCTATGCATGAGTTTGAACGATGCGTGAGCCTGAACGATGTGCGCGCCCAGAACGAACATGAGCCAGAGCAATGCGTGAGCCAAAACGATACGTGAGCCTAAGCGATGCGCGAGCCTTGAACGAACGTGAGCCTTAGCGTGGTACCTTGCACGAGCCTTAAACGAACGTAAGCCTGAGTGATGCATGAGTTTGGACGATGCGTGAGCCTGAACGATGCATGAGCCTGAACGATGTGCGAGCCTTGAATTAACGTGAGTCTGAGTGATGCGTGAGTTTGGACAATGGGTGAGCCTGAACGATGTGTGGTCTGAACGATGCGTAGGCAGCGGAATTGGCAAGGAACGTAGGCAGCGGAATGGGCAAGGAACGTAGGCAGCGCACTAGTGCTACGGTAAACGTCGTGGCCTGAGATTCTGCTGCAGGTACACGATTTTACAATCCGTGGTGCACGAATCGTCGGCAGCGAACGGCTGCTGTGGGTAAACGTCGTGGATTCTGCTGCAGGTACATGATTTTACAATCTGTGGTGATCGAATCGTCGACAAAGAAACTTTAGCAGAAAACGTTGGCAGATAAATGTCGACAGGATAACGAAGTTTATGGCTTTTCTTTTGATATCAGCTTACCTATTCTGATCCGACAAGCACGGTTTCACAAAGAGAGTGACTGTCTTGTTGTTCGCCTATTTATATTATTACCTAGTGTGCCGAACTTATACGCGCATCGCTTAGAGCTCTGCTGTGATTGGTCAACGCAGTGGCGTGGGCGCAGGGACATGAGTCCCAATATTTTCTTATGTCCCAAGTGGGTCATAAGTCCCTAATCGAATTAGGGACTTATGTTCCAACCGATCGGGACATCGCCCTGCGCCATTTTTCTATAAAAGGCCATTTTATGTAATGTAATGAAAGTCCACAAGAATTTTTTTTAAAATTATTATCTCTCCGAAAATTGGGACGTATGTCCCATCTTCGACAAACAATTTTTGGACTTATGTCCCGATCGGTTGGAACATAAGACCCTAATTCGATTAGGGACTTATGACCCACTTGGGACATAAGAAAATATTGGGACTCATGTCCCTGCGCCCACGCCACTGCGTTGACCAATCACAGCAGAGCTCTCAGCGATGTGCGTATAAGTCTAAGATGGGACAGAAGTCCCAAAAAGTTAGGTGGGACATAAGTCCCAACATATTTTTGGGACTTTTGTCCCAACATATTTTTGGGACTTTTGTCCCGATGAGGTGGGACATAAGTCCCTTTTTTAATTCTTCTTTTGGAACTTCTCTAACCATCTGAAGAAAATATTCACGCCAAATGAACAAGCTAACAGCATATTACCAGAATATATGGAAGATGATTCAAATCTAAACGGTCATTCCAGGGAAGCCTGTCGTTAACGCACATACCGAGAATTGCTAGCTTTTCAGTTTCTTCGATGCTAGTGCTATTCATGTATAATAGCACTGGATTTAAGATTCGCTTAGATGGCAGACAGAATTGGGTTTTGGAAGCGGTTAACTCAACACGATTGTTTTCTCCCCATTTTATTATGCTGTCCGGGTCAGAATTTAAGTGCTTGAGTTCCACATGAGAAGTAGACGGACGTTCTTCAGACTTATATGCGAAGCTAAGAGTACTGTCGTCGGCGAATGAATGAACTGGATTAGAAGTAATGGACAAGAGATCATTAATCAGCCAGCCAGCCACAAACGCGAAGTTATAGAGAATTTAAAAATGAGAAAGTGACAGGGACAAGCGAGCATAGTTTTCCAGGGTATACCGAGCAAATGTTTTTAGGTGTAAACAAATCCGTTGTGTAAGGAAGTACAGACAGAAATGGTTTTTGACTCTGCTGTACACTCTTCTTCCAATTTAAGGTATTGTCAAATAAAACGTTGATCCTGTTATTGACGTTAGTGTTTAATAAGATAAAATTTCCGTAATATCTTTCTTTTATACCAAATATACGTTAATTAAATTTAAGCGATAAATATTAACAAATGTTTTTTGGGTTTTATGTTGACTCGTCATACACAAAATTTCAATATTAATAGTGAACAGCGATAAATTGCACATGTTATGGACTTTTATAACACGGTCCCCGAATTTGGTTCCATCGTTTTACAATAATTTCATATTTTTTTAATATCAATAATTGTGGAAAGCTTTGGTTATTGTCTAGTGGAGAAATACTATTTGTACCAACATAAATTCGAGAAAGTTGGTAGAAGGTTTGGATAGAAGTAATACAGAGACATCTGTTTTGATCTATGACCTAGATATACATAACAACAATAGAATAATGTATGGTAGAATAAAATGCAATTTAACAAAATAGTGTTACACTTAAAACTAAATAACTTAGTACAAAACTGTCGATAAAATAAAAATGTATTCTCATTTGGCGCAGCCGGCAGCCTAGTAGTCTTCCTGGTATGCAGGATTTTGGTAAATTTTTTTATTGCCATTTGACGTGACGTCGCTCTCCAGCACAACGTCCCACAGTTTAATGTCACCCTGAATGTAGACAGTGTCGACAGTTTCTGGCCGCACTCGGAAGCGGAAATCGGTTATCAATTTTCGATTGACGTACACCTCGTAGGCATCACTGCTGCAGACAATGGCCAAACTGAAACTCTTGCCGGGGCAAAAATTCGTATCCAATTCAGAGCGCTCCTCGTTATCCCATTTGCCGTCGTGCCATGAATTCCGACAGACTACATGCTTTCCAATGCCACCGCCATGTTTGGCGAAACGTGGATTAAAATGAAATGCGATGGTCGGATGTGGCCAAATATTCTGGCCAGTTTGCAGATTAATGTAAAACGAATGTGGCAGAATCTTAACACGGCCCTCGATTTTTAGACATTTCCCCGGACCAAAGCTACTCGCCGGGAACACACCGTAATATGGCAATAAAAGGCCCTGGTCATTTGAGCCGCTCCTTCTGATCAATTTCCATTCCGACGGACACTTATGCATATCCACTTCGTCTGCAATGCCATCGGTAACATCCGGTCGTTCATTTGTGCGTAGGCGAACATCGTTGGCCTGTGATTCGGGATCTCGATCGGGATACTCTGTGGCTTCGCTACGATTAAACATCACACTATCAACATCTCCCTTGACTTCAAGGCACGACACAGACTTGTAAGGCAGACGATGATTGTACTCGGCGAAATGTTGGCCATTCACCGAGATCATGTAACAGACGTCTGTAACGAGAATTTGTATCGAGAATTTCGTGGCGCGATGCAGACTGAACGGCAAAGCCGATGAGACCTCCTCGCGGCCCCATATGTTTTTCACCTTGGAATTACGCACAATATAGTTTTGAGGTAGGCGCGGATTAATGTGCAGGGCAACATCACGTGTCGGGTTGTCGATGATGAGATTTATTGAAAATCTGCCAAAGAAAGAAAAGGGTTGATTACTATTCTTATTGTAGTTTAGTTTTTATATATTTCTTACCTTTCACAGTTCAACAGAATGTAACCGGAAATTGTAAAGCTAAGTCCTTCGTGAATGTCACCGAGATCATTTGTCTGATAAACGGGAACTGTTTCAATGTAGTCGTAGAAGGTTGACTGTAGAACAAATAAAAAATTAGAGGGATACCAGTTAGATAAATAGCAAAACATCGGAACTAATAAATTACTCAACATTCCAGCAAACACTAAAGGGCAATAAAAGTCACCACAAGGAATCTCAGCGTGCTGGATTTGGAGCAAACGAGTGCCATGTCTACAGGGCACAATTACAAGTATGTATAGCCATTAAATGTCAGGTACACACTATATTCCTCCTGCTGTTAGAATTAATCCCTGGGGATATGAGAGGTAATTTCTTTATGCACATGTAGGGGTGGCAAGATTTTTTTACATGAGTGAACTTTTTTTACATGACTTGTGCTGGAAATCCAACCCGCAACAATAACATTTTGGTACCAACCGACTTGTTTCTTACTTACTGCTGCAAAAGAGGATTTTAAATAAATAATTCGCTTGACACTTTCAAAAAAGATGACAATACTCGTACGTGTACATGAAGTGCTAATAGTAAAGCGAAACCCTTTGTGGGACCATCTCGAGCAAACATTTCCGCCAAAAGCATATTCCTATCGTAAAAAAATTATAATGCGAATTAAAAGATGTCATAAAAAAGATCCAGTTAGTTACACAAATATGGGCAACAGAAAATTCGGTCTTTCCTACAATCGTACAATCGGGAAAGACGGAATTTAATACATATACTGCAAAGGAGAGACAGAAAAGAAATTCTGGTCCTAAAAGGCATACACCACTCTTCCGACACTGAAGATGTCAAGGAAGCGTTGACGGCTGAGGGTGTCCCTGTAGTGGAGGTCAAACCCTTCAAGTCTCAGAGGACAGACAAGCAATTTAACCATTTAATTGTCGAATTAGGACAAAACTGCGATAAGGCAGCAGTTTGCCAAAAAAAAAAAATGGTCATCCTGCAAACTATCGGGATGTCCTAAATTTAAAGAAAAAATAGAGAAAGATGAAAACCGCCCAACAGAAGAGGGAGCAGCATAGGTTCGCCCAGATATCTGCTTCAAAAGCTATCGTAAAGGGAGTAAGCTTTGCTAGTTTAGCTGCTATGGGGAGACTGCTAGCAAGCCAACAACATCAGCATCAACAAAGCACTTCCAACCATCCAAGCAACCAACAAACCAGTAAAAAAGCAAGCTCCAAAACCGGCTCCATCTACTCGAAAATCACATATCTTCGACGACACGGAAAGACTATTTGGGGCAGAGCTTTTAACAATTTTGCAGAAGGCAAGAGAAGTCGTGCCTGCTAATTATAGCAGTTTGATGACAGTTCCAAAACAACCGTTTTGGGTCGACTTATTTGTGAATTATGTTCACATTGAGCAGGATAAGTATATTCTCATATAATGTGAATTCCATTTGTTCGTTAGAAAGGGGTATTAAAATAAATAAACCTGACATTCTTATTTTACAGGAAACAAATCTCATAGGGAGAAACCCGTTCAGTCCAGATGGATACAACATCCACAGGGTCGACAAAAGCAGTGATCGCTCTTGGACTGCGGTCCTTATCTGGGCAGGCGAAAAGGTGCAAATCCGTGGTTTGAGTAGCGTTGAACCAACAGCTATCAGCCTTAAAATTAACGAAGTTGGGACCTTTCTGCTAATATCGGTTTACAATCACTGGCAATGCAACGATGGAAAACCATCAACGGGATCTGCAAACTGTCTGCGACATCTCCTCTAGACACACATACCGTGTGGTTGAAGGAGACTTTTGGCTGGACTCTAATCCACATCAACATACGATAGCTATTGTTTCACAGCTCTGGAAGACGGACGTACCCTCGGACACCGACCACTCTGGATTTCTTACTGGCAACGACACATTTCATCAATTTCTTCCAGAATTAAGAAATTATTTCTATATGACGCATGATAGTAACTCAGATCATATGGCGATTGAGCTTCGAGTGAGGTGGAATCAGGGAATTGTGCAAGACACCCCAACACCTGAACTACACATCAACTTTAGGAAAAAAAACTGGAGCCGGTATAGATGAGAAGTTGAAGCTGAACTTCCAATTATAGCGACCTGCGGACATCTGGAGAATAACGAAATTGACGATGCTATCAGAAATTTCGAGACTGCAGTGAACACAGAAAAGCATTCGCACTAGCAGGGATCGCGCTTCCAACACTTGCAGGTCACTTAACATAGTGAACGACAAATACCAGTCTGTAGTTTCGCAACTGCGTTGTACAGTTAGTTGGGCAGAAGCCTTTGCTTGCCATTTTGAAAGGAGCTTTCTTCGAAGAAGTTGAAAGTCTTGTGGATGAGGGCAATTCTCCAGGAAATTCTATAGAGAAAATCAAGCTAACGTACCCGTAGACGTCGATATGCGCACCGGAACAGCTGTTGTCAGCCATTTGATCATGAAGGGAAACTAAAAAAAATCATCAGGCACTGACAGGAGTTCTAACTTTTTGCTTAAAACGTTACCGGGAATGGCAATTTTTATGTTAACCATCATTTTCAACCATTGCCTAAACAATTGTTACTTTCCAGACAAAGTAGTAACTGTTCCCAAGAAAACTGACCGATCCAACGTAGCTGGTTTCAGCCCGCCCTCGTTTCTTTCACTTGTGGCTTTGAAGGGATGGTACGATTAGATTCGTACCTACATGTATGGCAAACACAATCCAATCCATTGAAAGAAGAAATAAGGGCAAATGCTTTGGACACAAGTGTAATTTAAGCCAGTACCAGTACTTAAGCTAGCTTTACGGTTCAGTCAAAGAGAAAACTCTTTCGAATGAGCATTTTTAGTCACCACGTTCGCGAATTTCACGTTTTACCACATTACCACATTTTATGGGCAGCTTCACTTTTTCTGAATTGAATGCTGATAGCAGAGACATTTGTGTGACAAATGCTGATTGGTACTTTTTTTCAAATTTACGATAAGCACATGAAGTCAGTGAACTGCAACTGATAGCAAACTCTTCAGCGAAAAATGGTCAAACAAAACAGAACATTGACAAACAAAAATAATAATTTATTTTAATTTTTTCTGCTTTTATCGCAATGTTTTGAGCTCATTTTAAAGCCTAGATAATACACTAAGATCACTTCTAAAAAGATTACCTGTGAAAATAATTTCGAAATTGAAAATCCCCAATGCATATTTTCAAGCAACAAGAACCGATTTCAAATTTAATTTAGCGAAAAATACGACAAACTATCAAAAGAGAAGAAAAATTCGAACTAACTTATGTTGACAGTAATAGTTGACATTATTTTCAATGAAATTGGAAGCTTACTTTAACTTTTCAGTCATCACAAAACAACAAAGAGGATGGATGTTTCCCTGCTTTGTGAAAAGAGCAATGAAAATGTTAACAAAGAAAGCATTGAGTATTGAATAACTTGAAGCCTTGAAGGTTCAGTAGAAATCGATTGAAATGAAATGCGAAGCTTACTAGCCTCCCGACTGCACAACACAATCGTGGAATTTGCGTTATCTTGCTACTTGGTGCAAATAAAAAAAAAAAGACAAATACAACAGGAAACTTCTAAAATGAGCCTAAAAAATAGCAAAAACAATTGCAACAAAACACAAGCTTAACATACATACAACAAGACACATACACATATGAATACATACTTAATTTATATATATATTATATATAGTATAGTCGTAGTAAAAATTCCAAGCACGAATTTTGCACAATGGATTCAATTCAAATGCGACTCAGACGACTGTGTGGAGAATGCCATGACGAGCAAACCTGGCGATCAAAATCATATAAAATATTAGTCAGTATTTGGTGACTTCCAAATTTAAAATATTAATAATTTTTCCAACTTTAACCCATTGTCTGTTATGTATGTTGTGTGTACTTACATTCGTCAACAAAAACAGTCTCTGCTTATTGTAGGAAACAACAACAAATTACACATTAAACTGCGATCAGCAGATGTTTAAATATTTACTTGCGATGAGGTAATTCCTCGATTTATATATTGTTTTCAAAGCTTCCATACCGGCCTACGTTGTTCACGACTGACTCATAAAGTCAAGTTAAATAGCAAAAGTAGTAATTGTGCATTAAACCGGATTTTGCCTTAAAAGAAAAACATTTTTTACGGAAATACGAGTACACTTTTGGGTGCATATTGAGGTGTTATTTAAACTAAACCCTAATGGGTAAAGAATCAGTGATAAAAGCTTATAGTTATAAGACAAAATGCAAATCAATAAACCCCTTTTAGTATGTTCTTTGATCATTTTAGCATGTAATGTCAATGGGTTAATTTGGACGTACAACACAGAAATTTCAAAAAACCTTTGCCCGTAAAAAATATAAAAAAGCCCTCGATAGGTAGATCGAGTGATGAACCTCGCTGTACTTACGCGATCCTCAATTAGCGCTAGAGTGTGCCATTTTTATGACACAACTCCAGAGATGGATATTTGCGCGGTTTGCGGTTTAAATCCAGCTTGGAGCGTTCAGATACGAAATCAATTCGATGATCCTTTAATCTGAGAGCTCTTTCAGGTAGGCAAAGAATGATTTACCTAAAATGCGGTGTCTTGATCCTACTAGGGCAGGACAACTGCAGAAAAAGTGTATGATAGTTTCTTTCTCATTTTAATCTTTAAAATTCTGCAGAAGTTATTATGCGATATACTTGGCAGCATGGCTGGTCCGTGCTCATAGCCAAAACTCTGGCAATATCCTTCCGGGTTCTAGATAACAACTCGGTGGTTTTCCTTTTGCTGTGGGATAGCCATATCAATGTTGATGTGTAGCAGTTCGACAGGCTGATCCACCTAAGCTGTGACTATGTATGGAAAAACAAGAATCTTAGTCAATTCATCCGCTCTCTCATTTTTCTCTCTCCAACTTGCCAGCACGCCCTTCTTAGCCAATTCATCCGCCCTCTCATTTCCCTCTATGTTGATGATGATGATGATGTTGGGGGTGAAAAACCATGGCACTGCGACCCAAGTGGATCTATTGTGATTTTCACGTTACCCCTACTTAGTCCCATTATTGATCGGGACCTCGTTGGATTATATCCACCCAACATTTCCTTCGCTTGCCGTAGACCTGGGAGTTCCTCCCATCTTAATGAAGCGGTTTTTTTTACCTATATTGCGTAATTCTTCACGCTTAATACTGTACCCAATTCCACAAAAGGGTTCCGGCCCTACAAGCGTAGTCTCTGCCCCTATGTTTGCGAGCTTGTCCGCTTGTTCATTCCCTTCTATACCGATGTGTCCCGGCACCCAGTATAACTTTACTTTGTTGTCTGCACCAAGTTTGTTTAACTTTGTTTTGCATTCTTCCACCAGTCTGGATGTGGTGTGGACTGCATCTAAAGCTTTAAGCGCGGCTTGGCTGTCTGACATGATGGCAATTTCCAGCCTCATGTATTTCCTATCCAGATTGAATTGAGCGCATCTTTCGATGGCGTGAACCTCTGCCTGGAAAATACTTGGATAATGGCCCATTGCTTCAGAGTACTTGGTTCGTGGCCCTAATACTCCCGCACCTGTGCCATCTACTTTCTTTGATCCATCCCTATACCATTTTATAGTTCCTGGATGTATCTTGTATTCTGTTTCGGACTTAAAGTCCGTCTTGTTGCTTAGTTTAACCTCATAGTTCTTTATGAACTCAAGCTTTTGCACCATGCTGTCACATGGCATGCATGCCACAGGAGTTAGCTTGGCTAGTGAGTTCATTAAGCTCTCCGCTCTGCTACCCGTTAAACAGCCAACCTTGGTCTATGTTACTGTGTGATGTGATGCCCAGGAATGGCTGTTCAAAGCTGATTCTTCTTGGCATTGTTGTTTCGAGTTTCGCATGAAACGCCCTTATGACAGATTGACTGTCAACGCATATGCCAACCCTTCCGAGTTGTGCATTACTGAGCCTATGTGGTAATTGCTAGGATCTCCGCCTGAAAGATACTAGCTGAACCGATTAGCTTGTATGTCTTTGACAGATTTAGATCATCTGAGAAGACACCTGCACCGACTCCATATTTCATCTTGAATCCGTCAGTGAATATTGTTGCGTCAAATTGCGTTGTTACCACCCCATTCCTCAAGTTTTTCCTGGTAGGTAACTCGACGCCGAATGAGGAGTTAAAGCTAAGTCGGGGGATGCAGTAGTCAGTAGACGGTGGTATCATACATTTAGGTACTGTCTGCAGTATATAACAGTACACATATGGTATAGTAGCAAACCAGCCAGATTCTCTGAGTCGTACCACACTGCACGTTGCAACATACTTGATAAATATGTCAGGAGGTAGTAGGGGTAAGATGGTTTTACGGCCTTCGGCCGGACATGACCGTAAAGCTCCAGTGGTGCCAACTGCAGCTGATTATAGCGGTAATCTGCTGAGTTTAGTGGCATTGTACTTCTTCCTCATAGCTGGCCACCAGACTAGCGATCCATAGGTAAGAATTTTTTTTACAACAGTAGAGAGCCATCCTTGGTTGAAGACCCCATTTCCTGCCGATGGTTACACTGCTAGCATTAAAGGCCACGCACGTTTTCTTAGCCCTGTTCTCTATTTTGGCCTTCCAACTAAGCTTTCTATCCAAGATTACTCCCAGGTTTTTGGCCTGGAAGGACAAAGGCCGGTATTTTACATTTAAAAGACATACTAAAAAGCTTTGAAATTTTCTGTATTTATCAGAAATATTGGGAGTTACTGCCTCTGAAAACGACCGAACTAAAACTTAAGTATTTGCGCTCGTCGCACATATCTGCGAATATAAATCAGAAAGAATGGGTGTGACGACCGTCCAAAGATTTATTTATTTCTATTTTCAATTATTTGCTCAACAGTTTACCCTCAAGCCCTTCTTCGACGTACGGTTAAGTTCAGGTATTCGTTCTTTAGCCGAACGACACACATGTGGAATCCTTTCCACATGCATTCAGGACACAAGCTCAGACATTTCTCTTTTTCCCTCCTTTACGAGGACGAGCCACTCCTTACGCGTGCGGAAATTATTTACAAAAAATTACCAGTCAATTGGCCACCTTGCTCGAGTGATTTGATGTCTCTAGACGTTTTTCTTCGGGGCTATGTTAATCCACCGGTCTATGCTAATAAGCTAATAAGCGAAATTGCCGGCATACCGTCCGCTTAATAAGAAATTAAAACAAAATATTTTTATTTTTATTTTATTTTGATTCTTTCTACGACAGTAGTCATTAAGATCAGAGCGACTGGTTTGATGACGAATATAAAAATAGTGCGTCCTGACTAGTGCGAGGATAATCTCAGAGCTCAGAAAATAGAAAAAAAAGAAGCCAAACAGAGGAGACCCTCGTCCGTGAACTCGAACAATGCACAGATGAAGTAATGCACCAGGTGCGGAAGTTCTACCAAAGATTCCTCGGCATTACGCAGTATACACGCAGTATACACATACTGCTGATCGCCGATCTCACAGGGAACGATGATAAGGGAACTTCCATGAGTTTCTAAATGGGCAGTTAGCTGAGCAATTGGAAACTCTACCAATGACCGAGGACCACAAAGTAAGCAGAGCGATAAATCGGCTAAAAACTCAAATGACCTCGGGATCAGATGACGTCCCAGTGGAGCTGACAAAATTTGGAGGGTCCATATTACACTAAGCAATTCATATAACAAAAGTGTAATTATGGAGGGAAAGGCGATGCCAGAAGACTGACATTCTGTGCCCCAACAACATGCGAGTACCGCCTATACGATTTTCTCCTCTCATCTATACTTCAAGGCAGCCCCATACGCTAAAGTCATTTTTGGAGCGTGGCTTTAAAAACAACAACTGCTCTTACGCTTAAAATTCAAAACCTCACTACCCATCTGTTTATAGATTTTAAAGACGACTATGAACTCATAGCCAGAGACTAACTTTTTAAAGCCGTGAGAGATTCCTCTGGCTCACATGAGAGATTTGTATAGGTGGAGAGATTGTGTTGCAGTGCGCCCTGTTGTAGAGCCAATTATGATAATGAATATCCTTCGGCGGATCAGAGATGAAAGATTGGATCATAACACGACGTAATGTTTCAAACTATTGCACCGGATTCCTCCGAATACCACTCAAGTTCATGAAGGCGTTCCTTAAAATGAAGTTCTATTGTCTTTCTAACGGCTGAGTCCTTCTCGTAGTTAGAAATAGTTTCAGGGTGCAATCACGTCGGGCTCACCAAATGTAACGAATGTACAAATGAATCGTTGGGTCAGCAAAAGGCAACTACCTGGACAATAACTGATACTCGTAAAACTGAAATCGAACTGAACCAGTACTACCACTCAGACGTTTAAACTTTTGATCAAATCTTATGAATATAGTGTGATGAGCAGTAATCGACATGAAAAGTAAACTAAGTTTTCACTTCGAAAAACATTCTGCGACAATCTTTAATCGAATGACCCGTTTTGTGATGTTACGTGGGTTTTTTACTCATTTCTTTAACTAAAAATTCCTGGTAACCATTCGTCAAGTGCGCAGTGGCTGGAAATTGATAGCACCAACTGCTCGAACGGATGTTTCCCACGACAAAGTGCTTGATAAGCATTTTACAATAATCATTAGATAACATCCCATGACATAAATTATTATTATCTTGAGTATTTCAGCGTAAAACTGCATGCAGACAACAAACATTATTGTCAACATGCAATATTTGAGTTGCTTTTAAGCGTGTGTATGGCCAACAGCTTTCAAGCTGGTCCAACAGCTCCGCGTACAAAAATTCAATATCTCCAGAATTTTTGTGCGCGGAGCCTTAAGTTGTCCACCATTTGATTGTGTTTGTGGGGCTCTTTAGAACTAACTTGGCAACATTATTTAAATTGACACAAATTTGTTGTTTTATAAAACGTAATAAAAAACGAATATGGTCTTAGGAGCGTATGAGTAACCATATCACCTTCTGAAGCCATATTGGAATCATAGTGAGATATAAACCCTCGCGCTTTACAAAGCAATTCATGAACTAATAGTGAAAGTATTGGTGGAAGAACTGATCCCAGCAAACTGGAAGAGAATATATTACAACATACAACAATTGTTCGAGGAATAATGTTTTTTGAGAGTACCATCGTCTAAAAAATATTCTTATATCTCCATACAATAAGGTTTCATAGTAGTGTGTCGGCATTCCAAAAGGCTGACAAGTTTATGTGGCAAAAAAAAGGCTTCCTTAACGTCATCACCATTCAATTGATGCCTATTCAACATTTACAGTTGTCTCCGACCTGCTGATGGACTTACTACCTTAAGCGGTATTAGCGGTATTCTGACCGAGTCTGCAAACAGAATAACCAACACTAATTGGAATTCGTGCTACCTAAAGGCTGACTGATACAGTAGTTGTTTATAGCCAAAAGTGTATAAATTTATATCCAAGCACACTGCTATAACATTTAAGAAGCTAGTGTATCAGAACGTAGTGGTACCAAAAGTATACTAACAAACTCAATCTTGCAAGATTCTGTAAGCTATCCGACTCGTCTAGCATCTATCTTACGAGATCTTATCGCAGAGATCTAAGCGATTAGAAAGAAATGCAAGCTCTATGCTTAAAGTACTCCAATAATGGGAAGGGTTGGAATATACGTAGACAGCCAATATGCAATAAAAACCATTATTTCGACAGGCAACAACTAGAAGCCAAGCTGAACTGGTTTTGGTAAGCCAAAGCATTGATTTAACCCTAATTGGGTGCAGGCGCATAGCGATATAGACTGCAATAAAAAAAGCAAAGGAAGGCATCACTTTGGGCAACGACTCCACGGAGTGTCAGCTGTACGCTAAACTCCGTCAAGAAAAAGGTTCTTATCTTCCATGTCACCAAGGCAAAACTAAGATGAGATATATCGAGCTGATATACAAATTATGAAATGATATTGCCAGTGTTGTGATTTATCGACACAAATCATTGGCCAGTAGTCTGCCATGCAGCAAAACTGGGAATACCACATAATACCTTTTGCTGGAGTTGCAATACGATAGCAGGGCAGACCAAGCATTTGCTGGACGATATGCGTACAGCTGGACGACCAAATATAGGGATGCTAGAATGGCTCACACTGACTCGGAATCGAACAGGGTAGAGAAAATTATGTTGCTTACATTTAGAAGCGGGTTCTATAAGTAAAGCCAGCTCCAGTACCATCATAATGATGGTAAGTGATCACTTATTCGGTCGTTGTCCAATCACAAAACATGAACCGATCTATCAGCTTTGAGTACACTCTATGTTCATTGATGTTATGATGCTTAAAGCCTAAGTTGTTCCACCTGAAACATTTTGGTTAAAAAGTATAACCAAAATTTTTTCCACAGTAAACTTCCAACTTCAACTTGGTTTTAGCTTCATACGGTTGTCTTCTAAATACAACAACATTGTCAACAGTTGCCACACCTTGCAGTAAGTATCGTAAACCAGTATGTGTTAGGTCGTTAATTGGTTTTCTGTTATTAATATTGCAAGTTGCTAATCTATATCATTGCATGTAGCAATAGCTGCAATTGACTGGAAGGTCAATAGGCCAATACTTGGGGCAGCAGACACACGCAAATGATGCAGTAGTTTGTTAAACAAATAGTCCATTAATATGCACAGTATGTGAAAGTAGATACCATGACACTTACGTTGTCTAACTTAAAATTGCCGCTGTTCAGCATTCCGTTGCGCCCATTCCAAAGGCAGCGACCACTCCGCAAACAAACACTAATTAAATACAGAATAGCAAAAGCGGCATTCCTCACTCAATCAGAGATAGTCGAACCACAAAACATAAAGTACAAAAAAAATATGCCTTTGGCACAGAAAGAGAGGGTCCTTCAAAAAATGCTTTCACTGGATAATAAATAATGCAAAAAAGTCAAAGCCTCAAATTTAGGTGAAGGACGGATTTGCGAGTACTAAAGTTATGGTAGGTAATAAAAAAAAAAACAACAATATATGAGAAAGGGGAGGACAAAAAACTATCTCCCGAATTAAAAGTGGACTCTTTTATTGCACTTCTCTAGTTGGTAACAAAGTTAAATAATTTCTTGGACTTTTTGACGAAATGCACTCATTCTATGTGAAAAGAGATTTTTTGAGTTCAACTGGAAAAAGTGAATATACAAAAGATTAGAAATAAATGAACAAAGGGAAAGCATAAAATACTAACCCTTAGAGAATATTCACCATAGAACGAGCAAGAAACTTGTAAATAAATGTAGGTATTTAATGCAACACGTGAGAAGCTCATTGGCATGCATGTTCCTTGGTTACCAGGGGATTTGTAAATCATTGAAAAGCTTGAAAGAAATACTGGCGCATTGCTTAAATAGTTAAATTGCTACATAGGCGGGACAGAACAAAATAACTTACAGACAAAAAATGTCTATACCTAATGCTAATAGAGTGGCTCTGCGTTAAAAAAGCACTAATTATGCAGCAACACAAGGAGTTTTCAAAAATTAATTTCAAGAATTCCAAAATTCAAAAGAAGGGTTTTTGAATCGTTTTACATAAAAAATGTAGACTGCGGTCGTCTGATGGCGTCCCAAATGAAACATCGCTGTTTTGTATTGAATCTTTTTTTTTAGAGACAAACCCTAGCCCAATTGGCTGATACTGCGACCTAAAAAGATCTATTGTAACGTAGGGTGTAACTAAACTAAGAGGCTTACTAACTTCCTGATGAAGGATAGTATGTCCTTAGTGGCAGTTACGCAGATCTGCCGACCAACATATTGCCTTGTGGAAAATACGTCTCATTAACCAGATCAAAGCTGGACAGTGCCCGGATGTTTCATCCTCCTTTAAGTAGCACCTACATTCCGTGTTTGAGCCCAGATTAATTTTGCTAAGGTAATATCGCAAGCCACAGTTACCTGTGAAAAAGCTCACTAGCTTTCTGATGATATCCTTGTCTAGATCCAGGATTTCCTTATAGGAAAAGGGCCTGATTAACCGTTTGGATTGTCTAAGCGCTGGGGTATTATCCCATTGGGCCAGACGAAGTCTACATTCCAACATTAATTATCGCAGTGGTGGCAGCCCAGTTGACAACACAGTATGGTTCCGGTCCTAAGAACAAGCCCTGGGTAGTTCATCTGCATATTCGTTGCCTGCAATTCCCTAGTGACCAGGGACCCAACCATGTTAATCCCTGCCAGGAATTGCAGTGCATCGTAGCAGCATTTAACCGATTTAGAGCCCATTATGTTGGACTATAGCGCTTTCAGTGCTACCTGACCTGAGGTTTGTGTACCAGACCAGACCTTTATTTTCCAGTGCTGGAGCACCATTATACCAGATAGCACGGTCCAATATTGTTACCTAATGAAGATTGGCAGGGATGAAAGACGTACAACAGCTTCTAATGCACCCGTTATACAAAGACAGGCAATTCTTTGTAGCTTCTGAAGCTTAATTACCGTTGTCCGTCGATATTGCTCTTTTTTCATTTTATTGAGAACATAAAACACGAGTGATACAACTGGCTGTCAAATAAAATATACGATTAAACAGTGAACTAGTCCGAAATTTATGTCTCTTTCGATTTTCTCAAAGTGAATGCTTTGCAGATAGAACGCCGATTGCCGACAGGTAGCAAAACTACTTAAATTGATAAGACCCTGCTTGCTTGGACTAGTAACTACCCTTCTGAACGTTCAATGAAGGTCGTATTGGACGGCTTCAAATCCAGTGTTCACCGCATAAACGCCGGTGTGCCCCAGGGCTCTGTTTTATCTCCGACACTCTTTCTCATTTTCATTAATGATCTCCTATCCGCTATCCGATTAATTATTTCGCTGACGACAGCACTCTTAGCTTTTCATACGAGTTCGCGCTCACTCCACTCCTCCCTTCATCGCAAGTAGAACTTGAACAACAACATATGTTAAGCACGCTAAATTCTGACCTTGACAGCATAACAAGGTGCGGACTACACAATATAGTAGAATTTAACGCTTCTAAACGTAATTTAAAGCCCCAACCTTTATCCATGAATGGATCCTGCATCAAAGAAACTGAAAAACTCGCAATACTCAGTAGTATGTGCGTCAACAACAATGACCACATATTCGCCATCGCTAAGAATGCTGCGAAATGTTTAGGGTTTCTTCAACGTTCCAAGATGTACTTCATTCCTTTAGATCTGGCTACTATGTACAAGGCATATGTTCGCCATAAGCTTGAATTGTTTGGGCAGGTACTACCAAGACCACAATGCACCTACTCGACAGAATTCAAAATCGCGCGATAAAATTTATTGGTGACGTAAATATCACGAAAACAATCGAATGTTTCCTGTTTGTCACTGTTTTATCGCTTTTTCCATAACCGGTATTCAAAAGAAATATCCAGATGCATACCGCCCATCCTCCAACCCAACCGAAACACACATGCCTCAACTCGAGCTCACGGGTCCACCATTAGACCTATCTTCGGACGTATCAGACCAATTCAGAAATTCCTTCTTTAGCTGCACAATAGTGATGTGCAGTGGAATAAATTGCCCGTCTCTGTGTTTCCGCAGTTGTACGATCTGCAGTCATTTAAGACACACGTGCATAGATAGCTCTCCTTTTCCTGTCCTTAATTAACGAACGCCCACGCTGTGCTAAGCATTATAAGGGTGCAAACCCCTTGAGCGTGTGTACTTTAAAAAAAAAAGTGTATCACCGATGGACAACACTTTTTGTAAAAATTTGGAAGAAACCCATAAGAATTTTATAAAAAAAAGTACCCGACTTTCTTCAAATTTTGTACGCATATGTATCTCCGATGGATAACACTTCTTGTAAAAATTTGGAAGTGATCGGGCCCCGAGGTCGGGGAGTACCCATACAAATTTGTTTAAAAAAGTACCCGACTTTCTTCACATTGTATACGCATGTGTATCTCCGATAGACAACACTTCTTGTAAAAATTTGGAACAGTTTTTGTAAAAGTGTTAGATTGATCGGGTCCCAGGGTCGGGGCCTCATACAAATTTTTAAAAAATTTACCCGATTTTCTATAAATTTTATAGATATGTCTATCTCCTATGGACAACACTTTTTTTTTAAATGTTGGTGTGATCAGGCCCCTGGGTCGGGGAGCTCCTATACAATTTTATTTTAAAAATTTACCCGATTTTCTTGAAATGTATATCTCCGATGAAGAACACTTTTTGTAAAAATTTGGAAGGGCCCCAGGGCCGAGGAGCTTTCATGTTTTTCTTTAAAATTAACCAGATTTTTTTGAATTTTTTTACACATGTGTTTCTCCGAAGACAGGACTTTCTGTAAACATTTGAAAAAAGATCGGACCCCAGGGCCTAGTTCGTCCCATATATATTTTTTTTTAAAGTAACCCGATTTTATTCAAACTTTACACATTGTGTATCCCCGATCAGAAAATTTACACGAACATTTTTATTTTATTTAAACTTTCTTTTAAAAATGCAATTTTCATTGATGCCGTGGCATTAAATATTGCCATAACTTCTTAGGCAAAGACCACATACAGTCACGAAACACCGCATAAGGCTTAGCCATGTCGTCATCTCTGAAATCTAAATTAACAAAATTAATTAACAACCGGGGACGTATGTGGTTCTATTATTAATTTAAATTTTAAAACTTCAGACGTTAGTTGTTGCGGCAAGTAGTCAACTCACATACACGCTCACATTTCTTACCTCATTCAATCCTTCCTCCTTTTTCCCAGACGAGAAGCATGATAGATAGTTGATTAACTTTCTGAAGCACATAATACAGATTTTTTGCGTTTGCGTTTTGGAGTGCTACTGAGTTACATGGTCTATTAACCTACAAATGCAATCCTTCGTTCGTAGGGGTGGCAGTATCCTTATTGGTTATGGCCGGTAAGCTTTTGTTTCGAGATTGATTTTCTTCTCACCTCTCTGGCTGAGGAATTGCACCAACTTTTTACCGCGTAGTTTTATTTTCGTCATTAATTATCGAGATTTGGAACGCTCCTCGATTAAAAAAAAACCCTAAAATTGTTTTCAAAAATAATTATTTTTGAATTAAAATCTCACGAATGAACTTTTGAACTTTCTTGTCTCTGTTTTTTGGGGAAATGTTTATCACTTTTATGCAGCCAATGATTTATTTGTGGCAGTCAATGACAGCGACACAAAAGTTGGACGATTTTTTTGTTTAATTATTTGAGAATTTATATACAAATAGGAGTACCTCTTATAAAAGTCATTGCTTTGTAGTAAATAGAAAAACTCAATACAAATAGTTGAGTTTTCAATACTAAAAATAGGTACATATCCGTGTAAATTCCAATTTTGTTTAAAGGATCGTTGTTTTTGTTTAAATTGATTACTGTTCTATAAGTAAAAAATTTAGATAATCATTGCAACAATCACTTTTCGCGGAATGCATTAAGTGCATGAGAGGAGAGCTAATTATAGTGCAAAGTAGTTGAGCTTTAAGAGTGGCACTGTGATTTTGTGGATTATGGTGGTAGTAGGTATAAGCTGAAGAAGTTGCAGTCAATAAAATACTCGTAGAAAAATTGATTAAAAAACTGTTTGAATCACAGATAAGTTATCACTTAATTATAGAAAAAGATCGATTTTTAATTAATTCCGAATTGGACGATCGATAATTCTCTGATTTGAATTTGGGGTTTTTAAACAAAAAAAACTTCAATACTTCTTCGGTCTCCCGACGCGCACAGTCGTAAATCCCAAATCAGACTAGCAATTAGTGAACAAGCGATTAGTAATGCACATGGGCACATTTCCAATATTTCCATGTGTAGTACCTAACCATTGTGCTTTGCAATGAGTGTACCAAAAGCTGTGATGTTGTTGAGAACCAAGAGAAACAAAACAGCAAAATACGAGTACGACCGACCGGTAAACACTAAACACATTAAGTACAGTGTGCCACATTCGCATGTTCCTCTCAAAAGTACATCCATCCTACACGGAATCAAGGTGGAGGTGGGTATGAGAAATATTGTGCTTTGAAGTTTGAACCAACTTGACAGCTATACCTACTATTTGCAGTACTGCGCACAAATCACAATAAAACCCATATAACTTTAGCTGTATTTTATTTGAATTCGAATTGGGAATTTCAACAACAGCTGCATTTTATTTGTCGATCGAGTTCGGAATTCGAATGTCAAAACCAGCCGAAACCAGCCAAACAGCAGGTTTTCACAATTCCAAAGAAGGAATTCGACAGTGCAATTGTTGTTGTTCCTCGGCAAATAAAATACGGCTAACATTGCACTGTCGAATTCCTTCTTTGAAATTTGAAAACCTGCTGTTTCCAAATAAAATACAGCTTTTATGTATTTGTAATGCGATTTAAAAGCCCAATTGTCATTCATTTTTTTTGAATAAATATAAATAAATGTCTGGATTCACACATTTAACACTCATGGTGTCAAAACAGTCTCCCATAACATCAAGATCTGTTAAGGGAGAAATCCGATCTACCGTATATTGGGGTTTTTTTTTTTTTTTTTTAGAAAAAACGAACAACTTGACAGCCACAAAAAAACACGACATTACAATACAATCCAACAAACACCGCGTTCGATTGGACTGCTGAATTAGTAGCTGTGGGTCTATTCTTTTATTCAACCAGAGCGAGTAAAGTTACCCGGAGTACACCGAACGAATGTTGCACGGAGCACGGCGTAAAAGTATTCGGTGTGTACACTGGGTTACTTTACTCGCTCTTACTCTGCCTTACACTGATATTCACTTCAGAGTAAAAAATAGGAAACTGTGTATACACCGTGTCGTGCTCGGTTCACAATAAAGAACACAGTGTACAGAGTAAAATTACCCCGGTTGAATAAAAAAAAAACACTGTGTAAATTTTTGACGTACACTGAAGCCCAACTGTTCCGATCGTACACAGATACATGCTTAGATTGAGACCAAACGTATTTGTATTTAGTAATCAACTAAAGAGCAAAATCCATATAAAATATTTCTGTTTCCTACTACTACATCTTACGTTTCTCGCTCTTTGCGACTTCTTATTTTTTGTACACCGTATTCACATCCCACAAACACACATGCGTTTGGTGTTGGTTTACAGCATTAGTATGCGTAGAGTTGGGCTTTCTATAGAGAAGGTTTTGTATATACACCAAAACCTTCTCTATAGAAAGCCCAACTGTTCCGATCATACACAGATGCATGCTTAGATTTATCCCAAACGTTTTTGTATTAGTAATCAACTAAAGAGCAAAATCCATATAAAATTTTTCTGTTTCCCACTACACCATCTTACGTTTCTCGCTCTTTGCGACTGCTTATTTTTTGTACACTGTATTCACATCCAGCAAACACAGGCGCGTTTGGGCTTGGTTAACAGCATTAGTATGCGTACAGTTGGTCTATAGAGAAGGTTTTGATATATATACATCCAAAACCTTCTCTATAGAAAGCCCAACTGTTCCGATCATACACAGATGCATGCTTAGATTTATCCCAAACGTTTTTGTATTAGTAATCAACTAAAGAGCAAAATCCATATAAAATTTTTCTGTTTCCCACTACACCATCTTACGTTTCTCGCTCTTTGCGACTGCTTATTTTTTGTACACTGTATTCACATCCGCAAACACAGGCGCGTTTGGGATTGGTTTACAGCATTAGTATGCCTACAGTTGGCCTATAGAAAAGGTTTTGATATACATCACCGTCTACGTATACACAAGTCTCTACACTCCACTCATAATTTCCGATTTCTCCATCATAAAACATGCCCCATATTAACATTTATTCAACAGGACTTAAAACCTTTTTTAAAGTCTCAAGTTAATGTCACGTGTGGACAGTTTCAGTTTGACATAAGAATCAACATGTCACGGTTCACGTTCAGGGCACATTTGTTTTTCTTCAGCATGCGCATCAGATGTTTGCTTTTTCATACTGTACTGAACTGACAAAAATAAATAAAAACAAGTCGATTGTGACATTTCGACTGTCTCCTCTCTTTTTCACCAATACGATAATGAAAAATAGAAATATTGCACAATATCATAATGTAGCAAATATACAAAATATTCGATTGTTTCAAATTTTGTGTTTCCAAATCTCAAAACAAAGTGAATATACTTAGAACTACAAATAAACGCAAACTATTTACCCCATTGATGACCTCTTCGCCAGTAATTACTTCGATGTCACTGTAGTCAAATGATGGCTTCCCTGTTCCATAACCTACAGCGCTAGATGATGTTTCCCATGCATCCTCTGTATATTCCGTTGCGGCAAAATCAATTTCACTGCTCATCTTGCGAATATGCGCTTTTCTTCTGATTGACGTTGATACACTTGCTCCAACCGAATCACGATTGCAACTGCGAATTATAACTTCGCGGCACTCTGGAAAATTCCCAGACCCGTCCTTAGAATTTTGTTTTATTCCGTCGCAAATTTGCTTCACATAATCCGTTGACAAATTGCACTGTTGTTGTTTTATGTGCGCTTCCAGCCACAATTCACGACAATATTTGCGAAAAAGATAATTATTACGTCTTGCTTTCAGATAATTGAAACTTTTTTTTATCGAAAACCCGGAGTAGATGAAAACAATGGAAAGATCGCAGACTTGACGAATTGCAGTGCAAGCGAAGAGAGTCAGAGCTGCCATGGAGCATGGACGGTGAATTTGTCGTCGCTGTTTTTAATTTCTTTTTTTTACCTCTTTTAAGTTTCGCTGTGCATAATCAATGTGCGGTTGAACAGGGAGAAACGTCAAAATACAAAGTATGAATGGTTTCGCGGGCCGATGTATTACCTCGTGACACATGACAGCTACGGTCATCGTGAGGGAAACTCGTTGTTTCCACCTCAAACAACAATAATGCTACAATAAAATAATTTGCTAGTGTAGGAATAGTTATGGATTCGCTGAAAGCCATTCATGTCAAAAATTAAAAAATGAATTTAGAACACATGTTATCGTATATGAGAAAACATCTGTTTTTGAAATATCTGATTCTTAAGGTAATATGTGTTCTAAATATTTAGTTTGGTAGTGCATTAGTTGCGGTTTCATTCATAATTTCGCTGATCACAGGTACCAATTTTTACGCCCACCCACACATATATATGTTCTAAATTTTCTCTGCCACCGTCTCGGTGTTTGCAGTGCGACTTTTCTCTACTATACCAAATTTCGGCATTTTGATTTGTGCGGACCACGAAAATGGCTTAAAATAATCCTACAGCATTTTCCTTTCAATTTGGTTCACACTTATGGAGCATTATTTGAACCCCGTATACGTGTACATACACACAAGCAGTAGCATTATTCTTTTTTAAGGTGGAAGCAACGAGAAAGACTTCGAAAATATGGTTTGGCCTCAACATGCAGAACGTGCATCAAAAATACAATTCTACTAATGTTTTTGGTAATTTTCTGTTAACAGAGCTCTCACAGTGAAAAATAATAAGACTTAAGACTTCGGGCGCTCTCATAATAGAAAAACTCAAGCCTTACGAGCAATGGAAAACTTAACACTAAAGACTAACAAGATGTATGGATTTCCAACATAACGAGCAAACATTTTTTTATGTCAAAACCATGATCCATACAATGCAAAAAGTTGACAAACTATCTAACTTTTCTCTCCAACAAAAGCTTTGACAGTTCTTTCTCACAACCGTTGGAAGTTTATTTTGTATTTGTTTTCCTGTACGACGACTATTATTTCTTGGTTCAACTCTTTGCGTTAAATACGGTTTAGTCAACCAACACATCACCGCAATGAATACAACGGATTCTATGGGCTGGGCCCTTAAGGCGTATTTTAATTGACGCCTACAAAAAAATTGCACCATCCAATTCTTTCTTTCCTGCTAAGTTGCTGCTAGCTGTGTTTTATTTGCCGAGGAATAAGGAATTTCAACAACCTTCTTTGGAATAAGAATACCTGCTTTTTTGCTGGTTTTCAAACTCTAATTCCTTATTCCTCGGCAAATAAAAAACGCCTGTTATTAAAAATCGAATTCCTGTTTTTAGTGGCTGTTTTGACAGGGCGCACTATTTTTTTTTAGTTCTAAGTTTTCGCGTTGTCATGAGTTCTTTTATGATATTTGATACGTAATGCAGCTCTCACAATGAAAAAACAAAACTTAAAACATACAGGATTGTATAGATTTCCAACATAACGGGCAAAATATTTTTTCTATTATATGTTCCTCGATATCTATTTAAATCAGTTTGCTACTATCAAATGAATGACAGCGAATATGGCTGCGGCAGTATTTTACAAATTTGGCTAAACTGTCGCGATGCGGTGCAGTGCACTCCAGCTCACTGATTTTGTATTCGCCAAATACTTTACGTTGTTTCTAAGCGATCTGTCAGAATAACGCACCACAAACTATTCGGTTTCAGGCTTAAATTGATTGTCATTTACATAAACGACAAACTGATAGTTCTTTGTATTACACAAAGCAAATTTTCAACCAAAACTATGGTTAAGAAATAAGTTTTCTGGTTTTCGTGTCACACTTTTTGCCAATGGAACGAAAATCAAATCAAATTGACCCGAGATTTTCTCGAAATACGTCATGTCATGTGGGAATTTCTGTTGTTACTAATGTATTGAAGAGAAACCTAACCAGTCTCTTACGTGGTTTTGGTTTGACGTTCTATTTGTACCAGGGTTATGGTTTGTGTTTTAATTGCACAGTTTTGTAACCAACACTGTAGCTTTTCTACCTGTCGGCAATCGACGGATATGGTTTTGTTTACTCAGAAAGATGGCGAAGAGAGAAGCAGACTAATTTCTCTGTTTGTTTTTGACAATTTGGTTGGTTTTGGTTTTGCGTTCTATTTGCAAAGCATTCACCAAAAACTCTGTGACATTGAAAGCTTACCCCATGAATTTGGTTGCGGGTACGGTTTGAGTAATTCCAATGAGGCAGTATTTGAATAAGTTAAGTTCCACAACACAAATAAGTTTTCGTTTTGGGAACAGCCACAGTCATATTAACTGAGTTATTCTGGTAATTTTTTTTATTTTATTTTAATTTTCGTTTAAAATAAAGGTGATCAAAATTAAAAAAAAAATTGATGGCATATCTCCAGTATAGGTTTTACGGTTTTTTTTATTTGGCTCTACTACTACTGGCAAGGATGGTTCGATTGGTCCCATTTTCATTGATACTTACCTATATTACATTTCATTTGTTATCAATTAACCCCTAAAGCTCCTTCAAATAAGTTAGAAAAATGCATTTTTCTGAAGAAAAAAAATCCAAACCTTGGATCACCCTCCTACCTAAAGGGGGCGCTTCTGGAAAATAAGACGGCGATTTTCAAAATCTGCTCAGTTGGGGCTTTAATGGGAGGTCCAAATCTCGAAAACCGTATACTGGAGTTTAGCCAAATTGATTTTTGGCACAACATACGTTAACGCTCAATGGTATTTTAATAAAAATTAAAATTACGATAATGTTTGCTTAAATACGATAAAATTACGCCCCTGGTACGATAATCGCTATCTTTAGGGTTGCGAACACTAGGTAAACTGATTTAAAACGATAATCAACAACAAAAAATGCAATTCGGTTTGGTCATATTTAGTACTGAATCGAGCAATAATGTTTATTTTTATGCAAAACAAATGAAATTTTATTTAAGAATCAAATCCAATTGTAATTTAGTAAATGTTTTAAACAAAAACAATTAAATTTCAAGTGCGATTGCTTTACTCACTCTGCTGTGGCCGTCTTCGCTGTAGTTGTCCTTGTCATTGCCGCTGCGGCTGCTTTTCTTCTTCTTCTTAGACTTGGAATAGCAGGGCATTTTGCAACGACACCGGCACTACACCTACGACACGAGTTGTATGTAAACAAATACAAAATGTAAACCCCTATAGGCGAGCCGATCGCGATCACTATAAAGTAATTTTTTTTCTGTTAAATATTTTATCTCATATTTCTATTTTTAAATCAAAAGTATGAGCATCGCGAGTCGTGACAGGGTCACTGCTGGCGAAGCTGTTCACTATTAGCGAAAATTATTTTAATTTTATTTTTGTTGCTGCTAGGAAATCCCCGACATTTTACTAATTTTCTAATGAGGGTGCGAAATGCTTGTAGTTGTACTCACTAACAGGTAACAGTTAAGTAGCAATTAATAAGACTATAAGTGCTGCCGCTATGCTAGTCATGCTAACATTTTGCCCCCGCACCGCGGTTAGTTTTAGAAAATTTTTATTATCTACTTGATGGCAAACGAGTTGTACGGGTCTAAGATAACTTTTACTAATTCTATACGGATGACTGATCACTGATCGCCACCTGCTTGCACTTGACGCTCCGAACAATATCCAAGCACGCACTATAATTTGGTTAAGACCTGCCTGCTTGAATCAGAGGCAATGAACAATGAAGAACTAATCTGTTTGACATGATTTTCGGCAAAAAAGCAACAGGAGCATAAGAGAAAGCTGAAAGCGCTAAAGGCAGCGAATATTTTTCATTGTTGCTCATCCTCTATACGTGAATAGCAAGCGATCAGCATACAGCACAGCAACATAGGAGTTTTGCTGTATTCCATCTGGGTTGTTGTTTAGCTTTTCGTGGGGCCAAATGAAATAAAAACAACCCATAAAAATTAAAATTTTCATTTAAATTCTCTAATAGGAGATACACACCTTTCGGGCCTCAGGGCCCGATTACCAAAAAAAAATTTACAAAAACTTTGTCCATCAGTGATACACATGTGTTCAAAATTTGAATAAAATCGAGCTAATTTGTTAATTTTTTTAAAAGGGCATCTCTCGGGCCTCAGGGCCCGATCATTCCAAAAAAATCAATGACACACATGTGTTTAAAATTTGAAGAAAATCGAGCTAATTTTTAAAAAATTTACATGGGCACCCCTCGGGCTTCAGATATCAGGGATTTTAATTAACATGGGTACCCCTTATACATAGGAGATACATATTAAACATCTTGTATCTCCTAATAGAGAACTTACATGAAAATTTTAAATTTACATGGGCCACCCCTCGGGCCTCAGAACGCGCCAAAAATTTTACAAAAAGTTTTGTCCATCGGAGGTACACGTGTCTTTAAAATTTGAATAAGATCGGGCTAGTTTTTAAAAAATTTACATGGGCTCCTCTTCACTTCAAAAATTGTAAAAACAAATTTGTCCATCAGTGATACACATGTGCTTGAAATTTGAAGAAAATAGAACTAATTTTTTAAAAAATTACATGGGAACCCCTCGTGCCTCAGAGCCCGATAATTTAAAAAAATTTACGAAAAATTTTGTCCATCACTGATATACAAGTATTTAAAAATTCTAGAAAATCGGGCTAATTTAAAAAAAAAAAACATTTGGGGCCCCACGACCCCGGGGTCTCTAAAACTTTTACAAAAAGTGTTGTCCATCGAAGATACACATATGTATAAATCTGTTTAATTTTTAAAAATTTTATATGGGCACCCTTCGGGCGTCAGGGCCGAAATTTTAAGAGAAAGTTTTGTCTGAACGGAGATTATATTTTGTGGTTAAATTCCCCATTTGGTGGTGAAAACATAGCAGACGCTGCTTACATCGCATCATGTCATTAGCTGACACAGAACACAGTCATTATAGTATGATATGATCTGACGCCGCTAAATGGGCTGTATGGGAGCCCCCCGATCCCGCGTCGCGATCTTTTTGAAATTTTAATTTTGTTCAATGAGGCTGTTCCGAACAGTTCAGAACAGAAAAATATCAGGTTTTCGTGTTCAATGAGAAAAATTTCTGTCTGAGACTGTTCTACTTTGTGTTCAATGACTCTGCTCTGGACAGCTTTTCTGCACCTACTCTTGAGGTAGAACAGATTTGTGAGAAATGTCAAAATCAGCTGATATTGCAAATTGCATGCTTTCTACTTGGCGTTGCTGGAACTTGTATCACTTAACATTCTATCGCTTGACATATGGCTGTAATTTTCTGTTCTAACTTGATCTGACATTATTCACAAATTTGTGCTGTTCTGTTCTGCCTTTTTTCTCATTGAACAAAATTTTTAATAGAAAGAAATTTCAATAAAATCTTGCTTTGTTAAGTGTGTTATGGCGGTTTTTTTGTTTTAGCAATCTGCGGTCGAACGTAGATTTTTTTTCTCGAAAAAACGAACACGAAAGCCGAGAATCTTTTGTTTACATTGTTTTGTTGCATGTGTTTTTGTTGCAGTTAATGAGAAGAGGGGTAAATCTCCCAAAATATCAAGATCTGTTTGAGGGGAAATCCAATATACCGTAGATTGGTTTTTTGGAATAAACGAACAACTTGAAAGCCAAAAAATCCGAATCCTTTCCTTAATATCCTATATTCCCTTATGGGTCCTAGGGCCTCTACTACGCCAACGCGCCATCGCGTGCTGTTCCTGGCAATGACCCTCAACTCTTCCCCAATTGCGGTGACTCCTCCTCAACTGTTCTGCGTCATGAATTTCTCCGGCGACCCGTTCTTCTACCATCCTGAGATAACGGATTCCATTGCATTGAGTAGTTTGCTATTGAGCTGTAGCCTTTTCGGGGTGTATGACCAATCCACTGCCTGTGCCTGCCTATTGGTTCTTTGGTAAAGACGTTCGTTAGAGATACGGTTAGGCCAGAAAACCCTTAAGATGTTCCGTAGGCACCTATTTACGAACGTTTGTAATCTTTTTGTGATAGTAGCGGTCACCTTCCAAGTGCTGCACCCATACAACAGCACAGACTCAACATTTGAACGGATCAGTCGCAGCTTGGTGTTTAAGCTGAATCGCATTGCTTCGCCATATAATGGACATCATTCCAAACACTGATTTTGCTTTGCCGATTCGGCTGACAATGTCCTGTTCGGTTCCACCTACCATCGAGACAATACTCCCAAGATATTGGAAACTCTCTACTCTCTATTCCGGCTGTCCAGCAATGTTAACTTGATTTACTGAGTTGGTGCCGGGGTTGATGATTTTGGTTTTGGCAATATTAATCTTCAAACCCGCAACATTTGCCTCCCTTTCCACATTTGTTGTTATTTGGTGCAGCTCCATAATCCTGTGTGAGAGTAAACAAACGTTGTCAGCGTAGTCCAGATGTAAGAGTCCAACGAATTTCTCCGTTTCCAGTAGATGCTGAAGCGAAGTACATCGCTAATCACAAACAAAAAAAGTATCGGCGATAGAATGCAACCTTGTCGTACCCCACATAGGATCTCGAATTCCTCTGACAGCTTTCCTCTATGCAGCACATGACATTTAGAGCCATCATAGGCTGCTTTAATAATAGCTATTAGTTTATCGGGTATACCTCTCCTGCGCAAGGCGAGCCAGATAAACTGTCTGTTGACACTGTCAAACGCCTTCTCAAAATTGATGAACAGCAGGTACAATGGTGACCAGAATTCAACGCACTGTTCAATAATGAACCGCTGGGTGCTGATGTGGTCTACACAGGAGGATCCAGTGCGGAAATCTGCTTGTTCGGCATCGAATGTATCTTCCAGATGTTCCTTAATTCGGTCAAGTACTACTTTGGCTATTACCTTTGCAACTGCAACGAGAACGCAAATGCCTCTCCAGTTTTCGCACTCCATAAGACTATTTTTTTTAGGGATCTTGACAATCATTCCCTTCTTCCACTCGTCGGTGAAACTTTCTGCCTCCCAAGCTCTCTCTCTACAAGAGGATATAAAAGCTCTGCTGATGTCGTTGGAGCGGCACGCAGAAGCTCTGCGGGTACACCATCTAGTCCTACCGACTTGATATTCTTTAGTGCGTTGATCCTCATCTGAAACAAGTACGGCACCATCTAAGCCTTTCACCGGATGTTAGCTAGAGCGGTGACCACCTGTCAGCTTTTTGGTGATTCTGTAAACGGTTCTGCTATCGCACCTGCTCGCTGCTTCTGAGGCCAGGTTCTTAATATAATTACGTTTGTCACGTCTTACACTACGCTGCACTTCTCTCATTTTGCTTCGATACAGGGACTCTAGCTCGATTCTCGCTGCTGCTGGGGTATCTACAATACGAGCTTAAAGTAGCTTACGTTTTTCAATCCGCCTCTACGTATCTTCGGCGATACTTTCCGCTCCAGATGTGAAAACATCTGCCTTCCAATGTTTTTGGATGGTTGTCGGCAGTGAGCTGCTGATAAATGATTCCCTAATTGTTGGCATACTGAGGGGATCTTTAGCCGGTCGATGTTATACCTAGGCATTCGGATGATATTGCGGATTCTTTGAACTGATGCAGTACGTAACTGGATAGTAGGTACCATAAGGTGATGATCCCGTACCATACCCATGTCGGCTCCTCGTCTGTTTCGGACGTCTAAAAGACAGCTCCTAAAACGTCGGCTGATCGCCACATGGTCGATTTGGTTGGATGATGATTGCCTGTCAGTGACTTTGTGGCAGGTCTCATGCTCAAATATGGTGCCTCCTATGACAAGGTGGTTGGTGTTGCAGAAATCAACAAATCTTTCATCATTGTCATTTCGTTCGCCGAGGCTGTGCTTCCCAATCACATGTTTGAGTCCTTCATTGTCGTTGCCTACCTTGGCATTCCCCCATCACGATGACGATATCTCCGTTCGGGTTTGGTGGCTCAGTGGAAATGCGCGTGGCTACTGAGCAGGAGGTTCGTGGTTCGAATCCCAGTAACACCAAAAGTATTTTTCACGGTGTCCCACCTCTTGCGAATGGGTGACAAACGTTCCGAGAGTAATAACTTGTCGCGGAAAGCTTTTCAATTCGCCGTTCGGATCCGGCCTTAAGTTGTAGGTCCCTTCCATTTGTGTACAAAAATATACATGCACAACACAAATGGTCGCGAGAAGCTAGGCCACTTGGACCGCAACGGTCTTGGGAGACTATTTGGAGTGTTTTGTGATGTTGAAGGAGATATTTTTGAGAGTATTTTGGTAGGCCTTTTGTGATTCTTTATTCTTTTCCTTTCTTTGTGCTTCTAACAAACATAAAACCTAGAATCGATGTTTGTTGTCAATTGATTTAATTTCAATTTTGTATTAAAAATTCACAAACTATCTTTATTTTCAAACGTTTTATTTATTGCAATATTTTGTACAAGCCAAGGGAGAAGCTGAGCTGATATTTAAGCGATAGGATTGATGCTTAGCGTATATCACTCGGATAATGCTGGCTGGCTTATGTTTTAGTTTTTATTTTTATCAGTAAATTAACAGTAAAATCATTGTCTTGTGTCTTGCGATCCGACAATCTTATTAACAAACTTATTATCTATTTACGAGTATTACGAGCCCGAAGGAAGGAAGGAGGGAAAGGCATTTTTTTCAGTGTGCGTTCTTTTGGACAAACCAATGTCTACTCGTATATCTCGACTTCTAAACTTGAATTTGATGGGACTTGGACGCTCGACTTGTGATGGTGTAATTTTGAGAGTTTTTTCTTTATTCATAGGGACATTTTTAGGAGGAGAAGTAAAAAAAGAGGGGGTTTTTCCATTAAACTAAAGCTAATTAAGTCTTTAGACTGAATTACAACCATCCATATGGCGAGCTCCGTTTTACTATCTTAATATTCTATCCACTGGATATGCTCCACAATTGCTAAGTAATCAGTTTCTGTAATTAGAGAGAAAAATTCAGTAAAGAAGCAGCTTAAGTATTTTGTGTTAAAAACAAAGCTTACCAGCCAGCCTACCGGCTTCTAGCTGAACGAACATTTGCCATTCTATGTGATGATGCTTCGAGCGGTTTTGTTGGCTGTGGCTGACCAGGAGGTGCCTTATAGTATTTGGAAAGTGTCTTGCTAATACGAGCCGGCCGTGTACTGTAACAAGAGATAGGATTTTATGATTGGAAATGGCCACTTTTAAGAAACCAGCCAACTTACGAAATAACAACTTGGGATATTTTAGGTTTTTTCTCTTCTTCAGTCTTTTTCTGTTTATCATCTTGACGTTTTCGACTTTGCCGCGTCGAAACGACTGTATCGCTTGTGATCGACGGACTGTCTTCTGTTTTTATTATGGCACTTTTATGGTCGTTTTCCTCAGTTGACGTAACACTGCCGTGCAATGTGAAGCTGGGACGGGCTGTCTCTACATTTTCCAGATTTAAACTGAAACAAAAAGGAAAAGCAAGTTAATTTTCGCTTGAAAAGTTAATCGAACGCGGATTTACATCAAATTAATATCATCTTCGCCTTCTGTTTCCTTTTTAATTTCAGCAAAAAGTTCACTTTCGTCCCTGAGTGTGATTGGTGCAACATCTTCCTTTGGGGCATTTTTGAGTAAAGTTTCCTTCATCACTTCGGCGGCCAACTTCTTCTGTTCTTTTCTATTAGATCGATTACCTGTGGCAGGCTTGATTTTTTTGCCACCCTTTGCTGATCTAACAGCGTCCATCTTCTCCCTTTCCACAGTGAGGGTGATTTTGTCAATTTGCTCTTCCACATCAAAGTCCGAAGAAGTTGGCAAGTTTTTGTTTGCTTCGATTAGAACCTCTTTGACGATACTTCTTGTGGTGGAATCTGCATCGGCGACAGTTGTATTTTGAAGTTCGCCCTGCTTGGGGGAGTCTTTTTTCATTTTGGCCAAAGATGTTACCTGTAAGAAGAGAATTTAAGAAGTAATTGTTGAATTGAATAGAAAACAATTGAAAATTTACCACAGATGGTCTTACAGGATCGCCGCCACTGAGGGGTGGCTGCTTTTGTGCTCGCTCTTCGATACGTTTCTGGGCCGATTTACGACTGTAGCATTTTACCACAGCCTGTGCAGGAATCACAACCATTGCTGTTTGCGTCTGTGCTTTAGGTGATGGTGTCGTTGTTGATAACGATGATGATGACGATGCCATCATAATAACGCTTGACGCCGTTGCCGACGCTATACTAACGTTGTCGCTGGAGATTGTGCCGGTACTGGGATTGTTGTCAAGAACAACTAATGGTTCAGCGTTCTTATGTTGCATTTGGATAGTCGGCATTGGAAACAGATCAGCACTAGTGGACGGTGCCTGAATAACTGTCTTTCGACGTTTTTTAGCCACCATACTAGTGGTGGTGGTTGTTGGGGTCAATTTTTCAATCGCAACTTCCTGCATCTGTTGTTGCTTCACCACCTCCTCCTCCTCCTCCTCCTTATCCTCATCCACCATAAGGAATATATCATCATCGATATTATCACTTGCCGGCATTGTGATGATATCGATTTGCTTTCGACTCTTACGCCGTTTGTGCGTCTTATTCATTGCAGCCCGCTGTCGATTGAGTTTGGCCAGCATCGCCTCGTTGCTGTTAGAATTTTCGGCAATGTCTGGATAGATCGCTGGATCCAGACTGATGTCAAAACGCTGGACAAAGTCATCATCGTCATCGCAATCTGTGTCATCGGAGAGCACAATTATAGCTGTGTCCTCGATGATTTTCGGAATAAAACGTTGCTTCAGCTTTTTCTTTGGTGCATGGTGTCGTGGTGACTCTGCCCGAATTACAGCATCTAGCTCATGAAATGCCTCATTTGTTGTTGTTGAAGCTGGTATTTGCTGTAGCTCAGGTAGTTGTGGATGCAGTGGAATGCCAAGCGTTTGCTGATGTTTTGCTTGTGCCATGTTCTTATGTTCGCCAGGTGGTTCTTCGTGTGGCACTGTTATCAGCTGAACTGACGTCTCAGCGGGCAACTTGTACGATATAGTTGCTGCTAGAAATGGCGGTGGTATCGATATAGTCGATTCATATTTTGGTTCTATGACAGGTGGAGCTTGGGGCGGGGCAAACTGTTCTATAATTTGTTGTGGTTCGAATTTTGTTGCTGACTGAGGCTGCATTATGACGGTTGGCAATAGCAACGGTCCTAGGATCTGTGTAAGATCAGTATCTTGAAGCAAATTCGGATCCGTCATAACCTCGGCGAAACTTGTATTCTTTAATCGGGCCAACTGAAACTCGAGCGTCAATTTGTTCCATGGCCACTTGAGAGCTTTGAGGATTAATTTCAAGAGATCGACATCTCGGATGACATTGCCCAGAAGTATGTTATGGGGAAGAAGTTTTTGCTGGTTGGTTGGTACTGGTGCTGGTAACTGTGGCGCCACAGATTGCCCTATAAATTGGTTGCCATCAGTTAATCCGTCTGAATTATGCTGAAGCAACTGCGTTTTCGTCATCTTCCCAAATTTTCTTCTGCCACCGACGACTGCCTTTGAGGTCGTTGCGACATTAGTCAATGCTGCTTTTAAATTTATCCTCTTTTGTTGCAGTACATTGCAACCGTCACATGGCACTGCATATCCGGCGGTCATATTGCTGTTGGCCATTGGTCCAAAATCTCCAATTACGTATCCACCGCTGGAGTAACTTTTCACCTGCTGTTGATGCTGTTTTGTTGGTGTTGACGTCGTTTTCGGTGTACTTGTCGTGTAGGCGTTCTGTGCCGCTGATTTAGGATTAAATTTACTCTTGAAGGAAGTACGTTTCTTAGAGGCGTGAGCTATTTTCTGTTTTGTATCTTTAACCTGTGGGTCTGTCAAGGAGACATTAGGAACTACATCTTCAGCGAATATTTTCGGTGCTGTTGTCACAAACTCTTCAGTGGTGTTGGTGATTGATTGCGTAAGGACAGTATTCGTGGTTGTGGTGGTGGTGGTGGTGTTGGTGGTGCTGTACTGATTGCAGTTGTCTCCAGGCGCCTGCTGTAAATATCAGAGAAGCAATTGTTTTTATTTATTTCAAATCCTAAGCAGCAGGCACGCAAAACTTACCTGAGACTTATGCACCAGAATGTAATCGGTAAACACCTTCTGAGTGTGCACAGCTATCTTCGTGAGGGCGGCTATGGCTTCTATGTGACGAAAACATGACTTGCACAGAACTTTTGGCAATGGATCGAACTCGGAAACCTTGTGGACATAGTGAGGAAAGTTAATTTATTAATATTTTTTATTTAATTTGGTTTCAGTTGTAAGGAGAGAGATATAAGGTAAAGAAATGTGCGAAAGATCAATTTTGGTACAACTTTTGAGGGCAATTATAACGAACAGGTCAGTTCCAACTTACACGCATTACACATCAGTGTTTCATTAGTTTAACTGACATTCATCGAACACAACTCGATTATAAGACCAATTTCGTTGACACATGCTGGTCCAAAGGAGCCTTACAACCCCATCTCCACCGCCACACCTGTGCACTAATAATGCAACGATGCAACGAACGATTTAGTTAATTCTTTCAAGATCCTTCAGTGGAACTGTAATGGCTTGCGAAACAAATTAAGAGAGATTACCCACTATATGTTTCGCAATAGCGACTTAGGACCAATCAAACCATTAAAGGCACCAATTTAATGTACTCCAGCGAGGTCAAATACCTCGGTGTCATCCTTGATAAAAGACTTAACTGGAATTCTCATATCAAGTCAGCCACAAAACGCGCTACAAGGGTCATATGGGCCTTTACGACAGAACTTGGGCAGACAGCATTAGAAGCTATCGTAGGGCTTTCGCCACTTCAAATCTTCATTAGGAAGACGGCCGCTAGATGCGCTATAAAGCTGCAACTATATAGAATACGAAGTGACTATGTGGGTCACCTGAAAATTCTCAACTCAATTCCCGAAAGAGACATGTTCTGTACAATACCCGACTTTCTGGTCAGGAAGCACTGTTCCGGCAGGTTTTTTGAGGTTGAAATCTTAGACCGTGCAAGCTGGTCTAATGGTGTTTCGGCACTAGGCGCTAGTGGTCTGGTATGGTTCACTGATGGATCGAAGATGGAATCTGGAGTTGATGCTGGCGTCTTCGGACGCTGACGGTCTTCCAGGCTGAACTCCATGCCATAGAGATCTGCGCTAGGATAAACCTTAGTAAAGGCGTTAAGCGCGTGAGAATATATATCTATTCAGATAGTCAGGCAGCACTCAAAGCTCTGTCGTCCAATTTAATGGACTCGTTAACAGCTAAAAGCTGCTACGATGCACTGCAATCTCTGGCCAGACACAACAGGGTTAAGCTCGGTTTGGTGCCAGGTCATCGAGGAATTGCAGGCAACGAAACTGCAGATGAACAGGCTAGGGCTGGTTCGGAATCTGCGTTCATAGGACCTGAACCCTTTTTTGGCGTCAACTGGAGTGCCACCACAAAACTGATTAACTGTTGGGAAGGCAAAATTCGCCTGGCTCAATGGGGCTAAGGCAATCGAAACAACTGATCAGACCCTTCTCATATAAAGAAATCCTGTATCATCTATCTAAGGCAGCATTAGGAAGCTAGTGAGTTTTCTAACTGGCCATTGTGGTGGCCTAAGGTATCATCTTAACAAAATTGGTGTAGGCTCAGAGACAGAATGTAGGTTCTGTGCGGAGGATGAGGAGTCATCCGAACACATTCTCTGTGAATGCCCAGTTTTGGTTTATTTGGTTAAGGAGACGCATATTCAATAAGGAAATATGCTCGGCAGCGGAGTTGAAAAACTCTGCTACTAAGGTCATTCTGTCTGTCATTAGAAAATTTGTATGTCTCTTAGACAATTAATGCCCTATTCATACAATAGATCTTATAGGTCGCAGTGTCAGTCACTTATACTAGGGTTTCCCAAAAAAAAAAAATATGTTTCGCAATAACATCTTAATTGGTGCCGTGCCAGGAGACCGAGGTTCCCAACTCATACTCATTGACATCCTTTAACGGTAATCAAATCATTCGACACGACAGATCCGACAGAGGCGGGTGACTCGCTTCTATTCTTCACCAGAATGTATCTTACAATTACATCTGCCAGCAACCCTCCCCCGATCGCCATCTTGAGACAATGAGTATTTCAGTTAACACTGGAGATTTACTCACCAATGTTTACATACCCCCAGTAAACCGCACAGTAAATGGTTATCAACCATCGCTACTGCACCTTCTCCAGGGTGAAAACAAAATTGTGATTGGGGACATCAATGCCCATAACCCCCTTTGGTTTTCCGCTCTCCCTGAGTACAACCGTGAAACTGCATTGTGGACACATTAGAAGAAACTGACTTTGTCACCTTGAATGAAGATTTTCCCACCAGGATCACCGCTACGTGCTGTATATCACAATAGCCAGCACCTCGCTATTAGGTTCCCTATCACAGCAAGCAGCACCAACGCTTAGCTCTGATCACATCCCCATTGTGATCACAGTGGATAGACCAGACAGCTTTGCCATATCAGAACAGCGAACCTACATAAACCAAAACAAAGCCAATTGGCAAGGTTTTGCTGATTTCGTTGATACAGAATTGCACCAGTTGCCCTATCCACTGAATGCCATATCAGGTGAAAAGACCTTCCGTGAGATTCTAGTTCGTGCCGCCAATAGATTCATTCCCGCCGGAAGAAACAAAAAGGTCATTCCATCCTTTACGCCGGAAGCCCTCCGGCTTATCAAGCGACGCGACCAACTAAGAGTTATCCGGATCCTGCTCAGCTAACAAAGGATATTCAAAAATTGGTTGCCGATCACCGGCGATCCAAGTGGATGAGTCATCTTGAGAACTGCAAGCTAGGATCCAAAAAGCTCTAATCAACGGTCAAAGGTCTCTCTGTGAAATCCTAATCTCAGGGCCTAACCTCAATCAATGGAGTAAAAAATACGCATCACATTTTTCAGGACAATTCGTCTAACAGCCGTCAGCCCACGAAAAACCCATTCGTCCTGTTTTACGCAAACTAAAAGCGTTAAAATGCTACCCAAACCACTCTACCTTCACCGCCCTAGAGGTGCAAGATGCCATAAGAAAGGCTAAACCTTCCAAGGCACTTGGGCCGGACGGGATTTTCATATTTATGTTGAAGAAGCTACACAACTCCAGCCTGGATTATCTAGCTAAAATCTTCAACCTAACCGTGGAAAACCTCACCATACCAAACGTATGTAAAATTGCCAGGATAGTACTAGTTTTAAAACCTGGCAAACCCGCTCACGAAGGATCGTTCTACAGAGCAATCTTGCTGCATTCTCCTACAGCCAAAACTTTAGAGACACTCCTCCTCCCCAGTGTTCATCAACATTTTTGTCTCGCCTTCCATCAACACTACTTTAGGAAACATCGCAGCACTTCTACTGCCTTAACGGAGCTGACGACCCACATTGCGGCCTGTCTTAATCACCGTCGCCCACACAAGCGCACTGCTGTCTTGGCACTCGATTTGTCCAAGCCTTTCGACACGGTTGACCAGTCTACTCTCCTACAGTATGTCCTGAATTCCGCTCTCCCCGACTCTATCAAAAGGCTCCTGTCAGCTTACATAAATGGCAGGAGCGCATATGTGCAATTCAGAAATTCCTACTCAAAGAATCCGAAACTCAAGATGGGAGTTCCACAAGGAGGGGTTGTCTCTCCCATCTTATTTTATCTCTATGTCTCGATGCTCCCTACCCCCTTTACTGGCGTTAAACTGATGACTTACTCTGATGATGATCTGGTGCAGATGTAAACGAGGTCACAAATAGGATAAATTCCTACCTGACAGAGCTATCTGAATTTTGTAAGAAAGAAGACTCCACCTCGCCTCACAAAAATCATCTGCTACGCTGTCCACCTCTTGGATTAAAGAAGTCAGGCTATAACTTGACATTCATATTAACAACCTACAGTTAATAACCCCAAAATATTAGGATTCATATTCGACAACCTCCTTACCTTTTGTATAAGAGTTGTATAAGAGAAGACATCAGGACGTACAGAGACTGCATAAACCCATCAGTCATACCGGCCACCTGGAAACCCGTCACTGTCCGTTCAGCCTCTAATAGAATACACTATGATACAGTCTCTGCAGCAGTCTCCTCAAGCAAGGTTAATAGGGTCCTTAATTTGGAGGGTTTCCTCTTGATCTCGTTTCAGGCCTGCAGTTGCTACAACAACAAGCAACAAGGACCAGAGTATAGGTCCTTTCTCCTCCTTTTTCTTAACGCTCTCTTATACCACTAAATAGTTGGAGTTGTCTAACTCCTAAACGGAGGGACGCGCCGATTTCAGTTTTTGCATAAGCACTCCATGTGATAGTATTAGTTAATATAAACCAAAAAATGGGGAATAATAGTTGAAATAAGAAATATTAGGCAAGAAAAGAAATAAAGTAAGTCTTCTACCTGGTTAGTCTAGTTTTTATCTCAAAACAACAAAGTTTATTAAATGTTAGCCACCCTTTTACTTAAAAAACAATTAGCTTTTTTCCTTACAAAGTGGACTTTTCATACGGAGCTATTTATTTTGTTCCACAATTGTGGCAACCATAGAATTGTGCAGCTAAATAAGAAAAAATGCTTCTTTTTTATGACAAAAACAAAGTTTCAAAGTTATTTACTCACTTTTTAGGATGAAAAATGTGTGTTTAACAATTTAAATACATTATTAAGATAGTAAAGCGAGCTTCTCAGCTCGCCATATGGATACTTGTAATTCAGCCTAAAGACTGAATTATCTTAGTGTGATACGCGTCACGTCACCGCAAGCCAAGTTTTAAAACAAGTATTTAAAAAAAAGTACGGGCGCCACACGCGACGCGCGACACGTGACACGCGTCACGTCATAGCAAGCCAAGTTTTAAAACAAGTATTTAAAAAAAAAATTACACGCTACACACGCGACAAGTGACACGCGTCATGTCACCGCAAGCCAAGTTTTAAAACAAGTATTTAAAAAAAAAATACACGCGCCACACGCGACGCGCGTCACGTCATCGCAAGCCAAGCGCTTACCAATCCCCGTCCGAAGATAGGTCTAATGGTAGACCCGTGAGCTCGAGTTGAGACATGGGTATTTTGGTTGGGTTGGAGGATAGGCGGGATTCGTCTGGATATTTCTTTTGAACAACGCTTATGGAAAAAGCGATAAAACACAAATAGCTGCCAGTCTAGGTATAACGGTTGCCATGCACGACTGCCCTATAACAGCACTAGAAGCTGTTGTAGGGCTTTCACAACTGCTAATCTTCATTAGGCAAACGGCTGCTAGACGCGCTATTAAGCTGCAACTAGAATACGGGTACAAACCGAGTGACTACGTTGGTCATCTGAAAATTCCCTACATTATGGTCAGGGAGCACTGTTTCGGTATAGGAAATTAGAGGTAGAAATATTGGACCGGGTAAACTGGTGCAATGGTGTTCCGGCACTGGACGCTAGAGATCTGGTCTGGTTCACAGATGTATCGAAGATGGAAACTGGAGTTGAAGCTGGTCTCTTTGGACCAAAAACCAAAGTCTCGATACCAATGGAAAAAAGTCACTCGGTTTTCCAGGCGAAACTCCATGCCATTTAGATCTGCGCCGGGATTAACCTTAATAAAGGAATTAAAGGAACTAGAATATACATATCTTCAGATAGCCAGGCAGTACTTAAAGCGTTGTCGTTCAATTTAATGGACTCAATGTCAGTAATCCGGGAATTGCAGGGAACGAATCTGCAGATGAACTAGCTAAGGCTGGCACGGAATCTGCGTTCAAAGGACCTAAACCCTACTGTGGTCACCACAGCACTGAATTGTTGGGAACACAAAGTTCGCCTGGCCCACTGGGTAAGCGTCACGGGGCTTAATTTAATAGGGATAGCATTAGGAAGGCTGTTGAGTTTTCAATAGGTCATTGTTGCTTGTGATATCACGTTAACAAATTGGTGTGGGCTCAGAGACAGAATGTAGATTCTGCTCGAAAGATGAAGAGTCATCCGAGCACATTCTCTGTAAATGCCCAGCATTACTTTGGTGAAGGAGACGCATCTTTCACAAGGAAATGTAATCCAAATTCTGCTAAAGGATCTACTATCGTTCATTATGGAGGTGGTACGTCTCTTAGAGTAAGGACACCCTAAGATACAATAGTCTTTCAGGCCGCAGTGCCTGCCATATTTGCTAGGGTATAAATAAAAAAAATACGGTGTCTGTTTTTGGACAAGTATGTACAGTGCGATTTATCTAAGGATTCGTGTTCCATTAATCGGAGAACGCCCTGTTCCATTTATCCTCCCATGGCGACATCTACCGAAAACTTTTAGTAACAATATTGAATAATTTAAAAGCTTTTTTTTGTCCTTTTTTGTGGTTTGGAAAATATGGTCAGCTTATTAAAGACCGAATTTTGAGGCTATCCTGAAGAAAGGTAGTTCTACTTATTATTAAATTATATCTGGAGTATAAATTTAAAATAAAAAATCAATTTTATATAAAAAAAAACAACCCATAAAAATTAAAATTTTTCATCTAAATTCTCTAATCGCAGAAATTGATATGGGAGCCCCTCGATCCTGGGCCATTTTTTTTTTATTGTAGGAGAAAATCATCGAAACAGACATTTGACATCAGATGTTAAAATTGAAAATGCTCAGATCATTTTATTCTGAGCACTTAGAGCACGCTCATACTCTGAGCAAATAAGAAACACGAACATTTGTCTTGAGAACTCTTTGACTGCTCTGAACTAATTTATGAAAACGCGAAATGACAGAATATTGCGAAAACTTGTTGTTCTATCTGTAAGTTGATATCGACGCAGACGACTGCGCAGCACACACCGCACACAGTCCATAAAGGGCGACGAATATCTGATACCAGTATAGATATTTAAAAAAATGTATAAGGGCCTTGCGGCCGAACCCGGGACCCGATCACTACCAAATCGAAAAAGTATTGTTTATTGGGTATACACATGTGTGTAAAATTTAAAAAAAATCGGGTAAATTTTTTAAATAATACACATGTGTGCAAAATTTCAATAAAATCGGCCCATGGGAAGTGGGTTAAAAATTGATTCCACGACGACCGACAGACGTCCGACATCCGTGCCACGGGCAAGTGAAGTTAATATAGAGAATGTAAAAACCAAAAAACAACCCATCTCTAATAGGAGATGGGTATGTATTAAAATTTGAAGAAAACCGCGCTAATTTTTAAAAAATTTAAATGGACACCACACCGGGTCAGGGCCCGATCACTCCAACAAACTTACAAAAAGTTTTGTCCATCAGTGATACACATGTGTTTAAAATTTGAAGAAAATCAAGCTAATTTTTAAAAATTTTATATGGGCACCCCTCGGGCCTCAGGGCCTCACTCCAAAAACTTTACAAAAAATTTTGTCCATCGGAGATACACATGTAGATATATAAAATTTGAAGAAAATCGGGTTAATTTTTTTTGAAAAATTATTTTATGGGCCCACGACCCCGGCTACCAAAATTTTTGCAAAAAGTGTTGTCTATTGAAGATACACACGTATATAAAATTTAAAAAAAAATCGGGTTAAGTTTTTTAAAAAATTTGTTGAGGCCTGTTTCCAAAATTTTTGCAAAAAGTGTTGCCCATCGGAGATACACACGTGTGTAAAATTTCAAAAAAATCGGGATAATTTTTTAAAAAAAATTGGGGACCAATGGCCCGGGTTCTCCAAAATTTTTACAAAAAGTGTTTTTCATCGAAGTACGTATATTAAATTTGAAGAAAATCGGGTTAATTTTTTTAAAAAAAAGTATGGGGCCCCACGAACCCGGGCTCGGGGTCCCCAAATTTTTTACAAAAATTGTTGTCTTTCGAAGATACACATGTGTATTAAATTTGAAGAAAATCGGGCTAATTTTAAAAAAAAAAAGGTTTTGGGGCCCCAAGAACCCGGGCCCGGGGTCTCCAAAATTTTTTTTTACAAAAAGTGTTGTATATCATAGATACACATGTGTATAAAATTTGAAGAAAATCGAGTAAAATTTTGTAAAATATTTGTAGGGGAGCCCCCCGACCCCGTGGACCGAGGGGCCTCAAATTTTAATAGAAAGTGTTGTCTCCGGAAATACACATGTGTGCAAATATACAGAGTACATATAATATACGAGTATACAGTAAATACAGTATGTGCAAGTACATTTACGAGTGTGCATCGTCAGGCAATTGCAGCCATTACGGCAGCCATTATTTGCCATTGCCATGAACGCGGAACGGTTAGGATCATGGCGTCTGAGGCCTTTGCAGCAATCGTAAACAGCTATACATAAAATAAAGTTTTCTGCACTTTCCAAAATTGTCGAGAAAGGAAATATTTGTCCTTTTTTCTAGGATAGGTAATGTTTTTTTTTTTTTTTTTGAATAATTTACTTGCAAACCGACAGAATACCGAAATTGTGAATTTCGTTTGGAAACAAATGGCAACTAAACTCGTATGCCATGTCGTCGGAATTATATGGGATTTGAATAGAAGATCCCTAAGGATTCTAAGGATACTACTAGGCTTTGGGAAGTGGGTTAAAAATTGATCGCAAGATTCCACGACAGACGTCCGACAGCCGACCGATTTCCGACCGATTTTCGACCGATTTCCGACCGACATCCGTGCCACGGGCAAGTGAAGTTAATATATTTTAGCTCGCTACTAATATAGTGAGCCGCAGTGTAACATTAGCACCGATATTGGTTCTCTGAATATTATGATGATGCATGAGAATTGGCAATGACATTGACGTTTCTGTTCTGACTTCTGTTTCTGTAATTAATGTTGTCAGCTGCTACTGCTATGGATAGCTATGAACTATGAAATATGTGTAGAAGTAGATAGTCATGCGTACAGTTGTGATATGCGTGTAGCTGTAGACTGCGATCTTACTGCGGGTATTTTTGTATTGAAGTCAAAACTGCAACAATTTTCTTTATCGCTGCACAGTGGTACACAAAATAGATGCAGATGCAGAGTGGCAGAGAGATAAACGCGAAATGTCGAACCTAAAGATTGAATTTAATTAAAAGTTAATGTGTTTGTGTATGTTTAGTGTGGTGCGTCTGTATATGTGTTATTCCCGCACCTACACTGACACACACCTAACTAATCTTTATTAATTTCATTTCATTTCTTCAATACAAAAGCAAAATGCTTGTGTAACTGAACTTTATTTTAGGTGCAATTGAATTTCGCCGTTTTCTCTTCTGTGAATTTCGCCGTAGGCAACTAGGTACAACGTAGAGCATACAGGTAATTGTAGGCAGTGCTGCCGTTTAAGATTTTGTGAACGGAGTATATTACCAGGCTTCAGGAGAGTATACGATAAAAATATTATTTTATTTAATCTTGGTAGCTTTTTAAAGACTTTATTTAAAAATGAAAAATTATTATTTAAATATTTCCAATATTTCGGTCATTCGGACAATTATCGAGAAAAAAATATAAATGAAAAAAAAAAATAGCCCAGTGCATCTAGATACAAAAATATCAATCCATTCTCCAGTGCTCTCTCGAAGTACTGAGGATTTGGATAGAAGGCTCCCGAAATTAAGTCGTTTACAATAGAGGCTGACCGAGCGAAATAGTTTCTAGTAAGATTAAGAGCAACGCCATTTTTTATTCGACACATGATGTCTATTGTTGGAATGTTCGCTTCTATACATGCTCTAAGGCATTTCCTCTCAACGACGCGGAATTTTTCCATAGACGAATGACTGATGTTCGACCATATTGGACACGCGTACGTTAAAATTGGTTTTACGAACGCCTGGTAAGAAAGGACCTTCACCTCCCATCTCAGATGGTGTGAATAAAATAGTTTTTTCAGTGCCATAAAAGCAGCTCTACCTTTTTTCACAACGATATTTATGTGTTCATTGTAATACAAGAATGTATCCGAATAAACACCCATTTGCATGCTCATGTTCCGGTGCTCCATTATGTACAATACTGTACTTATGTTACTAGCGGAAATACCCGGCGTTTCCCGGCTGTCCTATCCCACTGACCACCAACCTACTGACCCTAATTGACCATATAAAAAAAGCACTTCACTTTCAGTTTTTCCCGATTTTCCGGGAAACTTTTCTAATTCATCTTTCGTATATAAACCTTATTCGGACTATGACAAATAATTTGGTTCGTTTTTCAACTAGCAGTTATTTTGCCGATTATAGCTCTAATCTTATTGGCAACAAATTAGTATTATATTTCCGGTAAACGAAATGAGTCGATATGCGCTTGATCAACGTTGGAAAATATTAAAAAACTTATTTTCAAAATAGGAAGTCAATTGCAGAAACTTGCCGAAAATGTCGTACAAAATTCGGTAGAAATAAAGAGCCTACTGAGAACACTGTGATTAAGGGTTGTTCGACTAGCATGTCAATAGACAATACTACACGACACAAATGAGAAGCCAATACATCAAAAATGAATGACTGTTTGGTGTGGAATATGGTGCAATTTCTCTACGAAAATGAGCAAGGAGCCGCACTACCAATGACAATCGTTATCGTGCCATGTTAACGTACTTTTTATTCCCTACGATTGAAGAGGAAGGCTTGACCCATATTGGGATTCAAAAGGTCAGCGCCACTGCAACACAGCGAATGAAATAATTGACGTTTAGCGTCATATCTTCGAAAATCGCATTATCAGCCGAAGAGGCTATGTCCACTGCCCACCTAGCAGCTCCGATTTGACTCCGATGGACTTCTATTTGCGGGGAGCCGTCAAAGATAAATGTTATGCTAATCATCCAGTGATGATTGAGGCTTTGAAAGATGCAATTAAAGTGGCTTTTGGTGAATAGAAGTGCTCCCGGGCGCTCGACTACTTGCTACCCACCTGCTCTTACCACCGCGTGGTTGGGGCGTGCTAAAGGCTATAGCCTTCACCCACATAGGGCTATCTCTCTTGATTCTAATGCTTTTCTATTTCATTTTTCCATCCATCGCATCGTGAATTATGGTCGCGAAGTTCATACAAAATTCCCATGGAAAAAACATTTTCAGTTTTACACCAAAAGTTGACACCCTTTAGTTGTGAAAACAAATATTTTTTCGCAAAAAAATAATATTATATAATTATTTTGAATAAGTTTCGATTTTAAATTACTTTATAAAACTAATATAATTGTGATTTGTGTACTATAGTAGTACGGGCAATGGAATAGCAGTATAATACATAATACTACTATTGAAATACTTTCGGTAGCGCTGGTGTAGGTGTTTTGGCGAATTCACCTCAACCCGCCAGACAGAACCTACGATCAGCGTTGCCATTTAGTCAAATGTTTTTTTTTTTTTAGTATATTGGAATAAGTCAAACTTAAAAAGTTGTATTTTTGCAGTTTATATTAAAATTAAAAAAAAAAACAAGCAGAGGCGCGGACAGGTTTGTTCACCGCCAAACATTCGAAAATAAATACTTTGGACTATTTATCGAATTGTTTAATAAAAAATTATTATGACAGCACAATTTCACAAAGGTGTCAAGGATAATTTAATGTTGTTTAAGTTAGTTAATGTTTGGGGACCCCCTATCTAAAAAAAATATCGGATATTAGGGACAGCTAATTCAGTTTAATTATTTATAAGTTGGCTGACGTAAGTGTTGTGAAATATTAAGGGGTTTTAGTCAAAAACTATAGCAGCTAAAAAATGCATTTATGACTAATCTTCTTAAACTTTAATTACCTTTGACGCAAACGCAATTGTGCATATTATGTTAGTTGTGCTGGAAGAACACAAATTTAAGATTGAGAACATGTGTGAGCTTGGTACTGATAATGCCATAGTATACGACTGTCATAAAAAAGGCGTTTTTGCAAATTGCAGCAACTTAATTAAAAATACCTTTAATACCGTGTGTGTGTCATTCGTTATAAGTTGCTATTTCTGTTGCAGCTATAGAATACATTTCAATAGAAATAGAGGTAATGGTTATCGAAACGTACAATTAGTTCTTTCGGCTTTCTAGCCAGCAAACTTCAAATTGATAAATGATGGAAATAGTCTCTTACAGTCATATCTGACTATTTGGTTGTCTATAATATCGGCTGTATTCGTAATTAACACCTAGAGCTTGAAACATACTCGTATTTCGTATTGTGTGAACAAAATGAAAAATCTTTTAATGTCAAGTTTCAGCCAAATCTATCAATGTCAACTAAATTATGCATATTTATGGTTTCTGAAGAAAATTCTGCAAGACATCCAACGATTGAATAAGATATTTGAAAGCGATCAAGCCGATTTCGTAACAGTTTTAATAACTTAAAAGCTTTTAATACTGATTTTAATTGGAAAAAATTGTTAACGTTTATAATATAGCGATTTCATTAAAACAAAATTAGACAATGATCTGCGGAAATGCAGTTCAAACCTTTTTTAAGGAGTTGAATGTGAGCAAATCCGTTTAGACCTACAATCAGAAAATCGTATTACTTAAATCAAAGAAGTTTTAAGGAGTAATAGTTTTTTTTTATAAAATTCATTAAAAAATTGCAGCAAAGTTTATAAATATAAAGATGATAGTGGTGAAAATCCCTTCAAAAAAATAAGATTAGTCGAGATCATCAAAATAGATATTTGTTTGTGAGATGATTTAATCAAAAATCTCTGGACTAAATCCGGAGAATAGGATGGATGAGGAAGCAATTCGTAGCTCAATTTAAGGATTTTTGACATTGTGACTACAAACGTGTGCACCCGTGCATTGTCTTGATGGAACATCTTCGCCAAATGAGGTATATTTGCCGGTGATCGTTTTACCCTTTTCAAGTCAATCGATGTGAATGACACCGCGTGCATAAAAAAAAAACTTTGGCTATGGCCTTGTTGCCCGACAAACCCACCTTTCGCGCCGGTTCACCCGGAGGAACCGACTGTCTTGATTGCTCCTTGGTCTCTGGTGTGTTGTGGTGGATCCACGAGTCGTCCACGATTACGAAACGGCGTAAAAACTCGTTCGGATTGCGGCTGAGCATCGCCAAACACTCCTTCGAAGTGGTCACACACGAAATTCACTTTTTTCCATTTTAGTTAAAATTCACGAGGTTGTCGGGTTCCAATGGCTGTCAAACACAAACTAAATAACGCAGCTTGTTTAAATTTTGACAGGAGTCAACTGACAAATACCTGTTGACAGGAGCAGAGTTGCCCTTTCAGTTAACAGGCGAGAATTTTGAAATGTCATTATAATAAAAGTGAAATTTTGTGCCGTTGTTGTTTATGGGACTCACATTTACTAACCGATTTTTATAAAATATTCAATATAAATTATTGGCTCGTGGGTGAAAGTTATAGACTAAAGTACATTCCCACCACTGGGGTTCATGTATGTGGGTAACGAGGCACCCGGAAACAGCTAGTAGTAAATAAAATTGGAACAAATGCATAAGGGTGTTACATTTTAAGGTATAAAACTGTAATTTGGCAACACCTTTTTCAGGGACAGTTGATTTGACAGATGATAGCTGATTTTTGGACAGTTTGGATTCAATTTCATAATGAATAGACTTACAAAAGAGCAACGTTTGCAAACTGTTAAAATTTACTTTGAAAAAAATGATTCAGTTCGTGAAACTCATCGAGGGCTAAATCCATTTTATGTTCGACATAATCGTCTATCAGAGCAGTAAGTTCGATTAACTATGGATCGCTTTCGCACCACGTTTACATAAAACTAAATGATAATAAGCATTCTGTATGACTCCATATGGCGCGCACCGAGCAGGCTGTGGCTGTGTGAAGAGAATCCAAATGAATCGATTCGTCATCGTACACAATATTTTGGACTTGATCCCACATCTTTATGGAGGATTTTGCATAAGGATCTGGGTTTACATGCTTACAAGATTCAACTTGTGCAGGAATTAAAACCATACGACCATTGATCGAGCTGCCAATTCGGGTAATGGGCTGAAGACAATATTGACATCGATGCAAACTTTTGGATGAACTTATAAACTGCTTGAATGGCTATGTCAGCAAGCAGAATTGTCGCATTTGGAGTGAAGATAATCCACGAGCCGTTGTTCAAAAACCATTCCATCCACAAAAAGTTGCCGTTTGGTGTGCTTAATGGACCGAATCATCGGACCATATGTGTACAAAAATTATGCTGGTGAAAACGTTACAGTCAATATAAAGACATGATTACTAATTTTTATGTGCCTCAATCGGAAGGTATTTAAATCAGAAACATGTGGTTCCAACAAGACGGGGCCACATGCCATACATTGCGCAATACAATTAATTTACTGAAAGAATTAATTGAATTTGATTAAATTAAAAATTTGATTAAAAGAAGTTGATGAACGATTATAATCGAGAAATGGACCTGTCAACTAGCGAACGCGTTCGTGTGATTTAACACCACCGAACTTTGACGGTATGTGAAGTCACCAGATACTATTGAACACTTGGAAGCCAACTTTTGACGCGTAATTGCCGAAATACGACCAAAAAAAGGTGAGAATAATAATAATATTCGGCGCGACAGACCATTGCGGTCCAAGGCCTAGCTTCTTGCGACCATTTGTGTTGCGCATGTATATTTTTGGACACAAATGGAAGGGACCTACAATTTAAGGCCGGATCCGAACGGCGAATTGAGAAGCTTTCCGTGACAAGTTATTATTACTCTCGGAACGTTTGTCACCCATTCGCGAGAGGTGGGACACCGTGAAAAATACTTTTGGAGTTACTCGGATTCGAACCACGAACCCCCTGCTCAGTATCCATGCTCATTGGCGGCCACGAAATGCTGCGAATAGTGATCGAAAATTTGACCTCCAGATTACGATATGTACGCGCCAGCCGCAGCGGCATATGTCCGAAATCATATTCAAGTATTAATGGAATCATTAAATTATCTTTCAAATAAAGTCACATTTGTGGCCAGTAAAATTATTTTTCTGTATTTTATTTAAATTCAAAGTTTTATACCTCGAATTAAAACAATCTTATATGCTATAATATAGGAACAGAGGGCAGAATTCCTGAGAACGAAGTCGAAAGTGACGAAGACTTTTTACTTTATGTACCCATGTACAGAATATATTATGTATTTATTTTTATTAGTATTAAGAAACTGACTGTTGTTATAAAGCACTATTCATACTAATTATTTTTTTTTTATTTATTTCTTTTACATAGTAAAAGGAAGTATAGTAATAATGAAAATTTTAGAAATTGGGATTTTTGCAGATTTACCGATTACCGTATCTCCTGAGTCAGAAAAAGCTAAAATAAAAAATCTCTGTGTGTCTGTCTGTCTGTGTTAACTCTACAGCCTTATATTTAAGTATAATTATAAAAATAAATCGGTAGTGGCAACACTGTCTACGATGCCTCAATACAATCTCTCTCTATCGTAAAAATGCAAATCCAACGGCTGCTGAAGTTTCAAAAGTTTTCAAATTGCAAACACATAAGACGTCAACACACTTTCAACTCAAATTCCACCAGTGGAATTGAAAGGAGAATGTAACATGGTTTGTAGTTATTCGTCCTGTCTGCTCACAAAAACAAAACCAACCCACCTACCCCACCACCCGCAAGGAAATACCAAATCGAACACTCACCAACAAATACAGATGCTTCTGGATTTTATCCTTCAGCGAAGGTGTTTGCAGAATATAAACACATTCGGGTATCGCGTTTTTCGTCATGGTATTCGCCGCACACACACGACACAGATAATCCAAATATGCTTCTGATTCCATTTTTCTCGCCATCGTCCGCTTATATTTTTTCTGCTATTCGGTGTCGGTACTGCCTTTCTGCTGCTGTCAACGTATGAAGAAGTGTGATAGTTGGTTGGTTCTTCGATTGTGGCGAAAATTAAGTAAAGGCGTTTTAAAGCGAATTCAATGTACAAAGCTCAACTGTTTAATATAAAGTGATTTTAATTTGTAATTTAATTATTTCACTCCTTCCAACTGAGAGTCGAATGTGGATTTTACTTTTAAATCAAATCCAAATCCAAATCCAACACAAGTTGTTATTCTCTCTCGTACTATCAAAAAACCACAGGCAAAACACAATGGACAACGCGAACACACACTGAACAAGAACTGCCACTGAGTGAACATTAATCGAACAAACAACGATATAAAAGCATCAGTGTGTCTAGCTGGGCTGCATTATGACGCTGAGAGTAATTTTTACACAAACACACAACAACGCATACCAAGATAGAGTATTGGTTTGCATTGTGTTAGCTTACGCTTCTCTCTACGAACACTATTGGGTTAAACACTAACACTAAGTTCCCTATTTCTTGCTTTTCTGCTTTTCTGATAGCTCCTGTCAAAAAATTCGAAAAAAGTACAAAAACGCAAAAAGTAGAAATACAAGTGGTTACACAGTCGGGGAAAAGTGTTACAATTTTGTAAAGGGACCTCTTGATGCCATCATGAGTGTATCGAAAAAACAATGCGATAAAAGAGATCTGAAGCTTATGTAGAGTTCTTTCGGCTTAAAATAACTCAAATAATGCATTGTCGTTGTTTTGGTAAAGAGTAAGAGGGGAAAATATTTTATTTTTAAAGTGAAACCTCTTTAAGCGCGATGGGAGTAAAATTTCAAGGTTGCAGCGTTTTATGACTTCATATGCGAAACGATTTTGACGTAAAGAACGCAAAATGGTACATACTTGGCCAGAGAAAAAAAAGAGAGAACTATGCTATATTAGGTTTGTTCCCATACTTTTTGTAGTAAAAATTAACAAAAGAGAAAATAGACATAAAATATCTCATACGAAAAAGTATGGGAACGCATAAAACCGCAAAACTGTCAAAATCCCCTACGTCAAAATTTCTGATTTCTCGTTGCCACAGAATTTAATGGCATACAAGAGATCATTTTGAAATGGAAATGAAAATTGTTTTAAGCGAACGTGTGTACGTTTGTTTGCCGCCTCGTATATCTCGGCTTCTACCAGTTAAAATTTGATGGGACTTGTTTTAAAATGATTGGTTAGCGCTCGGGTTGAGATGGCGTAGAAAATGTAGAAAATTGAACAGGCTTTAATACTGCATTTGTCAAAAAAAAATTATCCGAGAGCATTTTTTGAAATAATCGCGTTTGAGAAAAAAAATTTAAAAAAAAATTCGTTTTCCACGAAACGACGTTTATATATAATGGTTTTAAGAATTTAAAAAAATGTACATTGTATGATCTTAGAAATTTAATTCTTTAAAAAAAAACCAACAGTGACCTTGTAGCTAGAAATGTTCAAGAGTTACAGGGTGTGAATTGATGTAAGGTCAAAAGTAAATCTCTTCGCATTAAAACGCTACGTACACCGCAGGAGGAGAAACCGCCCCCTCCCATACGATTTTTTTCACGAAATGAATCAAGGAATCATCCTTTTAAGTATTTGCCACCTTAACGGATACACCCTGTATATCTATTTATATTATTCTAGCTGAAATATCCAGCGTTGCCTGGCTTCCCCCACCAACACAAATGACCACCAAGACCCTTCAAGACCCACCTTGACATACCCCCCACACCACATATATCAGCACTATAATTATTATGTTAATTTTAATTTTTTTTTTTAAAAGGCTTAGCCACCTTATTGCCGTGGGGCAAGCCATTCAGGGAGTTGTCCCTTGGCAGTAAGTTAAGTTTATGTAAAAAAAAAATTTACGGTCTTCGCGTCAAGCCATCCACCACGTCAACCCCCTCAACACCATTACCACACTAATAACACACAAACATCCAACATCACAAAGTTTCAGTTATATCGGATGAACGGTCTTCGAGTTATGCACGAACAGACATACAGACATACAAATATACAGACATACAAACATACAGACATATAGCCATACAGACAAGGTTTAATTTTTATAAAAAGATATACACTGGTGATGAAAATAATAGGTAACAGGGCTGCAATGAACTGGCAGCACTGATTTCTCCTTAATTTTACTTTATTTTACATATTAAAAGGAGTTATAGTAATCATGAAAATTTTCGAACTCGGAATTTTTGCAGATTTACCCCTTACCGTATCTCCTGAGTCAGAAAAAGCGAAAATAAAAAATCTCTGTCTGTCTGTATGTCTATCTGTCTGTGTCCACTCTACAGCCCAGATCGGGATGAAAATTAATATTAAAGCTTTTTACATAAATTGTAAGGGGTCAGATGATTTTGACGGAAATCTGACAGTCGGATGTGACAGTTTTGCAAATAACTCTAAAAGTATAGCACTTAGGAGAAATCTGTCAAGTGAAAACGAAATTTTAACAAAAAAAAAAAAAAACAAACATAAAAATTTAATATACATTTACTGAAAATTTCGGCCCGTCCGTAAAAGAAAGTCTTGTTGTGGCCACACCTCCATTTTTTGTTTGTTTTGAATGGAATAAGCAACATTATATTTATTATTATTATTGTGTTGCCGATCTTTTGACATGCGGTAAGTTCTGTTATTTCTTATTAGTTGAGTGTAACAGGTCAAATGCTAAGATCAATTCCGTTTACGTGTGATTGAAATGGTAGGTAGTTTTTTGTGAAATTTTTCATTAATAGTTAAACGAAAGGTAAATTAATTAATGCTAATAGCAATAGTAAGTAAAATTAAACAAAAATATTTTTATAAGCGGATTGCTGACGGGTCAAAACATACACTGCAGTGTTGAAGAACGTCACATCGTTCTTAGTCTATGGAGAGCAAGGAAAAAGCCTAAAATTCATTGCCGAGGCACTAGGTATGTCTGTGAATTTCGTCGCACAGCCTTTAAAACCAAAACCATAGACGGAACAAGAGGACAACCAAGGAAAACTGGCTCAAGCACAGACAATCAAATAATTCTACTGTCAAAAAGAGACCCATTCAAATCTTCAAAAACCATTGCAACTTCAATACGTAATGTTATCAGTGCCCCAACTGTAAGAAGAAGGCTACAGGATAGTAAATTACCTGACAGCTAAGTCCCGTTAATCAGCAAAAAAATATAAGGGTTAGGAAACACTTTGCGGAAAATTTAAGAAGCCACACAATTCACAATTTTAAAAAAAATTTATGTAGCAATGAAGCCAAAATTAATCTCTTCGGTTCTGATTGTAGAAGGAAGGAGTTTCACCCTCATTGGTTGATTGAGGGAACACCAGGTTTTTGTGCTGCCATGGCCTTCGCAGTATTGAGAATTTGTGGGCGAAACTAAGGAAGTCCTAAAAGGCTAAAGGCAACGGAAACGTTCCACAACAAAGTTGACCTTTGTGTGGCGATCAAGAGACACTGGAAGGCTATTCCTGTTTAAAAATGTGCCAGAAATAAATAGCATCAATGCCCAGGTGGATTGGAGCAGTCATATAAAACAAGGGTGGTTATTCTGCATACTAATTTACTGTTGTAATATGTATAAATAAATAATTAATTAATAGCACTAATTAATTTTTACAGTTATAACGTTTAAAATATAATTTACCTATTACCTATTTACCTATTTGAGCAACTGGCTTTTTATATAAATTCTCTATTGTATATAAAAATCACACAAATTAAAATAAAAATAAAAAAAATAATAATTTATAGAATAACTGTAAAAAATTTGTTTTGTTTGAGAAAAGAAAATGATTATTTTAAAACTTTCAAAAACCTTCAGTTTAAATGTTTTAGCTATTATTTTGATCACCAGTGTATATAAGATAGTAAAGCGAGCTTCTCAGCTCCCCATAAGGACTCAGTCTATACACTGAATTAATTTAAAAGCTCAATAGCAACCATTTAATTGACAAAATTCGTAACAAGTTTTTTTCTGTGAGAAAACGTTTTTTTTCTTCTTATTATTTCTTAGTTTGTTTGATAAAAAAACTTTTTTTTTTTTAAGAAAAACTCTTTTTTTAAAAAAAACTTTTATTTTTATTTTTAAAAAACTTTTTTTAATTTTTTATTTTATTTACACGCGCCTCACGCGTCACGACCCATTAAATTCTGACTGGTAGAAGCCGAGATATACGAGCTCCTATCTTAAACGGTCCACTACAATAGACACACGAGCTAATATATTCTGCTATGCGATTGACTACACACAGCCGTGTATGAATATTTCGGTGGAATTCAGTCTTAAGTCTAATTTATCTTAGAAGCCTAATAGTATGCAACGTTAAATGTAGGACTTTCATTCATAAGCGATAGGTCATTCAGTAATAAGCGATTTCTGAAATAGACTGAAAAAACCACATTTTACTTTGGAAACTTGTGGGCTTAAAAAATCGATAGCGATGCATATATTGAGTATTTTGTTCAGTTTTCTCAGGGGTAGTAACCGCTATGAATACAAAAATTACGCCATTACATTTTGACTGGTAGAAGCCGAGATATACGACACGACAAACAAATGTATAAACGTATAAACGTACAACCGTACATCCGTACATCCGTACATCCGTACATACGCACATCCGTTTAAACGTACAAATGTACACACGTTTCCATCGAATGATTCGATACCATTTATTACATTTCTTCCTGAAAAATTACATCTGCATATAAATAATGATCAACAACAAAAACTAGAGCTAGAGTTTATATTGGCGAATTGACAGATTGTGTTGATGTTAGTTAAAATGGAAGCAAAATTCTACATTTTCAATTCTTAGGGGCCATATTTACAGTCGGAGGATTTTTTGTTTAAATTCTCTAAATTAATTTCGCGTGCGCGTGGATCTGTCTGTATGTTTGTTTGTCTGTCTGTCTGTCGTGAAACCTTGCGATAAATTTATAATTTCTTTAAAAATTTACCCGATTTTCTTACAATTTTAAACAAATGTGTTGACAACACTTTTTGTGAAAATTTGGAAGTGATCGGGTCCCAGGGTCTGATGCTCCCATATAAATATTTTTAAAAATTAACCCGATTTTATTCAAACTTTTCACATTGTGTATTCCCGATTAGAAAATTTACACGAAAAATTGTAATTTTTAAAGATTGTTTTTTTTCATATTTATAAACGTAGATAAATCCACTATTGGACTCAGTGGATTAAAGATGTATCCACAGATAAAAATGGAGACATAACTACAAAGCTCGGTTTTGTTGTTATGATATGCAGTAGAGTATTGCCAGATAAAAGACTCCCAAAAGACTTAGAACACAGAACAGATGTTTTCTCATATATGATAACATGAATGCCATGAATGCATTTCAGCGATAACTCCATAATTTTACTCACACAAGCAAATTATTTTATTGTAGCATTATTTTTATTTCAGGTGGAAACAACGAGTAACACTGCTGTTGACTGTACGTATTCCAAAACCTTCTCTATAGAAAGCCCAACTCTACGCATACTAATGCTGTAAACCAATACCAAACGCATGTGTGTTTGTGGGATGTGAATACAGTGTACAAAAAATAAGCAGTCGCAAAGAGCGAGAAACTTAAGTTGTGGTAGTGGGAAACAGAAAAATTTTATATGGATTTTGCTCTTTAGTTGATTACTAATACAAATACGTTTTGGATGAATCTAAGCATGTATCTGTGTACGATCGGAACAGTTGGGCTTTCTATAGAGAAGGTTTTGTTCACATCCCACAAACACACATGCGTTTGGTATTGGTTTACAGCATTAGTATGTGTAGAGTTGGGCTTTCTATAGAGAAGGTTTTGTTACTAACCCAAATACGTTTGGTCTAAATCTAAGCATGTATCTGTGTACGATCGGAACAGTTGGGCTTTCTATAGAGAAGGTTTTGCCCTGGTAAGGTTCGTTCGTTCAATTTGACATTTTATTTGCCGAGGAATAAGGGATTACAACAACAATTGCACTGTCGAATTCCTTCTTTGGAATTGTAAAACCTGCTGTTTTGCTGGTTTTGGCTGGTTTTGACATTCGAATTCCGAACTCGCTCGGCTAATAAAATGCAGCTATTGACACATTGGTCTGTTAGGTTAAACTGACAGCTACAATTTTTGCAAGTGAATTAAAGAGAATTAAAGCAAAAACTGCGCAGCCTGTTTTTATTTTCTGCATTTTTATCTGATAGAATGCGCTGCTTTGGCTGCAAAACTGAATTTTTGACCGACTTGCTAAAAAAAACTTCGCAGCGGCTTAATTCCTGACCGCACCCATAATCTTTTAAAGAGCACAACTTTCTATCACCAATGTGTATTTTCGATTCGGTTTTGTGTGATATACATAATTTAATAATTGCTGTTGCATTGGCGAAACACATGGATGTATTTGCGTAGAGCTGAATTCACTATAATAAAAAAATTGATTATGAAATTTTGCGATATTCTGTATCAGTGTGTGTTTGTGATCGGGAGAAACGCATAGGTGCCACGATTTCGATTTTTTTTTCTTGCGGCGATATGTTTGTGTGTGTTTGGTGATAATATTTATACTTTCCGCATCCAAATAATAACGTAGCTACACAAGAACAAGTTTCTCTCACAAACACAACTGCATTAAGATGTGATTTTTAGTAGAATGGTGCGTTTGAGATAATAAATAAGTATAAGACAAGATACATTTTTAATAATGTCATAAATAATCTTATAAATAAACTGTTGGGTTAGTATTAGGATATGATCTGAGTGGTTAAACTAATATCCATAAAAATAGTTAGTGATTGAGAGCATTGCAAAAAACAAACACATAGCAAAGACATGAAACCGCACAAAAGTATTCGTATGAGAGAGCCGCGACTTCAACGCTCATGGTGTTAGGCTGGTGACGATTTTTTGTGTGTTTTGATGTGTGGGTTTTCTTCCCTCAGAAAAGCCAAATACATGCACGGTAAGTTTGCCATTGTAGGGTATACTAAATACATAGGCATTTAAAGGAAATCTGTGTAGGGCGTGTGCGAGACTGGATTTGCTGTTCTTTGCATTGTTTCAAGTTGGATACTTTTGCTGATTTCTTCTTTTTTTTCACGCAGATACACAGCAGGTTTGTGTCCCGAAATTAAATTCCACCCACACTATTGGTTTTGATTGTGTGTGTTTTTATGAATATGCGATTGAAAACTTCCTTTTTTTTTTTTTTTTTTTAAGATTAAGATATTTTTTCAGAAGTGTCGGCTCAACAATAGGGGCCCGACGTATTTACATTGTCTTTTTTTTGTATTGCTTATTACTAAACAATAATTTTGACTACTTAATCTACTACATGTTTTTACTTACAGGAATTTAATTTTAAACAATAAATTTTAATATAAAATAAAAATGAAAAAAATATAAGACGGGGTATAAACAGGGCGATCTTCAGCCTCTGTAATGTTGATTGCTGGCCTTCTCGTAGAAGGAGACGTCTTGATTATTAAAGATGTCGTCGAATCTTGCATCTGTGAATCCTCTGATGTGTATGTACCGGTGACTTGGCTCGATTTCTTCGCTTCTCAGTCCTTGCATCTCAGGACTTGGATGAGTTTCCAATCCGTCGACGAATTTCCTCGCCATTTGGAACAAGTGGTCGGTTATTGGCAGCAGACCTGCTGCTTCGTAAAGTCTTGCAGTCGACACAAACTTATAGCTGTTTGGCACCCTCCAGAGTCCTGTACAGATCCTTAGTACCTTCCTTTCAAATAGGGAGATCTTCTTCATCGTTGTTGGTGAGACGGTGAACCATATGGGATAGCCATAGGTTATCACTGGCCTGATGAGCTGCTTGTAGATGAGCAGCTTGGTGTTGTTGGACAGTCCGTTTCGTCTTCTTTGTAGCGGGTGCACCAAATGAAGAGCGTAGTTCGCTCGCTTTTTTCATTGTTTTATCGATGTGAGAGTTAAACTTGAGCCTCTCAGTAAAGTTGATTCCCAGGTACTTAGTCTCTGACTTGATGTTTATTGTCGTGTTATCCGGAAGGGTAATTTTTAAGGCTCTGCACCGACTTGCGATTTTTCTTATCCTTGTTTTGGTTGCTTGTACTCGGAAGCAGATGAGTTCCGTTTTGTTGGCGTTGATCTTAAGTCCCCACTTCAGATAGTACTCCCAAAGATTTCGGAGGTGTTCCTCCACTCTTCGGGCAGCTATCTCAGGAGAGCGGGAAACGGCATACGTGATGGAGTCATCCGCGAAAAGCATGGTCCTTGTTCCAGCTGTATTGGTGGGTTGATCCGCCGTGAAGATGCTAAATAGGACTGGTCCAAGTCTGGAGCCTTGGGGAACTCCGGCTTTAATCCTTTTCCTTGTCGATAGGCTGCAATACACCTGTACAAAAAAGACCTGTAGAAAAAGAAAATTTTTAATTATTTTCACAATATAATTGGGGAAACCAAATCGAATAAGTTTGTACAGAAGCCCGTTTGTCCAGACGCTATCGAAAGCTTTTTCGATGTCTAACAAACAGGCTACTGTACTACTTTTGACATTCAGTCCTCGAGTGACGTCACTGTGAAGCTTTATCAGAGGGTGCATCGTAGAGTGCTTTTCTCGAAAGCCGAACTGAAAGGAAGGAATTAGATTTCTTTCCGGCTACCTTCCAGTTGTCTGGAAAGTATCCATTGTTAAGGCAATTGTTGAATATGATGGTTGACATCAAAATTGCCATTCCCGGTAGTTTTTTAAGCAGGAAATTTGAAATCCCGTCAGTGCCCGATGATTTTTTAGAGCTTCCACTCATAATTAAATCACTGACAACAGCTGTCCCTGTAAACATATCCACGTCTACGGGTGCGTTTGCGGGATTGTCTTCGCTGAATTGCACTTCAAAATTTCTTGGGGAAGTGGTGTCTTCCACACGAGTTTCAACTTGCTCTATGAATTCTGGAAGATGAGTTGGTGGTCGGTCTATAAAGCTCCTTTCGAAATGACAGGCAAAAGCTTCGGATTTTTCAACAGAACTGGATGCTACTTGCTGATTGAAAACTTCCTTGCGCACAAACCTTCTCTATAGAAAGCCCAACTGTACGCATACTAATGCTGTAAGCCAATCCCAAACGCGTCTGTGTTTGTGGGATGTGAATACAGTGTACAAAAATTAAGCAGACGCAAAGATCGAGAAACGTAAGATGGTGTAGTGGAAACAAAAAATTTTATATGGATTTTACTCTTTTATTGATTACCAATGCATAAACATTTGGGATTTTTTTAATCATGTATCTGTGTACTTTCGGAACAGTTGGGCTTTCTATAGAGAAGGTTTTGCTTGCGTTACATGAACATCCCATGTGTAAAACAAGAGTTCAGAAAGACGTTTTACTCAATGAAACATAAGTGCAGCTACCAAAGAATTTCTCAAACTACAGGGTGGCCCAACGTCGGTTCAACTGTTTTAAAAAATCTGTATCTTTTGTGTTTTTTTGGCATACAGTTTTTTTTTAATTATATAATGGGTACTGTATATAATTTATGATTATCTATCAAATGAATTTAAGATTATCTATCAAATTAACACTATACACAATTTCAGTTTAGTAATAATAGGTATCCATAAAAATACCCGGTTTGGCTCTACAACCTGGGTCCGGTCATGGCCTTCTGCAAAAAGTCTCCCCACCAGTCCCGATTTTGAGCCGATGTCATCCAGTTTTGCATTCCTAAACTCTGGTCTACGCCATCCTTCCACCGTAGGCTTGACCGGCCTCGCTGTCGTGTTCCATAAATCCTACCGCAAAGGACTTTCCGAGCATGATCCTCTTCTCTCATGCGAGCAGGGTGTCCTGCCAAACGAAGACTACCGAGCTTAATTCTCTTCACGATGTCGATATTGCGGATACGCTGGTAGATCTCACCATTATAGAATCTCCGGTATCGTCCTTCCTCACTTACGGGGCCAACAATTCTCCGTAAGACTTTTCTCTCGAATGCGGCTAAATGGTAAGAATGCTTTTTGCTAAGCATCCAAGTCTCGAATCCATATGGAAGTACTATGGTATGACCATTCTCTTGTATACTAGCAGCTTTGTTGGCTTTAAGCAACCGTGCGCGCATTTCCGGTTCTATGCTGTTATCCGCTGCTACAGTTAACTTAAGATCCCTTGCACTACCGCGCTCCCCTATTTAAATTGCGGGACCAATTTTGGATCTTCTGCTCGCAGACGTCGCCACCATGTACACCATGTGCTTTCACTTAGGTGCCCCGGATTTCGTGCCGCCCGCTCAATCTGGATAAAAGCTTCCTGCACAGCTCTTGGGTTTCTACCAACGATGTCAACATCGTCTGCGTAAGCCAGTATCTGAAGGACTTAAGAAGGATTGTTCCTCTCGCCGTTTCGTCAAAGTCTCGGATCACTTTCTCCAACGCCAGGTTGAAGAGGACGCAGGCCAGACCATCCCCTTGTCGGAGCTCGTTACAGATGTTGAATGGGCTTGATAGTGATCCGTTTATTTTTACTTGGCTTATAATATTGGCCGCTCAACCTATACAGTCGTGTCAGTTTATTTGGGATACCGAGTTCTCTCATGGCTTTATAAAGTTCTACTCTGGCTATGGCTATTATAGGCGGCTTTAAAGTCTATAAAAATATGGTTTAGTGAGTTCTGAAACTCTAGACATTTTTCCACCACCTGCCGAAGGGTGTAAATCCTGGGATGGCCTGGGATGAAGCCACACTGGTATGACCCAATGATGACTTTAGCGTATGGGGCGATCCTGTTTTGAAGGAAAGAGGAGAAAATCTATACGCGGTACTCAACAACGTTATACCACGACAATTACTGCAGGTTGTAATATCTTCTTTCTTATGTATGTGGCACAGGATGCCTCTTCGCCAGTCTTCTGGCAAAGCTTCTTCCTCCCATACTTGCACAATTATTTCATGAATTGCTTGGTGTAATGTGGGTACTCCAATTTTTATTAGTTCCGCTGGGATCCCATCAGATCCAGGGGCCTTATTATTTCTGAGCCGATTTATCGCTCTGCTAACTTCGTCTATGCTTGGTGGCGGCAACGTAGTATGATCTTTGGTCATTGGTGGAGCCTCCAATTCGTCAGTTAGCTGGCCTTTTAACAACTCATGAAAGTGCTCTTCCCATCGCCCATCGCTAAGATGTCTTTGAGATCGGCGATCAGATTGCCCTCTTTGTCTTTGCAATGTGTGTGCAACGCGGTGTATATTGCATCATACCGCGGCTCTTTGGTAGAACTTCCGCGCCTAGTGTGGTCCTCGCTCTTTGTACTGTTCCAGATCATGGACGAGATTCTTCTCTGAGGCTGCTTTCGTTCGCCGGTGAACTGTTTTTTCATATCTTCTGAACTCTTTATATTCATCTTCTCGTGCCCGCGTTCTATGAGATTGTTGCTCGGTGTACGAAATATTCTTACGTTCAGTCGCTAGGTTACATTCGTCATCGAGCCAGTCGTTCCGATTGCTACGACTACTGCCTAAGATGAGTCAGCATTACAATGACAGTATTCTTAAGGCGTCTCCATTTCTTCTTCTACGCCCGACATCTCAGCCCCAGGACTTACTCTCCGTGCATTTAGGGCGAGTCCTATCGCTTGACCGAAGTTACTTCTGGTCGCTTCGTTGCGAAGGGCAGCCGTGTTAACTCGAATCTGATTCGCGGATTCACACTTTCGTGATGATGCAATCCGTGCTCGGAGCACCATACCAACAAGATAGTGGTCCGAGTCGACGTTGGCACCTCGGCTTGTTCGTACCATCATCAGGTTCGGGTTGTGGCGGTGGTCTATCAACACGTGGTATATCTATGTACGAGTGACTCCATAAGGAGATACCCAGGTGGCTTTGTGGATATTTTTAAATTTCTTAAATCGTTTAGCCGTTTTCGTTGTCGTGATCGTCATCGTTTATCAGTGTATCCGAGGTTGATTTTGGGTTCCGTAATAACAATTTTTTACGGGCGAGGTTATTGGTCTCGCGCCAACCTTACTTTGAAGGAACCAGCCCGATCATTCAGCTTTTCCTGTATTGGAGGAAAATTACAGGCGGCCACCACGTGGATGTTTGATCGCACTTCCCCCAGTCAGAGATAGTTACGGCCACTTGCAATTCGGATTCATTTTGTGTTTTTGCTCCTATTCCGCTGATGGCTGACCGCCATCTTAATAATACCAATATTAAAAACTACCTTATATACCAAATTTGGTCGAGAAAATTGGAAAAACCTTAAAAAATAACAAAGATAATTTATTCATAGCTAACAAAATTATTTGGTGACAAACGGTGATGATGACGCGATTCCTATATTATGCGTCCACGTCGCGTCACTGGAAACTCGGCCAAATCAAGTAAACGATTTCGGTACCCAATCCGATTTGTCAACGGCAATCAGTAGCAGAGGTATCGAAGACTTGACCAATCATTGGATAGGGCGATATTTGAAAGTCGAGATATTATTAGCTCGTCGGGAGAAGCGTCTGTGTCTGTGACTGCAGTTAAGGTATGTCCACAAGGAGGAGTGCTTCCCCTTCTATGGTCATTGGTTATTGACAATCTTCTAGTCGATCTTCACAAATCAGGCTACATCGCCATTCGTTGACGATTTTTATTAGTGGTAAACACGACTTTCACTAGTTTCATGCAAGTTGTTTCACTACACATTTCAGAATGGTGAGCAGAGAAGGACTATCCATCAATCCTTGCAAAATCGTTCTAGTGCCTTTCACGAAAAGAAGACTGTTCAATCTACGGCAGAACTTGGGGCCTAAATCAGAAAATGATGCATTGGATGCATACAATGATGGTGAGACCAAATATCACGTACGCGGCCATCGTTTGGTGACCGAAAGTTCTTGAACGGACAACGGCAACTAAGCTTCAGAAGCTACAAGGAATTGCTTGTCTAGGTATAACAGCATTAGAAGCGGTTGTAGGGCTTTCACCTCTGCCAATCTTCATTACGAAGACGGCTGCTAGATGCGCTCGGTCTGGCAAGAGATTGGAGTGCGTCGTAGCAGCATTTAATTGATATACAGGGTCCAGCGATCGAAGTTTTATTAACTTCACGCTGCTGTATCTGCCAAATTGCTGATGACAGCTGTATTGGGGTTTTCCCAGCCGCGGTATCCTCAGTGTGACCAGGGTTTCTTTTTTATAGGGTCGTTACAACAAAAGATTATTTTTTGTTTAGGAACTCTGAATTCAAATCTTAAGTCTTCCTTAAAAGAAATGGGATTTATAAGGGTAAAAATGACTTAGATCTAGGGTTTTAAGTAAATGTAGTGCATCCTGTGAATGGATGTCTTGGCTCTGCGTGATTGTAGCAATCGCCTGAACAGTGAAAATGGTTATTGATTCGCTGTAACAGAAGAGTCGGTGTGTCCCAGTGTTCTGAGCAGTGTAAAGGATTCTACGCTTGAATCACTGTAATAGAAGAGTCGGTGTGTCCCAGTGGTCTGAACAGTGAAAAGGATTCTACGCTTAGTTCACTGTCAGCGGAGTATGTGTGTCTAGCAGTTCTAGGCAGCGAAAAGGATTCTACGCTAGATTAACTGTCAGATGAGTCTTTGCTGTACAAGAGATCGTTTGCTGGATTTATGTCCCCCTTTTTAGGACATGAAACGGTTTATAACTTCGAACCGGTTTGTTTCTTTTCCATGTTTATCCAGTGTCCGGTGGTCACCGTTGTTGCTGAGCGGTTGCTTCCTATTTTACTTCCCTTTGTTGTCGTTGTAAAATTCTCTATATTAACTTCACTTGCCCGTGTGTTTGTGGGTTTGTGTATTTGTGGATTTGTGTGTCATGGAATCTTGCGATCAATTTTTGACCCACTTCCCAAAGTCCTATTTAATTGAAATTTTGCACACATGCATATCTCCGATGACAACACTTTCTATTAAAATTTGAGGACCCTCGGGCCACGGGGTCGGTGGGCCCCCCTACAAATATTTTACAAAATTGTACTCGATTTTCTTCAAATTTTATACACATGTGTATCTCTGATATACAACACTTTTTGTAAAAATTTTGGAGACCCCGGGCCCGGGTTCGTGGGGCTCCATAACTTTTTTTAAAAAAATTATCCCTATTTTCTTCAAATTTAATACACATGTGTATCTCCGATAGACAACACTTTTTGTAAAGAATTTGGAGACCTCGGGCCCGGGTTCATGGGGCCCCATAACTTTTTTTAAAAAAATTTACCCGATTTTCGTCAAATTTAATACACAAGTGTATCTCCGATAGACAACACTTTTTGTAAAAAATTTGGAGACCCCGGGCCCGGGTTCGTGAGGCCCCATAATTTTTTAAAAAAATAACCAGATTTTCTTCATATTTAATACACATGTATATCTCCGATAGAAAAAACTTTTTGTAAAAAATTTGGAGACCCTGGGTCCCGGGGTCATTGGGCCCCAAAATTTTTTTTACAAAAATTAATCCGATTTTCTTTAAATTTTATATACGTGTGTATCTCTGATGGGCAACATTTTTTGTAAAAATTTTGGAGACAGGATTTGGAGGGTCATGGGGCCCCAACAAATTTTTGAAAAAACTTAACCCGACTTTTTTTAAATTTTATATACGTGTGTATTTTTTGTAAAGTTTTTGGAGTGAGGCCCTGAGATCCGAAAGGTGCCCATATAAATTTTTTAAAAAATTAGCTCGAGTTTCTTCAAATTTTAACACATACCCATCTCCTATTAGAGAATTTACATGAAAAATTGTATTTTTATGGGTTGTTTTTTATTTTTATAATTACTTGCAGGTAATCGCATTGTGTATGCACAACGCCATGTTGTTGTTGTGTAACTTTAGTTGCTTGTAATCGCATTGCGTAATGTATTTCAATTGCTTGCTGTGTACTGGTTATGCATATGCTAAATCCAACTACATTGTTTTTGTGTTTTGTGTATTGGATCTGCGTATTTTCGATTTGTTGTTAACGGTACTCGGGTCATTGAACTCATCAGTTTCTTCATAGACTAAAGCCGCGTTCGATTGGCCTGAAGAGTACAACTATTCACTTCAGTTAATTAAGCGACTCTTCACTTAAATTGAGCTACTGAAGTGAAGGGACTGTTCGATTGGTATTTTTCACTTCAGATAAATGTCAATGATACTCATCTGAAGTAACTACATGAGCAGAACACCTCTTCACTTACTTCTGTTGCGCAAATTCGCCCAATTTTTGACTGAAGTGAAGAGTAGTCAATCAAACAGTCTCTACACTTCTGTTACTTCAGATACAGATACTAATTCAGTTAATTCAGTCCAATCGAACGCGGCTTAAGTGATCGCCATATCGTGTGTCCTTGTGTTGTATATCTTTGCGATAATCTGCTGTCGTGTGTGTTTCCTTCGGCAGAAAGTCCGCCTACGCTTCTGGGCTCTCTCCCAAATGCAGAGTCTACCGACTTGTGTCGTCACACGCGTTTTCTCCCTCACTCTTCTGGCAGTTCATTTTTTGGTGGTTGGTTTGCTTGCAGTAGTGGGCATGGCTACTCAGTATTAATTATTTGCCGATTTCATATGAATGCTATTGTCCCAAAAATGGAGGAGTGGTTTCGTAATCGTGAAATAGCGTCGGTGTAAAGAATGATCTCATTGCAGTGATTTAGTTTAATTCAATTTACTTTATTAAGCAACAACAATAAAGTAAATAAGGAAATAAATATAAAAGAAAATCGTGTGGGGTTAATTCGCTGACGAATTGACTCCTCACACAGCGCGCTAATATTTGTTATGTTGTTTAAAAGTCTACGGAAGCTACCTCGTATTTGAAAGGAATATTCAAAATGGAACTCAATCATAACAATGTGATTGCACTGTTTTTGGCTGGAAAGTTACAAACGGCTATTGTCAAACAGCTCCAGAATTTAAATGTGAATAAAGTGTTTGTGTATCGGACCGTCACATGTTATAACGATACTGGTAGCATCGCGAAACGCTAGGAGGTGGTCTTCCAAAAAATTAACATCGCCAGAAATGGTCCACGAAGCTAATTCCACAACAAAGCGCTCAAAAACTGGCAAAAAATCTACACGTGGCCCATAGAAGCATCTGACGTATATATTGAATAACTAAAGATGAAGATTTAAAAACGGCTCAAAATTTAAGTTCGACTTTAAAGTCCTAAAACGTCTACACGTCTATTTGGCTCTATTTGACATTTTTCCATCAGCTGCCGAGGGTGTAAATCTGATCAGTTGTTGATTTGCCTGGGATGATTGGTTTGGACCAATGATGACTTTAGCGTATGCCCCATATCTGTTTTGAAGGATAGAGGAGAAAATCTTGTACGCGGTATTCAACAACGTTATACCACGATAATTGCTGCAATTTTTGATATCTCCCTTCATTTATTTTTATGGGGCACAGGATGTCTTCTGGCATAGCTTCTTCCTCCCATACTTGCACAATTATTTCGTGAATTGCTTGGTGTAATGTGGGCCAACCTATTTTTATCAGTTCCACTAGGATCCCATCAGATCCCGGGGCCTTATTATTTTTGAGCCGACTTATCCCTCTGCTAACTTCGTCTATGCTTGGTGGCGGCAGTATAGTATGAGCTTCGGTCATTGGTGGAGTCTTCAATTCCTCAGTTAACTGGCCATTTAGCAACTCATGAAAGTGCTCTTGCCATCGCTCTAAGATGCCTTTAAGATCGGCAATCAGATTACCCTCTTTGTCCCTGCAGTATGTGCAACGCAATGTATATTGCCTCATACGCGGACTCTTTGGTAGAACTTCCGCGCCTGGTGCGGTCCTTGCTCTCTGTACTGTTCTAGTCCCCGACGAGATTCTTCACCCAGGCTGCTTTCTTTCGCAGGTGAATTGTTTTTTCATATCTTCTGAGCTCTTTGTATTCATCTTCGCGTGCACGCGTTCTGTGAGATTGTTGCATTGCTCGGTACGGAGCATTCTTACGTTCAGTCGCTAGCTAACATTCGTCATCAAACCAGTCGTTCTGAAGTCCACGACTTCTGCCTAAGATGGAGTCAGCAGTACTAATGACAGTATTTTTAAGACGTGTCCTCTTCTCTTCTACACCTGACATCTCAGCCCCAGGATTTACTCCTGCATTTAGGGCGAGTCCTATCGCTTGACCGTAGTTGTTTCTGGTCTCTATGTTGCGAAGGGCAGCCATTTTGACTCGAATCTGATTCGCGGATAATGTCTTTCTTGATGACGCAATCCGCGCTCGGAGCACCATACCAACAAGAAAGTGGTCCGAGTTGTCGTTGGTAGCTCGGTACGTTCGTACCATTATCAGGTTCGGGTTGTGCCGGCGGTCTATCAACAAGTGGTTTATCTGGTTGCAAGTGACTCCATCAGGATATACCCAGGTTGCTTTGTATTTTTACGCGCATACCTTGTACTCGCAACGACCAAATTATTGCTTTTTGCCATCACTATGACTCGTTATCCATTGTCATTAGTATTCTCGTGTAAGCTATTGGTGCCAATGTACTGCCTGAATACTCGCTCCCTACCAATGTTAGCATTTTTTCATCATACTGAGGGCAGGCATGGAGTTCCCGTTCGACTGATTCAAAGAATTCTTCTTTTTCATATTCTGGGGAATCCTCTGTAGGTGCGTAAACGTTTATGGGGCTTTATTTTTTATATTTACCTCGCACGCGAAGCGTGCATAGCCGTTCATTTATTGCTTTAAAGCCGATGGGTTGGTGGGTTTCATTCTTTTGCTGACTAGAAACCCCACCCCGAGCACATGATATCTAGCATATTCTGAATTTTGTAAGCCACCATTCCCCGTCCACCGCATCTCCTAGATTGCTGTTATGCCAGCCTTATATTTAGATAGGATATCGGCCAGCTGCTGCGTGCAGCTCGAACTCTATACAGTGAGCGTACGTTCCATGAGAAAAATCTTAAGTCGTTTAGCTGTTTTCGTTGCCGTGGTCGTCGTCGTTCGTCAGTGTATCCGAGGCTGATTTTGGGTTCCGTGATAATAGTTTTTTACGGGCGAGGTTATTAGCCTCGCGCCAACCTTACTTTGAAGGGACTATCACGATCATTCCGCTTTTCCTGCATTGTAGGAAAATTACCGGCGGCCACCACGTGGAGGTTTGATCGCACTTCCACCAGTCAGAGATAGTTACGGCTACCTGCAATTCTAGAGCATTCTGTAATCCCCATTCTGCTGATGACTAACCGCCTAACTTTCCAATAAATTATTTTTTTTTCATTCTTTTTGTTATCTTTATTTTTGAATTTATTTTATCAAACTCTTTACTAAAACTTTTAAGTAATCTGGTTCTTATAGTTTTTTTGTTTTAAGTAAAATGTCCTTGTAATGAATGATATATTGTAAAATTACTTGTGTATACCTTAAAGATGAATTCCTAAATGCACAACGAATTGTTAAAATAAATAAATAAATAAATAAACTGAAGGACAAATAGCCTACCAGATGTATATAGCCTCTTTCAAAAAGAAATCCTGACAATAGGAAACACTTCAAAAATACTGATCATCCCCAATTAGCAATCACTACCGGCGATGACAACCACGGGGCTGCAATAAAGGAAGAGTTCGATTGATATCGAAGGGAATCAAATTTAGATTTACGGAGTTCCTGGACATAGCTGCAACAGCAGAAAACCGAGCATTGCATGGATTAAAGTCGTATCCGTTATATACAGGGTGTCCCAGAATTCGTGTTACAAACGAAGCAGGGTGATAGTGGAGGGTATTTCTAACCAAAATAGCCAAATGAAGTTTTATCGAATTGTTGATGGTTTATGGATGTGTGTTTCCAATTAGGTGTATGACTCCAATGAGAAGGTTTTTTATTACTCTTTAAATAACAATATTAATTATAATAACAAGAACGAACAATTAATTGAATATTAAAAATGTGATGCGTTCACTATATGATGTCTCTCACCAAGTGACGTGTTTTTTCGCTTACCTTTTGTCACCCGACCAAAAACGATTTCTTTCTTTGTTCTTTGCTCCCGATGTGCCTGTTTACAGCGTACAACCTCTTTCAGTAGGTCGTTTTACATCTACCGTGTCACATTCACAATAACGAGCAGCAAACAGACATGCCACAGGTTCAAAAGTTATTCCATATTAAAAATAACGAGCGGGCGTTCCGACGGATTAAAATAAATTTTATTCGACGATGCCGATTATGTATTATGACAAATGATTCGAACACTTGTTATAATATTTAAAATAAAAAAAATAAAAAAAAATTATAATTTTGCTTTATTTCTGACGACGCAGCTTATTTTAGCACTCGAAGTGCATTCTTTAATAAACATGACTGACTTTGTTAAACAATTGATAAAAACCATTCTGTTTTGAATATATGTGTGATACCATTTAAGAATCTGCACTAATATCGCAAGTTTTTTTTTGATAGTCAGGCAACTTTCTGTAGTACATTGTTTTTCCGCCAGAGCTACTTAAAAGTATGCGTTTTTACCCAAAAATACTAAAAATGGAATAACTCTTGAACCATCAACAATTCGATAAAACTTCATTTGGCTATTTTGGTTGGAAATGACCTCCGCTATCACCCTGCTTCGTTTGTACCACGAATTCTGGGACATCCTGTATAACTTGGAAGCTGGCAAGCCGCTTCACTTATTTAACAAACGAAAACAGAGTAATTGGTTATTCGGTTTTACAACTTTACGCTGATACAACGCGGTGATTGTAAATTCATGTAGGATAAATTGCATACCATTTGGACAGTCGATTAAATTACTCCTTGTAATACGAGTATTTACCGTGAAAATTGCTACCTAAGAAACGCACGCATGTTTATGCTCCTGCTGCTTTTTACCTGTAGATCATTAGCAAAAGTAATGCAATTGCACTACAAGTAGAACTTTAGAGACACCTTTGGTGTGTGCTGTGCCAGTTCATCAGACAGCCAGCCACGGGACGCGAAGTTAAATTTCTATAGAATTTTTTAAATCAGATAAAAAGCCATACAAAACACAAGATCCAAGAATTAACTTGCAACATTGTTGTTGATTACTATTGCGTTGGGAGGGCGGTACATATCAACGCCTAAAAATGTGTGCACTTAATAAGTGGGATAATTTTTACTTTTTATACGGATCACTTTTATCCTAAATGTATGCAAGAAAAAAATGCTTTGAAACGAATTTTTGGTATATATCTTTAGGATACAATTCAATTCACAGTAATAGAAATGTAATCCATATCTACACAGTTGGATAAACTCTGATTGAAAACTTTGCATTGCATTACGTACTCGTATTAACGTTTATTAAGGACGTAAGATGCTAAGATCAATGACATGATCAGCCTTTTTTTTGCCTTTTATCTATCACTCTACTAAAAGGCCGCACAAAGTGTTTCAGTGCTTTACAAGTATTTAACCAAGACATACACCATAATGGCAGCAACTCTTGCCGTGATTCCCTAAATTTTCTTTCAATGATTCCCAAGTGATTCCCAAGAGAAAGTGATTGTCGAAACCCTTCTGATCAGGTCCTTAGAAAGAATTAATTAGCAATTAAGCAAAATCGTTTGCTAACGTAGTTTTTTGGGTAATCGCTGAATCAGGGAAAATCGAAGAAAAGTTTGCTTACATTTTTCGAGAAATCAGAGAAAAGTTTGCTTAAATTTTTCAAAAAATTATCAAAACAAACAAAAAACAAATTCAGAATATAGTAGAAGCAGTAAAGTTGCAGTGGAGCAAACTAATTTGTTTGCGCTGTATTTTTCGTAATCGCTGAATCCGAGAAAAATCAGAGAAAAGTTTGCAGAGTCGGCCAATTCATTCCACATATTTATTGTGCGGCTAAAGAAGGAATCTCTGAATTGTTGGTTGGTACGTCCGAAGATAGGTCTAATGGTAGACCGGTGACGTCGAGTTGACGAAGATAGGTCTAATGGTAGACCGGTGACATCGAGTTGAGGCACGGGTATTTCGGTTGGGTTGGAGGATAGGCGGGATGCATGTGGATATTTTTGTTTTAAACACCGCTTATGAAAAAAGCGATAAAACAGTGACAAGCAGGAAACATTCTTACGAGTCGATTGTTTTCGCGATATTTACGTAAGTTTGATCGCGCAGTTCTGAATTCTGTCGAGTAGATGCAATATGGTATTGACAGCACCTGCCCAGACAATACAGTTGTATTCAAGCTTAGGGCGAATATATGCCTTGTAAATAGTAGCCAGGTCTGAAGGAGTAAAGTACATCTTGCTCCGTTTAAGGAAACATAAACATTTCATTTCATTCCAACGAAGCTTATTGTTGACGCACATACCGAGTATTGCGAGTTTTTCAGTTTCTTTGATGCAGGATCCATTCATGGATAAGGGTTGGCAGTTTAAATTACGCTTAGACGACGAAAGTTTTGAGTTTTGGAAGCGTTAAGTTCTACTCTTTTGTGTAGTCTCCAGCTTGTTATGCTGTCAAGATCAAAATTTAACGTACTCAACATACGCTGTTGTTCAAGTTCCACTTGTGAAGAAGAGGGGCGTGGAGAGAGCGCGAGCTCGTGAGTGAAGTCGAATTTATGGGATTATAGAAGTAGCGGATAGGAGATCATTTATGAAAATGAGAAAGACAAAACAGATGTTAATGCGGTGAACACTGGATTAGAAGCCATCCAATACGACCTGAAATGAATGGTCAGAAAGGTAGTTACTAGTCCAAACAAGCAAGGTCTAATCAATTCCATAGGAATTCAGCTTGAGCTTGATGTCAGACTCTATCAAATGCCTTGGAAATATCGAGTGCAACAACTTTACTTTCACCAAATTTGTGAATAGACTGGTTCCACTTTTCGGTGAGATATGCCAACAGATCACCTGTAGAACTTTGCCTTCGAAAACCGTACTGCCGGTCGCTAAGGATTTCCTGAGATTCAAGGTATTGCATAAGCTTACGATTGATCAGCGTTTCCATGACCTTAGGAAGTATGGATATGTTAGCGCAATTGGTCGATACGAGAAAAGAGATGACGGTTCGCCTTTTTTATGAACAGGATGGATAAAGGCTGTTTTGCAATTCCTTGGGACGACTCGAGAAGTATAAGAAAAATGGAAAAGCCTTCGCAGTGGCAATGCCAACGTTGAAGAACACATCTTTAAAACTATAGCGGCGATACCATCAGGCCCAGCAGATTTACGAATGTTGAGATCATTTAATACTCGAGTCACTTACCCAATACGAAAGTAAATCAGTTCCACAGGGGATGCGAAATATGCCATGCAGTGGAACCCGCACACCTAGGCAGGTAGAACAGCGGGACACATTAGGAGGACGTGGCGCAGGAGAGTCGAGGAGAAAGCAGGGTCATTGGGAATGAGTTGGAGTAAGCTCAAACGCGTTGCAGAAAACAGAACAAGATGGCGCGTAGGCGTTGTTGACGCCCTATGCTCTTCGAGGGGTGAAAGGATTTAAGAAGAAAAAGAAGAAGTACAGGCGGCGACAACGCGCTATCTGGTAGCGTGCGAAATGTAAAGCAAGCAGATTGGCCTTGTCTATAGAGCTGACAGTTGGAATGTCATTGTGAATTAGCGTTAGAATTGAAGACTCGTTTCACGAATGACCAAAAATTTTTACTACCTTTTGGATATTGAAGTAGTTTTTGTCTCCTTTTCTGAATAGTGGACCACTAGTTGAATTTGACCCCGTTTCCACTGTGGGGTTTTGTTTATTGCGAGCCCGAAGGGCGAAGCTAATAATCAGAGGACAAGATTTGGTTTGGTTGGATTTGTCGGTTTGTCAGTTTGTCAGTTTGTCCGGTTATATATCGCGACTTCTACCAGTCAGAATTTGATGGGGCTTGTTTTAAAACAATTGGTAAGCGCTTGGTTTGCGATGACGTGTCACGTGTTGCGCGTCGCGTGTGACGCGTGTAATTTTTTTTTTTTTTTAAAAATAATTGTTTTTAAACTTGACTTGGGATAACTTGACGCGTGTCACGTGTCGCATGTAAATTTTTTTTATTTTTTTTTTAAATACCAGTTTTAAAACTTGGCTTGCTATGACGTGACGCGTGTCGCGTGTGGCACGTGAATTTTTTTTTTTAAATTACTTGTTTTAAAACTTGGCTCGCGATGACGTGAGGCGTGTCACGTGTTGCGCGTCGCGTGTGGCGCGTGTATAATTTTTTTTTTTAAATAATTGTTTTAAATCTTTGCTTGCGATGACATGACACATGTCGCGCGTAGCGTGTGGCGCGTGTATTTTTTTCTTTTTGTTAAAAATAATTGTTTTAAAACTTGACTTGCGATAACTTGACGCGTTTCACGTGTCGCGTGTGGCGCGTGTACATTTTTATTTTTTTAAATACCAGTTTAAAAACTTGGCTTGCTATGACGTGACGCGAGTCACGTGTCGCGTGTGTTGCGTGTTTTTTTTTTAAAGTAAAATCCTTTTAAGATAATTCAGTCTTTAGGCGCATGTTTCAAGGAATTTCGAGGGTAATTGGCATTAAATAAATAAATAATACAAAATAGGGTCCGTTTATTCCTATAACAGACACGGTTCCGGAAACAATTGTATAAATAAGCGATCGTTTCAAACTGCGATCTTATAAGACTCGTCAAAACTATCTCCAACAACACATTGTAACATAATTATTACTTTTTGACCCTTTCTTCACCCAAAAATGTTCGATACCTATCAGTCGTTGTTCATTAGATTCACCTTAATCTAAAGCTCTTATATGTGCAAGTGGCTCGAGAAAATCGCAACGAATAAGAATTGAGGTTAATAGTACCAGTAATTGGAAGCCACTTATAATTTCCGCAGTTAACACCATACCACTCAATCTTCTATAAAACTTATTTAATTAAAGTTGCATAATGGTTATCGTGAATTTTGTATAAATTTCTATAAATCATTAAATTTATATTACATCATTTGAAAACGTCCTGCAATGTCCGCTTAGTTCCAAAGCAATACGCTACGGCGGATAAGATTTTTCTGCACAATTGACTTAAGCGAATTGGAACCACCTTCACACAGCATTTCGGCTTTTATTATTAGAAACTGGAGCAAAAAATGATGGTGTGCTGTGCAGTGCAGTGCAGCGCTGTTACTGCTGTTGGCTTACTCATGCACGCGGAATGCAATAAAACAAAAAATCACTAACTGTCCGTCCGTTTGTTCGCTGACGCCGAAATCGAGTACCATCGTCAACGTGAGCAAGTCCACTAGTCAGTGATCTCCTTCATTTGTTTGCTTCATTTTGGCTTTATTGCCTGCGAGAAGTGTCTTGACTCTATTTGACTTTTGTCATATTTGGGCGAGGCTTTCAAAATTTTGCGAAATGAATGCGCGCGCTCGCCGCCGCATGCGAACTGCGATGGAGTTCATGTATTTTGCATTTCGGGCGGCTGTGGATTTTTCGGTCTGGCCGTCGTCGTCGTCGTCGTCATCGTCGTGGTCTTAATAGTGGACCACCTATAGCCACAAATTAAATTGTGTCTAAATGGAGAGCATTCGGCACATTATTCGGCAACTGAATGTGGCGAGCTATAAAATTCGTGCAAACGTGACTCTGATATTTTATCAACCAGCAAGCCGTAACGTGTGCACAGTTCCACAACGAGGTATCCTGAATTTGTCGCTAAGAGGAACCCGCGCCCGTACAGAACCCCATTTGCAATATCATAAGATTATTATGTGCGACCGACGGACTAACGGTCCAGACGGTCTGTTCAGTTTATACTTAATAATTGTTATGTGCGAAATTTTGTAATACCAAAAAAAGGCGCCTCGCCCCGCAGCTACACTTCCCCAAAATAGGTAAACTTTCATGTAATGCGCCGCATGCTGTGCTTATTCTAACAGTTGAAGTACTGAAAAGTCATTCAGTCCGTAACTAGGTTAATACCATTTGCCATGTTGTCGCGACCGTTGTTTTGTTTAGCAATAGACGTTTTTTTTCTGCCAAAAAAGTACAGTTTCCCATCTGACCATGAAGGGGAATTAATTTATTCATAAACAATAAAAAAGGTATTTTTTTTTTACTTTTTACTTCACGGATCAAATTTTTATTGTCGTCTCGATCAAACTTTAAAATAATTATTCAACTCTTTGTCATATAAACTATGTCTGGCTCTTTATTTTTAATATAAAGTACTTTAGTTAAAAATACTAAAAAATTTGTAATAAGTCCCTCAGATCTCAGGGTTGGTCGATAATTTGTGAGCCAATTGCGTAAAGTACCTCAAATTATTTATTTTTGCTTTAATTAACGCCAGCTGACATCTAGGTATAATGTGCATCGTCCAGTTACTGATTAGTAATAACACAGCTACACAGTGACCAGCTAACTGAGATATTAGAGCATCCGCCAATTACTGACCACCACAGCCATCATCAGAATAGGGTAAATAACAAAGAATGCTATAGAATTGCAGGTGGCCGTAACTATATCTGACTGGTGGAAGTGCGATTAAACCTCCACGTGGTGACCGCTGTTAATTTTCCTCCAGTACAGGAAAAGCGAAATGATTGGGCTAGTCCCTTCAAAGTAAGGCTTGTGCGAGGCTAATAACATCGCCCGGAAAGAAAACCATATTACGGAATCCCAAATCAGCCTCGGATACACTGACGAACGACGACGACCATGGCAACGAAAACAGCAACGAAAACGGCTAAACGATTTAAGAATTTTCTCATGGAACGTATGCTCACTATATAGAGCTTGAGCTGCACACCAGCTATCCGATACCCTGTCCAAATATAATGCTGACATAACAGTAATTCAGGAGATGCGCTGGACGGGGAATGGTGTCTTACAAAAATCAGAATATGACATATATTACAACTGTAATGCAAGACATCATCAACTCGGGTGGGGTTTCTATTCAGCAGAAGAATGAAACCCAACGTTATCGGCTTTAAAGCAGTAAATGAACGGCTATGCACCCTTAGCGTGTGAGGGTAGATTTAAAAACATAAGCATCATAAACGTTCATGCACCTACAGAGGATTTCCCAGATGATGAAAAGAAGAATTCTTTGAATCAGTCGAACGGGAACTCCATGGCTGTCCTCAGTATGACATAAAAATCATTCGGATATGAATGCCAAAATAGGTAGGGAGTCAGTATTCAGGCAGTACATTGGCACCCATAGCTTACACGAGAATACTAATGACAATGGAAAACGAGTCATAGAGATGGCAGCAAGCAGTAATATGGTCGTTGCGAGTACAAGGTTTGCGCGTAAAATTATCCACAAAGCTACCTGGGTATCTCCTAAAGGAGCCACTCGCAACCAGATAGACCACGTGTTGACAGACCGCCGCCACAATCCGAACCTGATGACGGTACGAACGTACCGAGGTGTCAACTTTGACTTGGACCACTATCTTGTTGGTGTGGTACTTCGAGCGCGGATTGCATCATCAAGAAAGACTGTATCCGCGAATCAGATTCGAGTCAACGTTGCCCTTCGCAACGAAGAGACCAGAAACAACTTACGGTCAAGCGATAGGACTCGCCCTATATGCAGGGACACGCCTTAAAAATACTGTCATTAGTACTGCTAACTCCATCTTAGGCAGTAGTCGTAGAGATCGAAACGACTGGTTCGATGACGAATGTAAGCTAGCGACTTAACGTAGGAATGTTGCGTACCGAGCAATGCGACAATCTCATAAAACGTGGGCACGCGAAGATGAATATAAAGAGCTCAGAAGATATGAAAAAACAGCGAAAGAAAGCAGCCTGGGAGAAGAATCTCGTCCGTGAACTGCAACAGTACAGAGAGCAAGGACAGCAGCAGGCGCGGAAGTTCTACCAAAGGGTCCGCATTATGACGCAATATACACCGAGTTGCACATACTGCAAGGACAAAGAGGGTATTCTGATCGCCGATCTCAAAGGCATCTTAGAGCGATGGGAAGAGCACTTTCATAAGTTGCTAAATGGCCAGCTAACTGAGGAATTGGAGGCTCCACCAATGACCGAAGATCATATTATGCTGCCGCCACCAAGCATAGGCAAAGTTAGCAGAGCGATAAATCGGCCCAAAAATAATAAGGCCCTGGGATCTGATGGGATCCCAGCGGAAATGATAAAAATAGGAAGCCCCATATTACACCAAGCAATTCATGAAATAATAGTGCACGTATGGGAAGAAGAAGCTATGCCAGAAGACTGGCGAAGAGGCATCCTGTGCCCAATACATAAGAAGGGAATATCACAAAATGCAGCAATTATCGTGGTATAACGTTGTTGAGTACCGCGTATAAGATTTTCTCCTCTATCCTCCAAGACAGGATAGCCCCATATGCTAAAGTCATCATTGATCCATACCAGTGTGGCTTCATCCCAGGAAAATCAACAACTGCTCAGACTTACACACTTAGGCATGTGATGGAAAAATGTCTAGAGTTTCAAAACTCACTACAACATCTTTTTATAGATTTTAAAACCGCCTAGGATAGGATAGGATAGCCAGAGTAGAACTTTATAAAGCCATGAGAGAATTCTGCATCCCAAATAAACTGACACGACTATGTAGGTTAACTATGACTAATGTTATAAGCCAAGTAAAAATATCCGGATCACTATCAATCCCATTCAACATTTATAACGGGCTCCGACAAGGGGATGGACTGGCTTTCGTCCTCTTCAACTGAGAAAGCCATCAGAGAATCTGACGTAACGGCTAGGAGAACAATCCTCAATAAGTCCATTCAGATACTGGCTAACGCAGACGACATCGACATCGTTTCTAGAAACCAAAGAGCTGTACAAGAAGTTTTCATCCAGAACGAGCAGGCGGCACGAAATCTGGGGCTGCACATAAATGAGAGCAAAACAGCGTACATGGTGGCCTCGTCTGCGAGTAGTAGAAGATCCAACATTGGTGCCTCAATTCAAATAGTGGAGCGCGAATTTGAAGTAGTGAAATCCTTTAACTATCTCGGGTCAACTGTAGCAGTCGATAACAGCATGGAACCAGAAATACGCGCACGGTAGCTTAAAGCCAACAAAGCCCACAATATTCTGTCAAGAGTCTTCCATAAGCATAACATCCAAGCTGCTGGTATATAAGATAATGGTCATACCAGTACTTACATATGGATCCGAGACTTAGGTGCTTAGCAAAAAGCATTCTGACCTCTTAGCCGCGTGCGAGAGAAAAAAAAAGGAGAATTGTTTGCTCCGTGTGTGAGGAAGGACAATTCTGGAGACTCTATAATGATGAGATCTCAAGCGTTACCGCGATATCGACATCGTGAATAGAATAAAGCTCGGTAGGCTACGGAAGGATGGCGTAGACCGGACACCGGTTGTAGAGCCAAATATGATGATGATGAGTAGTCGCTGGTTGTACGTGACTCTTACATTTGTAAGGCCTTGTACTACAAGCGAATCGGTTGCGTTTCTCTGTTGAGCTGTTGCTTTTTAAAAAATTCTTCTTATTTTTGTTATTATTAATTGTTGTTGTTATATTTTTTTAATTATATATTATACGTACATTTTCTCCATCTTGCCGGGTTCGGTATTTTGACTTTGTGAAATTAATTCTTATTTTGAAATTCATTTCACAAATATTCGCGGCTTCAAAGGCAATTTTAACTCAATTGTAGCTCATCTTGACGCGAATAAATATGCGGTTCTTAGTTTATGTGAAACGCAGGTTTCTTATATGGGTACCCCAAATGACTTTGAATGTACGGATCTACCATTAGGCCTATCTTCGGACGTACTAACCAATTCAGAGATTCTTTCTTTCTTTAGCCGCTCAACAATTATGTGGAATGAATAGCCTGATACTGTGTTTCTGCATTTGTATGATCTATAGTCATTTAGGACAAACGTCCATAAAAATCTTATCTTTTCCTCTTCCTAATTTCCTAAAGCCTACGCTGTGCTAAGGGTGCAAATGCAAATCCCTTTAGCGTAAGTACATTATATAAAAAAAGCAATTTTTCATTCCCAGCTTCATAACTTGATGTGCAAGGCAATAGAAAGGACTCTATTATGACTTTTATTTATTTTATTTTAAGTTCAATGCTAACATATCCACATAAATCTTCCTAACTCTATATCGTAATGCGACAAAAATTGCTCCACATTAAGGTGTTAAACATTTTATTGTTGCGACATTCGCGAAATCGCGCATATAACTTAATTTGGAGTATTTTTTGTTAATGTGCACGAAGGCTACAGAAGCAGTCATTAAGTTAAGTGAATGCATAAAAAGATACTGAAACGTAATCAGCTAACATAAACCGGTAATAATTTGTACCAAAAGCAATTTACCATCATTGCTTACCGCACCATCATCATTATATTTTGCTCTACAACCGGGATCAGGTCCCGGCCTTCCCTCCTTCTTATCGCACCGAATACTTTAACAAAAAGACAACATATTCAGCTCATTTTATTACTGTTGCTTACATTAAAAATTGTGTGATCAAGTAAATGACATTTATGTCCTCGGCCTAAACGTCTTAACCAACTGAGACTCAAGTCTTAATATAATTATTAAGCTGATGTTTTTGGTGCAAAGTTATTTTAAACAAACAACAGAAATGCTCACGTTGAAGGGATCGACAGAGTCACAACGGTCATACTTAAGAGTCAGAGTAAAAGTAATGAAAGTAAACCAGATAATTGGGCATCATTAACTGTTTCATTAGCTTCGACTTCGACTTTAACATAAACAAATTACAACTCTCGCTTAACCTCTGGCGTTTTGCCACACACGCACATATCATGGCTAATTTTGTATTAACCTTTCAAGTTTTAAAAAGCATGCTGCAAATGAGAAGAAGAAGAAACCTTTTTATTTCGCACGCAACAATAAAAAATCCATTTGACATTTCTATATCAAAAATATGAGGAATGCTCATCAGACTTAACATCAAACGCAATGCGCCACGCATGCGCAGTCTTCCATTTCTGGGTGGTTGCCTATCTGTGTGTGGTATTCATATGGTATGGTAAATATGGTAAGGTAAGTAAGGTAAGAAGAAGAATTAGCAAATTGTTCGAAAAGCAAGAAAAAGATTAGTATCTCTTTCAAGTAAGCCGTGTGCCAGGTGCTTTAAGCTTCAAGCCGAATGCCTTAAGGCCAGCGATCTAATCAGTTCGTCGCAAATATTTAATTTCGATCTTATGCGATGATAATAAGTTACTAGTTAGTTTGTTGACTTTTCGGGGAGCGTGCGGAAATGTCTAAAACATTTGCTTCTCTGAATTGACAAGGGAATGTTAAACAATTTGTAGTGGGTGCACAATAGCTGATTTCTTGTTATTGATATCTCTCTCTTCAAGTGTTGTAGAGTTTTCTTTGTGCAGTGTAAAACAATTAACGAATTGGTATTTGAAGGATTTGTGTTGATAACATCGACAGTGTGTATACGACTTCATCTATAATGAAATTTTCATTAAGAATGCCCCTTCTTTAGTTAAAGATGCCTTTAACTATGGAAAGGAACGTCTGAAGAAACTGAACAGCTCGAAATTCTCAGATGTGTATTAATGACAAGATTTCTTGAAATGACCACATATTAACCGCAGCCAAAAATGTTGCGAAATGTTTAGCTTTTCTAACCCGGTGCAAGAAATATTTCACTCTCTCTGATCTGGCTACTATTTACAAGGCACTCAAACTCGCCTCAAACTTGAATAAAATTATGATATCTGTTCATTTAAAACCCCCTTGCATCTGCTAGATAGAATACAAACCCGAGCTTTAAAATTTATAGATGCCGTAAATATTCCGAAGTCGCTTGAGAACCGCAGGAATGTTTTCTACTTGTTATTACTTTACCGCTTATACCACTAGCGGTGCTCAAGAGAAACCTTTTCATGAATTCACTGCAATACCCTTGGCGCTTTACGTGCTTATCAATTTACCCTTAAGCCATAGGACGTGCTGTTAAGTTTAGAGATTCTTTTTTTAGCTGTACAACACGTATGTGGAATGCTTTACGATCCGCAGACTTTCAAAAACCAAAGCTCTCAGGCATCTCCTCTTTTCCCCTCCTTTAACTTAACGCTCACGCTATGTCAAGCAGAAATACTAGCATTGAAAATGTGTAAGCAAGTTATAAAAAAAAATCCTCAAATCTCCTCCTCGGAAACACACGTGCACACGAGTAAATGCACGGAATCTTCTTATTTTCATGGCTTTTTTGTATAAATCGGGCGACATGCCGGATATTTTTCGTTCGATGTCACGAGGTGGTTTCAAGTCTCTTGATTATTGGCATAGATCTGGGACTTTTTTTTTAGCCCAATTGGCTGACATTGCGACCTAAAAAGATCGGTTGTGTCGTAGGGTGAAACTAATCTAAGAGACTTACTACCTCCCTAATGAACGATAGTATGTCCTGAGTGGCAGTGGAGTATCGCAGATCTGCCGACGAACATATTGCCTTGTGGAAAATACTTCTCCTTAACAGAGAATGTGCCAGGATGATTCATCATTCTCCGAGCAGAACCTACATTCCGTGTTTGAGCCAAAATTAATTTAGCTAAGGTTATATCGCAGGCCGCAATCACCAGCTTTCTAATGCTTTTCTTGTTTAGATCAAGGATTTCCTTTTAGGAAAAGGGCCTAATTAACCTTTTGGATTGCCTAAGCCCTGGGATATTATCCAATTGGGCCAGACGAAGTCTACCTTCCAAGTTATTATTCATTGCTATGATCGCAGCCCAGTGGACACCACAGTAAGGTTCCGGTCCTAAGAACGCAGATTCTGAACCAGGCCTGGCTAGTTCATACGCATGTTTGTTGGCTGCAGTTCCTGTTATTTCTGTTATCTATAAATTTAGAACCTTGCTTTTACACTCGCAGCTGCAGCCACAATATTCTCGACACTCCTTGCAATTATTTGTCTTCTTGGCTCTAAAGATACTGGATCTAGAGAGGACGGAAGCAGTCGCGTATACAGACAAGGTGGTGGTTCCGGTATCTGAACAGCAATCAGCCGTGATCAGTGAAGTCAAGGAAAGTGCTGCTCTGTGCACTGAGTTAGTTGCTGTTTTTGATATATGTAAATATTATCAATATTTCTCAGAATGATATTGCAAATTTTATATACAAATCTGATTTAATTCGATAGCCAATCTATTTGCAACTCGTTTTTTAAATACTGTTTTTTCTAACAATCGGAACTTCAATACGGCTTTGTAGGATGCCGATCAACTGGATCCAATCTAACTTTATTTTCCAATCAATGTTTATTAGATCTTGAAAACAACCATGGTTGATGTTGCTTACACTGCCTTCTCGAAAGCTTTTGATCGAGTCCAACGTGTTAATTAAATATAGAGAAGTTAATGGGTTCTCATGGAAATGTTCTAAAATGGATATATCACTACTTATCCGACAGGAGAGGCATGTAGTTAAAATTGACTTGATTTATTCTAAAATAATCTGCTTGATCTCTGGTGTTCCTTTCCTTTTTCCTTCCTACCATCCTTTTTTTTAATATTTATAATTGACTTACCACATATGAAAGATATTGTTACGAAATTCAGGCTTTCGAGTTCGTAAAGGATTTTGCAAATAAAACACAATACAAGTTTATTAATTTATAAATAACACCTTTAATAAACAAACAGTAAATGTACACAAAACACTTATCACAACAATACTTGTACTTCACTAGTATTTCAGCAAGAGCTTTTCAACTTGACTGGTTGAATTCCAAATAATAAACTAATTACTTCGGCCAAACGCCTCTATTTATACTCAATGAAAAGCTTCTATAAACTTCCAATCTTATAGACAGAAATATCAAGAAAAGACCGGAAAATTGTAGTCTTATTCACTTATATAACGATACTTATATGTAATGAGTCAGCTTCTAAAAATAAACTACATGTTCAATAATGTTGTTTTACAAAAACCGGGTAGTACATAATGATTCAAACTTTCAGGCGGTTACATATCAAATAATCTTATAGCCTAAAAGTATGCTACATAAAAGTGCTTATTTTTAGTATGCAGTATGTACAATGTGATTTATCTTAAGATTCGAATTCTATTATATGCGCTACTAACTACTTTTAGTAACAATATGCTGATGATGTGAAGCTATACTTTTTTAAAGTCAAGAATAGATTGCCTTTAGCTGCAGTTAGATACTTGTATCAACACTGTTGTTAACTGGTGTAACAAAAATGACTTATACTTTAATACAAATAAATGTAGAGTCCTTACCTTTTCGAGAAAGACTCAACTAATAATAAATGATTACTATATTAGTAAGAGTTGTGTGCGCCGTGGCTCAGTGGTTAGTGCATGGACTTCTGAACAAAATGTTAGATGTCGAATCCCAAAAAACAGCAAAAGTATTTTTCGCGGTCCCACCTCTTGCAAATGTCTGACAAACATCCGAATAATAAATTGCCACGGAAAGCTTCCAAATTTGCCGTTCGGATACGGCATTAAAGTGTAGATCGCTTCCATTTGTGTGCAAAAATGGACAACACCAAAGATCGCGAGAAGGTAGGCATTGGACCGCATGAAATGACAAAATGCCATGTTTAAATGTCAAGTTGAAACGGAAACGGAATAATCCACAACTGACCAAATGTTTTGATCCTGGAGACGACACAATCGTTCCGAATCAATACTAACCATCCATTTGTTAATTGATTTCAAATCTGCATATGTCATTACTACTTATTCTTTCCTTCCTTGATACCAAAACGACCAAGCTGTGCCTAGCAACATAAGTATTTAAATCTCTTGAGCGTGTGCCCTTGGGGAACTGAATGAGACAAGCTATGCAGAGCCGTGTCTAGGGTTGTACTACAGACAAAATTCGTCAGTCAACTGTGCAGGATGAATATAAAGAAGGTCAGTTGACGCGCTATAATGTTACATTGTAAACATCTTATTTTCTCCGTCCCAGTCCTGTGCTAAAGAATAGACTCTATGGACATGGTAGTTGAAAAAATAAAATAAATTTGTTCACTATCAATTGGATATAATACCAATGCAAGAAAACTGATATTGCTTTCTTGAATTTGAATTTATTGAATTGAAAAATAAATTCAAAATTTTGCCTTCGACTTTAGTGGTTTTCGTGTACTCAGATGGTGTATGAAGTGAAGTGATTTTCCGGTGACACAATAGACATTCGTAAAAACTGTGACCGCAGGATTCGTGCCAGACTCATGCCGTAATAATTGCATAAGCTGGACACATATATGGAAGGCCGCCTGCTGACCGTGCTGTATGCTAATAAAATACAGTTGCAGGTACATTATTTTCAGCCGCCACAACCTTCCTGCGGCACTGTTGTCCACCGGAATAACACTGCTCCAAATAAGACGAATATATAATTTTCGTTCGCGTAACAGCGTCACCTCGTAAGGCCATTTAGAAAGAAACTGTCGTGTTTGGAGTTAGTTTGTTAGTACGCAGATCACCGTACGTATTTTTACATTCACCGTATTATATACTCGCACTTCAATTATTTTTTCGACCATTCGTGCAGGTATTCGCATGGTGTTTTGCACCATTTTCCGGTCTATTCAGTGGGCTGTAAAGTCCAAGACTACATTCATTTTTCATTTATGTGAACGGTTGCTTTATTCTTTCTACGCTCCTACCCTGGATAGTTATGCGAATTTCGTGGTGCCATAACGAATTTCCATGCCCAACACTGTAATGATTCAAAAAATATTGTCACAAAGTAATGGCAACAATTTATTCAATAACTGCACGATTAATAATTTCTTGTTTTCTTACGAGAAGAGAACACTTGTAAACAGATTGTTATTAATTACTGACATGGTAGAGTCGAGTTGAAAGAAACAGAATAGAGTCACAATTTACAGGTAATGTCTAATTCATTACAAAACAAGCAAACAGTCAACAAACCAATAAATAAATAATAATACATTTTTATCAGAGAGATATCGTAAAAAGAATGTCAAACTAATTAAAAGTTGGCAAGAAGTTCAGTGACTCAATTGTTGGAGTTATAAAATCAAAGCAACGTTTTTGGTAATAATCACATGCATAAGATATTCGTTTGCTTATATTCATGGGTATAGTGTTGGCATATTCTATATACTATATGCTATATGTGTCACTTACGCACAAAGTGATTTTAAAGCTGTGATAAAATATCATCCGCATAACAATTCAGTGCCTCACAAGTTTTAATAGAGATACAAACCATAATGGGAACATTTCTTTAAAATGAAGTTGGGAAATATTTTCGTTGCAAGATAATTGACATTTCTGTCTTCTCCATTTGCTGGATAAAGTTAAGATTTCTCTCTCGTGGTTTAAGTTTGACATTCCATTTCCAAACTCTACTATGGTGTAACTTGGTGTTCTTTTTGCAAAGTTTTGTAACTGACACTGTAACTTTACCACCCATAGGCGATCGACGGGTAAGGTTTTACTTACTAAACAAGATGGCGATGAGAGCAAACAAAACAAATTTCTGAGAGAATATTTTCGAAAATGGTAGCCGCCGGTAATTTTCCTCCAACAAGGGAAAAACTGAATGATTGGGCTAGTCCCTTGCAAGTAATGTTGGCCCGGGGCCAGTAACCTCGCCCGTAAAAAACTTAATTACGGAATCCCAAATCCGCCTCTAACACTAATGAATTAGGACGACATCTGCAACGAAAACGACTGAACGATTTAAGAATTTTCTCATGGAACGTACGCTCGAGCTGCACAGCGTTAAAAATATTTAAATGTGCACGCCTTAAGAATACTGTCAGAAGTGCTGCTGACTCCATCTTAGGCAGTAATCGTAGAGATCGGAATGACTCGTTTGATAGTGAATGTAAGCTAGTGACTGAATGTAAGAATGCAACAATATCATATAGCGCGGGCACGCGAATATCAATATAAAGAGCTCAGAAGATATGAAAAAACAGTTCACCGGCGAATGAAAGCAGCCTGGGAGAAGAATCTCATCCGTGAACTAGAACAGTACAGAGAGCGAGGACCACACCAGGCGTGGAAGTTCGACCAAAGAGTCCGCGGTATGACGCCATATACACCGCGTTGCACATACTGCAAAGACAAAGAGAGAAAAGATCGCCGATCTCAAAGTCATTTTAGAGCGATGCGAAGAGCACTTTCATGAGTTGCTTAATGGCCAGCTAACTGAGGAATTGGAGGCTCCACCAAGTATCAAAGACCGCGAATAAAATTTCCTCCTCTATACTTCAAGACAGGATAGCCCCATACGCTAAAGTCATTATTGGTCAATACCAATGTGTCATCATCACAGGTAAATCAACGGATCACTATTAAGCCCATTCAACATCTATAACGGGCTCCAACGGGCGTCCTCTTCAACGTGGCTTGGGAGAAAGTGATTTTTCTGGGAAGCTATTAATGAAAATGTCAATGTCACCTCTTATTTGACATTTCTCTTGGAGGGAAGTTTCAGCGCTTGCTGTAGTACTGCTTTTCGGTGTTTATTCCAATGTATTCTATTGTCAAATATCAGTCCAATGCATTTGATCTCTTCTCAATTGGGAGTATTTGGGTGCATACGCCCAGCTTCGTTGGTGAAGGGAACCAGTGTGGTCTTATTTGGGATTATCCGGGGCACCACCTCTTGGCACCATCTGCTTGTGGTGGTTAATCCGTTTAAGATTATACTCGTATCACAAAGTACTTTCTCGAACTACCTTCTTGCTACGATGACCATGTCATCTACGTATCATTGGGCGTAAATCCCCGCTTCAGCTAATCGCTGAGTTCATGTACATGAATGTTCTACAAAAGGGACGATAGTATCTCTCTTGTATCTTGATCGCTTGTGGATTATTCTCGTATTTATATCAAAATACAAATCTTGGAAAACAACTCTACATTCGTCTTGACGTCTAAAGAAAAAATGTTTGGCTAGCATTTTTTGTACAAGAGGACATCAAATGAGCAGGAGTATACTAGATGACGATGGAGACAGACAACTTGACCAGGTCCTTTGATGTCAAGAAAAAATGCGCTGTCATGCGATATTTCTAACATCATATTGAACTCTCATCATACGCAACTCTCAGGTCGACAATAGACGCACAATTTTCTTTCAAATCTTTTCAACTGCTGGCATACGCTGAGGACATTAATATCATTGACAGAACCTGGTTTATACTGGTTTATAATTAGACATTGAAAATGGGATTGACAGTTAACGAGGGTAAGACAGACTATTTGTTGGAAAAAAGAAGGGACACTCAACATCGATGCTTCTACGTCAGAATATGCTCTATATCCTAATTTTCAATGTCTCTCACGCAGAACATAGTAAATATGTCCCGAACAAAATGGTTCTAAAACTGTGAAGTTTAACAGAGGCACAAACCATAAAATTGACTTTAAATGGAATAACAAAAACTAGGACCTAATTATTTGTACAATGGTCTGCAGCTACGCTCGTATAATATAATTTTCAGTATTTTGACTACCTAGGATCCACTATAACATCGGATAACAATACCATCTCAGAAATGTAACGAAGTTTCACTTTTGTGTATCGTTGTTATATTCCAGTCCTGCTCTTTGGCGCTGAAGCATGTACTTTATGAAAGGCAGATATTCTTGGTCGTTTTGTGCGAAAAACTCTTATGAGGAGAAGATTAAATGACGAATTGTGTCAGGTGTACAGCGAGGCAAACCTAATCAAGGAGCTATGCACTGGGTATTTGAGATGGCTAGGAGATGTAGTGGGAATGAACATCAACGCTAAGCCCCGCAGAGAGGAAACCTCCCCTTAGATGACGTGGATAAGTCGACGGTGATCTGCTAAGGATAGTTGTGCATAATTTGAGGTTCGCCCCAAATTGTAGCGCTACTTAAGTTAATAAGTAAATAATTATTTGGCGTTATTCAGTTTTGTTTGCATCCTAGAACCGAAGGTTAACCTTCTCCTTTCTAATAGCCGCTTTTAATTTAAATCATACCATCATTCATGGCTTTAAAATGCTTAGTTCTTAAAGTTAGAGAAAGAATACTTCTTGTGATTGCGAACATCCCCAGAGTCAATTGAGTCTCAGGTTTCTGCGATGTGTTTCCAGAATAAAACGACTGTTAAAGTTTTTTTTTTACAAAACAGAATTATTTAAGAGATTACTTCCAGAGAACTTAAAATCTTTTACTTTCAAATTTATCCAAGACATTTAAGCCTCTTTAATAAAATTACAATTAACGCGGCAGCCTTCTTTCAACAATTTGCTTATCTGCCAGCAGCTAAGTAAACGATCATCGATCTGAATTTCACATTAGCTCATGTAATTTACTGATGAAATAGTTCTCCTTAGCCAACTAACCCATTAGGCTTTATCTCGATTAAACCTTCATTCGCGCTAGATAATAAATGACCTGCGTTCTGGGTAAAAATTTTACTTTCTGCAGATACAGGCATAGTTTTACTCTTAATATGACGCCCAAAGTAGGTACCACAAATAGAAAACTATTTTTACATAATCTTTGTACTGCCGCCGGGCATTGTACTCGTATATAGGCCCCGGTGATTTAAATTCGCATTACCACGAAAGAACGAACCATTTTCGCGGAATGAACTCGATAGCGATGATAATGGAAGGTGGCATAATTCCTATCAATGTGATTTATGAATTTAAATCCATTTTTACACTTTTTTTTCAACTAAAGCAAAAAACAATACAAATCAGAGCAATATTATTGCCAGCCACCGCCCAGCCTACACCCCTGTTTTTGAGTCATTCCGTTTGTTGCTGGCTTCCATGGCCACAGATCAGGCGGGCATCAAGCTGCACTATATTAGCCAAATGACTTTTACTTTCATAGCCGAATGCCAACTATGTAACAATGGAACATTACTTTTGGCGCTCTCCAGTACATACTTTACCATTATTATTATGTGGCGATTGTTGATTGCTTTGGACCAGCCAGCAACATTAAACCGCCCTGGCATCCATCTACTTATATTATTATATTGTGAAATATCGCATGAAGAATGTTTTAAACATTCATCCAACGAACGAATTACTCTGTCCATTCATCAGGAATGTTTTAAGTGAATTTCCAACATTATACAATGGAACTGCTCCCGTTGTCTCGTGGAAAAGCCTCCGCCTACCGTTCATTTCAATCTTAAGTTGAGCGATATTTCCATTGCATTCGTCGGTGAAGTCGCTGGGATTTCAAAGGTGAACGGCGAAAATGGAAATCACATGACAGAAACTCGTTTGGTGGATGGTCAGATGGTGTTGATATCTGTGTAAATGTAATCGCTATATTGATAGGCACTGCCTCTGCCCTGTGGCCACGTTGACCGTTCAATAAATCTGATTATGTCAACTTTAGTAAAAGCACACTTCAACAGTGGACATATTAGCTGTTTTTAGTTTTGTATTTTTGTAGGAAGTACGTGTCTACGATATTAAAAGCTGATATGACTAATGGACTGAGCGAAATTTTGAAATTTAATATTTTGACGAAACTAATAACTAACAATAATGGTAGCAATAACTATATTATACTATAAAAAAATTTAATAAAGGGCTTATTATAATATACAGGGTGTTTCACTATGAATGGAAAATACTATTTCTGCATTACGAGTAAAAATCGTATTTGGGGGCGGTCTATTTTCACCCAGAGTTGCGGTAACATTTTAAGGGAAAAGAAACGTTGTTTCGACGACGTAACATCACTTCCTATGTTGAACACATCAAGCTACAGATTTGGCGTTAGTCTTCTTTGAAAGAAAATTAAATATGAAGATATTTTTTTACAATTTATGAAGTCGTCAATTTACTGACGTCAAAATCAAAAAGTTATTTTTTTTAATCTTTAAATTCAATCGATATACTCATATCGAAAATTAATCTCTATCTCTCGATCAACTGGAGCAGGGGTAGAAGAAAAAGTTTGTCACAAGTATTTTAAGAATTTAAAAAAAAAAAATGTTAAAGAATGGCATGGACTTCCACTACCCATTCCTCTTATCAAAACGCCCTTACTCATCAGACCTCCAATGGAGGAAAAATGTCTCCCCGTTGCTAAGTAGGGACGATAAACTTGGGCTTTTTTTAAATTCTCTATATTAACTTCGCTTGCCCGTGGTACGTCAGTTTGTTGGTCGGTCCCACTTCCCAAAGCCCGATTTTATTGAAATTTTGTACACATGTGTATTTCCGGAGACAACACTTTCTATTAAAATTTGGAGACCCTATGGCCTCTGAGACAAGGGGTGCACTTATATAATTTTTAAAAATAACATAACATTTGGATAGCCTCAGATATAGTTTTTCTTAAAATCCCTTGTTTTTGGTACGTTCCTGATGTTTACTTACAGTTTTTAATAATGAGAGACAAGGTAAGACTGAGCCGTTGAGATTAAGAGAAGTTTCTTAAAATTAACGGAATTTTTTGAGTTGATTTTGTTTGAGGTCACTCAATAGTGCATTTTTGTTTGTAACATTAGTATAGCCTCAATTAACTTTGTTCCACAGTACGAGCAAAAATTTTCAGCGTGAGCATCGTACTGAAGTGATAAACATTTTTTGGTGTATTTTGGTTGCTTTAAAATATTAAAAGTGGTAGACAAAGTTCATTGACTGTAACGGAAATTGCCAAAATGGACGCCTATCATAAGCAAGGTCCTTCTAATCGCGCTATAGCTTAGAAAATAAATCAAAGTCCAAAAGTAGAGTTTTTAAAAGTGCTGCACATCTGAAGCGCCTGAAGCTGAAAAAAAACCACCACTCAACACTCTTCGTAAGCTACAGAAGCTCAACTTCACAGAGTACAGTACATGACATGGAATACCGATGGCAACAGCCAGTCAAACGATTGGCGAAAAGTTATATTTTCAGACGAAACAAAGTTCAACTTAGCCGGACCAGACGGTTATAATTTTTATTTTCGTGACCGGAGGAAAAAAAACTCTTTTTGGATCGCCATCATAGCCGAGAGGGCGGCGTTAAAGTATGGGGTGCGATATCGTTTTATGGCACAATTGATTTAGTCTTTGTAAGCTGTAAAATGACAGCGACGTACTATAAAACTGTGTTGTAAACAGCTCTACCTCAGTTTCAAAATTTTTTTGGACCACTGCCGACTATTTTCAGCAGGACAATGCGCCGATTCATACAGCTGGCGTTATTAAGACGTGGTTGCAAAGCCAAAATATATAGCAACTACCCTGGCCACCATACTCGCCAGACATGAACATCATTGAAAATGTATGGGGCTGGGTAGCGCGCACTGTTTATGAAGGTGGCAAACAGTGAGCAAGTAAAGAGGACGTAAGAGGACTTGATTGAAGGCATTAAAGCGGTCTGGGCGAATATTTCATTAAATTACTTGAATTCTCTGTATGAATCCTTAAAAGATCACGTTACTGAGGTAATTAAAAATAAGGAGGAAGGTTAGATCAAACGATATACATTTTTTTTTAAATCCATGAAAAAATAATGTAAAACTTTATTTACAAGTAAACTCAATTTAAAGGAATAGAAAATAAATAAATACATGAGGATTATCGTATGAAATATTGATATAAATGTGCCATGTGTATTAAATAAATAAATTATTCTAATCGAGAATATGCCGAAATGGTATTTATTTATGGGTTTTGCAACGGAAACTCCAAAATGGCAAAAGCTGAATACCACCATCGCTACCCAGAACGACGACTTCCTACAGGAAAGTTATTTTCCAGAGCATACCTAGGATTGCTAAGTACTGGGTCAGTTGATTCCCAAAGACAGCGAAGTCGTAGAGAAGTTAGGGCGGATGATGATTTGGAAATCGAAATGGTGCGGTTGGTGAGTAATAACCCAACATTTAGCATTAAAAGAGTTGCATGCCGTCTCAGTGTCCCTGCTGCAACTGTGCAGCGGATTTGCCCAGAAGAACCCAATTTTGTGAGTGAATACTTGTAAACCACAATCATGATCGTGTCTTCATTGGAAGGATCCTTTGGACAGATGAAGCTACTTTTACGAGAGATGGATTGACAAACTTTCACAACCTTCATCATTCGGCTGAATTCAATCCATATGTTGTTAAATTAACATCTTTGCAAACTCGTTTCAGTATATATGTATGGGCCGGAGTAATCGGGGATCATTTTATTGGACCTCACATACTACATAAAAGGCTTAATTCGAACGGGTACCTGCAAATTTTGACGAATCACCTGCCAGAATTGATGGAAAACGTCCCATTACTGACTCGAATAAACTCCTTACTCTTTTCCACAGCGGACGTAATGTTACTGCATTTTTAAGTGAATATTATCGAAACCGTTGGATTGGTAGAAATGGTCCGGTACTTTGGCCGCCTAGGTCACCGGATCTAAATCCTTTAGATTTTTGTGTGGGGAAGAATGAAATAGCTAGTATATTCTACAAAAATAGAAACTATAGAACAGCTAGATAGAAGGATTGAACATGCAGCTCAGGAGATACGCAATGTACTACCTCAAACAAACTTAAAAAGAGAAATTGTTAAACGAGCACAGGCTTGCATTCATGCCGAAGTGGGGCATATTGAGCAATTTATTCAATAGTCTTGCACATTTATATCAATATTTCATACCATAATCCTATCTATTTATTTATTTTCTATTCATTTGAATTGAGTTTACTTAAAGGTAAAGTTTTACATTATTTTTTTCATGGATTTAAAAAAAAAATAGATTGTTTGATCTAAAAAATTTAATTCTCTTTCTAAAAAGACCAACAGTGGCCTTATAGCTAGAAGCGTTCAAGAGTTATAGTTAGAAGTCATGTAAGGGCAAAAGTACGTTTGCGTTCATTTTACCAACTTTGAATTTTAACCTTGCTCCTGTTGACCGAATCTAGAAACATTGTGAGGTGGATTTGTAGGAAATTGAATAGACTTTAATATTGCATTTGTCAAAAAAAATTATCCGAGATCATTTTTTTGAAATAATCGCGTTTGAAAATAAAATTAACAAAAAAAATCGTTTTTTTTCTACAAACGTTTATATCGGAAATGGTTTTAAGAATTTAAAAATATGTAGTTTGTATATTCTAAAAAATTTAATTATTTTCCAAAGAAGTCCAACAGTGACCTTGTAGCAAGAAGTGTTTAAGAGTTACAGGGTGTGAAGTGATGTAAGGTCAAAAGTACATCTCTTCGCAATAAAATGCTACATACACTGCAAGGCGTGAAAATAGACCACCCCTCCCGTACGGTTTTTTTCACGAAATTAACCAAGGAATCATCCCTTTTAGTATTTGCCACCTTAACGATTACACCCTGTATATGCAAATATAAATCTTTTTTTTTTTACTTTTATTCGACAATACATCGAAACTCGAACAGTATTTACAACAAAATAAGTTATTTTTGATAATTTGTAACAACTGCTTTAGTCACCGATATCCACCACTATAGTTGTAGTGAGGTTTCCAAATAGTTGCTTTAGTGTGGTTTATAAATAACTGCTGCTTTAGTGATAACAACTGTTTAAGTGACGATTATAAATATGGCCCTAAATGTTTAGTTCAAGTTTGAGTGTTTACATAGCGAGGAATTAAGAACGAGTTAGAGTGGACATTGAGAAAAGCAGCTGCATTGCCTGAAATAGCAACCGTTCATATTACTTTCATTTTCAATTTCAGTCCAGACTTGTATTTTTAAAGTTTCACTACTATCGCGTGTGGCGGACACGCACCCCATTTTTTTTGAACCTAATCTCAATTTGGCTTAAAAAGGAATTTATAAAAAAAACCCACGAATTATTGCAGAACACACTTGCTGCCTTTTTTTTTTTTGGTAGTAAGGAATTTTGATAAAACGATCAATCTTTTCGGCCAAATTACACGTAATATGTATGTTATTGTAATTGACAATCGATCACTTCTTCACTTTCGGTTTCAATAAAACCCAAGCCGAAATGTGAAATCCAATTTCGAATACGAAGTTGCAGCCAGTGAAGGTTATTTAGTAGTCCGTACCTGACCCGATCAAAGACCTGCTAGAATGCGGATGTCCAATCCATCAAAGTCGTAAACGCTTTTTGTCGTTACGCAGTTACACAACTTGTTCGTTAAAACTTGAAATCCATAATTATTTGTCTGTAATTTATTAGACCATGCAAAACGTTTTTTTTTTGTTGGCAAATAGTTGAGGACAAGCCTGCAAAATCTTGTCTGCAATGTGGAAAAACATGAAAAGAACAGCTGGCTTTAATAAGAATAATTATTTATTAATCTAAACTTGATTGGTTTATCAACGCAATATTTTTTATATTTTGCTACCAATATATATATATAGATATTATATACCAATTCATATTTGTTATACCTGCACAAGTTTATATGTTTTTTAAGCAAATTGTCCGCCTTAGAATGAACCGGATTTGTCGTAATTGTTTCTTTCCCACCCTCAAGGCCTTTCACATAAATAAAGTTTGGTTTTGTTTTGGTTATAGCTTATAGCACGGTGCGCAAGTCATTGCTGCTGACATATAGATCACTGCAATGGAATGGACATTGCTTTCCATTATGGTAAATGGTAACAATATAGCATTGGTTTCACGTAATTTGCTTACCGTATTTCTTCCTTCCATATATCTGCTACTCTCTACGTAGTTGATTTCTCATACGTTGCGCGCGCAGCTAAATTTAAAGTAACTGGCGTGAAGGAGCTTAATCTGATTTCAATGAGGCGCTGCGGTGTTGAAACTGTAGCAGCTCAATGACAGCCAACTGGACTGATGCTAATAATACCAAGCGGAGTTTTTTTTTTTTTAGACAATCATATTAATTGATATCCGGAAATAAAAGTTGCGATTGTCCGGTGGAACGTTTATTTCTCTGGTTTTTTGTTTTGTTTCCCCGCTGTGCGCCTTCAGTAGTATTTCTGTGCATTAATTTTTTTCTTTTTACTCTCAGCCTTATTTCCATTTTGTTGTTGGGCACTTGGGCACAGTACGTCTTTGTTTTGAGATTTCCATGGGAGTTTATTATCCCCACTTGTTTGACAACAACAATAAAGTGGCAAATAATTGAGATAGTGACGTTTATGTTGTAATTTTACAGCTACATGCATATTCAAGGTTCAGGTGTGTAAAAATCCTTAACATAACTGAACTGGTTTATTTTATATGCTTAGCGTACTTTGGTGAATATGTAGTGGTCGAAGATGCACTAAACTGACCTTCGGAATTGCTTTCCGCATTCGCATTTATGAAACTATGTTCTGGTTTGGAATTCCGTTTTGTGTTGAGGTACTTGTTACAGTAAGTGGCCTACAGGAAAAGGAGCAAACAGTTTTTATAAATTTCATCCAGTTCCATAGAGAGCAATTAGCCGAAACGACAAGAGCAACGAAAGCGGCTAAACAATTTAAGTATTTTCTCATTGAACGTAAGAGCTGGAGCTTTTTTCATAATTTACCACACGCTAAGGGATTTGCATCCTTATAATGCTTAGCACAGCTGTGGCGGTAGGAAATTAGGAATAGGAAAAAATTAGATGTCTATGCACATGTGTCTTATGACTACAAAACGTAAAATGCGGAAACACAGCGTCGGGAAATTCATTCCACATTAATATTGTGCGGCTAAGAAAGGAACCTCTGAAATGGTTATCACGTCGGAAGATTAGCCTAATGGTAGACCCGTGGGGTCGAGTTTATACACGGGTACTGCAAATGGGTTGAAGAACGTGTGGGATGCATCTGGAAATTTCTTTTGAAAAACGTTTGTGGAAAAAACGATAAAACAGTGACAAACTGAAAACATTCTTATGATGTTCAAGCGATTTCATTGTTTTCGTGATATTTATGTCACCAATAAGTTTTATCCCGCGGTTTGGCACCCATTCGCGAGAGGTGGGACACCGTGAAAAATACTTTTGGTGTTACTGTGATTCGAACCACGAACCCCCTGCTCAGTAGCCATGCTCATTCCCACTGAGCCACGGCACCCACCCTCAGCATACTTGGCAATGGCAAATATGCAGTCGTTCCAACAAAGCTTGTTTTTGACGCACATACCAAGAATGGCGAATTTTTCAATTTCTTAGATGCAGGATCCATTCATGGATAAAGGTTGGGGATTTAAATTACGCTTGGACGACAAAAGACAGCATTGGGTTTCAGAGGCGTTAGTTCTACTCTATTATGTAGTCCCCACCTGTCAAGGTCAGAATTTAACGTGCTTAACACATTCAAGTTCCACTTGCGATGTAAAGGAGAGTGTATTAAGTGTGAAATCATATGAAAAGCTAAAAGTGCTGTCGTCAGCGAAATAATGGTTTGGATTAGAAGTAGCGAATGGGAGATCGTTAATGAAAATGAGGAAGAGTGTCGGAGACAAAACAGAGCCTTGAGGAACACCGGCATTTTTGCGGTGAACATTGAATTTGAAACCATCCGATATGACCTGAATTGAAGAGCTCGAAGCTAGAATCTGTCAAATGCTTTAGAAATATCGAGTGCAACAACTTTGCTTTCACCAAATTTGTGAATAGACTGGTTCCACTTTTCAGTCAGATAAGCCATCAGGTCACTTTTAGAACGTTGCCTACGAAAACCGAACTGCTGTTCGTTAAGGATCTCACATGATTCAAGGTATTGCATAAATCATAATCATAAATCAGCGTTTCAATGACCTTAGAGAGTATTGATGTAAGCGCAATGGATCGGTACGAGGAAAGAGATGAGATGGGACGACTCCAGAAGAATAAGTGAAATGGAAAAGCCTGCGCAGTGGCAATGCAAACGTTGAAGAACATCTCTTAAAACTATAGCGGGAACACCAGCAGGCCCAGCAGATTTATGAATGTTGCCACTTGACGAGTACGAAAGTAAATCTGTTCCATAGAGGAAATTACTCTTGCAAGGATAGGCGACGACAAAGCGCTCTCCGGGAGCGTGGCGCTATCTGCGAAATGTAAAGCAAGCAGATTGGTCTTGTCTAAAGAGCTGGCAGTTGGAATGTCATTTTGAATGAGCATTGGAATTGAAGACGAGGCAGTATTTTTAAGTCGTTTCACGAATACCAACAATTTTTTATTTCGTTTGGGACATTAAAGTATTTGTTGTCTCAGTTTCTGGTCATAGTCGAATATGAATCGTCTTAGGTAGACATTTCTGACTCTTCTAAATGTGGTTCAGTTTTTCACAGTGGGGTTTTCTTTATATGACCGAAACCATACCTCCCGGTTCCTAGCAGCTTAAATCGTACCAAACATTTTCCTTCAGTTTGATACACTTTGTCCTGGAAGGGATAAACTGTCTCATACAACTGTGGATTATGTTAGTGATCGTATCAGCAATGGCATACGCACCAAAATTGGCATTAATTGGCCAGTTAATGCTCCTAAATAAATTATAGGGCTTAATCCAGGGTCCTCTTCGGACGTGGATTAGTTATACGACAATCAACAGATGTGCCAGTGATAATTAATTGGTTAGAGCAGGACCTACCTAAATCCTTGCCGATCTTTGGTTCACGACAACCGGTTGAGATATGCAACTCCACAGAGAGCATATAATCGCACCGGTAACAGCAGGACGTAAAACTGATGTACCAAAGAAATTGGTAACACCAGGTGCGGCTGATATTACCAATGCTAGCGCTATATCCGCATTTGGGTATTAAACCACCAGCAACTACGTAGGTCATTCCCAGAACGACACTGGGTCGTCAACCAATACTTGGCCCAGACTCAGCTAACCACCAAGGAGATCAACCTCAACTGTGGGCGGAACCAACTCCCGTAGTACCAACGCGACCTTTGTGAGATCTGACATCAAAGGCTTCAGCTCGTTCAGTATGACCTGGCGGCACATCATTCGGAACCTCGAACCACATCATTTGCCACTAGGATAGCAAGCCGCCTAGGATAGAAACTATCCCAGCCACATCACGGTCCTGCAGTTGAACGACTAGGCTGATAAATACGAAGACAGTGCCCTTCTAGACATTCTTAGTACTAGCAGCATTGCCCTATTTATCTGCTGAGTTTACCAAGTATCAAACACGTCGATGAAGTAAGATACAGCGGTCCCCTCGGAGAGTTTAAAAAGGAAAATTTTAATTTTAAATACTAAAGTTGGACACCTATGGTAAAATCAGATTAGGTTCATCCTACAGTACTTAGACAGGGAAGCGAAGCTGTCAATGATAGATCAAGTTTGTGTTATGTTTCAACACACTCTTCACCGTACGAGACGATTTTAAATCTAATATATAAAAATCTCGTGTCACTGTGTTTGAGGCTCAACTACTCCGAAACGGCTCGACTGATTGTTATGAAATTTTTTATGTATATTTAGTAGGTATGAGAATAGGTTTTAAAGTGAAAAAAAAATACCGCTAGGTGAAAAAAAATAAAAATAAAAAAAAATTTGAGAACGACTGGACTGATTTGGCTATAGTTCGAACATTTTTTTGTGGTAGTATTTATGGAACGATTCGGCTCAAATTCACACCATATAATATTTAAATAAAACGAAAGTCATTAACAAAATTTGTACCGTGGGCGTGGCGTCAGTGGGCGGGAGGTCAGTGGGCGGTGGTCAGCGGGATGGGGCAGCCGGGAAACGCGGGTGTAAGTGGGCGTGGCGTCAGTGGGCGGGTAGTAAAGCGCCCGGGAACAGCTAGTTCTCTATATTAACTTCGCATGCTCGTGTGTTTGTCTGTCTGGTGTGGAATTTCGCTCACTTGCCAAAGTTCGATTTTATTGAAACTTTGCGCACATGTGTATTTCCGATGACAACACTGTTTATTACCCTATTTGGAGTGATCGGATCGGGGGGTCGTGGGGCTGCCATACAACATTTTTTTTTAATAATCATGCCATATAGCAGCTTCAGATTACGCCATGCTATAGTGACAGTGTTCTGTTTGCGCTGGTGCGCTGCTTTACGAATTGGGTTGTTTTGTGGTTGGGTTGCAGTGCTTCGCATGTGTTTTTATTTTTCAGCATTTATGGTGGAAATCAGTATATTTTTAGTTATTAGAGAATTGACATGAAAAATTGTATGAGTTTTGGTTTTTTTAAAGCATTTTTACACTACACTTCCCCTATTGCCTGAATATGGTTAACTAGGCATGCCGATCGCTACGTGCAAACTCATATTTAAACGGGATGCTTTAGTAAAAACAAATTATAGATGGTCAAATGGCACAACTTGCATAGCAACAATGCAGTGGCGATCAGTAAAGCCTTGTCTTGGCTGAAGAGAAACGTCATATCCACTAAGGATATCCGTATATTCTCGAATAGCCAAGCTGCACTGAAATCCCTGGAATCAGTCTCTACAAATTCAATTCTAGGCGATCATCTCTCGTAGAGATGGCGGAGCAGTTCAATATCCACCGGTGTTGGGTGCCGGGGAACAGAGACATTCCGGGTAACTGTATGGCTGACGAACTTCACTACCCTTCTCACCTGAATATGTTTCCATAGGCACATCAATCGCTACATGCAAATTCTTGTTAAAGCAGGATGCTAATGTAAAACCTAACTGTAGGTGTTCAAACGGCACAACTTGCATAGCAATAAGGCAGACTTCGTCCGAGCTAGATCCGAAACGCTCCAAGTGTTTGATCTCTCAAAACAGATTGCACATTAGTGCCATTGTAGGTGTCATAACTGGACTAGGAGTCTTTTCCGACGATTTCTGCAGAAGCTGAATGGATTAGGAGGAGGAGGAAACCACTCTCCATCTACTTTGTACGTGCCCAGCCCTCTCCAATAGTCGGAAGCTCCGTTCTTTTTCAACGATCTCAACGATCTAACAGACATTGACATTAATAGTCTCTTGCGCTTCATACGAAGCTTCAAGTGGTTCAACGAGTAGGCATGGAAATTTTCCTAGATCCTTGTGGTATCACAACGGACCTTCACTGGTCTAAGTGCGTCGGTTTTGACTGACGGCCACTTCAACCTAACCTAACCTACAATTCTTTAAAGAACTGGATTTAAAGTTGGCATAGAACTTGTAATCATAGTTCGGAATCCGGGTTGCGCACAAAATACTGTAGACATACGAGTAGCTCAACAATAAGAACGTCCAATGGCATTGTATATATTTCATTTTTATTCCTATCGTTCTTTTACTTTAACTCTAGGATGTCATTCGATTGCAAAGAATTAAAAGATCTGAATCATCATGACAAATGGTTTTTGCCAACCACATGGATCACCTCACTCATGCCGCCGCCGTTGACGTCGATAGTGATCGCACCAATACTGAAAATCACCCATCTCATGAGCTGCAGTCCATCAAAAATAGCTGTTTAATTAATAATAACAATAATAATAGTGGGGCTTTATATTTTTAACAAAATAAAAAACAGGATATTCAACTATTGAATTGATTTTGTTTTTGTTCTGTTATTGCGAGTATCAAGTAAATGTTCCGCGAAACCAACAGACTGTTCGCTGTGCTGGCAAATGGTAATTCTCGTAAAAATGGTGCGGCGGTCGATGCACGCCATTTGGAGTTCACTTAATGGTTGAAGGACAAGGTACCTCTGTGTCACCTTCGTTCGTCGGTTACTAACTCTCTACTCTAAAAATACAGTGAACGCTTACCGGATATATGTTTCAATTATCCGCTCACATTCAGCTGGAGCAAATCGCAGGAAATTCCTCATCATCACCAATCAACTGCAACTGCACAGGTCATGATAAATCGATCGTTCTACATGCTTTGCTCTCGGTGGGCTTTGTTGTTGGCTGTGTCGCCGTTGAAATTCCCGAAAAAATCAGATTATATTCTGATATCAATAAGAAAAAATATTGTAATACTAACCTTGCAAGCGGTGTCTGAGCCAGTCGCGCACAGACAATGTTATCAAATTACTCGAAGCAGTGCAACCGATGACGACGATGATGATGATGATGATGATGATTGTTGCATATTGCGGAATGCATTCACGTTGTGTTACATCAATTGACTTGCCTCTGATCAAGAGAGCAGAACGCCGTGCACACCGCTAATGAATACGTGTGTCTTTTGATGTTATTGCCAGTGTGATAGATACTCGGCGGCGGACAACTCCGCCCGCTCAACAACAACAATAGTCTCGTTGGCTGATTGCTGATTAAGAAATCATTAATCAGCACTGTCGACGATGTTGCCACAAGAATCACTGACTGAGTGTGCACAGTGTACGCGTGCTATAGCAGCTAGCTGCGTGCATCAGCGGGAAGCAATAGTGCATAATGATTAACAAATTTAATAAACAATTAATCAACTGCAACTGGACAAAGCAATGTAACGAATACGACGCTCGCATCAGTTTGGCCAACTACGAGTATGTATATGCGTTTTGTTGATATGTCTGACAATTGGCTCTTTTGAAGGTAGGGAATGCAAGTGATTCGCACTGTTGGTCAGTAGGTAAGCAGCTAAGGAGAAGGCTCAGGAATTTGCACGTTAATAATACCAACAGTTTTCAATCTATTTTTAAGCCGCAAACTAGAGCTTTCAGGCTAAGAAGTCCAGGCAGTAATAAATTTTTAAAATTACCTTTTTTTTATATTTCTCTTTGGTGGTCATAAAATAAGGACTTTTTGAATTATTAGCTTTTATTGGATAAGCTGAATGATTAGTCCTTTTGGTTATCACTCGTAGAACTACGGATTCAATTTCTAGTGTGTCAATAAATGATCACTCATCTTATCATTTCCGCGATATACGTGATATCACGTGATAATTCATGTAATGGCAGTACTGTTTTTCTGCAGTTGAATACATTTGAATGGCTGAGTTTATGTACAAAGTATTCTTAATGAAATGTATTACAAACTTTCTTCTAAGGTAGTAAGCAAACTTAAAAACATAAAATAATTAATATTACAGAACCTAGACCTAGATGGTTAAAGTAAAGGGTTAAAATATTAGTCTCCAAAATACCTTTAACTTTTTTACCTGTTTGGTTTTGAGGAAATAAGAAACATTATTGCTTAAAGTTCACAAATTATCCATTTTACGCGTTTTCTGATTTCATTTGAAGAACTGCTCTTAAATGCGAAGGTTGCCATTTTATATGGCACTGCTATTTATCTTAAAAACACCTTTAAAAAAATGGAAGTTGTGTCACATACATCTTATACACATTCGAGCATTTCACTGCTATTGTCGTCTTTTAAATTAGTGTACTTATAGTTCTACACTTTTGCCACTTCTGTTACATACCATAGTATCTTGCTGCCTTTATTTTCGCTACTTTTCTCCATAGCCGAAAATCCCTACTTGACGCGCACATCGCTCATAGCAACACGTAACGTTCAGGTCGACGTATCACCCGAGTTTTGCTTTGTTCGACTCACGCTCAACTCGAGGCACGTTTCTGTATCTCTTCGCATCGTCCAGACCAATGCATCATACTCTCACGCAAAGTTCAGGTCTACGCATCATCTGAGCTATGCTCCGTACGAATCGTGCCCCACTCGGCTTGCGCGCATCGTCATGGCATACGTGTAGTGCTGTTACCTAATTTCTAGACTTACGCATCACCTGAGTTACGCTGTGTTGGGCTCACGATCGGGTTGTCTTACGCTCTTGTATCTCCACGCATTGTCCAAGAGGCCTAATCATTACGCTATCACGCAACATCAAGGCCAATGCAATACCTAAGTTACTTTCGGGTCTACTCATTCTGTGCTTAATTTACGCTCCGTTACCTCTACCCACCATCCAGGTAGACGCATCATTCTGCCATGCAAAGTCTAAGTCTACGCACCACCTGAGATCAGGTCTATGCATCACTGGAATTATGCTCTGTTCGACTTACACTCCAGCATCTCTACGCATCGACCTTGAATCGTGGTGTTACGCAACGACCAGGACTACGCATTATCCTAGTTACACTCCGTTCGGCTTACGCTCTGATCAACTTACGCTCTAATATCTCTACGTGTTGTTCAGACCTAGACATCGTGTTGTCAAGCATCAGCCGAACTACCCTTTCTTTACTCAACTCAACTTATTCTCCTGTACTTCTACGCATTGTCCAGCCATACGCATCTTCAACGCAACGTCCGGCCCTTTGCATCACCAGACCTACGCTCGGTTTTACTAAAGCTCCGCTCAACTTACGTTCCTATAATTCTACTCATTGCCCAGCTATACGCATCATGTTGTTACTTAAGGTCCAGATACATGCATCACCCGGGTCATACTTTGTTCGGCATACCCCGCTTGACTTATTATTGCTAAACATTCTCCAGTCCTACGCATTGTGCTGTCACATAACATCAAGGTCTATGCTATACTTAAGTTACTTTTGGATCTACTAATTTTCCGCTTGAATTAAGCTCCTATATCTACGTACCGTCTAGGCCAACACAGCATTCTGTCATGCCATGTCTAGGTCTACGCACTACCTGAGTTACGCTCCGCTCGATTTACGCGTCCAATTTAAGGATTGTTGATGTATGATTGAATATAAAACGAGATTGAATTAAACCTAAAGATACCTTAAATAATGAACCCTGACAGAATTTATAACTGCTCCAAATGCATTATTGCCCTGTAAAACCTCGAAACATCTAATTAAACTCACTTCTAGAGCACTTTCGTTGCCACCACGTTTGGATGAATGGAAACCCATAAATGACCAAGTAATCTGGTGTTGCTTAAGTTTTCTAGATTGATTACCGTAAGCAATGATGTTGGTTATATGTATGTTTCCCTTGATATATGTAGATAGAGGTTGAGACGACGATTCGCGCCGTCGCGTCGGTGCGGCACAAGGTACAACGAATTGGAGAAAACTATAGCAGAGCGAATATTATTACTTACAATTACTAGAGTAGCTAGTGTAGATACCTAGCAGAGTTCAAGACGAGATTAGCCTATAGCTATGGGCAAGTACGGTCATTTTCGGCGCAAATATACCGCCAAAGTCTTGGTTGGTTTCTTCAACTAAAAAGCTAATTGTAACACTAACGCGTACTTGTGTTGTGATATAAGACCTCGCGACTATACTTCGACTTCGCTGAGTTATGCTCCGCTGAAGCTGGTGCGAATGGTGAAGTGCGCTTACATGGACTATATACATACGACTTACATACGAATAGAGAACGAATTTAGTGTGTGCGAGCAAGCTTAACTTTAGTGTGGCCGGCTACGTTCAATGCTCCTATGCCGTTGATTAATTTACTTTTGGAAAGTTGCAATTGCAATGGTAACAAACTGGTTCGCCTTGCTCAATTGCGCTGGGCGATATTCGTCGACGACGTACGCGTACCACTGTGTTTGGTCGCGTCGAGTCGGCCACCCTACAAATTAAATATTTGTTGACACTCCTGGGTGGATCTGGATTTACCTGTCTATTTGTTGTATGATACACTTTTTAAGATCTGCTGCAAAATGATCCACTTTATATAAACATTATAGCTCGTTCGTAAACTGTGTCTGTAGGCCCTGGTGGCGGAGAGTTAAAGAGCTAGTTTTTCCGCTTATGCAAATGTTCGGACGGACTAATTGAGGTAATGTATGAAGGCAATTTCGCATGAATTTCGTTGCTACTGTTTGTCCTTAACGAGTAATTCGTAAACATAATATATTTTGTAATCCCAATAAAAGGTTAAAGTAATAATGTTAACAGTTAAAAGACTAGACGTAACTCCGAGTAGTTAAGTTATTGTTATGTTTATAGCGATGCGTTAAACATATTACGTGTACTAAGGGTTCCACATCAATACCAGTCAGTAACTTTAAGCTTAGATTTTGTTTAAAATTTGGTATCACCATGGATTTTTGAATTTTAAACTCCAGTTTAAGCCAATTGAGTCATAGGTACAATGGACTTAAGTCCAATGGACATGGGTACATAGGACTAGGACAATGTTCCATTGTTCCAGTATCTTTGATCTTTTGGTAAAATACGGTTTCCCCTAATACACGAATGTTTCATAAGTTATAGCTCCGCGTTCTTTGTGAGACTGATTAGAAATATTCATCAGGTCAGATTACTGCGCTATTGTTAAGATCTAAATTTTCTCAGAAATCTCTACAAATGACACTTAAGTTTACTATATTCACTATCCTTTCATACAATTCACGACTTTATTTTGTAGTTAAGGTAATAGTTAAGTTTAGTCTTGTAAGAGGGGATAAGAGAAGTAAAACTTTGCTCTACTTAAACCAGGATCATTGTGATTAACAGCTGGTGAAATATTGAAAAGCGGGTGGTTAATGATGTATTGACTCTGGTCCCGAGAAGTCTTGTCTAGTATACTTAACTGATGCATCGAAAATAAAATCTGGTGATTTTATTCTGGACACCATTAAGTCTCAGAACCTTAGGAAAAATGTTCTACCGTCTTCCAGCCTAAATGAGCAGTTTCATCGAGGTGTGTGCGAAGATTAATCTGTAAAGGGTTATAATATGCCGCACAATTCGGTCCCAGCCAGTCAAACAGCTGTGAAAGCAATGAGTTCATAAAATCAGTTGATTCAAGGCTACTCAGATGCTGCTTTATGCCTTCCAATCTTTAGACAAAAACAACAGTATAAAATTGGGCTAGATGACGAAAGAGCTATGGCTGGATCTGTCAGCGTTTCTTTTTGTCACTAAAGCCCATACAGTTAGAAAACCACAATTCTTGAGAAAAAGTCGGTGTGTGGACTTGTGTACGTGCGTTAGAATTCAAAGAAAGGAAAGGAAGAAATAATCCCAAAAGACGTACCAAAATACTCTTAAAATACCCTCTAAAATACATCCTGAAGCCCACGAAAGCACTCCAAATAGTCCCCAAAAGTCTTTCTAAAGACCCCACAAAATACTTCCAAACACCTCCAAAACATTCGCAAAGACCCTTAAATGACTCCAAAAACACTCCTAAAAGACCCACCAATTACCACTAAAAGACTCCTAAAACACTCCTAACATACTTCCCAAAATACTCCAAAAATACCTACAAATACCCCAAAAGACCACCAAAAGACTCTTAATAGACCCCAAAAGGACCACCAAAAACCTTCCAAAATATCCCCAAAAGACTCTCTAAAGACCCCCAAAGAACCACCAAAACACCTCCCAAAAGACCCCCCCCACCAAACTACCAAAAGACCCTCAAAAGAAATTACAACCAAGTTGTTGAAAAGCGTTTAGTGGTTTGTGTACTAGATATCTGGTTGATCAGCACTGCGTAGCGGACAGTGGAAAAATTAAATCATCCTGTCGCGCCAAAAGAAATATAATTATCTCACTGGGAGAGCACTCAACGGTATAGATAATACAAAAGGACAATTAAGCCATATTCCTATACGGAAGATCTTTATTTGAGCAGTGTTTAGGAATCATAGTGTGATTTCTAAAGTCAACGTATCTTAGAAAGCTAAACCTGTGCCTAGAAAAAAAGTATACATTCATCTTATACTGGCAGAGACAACAAGGAATATTTCTGTGAGTATCTGTCTCTCGAACGATAATGAAATTTGTGAATATTTGTTTCACAGTTGATATTAGAAGCCTCAAGATTTTGTCCTAAGGTTTTAATACTAAAAAAATACAGATGCGCTAGGTTAAGTCTCTCACAACTAATGAATCCGTTCGATAAAAAAGCTGTCCACTTTCAACCATTTTTTAAAAGGAATTTTTCCTCTACCGAGGTTTGTTTTATTAAGGGGGGTTGCTTTAATTCAGTGGACGCATCATCCTTTTAAAATCGAAGTAGAGTCTACAATGTGTCTCAAGCTGGGATAATAGATGCGTTACATAAATTAAAGTATGTATAGCGGTAATGTTATCCGACCTAGCTTTCGAAAAGAGAAAATTAAAGAGTAACAGTGTAATTTTATATATCTTTCCTTATTTATATTCGCTCCTGTCCTTCCCTGTCCAGGCAAGGAAATAGCATGTAAAAGTTTATCAGAAAAAAATAAGAACTGATTCGAAGTACACATAGACTGGGATGAATTTTTATTTATTAATAGTTATGCAGGGCACTTTGCTCACCACACGTGTAGTAAACGCTCGCGTGCTTAAACTAGGAAGCGCTACGCGCCGTTAGGTCGCTTTACACACATTCCCATATTACCTTTCAAAATATGACTTCTTTTGTTTTCTGTAAATACCAAACACACCTACTACTGAATATAAATTTCGGACAACATTTTTGAAGAATTTTTGAATTTCTAAAGAATTTTGTATCGGATCTGTTTTTATTTTCGTTTTTGTTTTTTAAATTGCGTTGTGTTGTTTTCGAAAAATCAATAAAACAAAGAAAACACAATATGATATGATAGTATGTGGTTGGGATTTTGATGAATATATTTTGCTGAGAACTACCTTTTACCATCATCATATTTGGCTGTACAACCGGGGTCAGGTCCTGTCATGTTCCATAAACCATACTGCATTCTTTCCCAGCGTACTTCTGGTTCCATGCTACTATCGGCTGTTACAGTTTATCCAAGACAGTTAAAGGATTGCACTACTTCAAATTCCCGCTCCACTATAATTTTAATATTTACCAACGATGTCAATGTCGTCTACGCAACCCAGTATCTGAATGGACTTGTAGAGGTTTGTTCCTCTCACCATTACGTCAGATTCTCGGATCACTTCACTGATTTGCCTGGGATGAACCACACTGGTATGGACCAATGATGACTTATTAGCGTACGGGGCTATCCTGTCTTAAAGGATAGAGGATGAAATCTTATATGTGGTACTCAACAACGTTATATCACGATAATTGCTGCATATTGTGATATCCCCTTTCTTATGTATGGGGCACAGGATGCCCCTTCGCCACTCTTCTGGCATCGCTTCTTCCTCCCATACTTGCACTATTATTTTATAATTTGCTTGGTGTAATGTAATTTAATAAATTCCGCTGGGAACCCGGGGCCTTATTATTTTGAGCCGATTTATCGCTCTGCTAACTTCGTTTATGCTTAGTGGCGTATGGTCTTAGGTCATTGGTGATGCCTCCAATTCCACAGTTAGCTGTGCATTTATTAACTCATGAAAGTGCTTTTACCATCGCTCTAAAATGCCTTTGAGTTCGGCGATCAGATTGTCCTATTTTTCTTTGCAGTATGTGCAACGTGGTGTATATTGCGTCGAAGCGAAGGGCAGCCGTGTTGACTCGAATCTTGCGGATGCAGTCTTTCGTGATGATGTAACCCGCGCTTGGAGCACCATACGAACAAGATACTGGTCCGAGTCGACTTTGGGACCTCGGTACGTTCGTACCGTCATCAGGTTCGGGTTGTGGCGGCGGTCTATCAAAACATGGTCTATCTGGTACTTGCTGGTGGCTTCATGGATATTTTTACGCGCAAGCCTTTTATTGCTTGCTGCCATAGCCGTTCATTTATTGCTTGAAAGCCGACAACGGTGGGTTTCATTCTTTCAAGCACTACCTATAGCTCATTATAATTAAGAAATATTTCAGTTTCAAATCACAAATTCCGCACAATCAAATTTTTCTAAAATATTTTCAGCTTTTTATGGAATTCAATGGAATGTTCCTTTAACAGGCTTTCGAAAAGTACATTTTGTTATTAATTTTTTCTTTACTGAAATTAATACGTCCAGTTGACCTACCTTTAAGCATTAGTCCGAATTTCCATTGAAACATTCGAATCACATGAATGACGGTTGTTAAATGTGGTCTACTCACGCCGCCGTTGTTTATCATTACCATTGCCCAGCTCGAGGCCACACCTTCACACAGTCAATTGCAATTGCAACACTTTTTCTCACAATAGACAATTTCTATAGCTCTAGAATGTTATTAATGACCGTGTTAACGGCCACCGTTACATAATTGCTTTTTTGCTGCCAACTATTACTATAACACCAGCTGATGTCTATGGACAAAACGATTGATCTCCTAAAGAGTATTATATATTCTTATACTACCATTAAAAGTGAACAAATAATTAACCCAGTATATTAAAATGTATCAGCGGTTCACTTTTTTTCTGTCTTCCACATTTCAATTGCATAAAATTAAGGTGGGGCGCGCGATGTGGTTTGTTTTGCCTTTTATAATAGTAGATGAATGATGGATGCAGCCGGAGCAGCCGCTTGTTGCAATTGTACCTTAAGTGTGTGCAGGCGGTGCTCACGCTGTTGCTGAGGTTTCGATTACGATTTGATTAAATAAGTGACGGGTTGGCAGATAAGTTTGTTATAAAATAAGAAAAGAACTGCCCTCCTTCGCCGCGCAGGCAAGCAACCACGAACAGTAAGAAGGTCAACATGTTTTGGACGTGTTGCTTTGTCGTTGGTTGTCAGGCGGTTGGTTGGTTAGTTAAAAAGCCACTGTAAGAAATCAGAACCATGCAGTGATTAATATTTGCTTTTCTAAAGGCATTTAAATATTGTAGATTCGCTTTTTGTTGCCGCTGCACAATACGGCAATTGTATTTAGTACAAAATATGACTGTTGGTAATATGAGTTATAAAAACTGTTAAATGAGTTGTCACTTTCTAATAAAGCAAATCATGTTTTTGATTACTTCATTTCATTTCATTCAAAAGCTATTTATCTGCCCAATAAAAAGGAAATTATTGCACTATTTAGGTGTAATAATTTGCATTTTTTTCTACACGAATATGAGTCTGAGACTATTTTAATAAGACAACCTACCTTAATTGGCAGTTACTAGATATATCTATCAGTATATTAGATTCTTTACCATTTCAAGAGCAGGCTAAAGTCTATTTCAATAAAAATAAAACACTCGGTAGCAAACACAAAGAATAAATCTGTTTGTAATTCACAACATTTTATCAACTATACAAGTACTTATGATTGAGATTTTTTTTAATGTAAATTAGACAGGATATTTGACTATCTTCCTATCTAATTAGAAATCGTGAACTAAGAAGTAATACTATTTACTGGTGTAGGCCGAATACCAGATCTTTTCTACATATAACTTTGTATTAAAACGTAAGACAAGAAAGACATTCAACAAAAAAGTTAACTACACTCCACGTCACTTCAATAGATCCATGCATGCTAACTAGCAGACCTCTTAGTGCTTAACGATTACGGGAGGCAGGTTTTTTCCTTGACTTTTTCTAAAGAGGTGTCAGACTCTTCTTCTATATGAATAAAAATTAAATGCTGTTCGTTTGTAACAGCATCCCTTGAGAACGGCAGGACCGATTTGGCTCATTTTTATTCTATAATATTCATCAATATCCGCGGAATAAAAAATTAGAAAAGTTGCCCGAAAAATGGGAAAATTCGGGAAAAACTGTAACTGATGTTTTCCATAGGATATTTGTATGAACTCGCGACTATAACTCACGATTCGAACGATGGCTTGGTGTATTTTTTGTTGGTTTTCTTCGTTATGGTCCTAAAAGGAAAGACAATTACAACGGAAAGCTGATAAATTCGGACAAAGCGCAATAATCACAATCGATCATAACTGAAGACATGAACGACATATTTGGTCGATTCTTTCTTTGTTTGGTTCGTTATGAAATTTTTACCAAAAGAAAGTTCGGGAAAATTACAAAAGTGAATAGGAAAATTTGGAAAACGACAAATTGGATATTTTTTGAGAAAATAACTCAATTGAATGTATTCGGTAAAATGAAAAATTTGGAAAAAGACATTCCAGCCTGAATTAAAATAAAATTAAATTTGTTTTTACTTTTGTGTTGATTCGCGATCTGTCCCAAAATTTTTTTATTTCATTTCTATTCTAATAGATTCAAATAGTTGGCGCTATGTGCGCAAATGTTGTTTGGCAGCTGATCCATTTCCACGGTCTTTTTTTTCGATCTGTCAACACAATGATTCCGACCGACATGCGATTAGACATTAAGCACTTGCAGTTGCGGGTTCGGTTTTCATTCGCAATTACAATAAATAAATCACAAGAGCAGTCATTGATTGTTTACGGCATTAAAATCCATGCTTCTCGCATGGTCGATTGTATGTCGCCTGGTCAAGTATCGGAAAAGCATTAGCTTTGTTTGTCAGACAACAAAAGAAATAAAAACAGTGCGCGTACCAGAAGATCCCCAAAAGGCCTTCAAAAGACTCCCCAAAAGACCCTTAAAAGACCCAAAAAAACCTCCCCAAAAGACCCTTAAAAGACCCCCAAAGTCCCCGAAAAGACCTACGAAAGACCTTCAAAAGACTCCCAAAAGACCGTTAAAAGACGTTTAAAAAACTTCAACAACCTCCAAAAAGCCCACCAAAAGACCCTCAAAAGAATCATAAAAGACCCCTCGAAAAATCATTAAAGACTCCCACAAGATCCTCAAAGGACCCCCAAAAACCTTCAAAAGATCATGAAAAGACTTCCCAAAAGACCCCAAAATGACCCCGAAAAGACCACCAAATGGCCCTCAAAAGACCTCCAAAAAAACCACAAAAAGACCACCAAATGAACCCCGAAAAGACCCTCAAAAGACTCCCCTAGGACCATACCGAATTTCATACAAATCGGTTGAGAAATGACTTAGTTCCTGGATGCAAAAGAGAAAATACAACAAAAGACACAAACGAATCAATTTTAAGCATGACTGGAACAACAAATCCTATAGAAAAAAAATTAACTATGAAAGGGTAGAATTGGCAAAAAAAAAACATATAAACCTACAAGGCACTAGAACCAGATGGCATCCTTCCAGCACTTCTAAGTGAACAATAAGACAATACTACCCAAAAGACCCTCAAAAGACCACCAACAGTCGATACCGAATTTCATACAAATTACTTAGTTCCCAAAATTCAAAAATATTGCACAATAATGTTACCGATAATATCAATCAAAATCACAACAAAAAATTATTTTCCAACAGCTCGGGAAGAGTCCAGAAGAATAGGATGGATGGAAAAGCTTACGCTATGATAGTGCCAGCTTGGGAGAACACCTCTTCAGAACTAATGGGGAAATATAATCTGGCCCAGCGGATATCGGATATTTGTGAATGTTGAGATCGTTTAAAACTCTAGCAACTGCACGAGTACGAATGTAAATCTGTCCCATAGAATGTTCAATACTCGGAAGTGGAGGCGGCAGCCATGCACAATCTGGAAGCGTGGACCTAGCTGCAAAATATGCAGCGAACAAATTGGCCTTGTCCTTAGAACCTTAGAGAGAATGTCATTATAAATGAGCGTTGGAATAGACGACGAGGCTGTATTTTTGATTGTTTTTACGAATGACTCAAAATTGTTACTACCTTTTGGACATTGAAGTATTTTTAGCCTCACTTTTTGGTCGAAGGCGAAAAACGTTTAAAATTTATTCGGTTTTCCTCAGTAGTACTTGTAAAACCGAAAGCATACCTCATTAATCCTAGAAGCCGCTTTACAGCTCGAATCATACCACCCATCTTCATTTGGTCTGACAGACTTGTTCCTGAAAGGGATAAAGTCTCTCATAGCAATAAGGAAGATGTCGATCTGGGACGTGCTGCAACGTTAATGATATAGACAAAATATCCCTAGCAGCCGTAAAAAAAAACAAAACATTTTCAATCGTATGTCTCTCTCTTCTTGCTAACCACAATTTGTGGACAGCACTAACTTGTCGTACTGATCATTTTTTTTAACACGGTCGCAAATGTAAGTTTACTTTCATGTTTACGGTGAAGAAACAATGCAAAACTACTATCAACTTCGGGTTCGGTTTGCAAATTGAAGGCACTATTAGAAAAAAGATACGTTTGTAGAGAAAAAATGTTTTATCGTGTTTTACAACAAAAAAGAAATCGTTGTTAATCAATAACGCAATAAATGCGAAATCTAAGATTTGGAAGAACACAACTCAAACTGGAGCTTTCAAATTTGTGAAAAGTTGTTTCTGTCAGAAGAAAAATAACATCTGTGTGTAGCAATATTTTATTAATTATGCTTATCGATATCGAATGGGGAACAAAGAAAAATGTATCTCTTAGTTTTATGCGCCGATCAACAATCTGAATGGCAAGAAGGCCGATGATGCAGAAAACATTTGTTCACCCTTCAATTGCAATTATATGTTATTCGATGCATTCACACGACGTTGCCACACACGTCGATGCATCAATGTACGCGAAAGTACGAGTGTGCACTTCCTATTCTCAAGTGTATGTTCAATGACAGTGACAGGCGAATGAATCGTTCAAAATGTGAATGTTGTACAGGCGCAAAGGCTTGTCGTCGGCATGTGCCTTTACTTTAGCGCGGTAGTTATCTAACTTCAAACAGTAACTATGATTTTAGATATTACAATTCAATTCCAATTATTATTACACAATTCAAAAGGCGGATTTGAAAAAATAGCGGCAAGTGCGCTTTATTCATTAGCTGTGTACACACTTAACGGTACTGAACCGAAAAACGTGTGAATTCAACATAGTATTGAATGGAGCTTGCCAATTTAATGAAACTTTACTAAAATACTCGGTGTGTCCTTCAATATAACTCGATGGACTGAACAAATGTTATTGATAGCCATGCAAAGGGTATAAGCAAAGAGTATAAAGATACAAGATTTGCGACCTCTCTATACCCTTTAGTATAAGTTAAAGTTATACCATGCAAGCACAAAGCACGACTATGTTTACGCAGCAAGCGAACATTTTAAATTAATATTGTTCAAGACAAATAATTTGTATCCATGATAACAACCGCATTAAGGACAAAATAAAAGCGAGGGAATAATATTTAAAGCTTTACCATCCCCCCAATTAATGATACCAATGTTTTTGGAAAGTTTGGTCAATAGAATTTGCCATTTTTCCTCTTAAATGTGTCTCATTGGAAAGCTATATTTTGATTCTCTAGTAGGTTGGCGATGACCAATGGGCTAAGTAAATATTTTGATTCACTTTAAAATTTTATTAACATCTTTATTTTAAGGTATGCTTCCAAAAAATGATGAGCTGAACTGTTTTTTCTTTAATCGTTGCCTTTAGGAAAATGATCCTATCGTTAGGTAAACTCCAGCTGTCGAAAACAGCAGGATACCCGAGATAGGCTTTAAGCCAACAAATTCAGTCAAGATTCCATAAATCCAGGCATATAACCATAACATCTAAGCTGCTTGTGAATAAAACTTTAAAATAAAAATGTCCTCTGTTGATCAGAACTGCGTTCAGACCGTGATCCTTGATTGTTAATGTTAAAGTGGTCATATAAATATTACTGAAAACCCTCAATAGAATAAGTCAAACTATTTACCAAAAAGCAAAATATATTTCTAAAATATTGTTTTAGAGTAGGCATTTATTGGTGAATAACAAATATAAAAAAAACTTTGTTTTCCGAGTACAAAATGTATATATACATCGAAACACGCCACACAGTCGTTTATTATTACGTAATAGTCGCCTAAATATCAGTTTTAAAGGTCAAAGAATTTTATTTACTTCAAATAACGAGAAAATGGCGCGATTTTAAACCACCACACGTGCTATAACCGAAACGTGACACGCGTCATACGTGGAATATAAAAAATACTATTTTGGACTTGGATACTCACAAAATTTCAACTCTCTAGTTCGTGTGGAAGGTGGTTAAAAATGATATTAAAGAAACCGATAAAAAATTTGAACCCATCACACGCGCCACACACGACATGCGACAAGCAAACCGCGTCATACTCAGAATATGCTTAAATGTTATTTTGGACTTAGACACTCACACAATTTAAGCTCTCTAGATCGTGTGAAAGTGAGTTATAAGGACCTCAAAAAAATAGAAACAATTTTTTTCAACTCATCACACGCGACACGTGATACGCGACACGCATTAAACTCGGAATCTCTAGGTCGTATGGAAAGTTGTTCAAAAGGACCTCAAATAAAACTCTGCAGCGAACAATATAATTTTGGTCATAATGATTTTTGCTAAGCACCAAAGTCTCGGATCTATATGTAAGAACTGATATGACCATTGTCTTATACACTAGCAGCTTGGATGTTATGGTTAAATTCCTGGATTTGAAGAGTCTTGACTTTGTTGGTTTTGAGCAACCGTGCGCGTATTTCTGGTTCAATGATATTATAAGCTGCTCCACTTGATCCGAGATGTGATTGCACTTCTTTAAATTCCACTCCACTATTTTAATTGAGGGACCAATGTTGGATCTCCTCCTCGCAGATGTGTACTTTCATTTATGTACAGCCCCAGATTTTGTGCCGTCCGCTCGAACTGGTTAAAAACTTCCTGTACAGCACTTTCAGTGGCCAGTGTATCTGATGGACTTATAGAGGATTGTTCCTCTCGCCGTTACGTCAGAGTCTCGGATAACTTCCTCCAACGCCTGGTTGAAGAGGACGCAGGCAAGTCCATCCCCTTATCGGAGTCCGTTATATATATCGCATGGGCTTGATAGTAATCCGGATATTTTTATTTGGCTTATAACATTGGTCATGTTCAACCTACATAGTCGTGTCAGTTTATTTGGGATACCGAATTCTCTTATGGCTTTATAAAGTTCTACTCTGGCTATGCTAACATAGGCGGCTTTAAGGTCTATAAAAAGTTGGTGTAGTGAATTTTGAAACTCTATATTTTTCCATCACCGATCAGTGTGTAAATCTGATCAGTTGTTGATTTGCCTAGGATGAAGCCACACTGGTATGGGCCAATGATGATTTTACCATATGGGGCTATTGTGTCTTGAATGATAGAGGAGAAAATCTTATACGCCGTACTCAACAACGTTATACCACGATAAATGCTGCATGTTGTGATATCTCCTTTCTTATCTATGGGGTTTAGGATACCTCTTCGCCAGTCTTCTGGCATAGCTTCTTCCTTCCATACTTGCACTGTTAATTTATGATTTGTTGGTGTATTGCTGACCCACCTGTTTTAATCAGCTCCGCTAGGATACCATATTTAAATAAATTTTTTCACACGCTATTAGACGAAAGTGACTGTGAGTTAACAATTTTGTTATTTACTGCAGTCACAGAGAACACACATTCCCAGAGTAATTTTGCATTGCGCATAACCGGTTTAGCAGAAAAACAGGTTTTGGTCGTGTGAAAAATAGCGTACATTGCTCGCAGAAAAGTTCTCATCGCATGTTGCAAAACAAAAAGCAAGAAATAGTATATTACATAACGAGCGAGAAAAGTGGACATTATCGTGTGAGTTAGAAGCTTGAAGCAAGAGGCGGCAATCTAACGAGGACGATGAACACTTTTCTGCGAGTAATGTACGCTATTTTTCATACATCTATGTAAATTTCATTGATCGCCAATTATCTCCATGTGGTAATCATGCCCCTGGTTTTTGTGCATACAGTGCAACACCGTGGAAACGGAACTGGGTGTTGCTGTGCAAAAATAATGTAAACGAAATTTGGTTGAATTACTCCCATGCAGCTAAACTGAATGCGATTAGAAAAAAGTATAAATTTGGAGCTTTACGGGGCCTTTGGCGCGCGCCCGGTGCGCCTACTGTTAAATCCGCCACTGTCACCTCCAAAAACAGTACTCTGCATAACGTCCAGATCAGAAAAAAACATTTTCTTAAAAATGAAGCATTGAAAACACTCTTCACAAATCTCTTCACAAAGTTCATTAAATGCAACATCATTATAATGACAATGATGGTGCATTTAATGACTTTTAAAGTTTTTCAATTTTTTTAATGATATTTAGAATTCAGTTATATATAAATCTGGTTATTAGAGTTTGATTGTAGTTTAGTTTCTAAAAGTCATTAGTAATTTCACTTTTGGTTATTTTTAAAGACTAAATTAAGTTATATAGCTATAAATGGCTATCCATCACCGATCAGTGTGTAAATCTGATCAGTTGTTGATTTGCCTAGGATGAAGCCACACTGGTATGGGCCAATGATGATTTTACCATATGGGGCTATTGTGTCTTGAATGATAGAGGAGAAAATCTTATACGCCGTACTCAACAACGTTATACCACGATAAATGCTGCATGTTGTGATATCTCCTTTCTTATCTATGGGGTTTAGGATACCTCTTCGCCAGTCTTCTGGCATAGCTTCTTCCTTCCATACTTGCACTGTTAATTTATGATTTGTTGGTGTATTGCTGACCCACCTGTTTTAATCAGCTCCGCTAGGATACCATATTTAAATAAATTTTTTCACACGCTATTAGACGAAAGTGACTGTGAGTTAACAATTTTGTTATTTACTGCAGTCACAGAAAACACACATTCCCAGAGTAATTTTGCATTGCGCATAACCGGTTTAGCAGAAAAACAGGTTTTGGTCGTGTGAAAAATAGCGTACATTGCTCGCAGAAAAGTTCTCATCGCATGTTGCAAAACAAAAAGCAAGAAATAGTATATTACATAACGAGCGAGAAAAGTGGACATTATCGTGTGAGTTAGAAGCTTGAAGCAAGAGGCGGCAATCTAACGAGGACGATGAACACTTTTCTGCGAGTAATGTACGCTATTTTTCATACATCTATGTAAATTTCATTGATCGCCAATTATCTCCATGTGGTAATCATGCCCCTGGTTTTTGTGCATACAGTGCAACACCGTGGAAACGGAACTGGGTGTTGCTGTGCAAAAATAATGTAAACGAAATTTGGTTGAATTACTCCCATGCAGCTAAACTGAATGCGATTAGAAAAAAGTATAAATTTGGAGCTTTACGGGGCCTTTGGCGCGCGCCCGGTGCGCCTACTGTTAAATCCGCCACTGTCACCTCCAAAAACAGTACTCTGCATAACGTCCAGATCAGAAAAAAACATTTTCTTAAAAATGAAGCATTGAAAACACTCTTCACAAATCTCTTCACAAAGTTCATTAAATGCAACATCATTATAATGACAATGATGGTGCATTTAATGACTTTTAAAGTTTTTCAATTTTTTTAATGATATTTAGAATTCAGTTATATATAAATCTGGTTATTAGAGTTTGATTGTAGTTTAGTTTCTAAAAGTCATTAGTAATTTCACTTTTGGTTATTTTTAAAGACTAAATTAAGTTCAATGATTTTTCATAACAGACATGTACCAAACTGTTCATCATGTTTAAAGGGCTCATCACATGACTCAGCATCGTTCATCATTTACTAGAATAACACTTCCATAGGTTGCCTGAAAATTAAGAACAGAAAAGGTTTGCATCAGTTTAAGTGAATTCAACTGCAGATGTTGGCTTTAGACCTGGCAATATTAAGACATTAAGGGCGTTCAATGTTGAGCAATCATAATGGATTTCCAACTTCCTAGAAGTGGAGTAAACAAATTCTTTAATAGTTTTCGGTTTTCGGTTGTCATGTTTTTACTCTTTTTCTCGTTAAATGGCTTAGTTTTCCTTAGCCACAAAAATCGGGTTGTGTATTTGTTTGTTGTGTTTAATGGCAAATAAATGAATTAAATCAGCTCATGATAATTTACCTGCTTAAAATCTTCTAAGAACCTATTTTTTATAGAGTGTTTGAGAAGATTTGTAAAGGATTCTGTTAACAAGCTAAGCTATTAATAATGGATGAAAATACTGGTCTCTTTTTAGACATTTTTCGGTTTTTTTAGTAGTAGTACATATTTGGCAAATATCAACCGCACAATTTACACGGAATAAGTCATGTCCGCTGATGAATCTATAGACAAATTTTTGTTTTCTGTATCGCTTCCTTTAAAATAAATAGTTTGTCCGATCATTAAGTTTATTTTTTCATTATTTGTTTGTAAATTTTATGAAATTAATAAATTATGTAACTTGCAATTTACAATACTGTAACAAATTGCGTAGAATTATTGATTGCAAAAGCGAAACCACTTTGTCTTGTAAATTTGTGCTCACATTGCCGCTAAGAATCTACCTGATGCCTAAGAGATCCAGCATAAGATTTTTAATTTACTTCCAATCCATAAAATTACCTTTACTATATTAAGCGGATATATGCTCAATTAAAGTTATACAGCTTAAAGGCTAAGCTCAATTAAAATGATTGGTGCTTCTTTTATGGCAAGAGTTTATTTGATTTTAAAAAAAAACCTCAGCGCAGTCGGACAGACTGACAACCTTGCATCAATGTTGATTATTATTTTCAAGAATATAACTAGTAATGCTAAATTCCACGCCAAGCTGCTAATCGCTCCATATATAAATTATTATGAGCGATACATTTTTGTTACAATTTAAAATGTGTGCCTAACCGCAGGCTACCTTTTGTTTGTGTATTTTAACAAATTGACTTTTAATTATTTTCGCACAATGAAGAATTCGTGTGGTGAAAAAAAAGGTGAAAAATCACGCAATCAATTCAATTGCCTAACAGTAAAGTGTTGTTTTTTTATTAGTTTATTGCTTTAAACTTTAATTCGAAAAATACATTTCCTAATGTGTTGAATACGAAAAATTGGTTGTGAAATTTAATCATTAACAGAGACAAAGGCGTTAGCTAGATTTAAGATTTAGAGAAAATTATTAATGATCAGTTAGTTATTGTCATTTACAACTCGGATCATTAATTTAAAAGTGGATGTGACGTATACCAATAGATCTGTCTGCAGAGGAACGCTGTAAGTTGGAGTTCTATCCCCTTTCTATGGAATTTAGTGGTGAAAGAGCTGTTGATATACCTGAAAATGAAAATTCAGGAAAATACCTTAATACCCTGAAAGAACTCTTCAGAATGCTTTTAACAAGCTAACTAGATGGGCAGATCGTTGAACCACAAAGAAAACTTGTCCTCTTCACTATAGAAAATATAAAATTCGACATGTTGACCAACACTCTATAAAGGCCACAAGCTTATCCTTCTCTGATAAAGCTAAATACCTGAGACTCCTTCTGGAAAGAAAGCTGAGCTGAAAACCTACTATACAAGAAAGAGTGGCACACTTCTCCTGTAAAAAAGCCATTGGTAACTAATTGGGTCTCCAACATGGGGTTCACTCATTGAATTTACATTACGGTAATAAGACCTACACTTCTGTACGGTGTGGTGGTATGGTGGACTGCCTTTAATCGCGACAAACTAAAAAAAGTCCAAAGATCGACTTGTCTTCGCACCACACCTTCTGCTGCATTATACATACTGTTCAACCTAACACCACCACTCTTCAGCAGACAAGTTGATGCTAGCGTGGCTATTTGCCTTAATGCAACCTTCCAATGGATAAGAAATGAATTCGGACACTCCTCTATTCTGAATTCATTCAGGGCTCCACCAGGAGATATAGACTACACCATTCCGAAACTACATTCATTTCAACAACAACTTCCAGGTCACCAGATCACTCTGGGAAAAAGGTGCTATCCGTTTTTATACTAACGGGTCAAAAATTGATGATGGGGTAGGCGGAGGTGTTTTCTCAAAAAGGCCAAATATAAGTCTCTCCTTCCGTCCTCCTAATCACTGCATTGTTTTTCAACCAGAAATCATGGCGATTAAAGAAGTCCTGACTTGGCTGAAAAGAAACGTCATATCCACTAAGGATATCCGCATCTTCTCGGGTAGTCCAGCAGCTTTGATATCACTAGAATCAGTCTCTAAGAACTTTATTGTAACCCTGGACTGCCGATCGTCTCTCAGGGAGATGGCGAAGTAGTTCAACATTCACTTGTATTGGGTGCCGGTTCATAGAGACATTCTGGGTTACTGCAGGGCCGATGAACTCGCCAAAAATGGTACTTCGCTGCCTATTCTATCTGAAAATGGTTCCTTATGATTGCTACATACAAACTCATGTTAAAGCAGGATGTTACTAACAAAGCCAACCTCAGATGGTTAAATCGTGTAACTTGAGTAGCGACAAAACAGATCTAGGCAAAGCTGGATCCGAAACGCTGTTTGATCTAAACGGAGTGCACATAAGCGCTACGATATGTGAAATGACTGGGCACTGTCATAAAGGCAAGCATGCAGCAAGGTTTGGTGTATTTTCCAATAACTTCTGCACAAGCTGCATGGACGAGAAAGAGGAAGATACCATTCTTCATCTTCACTGCACATGGACAGCTCTTTCTCTGAAGCGTTAGCTCCATTTAATTGCCTTCTTTTACAACGACCTTAACGATTTGTCAAACACTGACATCGAAAGTCTTCTACGCTTCATTCGGAGCTCCAACTGGCTCAACGAGTAGGGCGAGAAATCCTCTCGATTCATGTGGCATCACAATGGACCATATATTGGTCTAATTGGGTCAGCTTCATGCCTAACCTAACCTAACCTGATCTAGTTACTGTCACTATTTTATAAGTTGTGCTAATGGTGGGAAGTGGAGGTCAACGTAGATAGTGCTTTCATGACACCTTATAAACTTGACCTCGATTAGAATTGAATTGGAATTTCTTCTTCTTGCATTTTTACTTGTATTCTGCATGAAGTATATTGTAATTGCATTAAAAAGAACACTTCAACTTCATTAAATGGAATAATTTTTTAGCTTAGTTTGTTATAAATGAAAGATATATACATATGTATCCTGAACTTATAAACTTAAGCACTTATCGTTCACATTGATAGTAAAATACGAAAAATATTTCTGACAAAAAAAAATTGTCTCCAATTCTGATAGCAAATTGCTTTCTAAATACTTAATCCACAAATGGTCTCAGTAGTTACAGATAAGTCTGGCATACAAAAGCGAAAGTTTACTCGATAGACACTCAAATCCAATCTAATCTCCAAGCTACTAAAGCACAAATAATGTTGGCCTGTTGTTAGGCATTTGCCAAAGCTTGATTAATCGCTTTTCGAAACTTGTCAAATCAAAGTGAATTACACACTTAGATGGTTACACATAAACATATAACATTTAATCTATTCTTTGGATTACAGCAACGAAAAATGACGTTCGGTAATTGAGAAAATCTTTAGTGCCTTTAGAGGGGGCATTATCTTTATTTATCTTCAGCCGCTTGTGAAACACCTCTGTCCAACTGTACTATTTGTAATTTCATTAAAATTCGATTCTGTTTCCAATTATAAAACGGTCGCCTTTTGCTTACATCGAAAAGAAACAAAGACATTATAAAGATGTATGTTGGTACTAATAATTTTTTATGAAGAATTTGCATTTGAGATGTAAACAATAATATAAAAACATTAGATGCCTACCAAAAATCTCTGATGCAATTGATTTTGTGGTCTGATGTTTAAATAAAAAAAAAGTGTGTGGGAAGATTTAAGTTCGTATTAATATAAGATTAGAAATAGTGAATTTATTCAAACGTAGTCTTTGTTTTTTGGAAAAAAGTCATTCCATCTATCAGAGAACAAAATTCTTAGACAAAAATTAACATTAAACCACTTTTGTCCTTCTATCTACCTAAGAATAAACTTCTTAGAGCTTTCTTCTACACCGACAATAAAGATCTGATCAACATTGACATTAGCAATACCTACGCTTTATCATCATCATATTTGGCTCTAGATCCTGGGTCCGGTCCTGGCTTCCAGCATCCCTAAACGCCATCATTTCAGCGTAGGATTGACCGCCCTCGCTGTCGTGTTTCATAAATCCTACCGCAAAAGACTTTCCGAGCAGGATCCTATTCGCTCATGCGAGCTAGGTGTCCTGCCCACCGGAGCCTACTGAGCTTAACTCTTTTCACGATATCGACGTCGCGGTAATGCTCGTAGATCTCATCATTATAGAGTCTCTGGAATCGTCCTTCCGCACATACGAGGCCGACAATTTTACATAAGACTTTTCTCTCGAACGCGGCTAAGAGGTCACAGTGCTTTTGCTAAGCACCCAAGTCTCGGATCCATATGTGAGTACTGGTATGACCATTGTCTTATATACCAGTAGCTTGGATGTTATGGTTAAGTTCCTGGATTTGAAGAGTCTTGACAGACTATAGCATGTTTTTATGGCTTTAAGCAACCGTGCGCATATTTCTGGTTCCATGCTGCTATCGGCTGCTACAGTTGACCCGAGATAGTTAAAGCATTGCACTACTTCAAATTCGCGCTCCACTTTTTTATTTGCGGGAAAAATGTTGGATCTTCTACTTCCAGACGTGGCCACCATTACTTTGTTTTGCTCTCATTTATGAGCAGCTTCCTTTTTAGCTCTTGGGTTTCTACCAACAATGTCAATATCTTCGACGTATGCCAGTATTTGAATAGACTTATAGAGGACTGTTCTTCTTGCCGTATCGTCGGAGTCACGGATCACTTTCTCCAATGCCAGTTTGAAGAGGACGCAGGCCATTCCATCCCCTTGTCGGAGCCTGTTATAGATGTTGAATGGGGATCACTATCAAGATCCGGATTTTTTTGCTTGGCTTATAATAATGCTCATGGTCAACCTACATAATCGTGTCAGTTTATTTGGAATGACGAATTCTCTCATGGCTTTATAAAGTTGTATTGGCTATGCTATCATAGGCAGTTTTTAAGTCTATAAAATACTGACATTTCTCCATCACCTGCCTAAGGGTGAAAATTTGATCAGTTGTTGATTTGCTTGCGATGAAGCCACTATGGTATGGATCCAGTCTTGAAATATAGAGGAAAAAATCCTATACGCAGAACTCATGATAATTGCTCAACGTTGTGATATCTCCCTTCTTATGCATAGGATGCATCTTAGCCAGTCTTTTGGCATATCTTCTTCATCTCATACTCGTGCTATTAGTTCATGAATTCGGCAGCATAGTGTGAACGTCGGTCATTGGTTGAGCCTCCAGATCCTCAGTTAGCTGGCCATTTAGAAATTCATAAATTCGAGTCGACGTTGACACCTCGCGACGCTGGTACCGTCATCAGATTCGGGTTATAGAGGCGGTCTTTCTATCAACTTGTGCTCTGCATGATTGCGAATGGCGCTATCAGGAAATACCCGGATGGCTTTGTGGATATTTTTACGCGCAAACCTTGTACTCGCAACGACCAAATTATTGCTTGCTGCCATCTCTATGACTCGTTGTCCATTGTCATTAGTGTTCTCGTGTAGACTATGGATACTGCGGTACTGCCTGAATACTCTCTACGTATAAAATGGAATACATCTTTTCCCGATGAGAACGTTGGACCAATGTGAGCCTGTGGAGTTCCTTGCTATTCCCGACGCTGGGCTCACTTTAATTTTTTTCCCACCCTTTCAGAATTTTGTCAAAACACAGCCTCCCAAATAGACCATGTGAAGAAGTCCATCAGATTCAAGTCTGGTGAATATGATGGTGAAGAAATAAACTGTGGGTTTTCTATTTTTGTTTGTGTCAAACAAACTTTATGGGACGATGGCGGATCTTAATGTAATATCCAGTGGTTGGAACTATAGGTTTGTGGTACCAAGGATAAAACCTTTTGTTGGTAGATTGGTTCGCTTTAACAGGGATAGAATGAACCGAGGGTGACATTAAATGTACAGCAAGTAAGATGAAAAAATACCCGGGGCAGTGGACTGTATATTTGTTTAGATTATTTCACCCGCTCTGATATCTCGATACCGGGAATTATTCGCGATGTTGTGGATCGTGCTCGAAAATAGTTGATAGAACGTCTGCCAATCCGTGTAATCGCCATTAACCTGTAATCCTGGTAGCTTCACTTCTGGTGCTGCCGCTCGGTGTCCTCCCATCGTGTCATTCAGCGTCAAATCGACTCCACCCGGTAATAGCGTCATCTGTCTCTCCCATTCGTTCAAACCTGCTAACAATGCATAGTAGGTTTGTTCGATGGTCTCGTGCTGTGATGTATCATCCTTATTTATCGCATAGATCTTTTCTTCCACATCCACAAATTCCTTATAGAACTGCTCCGTGTGTCTTATCTGAGTTCTTATTTCTTCAATTTTTGCGTTAGTTAGCGATAAATTAGCTATGTAAGTTTTCACTTTTGATGTATGACCGCTTACGCAGAAGTATTTCGATTGGGGTAGCTATTATTTAATTCGATTGATATTGCACCGGTTATACGCAAGCAAAACAAAATGGATGCAAGCACGAATACTCATAAACTATACAGCACGTTTTTCAAATAAACAATTTTCAAAGATGGCTAACATCCAATTTAAACTATATTTCACTCAATTCTGCATCGTTTTATTACCACGAATAATCGCAAATCACACCAATAATATCACAAATTTCGTGTCACGATGAATTGGCCTTATTCACACTCTCGAATAATAATCATCAATAATATTGTTCTTGCTGTTTTTATCCTTAAGTGGCGGTGGATCCGGCTCGAAGGACCATGCAAAATACCCGGGGCATTTTTCTGGACTGGACTGGGCTGGACTGTATATTTGTTTAGATTTATTTCACCCGCTCTGATATCTCGATACCGGGAATTATTCGCGTACACTTGTTAGATGATTAACTAATTGTTTATTAGGTTTTTATCCAATTTATTATGATTATAGTTCTTATATCGATGTTGATCGCTTGGTGGTTGATTGGAAAGAGCGACTTACAAAATTACAATACAAAAAATGACATTTTGTACAATATTACAGTTTTTCTCTTTGCCGTGTTCACATTCACATCACATTCAACATCTAATGTTGAAATGTGTACAACATTTGATCGACATTCGTTCATTACAATGTCGACGCCGCTATGGAGTAATACTTTTCTCGTTTTAGAAACGTCAAGAAAATTGGTTGTAAGCAATCAATTTGCTGTCAAAACATTAAGTTTCAATGGGTAAGTTATATAATGCAATTGAATTAAAGTACAATTAAATATAAATGTAATTTGAGATAAACCTTATGGATATAGATACAACACCACCACCACCACAATGTTCTACTGCTGTTTTAGATAAGTATACACGAAGGCCCGGTTATGCGTCGATGATTCCTTGTGGTTTTATTTCTTTACAGCATCAACACCCAACAGGCCTTGAAGGGTGGAACGGTACGCCCTTAACATAAGGCTTTAAGTGGTTTTGATCTTAAATACGAAAGCACTGAAACTTTGGAACTTTAAAATAAACTTTCTGTTGTACCGTTGTTAAATCATGTCCTTTTTGTATTTTGTAAAGCTTCAACTTAAGGTAATTTTTCAGTATGTGTCGTATGTTTGAGTCGGACACGATCAGATTTTTTGTTCATTTGGTTGTGCTATGACGTGGATTTCTTTGAATTCGAGCGTTCACCATATGAACCATATCTGGTGTTGTTGCTGTTTTGTTCCATTGCGTTTTGCGATGCAACCAGTGTCATTGTAACGCTTGATAGTTGATACCCAAACAATTAATTCAGACGTAACAGTTAGAGTTCACGAACAATAGCTGGTTGTGCTTTTCCAGCTAAATCATGCAAGGCACTATTACGTTTGGATTCCATTTGGAAGGCTTTCAAAATATGAGCATATTGTTATCAGCTATTTAGCATCGTAAAGTTGGTAACTTTTCGAATGACGAACTTTCTATATTTATATGTGGATGATGAAATATTTTCTAGTGTACCAACTGTAACAAAATAGGGTGTTTTCAAAATTTTTGAATTTATTAAGTAAAATATATATTTCGAGTGTTGTAGTTTGTATATCTGAAATCTAATTTGTGGTTTGTTTTAGTCTAATCGAAATATGTTCTCCCCATTTATGTGATCAATAGTACCACGATAATTTGTTTTAAATAAAATCTACAAGTATTTCAGAGAATAATGAATAGTACAACAAAATAAAATACATCACTTAGGTACAGCGCCAATAGTTGAACATTTAAGGTTCCAAATCTGCTGCACAATTAAGGTTACTTTAACGTTTTTTCAATACTACGAGTACTTATTACTATCAATATTGATTTACAGCTTAAAGGTTACTTATTAAACTTATTAAATGAAACCCAAATTTGTGGTAATTTAATGAAATTTGCCCTGAAAAAATATCTAATATAGAACTCGAAAAAAGCCTTGAAAGAATGAGTTAATTAGCTCTCAAGAACTAACATCAGCATCACGTTGAATAACGTAACTATAATTTATAATCAATCTTTAGTCTAGAACTTAAGTGGATTTATAAGAATATTTTTTTAAACAATAGCAATTTGTGGCTGATTCCACTGATTCAATTCACACGAAAATACAAAACAATTCTTTCGATTTGGCCTAGTTGGCCGTCGTTAACTTCGCGTTTTAATTTGTAGATCGACGAACGAACAAACGGATGTGCATTTGCTGGGAAATACATAAACTCAATAAGCATTAAATTGTGCCGTGTAGCCTCGTCATAGCTGAAGTGGTAGTTGATTGCATCAAATGACTGACTGACGCTAACAACGCCTCTGGCGGGTTCGCTCTACGTATATGTGGGCGAGTGCATAAACCGAGGAAAATTATATTATTCGTCCTTGCAAACTAGATCACGAATTCGAGAGCGATTCCGCCCTCACCATCACTTTTTTACATGCAGCGCAAGATAAAACAGTTATTAAGTCTTCATATAGAATGGCAAATATAGGTGGGTTTCTAAGCTGATACTCTATTAATGTGGTTCAGATTTAGTTACGAATCAATCGATTGTTCGAACAAAGTGAACGTCACCGCTTGTTGTTTTAGATGAATTTGCAATAGGTTATTAGTTTCAACATTTGCAGGGTAAACGTTTTACCCTTAAATGCAGCTAGCATTCCGATATATTGAATAGTAGGCAGGAGTTCCGCAAAACTTTCACAAATGGACATGGAAGCTTTTGAATATAAAAAAAATGTCAGATGTAGTTTGACTGTTTGTGTAGCCGTTAGTTGTCTATTGACGAATTAGATGAAGGGCCCAAGTGCCTACAGGGATCTTACAAATTTCTTAGCGGTTTTCTTCTTGGGCGTTCCTCAAAGGTCTGTTTTGTTCCCGACACATTTTCCAATTGATATTAATGATCTCTTGTCCATTTCTACTTTAGGCCATATGGCAGACACTGCCACCTAAAAGATCTATTGTATCTTAGGGTGTCTTTACTCGAAGAGACATACCACCTTCTTAATGAACGAGAGCACATCCTTAGTAGCAGAACTTTTCAACTCCGCGGTCGAGCATAATTCCTTGTGAAAGATGCGTCCTGTTAGAAAACTCACCAGCTTCCTACTGCTATTCCTATTGAAATTAAGGATTTCCTTCGTAGGAAAAGGGCCTGATTAATTGTTTGGATTTCCTAAGCCCCGGGACGCTTTCCAAGTAGGCCAGACATAGTTTGTGTTCCCAACAATTTATCAGTGGCGTGGCTGCAGCCCAGCTGACACCACCACCAATCAATAATTTTTAGATGACCCACATAGTCACCCGCTTTGAACCCATGTTCTAGTTGCAGCATCCAGCAGCCGTCTTCCTAATGAAGATTGGCAGGGGTGAAAGTCCTACAACAGCTTCTAATGCCTTCGTAAGGCACAAGAGTCCCAGTCATCTCCATTCAGCTCTCAGCATCTGAGAGTGTTGCCTTAAAAGTATCAAGGCGAGGATCTTTTCTTTTCTGCATCCTGGAAATCTTACCAGATATACTGTTGTTATGAAAGTGGTGTCAGTGTGTCGTCGCACACAATATTTACTTCGTTTATAGCAGTTTTATAGATGACTGCAACCTCACTAACCAAAAGGTATATTTTTTTGAATTCCGCTTTGAATCGCTGTGCTCTGCAGGTGTCCAAAAGAGAATCTAGTGTAGGACTCAACGCTGTTACGTTGTTTTCCAGTAGTCACTCAGTTGGTTTTCTTTAACTTTGTCGTAACTTTCTTCCCCAAGATCAATGGCTTGAATTGGGTCAAACTAAGTTTGGTTATCACTGCTGAGCACAATTTGTTGAACAAAGTCTTCACGGTCTAGGAGAACTGCAAAAGACTCGATAGTTGGAACACTGATAGGATAAAATTTAGAGAAGATTTTTGTTTAAACCAAAGGAATGTTGAACGTCACGGTAACCATATTTCCTCGAACAGATTTTCTTATTTTGTTGATCGTGAATTACATAGATGTATCTGATAGATTTGGTAACCTGCAGAAGTTCAAGTAACCTTTTTTTTGTTGACATATGTTGTTAAAGCTTCAACGGGACGGATGTTGATGATGTTCTGATGATTTGCTTGAACAGCGCTGAAGAGTAGTTGAATACTGGATGAGTAGTCGTTCATTTGTTCTTGAATTCGGAGCTATTGCTGCTGTTCTACCGGTACATGAAGTTGCACGTTAACAGTTTTAGACTCTATGTCATTGATGTCTGTGATGAGGCGGGACACTTTTAAAACTTTTTTAATTTTACGATTTGATGCCGCTATGGCGGCCGGTGGTCATAAGTATTTGGAGTGCCAGGAGTGCCTCTTAAAACCACTGTCATTATGAAACGATTTGCCCGACCACTAGGATAGCTTGCAATGATACTTTCTTCAATTGTCATGGCCTCGCGTCTCACCCCTTCTTCTATGGTCCAGCAATATTGATGTAATGTTGAGAAGTTACTGTTCGGAAATTGTTGGCAATAGTGTGTTGGGTGCCGGGGCACAGAGACATTCCGGATAACTGTACGGCTGACGAACTCGCCAAGCAAGGAACTAAACTTGGGCCATTACTGGTCTAAGTGTGTCGGTTTCACTGACAGGCACCTTAACCTAACCTAACACTTAGTTCTTGAAATAATACCACATCTCCGATGGAGAGTGTTCGGTTTGGGAATTTCCATTTATTTCTCTTTTGTAGTTGATGGAGGTACTCCTGGGGGAACCGTTCCCAAAATTGTTGTTTAAGTTGTCGCACTTGTAGCCAGCGTTTTGTGATTGGAACAGAAGTAGGCGGGCCTGGATCGACTACGGATGAAATGGAATGGTGTAAGGGCGGGTGTGTGTTCTGCTTCTGATGGCTCTGGATATAATGTTAATGTAGATTCGATGCGATATAATAGCGAGTTATATCGTTAATAGATCAGATTAGTGATACTAGGCATTTTTTTATAAGATGTTTTCATTGCCTTAAAAGTTGTAATACCAAAGTTAGGGCTGTAGGGCGGGTGGAATTTCTATACAATCTCTTGGATAGCCATTCGGTCCTTACTATCTGTGGTAATCATGCTCCATTCTTGGGGTCCTCTTTTTTGCTCCGATAAAGATCGTACCATTGTCACACAGGACCAAGAAAGGCCAGCAATGTCTATTTGCGAAGCGTCCGAAGACTACGAGGAAAATTTCAGCGCTTAGGTCCGAACAAATTTCTAAGTGATAAGCTTTTGTAACTAAAGAGACAAAGACTGCCACCCAAGCTTTGATGATTTTGTCAACCGAATTGTGCTGCCTTTTATGTCGAAGGTACCGCATAAATCTACCCATATTTTGATAAACGCTGGTGCTGGTTTGATGCGCTCTGCCGGTAGATCTCCCATGGCTGAACAGGCCAGCTCGTTTCGAAGGACCACGGGTCATAATGGCGAGCTTTAAAATTGTTTCAGGAATTGACCATGAACATATAATTGGATGCATAAAAAACTAAATCCGTCAAATGCTAGTGAAAGTGCTTAGCTAGAAAATTGACTCTTCGTTAATTTTGACCTTGACCTGGGTGTAAACATTAAAAAGTAGTTTGTTAAACGAAAGAAAGAAAATTTCTCACACTTTGTAGTACAAAAAAAAAATTAACAAAAACGAGACAATAAAAAAAATTTAAAATTAAATTACAAAAATGTTACTGCCCAGAAATTGTAACAATTTTTTTAATTTGAAAATGCTTACTTAAAGCAATGAATTGAAAGAGTTACGCAAATTAACCTTTTGGGTGGCAATGAGTATTACCTTCGCTTCCCCACTGTGCATACGAATTGTATCGTCATAATCCCTAAGCGCAATAATACGCCACCGCCAAGAAAAGAAACCAAATGAAATGACATGATGGTAAATGTACATGAATACTTCGCAAAAAAAAAAACAAAAACAAAAATGAAACTGTAACAATATTTCCCAATCGCAAATACCAACCAAAAGCACCAGCAACAACCCACCTTCCATAGCTGGTCGGTAACAGAAGAAAAAAAAATTAACTAAATACCTTATTCGCTGCTGCTACCATGTAGCCAATGGTTGGTCGTTTGGCGTCGGGCGGTCGATCGTTTGGTCGACGGGAAAAATGTAGTGTAACTTGCTTTTCCTTTCAACAAAGAAGCATAGCGGTTCACGGCAAAGTAACACCACACAGCGCCTGCACGCGCGAGCGGCTCAATCAAAAGCCATAACAACAACCACAACCAATTTGGATCTCACATACCGCCTCTCATTAAATTCGCGTAGAACTAACGCTCAGACAAAACACACACGCAACAACAATATTGGCCGAGTATCTTTAACAGCTACATTCCCATTCCACTTGGTAGTGCTTTGCTCTGCATTGGCAGTATAAACGTAGCGGTAGAAAACAACAACAGCAGCTAAAAGTTTGTAGTAACACAGTTTACCGTTTTGACTGATAATAAGCGATTTGCAAATGAGAGAGACTCGCTCTCTTCAGGAATAACCATACCATCCATAGACGACCTTATCGCGAACCACTTGTACTTTCAGTTGGTCGAGTTAATGCGAGAATTCCCCTTAAATGTCTGCAAAGCCAACTCGATCGACTGGCAATTTCATTCATAAGGTTATCAAAGACAAACCAACTAGAACAACAATAGACTTCTCTCTTAAGCGCTTTCAAGTCGATCGATTCTCTTAATCAAAAGATCTCTGGAGTCTGCTTACTCTTACCAAAATGCAAATATATTTTGCGCGCGTGATCAATCTGTCTGCAAAAATGGTCGCAAGTTTCTCTGCGTCTTCTACTCCGCTTGGTCAGATACAACGAATTGGAGCGATTGACAAGTCAACACAAACAGAAAAGTGGTGAGCTGCTGCAGAACTTTGCTGCACAAACCATTCATTTTAGGATCATTGTTTGTCGATCGATTGCTCGCTCTGTATCGCTCCTACACATACGCTTGTTGTTGATGTTTGTATTGTCGGCGGCTATGTGTTGGTGGTAAGTTTGCACTGCTATCTAAAAGAAACTTTTAAGTTCCACTTAAGTCTTTGACTCCAACTAAACGCAGTTTAAGAAAAGTGCTCGTTCGAACAGCACTGACCGGAGTGGCGGAATTTGCTGAAGAAGAAAATCGTTCATTTGATTTGAGTCGTTTAACATAATTTCGTTTTGTTTGCATTTATGTTGCTGGTTTAATTTCCGTTTCGATAATAATCTACAAGAATTGAATTTTAAAGTGTCTTTTCCGCGTGCAGTGTGTATGCAGTGTGTTTGTTCGTCGTTTTCATCGCACGTTTCATAATTTTACCCTCGTATTTTGCAAATTTAAAAATTAACATAAATTAAATTTGTAATGCAATTTTCATTCATAATTACTGCGAGTACATTTGATAGAAATTATGACGAGCTGAATGAATTTTTATGAATTACCACTCAATGGGGAATATAAAATCAAAAATTTATGTTGTAGTTCACCACTTTTGTAAAAGTCATAAACCTACTTCCCATTCCCAACTTATCCTTGATTATTTACCAAGCGTTAAATTATCGGGCAAATAAATAAAAACATAATTAATGAAATAATAGAAAAATCGCCCTAACACTTGCACACGTTTACCAAACAACAACAAAAAAAAAGAAAGTTAAAATTTTCCGCGAAATAATAAAAAAAATATTTGTTATACTTTTTTGCTGCTGCAACTGCTGCTTGGAATTGCAACGAAGAGCAGATACTATTGATGTATTGAATCAGAGTCTTGCTAATTACGTTAACCATAAGTAATAAGAAATTTTTATATTCCAATTGAGGACATTTCGCACACACGTTTTGTGTATTTTTGCTGTCAAAATGGGTTTACTACGTGGGACAATGCTTTTTTGGAGTTTTGGAATATTTTTCGTTATATGTAATTCAGGTAAGAATACATTTTTGGCCAAATTATTGCTGTTAACTGAATGTGAATAAAAAACACCATAAACAAGAAAAAGAATTGATAAGCAGAAAATTAGACAAGGCAAGAAGTGTTTTTCTTGGAAACATAAACTAAAGACTTAAGACAGAAACTTGATTTTATTTAAACAGGAAGTTTTAATGAGCTGTTGCAAATTTTAATTTGATTTTAGGTCAGTGTCATCGGTTAAAACTTGTTTCATGGCTTATGCTTAAACTTCAAAACATTTATATTGAATATCTGTACATTTTCTAAATTCTAAAAATTGATAGATTTATATTTTACATAATAGAGTAAAATTTAGAATTAATAAAATTTAATTCGCTGGTTTGTCAGAATAACTTTTAAGAATTAAAATGTTTACTAATTTTGATTATTCTAAGTTAGGTTATTTTTAAATTCTCTATATTAACGTCGCGTGCCCGTGGCTGGCGGGCTGGCGCACCAATTCTTGTTATCATATCCACTTCCTAAATCCCGATTTTATTCAAAAATTACGCACAAGTGTATTTTTCATGACAAAACTTTCTATTAAAATTTGGGGCCCTCGGGGGCGGGGGCTCCCATTAAAATAATTTACAAAATTTACCCGATTTTCTTCAAATTTTATACCCATGTGTATTTGTGTGTACAAAACTTCTTGTAAAATGTTTGGTCCTGAGTCCCGAGAGGTTCCACATATGGATTTTTTCTAAAAATGAACCAGATTTTCTTCACATTCTTCAACACTTGTGTATCTCCCATGGACAAAACTTTTTTCTAAATTTTTTAAAATGATCGAGCCCTGAGGCTTGTGTATCTCCAATGCACAAAACTTTTTGTAAAATGTTTCGAGTGATCGGACTCTGACCCCCATATACATTTTTTTAAAAATATACTGATTTTCTTCTTCTTCTTTTAAACACCCGTGTATCTCCGATGGACAAAATTTTTGTAAAAGTTTTAGAGTGATCGAGCCATATAAATTTATTAAAAATTAACCAGATTTTTTTCAAATCTCCGATGGACAAAACTTTGTCTGTTCGTATGTCTGTCTGTGTCCACCCTACAGCCCAGACGGCTGAGTTTATGGAGATGAACATTCATATTTAAGCTTCTTACGTAAATTGTGAGGTTCCAGTTGATTTTGTGAGAAATCGGCCAACCGGAAGTGGTAGTTTACTTGTGTAGTTTTTTGAGTTTTTGCAAATATCTCAAAAGAAAGAGAGAAAGTCGTGTTGTGAACACACCACCATTTTTTATTAGAAATTTGTAGTAATCAGGGCCCGGGCTCCCAAAATTTATTTTAAAAAAGTAATCTGATTTCATTTAAACTTTGCACACATTAGAGAATTCACACGAATAATTTTAATTTTTATTGGTTGTTTTATTTTATTAAAATTCACGATTGCAGCTATTCAGAATATTATAAATTAATTTGATGTAACCCTTTTTAATCTTATAATCATTCTGAGGACTCTTTATATCTGTCTTTCAGGGGTTAGCTAGAAATGGTTTTTTTGTTATGCAAAATCATCCAATAGTTATTAGCAATTTTCTTGTGATTTGTTTTAAGACTTAAATAGTAGGTAGGTAGGTACATTAAAAGCCATTATGTGAATTAAAAAAATGAAAATTATTTATATTTTTTGAGTAAAAATAACTTTTCTTTTGTAAAAGAGCATTCTTCTAAATTTCAAAATCAAAAAAATCACATTTACAGCAAAAGTCGTTATTTCATTTCTGTTTCAATAGATTCCAATTGTTTGGGTTACATGCGCAAATGTCATTTGACAGCTGCTTCTTTGATTTTGCGGCCAAAAAGATCTCCAAAAGATCATTAGAAGGCCCCTAAGACCCCGAAAAGAATCACAAAAAGATCTGCGAAAGTCCCTCAAAATCCCCAAAAATCATTAAAGACCCCCAAAAGAACCCCAAAAGACCCTCAAAAGACTCCCCGAAATACCACAAAAATACCCTCAAAAGACCCCCAGGACAACGTCTGTCGGGTCAGCTAGTAGTATATAGAATTTTTAATAAGGAAAGAGTAAAATCAAATTATAGTAGGAAACAAAAAAAAAGTAAAACCAATGCAATTAATTACGAAAGCAATGATCATGAGGACTTTTGATGAAGATGTAAAAGGTTTTTTAGTAGGAGCGTCATGTTGGTTTTTTTTAAATAAAAAAGTTTGTATGTAAGTCATTACAAAATTTATTTTGGTTTAAAATACTTTCAATGCCATTACTTATTGGACTTTATTCAAATGTTCTGCAAAGAAACGCCTACCTGGCGTTTGGTTTTGACATAGCCCCAAAGAAAAAAATAAAAAGAAGCGTCAAAATATATAGTCAATGCAGGAAATTAATTGTTCATTTCTTAAGATTACACGATCACTGAATTAGCCAGCTATGTGGCATTTTCTGCCGTTTTGCCAAAACCAAATGTGCCCCAAGTCAACCTCTTAGTCGAAATTTATCCAAAAAATAGTCTGTTAAATTGGTCCCTATGGGCCAACAAACCCTCTAGCATGGAACCTTCACCAAACAATAAATTTTTTTGATGTGATGATATTTCGTGAATAGGTTCTAGTAGCTGACTTGCCTAGATACGACAATTTTGCATATTAACGAAGACGTTGAGCCAGAAATGGGCTTCATCGCTGACAATGATTTGGCGATAAAAATCCGGGTCATTCCATCATATGTTAAGAGCTCAATTACTGAAATTACGTCGCACCTGATGGTTGTTGGGAATCAGTTCTGATATCAATGCGTTCTTATAGTGATGCGAACAAAAGTCCTTACACAAAACTCGCCAAAATCTAGTAACACAGATGCAATGACATAAATGCAGAATTGACAAAATTGGGACCTTATTTACGCCTGCGGCTGTAGCCCAGAAAGGTTTGCGGTACTTTTGCGTTTCATTGTCTTGTTTGTATGGGAAACAAATCAATATGAAGTGCATGTTAACCCAAATTTTTCCACCAGACTTTCAATTGTTCGTTTAAATGGATGTGTACAATGACCGAATATTAGAGTTAGCTCATGATGAGTTGTCGCAAGCGAGCGCAAGCTATGATACAAAATTTAGATAATTTGTTAGATTGTTACAGCGTGTAACTTGTACTTTCCAAGATAAAATAAGGTTGAGGTTAAAAAAAATCTCGGCTAACTTCACATATTGGAAAACCCTATGTTATATTCGTAAAATAAAAATGTCAGAATCTTTTTTTGAATAGCTCTACGATATTAAATGAAACATGTTGACTAATAAAAATATATTATTTATTTGAAAAAGTATTGTGCGTAGTAGTCTGCTCAGATCTTATCTGAAACAGATTACAAACGTAGGCGTTGAGTTTCTTTTTTGTGATTTGTCAATGTTCATCCAGTTCTGAGCTATGTTTAAAGTTCCAAGTATTTAGCTCAATTGGAAGCAAGCTTAAAATCAATTACAAAATGCCACCCAAAAGACATACACGAAAGCGAACTAATAAAAACGAAAAAATAAAAAACCAATATTTTTAATTAGAGATAATGATCATTTCTGATTTTTTCCATTCTAGGATCCATCAGGGTAGATCCTTAAGAACTTTTTGTAAGTGGTTTTCTTTAACCAAAAAAATGTGGCCTGTTAGACTCGATAATAACCTTCGTGGTTAGTAACAATACAAATAGATTTCATTAAGGTATCAAAAATATAAGTAAGACTGTTTCTAATTCCCTTAATAATCATTAAGCTAAGAAAGGAATAGTTTGGTATATATATTTGGTTATATTTTTAGGAAGGTAAGATATTTTGAGACTGATATCAATCACAATATAAGTCTTTTACATGTCTCTCACTATAGAAAGGATTTTTATGAGATTTTGGGTTTAAGTTCAACTCCCAATTAGATTCCAAAATGTTGCCATCATACGAATATCTTCTTTGTTGCAGTATTCCTTGATAAAGCGCTTAGACGGTAATGGACATATTGTGGTCAATTATATACATTTATAACCAATTAAATCTAATTACATTAGAATGTTTCAAAATATATATAATATAACCTTTGCTATTATTTATTATAATCAATAAATTTTCTCAACGCAAAAGAGCTGCGGATTAAATTTGCCACCAGAATTTTATTTTATTTTAGGTTTTTCTGCTAAGTTATATTATTGAGTTGTGGTTGTAAGTCCCCGAAAATATTGCTCTGTATAATGTGGTACAGCTGGTATTAGCCAAAACTATTTTTACTTGAAATAAACCGGAGAAATATGCAAATTAAGCAACAAAATTGATGAATTCGTTTACAAAAATGTTTACAATGACTTTTTAAAGATTTTTTTGTTATGCCTATTACAAAATCTTACACATCATCACTCACAGTTAATTTAATTGACTGATAAGCCGGTTTTTATGTTAAGCAATTTGCCAAAAAACCAGATGGATAAAGTCTTTTTCTGGTGAAAATCATTTTTTGTTAAAAAACTTATTAATGACAAAGAGACTTAAAAAAGTTTAAAAGTAGTCGGCTTCTATTGCAGATAAGTTTATGATTTGTTCATGTAAATGTTATACAAGTGACGAATTGAATTGGAAATTCGGTAAATTTTTCATTTCTTTGTTGATCAATGTCCAGTTGACTGATTAGTCAGACAATAAGATATCTTCGATATCTGAGACTTTTACTAATTTTCTTTTAACAAGATTGGGACGTTGAGTACCATATGGCCATACAGGTTTTTTTGATATTTTGTTATTGTTGTTGGTCTTCAGATTTTAATTTAACTTTCAAAGTTTTTATGAAAAAATGCGAAAAACTGGTTCAATACTTAATACTGAATTTTCAAGATGAGTGGCCTTATTAACTTGTCGCTTGTAATGAATTAAAAAAAGAACAAAAAATAGACTAACTAGAAAACGTTTAACAATAACATTACGTGCTTCTTGATTTACATCCCCAAATCTACACTGTAATGAAGCAAACGCAAAACTTAAGCAATAAACCTTAATTGTTCAAACTACACTTTTGTACATTTAAACACACTTACGTTCATTTACAATAATGTAGAGTTCATTGACTTTGACATATTTTTGATTATGAAATCCTCGTTGTACTAATCTACATAATCAAAGTTTGTCATTAAAAATGCCTCGTAGATCAAATAATAATTTATTAGATTTCGTGTGTCTGGAAAAAGTAAGAGTAGGTGTTGGTGGCGTCGTAAAATACATATTTCTCTACGTTTCGAAATAGACGTATCCCACATAAAGCTGCAATTTAATAAAAATCTCTTATTTTTGCTTGCAATTATTTCTTATGTAACGCTTGTAGGCGGAAATGCGATTAGAAAATATCGAAAGCTTTGCCATTTTATTATAAATTCACACTAACGATAATTGGGTCTTGTAGTTTTTGTTTCGTCAAATACAAATTGTAATTAAACTGTTTCATTTGTGGCCAAAATGTTTTTTTTATGTAGGCGGTTCTAATAAATCTTTTTATCAGACTTTGTACTGAGAACTATAGCCTAGATCTTCAGTAGATTTGAATATCAACATTTTTTATTTGGTGCAATGGAAATTTTGAAAACAACTTACAGACGTAAGTTGTAAACCAAAATTTTTTTATTTTTATTTTTTTTAAGTCTTTAAAGAGAAAATTGCTCATGGGGTAGGTCTCGATACGAATAAGTAATATTTCTTTCTTGTTAATATTGCCAGATAGAGAAATACAATTGCTAATGTCTTCTTTACAACGTCGGACTATAATACACTTACCACTCAAGTGATATTATAGAATCATGTCCTTTCAAAAGTAATAACGGAATGAAAGCCGATAAAATGTTTTAAAGTAATTATTACTTCTTGAACCGATAACATAAAAACTGTTATTAAGGTACAAAGACAAGAAGCATAGGGGCGCTTATCGGCTGTCTTTTTCTTACTTTTTCCCTAAAACAAGTCAGCCACCAACAGCATGGAAATGTCTGATTCAGTATCATACTTTAATCTCCAGAATGTATAAAAAATAAACAAAGCAGGTACCGGTGTAATATTGGGTTCTTCATTTTGATTGGAAAACTCACCGGGTATCATCAAAATGCCCCCTTGCACAATAAAAAATCGCCTTGCTGTTTTAACAATAATTAAGCTTCTCATGGATAATTTTGGAAGATTCTCATCTTCTTTAAAAGATGCTTATAAGATTCCCAACCAATAAAGCTTTTTTTCTCAGCTTGAATACTCAGTAGCAGCTATACAATTTTTTTCCACGTATAGTTTTAAATTTGTTTCATAAATGTGCTTAATATAAAGGCATTTGAAGGTTAAAGAAATATACTTTTTGTACAAAAACTTTATGGTTGTTCAGTATTTGCTTACAATTGAAAACTGTAAACTTTTTAAACACTCTTCATATTCTTTTAACAATTGTTCCAAATAAGTACTTGCGTATAGATTGTATAACAAATATGCTTAAAAATTTACTATTACTAAAGTTGATACTTCTTAGCTGAGTGGGAATGCCTTTCTGACATAGTTAGCTTTCACATTTCAGTCAAAAATTTCCCTTTATATATAAAAATATCACAAAAGACTAAGCATAATAATTCAAAAGTTCTTAACAATTTGAAATAATTTGCCAAATTATAAAAGAAAGTTTACAGTTATTGTGAAGTTTTATTTTTTATTTATTACCTTTTTTCTTAAAAGATTTACGAAATACTCGAGCAGGCGTTAAGAAACTAATAAGGAAAAGTACTACGAATGAATAAACTCCCTTTTTTTCAACTTTCTTTTACTCATAGCATAGCAATAGCATGTTTTTTCTATTGTCAAGAAAAAAACAAGCGATACACTTGTCCAACTGAAAAAGAAAAAGAAACTGAAAGTTCAGTTTTTTAACTTTTACCGGAAGTACGGTTATTAATTTGCGACATAAATAATCAATATAATAATCAATATCAAAATCATAATCAAATAACCAAAAAAAAAAATCTTAAAAAGTTACCACGACCGACATTTATTTTATGAAAGTTATTTGTTTAAATAATAACTTAATCGCACTATTAATTTTCGTTATTCAAATTGAAAAAGCCATATCTGGTTTTAGATTGAAGTTGTGCCCGTGTGACAATCGACAGATTGTGTTTGCTGGCATACGATGCGTGTATGTATAAAGTTTGTTGTGTGAGTAGTAGGTTTGGGTATTAGTTGTCCTGGTATTATTATGCTTTGGCAACATAAGCAGCCTTCATATAATTCGATGTGTAGTTGAATGTTTATTTATTTACTTATTTAAATATTCATTGTTTAATTAAGAATTAATCTTATAGGCTTACACAAAATTTTACAATATATCAAAGTAAATATCATTACATAAAAATAAAACTAAAACTAAGAACTATAAAAACTTTACAACTATTGCTATGAAATAAGAGATTCTTAACAGTAGCGAGACGTAGAGAGATAAAAAAAGAGAATTATTTATGAAAAAGTACAGATTAAGTTAAGAAAATAAGAAAAAGAAAAAAAGGGAAAGATTTAGAAATTCGAAAGATTCCGTCAGTGACTCTTAGCACAAAACTGAAAAACTATTTTCTTGAAGGTGTTTGTGTTACTTGTTTCCTTATTAGGAGGGTAGAAGGTTTCAAAGTTGAGAGGTATAAGCAAAGAACTGACGAGAGGTCGCCAGATATTTATGCCTCTGTCTTATTAAATGCTACGTTCTCTGACTTCCAGCAAAGTTAATTTTTTCAAATAGATATACAGGTTCCTTAGTCGTAATTAATTATTTTACAAAAAATTGCAATAGTTTTATACTTAAATAAATTCTTTAAAGAATAACCAGACATCTGCTTGGTAAGTTCAGAGATATGTTAGTGTCGGCTAACATGAAAAATATATCTTGCACAGCTGTTATATATAACAGAGATTCGTCTCTTTGACCCACTAATGTGAACAACTTCATTAGCTTTATTTTAACGTGCTGTGGAAGATATTTTTCAGTAGGGCTTAAGCTGCGTAGATCACCGCAAACTTTTAAAACTATTTTATTATTAACTAAAGTAAACTCGTAGATTTTTGAAATTAGACACAATTTCCACTGGTAAGTCATTAAGATAAAGCATTGGATATGTTTCTGTGGATTGACTTCTGTATTTGTTTTCCTCGGATTAAGGCTAAGTATGTTGTGACGTGCATTGCAGTCCGACTCATAGAATCTGGGTGGTTTGCTACTAGACTATACGGGTACTGCAATATACTGCAGACAGTACCTGAAGGTATGATACCATCATCTACTGATTACGGCATCCCTAAATTTAGCTTGAACTCCTCGTTCAGCGGTGAGTTTTCTATCAGCGGAAACTGGAAGGATGGGGCAGTAGCGAGGCAATATAACGCAATAATATTCACTGACGGATCCAAGATGAAGGACGGAGTCCGTGCAGGTATCTTATTTGATGATTTAAGACTGTCAAGGTCATTCAAGCTACCCGATTCGGCTAAAATATTTCAGGAAGACAAGCTAGCAATTAGGGAGACCTGTAGAATATTAAGGTTCAAAAACGCACAAATCGGAAGGGTTGGTATTTGTGTTGATAGCCAATCTGGTGTATGGTTGATTTATGCGTCCACATTAAACTCGAAACTAGTACAACAGTGCCAAGAAGAATTGGCCGCGATCAGTCAAGTCATGGACATCACCATGGTATGTGTGCCGGGGTACAGTAATATAGAGGGTAATGAGAAGGCGGACGAATTGGCTAAGATGGGCGTCGCTATGGACACTGGCTTTATGGAGAAGGTTAGCTGTCCAGTGAGATCAGTCAAGGAACAAATTCTGTCCTTCAGTTCAGTTTGTAGAACTGCGCACTATCAAGATCAATATAGCCATCCTACAGCAAAAAGAAAACCACCGAGTTGTTATCCATAACCAGGAAGGATATTGCCAGAGTTGTGGTTATCAGAACTGTGGCTGTGACTGACAGAGCCGAAGGCCTTGAAAAAGTTAAGAAAAACAATTAGCCCTGACAAGTCACTATCTAAACCAGAACGTATATCGTTACAGACCTTTTGAAGAGCAGTAACTGTAGCTGTCTTTCTCCCGAAAGCCTGACACTCAAAAAGGTACACAAAAACAACATATTTTCTCTATCATCATCATATTTGGCTCTACAACCGGGGTACGATTCTGGCCTCGCTGTCGTGTTCCATAAATTCTACCGCAAAGGACTTTCCATGCAGCATCCTCTTCGCTCTTGCGAGCAAGGTGTCATGCCCACCGGAGCCAACCGAGCTTAATTCTCTTCACGATGTCGATATCGCGGTAACGCTCGTTGACCTTATCATTATAAGGTCTCCGGTGGAATGGGCTTGAAAGTGATCCTGATATTTTTACTTGGCTTATAACATTGGTCATGGTCAACCTACATAGTCATGTCAGTTTATTTGGGGTGCCTAATTCTCTCATGGCTTTATAAAGTTCTACTCTGGCTATGCTATAATAGGCGGCTTTAAAGTCTATACAAATATGGTGTAGTGAGTTTTGAAACTCCAGACATTTTTCCATCACCTGCCTAAGGGTGTAAATCTTATTAGTTGTTGATTTGCCTGGGATAAAGCCACACTGGTATGGATCAATTATCTCTTTAGCGTAAGGGGCTATCCTGTCTTGAAGGATAGAAGAGAAAATCTTATACGCGGTACTCAATAACGTTATACCACGATAATTTCTGCAGGTTGTGATATCTCATTTCTTATATATGGGGCACAGGATGCCTCTTCCCAGTCTTCCGGCATCGCTTCTTCCTCCCATACTTGCACTATTGGTTCATGAATTGCTTGTATTGTATTGCGTGGCCTCCAGTAATTTTCTCTATGTTCGAGGAAATTTGGATCATAAAAAAGCAAAAAAAAATATTAATCGGGATGGATGTTGGATGTTGTCAGCATAACTCAAGAATTGAAAGTCATAATTCGAAAATTATTTCACTTCAGTTAGAGAGGAGAATTAATTAGAAATTCTCAGCGTACAGCTTTTTTATAATTATTTTAGTACAATGCGCGTGTAGCGATAAAAAAGCAAACAGTGCAACAACAGATGCAAAAAAAAGCTAAAATTGTTCAACTGGTGCTTTATGTGGGCGCACCTTTATTTTAATCCAGAAATATGGATAATGTGCATAATTTCTAAGCAACAATAATAACCGGATTTAAACACCTCAATTATAACTGTAATTTCATTTAATTTTAATTTCCGTTTATACAACATCTGCTTATAGTCATGACTACTAAAACTATTGATATATTTCATTATTTGTGACGACCAAAAAACTCGTTCGATACTTTTTTGTCTTCACTTAAGAGCTGCATGATGTTTACCCAGTGATATGTGCACTCGCTGAGAACATGTCTCAAGTAAGTTTTCAAAAATCCAGCAATGAAAATATTCAAGTTCAGCGAGTAGAAAATTAATAAGTAACACAATTGAAATCCAACTAGGTAGAAACTAACATAGACAGCTGAAAGAACGAGCGATATAAAAGCAGTTGAAAGAATGGACAAAAGTATATTAATGATTAATAACTCTTCCTAAATTATTACGATTCCAGTCGAGACTAGCAGGTCTTAGCACCTGCTTTCTATCATCATGATATGCTGTTCTCACACTGGATGTATTTCTTCCAAATATGGAAGAACAATATAAGAATCAATACATTTATAAAAATATCTGCTTGGATCACTTATTTTATGATTGTCGTAATTCAAATTGGTCACCAATTTATACAACAAGTGATGTCAACAAGCAGATGAAAACTTTTTATGAAAATATTCTTCATCTTTTTAATAAAAATGTGTCTGTAAGGAACAGTAAATCTTAAAAGAAAATTTTTCTTTGGCTTACACAAAAAGTTATCAATCTCATCAAACAGCGTTATATTTTATATGCCAGATGGAGAAGATACAGGTGTTCTACAATTCATAATGAATTTCAATTAACACTTTTCTCATTCGTAGAAATGAGAAAAAGTTTTCCACCTGTGATTCGAGTTCGTAGTTTTGAAAAAAAGGTCGCCAAGTTGGACATATTGACATGTTTGCTGGAAAAGTAAACAGCTTATTCCAATTGATGTGCATCTGTATGAATTGAATGCCAAATTTATTCAACCTCCTTCATTAGCAACAAGTTTATCGAACGAATCGGATTTTAGAACTCGCCTCGCAGCATTTCTTTCACTCTCGGGCGTAGATGAAACGTATGTAGATGGTTCATAGCACTAGCTGCTAGTGATTTCAGCTACAGTGATTTGGATTAATTCTTAACACAAAGCAAGTATTAAAAACCTTTCTTCAACAATCATGGCTCTGCGACCGCACTCAGGGTCTGGCAAGACCAACGAACTCATAAAATCGCTAATTACCAGATCAATTCATGTCACTCATCTTACATAAATACAAATTTGTCTACTCATTGGGAAGATGAACTCGATTAACAAAGATATAACGAAGATATCTTAACAACTTCGAGTGAAAATACGAAACATTAATAAGCTGTAAGACGTCACCACGTCTGCCATTGAACCCATTTTTATTACCTAATTAGCGAACGAGCAATATGAGTATAATAATATTAATGATAATAATAATAATTTCTTCTATTTACCGGGATCTCTCATTCAGTGTGTGTGTGTACGAATCTCTAGACTACAACGGTATCATCTTGACTCATGTCTTTCTTGTTGGTTGTGCTGAGTTGCAATGATTATCGCTCACGTTTGAAAAATACCTTCTGCAAAATCTTCGCCTATAGAGGTGCATCAAAACCAGTAAAATAAAAATTAAAACATTAATAGAAAAGAAGAAAGAAAGAATTTTAAAATTAAACTTGTTAAAAATTTTCTAATCGGTGTATGGGGAAACTAGAATTAAAAATTGCAAAATCAAAAAAACAAATAATTTTACTTAATAAATAACGGTGTTAAGCGAAATGTATTAACCACAGATTTTACCGTGACCATGACATTAACACTTAAGAAAAGAGCACACTTCTATGATTTTCTAAACTACCCTTCGTTCCAAAAATCTCGAAATCTTTTGATCGAGTCCAACCAGTTAATTTAATAAAGAAAATGAAGTTAATGGGCTTTCATGGAAATTTTTCTAAAATGGATATCTAACTACTTATCCGACAGGTGACGAGTAGTTAAAATTGGCTCAGATTATTCTAAAATAATCTACTCGATTTCTGGTATCCCACAAGTCATTTTCATTAATGACTTACCACTTTACATACAATAAATAACAAGGCAATAAAATTGGCACAGTTTATTCCAAAATAATCTACTCGATTTCTGGTGTCCCACAAGGAAGCCACCTAGGTCCCTTATTATTTATATTTTTCATTAATGACTTAGCACTTTACATACAATATGTGAAATGTTTATTATATGCTGATGATGTAAAGCTTTACTTTTCCATAGAGTCAAGGATAGATTGTCTTAAATTGAAATTAGATATAAACAATGTTGTTAACTGGTTTAACAAAAATGACTTATACTCTAATAGAAACAAATGTAGAGTCCTTACCTTATCCAGAAAGACTCAACTAATAATAAATGATTGCTATATTAGTAATGTATCGCTCACCAGTGTTTCCAGCTTTTGCGACTTAGGTGTATAATTTGACTCAAATTTGGATTTCCATCAGCATTATGAATACATTATTGCAAAAGCGAACAAAATGTTCGTAATTCGTTAAACGAAATTCAAAAGACTTTCACGACACTTACACGGTTAGATCATCGCAGTATATGTCTTTGGTATCTTAAAATATTGTATCATCATCTGGTCTCCTTATTATTCAAACTATAACCATCGCATTAAACGCGTACAAAACAATTTTACGCGTTTTCAATTCGCAAATCAGGTTGGAATGCAGAACTTCCAGCTTATAATGAAAGGCTTCTACTTATCGATCTACTTTCACTACAATCACGAAGAGAATATTACATTGCTCTGTTTTATTGCATTTGATTCAGCTATATGCACTTTCACGGTGCTTAAGAGATAGAGATTTTTTGTATATTTCACATCATAGAACCAACTATGATAAAAATGGGCCAATAACAAATGCATGTGTATCATACAACAAATATTGTATTGTTTTATACATTGAAGTTTTTAGGGATATATTTAAAAATAACTGGTTAAAATTGCCAAAAATATCTAATTAGATTTAAGTGTATAAATTATATAAATTATATATATATCTATACTTATATTATAAAGAGAAGAGGTAATATTAGTTTGTGTGTAGGAGGTAAGCTTCAAAACTTCTGGACTGATTTTAAAAATTCTTTCACCAGTATTTGGAATGGACTATAGGCTATAAACTATCCCGTTTAAGTAAAAGAACCTTTCGTGGCGACCAATTTTGTAACTAAATAACAAAAGTCGACTAAAAAACGGCCGGGTATCGTAATGATTATGTGCTGTGTGTTGCACTGTTTTGTTGCGCTGTACGAACATATACATGTAAAAATAAATACCTGTTGTTTTGCAATACGACACTAAAACTCAAAAACTAGACAGCTGATTGAGCTGACACTTTGAAAAATTATGCGTCTTAACAAAATCTCGATAAGTTACATAGTGCGATTACGATCGAGGTGGCGCTTTGTTTAAGTTAAGGCAATACTACACCCCTCTCGTGATAGTGATGGCAAGGCGGGGATTCATACTTGCGGGTGGCGGAGCGCGCAAGAAAAGCTAGTATATTATAATCTCATTTTAATTTATTTTCCTTAATGTAATCTTTAAGAGTATTTTCTCGGAAGATATATAAAATAATAAATATACTTAATTCTAAAGATTGAGAGTTGGATAATAATAGTAAAGAAACTCTTGCTGGGAAGGTACAAGCATTTATGTATTTTATCTCACAAGTTTGTTTACTAAAAATCCTGCAAGTCGATTTTGATCAATTCAAGTCAATTGGACAATAGAAACTTTGCGTAAACATGTAGTCCCCGTGGTAGTGTAATATTTTCGTACCACAGAACTGTTTCTATTATGGACTTGGAATCTACAAGCCTTACAAATTTATTTTTGTCATATCTTGCAAGTATATTTTAATTCACTTTTTTCACTGAAGCTGGTCTGATGATGAACTTTTAACGTACAAGCAGAAACCTACAAACCTTACAAGTCGATTTCTATAAGATTTCGTTTTCCAATTGTGATTTGTGGTCCCAGTGAAAATACAATGGTATGGTACCTCCGAACTGTTCCTAAGATGGATTTTAAAGTTAAAGTCGATGTTTGCATTTATCAAATCTTGCAACTAGAAAGGTTAGGGAAGAGCGTAATTTTTTACTGCTTCCAACTACTGAATGTTTAATAAGTTTCTAACATTTTCTTTCTTTCTTTCCTTTACTTCGCGGGGGAGCATAGAGCTTCTACAAATGCCCGCCAACGAACTCGATTTATCGCTTGAGGTTTTAAAAGACGCCACTCGGTCCCCTGGGATCTTGCTTCCTCTTCTATTGTCCTTTTCCATGTCTTGCTATGACGGCTAACTCGACGGCTTCCTTGTGGATTCCAGTCGAGCGCTAGATTCGTAATATCGCCCGCTGGCTTTCTCAAAGTGTGGCCAATTCCTGCTGCGCTACTCTTCGCAAGTCTTGATTGCTGATAATGTCCGGCCATCTTATTCTCAGTATACTCCTTAAGCACTTGTTGACGAAGACTTGGAGGTGCATTACTTAGTTTTTTTTAAGGCGGACGAAAAGAGTTGCCAACATCAGCTCAATATAAGGCCATATCCAAAAGACGATTTGAGCAGTTTTCATGTGTATAAGACAATGGTCATACCAGGACTTAAATATGGGTCCGAGACTTATTTGGTTAGCAAAAAGCATTCTGACCTCTTAGCCGTTTTCAAAAGAAAAGTCTTTCGGAGAAGTGCTGGCCCCGTGTTGTATCTCGGACGTTTATCAGATATTGGCGTGAGGTGTGGCCGTGAAAAAGCTTTCGTAGTGTTTATCTGGGATTCGAACTTCGAACCTTCCGCTCAGTAGTCCAATACACTAACAGCGCTCATTAAAGCCTAACTTACCACTTCGAAACCCCAATGCTCTATTCTGTAGTCTAAGCAATATATCTCTTCAGTTTTTATCCATATATACCATTTGCATGCGAGGGAACGAAAAACTCGCACTTCTTTGCATATGCGCCAACAACAAACTACTTTGGAAAAAACCTTCTAGAGTGATCTCTAGATTAGAATAATTTTTATTCCAAGAAATTTATTTGGAAATTTAGAGTAAATCTCTAAATCGATGAAGAGTGATAATTTAAAAAAAATTATTTAAAAAGTAGTATAAATTAATAACATCGGTTTTTAAATTAACAAATTTGTTCGACTTGATTTACTTGAAACCAAATGAATGGGATGAGTTTTTAATGTTCTAAATATTCTTGTTTTGTTTTTAATTTTAAAGAAATTTATTAGAATTATGTTTCGAGATGTATTTCACTACTTGTGTTTACCTAATATTCCCGATGAACACGAATATGTATGATAATAATTTCTTGCATTTAGCATTTGCATTTATGTTATGTTAGAAAACACGTTTTTTAGTGCATTTATAATGTTTTAATAATAAAAGAATATATTATCACAACTAAACTACACAAAGGTCAATAGTTCTAGTCATTGTGATAATTAATAAGCAAAATTAACAAATAAAAATAATGAAATTTTAGTTGCCGTTGTTGTTAAAGTCCGGTGTATAAAAGCTGCTTAAGAAATAACAATTATTTTCACCCACACAAGTTCTGTCGCCTATATGTCTCTTATTTTTTAATTGATACATAAGCACTTTAATTAAATTCATAATAAAACTTAATATTTTTACACAGATAAGCTAACCTGTTTTTGTTTGTTTTTGGTTTTAAAAACCATCTATCAGCAAATACAATAGACGATCTTATATTACACGTTATATAATTTAAATAAAATTAATTTATTTATTGTTGAAAATAAAAGCGGTTTTACTTTTATTATCTTTAGGAAAGTGTCCTAGAGAAATTAGTGGCACTTACGCGCTGTAAAAACGCTTTCAGGATTAGAGAGGTATGCTTGCGGTCAACCCCACCTACCGAATAAATTTTAAACGAGCCAGTAATTATTCCAATGCCCATCTTCGGCGAGTCAAAGATTTTAAAGATTTGAATTTTTTGATTTGGGATTTAATTTGGATTTGAGGATTGTTAGAGCAGGTTATATTATATATATTATATATATTATATTCAATATTATATTTATATATATTATATTCAAAATAATGTTTTCAAAGCTTAATATTACAGATATACTCGTCTTTGTAAAAATACAAGCAATCTCGCTTTTTCGATATGTTGTTCGTAATATGATGATATTCGTATTAAATCATATTTTAAAGGGTTAATGCACATATCTTAGAAAAAATTCTAATTTATGGCGAAAGTGATTGGAAGTTTGCCAATATGCATTTCAGTATGTTTTGTTTTACTTTTAGAATTTTATTGAGGTCTTAAACTACCCATCAAGCATTTTTAAATGATTTTTCAACATCATTATCATATTTAGCTCTATAACCGTGGTCCGGTAGGGTGGCCTCCCGCAAAAAGTCTCTCCACCGGTCCCGATTTTGAACCGTTGTCATTTTTAAACATAGAATAGTGAAAAACTAATTACATTTTATGTAGTTGTCGTTCGACTTTATTTGATTTTAAAGACTCGAGACATTCATTTAAAAGCAAAAGATCTCTTAACAAATTGCCGATTTTATTTTATGGCAAAATTTTAACTCTATCATCAGTTGACCTGAATCTTCAATATTTTATGCGCCATAAATACTTCAGTAAGTATGGATTATGCGTGAAGTGTCTGGGTATGTGTTATCTGACTAATTGCCTATATAAAGAGTTGTTTTTTAAATCGACTGCATTACTAAATCTTGGTTAAATTTTATTGCTCTCCGTGGTAATAAAGTTAGGCTTAGCAAACTGCCATCAATGCTTAAATTAATTGCGCTAGTGTAAATCGAATACTCAACAACCAACAAAAGCACGATAATTTTAATTGTTTATCACGTATTGCTGATTGGACTACTTTCATAAAATAATATATATATATATAAGTAAGGTAGACCACATATTGGGAGCCAATGTAGCAGGAAGGAATAGTTTCATGTAACACAGACGTGTTTTAGTTAGTACTTACTTATCTATACCTATAACTCTTCTTCGGCGGCTAACCAACCAACCAATCAACCAACAACCTTGGTATTACGAAAGTTTTCACTTTCATTAAGAAAGTGCTTTCTGTGTGTTGTAATATCAATTAACATAATGCGAATGTGCTAGTGCACTTACTATTGAAGTTCCATGTTTATTGGAAGGTAGGTGGTAAGTGCTGTGCATTGAATTGAATTGCTATCGAAACGATGAAATATTTTCCAATAAAATTTGTATGAATATAATGAAAAGGAACGTTTATGTATTTGTGGGAATAAATTAGAAGTGAGACTGTTTTCTGTACTTTTATATTCATGTGCTCCTTTTCGTGACTGAAATAATTTTAAGTTTTCGTCTGCGAATGACGTGAGTGTAATTTAAATTATTCCAGTAGCCTATATATAGAGTTATTCTCCATATCGGATATGCCTATGATTCGCCGAGCATGACACGCATCGTTTATTTTTTTTTAATTTGCGCACGCGTACAGGGGTTGGGACCCTTATAATGCTCGGCTATTTGCTTGGCCCACTTTGATGTTAAGGAAAAGGAGAGAGCTTGTGTTTCCGTAGGAAAACAGAGCTTGACAAAGCATTCCACAAACGTGATGTACGTCTGAGGAACGAATCTCTGAACTTAACCAACCATCTCCATGCCTTTTCAATATATTTGCGTTGAACTTATAGATTTTAATTAAAATAATATATGTGGGTTTTATAGGCCTGATTTTGATTGCTTCTTGGAATTTTTAGAACATTAACTAAATAGTAACAACGCCACTTCTGAAGCAATTGTTGTTTGTGATCTGAATATACCCGTTAATAAAGACACAAAGCCAGTTTCTGATTATAAATCTACCTTACTAAGTTATGTTATAATAACTCGTCACTGAAAGCTTCTCAATTCGCCGTTCGGGTCCGGCATTCAATTGTAGGTCCCTCCATTTGTGTGCAAAAATATGCATGCTCAACACAAAATGGTTGCGAGAATTCAGGCCTTGGACCGCATGGTCTGTTGCGCCGATACTATAAGTTATGTTATGATTGTTACAAATAACTTTGTTACTAGACCTATGCGTGGTAATATTTTAGATCAAGCCATCTCAAGTTTTCTCAACAGAGACCGTGTTTTAAACTCAACCATTGAATCTAACATTAGTGATCACAGATTTTTTTTAATGTTGGTATAACTTCTGATTCTACGGTTAAACATATTAGCAATAATTGGAATCAATTTCGTACCATCAACATTAATCTGAACTCGTTCTTTTTGTCTCCAATTTCTGATACTGAAGTGTTTAATACTATTTTAGGTGGTGGGTATGACAATATTCGAAATGTGATAGTGAAACGTAATGTTATATATTTTTCCAACCTTTTGGCTGATATATTCAACGTAGTGTTTGAAACGGCGGTTTACCAGGACTGTTTGAAAATTGCAAAAGTCTTACCCATTTTTCAAGCTGGTAACTCTCAATCCATTAATAAATATCGGCCAATCTCTATGTTGTCCGTATTTGATAAGATATTGGAAAAATTACTTGAAAATCGCATGACCGCATATCTATATGATAGTCATTTTTTTTCTTGGCACCAGTATGGTTTTAGGCACGATTCAGCCACTGATACTGCATTAATAGAAATAACTGATTTAATATATAAAGCTATTGATAATCAAGAATACACATGTAGTTTATTTTTAGACCTTTACAAAGTATTTGATTCTATAGATCATAGATTGATAACATAGCTTATAGCTTGTTATGGTTTTCGGCGATTATCGTATAATCTTTTGAACAGTTATCTTTATAACCGCAAACAATTTTTGAAAATAAATGGTATTAATAGTAGCATATTAACAATAAGCTGTAGTGTGCCGCAAGGAAGTGTTCTTGGGCCTCTATTATTTTTGATCTTCATAAATGATATGACCAATTACCTCTGGCCAGTAAAATCAATATGTTTGCTAATGATAAATCAATTTTTTTGTTTCAACGCACGTATTAAAAATTATTTATTTTCCATTCATATTCATACACGCTTGTACTATGTATTGCAACCTTTGGCAGTGCTGCAAAAATTAAACTATAAAAATTACAAGTATTGAAAAATAGGTGTTGTAAAGCTATTTATAGACTTCCCCACTTATTTTCGACTACTGAGTTATACAGAAATGTTGCTGAAGGAATTCTTCTGATAAATGCTTCATTTGAATTTAGTTTAACAATATATATGTACAAATATTTTTAAGTTACTTTATTTAGACATTGAGAATAAAAATCATAACTACAATACTCGTCGAAATAATTTTCTGAAGATTAATAAAATTGATACTAAATTTGGAAGGAAAGCAATAACATTCATCGGGCTATTTGTATATAATATTATACATAACGTAATCAAAACATCTAAAAATGTTTCAAAATTTTAAAAATTATTAAAAACTCATTTGGTAGCATTTGTGGAAGATTATTTATAATCACCTTGTAGTAAAATCTAAAATGGCAACTGATTAGTCTTTAAAAGACAAAGAATCCATTTGCTATCAATTACTCTTTCTTCTCTTTTTTAACACAACTATTTTTTGAAATAATAATAATAATAATAAATCTAACAATTTATTGTTTAAACATATAGATCATAATTAATCTTTAACTTATATACATCAGTTTAATTTATTATTATTATACTATTAATAAAAATTTATAAATAAATAAATAAATAAAATGTAAAAAAAATCTCCCAATTGAGCGACCATTAATACGAATGAATGCTTCTAAAAAAATTCTATAAGTTGTTGATTTGTCTTTAAATAAAATCCTAAAATCTGGCTTATAGAAGTCTTATTAAGAAAAACTGAAGTATTATATAAATCTGGAACGTATAAAAGAATCTATCATATCATTGATAAAGACAGATATTAATGTTTATATATACATTTAACAGCAAAAGAAGCAAACAAATAAAAAAAAAGATTTACTGGGAAAAATAGTTTACTTCTTACATTCCATTCCTTTTGGCAAAAAAAAAATACATTTAATTACTTTCATAGCACGACGATTACTTTCAATTTTGCTAATTGATATAACAGAAATGTTTGAAACTCCCGAATTTCAATCTCATAAGATAAGCTACTGAACTAATTTTGAATGTTGATTGCTTAGCCAAGTTAATGGTTTGGAGCGAATTTTTTTGTTGTATTTTATTTAAATTTACCATAATCCTTAATGTGATCAATAGTTAGAACAGAACGTTAGTTCTCTTTGCTTTACTGTGCTTTGGAAGTAAATTTTTAATTTACATTGCATTCTCTGAATAGTAAGTTAGCAATAAAAGTTAATGGCTTTTATTCAATTAACTTGCAATAAAGTTTGAGCTTCGATATAGTTAATTAGATTATTTTTTTTGTTAGTTAGGAATGTTATTTGCCCTATCAAAAGATCTTTCTTTTAGCAAGAACACCAAAGGTTCCTAACTTTATTATTCCAACTAATAAATAATAAATTGAATTTTGTAGATTTTCTTGGATTTGGTTATAAAATGTTGATTGAAAAAGTTTCGGAGGAGAATTAGGATTTCCTAATTTAAATAATTCGGTGGGAATAAATTAACTTCATGGTATTAGTAAAACAAGTAAACAAAAGCAATTTTGAAATCAGAGCAACATGAGCAGTGAAGTAATAAGCCGTTTGTAATTATTTTCATTTGTTAAGATGTATAGACGATGTGCAGAATTAACATACATCTATTTTTAACAGCAATATTGATTAGAAATGGCGGTCAGCCATTAGCAGAATAGTGGTTATAACACAAAATGCATCAGAAGTGCAAGTGGCCATAACTATCTCTGACTGGTGGAAGTGTGATCAAATATCCGCGTGGTGGCCACCGGTAATTTTCCTCCAATACAGGAAAAGCTGAATGATCGGGCTAGTCCCTTCAAAGTTAGGTTGCCGCGAGACCAATAACGGCTAAACGATTTAAGATTAAGAGCCCGAGCTGCACAGCAGCTAGCCGATAACCTGTTGGACGGGGAATGATGTCTTACAAAAATCAGAACATGACATATGGCATGTCAGCTGTCATGCAAGACATCATGTGCTGGGGGTGGGGTTTCTAGTCAGCAAAAGTATGAATCCCACCATGATGAAAAAGAAGAATTCTTTGAATCAGTCCAACGGGAACTACACGCCTACCCTCAGTATGATGTAACGACATCATGTGCTCGGGTGGGGTTTCTAGTCAGCAAAAGTATGAATCCCACCATGATGAAAAAAAAAGAATTCTTTGAATCAGTCCAACGGAAACTACACGCCTACCCTCAGTATGATGTAAAAATCATTCTGAGGGACATGCATGCAAAAATAGGTAGAGAGCCAGTATTCAGGCATTACATTGGCACCCATAGCTTACACGAGAACATTAATGATAACGGACAACGAGTCATAAAGATGGCAGCAAGCAATAACTGTACAATATAATAAATAAAAATATCCACAAAGCCACTTGGGTATCTTCTGATGGAGATACCCAGGGGACAACCAGATATACCATGTGTTGATAGACCGCCGTCAAAACCCGAACCTGATGACGGTACGAATCAAATTCGAGTCAACACGGCTGCTCCTCGAAACAAAGAGACCAGAAACAACTACGGTCAAGCGATACGACTCGCCTTTAATGCAGGGAGTGTAAGTCCTGGGGCTGAGTTGTAGGGCGTAGATGAGAAATATTACTGCTGACTCCATCTTAGGCAGTAGTCGTAGAGATCGAAACGACTGCTTCGATGACGAATGTAACCTTGCGACTGAACGTAAGAATGTTGCGTACCGAGCAATGCAACTATCTCAAAGAACGCGGGCATGCGAAGATTAATATAAAGAGCTTCGAAGATATGAAAAAACAGGTCACCTGCGAAAGAAAGCAGCCCGGAAGAAGAATCTCGTCCGTGAACTAGAACAGCACGAAGAGAAAGGACCGCAACAGGTGTGCAAGTTCTACCAAAGAGTCAGCGGTATGACGCAATATACCTCGCAATATAATAATAACTGCAAGGACAAAGAGGGTAATCTCATCGCCGATCTTAAAGGCATCTTAGAGCGATGGAAAGAGCACTTTCATGAGTTGCTAAATGGCCAGTTAACTGAGGAATTGGAGGTTCCACCAACGACCGAAGATCATACTATGCTGCCGCCACCAAGCATAGACGAAGTTAGCAGAACGATAAATCCGCTCAATTACGGGCTATCATTATATTGTAATCCTTTGGGAAATTCTTATTTTAATAGAAGAACTTTTAACTTACTTAACTTAACTTTTTTCATATTGATTGCTCTTGCTTTTACATGGAGATAAGACTGAATTTTATAATTTAGACAGAATTATTTATCAAATATTGTGTGCAGGTAAGCAATTTTGATACTAATGGAAAATTTATAGCCGATACAAAAAGTAACTAATTAATTGTCTTAGAAGTTGGTATTAATTTTTCTTCTTCCAAACATTTGATTTCATAATACAACTGGTTCGTTTCCAATTTGTTAAATAAAAGTAAACCTGTTTATGGGATTTCATTGTGAAATGATAAAGATACGATTAAAAACAGGTGTACGTCCAATGGTACACAACATAATAAGGCTTAAAATATAGTCTGCCAGCCTTAACTTCACTTCCCATTAATAACAAATTAATAACATTTTTAAATGTGGACGGTTGTATTAAGCGACAAGAGTACACAATAAATAATGTTGACAACCGATTATACAGACACAACTCTCTGTCGATGCTCACAGTGTTCTGTTTTTCTCTTCTTTCCTTCGATTACTGTCATAATCTGCCGAATATGCAAACTCAAATATGCACGCACCTATAAGTTATTTCTCCGCAGTCTGCTTGTTAATTTTCATTAAATGGTTAAAAGTAGAATCGGTTTATTATTTGTTAATTCAATGTGCAACCGGATAGATTACAGCTATGTCTTATATAATAGAGGGTTTGGCATGTCATTTAAAATCTTTTAGAGTTATTTTTGTTTGATCGACAAGTATTTGCGAATCTGATGTATTTTTCAAAGCCTACAAGCTTTTAAATAAATTAAGAGTACTTTCAAGCAAAATTGCGCGTTACTGATTGCAGTAGTAATACAAAAACCTCGGTTATAGTTATTGTATTATACTTTTTGCTTTGTTTGTTTTGATAATAAATACCTAACGAGATTAATATTTGACTGTCGGTCTCTGAAACTAGAAAATGGCAAAAATGATCTCAAAGCTAAACTCAGCTGAGGTAGCACATAAGATTCTTCTTTCCTATCGCATCAATAACGTGACTTTATAAATGTCATCACTTGAATGTCAAGCTCTATTCTTTATAGACGAGTATATTTATAGAAAAAAAAATTAACTGTGATGTGATCAACTGAATCTAGTACACAGCTCTTTTGTGTGTTAGAGCCGACAGTAAAAATATTTTAATTTATTGTTTTTGTTTTATTTAATTCTTTTTTCTTAAATTGTTTGTTAAGATTTTATCACAGATAGTTATTACACTTGTTTGTTTGGACAAAAGCAATAATAAAATTGCTATTACCGATAGTGTTGTATAACCCGAAATAAAAATGGTAAAAAGAAACACAACACAAGTATCGCCCTAAAATGTAAACTACAGGAGAGAGCACAATTGAAAATAATTAAATATTTTTTAAATAACAAAATAAATTATGCATTTGTTTATTGACGAAATCTAAAAACCTGATAAGGATTTATAGTGCCAGCTGTATTGCGGTTAGATTGGTAGAGAGGCAGAACGCACTAACTGGCTAAAGCAATGATAATTCGATGATATTCCTGCAATGTTCAAGTGAATCGATTGTCTTTGCATTGTTACTGAATTCTAACTTCAAGATTCAAAATGGTTTGGTACACCTAGTCTCACAGCACAATTTGATAAGCTTTTGTAACGGATTACTGCTTTTTAAATAGAAGTCTGATTCGAATGAGTGAAGTGCTTTTAGAATTTCTTTAGAAGGCTTGGATATTTTACAGCTTTTTTGTGTAAACGAATATGAGGTCTAATCAGAGGCTTACATGGATTCCAAATTCTTGAGAAAAGCGTTAAATGCCAAACCTTTTATTACGAGCGCGAAGGGCGAAGTTTGTATTTAGAGGACACCAAAATTTTTCACCGAACGTGTGTACGTTTGTAACATTTGTACGTTTGTCCTGTCATATATCTCAGCTTCTAGCAGTCAAAATTTGATGGGACTTGTTTTAAAACAATTGGTTACCGCTCGGCTGCGATGGCGTTATTTTTTCATTCATTTGATTCATTCATTTTTGAGAAAACTGAAAAAATCAGGAATAATTCTGAGAAAATGAATTAAAACCGAATAAAAACGTCAGGAATGTGGTACTCGTATATTGTAAATTACATTCCTTCGATTTTTTTCTTAATTTTAATAAAGAGCATAGCCTATCTTATTGCGGTGGCACAAGTCATTCAGTCAGTTCCCCCTTCGCAATAAGTTCACATACACAAAAAAAAATGCCTACGATTACAATTGGTTCACAAAATGAATAGATGGACTGATTTCACTTTTTGGTAAGTCAATAGAAAGTTGCCCAGCATGAAACAGTTCTATCTAGATCAAGAAGATAAGCTGATGGTCAATCAGCTACAATGTTTTCTTTCCACAACCTTAGGAAAGAGAGACTTTGGTGCTATGGTTCGGAAAATGTAAAGAGATGAAGAATTGCCTTTTTAAAATTCTTCAAATATGGGAAAGAATACGTTCCAGCAAATATCTGGCTGAAGAAATGGTCTGAAAATTCGTAATTTCGGCCGTTGGGCAACAAGCCACCCGAACATGCAATTGAAAATATCAGCCCAAAAAAAATTTTGCATGCAAATTCTCTAATAACCAAAAGTAAACGAAATTCCACTATAAATGCTGAAATATAAAAACACATACGAAGCATTGCAACCCAACAACAAAACACAACACACAAGAAATTGTTCAACCTAACATCACTTGACTTCTTCAGCAGACAAGTTGCTGCTAGCGCGGCTATTCGCCTCAACGCTACCTCAAAGTGGAAAAGAAATGAATTCGGATACTCCTCTATTCTAAATTCATTCAGAGCTCCAGAAGGTATAGACCACACCATTGCGCAACAACATTTCAACATCAACTTCCAGGTCGCCATCCCCTCCAGATCTCTTTTGCTGGATCCAAAACGCGCCAAGTGTTTGATCTCTCTAAACAGAGTGCACATAAGCGCTACGTTAGGTGTAATTACTGGTTAGTGTCTCATAGTAAAGCATGCAGTAAGGCTTGGTGTATTTTTTAAAGACTTCTGCACAAGCTGCATAGACGAGGAAGAGGAAGAGACCATTCTTCACCTTCTCTGCATATGCACAGCTCATTCTCTAATGCATAAGCTCCATTTATGAACCTTCTTTTACAACGACCTTAACGATTTGCCAAGCACTTACATCAAAAGTCTTCTACGCTTCATTCGAAGCTCAAACTGGCTCAATGAGTACGGCGAGAAAACCTCTCGATCAATGTGGCATCACAGTGGACCAACTAATGGTCTAAGTAGGGCTTCCTGCCGACAGCCACCCCAACCTAACCGAACCTAACCTACCTTATACAATGTTGACATGGGGAAAACACATTGAATTAAAACACAACTATTTAAAGTTAAACTTCTTGCCTGGTTAGAAAAACATTTAAAGTTTCCTTAGTTTGTTAGGTCCTAAATTACAAAGTGGTTCTAGTTCCTATATGGAAATATGAACTTCAATTATGGGGGGCTGTATCAGCTCATCAAAAAGAGACCATTTGCTACGAGCACATTTGGCAAAAATGCTCGATTGCATTAATAATGCTACGTGATATATTTTTAACAACAACACCTAGGGATTGAAACGGTTAAAGAAATTATTAAATCGTTCAGTTTGATGTTTACATTTAAAACTGGCAATAGGTTCCAATGAATTAGAAAATATTTACTTAATTGATTCCATAGACAGATCTACTAAATCTAATGAATTTACAAAAAACTACTTGTTGAATTAACATATATTTCAATTTAATAATAAAAGAAAAATTTTAATATATATAGATGTTCATTTACATATATACAATACTTACTAATATTACGTATTAAGATAGGTCAGGGCTTTAAGTAATAAAAAAATTAACTTGTAAGATTTCCTAACTTCCTGTAAGATTCGTTTGAAGAAAGATCCATGCCATGGGCAATAAAAAGTAATAGTATGAAAAATATATTTATCTTTGCCTACACCGACCACATTGTAAAAGTAAAACAATACGCACTTCCTGCTGTTACCTTATACACATCTTTCGATCATCTCGAATATCATTCCTATTAATTAATATAACTCTTTTCACTCATTTACATTTATTAAAACATCAAAAGACAGATCAGTCAAGCTTTTAAAAAGTTCACAATGCCTCAACGCCCATGTTATCATCAGTAACCAATCAATACGCTAAAGGGAAATGCAAATATGCGTAACATTGCGTGAAAGATCGATTAACCATATGCCAACTAGATGTGATTTTTTTATTTTTTTTTTTTGATATTCTATTTCACATTATTTGCAGTTCCGCGATTGTGATAAAGCTGATTGTATTTCATTTGGCTGTTGTTTTATTTATTTTTGTTGCTTTGTTTTATGTGCTCTCCTATTGTTTGGCGTACTCTGCTTACCAATGGGCAATATAAACCAACACCAATTTGAAATGCACGTCAATCAGCCGCTCACACGCCGCCGACGACGATGAAACTCTGTAAAATCACACAGAATAACGACTATCACAAGCAGGCGACTCAAATTCCTTATTCATTCATTCGTTACACTTCATCGCAGCGAATCAAAATCAACAACGAAATCCTGAGTAGCGTGTTGATTTCGTTACAAAACAGACGCACGGTAATAATTTACATAACCGAGTCGTGCAAGCACAATGATAAAATTTATGTATGCATGGAAGAAAAACTATATCATATCATCCATCAACCTAAACCGAATGGAAATTATTGAGAAAATGTAGCTGTGGAAAGGGTGGTGATGTATTTTTTTTTGTATTTTAAAAAAAGAAAACTACAGAAATAGGAATAACAAAAATACTTTCCTCTTCTGCGTGAGTGAGTGAGTTTTTTCTTCTTTTGTCTAAGTTCACGTTAATGATTAGGCATTTTATGTTTAAAAAATTGGGTGAAAAGCTGAAAAAATTTAGATCTTGGTCTTTCTTTACCAACTGATACTGATGAGCAAAAATGTTTCTCCATTGCTAGGCGTTTTTTTCTTACAACAAGTTTCTTGCTTAAGTCTTTCATTTTAAGATTAAATTGTCATGTGGTTTTCTACTCTTCGGTGCATTTCTCTGTATTGAAAATGCCGCTATCTAGTATTTCAAGCTGAAAATTTCCAAATCATACAAATCGGTCAATTATGCAAAAGTCGGTCGCTGCAGCGATGATTTTGCTATTTCCAATCAGTAGTTGACCAATTCCAAACATGTTTTGCTAAGAAGTTCAACCACAAACAACATTTTAGTTGATTGCTATGAGCTGTTTTCGTTTGTTGACAATGTTGGCGTTCAAATTTCTGTTCATCATTCTGTTTAGGTGGGGGCTCTTCTAGGCAATTTACATATTTCCAATGTGGTTTATTTTGAGTAGAATTTTTTTTAAAAGAATCTGCAAAATCACTCTTTTCGAAGAGTGAACAATTTCAAGATTTATAGTAAATTTATCCGTCCGCCAAACATGTGTATTTTTATATAATCTCTAGCCTTATCGTTTAATTCACGAATATTATTAAGACAAAAATAGAAGCAATTTTACATATTAATGAGACCATCAAGATGTTGATTTATGTGTCTGATCATTCCGAGCTATAGAAAATGCAGTGATATATCTCAAAAGCGATATACGATCCACTCGAGAAGAAAAAATAAATTTGCCTAATGATGCTATTGATGAAACGCTTGATAGGTTACGCATTTCCATCTTTATCATCATCGGCACTGAAAAAAACATCACAAATCTGATATACGAATATCAACTGCATTGTGCGTTTATCGCGATCAGTCTCGCCACAAGTGTCACTGATGATCACCACTCTAGTCGTCTTCTGATAACAAACATGACGAGCCTGAATTGCATTAAACATTGCAATAATGTGCATTTGCAGACACGGAAGGAATTTCAATCAAATACACACTTGCCCTTTCGCATATGTTTGAGAATTTGTATTCAATACATTTTATGTTAAAAATAAATACTACAATGTAAATTTCAAAAGTAGTAATTCAATCGGTGAATTTGAAAGGCTTTTTCTCTTGCATTTGTTAAACTTATTTTTGCTTTTTTCCCCAATAAATCCATTTTTCAAAGTAATGTATAATTCACTGCACTTTTTATCTGTAGTCCGTGTGGTAACCTGAAAATCATCATGCAGAATGCATGACGTTTGTGAACGCAAGAGAGATAGCTATCAATTTGTAAGTGTGAACATTTGTCGGCATATTCCGTTATTCCTTTATTGTAAGCTACTGTTAATCGCATTCCATTCAAGAGACGAGCAGGTGCAGCACTTGACAGATATTTATTACATTATTATAATTGAATAGATTTTTATCAGAAAGAAACGAAAACAGATTGTCGTGCAGTATGGTCGAGGTGCAAAGAAAAATCAAATTTTCTCACATAACGAGTATATGTAAAAAAAAATTTTTTTTATTTTCTGTTTCTTTGGAATTTACGTAATATTATTTAAACATCATATTTTCGTACAAAAAGCTAATAAATGAGTTTTGTGAATGTAACTTACATTCACCAAAAGAAGATTTGAAAGTAGTTTTTGAATTGCAATGAAAAGTTATCAGTTATTATTTCAGAAATTATTTAAAACAATTTTTATACCCAAAGATATGCGGTTAACATTACATATTTTATGTGAGCAAAGGAATTTCGATTTTGTTTTATAACTAGTGCACGCTTCAAGGGATGTGCACCCATAGAATGGCTAGGAACAGCGTGAGCTTGGAAATCTTTGAATAGAAGAAGGAAAGGAAGGAAGGAAAGTGTTGTGCTGGGTTCAGTTGAGTTCCCACCCGAGCACTCACAAAATAGAATATTGTGCTCATAAACACAGATTCTTGGCTCTACAATGTAAAGTCTACATCAAGATTACTTCATACAACAAGTCAACCGTACAGCAGTATACGGCAACTGCATATTACATGTACTGCATCTTATCATATGCTACCCATGCTGTTATCAGCTGCTACAGATAACCCGAGATAGTTAAAGGATTGCACTACTTCAAATTCGTGCTCCACTATTTGAATTGAGGAACCAATGTTAGATCTTCTACTCGCAGAAGTTTCTACCATGTACTTTGTTTTACGCTCATTTATGTGCAGCCCCAGATTTCGTGCCGCCTGCTCTATCTGCATGAAAGCTTTCTGTACAGCTCTTCGGTTTCTACCAACGATGTCAATATCGTCTGCGTAAGCCAGTAACTGAATGCACTTATAGAGGATTGTTCCTCTCGCCGTTACGTCAGAGTCTCAGATCACTTTCTCCAACGCCAGGTTGAAGAGGACGCAGGACAGACCATCCCCTTATAAGAGCCCATTATAGATGTTGAATGGGCTAGATAGTGATCCGGATATTTTTACTTGGCTTAACATTGGTCATGGTCAACCTACATAGTCCTGTCAGTTTATTTGGGATGCCGAAATATCTCATGGCTTTATAAAGTTCTACTCTGGCTATGCTAGCATAGGAGGCTTAAAGTCTATAAAAAAATTATGTAGTGAGTTTTAAAATTCTAATTCTAGACACTACTTGCCTATGGGTGCAAAACTGATCAGTTTTTGATTATGAATGGAGCTACACTGGTATGGACCAATGATGACTTTACCGAATGGGGCTATTCTATCTTGAATGATAGAGCAGAAAGTCTTATACGCGGTACTTAACAACGTTCTACCACGATAATTGCTGCATTTTGTGATATTTCACTTCTTATGTATGGGGCACAGGATGCCTCTTCGCCAGTCTTCTGGCATCGCTTCTTCCTCCCATACTTGCACTATTATTTCATGCATTGTTTGATTTATTGCGGGACCTCCTTTTATAATCAGCTCCGCTGAGATACCATCTGATCAATGGGCCTTATTATTTTTGAGCCAATTACCGCTCTGCTCACTTTGTCTATGCTTGGTGGCGGCAGCATAGTGTGGTCTTCGGTCGTTGGTGGAGCCTTCAATTCCTCAGTTAACTGGCAATTGATCAACTCATAAAAGTGCTCTTCCCATCTCTGCTTTGAGATCGGCGATCAGATTACCCTCTTTGTCCTTGCAGTATGTGTAACGTGGTGTATATTGCGTCATACCGCGGACTCTTTGGAAGAACTTCCTTCCGTGTTGCGGTCCTAGCTCTCTTTGCTGTTCTAGTTCACCGGCGAGATTCTTTTCCCAGGCTGCTTTCTTTCGCCGATGAACTGTTTCTTCATATCTTTTGAGCACTTTGTATTCCCTTCATCTTCCCGTAACCGCGTTCTTTGAGATAGTTGCATTGCTCGGTACGAAACATTCTTAAGTACAGTCGCTAGCTTACATTCGTCATCGAACTAGTCGTTCCGATCTCTACTACTACTGCCTAAGTGGGAGTCAGCAGTAATAATGACAGCATTTTTAAAACCTGTCCATTTCTCTTCTACGTCTGATATCTGAACACTAGGACTTACTCTCCCTGCATTTAGGGCGAGCCCTTTCGCTTGATTGTAGTTATTTCTTCGTTGTGAAATGCAGTCGCGTTGACTCGAATCTGTTTCGCGGATTTAGTCTTTCGTGATGATGCAATCTGCGCTCGGAGCACCATCACAACATAATAGTGGTCTGAGTCGACGTTGACACCTCGTTACGTTCGTATGGTCATCAGGTTCGGGTTATAGCGGCGGTCTATCAAAACGAGGTCTATCTGCTTCCGACCGGCTCCTTCAGGAGATACCCAGGTGGCTTCTTGGATATTTTTACGCGTAAACCTTGTACTCACAACGACCAAGCTATTGCTTGCTGCCATCTCGTTGTCCATTGTCATTAGTGTTCTAGTGTAAGCTATGGGTGCCAATGTACTTCCTGAATACTGCCTCCCTTACCTTTTTTATCATTCATATCAAACCATATCAATTATATTTACGCCATGTAGTTTCCATTCGACTGATTCAAAGAATTCTTCTATTTCATCATCTGGAGAAGCCTCTGCGTGAATCTTTATGAGCCTTATGTTTTTAAATCTGCCCCGCACGACAAGGGTGTTTAGCCGTTAATTTACTGCTTTAAAGCCGATAACGGTGGTTTCATTTTTTAGCTGACTAGAAATAAATGTATGACTCGTGGACGACCAATTTGAAAGACAAATCGGCATTATTTATATCATACTATGAGCTATTCAACAGCAAATTTTTAATTAAATTACAAATTACAAAATTAAAAAAATAACTTTTGAATTCTAAATTTCTCTTTCCAGGTAAGGAAATATTAATTATAAAAAAACACAACCACCAAGTAAGTAGATCTCAACATGATGTCACTGCGGTAAATTGTACTTTATATTACCTATATATACATTTGGCAATTAACTCAGAAAGTAATGTTGCGAAATTGCAATTAATTACGATTTATTGGTGCACTTAGTCAGGACTTTGATAAAATGTAAATGCACACGCGCACTCAAATCCATTATACACTATAAATTGCTTAAGAGTATCCGCATGATATCTATCAAAGAGTTAACCATTCCATTTAACAACTATCGCAGATCGGAGGAGTTACACAATCGTTGCAAGTTGCAAAAAAAAAACACACAGCTGGCCAATTTCAAGGTAAATGATTGTCGCTCTTATTATTGCATACTTATCAGTAATTCTGTTTGTTTATTTTATCGTATAACAAAACTAAAGTTGACTAGAAAGTTTCGAATCTGTCAATCTTTTCCACACTACAAGTTCCAACAACTACAATTGTTTTGTTTGAATTGTCTGCACTCTGTCAGCTATTATTACATAATGCACCGAATTTTCCTTAACCGAATTATCTGACAAAATTGAATCTCGATGACTTGCACACATGTCAGTTGCCACTAGTCAAACGCGACCGAATTAAAATCCTCACGTTGCTGATTTGTTTTCATTTTGTTGAACATTATTTTCACAATATTGTCAGAAATGCGGTTTTGTGTGCTAACAAAAACAATGGCATGCAAACAGAATGTTTTTGATATTTATCTGCTAAGATGTTTGCTTGTTTTTGCCGCTTAACTCTGCGAGATTCGTTTGCACTGAGATGAGATTGTTTTACATAGATTGTCATCAGGTATTTACTAAAAGTACATCACATGTTATTATATAGAGTTTCACCTGATGTTAGTTGGGATAAGTAATTTTAGGAAAAAAAAAACAAAAAACAAATATACCATTAACTTATTTTGGCTTCGACTGCAACTTTGTTGTCTGCATTATTAATTTCTCCAGTTGATAATTTCTAATGACAAAAACACACAAGATACGAGAGGTAGGTAACCACCACTTGTGACATGTTGCTGATATTTCGATGTAATTTTCTCAGCATTGTTAACCACAGCAATGTTGGTTCGTGGTAAATTACTTTCTTGCCTTAATAATTCTAAAACACTTGCTAGTCATGGGATTTTTGTTGTAAAATTTGTAATTTAATGCTTTTTAAGAAACTGGCAAATCCACCTCTTTGCTGATGATGTCCAGCTACTTCACCCGGCGGCTCTTACTAAGCTTACGTCTTGTATTTCCCAGATAAATAATGACCTTATGGCTATCTATTACTGGGTCAATGATAATAATCTAGAGCTTAACCCCTCATGGCATTATATCGTTATCCAACTTCTCACCTCCTTGATCCAATTATCCTTAATGAAATGTCTGTGCCGTTCTCTCAGAGTCTCAAGAGCCTGGGTTTCGTACTTGACGAGACTTTATCATAGGATTGTCATGTCAATACTATCATTTCTAAAATCGGGGCTGTTTTACGTAAACTCTACATAGACAAAGATTTGCTTCCGTTGCAACTTTGCTTTTGTTTCCAACTTTGCAACTCTTTAGTTGTTGCCTTCTTCACATATGGTGCAGAATTATTTTTGGGCGCATCTATGACTAATCTGGGTAGGTTGAATGTCGGCTTTAATTCATCCATTAGGTTCATCTTCTGAATCAAACGACGCGACCATATTTCTCGTCTGGCGTTTGAGTTTTTGGGAATAACCTTCTCAAATTTCTTGAAACTTAGAACTATCATATTTTTGTTCAAAGTATTGTCGCGACGTAGTACATCCTATGTATTGGCCCACTTCATGTTTGGCCAGTCTTTGAAAACTAGGCTCCTAATTGTTTCGATTCACAGCTACAATGTTATGGACACATTGCTTACTCTCCGCGCCCTTCGTTTATGGAATTCCTTACCACTAGCTGTCAGAGAGTCAAGGGCCGCTTCGACCTTTGCGAAGCAATGCCGTGTTCTTTCCAACCAACTCTAGCTTGTTTCTAACTACCGATTGTTTGTTTGACAATTGGATGCAGCTTTAACTTAATTTAATTTTTTTTCGGCGCTTCAATTATTTGTCATTGCTGTTTTAGTCGTCAGTGGAGTGTGCATTGTGCTCATTTACATTCTTAGCTAATTTTTAGTCATTCGTGAAAAGAATAAAAAATAGAGCCTCTTCGTCGATTCCAACGCTCATTTATAATGACTTTCCAGTTGTCAGCTCTATAGACAAGGCATTTATCCGTGTTCATCGTAAGACCCATCGTGATGCATGCCTCTTCTAAATTGTGTACCATTTTCTTCATGTATTCTATTTCTGTTACAACGGGCACAATATCATCTGCAAATGCCTGTTTTTTTCAGTAAATTTCCAAATCGATGATGATGATAAATGGGGTGTAGTAGCACTGCGATCCATGTGGATCTATTGCGTTTTTCAGATTACAACATGTTCTGCTGTATAGAATACCGAAAACCAATGCCAAACTTAGATTCTGTTGGTACTCCTTACACTTTTCGATTAGCTGGTTGACTGCTTGCTCATTGGTCCGTAGTGCTAAAAACTTTACAAATGTCAACCTGCTCTCTTGGTTGATGTTCGTCTAAGGTTTTTCTGATTCCTCGAAAAATGCATTTTGCAATAACTTAGGGATCGGTACGTTTGCTATGTCTCCTTTTTTTATGCAAAACGATAAAAGTAGATTCTTTGGTATGTTTGTGAAACTAAGGGTAACTTTCCATTTATTATTTTAAGCATTTCAACTTTTATTTTATCATTGCCGCACCACTTTGACAGATATTTATTGTATTTACTTGTATCGTTTCTTCCCTATCTGTCATTCATTAACGAGTTCTTCTGATGTGAGTTTTTATAAGCTGACAGTTTGTTTGCATTTAAAAAATAAGGGACTAAGGTAACTGAAATCTTTCTCCATAATTATTCCTGAGTATCTAAATTCGATAATTGAATATCAATTATCCTTTTTGCGTGGGCACCGTGGTTTCGTGCTCTGTTCAATGGACTACTAAGTTACTCAGTGGGTGGTTCAAAGTTCGAATCTCAGAAAAACACAAAAACGGTTTATCATGATCAAACCACTTGTTAATGTCTAACAAACGTCCGACAGCAATAACTGAGAAACTTCCAGAATCGCCTTTTGGAAATGGCTTTCAACTTATGTGCAAAAATATTGCACGCACAACACGCATGTCCGCCAGAAGCTAGGCACTGGACCACAACGTTCTGTTGCGCCAAATATAAATTATATCCCTTTTCCAACCTGTATGTAACTTCCTGAAAAAAAAAATAAAAATACTAAATGATCTTTTTATTATCCCTGGTTTCACTACCCATTAACCATGATTTCAATTTAATTGACCCCTCATATTAACATATTTATTATCTTGTAAAATTGATCCTGCAAACATTAATAACCTAAATGCAATCAACAAAAATTTAACAAAATTTAATGCTGTCACAAATTAATAAATTTCCCAATTTTATTCCACAGCTGAGTAATTAAAAATGAAATATATTCCTGTCAATTTTGTGTCTAAATTAATAATTTAATCGGCAAAAGTCATGTCTTTATTCGTTACGCACTTAATTCGTGATCAGCGTTTAACGTTACAAACATTTAATATCCAAAGACCTTCGAACTCTAGGGAATTCCTATCTCAAGATCTTGTCATGTTGTCGTTGAGGTTCCCCGCAGTTTTCTGGCATTGAACCATCGCAACACACGCATGTACAATTTAGCATTGACAATTTCCACTTTTTGTCGTGCCTCAACACTAAAACCAATTGCTGGCTAGAGGCCAACTGATTGCGCTGCTAAAAAGGAGATGGATTACTCTCAGGCGAGCGAATTTCTTATGCAAATTTAAGAAGAGGAATACTTGCATAATGTGTAATGAGATTTGGTCTGTGTTTTATGGTCAAGACGAGATAGGATCAATGGTATACCGGAAAACTAAAACTTATATAAGGAGTAGGTAAAAGTTCGTTTTTATTTTCAGCTTAGATTGGTAATTCTCTTCACAATCTAGTTTTTTTTTTATATGATAAACTTATAATTCTCTTCACAATCTAGTTTTTTTTTTATATGATAAACTTATTGCCAACAATACTGAAAACGAAGACCAGAAGGCATTGTTTAAGAAAATTTGTTAGTTTGCTTCACATATTCTCTTGTTTTTATGAATTCTTATACACATGGTTCTATTTTGATAGGTTCATATTCTCCATTGCAATTATGGGAATGTTTCTTCGATTCAGAAGTTTTGTAAATGATTGTCGATGGTACGAACGAATATGCTGGGCAAAATAATGTTGCTGGTTTCTCAACCACAATTGAAGATATGAGAGCGTTTGTTGGAATCTTATGCGTAACAGGATATCATACATTGCCCACCATCGAGTCGTATATTGGTCTAATAAAGCAACGTTGGGATGTCAATTCATCAAAGATACAATAAGTAGAGACAAATTTAGACGTATCAAGCAAAACATACACGTTTGCGATAATTTGAACCTCAACAAAGATGATAAATTCGCAAAGGTTACTCCATTGAATGATGCCTTGAATAAAAGAATCATGCAATTTGGTGTCTTTGTTCATAACCTGTCAATCGATGAGCAAATGATTGCATACCATGGTCGACATAGTATGAAAATATTCATCAGAGGCAAGCCAATCAGATTTTGATACAAATATTGGGTCATAGCTTCAGCTGGTGGATACTGCTTCTATTTTATACCGCATGCTGGTGCCTCAGCCAACAATGATCCTCATTTTGGACTTGGAGAGAATGTAGTTCTGCGGTTGTTGGGGGTAATAGCTGATCAATCCAGACACAATGTCACTTTCGATAATTTTTTCACCAGCCATAAGTTGTTGTGTACATTGACTGAGAAGGGATATTTTGTTACTGGTACTGTTGGCGACAATCGCACAAATCATGCACCTCTGATGTATGTGAAATCTATGAAAAAAAAAGCTCGAGGATCCTTAGACTTTCGTTTTGACAAAAACAACAACATTATCGCAGCTCGTTGGAACGACAATTCTTGGGCATTGAGCCAATGTGTCGAGCAAAACGATTTGATCGCAAACAGCGTAAGATGGAATTGTTTGAACAACCACACCTCATTCATCAATACAATCAGCGCATTGGTGGTGTGGATTTATTTGATAATGCGATGAATAAGTATAGTATTCGAGTCCGTGGCAAAAAATGGTAATGGCCGCTACTTACAATGGCTTAGACGCTGCTATGGTAAACGCGTGGAAGCTACATTGTATCTGTCGGAAAACTGCTGGCGAACCAACAATGGGCCAATTTAATTTCCGTGTCAGCGTTGTTGAATCTTTAGTCAAAATTCTGGAAAATTGTAGGCTTTCGGGTAAATGTAAATCCATTCTCAACGCTCAACAGATGGCAAACCGAATGGATAGAATTGATCATTTGGTCGAAAAACTCGGGAGACGAGCCCGATGTACTCAATATGGTGTTAAAATTGAGTATGGATGCGTCAAATGTGAGATGACCCTTTCACCCAAAAAGATGCTTTGTAGAGTTTCATGTTGGCATCCCAAAATACGTGACTAAAGTCAAAAAAGCTCAATAAACCATGATATGATATTTTTCATAATGTTGGTTAAATAAACCCTTTTCCTTTCATTTTTGATATTAAAACAGCGTTTTTTTTTTGAAAAAAAATCCCAAAATCATGTATTTCTAGATATCAGGCTAATAGGCACTTGAAGGTTTTCCTGATTTTTCATTTCTCCAATTTTCCAGGGGCTCTCAAAGGTAAATTTTAGGGTTTTGAAATTTTGTTCATATTTGACCCCCCCTATAGCTTGAAGGTACACCCCTACACCTCTCCCAATTTTTTCTAATGTAGCCTCATCCTTCCTCTATTAAATACACCAAACTAATTAATTGTTTTCTTCACTAACACTCATATCTTATCAAGGTTATCATTCTATTTAGTTGCAACAATTTGGTAACTTAAATTTAATTCTCTCACACGTTCGGTATAGAAGTTATGATAATGAGTTTTCAATGTCAAACTCTTGCCCTTTTAAAGCACAAAAGAAAAATATTTTTAATTGATTTGTCTCCCAAAAGCAGTTTGAGAGCAAATTAAATTATTTATTTGAGTGAGATCATAAGTTATTTACACTCAATTAACTGAATAAGCAAACAAGAAAAACTGACAAGAAAACAAGTTTACTCTGCAAAGGTGGTTTAGAAATAAGTTTGCACTAAATTTTATGAAAAAGATCAAATAAAATTTGTCAAACCATAACATTGTATTCGAAATATAATAGAAATTATCTAATAAATAAATAACCTAACAAGAGGACCGACAAAATTTTTGTGTTTTTGGTTTGGTTTAAAAAAAAACGGTATAATTAATTTAGATTTACTGTAAAGAAATTAAACCAGCATGTTAAGACAACAATGAATTTGAATAAAGCTGTTAAATTTGCAATTTACTGTCATTCTTATTGTCATTGACAGGCATCTGTATGCTTTGGCTAATTGGAATGTTTCAGTAGTAGACGAGTTGCGATGCCATCGCTTAACTTTTACTTTTGTTCCAGTCATTTATAGAATTTATAATATAAAACTCGGTTTGACTTATGTTTATTCAAGACATAATACGTTTAACGATCGTTGTTTTATCGGATCATAGGCTGACATTTGTTAACATCAAAATTTTTTGAAAAAGAGAGCAAATCATTTGCAGACTAAGTTAATCTGTTCGGCTTTTGTTTCTATTTCCATAATAGTTCTACAGAACAACGCTGTTTCATCCTTCCTTTACTTTTAAAATTTTTACACGAAGCTGTCCAGTGTGTAACCTAAAATAAAGAAAATTCATCTCTTTACTTTAATCGACTCATAATATCAACAACCCAAATTTTCTAAGGACATTTTCGCACTCCTACATCTCTAATTTTCTCATCGGTGACTTGTAACAAAGTCCAAATATGAATTGTACTTTAAAGTGCATTTTTGAAAGTGCAATATAGTCCTGGGATATTCAACGGAGTGGAAAACCGGATTTGTTTTCTCATACCATCCTAATGCACTAACATCCGTAGATTCCAAGGCAACTGAAACTATTTTGTTAATCAAATTAGTTGCCCTCAACATTTCCAATGCATTCGGCAGAGTCTCGCATCAAGCTCTTTTTTTTGGCGAAATGAGTTGTTCGATTAGAAGAGGAGTTGTCATTGTAAAGGTTCAACACAGATAGTTTTTAATGTAGGGTTCACAGACTCTGTTTTGTGTCCAACAGTCGTTTTAATTTTCATTAATGACTTCTAGTCCCGTAGATTAGTTTAGGTTAGGTTAAGGTGGCTGCCAGTAAAAACCGACACACTTAGACCAGCAATGATCAATTCTGATACCACATGGATAGGGAATTTTTTTTTCACCATCTCGATGAACCAAGTAGAGCTTCGTATGAAGCGTAGCAGACTGCTCATGACAATGTTGATCAGATCATTAGTGTCGTTGTAGAAGAAAGCTCCCATATGGAGTTTACGTTTTTGGGAGAGGGCTGGACAAATACAGAGAAAATGGAAAATGGTCTCCTCCTCCTCTTCATTCAGGCAGCTTCTGCAGAAATGATTCGAGAAGACTTCAAGTCTTGCTGCATGCTTGCCTATGACCAGTGTCCAGTGATGACACCTACAATAGCACCAATCATCATGCGATCATTTCTGAGAGATCAAACACTTGGGGCGTTTCGGATCCAGCTTGGGACAGATCTGATTTGTCGCTATGCAAGTTGTACCGTTTGACCAGCTACAGTTAGTTTTTATATTAGCATCCCGCTTTAATAAGAGTTTGCATGTAGCGATTATTGATATGCCTATGGAACCATATTCAGGTAAGAAGGGTAGTATAGTTCCTTGCTTGGCGAGATCGTCAGCCATACATTTGCGCGGAATGTCTCTGTGCCCCGGCACCAAGCACAGATGGATATGGAACTGCTCCGCCATCTCCATGAGAGATGAGGATAGAGGAGTGGTCGATTTCATTTCTAGTCCGCTGGGAGATAGCATTAAGGCCGAGCTAGCAGCACTTGCCTGCTGAAAATGTCGAGTGGTGTAAGGTCGAACAGAATGTCCAGTGCGGCGAAGGGGATTGTACGAAGTGCTTCGCTGATACATAGACTAGCTGAAATTTGAACTTTGCATAATTTTTCAAGGTTTACTTTCTTATTTAAGGCAGTCCACAATGCAGTCACACCGTATAGAAGAGTAGGTCTTTCTACTGATGTATATAGCCAATGAGTTATATGGGATTGAAGACCCCATCTGCTATCAATGGCTATTTATCGTGAGATGAGTGCCAATGTGGCGTTACGAACACATTCATGTATGTTTGTTTTTCAGCTTAGCTTTCTGTCCAAAACAAGACTCAAATATTTGTCTTTATCGGAGAATGTTAAGCTTATACCTTTAATAGAAGGCGGGTTAATATGTGGCATATTATATTTTCTGGTGAATAGGACAAGCTCAGTTTTATGAGGATTTAACTCTAAACTACAGCAATCTGCCTAGAAAAGATAGCTTGTTGAGAGTATTTTGCAGAAGTTCCTTTAAGGTATTCGGGTAAATTCCAGAGACGGCAATAGCAACGTTATCCGCATAAGTGATAATTCTGCAGGCCTCACCTCTTAGGCATACCAGCAGCTCATTCACCGCTAAGTTGCTTAGAAGGGGGACCAGTAGTCTTTTATCAATGCGTGTGAGCATGTAAATATGTTCAGTCTTTCCAGTGTCTTTAACAAGAATGATGATATACTGGTTGATCTGTTACCCTTTGGACTAACATGTGAGCATTTGCCGGCTTTGGGTATGAAAACCACGTTTACTTCTCTCCATAAATTTTTTTAACCATGAAGGTGTGATTAAATATGCCTTAGCCGCCGTCTAAAATTCAAATGTTTTTTCAAAATCCACTGATTCAGAGAGCATGGAATTATTGTATATAATATGGCAGCTATTAAAATCGAATCGTCTTCTACAATGAAAGTTATAACAAAAACTCACGAGTAGTCGGGAGAGATATAAAAAAAGTAAACATTTATGTCTATATGGCATATCATGAAATAAAATTAACATTATAATAAAAATTTTTAATTAAGTCGTGGATTAATCATAATCTTTGCACTTAATTATTTGATCTTGAGACATCATCATTTAACAATTTGATTAAATACTTTGCTACTTTGTTTTATTGTTAATCTAACGATCATTATCAGAAGAACAATAGCAAATTAGACATCAGAAATACTCGTAGAAAAATCAAAAATCTATGTTAATTTTTTGGTGAAAAATGTTCTTCAAACATTTATGACATATCGTGTTAATCATTTATTAAATGTCGCCAAGTGTTAGTCGTTTAGTCGAAGCTTAGCAGACATCGATATGCGTGTGAAACTTAACATATTAATTTTGTTTCTATTTCTATTTGATCAAGTTTTGATATGTGAATAAAATAGCATTTTACCAGCGGTTGTATATACGAAATAGTGAATGTTAAATTATGTAGGTGAATGTTAAGCTCGAAGATGCGGCATTTAATGACAAAAATAAATTTTCATTTATTGACCGTCCAAGAAATGACTGCTTTTGTTTGATAACAGAAGTTACCTAATGTCAAACCATAAATATCACATAATTAAACGCCGACATCATTTAATTATTAAGTTGAATTTGAATTCGAAAATTTAAAAAAAAATTAAATTAAGAAAAAATCCAACTTGCACTCGTTTTGCTGACATTTGACTTTCATTATTTAAAGTTTAGAAAGTAAAGAAAAATTTTAGTTGAAAATTGGTCAACATCTTTTTAAAGAGGTAATATAAGATAAAATTATGCAAAGCATATTTGAACTTTTTAAGTAAAATTACAGAATGCAAGAGTTATTTTAGTAAAAGTAAATACTGTACGATGGGGAAATACTTTCCAGTAAAAATTCAAGATTGCTATCTACCAAGTTCAATTACCTTGCTATTAGTGGACAATAGCTTATCAGATGCTCGTCTGCAATGCGGTATTCAATCACGCATTGGTAATTGAAATTATCTCAATGTTCGATTAAGTTTCGTCTTTTCTTGAGTCACAGTTATGTGAGTACCTATATCTCCACTTCACCTTACTAATTAAAATTAAGCAACGAAAAAAGTAATTGGCTTAAAGGCTTAAATTTATTCGTTTATTACTACTGGAATCTCCACTGCACAAAAAAAATCCTCAAAAAGTTACGATAAATGAGATAAAAAGTAATCCTGCATAAAAAGCGAGTCTAATAGCTATGAGCAATGATAAGCAGGCTTAACTGGCTCTAACTGAAATGTCCAATTACTGTTAGACATGGCCGTGTAGTGCGCGGGGAAACGTGTTTTACAACTATTGTACTACTGTGCGTAAAGCGTTGCCACTGAAAAATGTCACCCAACCAGAGATGGGTAATCGCTTGCGCGTGCTAACTAAGTAACTATGCGTTTGTACTCGTAATCAATTTAAGTGCAGCCGAAGCAGCTGAATCGGTCGTTGCAATAGTAGATAGTATGATGGTAGTGGCGAGACCTAAGGGTATTTATTTTTTTCCATTTGATTAATTTTGACTGAGAAACAAATGGAATCCATTTATGTCAGGTTGCGTTGACATATTTCGTATCTTCAGCATTTTAGCAGTGATGTTTTGTTAATTAACTGTGCTTACTGTGGTAGTATTTTTGTAGGATGTGTTCCTCTTTATGACTTTCTGGCTAAGCAAGAATAATCTCTTATAATTTGTTTGCCTTGTGCAGATTTAAAAACAGATATTAAGGTTTTTTTTATTACGAGAATTTACCAATAGGATTTCTAGTTTTATATTAAATTAGCAGCGGTTTGCTTGGTCTTTAAACTTGTCTATATATTCAATTTAATTATAGAGAATGACATATATAAATATCGTTTGCAAATTATCCTAATTTATTATCAAAGTTTTCTTTTTGATGCGACAACTTTTACGCTAACTCCAAATTTCAGTCTGCATACTTTTCCAGATAAACGAGCAATTGAACGTTTAATGGAAACATTTGTATTAAAATGTGCACTCCATAATGTTCCGCGCCAACAAACGAACACGAGGAATGCAGAAAATATTGCGACTAAAGCTGCAAGTGCATTTGTGGTCCCAAAATTGGTTGATTCCGCGTCGATCTCAGGAAAAGGGAATCTCTGTGACCAGATTGTGCTAAGCCACAAGAACGATTTGACCAAGAACCGCAGCCAAATGTCCATCAGCTCAAAAGTAACTTCAGTGATTAAGCCCGAAACATATGCGAAAAAGATCCAAATTTTCATCGCAAAACCATTCTCAGCGGTGATTTCTAGCTTAAGGCCTTGGTTAATAAGCAAAATTTTCGTATTTGGCAAGTCTGCAACTCAAAAACATTCACGAAAAAGGTTGGTAGGTAGAGTGGTGGTTCGCGCCGCCTTTGCAAGCGCCTCAAATAGCGTTGCGCCTTTTTTAACCACAGATTTCAGGAGACCCTATGCCGTGATAGGTATCTGGAAGTGGTTATAACCAGCATGTAACATTCAGGTACGAGATCAGATCGGTGATTCGGAACTCCTAAAGCTCCCACAGGTTGACAAAGAAAGCTTGTGGAGTCGAAAGCCCGTTAAGGCTGCACATTTACAGAGATAATGAGTAAGAGTTTCTGTCAATTCAGATTGTCACTGCCTGTTATGTTTTGAGTTATTTCTAGTCGCAAGAATAGCCATATTTGCAGATTGGCTATCTATGCATATGCCAACTCTACCAATTATAGCGGTATTGTTAGCAAGTGCCTTGTAAGCCTCCCTGATCTAGAATCTCTAGATTAGGGAGGCTTGAATCTCAGCCTGAAAGATGGTAGCAGAGTTGGACAGCTTGTAGGACCTTGAAATATTAAATTTTTCTGAGAAGACTCCGGCGCCGACTCCATTTCTCATCTTGGGTCCGTCGGTAAATAGAGTAACGTCAAAAAGCCCCAATACTCCCCCGTCCATCTAACTTTCTCTAGTAGAAAATTCTACGCAAAGCTTGAAGGAGTAAAGTAGTCAGTTGAGGATATTTGGCAACGACTATAGTATATTGCAGTATCTATATGAGCTTCTTTGAGAGGGATTGCGCTGCACGTCGCAACGTATTTAATAAGTAGGTTAAAAGTGTAGAACTGTTGAGAGCATCGACAGAACAGGATCGTAGTGTTCCAGTTATAGCAACAGATGTCGATCTTTGTATTTTTCCTAGCTTTCTTGCATTGTACTTTTTGTTTATCGCCGGCCACCAGACCAGCGCTCCATAGGTGACAGTAAGGCGTACCACCTCGTCTGTAGGTGGCATTTCTTACCGATGATTGTTTTACTAGCATATAAAGTTACTTGCGGCAAAGATAATCTGGCCCAAGATGGATCCGTAACGCTCTTCAAGTGTTTGAACTTAAAAAACAGATTGCACATCGGTGCTATTATGGGTATCATCACTGATTACTGTCTCATAGGAAAGCATTCAGAATGGTTTGGCATCTTTTTGAACGACTTTTGCAGAAGCATGGACGAGGATGAGGATGAGACCATTCTCCACCTTCTCTGTACATGTCAAGCTTCATATGAAGCTTAAACTGGTTCAACAAGTAGATGAGAAAATTTTCTCGAACTACGTGGTATCACAATGGGTGTCGTCTGCATACGCAACGGCTTTTGTCCCGTACAGCTCAAGTATCCTGAGGAGCTTGTTTATAACCATCAGCCACAAAAAGGGCGATATTACCGCTCCATGGGGTATGCCTCTATTGACTGATTTCCTGATGTTACTGCTGCCCAGATTAATATGGGTTTCCCTGGTACCTAACATGGAGAGGATGCATTGTTTTAATTGTTTCTCTAACCACAACTGAATGAGAGCTTCCTGGATGGCGTTAACGTGGACATCGGAGACTGCTACCAAAACAAGTTGTCATACTAGTTATAGGATAAATTAGAAAAGGTTGGCTTGAAAATATTATACTTGAGCATATTTGGTTTTAATAAGATGGAGCGACGTGCCACTTGTCAAATAATCGAGTTTTTCAATTCTAACTTCATGACCAGAAATTAACCACTAAATTCGTTTAGTCAGAGTCAGAATCTTTTCTCTCGGACTATGTTTATGTTAGACTTTTGAGTGGGAGGCTCGTAGTACGAATGCCAGAATTATACCAAAAATCTTTTTTTCCCCCTCTCGCTAATAGAGTTCATCCATTACTTCAGACTTATGACACTTTAGCGCAAAGTCTCTTTTCAGACATAATTAAGAGTAAACTCAAAGGTAGGTTAAAAGAAGTAATAGAAATTAAGTGTCAAGCATGAGTCTTTTGATTACAAATAAACGATGCAACGCTTAAATTTTGGGTGGACTGTTTGCAGATTATTTTTAAGATCTAAATAACCAACCTCATTTCTACACAAATGTCTTACATAACTTATTGTTTAAGATTTTCGGCATTTCAATATCACGATACGCCCACAGATACACAGAGAACCGGCAGAGCACATAACACACATAACACACTCGTACAATTTATTACTCGTACAAAACACACGGCTTCCTTTCTAAAATTCTTGCATCAACCATATGTTCCACTAAATGTTTATTTCACCTTTTTCTTTCCTTGAACGTTAATCTTGAAAAGCGCCACTCCATGAACATTCACCTCATGTGACATCGTCTACGGAAGCATCAAGGTCGTCATCCACGTAATAACGTTCACTATCATCTTCATGGACAAAAGGTCGTTTTACCATCCTTTTTTCTTCATGTAAACTACAAGTCAACTTTTACTTTCATATACAGAGTAAATGCGGTTCGATGGCAACAAACGACCTATAAACGATTGCAACCAGTCTTTCCCGCAGTCAATACAGTCAATTTGTCCCTTTAACACTGGTGCAAGGTAAGATTAACTTACAACTCTCAAGCCGCAAAAGTATGCGATATTAACATGTTTGTTGTTGTTGCTGTAGTAGCCATCTCAATCTGCTCTCTTTAGACAGAGGCCAAAGCCAAAGTGTTACATCATTTATGTGAATTCACGAAAGTGCACCGAGATTCTTTTTTCTTCTTCTGGTAAAGCTTCTGTACAGTAGTATTACGAGAAGACTGATTAGTGCGGGTGATATACACTCGAATATTGATTTCTTCTTCGTACATATCATCGAAGTTTTCTTTGTGCCAAAAGCTCGAAAGCAATGCAGAGACTTAAATTCAGACAGATACAAAATGCAGACATAATTCGAATCCGTTACTGCGTATTATTTGGCTGCGGTGATTGCAAATTACATCACATCGTTTTGTTGTTTTCATTAAATGGGTCGTTAATTTTGAAGGGTATCAAGGATACAAACAACATACAAAAGTGCATCCTACCGCAGAGGACAACTTGAAGATTGTATATATCGTAATGATAATGAAAGTAAAATTAAGCGTGGTGACTTTTAATTGGAATTGCCAGACACAAAAAAAAACTAATTTAATTTCGTGGTTGGTTGATTACTTTCTTTTCCGGATGGGGTAATGCTTTACTTATTTCCTTAATCTTTTTATATATCACTTTTAATAGAAATATATATTTTAGTAACACATTATATTAAAATATAGGTCATTGCTACGAAATATGTATATAATTGTTTAGAATTCATAACAACTGCAATTAAGGGTATACTCGTACTTCAGGAATAGCTCTTAATTACTCATCTTACTTTTCCTTATGTCCCCAATAGTGGCAGTCCGGACAAGTTTAATTCAAGTATATACGGTGACGATTAAGGAAATGTTTTCAGAAAAAGTAAAAACTATACAAAAATAGTAAATATGCAAAAACATTTTCAAAAATCCCAATAGCGGTTATTTTCAGTATTAGTGGTGTTCAAAATACACTTTCTTTTATTTTCTATTTAACTTTCTTCTACTCACGTATAATCAAAGAGGAAAATAAGAGGAGCCCAAGAAAATATCTCAAAGACCTTTCACCTTATGCGACCAACCACCACTCACTCTGGAAAGCGGCAAAGAAAACCATCAGAAATCCGACCACCAAATGTGAACTGGGCAAGAACCAAGTGGAAAAAGGGAAAACTTTTGCAGAGCATCTAGCAAAGTCTTTACTCCAAATCTATCGTAGTCCTACGAATGCTTGCAGCAACAAATGTCTCAATAATGTAGTTTTTGAGAAGCAGGATGTGTCCCATGCTCCAAAGAATGGAATAAGTCCCAAGAAAGCACCAGGTTACGACCTAACTACAGAAAAAATGTTAATTGAACTTCCAGATGAAGCGATTGAAAACCTCACTTGCACTTTCAACCGAGTTTTAGGTCTAGGCCACTAAACCCAACCTTAAAAGACGTCGAAGATAATCATGATCCTGAAGGTCGGCAAGGACTCAATTCAGGTATCGTCTTATCGAACAATAAGTCTATTACCTTAACTATCCAAAGTCTTCGAAAAACTACTACTCGGAAAAATAACTCCGTTCTTGGAAAAGGGGGGAATAGTACATACACACCATTTTGGATTCAGAGCTAAGGATGGCACGATCGAACTGGTCAGTAGGGTAGTAGATGAGGTTAGAAGAGCATACCATAATAGATAGTACTGTACGGCTATGTTTGTTGACGATGCAACAACCGTTTGACAAAGTTTGGCATCATCCATAAAATAAACAAACTTTTGCCACAAAACTTCCAAAAAATCCTAAAATTGTACCTTCTGAACCGCCACTTCAAGATAAATTACAAATCCTTTATATCAAAAGACTACTGCATGCATAAGAGCCGGTGTCACCCAAGGAAGTGTCCTTGGCCCACTCCTATATATATTATTTACATCAGATCTTCCGATGGATAACAACTTGACCATTTCTACCTTTGCGGACGACACCGCCATACTAAGCACCAACAGTGACCCAAAAACATATTCTCATAACCTAAATAACTACTGTGGTTAACCACTTGGAGAATTGAAGTGAACGAGACGAAAAGCATACATATCACTTTTGGCCTCAGGCAATAGGACTGCCCACTCTCAAAAACAAGTCCTCTAAGTAAAGTTAAAAAAAAGTTAAGTACCTCGGTATCCACCTTGACAGACGACTTACGTGGCGAAAACACAGTCTAAACGCAATCAAGTTAAATTTTACTACTGGATGCCCAACACACACTCTACCATCAGTTTAGATAAAAAAATCCCTCTCTATAAAGCAATCATCAAGCCAATATGGACATATGGCATACTCTATGGCTCTGGGGCTTAGCACTTCCAATCTAGAACTCTTACAACGGTTGCAGTACGGAATCTTAAGAAAAATCACGTTACACCATGGTACTTTAGAAACTCCCTGCTATATAGAGACCGAAGTATCCCGACTATCACAGAAGAAATCAAAATTCATAACCTGAATTATACCTTAAAACTTAACATTCATCTTTACACCCTTATTAATAAACTTCTACATCAGCATGAGCGCACAGACTGAAGAGATTTAAAAGCATAATTGTATAACTCTTACCAATTACAATGTTTAGCTCCAACTAAATTATATTGTACTTATGTAATTAGACCAAAGATTTTATTACATATTGTTAGTTCCTAAACTGGAAGATCCAATATCTAAATAAATAAAACACAAAATCACAATCACAATTAATCACCATGTGAGTTCTGACAATAAAGTATTGCAAGATGCACTTAAAATTTTAAAGCATCAAATTATTTAAGTATATAACATTTATTTTTGATGTTTTAATTATTTCTTTTGCAACTGCAATTCACTGAATTTAACCGACTTACGTTTTACAGTGTTTACAACGTTTTACATCAAATTTAGCCTTGTGCTTTCATATTCATAAAAGTAAGCTTTTATTACACTGACTGGGGTAATAAACTGCAAGCAAATTTCATCATAGATGATGTAGCTACACATCACCTCAAGCTTGTGAGTTATGATTATAATTCTTAAGATTCGATCTTAATTGAATTCGCATGAGAGACGTGCTACTGCCGTTGAAGTGAATTGTATGCTCAATTCTTGTTGGGTTTTTTGTGTGTGTTATATTTACTGCTTATTGCATTATTGTCAGGAATTCAATTTAGTCCTTCCTTCAAAAATGTGGCATTAATTTAACCATAGTTCTTAGTTTATTTATTTTAAATTTAACGGAACGGAACTGATATGAAATCCCATTAAATAAGGTTTATAAGATATAATTGTGTGTTATGACTAACATTTAATCTCCTTATTAGGTAATGGTTTACTGGAAAAAATTCTCATAAGTTCTGAATATCCGTTAAACTTAATGTTCTGATTTTTTACAAAAAAAAAACTAAAGTTATTGTGTTGTTGTCAGATGACCTCCGATTTCGTAATTTGTAAATTTTTATATACAAAGAATTAATCAAAAGCAAAAGGAAAAGCAACGAGCACTTAGAAATAACCATATTTTTATTTTTTATCAAATGGATAACTTCTCTATTTGTGTGACACGTGACACGGGACACTTCGACACGTGTGTTAACGAGCGCATAGTGATTTTTTATTAATACGGCTGATAATGTATATATAAAATTCGGGTATTCCCCCAATTGTATTTACATATTTTATAAGGTCATGGAAACGATGAGTGTAGTTTATGCAATACCTTGAATCAAGTGAGATCCTTAGCGACCAGCACCACAATTTTTGTAAGCAACGTTCTAAGGTGATCTGATGGATTATCTCACTGAAAAGTGGAACCAGTATGTTCAAAAATTTTGTGTAAGCAAAGCTGTTGCACACGATATATGCAAGGTATTTGACAGAGTCTGGTATTAAGCTCTTTTGTCGAATAATAATGCCTATGGAATTGATAAGACCCTGCTTGATTGGACTAGTACCTACCATTCTGATCGTTCAATTCAAGTCGTATTGGACGGTTTCAAATCCAAAGTTCACCACATAAACGCCGGTGTTCCACAAGGCTCTGTTTTGTCTCCGACACTCTTTCTCATTTTCATTAATGATCTCTTATCAGCTATCCTTAATCCAATCCATTCTTTCGCTGGCAACAGCACTCTTTTTATATGATGTCACGCTTTCTGCACAACCCTCTTCATAGCAAACGCAACTTCAATACAACAACATATGTTAAGCACGTTAAATTCTGACCTCGAAAGTATAACAAGGTGTGAACTATTAAATAGAGTAGAATTTAATGCTTCCAAAACCCAATGCTGTCTTTTATTATTATTATTTTTTTATGAAAATTTATTGCCAAGTATCGTCAAAGCGTAATTTAAATCCCCAACCTGACCATGAATGGAACAAAGATATTGAAAAAACTCGCTATACTTGGTATGTGCGTCAACAATAAGATTCGATGGACGACCACATATTCGCCATCGCTTAGAAGTGAAAAATTTACTTCACTCCCTCAGACCTGGCTACTATTTACAAAGCATATATTCGCCTTAAACTTAAATATAAATGTATTTTCTGGACAGGTGCCCCTAAGACAACATTATACCTACTAGACAGAATTAAAAATCGCGCGATAAAACTTATTGGTGACGTAAATATCTCGAAAACAATTGAATCGCTTCAACATCGTTGGAATGTTTCCTGCTTGTCACAGTTTTATCGATTTTTCTATAAGCAACATTCAAAAGATATATCCAGATGCATCCCGCCCATCCTATAACCTAATCGCAATACACGAGCTCACGGGTCTACCATTAGACCTATCTTCGGACGTACCAAATTCAAAGATTCCTCTTTAGCCGCTCAATAAATTTAGGAAATGAATTGCCCGACTTTGTATTTCCGCATTCAGTCATTTAAGACACATGTGCATAGACATCTAATCATTAAAATGATCTATACGAGTATTAACTTCTCGTGTCCGTGGGTGGCTGGCTGGCTCGCTGGTGGAATCTTGTGATTAATTTTAAGCCCACTTCCTAAAGCCTGATTTTATTCAAACTTGTCACATATGTGTATATTCGATGACAACACTTTCTATTAAAATTTTGAGTGATCGGGTCGGAGGGCTCGCATAGATTTCTTTTTTGCCATACAGCGGCAACGTGTAAAAAAAATTGGATGTTCTTAAACTCTAGCAACTCCATACCGTCATATAGAATTTTCTATAGCCCATTGTACTTGCAGAAGCAACCTACAATCTGGAAGCTGCAAAATGCGCAACAAGCAGATTGTTCTTATGCTTACAAGAGACAGCTGCAATGTCTTTATTTGTATTTTTGCCAAGAAGTTTGGTCGTAGGCAAATTTGATTCGCCGAAGCTGGTCATTGCAATAATTTCTGGCTTGTCTGAACTTATTTTGGTGTTCCTAGGTAGGATTTGTTTTTTAAAACCTAAAGCATACTGCTATTATACGTACGGTCTCTTTTTAGCTTTTTTTTTCTTTTGTTTGACAGACTCTTTCCCTGAAGGGAAAAAGTCTTTCATACAAATAAGTGATGATAACAAAATAGCGATCAGTTATTACTTCCAAAGAAGTTGATAAGGCCATCCCAATTGGCTTTTTCCTATTGCAATACTGTTCTCTTCGGTTTAGTTTTTTTAATGAACCCAGTGGTTTAACATCGAGGTGGATGAATGGAGGAAATAATACAATGACAGTGTATTTATAAGAAGGATGAGAGCTTAGGAAACTGAACTTGATGTTGGCGGAATTATTTGCAGTGCCAGGAATTCTTGGAGGCTAATTTACAAGCTGAGTAAGATTTTTTACTTTTTTCCTTGATTTCAAATCATTCTGAAAAATTATATTAACACCAGGAAATTGAAACTTTGGTTTAAGAGAGGCTGTTTTTTTGCTGAAGTTCATTTTTTCCCTAAACTTTTCAAATTATGATAACAACCTTTTATGTCTACCAAGAATACGCAATTTGGCAGTAGCTTTAATTATTATAAATAGCCATATGGTTTTTCATATTTCTTAGTACAATACTCTAAACTAAATATTATCCATTGATTTGTGGCCTTCCATTTCACTAAAAGAAATCCATTAATTTTTCAATGAATAAATTCGCAGCGTCTTCTTTCTCCTCGATTATCTCGCATCTCGTCGTCATAATCTCGCTTTGTGTTTACTTTTCATTTTGCTTTTCACTTTTTCCTTCTGATGATGGTCAGTCACTTTTGCGCTCCTCAATGTGCCAGCATCAGCTACCGCGAAAAGCAAATAGTGCATCAATTGCTTGACTAAAAGAAAGCAAATTCGCAGTGCCATCATCTTCTATGCGAAAAAAAAGACTCAAGTCAATGATGCAAAACCTGTCGGTTCGGTAGGTGGCGTGGAAAAGTTGTGTGTTTGCTGTCGGATTGGTTTTTGCTTTTGGACAGAGTTGTTACTAATGGTTCAAGTTCGCAAGTCATTTCAACCGCACACCACATTATCGAACGGCATAATGGACTCGTCCTCGTGCAATGAAATTTCTCGCCTGTTAACCGAAGTCAGCGTGAATTTTCATTTAGTTTTCCAGTCTTAACATGAGGATGATGACTTTGCATATTTATATACGATGAGTATAGATACTTGGATTGCAATAATATGGCTATCGTAGATGTGGTTGCTGTTGCTGAAAACATTTTGCTAGTGACCCAGTTGGGGGAAAACTGGAAAATCTGACTGTCTGTATTTTTGCTTCGAAGGGAAACAGCAATAATATGAAGGTGGAGTACCTCAACCAACCTTTCAACTGTTAACTGTTACATTATGAGAAGATGATCTCATGGTCATGGCTGAAGTTTATTGCTTGTGTGCCTGTGTGTCGCGGTCAAGCTGATTTGATTTTATTATGTTAAATGTTAAATGCCTTATAATAAAAATATATAAATAAATTTCATCTAATTACATTTAAAATTGATATGATAATGACATGGTATATTTTAATATTTTTAAGACATTTATATGAATGAATACCTTTGTTTCTAACTAAAATTGCATTTTATTAAATAAATTTGTTTTCCTTTATTTTCAGGTATGTTAATGATGCTGAAGTTACCTGTGCATTTTAAGTAAATATTTTATGTAAAATTTTAATATTTAATCCATAATTTAATAAATGTTTTTTTCAAACCTTCTGCAGTTCTTAGCGTAGACGTTATAGTTTATTCAAATTTCGCCTCAGCCTTAGTTTGATTCTTATCATTTCATCATCATATTTGGCTCAACAACCGGTATCCGGTCCCTGCCTCTGCCAAAAAAATCTCTCCACCGGTCCCTATTTAGAGCCGATGTCATTCAGTTTGGTATTCCCAAACTCTGGGCTTCCTGGTCCACGCCCTCCTTCCAGCATAGGCTTGGCGGGCCTCACTGTCGTGTTCCATAAATCCTACCGCAAAGGACTTTCCGAGCAGAATCCTCTTCGCTCATGCGAGCTATGTGTCCTGAACGCCGGAGCCTACCGAGCTTAGTTCTCTTCACGATGTCGACATCGCGGTAACACTTGTAGATCGCATCATTATAGAGTCTCCGGAAACATCCTTCCTCACATACGGGGCCAACAATTGTCCATAAGACATTTCTCTCGAACGCGGCTATGAGGTCAGCATGCTTTTTGCTAAGCATACAAGTCTCGGAACTATATGTAAGTACTGATATGACCATTGTCTTATACACCAGTAGCTTGGATTTTATGGTTAAAATCCTGGATTTGGAAAGTCTTGACAGGATAAAGTAAGCTTTGTTGGCTTAAGCAACCATGTGCGTATTTCTGGTTCCATGCTGTAATCGGCTGCTACTGTTGACCCGAGATAGTTAAGGGATTGCACTACTTCATTCTGGATGAAAGCTTCCCGTACATTTCTTGGGTATCTACCAACGATGTAAATATCGTCTGCGTAAGCGTAAGCGAGGATTGTTTCTCTCCGTTACGTCAGAGTCTCGGATCACTTTCTCCAACACCAGGTTGAAGAGGACGCAGGCCAGTCCACCCCTTGTCGGAGACCGTTATAGATTCTGAATGGGCTTGATGCTGATCCGGATATTTTTGCTTGGCTTATAACATTGGTCATAGTCCACCTACATAGTGGTATCAATTTATTTGGGATTCCAAATTCTTTCATGGCTTTATAAAGTTAAGGCTATGCTATAAATAGGCGGCTTTAAAGTCTGTAAAAGGATGGTGTAGTGATTTTTGAAACTTTAGACATTTTTCCATCACCTGTCTATGGGTGTAAATCTGATCAGGTGTTGATTTGCCTGGGATGAAACTGATATGGACCAATAATGACTTTGGCGAATGGGTATGCCTCTTCGCCAGTCTTCTGGCATCGCTTGTTCCTCCCATACTTGCACTATTATTTCATAAATTGCTTGGTGTATTGCGGACCCTCCTATTTTAATCAGTTCCGCCGATTTATCTCTCTGCTAACTTCGTCTATGCTTGGTGGCGGCAGCATAGTATGGTCTTCGGTCATTCGATCAGTTAGGTGGCCATTTAGCAACTCATGAAGGTGCTGTTCCCATCGCTCTAAGATGCCTTTGAGATCGGCGATCAGATTACCCTCTTTGTCTTTGCAGTATGTGCAACGTGGTGTAAATTGCCTCATACTACGGATTCTTTGGTAGAACTTCCGCGTCGGGTGCGGTCCTCGCTCTCTATACTGTTCTAGTTTACGGACGATATTCTTCTAGCAGGCTGCTTTCTTTCGCCGGTGAACTGTTTTTTTATATCTGCTGAACTCTTTGTATTCATATTCAAGTACCCGCGTTCTGTGAGATTGTTGCATTACTCGGTACGAAACATTTTTACGTTCAGTCGCTAGATTACATTCGTCATCGAACCAGAGATCAGAAACTCTACGACTACTGCCTGGAGTCAGCAGTACTACTGACAGTATTCTTGAGGCGTGTCCGTTTCTCTTCTACGCCCGATATCTCAGTACTCAGGACTTACTCACCCTGCATTTAGGGCGAGTCCTATCACCTGAAGGTAGTTGTTTCAGGTCTCTTCGTTGCGAAGGGCAGCCATGTTGACTCGAATCTGATTCGCGGATGTAGTCTTTCGTGATGATATAATCCGCGCTCGGAGCACCATGCCAACAGGAATTTGGTCCGATTCGACAATGGCACCTCGGTACGTTCGTACCATCATTAGTTTCGGTTTGTGATACCCAGGTGGCTTTGTTGATATTTTTATGCGCAAACCTTGTACTCGCAACGACCAAATTATTGCTTGCTGCCATCTATATGACTTGTTGTCCATTGTCATTAGTGTTCTTGTAGGTTCTTGAACATTTATGAGGCTTATGTTTTTAAATTTGCCCCGCACGTGAAGGGTGCATAGTTGTTCATTTGAAGCCGATAACGGTGGATTTCATTCTTTTGCTGACTTGAAACCCCAGCCCGAGCACATGAGGTTTGCATGACAGTTTTAGTATATGTCATATTCTGATTTTTGTAAGACACCATTCCCCGTCTACCGCATCTTCTGAATTGCTGTTATGTCAGCATTATAACGTAATAACGTTTTTTTACGGGCGAGGTTATTGGCCTCTCGCCAACCTTACTTTGAAGGGACTAGCTGATCGCGTAGATTTTCATGTATTTGGAGTAAAATTACCGGCGGCCACCACGTGGTCGCACTTCCACCAGTCAGAGATAGTTACGGCCACTTGAAATTCTAGAGCATTCTGTGTTATTCGCACCATTCTTCTGATGGCTGACCGCCTTTCTCAAACACTTTCTTTTTTTTTCTGTTCATTTAATGCAATTAATTTGAATTAATTTTTTGTAATTTTGTCGGTGTATATTATTTTAAGTTAAACTTTGTGTAAAGTTGGCAACAGATATTCGCTACTTATGAAAGACTTGTCTTCCCGAATCTCACCGCTAAAACCAAACGAGCTCAGTCACTAAATCAATAAAAAATAAATAATCAAATCAATAAAAAAAATTATAAAATTACTATTGTTTGGCGAGTAAATATTCGTAACTGAAAATGTTGACAAACAAGTTTTCTAACAACTGTGGAATAGCATGTAATATGCAAAACATATAAAATAAATCAAAAAAAATATCGAATTATTTCACAATTAATTTCAATATTGTGAATAACTTGTGCGGTTTTTAGTAATTTATCTTCTGCAATAAAATAATTAAAATTAACAAAAAAGCAAATATTTGTACAGAATTCTTTGTATCTTCAGCGCAATTAACTATTATCCACACCTTCCTTATACATATTATCACAATGCAAATTAAAATCTATTATAACAGAAGATGCTTTGCAATTAAAATAAAATATATTGTGACATATTTCTTATTTTACCAATAATTTCAGTTGAACAAAAGTGCAAAGTGAAACTTATGAGTTATCTTCTATCTTCTATATAAATAAAAATATAAATAAAAACGAAAGCTATTCGTTGGTAACAGCATCAATTGAGAACGGCTGTACCGATTTTGCTCATCTTTATTTTAAAATGTTCATCATAGTCCGAGCATGGTATACGGAAAGAAAAATTGTAAAAATTGGCCGGAAAATTGGAAAATTTGGTAAAAACTTGAAATACTCTTTTCCATGGGATTTTTGTATGAACTCGCGACCATAACTCACGATTACAGTGTCGATATAAGTGTTGATTCTACATTTTTCTGTGCTGCTGAGGTGGTCAATGAGTGGAGAGAGGTCTGTGGGCGGAGTGAGCTTGGGAACTAAAGAAAACGCTGACGATAGATTGCGCGATTGACGTCACAAAATTCTATTTTACTTTATGTCTTTGGTATGTTAAGGTCGATACATCAAACTGTTTCTGAAAGGCTGCGAGTGATCCGGTTTCCTCCTTATGAAATGTTGAAATTCTTTATTAGCCCAACCGCAGACAGAAATCAATAATCTTAAATTTCTGTTGAATTTAATTGAAATTAGCATAATTCGAATATTAAATTTATATTTTACTAGCTTCGCTAATTGCACAGCCAGTGGTTCAGTACCCTTTGCTTTACAAAATAACACGGATTCATGTTTTCTTTAAATAGCAAACATATGTATAGAACTTCGGAACGATACCAATCAAAAATTCTGAAAAATTGAAAAAAACATGGGACTTGTAAATACCATTCGTATGATGATCCTTGATCCAGGAGTCCGGCCACTTTCAAAATATTCCAACTAAGTGTAAAGTTCGATCGCGATCGGTTGATTTCACTCTTATATATATGGATATTTGTTTTTAGAGCTTGTTAACTTTTTATATTCCTGTTGTAGCTTATTAGTGTTGGTTTTTTTTTTCATATAAAAAAGTAATTTGTGGTTAATGAGGTTAAAACTACTTTGAATTGGATCTTTGTAAAGATGAAATCAACTTTGTGTTGTGTTGGATATTCATCATTTATTAGGAATGTTGTAATTCTATAGCATGATTCGAAATTGAATGACCCTCTACAGGTCGAATAACATATTGTACCGGCAATGAAAATACAAATTATCTTTTTACAATAACAAAAGAATGAATGCGTTGACGAAGACTATCGGAAATCGTAACTAGGAAAGAACATATTAGTTTTGAGAATACTGTTAAGCGGTTACCCTTAGTATTTTAATAAATATGAACGTGGAAATACTATTATCATATTTCCATATATACCGAGTTAAAATAGGTTTGAGCTTTATTGAGTTGGCTTGGCAAACCACGAACAAGTTGTTTCCATTAATATGTAGAGGAGAGTGGAGTTAAAATGGAAATGCCAGCAAAACATTACTTAACCGCACTAGTTTCGTTGAGTTTATTTGGCTTAATGACATTCAGCCTTATTTTGCGTTTTCATGCCAATAAGGTTGTATTAACATATGCTTACTAGATCACGAAAACATGGTATAAGTTTGACATGCTTAGTGATATAAAAGGAAGCTATTAAAATGCGTTCCAGCCTTGGTTAATTTTATTCCTTACGTGAGTGGTATTGTTTGAATCTAAATTAATTTTTTAATTTCATTATTTTTATAATACTAGTAATTTACTAACCAAATACTGCCACATTTTTTTTAAACTTCTCTGTCAAATGTCCTATAATGTGACCTATTACAAGCTTCTTGTGCCAAAGGCGTTTTTCAATCAACCCAGGGAGCGTATACCCATTTGAGAGTGAAGACTTTCCTGATAATTGAGTTTTTCAAGCTCCATTGTAGTGAGGATATCCCTGTGGATCTTAAGAGCACGGCAGTCAGACATCCGTAAAAAACATGCTTCGTAGTTTCTTTCTCCTCCAGACAATCCTTTGATACTATTTCCGGGCAATGTTTAAAATGCAACATACAATATGTAATATACAACACGTAACTTACAATATGTAACGTCCAACATGAAAATGCAACATGCAAGAGATAAGATTCAAAACTTAGGCCGAATTATCTGTGAGAAAGTCCATTTCTTAGACGGTATTTTCTCAAGTAGAAAGCCTACCTTGATCTCCCTTAGATTTTCGGTTATATTGGTACATTCCTAGTGGGACTAAAGGTTAGGTTAGCTTGCGGTGGCAGCTAATGCTCACTTAGACCATTCGCGGTCCTTTATGTTACCACAGGATCTTATACCTTTCCCCTTTTCAGAAGATCCATTCAGAGTTCTTAATGAAGTATATCTCGCACTTGGCCGTTTTCGAGATCTGATAGGTTATTCATTAATCGCTTACCTAAGTGCCTTCTGTGCATTAGTGCCGGACATGAGCAGAGAAGATATTCTATGGTCTCCTCTTCCTCCTCGTCCATTCAGGTTCTGCAGAAGTCATTATTTTTGACACCCATCCTTCTCGCATAATTCCCTACAACCGTTCTTAGTTCACGTCTTTGTAGGGAAAAAAGCGCAGTTGAGCGCTTCAAGTCCAGCATCGGCCAGACCTGTCCTGAAATGTTACTAGTGTCGGTGTTTTCCCACCTTACATTTGTTATTGTTTCTGCCTCTTTCCGAAGCTCAAGTTTCAGTGTTGCTATAGGACTCCCTACCTCTGCCCTTTCCGGTAGCAGCTGAAAAGTTGTACCACGTCTAGCTAACTCGTCCGCCCTGCAGTTTCCCTCAACATCTGTGTGGCTCGGGACCCAAATTATCCTTATATTGAACTGCTCACTCATTTCGTTAAGAGAGGACTAACAGCTCAAAGCCACCTTAAATTTCAGTGAGACCGCCTCCAACGATTTTATGGTGACTGACTGACTGTCCACATAAATGATAATCTGCTTTGAAGATAGTAGAAGATATGCTTTAATCAACTCATAACCTCATAACAATCGCCTGGTATACGCTGCAGCGATCAGGTAGACGGACAGAGATGCTTACTTTCAGCTTGTCACAGAAGACTCGTGCTCCTACTTTACCGTCAAGCTAAGAGCCATCCGTGAAAAACTGTATTGTTTCATTATCGGTTACGGATCTACTCTTCCGGTCTTCTCTTGAGGGTATTGTTGTCCGAAAACCTTTTTGAAAGCGTAACACTGGTGTTATGTAATCAAGTTTCTTCAGCTCTTGCTTTAGCGATTTTGTTATGGTGGAGTACCCATTTTGAAGACTTTTCCACTAATTGACAGCGAAAAGTCGCCTAGCTGTAATTGCCGATTTCTGATTGCCAAATATATCTAGTGGGATAAGAAGGAGCATAGTGGGACTGAAGAAACTCTGGCTTTTTTAGAAGCGTCTGCAGTGATAGAAGCCCATTGAACTAACTCCACAGAAGGGGCTGTGGGCCTAAAAGGCGTTAGTTGTTTTGCTGGGTGTGGTGGATTCACAATCGCTGCACACTAGAATAATTTATTGAAATTGCTACTATCGAGACCCTTATCGCAATTTTATATTTTACTTTCCTTGTTTTGATTAGAACGATAAGCAGCCGAAACAAGAGTGCAATAATTGAAGCCCACATTGTTGGCTCTAAATTTATGTTCCTTCATATATCCACACAATCGCACTTTTGGAAACAACAGCTATACTACAGCTATATAAAAGTGTTTTCAATTAGGACAGACCATAATTCTATTGGGATTTTTTGGCTTTACGTAAAGTTTAGATGCCACACAGCTGGCCAAATTCAGGTTATTGAACTCGAAGTTCAGTGACAGTGGTATCTCTAAAAATGAACCTGTAAATCAGCGGCATTGTTCCTGTGATTTGACTCCTCTGTACTCGTTTTTTTTTGAAAATATGTTAACTCTATGATCCAGAGACTTTAGATGACCTCAATGCGAATATTCAAAGCGAAATTGGCTGATTTATTCCAAAATTCATGAAAAAATGTGTTTAGTGCATTCCTTCGTGGAGGCGTTTCCGTTAAGGGCATATAAGTGACGTTGTGTTCCACATAATTAATGGCATCGATGTTACATTAACTCTATATACAAATTTTCATTACCAAAACCATTATAACAATCACCATAATGCGTGTATTCTTAGTCTAGTTGATCAGTGTGGTAAGAAAAACTCTTATGATCTTTTGGATTAGCGAGAAATCAAACCGGTATCATACAAGTGGGAGCAATTAATTTTTGTTCCAAAAGTTTTCTACTGTCTCGTAACAAGGGTTAATTGAATTTAATTTCCAGAAAATAGTCACTAAATGTTGACCTAATAGGAAATTCTTCAACAGAAAGTCATTAAGAAGCGCTTCCAGCTGGATATATTGTAGTTAGATTGCTAGATTTTAAGAATGTTGACACTTAATGCTTTCAGGCGCGTATTTCTGGCTATTTTACCAAATTCCAAATAGCATACCAACAATGCTTTCACAACAGTAACAAACTAGCACTTTTCAAACTTTAAAAGGAGAAGTTTAAGAGAAAGATTCTAATTTATTATTCAATTATTCATTATTAGCCTTATGAACCATATATACCATAACGCCATAAGTCCACTGAATTATATTACAAACCTCTGACGAGCAGATCGTTTGTTTAGTTTTCGTTCGTTTTTCTTTCAGTCCGAAAATAGCAAAACATATAAGTGAAAAAATCCCACACAATTGCTAGTAGTGTCAAGCAGCATGCATTATGAAAACAAACCAGAGGCGTTTGCTTCATTTGATTAGTCCGACTTTGTTAACTTTTAAGTCATTCTATCAATGCAATCGCATAACCATAAATTCTCACTTTTTCATGGCTGACATTGGCAAAATAGAATCAGAACAGAGGTCGTGATGTCCGCCTTACAGATAGATACTAAAATGTATTTGCCGTCAAAGGTCCTACGATTCAAAAGCCATTAGAACTCTGTTCTTTTACAGATCTTACCATTCTCATGCCCTATGTCGTTCGTATGGTAATCACTTTACAAAATCAAATTTTATTGTAATACTTGCATTGATTTATGGCCTAAAGTGACTTTTCATGTAAAGGCATTCTGTAGAACACACTTTGTGGAATTCGCCTTACTTGTTCTAAGTGGAGTTCGAAAAAACAGGATAAGGTTTAAATATTTCACCCTTAAGAACTTTTAGCGCTATTGGTCAGAGTCAGAGTACATACGTATAGTGCACTATATGCAAGACCCACACTTTTTTCAAAAATAATTAACATTTCATTCGTGAGCTCGTCTTATTCGTGGCAATGTGTGATCATTTGCTTTTTTTTTTAATATTGTTACAGTGTGGAGTCTTACATTGACCTTACACATTTGTCCAAATGTACTTCGATGCATTTTACGTACAATTTGCAAAGCCGCGCAATGCCTTCTTACAAAAGTGCAGTTTGTTCGTTGAAATTGTTGCTCCATTATGCCGGTTTCGCCGCGTATTCGAAGAATTATTGTTATGTTTAATCAGCAGAGGATAAAGGAAAATCCTACGCATACTATGTTGGCTGTTGTCGTCGTCGTGACAGTGGTGCGAATGACTTTGTGTACCGCCCTCAGTCAAGAATTTATTACTTTTATACAATTGAGTCGATTTTTAGTATTGCGAAGCATACATTTGCCAAGGCAGTCAAATTGCTGAGCGCTGAAATTGTATGCCCAACGCATTTGCGGAAGATTTAGTAATTTGAAGAATGCAAAAGTTTGAAACTCCTAGCATTTCATCTTGGTACAGCCGTATTACTATTCGTTAAAAGGCACTTAGTTCACATTTAGTTTCAAGTAAAGTAAACTACAGAAATTTGGACAGACATAAAACAGGAAAGGTATAATTCTAGAAAAGTTTTAGTAATCAATTCAATAGCAAGTGACTCGTTACCACCTTTGGTAGAGATGACTCCAATGACTTTACTTGTTTGACATCATCGGAACAGCATAACACCAACGTTAAATAGTTGAGTTCTTTCCAAGTAGGTAGTAGATACGTCTGATTTAAGTTTAAGTAGGTAGACTTAAAACTTGGGCACATGTTGTTGTATTTCGCTGATTTACTTCGAGTCTCCATATAAATAGTACCCACGGCACTTAAAGGTGGCAAATATGTAATTTAAAAGATCATACCACCCGGGCTTGATTCGACTTTATGTGAACACCTCTTGATGAAATTGATGTACGAAATCATCGTGTAAATCATAAATTTTTATGGAGCGTGGTGCGCTGAATCCTTTTAGCACAACTTGTGGTAATAATCTTAGTCATCCGACACAATATTTTGCATCGAACATTCTCCCAACTGTCGGGACTACTTGAATGCTTAAGTTAAGATGCCAGGCATTATGGCGACAAATACATAGTTATATGGTGACAATAAAAAAATTTCTTGGTGAGTGCGTTTTGCTACTGGCCTTTGAGGTAATAAAATTCCTGCTAACAACATACCTACTAAATCAGAGGTCACACTAGGTATTTTTATGTGGGCGAATGGTGGCAAGACAAATTTGTGGTGATTTATTTTGTTGCAAATTGCATTTTCAAGGCATGGCCATAACTCTTCGGTGAACAACAGCAGCGATAACTTGTGTCCAGTTTACTAGTTAGCAGCAATTGTTAAGTAATTGTTGGAAAGGCCATAGTAGGTACACAGGTACTCTATTGTAGAAGATGTTTTACTTTTTTCAAGTAGGAATCTTTTAAAATTAGCCAAGTCTTTGGTGGTGAACGACTCACTGGGTGAACTGATTGATTTTCTACTCACAAGAAGGATCATAATTCAAGACTTGGTTTGTCGTCTGCAGAGGCACCCCGCAAGGAGGTGTCCCATCCCCACTTCTTTGGAACATGGCGGTGAATGAGCTGCTGGTCCTCCTAAGGGGGGAGGGCTGCGGAGTGATCGCCTATGCGGACGACGTTGCCATAGACGTGTCAAGACCTTGAAATAACTTCTGCAGAATGCTCTTAATTAGCTAGTAAGCTGGGCAGATCATTGTGGTCTAGGGGTAAACCCCCAAAAAACCGAACTTGTCGTCTTTACGAGGAAGTACAAAATCCCATTCGTCAATCCTCTGTCCATCAAGGGAACATGCTTGACTTTCTCCGATAAGGCCAAATATCTTGGTGTTATTCTGGATAGGAAGCTAAGCTGGAAACCCAACATACAAGAAAGAGTCCGTAAAGCTACAGTGGCACTCTACTCAAGCAAAAAAGCCATAGGAAGTAAATGGGGTCTTCAACCGCATATCACTCATTGGCTGTACACAGCAGTAGTCAGACCTATTCTGCTATATGGTGTGGCTGTTTGGTGGACTGCATTAGATAAAGCGATCAATCGCGAAAAACTAAGCTGAGTCCAAAGATCAGCTTGTCTTTGTGTGAGCGGACCGTTTCGTACAGCTGCCTCTGCCACACTGGACATTCTGCTCAACCTTGCTCCACTCGACATCTTCGGCAGAGAACTGGTTGCAAGCGCGGCTACTCGCCACAGAGCACTCTCTCAGTGGACCGTGAATGATTTCGGCCACTCTTCTATCCTGAATTCAGTCAGGACTCCACTTGTCAACTTAGACTACACCATTCCGCAGCTCCACTTCAACAAAAACTTCCAGGTTACCATCCCCTCCAGGTCTTCTTGGGCGGAAGGTATCTACTTGAAAAATGAAGGAATTCACTTCTACACAGACGGGTCGAAAACTGATGAAAACTGAAAAGTGATGATGCAATCCGCGCTCAGAGTACCATACCAACTAGATAATGGTTCGCGTCGACATTGGTACCGTCATCAGATTCGTGTTGTGGCAGCGGTCTGTCAACACGTAATCTATTTAGCTGCGAGTGGTTCCATCAGAAGATACCCAGGTGGCTTTGTGGAGCGCTAATCTTGTACTCGAACCGACCAAGTATTGCTTGCTGCCATCTCTATGACTCGTTGTCTATTGTCATTAGTGTATCGTGTAGCGTATGGGTGCCAATGTACTGCTTAAAACTAGCTCCCTACCTATTTTAACATTCATATCCCCCAGAATAATTCTTACATCTCACTGAGGACAGACATGGAGTTCCCGTTCGACTTATTCACAGAATAAGAATGTGTGAGCGGTTATGAGTTTTATGTTCTTAAATCTGCCACGCACGCGAAGTGCTAATAGCCGTTCATTTACTGCTTTAAAGTCGCTAAGTGTGGGTTTCATTCTTTTGCTGACTAGAAAGCCCACCCCGACCACATGATGTCTTGCATGACAGCTGTAATAAATGTCACATTCTGATTCTTGTAAGATACTATTTTCCGTCTGCCACATTTCCAGAAATAATGTAATGTCAGCATTAAATTTCGACAGGGAATCGGCTAGCTTCTGTGTCGCTCAAGCTCTATAATAATAATAATAATAATAATATTTTGCGCGATAGATCATTGCGGTCCAGGGCCTAGGTTCTTGCCTTTTATATGCATATTTTGCACACAAATTCACCTAAAAATTATTGCCGTATTCTTACGGCGAATTGAGAAGCTTTCCGTGACAAGTTAGTACTTTCGGATGTTTGTCAGACATTCATGAGAGGTGGGATCGTGAAATGAAAAATAATTGTTGGTGTTACTGGGATACGAAGCACGGTCCTCCTGCTCAGAAGTCCATTCACTTATCCACTGAGCCACGGTACCCACAAACTCAAGCTCTATTCAGTGAGAAAATTCTTAATTCGTTTAGCACTTTTCGTCTTCTTTTAGAGGTGTATCCAAGGCCGGCTTTTATTTTGATTTTCTTGCTTTTAAAAATCAGTCTTGTACCATTTAAGGCTTTACGGCCAACTGATGGAATGTTGTGTTTCCTTGTAAATAGGACCAACTCAATATTGGCCCTGTTGACTTCTAAGCCATGATTGGCAATGATTGAGAGTGCTTCCTGCAGCATTTTCCACTTAATCGTTTGATAGTAACTTATATTGATTCAATTCTTCTCAGCCTAAATACTACAAATAGATTTCTGTTAACTTCTTCTTAACTTCTGTTAACTATTTATTCATCAACCATGAAAACGATACAACGCATTACCTGACTTTATATCGCACACATTCTCGTACAAAACACACACAGCAACACACTTACTATAAAGGTCATCGCTGAGCAAATATCAAAAGGCCAATGTTGTACAAATCCGTCGCACCACACTGCACTGTGCTTAAAACATGAATCCAGTTAACAACAACTGACAGGCACAATTTCAAAACGATCATGCGGTGTCGAAGAAGTGAACCGAGCTTTTTACTCCTTGCAACAAAGCGAACAACTAAGTTACTACTGTTTCGATTGAGGTGCCCTTGTTTCAGAAGCATTGCGTTTTGTGCTAACATTTTTTGTTCAGGCCAACTGCGCTTGTACTTGTATTACGGCTGGGTGACCACTACGTTTCGAGCTCAAAAAAATATGAGTGGCTTGAAAAGAAAAAGAACAATTAGATTTTTTTCTGCCTCTGACAGGGTGCTGCCCAGTGCATGATTTATGGTTTGTGGTTAATTTTAACTTGTACTGTCTATGGGGGTAGGTAGGAATCGAACAGCAAATTGAGCATGGGACGTAATGAAAATTGTTTTGGCAGCGGTTTTTTACAATTTTCCCCAAGAACACACTCGCACTGTGGCATAGAAAATATTTTCCGAAATAAATTATGATTTAGTGCCTCATAATTGCGTAGAAAATGAATTACGTTTATAGCAATGATTTCTTAACTCCAAATGAAATGATTTCTACTTTTAACGAGAAAGATATAAAAACTGTTATGTTATGTTTTATAATTTGCTTCTTGGAAGACATGAAACTCTTCGTTGGCATAATTGTTTTATATGCTTTGTTGTTATTCCTTTTTACAAGTGTTCTTTGATAGATGGTCTAATGCCAAACCCAATTGACTTTTTTTGTATGTATCTATTTATAGAATAAGAGTCAAACAAACTCTATTATCAAAAAATAATTACTTACTATATACTTACATGTAAAGTATTAAAAACTTATTAGGCATAATACTTCATTTAAATGTTTTGCAGTATACGGTATATCTTTACAATCTGAAAAGAACTTCAAACATATTCGTCATTGCTTGCATTTTGTCCGCGCCTTTTTTAAGAGCGACTTATTTGCAAAACTGCAAATCGTTGACTTACTTACCGCAAACACTTGGCTTCTGCATCAATTCAGATAGGAGTACATATTATATACACACATAGTAACTGCAAACTCTTGGACTGCAATGTCTTGGCTTCTGCATCTATTCAGATACGAGTACCTATTATATAGACACATAGTAGAGTTGGGTTGCAGAAGTTTAAGAACTAAGTTTTTCCAATGAGCAAAAAGCTCAGCCATAAGTCTGGCAACTCAATGCTGTGCTAAAAAATTTATGCAAGATTTACATCAATTTTTCGTTTCATTTGAATTATTTTCAGCCTTGGCTTTTGCTGCCAGCAAATGGTTTAGTTTCGCTTGCTAACCTACAGATGTATATATATATATATATATTTATATACATGGTATGGAAATAATATTGTTGTTGTACATTATTGTATTTGAATTCGTTCTTCACAACAGCGCATTGAAAAAAAGCATATATCTAGAACGAACGAATGAACCAACTGACCTGCGCTAGTGCGGTGCGGTCTGTCAAGTTAAGCAGAGAGAGACGCCTTCATAGAAGTAAATGCATGGAAACAATGAGTATGCGTTGGCAAATCTATTGCATCAGCTTGGGAATTGGCGGCGTTACCGTCGTCGTCAATGGCGGGCGATCACATGTTGACAGAAACCTAGGAAAAACAAGCGCTCCACAAAGCTATCACATATACTTGTAATCGTGCACCGTGCAAACACACACATTGATATATTAGCCTAACCCACTGGATCGCAGCACGTATAATTGAATCAACTGCCTTGTCCAATTATTGCATTTTACCACAGTGGCTTTCGAACTTAGATTTATTTCTCACATTCAACATTTGCTGCTATGGAACTTTTATGTGCCCGTCACAAGTAGATGTTACGGTCAGTTTTTTTTTGTGTGTGTTTGGTTTACTTTAACCGCAATAACTAGCAAATACCCATACCATAAAACCACACCCTAAACGATCGGTAAAAATTAGTTCAACAACTGCCCCATAATTTCTCTAGCTTCGAAATATGTGATCCCCAAGGAGTGTTGCAATAGTGAATCACAATCTTCAAGTATGTTTTAGAATGTCTTTTAAAGGCAAACACAACAAACAAAAACGAAAAAAAAACGAAAACAACAAAACACACACACGAACGTGGGAAGGCTAACTGTTGTGATGGTGGAAAACACCTTCGAACTATCGAATGTCCTTCGCGTGATGTATTCGATTGTGCAATCGTTCATACGTTTATGTCTTTAATTTCAATAAATAACCCAAATTCTAAACTGAGTTGTACAAATTAGAGAAATATTTGCATTGAATTTTTTCATTATACGATTTCGTTCACGATTTGGCCTCCATTTGGTAATTTTATGAGAGTTGCATGTGCATTAGGTAGTTATATAACTTAATTTTTTGTTGGGCTGTTTAATTTGCCTGTAAAATTCGAGTTTTTCACTGAAGTCTTTCGTTTTTTTTTTGCAAATTTTGGTTAATTGGTTTAAGGTTATACTAGAAAAACAGCTGCTTGTTATGGATTTTTGAATTTTTACTACACAAAGTGGGTACAATTGATTTCCATACAATGAGGAAAATCCGAGGCGGTAAAATCGCCTGCCTAAATGTTGGCATAACCGAAATTCTGGATGTAAATGAACCGTTTGTTCTTTTAACTGAATTGTTATTCACATTTTTTTTACCTAGTTAGTTCAAAGGGTGTGTTGAGTGCCGGGGCATAGAGACATTCCGGGAAACTGTATGGCTGACGAACTCGCCAAACAAGGAACTCACTACCCATCTTACCAAAATATGATTTGATGCATGCAAACTCATGTGATCGTGATGCTATTGAAAAAACTAGTCGTACTTGGTCAAACGGTACAACATGCATAGCGAAAAAGCAGATCTGGTCCAAGCTGGATCCGAAACGCTCCAAGTGTTTGATCTCTCAAAAAAGATCGCACATTGTCTCATAGGCAAGCATGCAGCAAGACTCGGAGTCTTCTCGAATGATTTCTGCAAAAGATGCATAGATAAAGAAGAGACCATTATCCATCTTCTCTGTACTTATCCAGGACTCTCACAGGGACGTAAACTCCATATCAAGGCTTTTTTCTATCAACACTGATATCAACAGTCTCCTTCGCTTCATACGAAGCTCTAAGTGGTTCAGCGAGTAGGTGGAGGGAAACTTTCGTGATCCTAACCTAGTCCTTAGGGTTTGTAAAACATTTTAAGGTATAAGCGTCTTAGCTTTTAGTAATTAATATAACCCTTTTAATACTAAACACGTATTTGCCTTTTTTTAATAACTTAATCGAAGCTTGAGATAAACTGCTGTTTTGATTGTATTTTATCCTCATATAGTGCGTTGTATTCATGCGTTGTATTCTATGATTATGATAATAATAAATGGGGTGTATACTAGTAGCACTGCGACAAATCTGGTTATATTGCGCTTTGCCTGACTTGTGCATTGAGGACAGTTCATTACCATCCCTACAGCATCGCCTCCATATCAATGGCTTTTAGAAACCTAATGATATAAGTGGTTGTTGCGGAAACTCCGACATTGCGTGGGTCTCCTTCGATCGTTGCTTCACATTCGTTGAGAGGGTTCATCAGGGTCTCTTTCGCTACTCTTTTAATTTTTCTTAGGTGCCCCTTTAGTCTACAATGAAATGTTAGGACCTCGGTAATGATTCTTACATTACTTCTTAGTCCCAATATCAAGCATACCTCTTTGGGTTATATTTCCCAAAAATTTCTTTTGCCTGCCGTAAGTCAATGTACGGAAGTAGTTGCCTTGCATATTCTGCAGATTTCTTCCCGTATTGTGCTGTTTCTGCCCCTTTATTCGCGAGCCTATCCGCTGCTCCGTTGCCTTATATGCCAGTGTGTCCCGATACCCAGTAAAAATCTGCCTTATTGTTTTCACCATGTCTGTTAAACTACGTCCTGTACTCCTCCATCAGTTTTGACGTGATGCAGAATGCATCCAGGGCCCTAACAGCAGCTTGGCTGTTTCCCACCTCATGAAGTTCCTTTCCACATTAAAGTGAGAACATTTTTCGATGACAAATACTTCCCTATACTACCTGCCCTATTGGTTGAGAATACTTGGTTGGTGTCCCCTGGACTCCTGCACCCGTGCCTTTGGATTTTATTAATCCACCCGGATGAATCTGATATTCAGTTTCGGTTCTTAATCCCTTCTTGGTGCTCATTTTGGATTTTAAAGTTATTCTTGAATTCAAGCTTTTACACTAAGCTATCACACGGTAAGCTTAGTAAAGGAATCTGCTTGGCAAGTGAATCCACTATTCCTTTTTCTCTGCCCTCCATAAAGCAGCCTAACCTTGCTCAAACGGAACTTAGTTTCATTGGGATTGCTCTCCACCCCTATATATAGTGTAAGTAGCGCAAGTCAAAACCTTCTCTATAGAAAGCCCAACTCAATGCATACTAATGCTGTAAACCAATCCAAAACGCGTCTGTGTTTGTGGGATGTGAATACAGTGTACAAAAAATGAGCAGTTGCAAAGAGCGAGAAACGTAAGATGTGGTAGTGGGAAACAGAAAAATTTTATATGGATTTTGCTCTTTAGTTGATTACTAATACAAATACGTTTTGGATGAATCTAAGCATGTATCTGTGTACGATCGGAACAGTTGGGCTTTCTATAGAGAAGGTTTTGGCGCAAGTATTATCTTCATATCCGCTGTTATCTATAAATCTATAGTCTTCTTTCTACAGTCAACTTTGTTCTTGTTTAAGCAAATAAAACAATTCTTTACTTTCACATTACAGTTTTGATCAATAATTGCATTTGTGAAAAAATGCACCATCCATCTTCTTCTCTGTGCGTTGATATTAGACTGATTCTGAGTCGAGTTCATATCCACTTACAAATTTCTGAACTCTGAGCGTTCTCTTCTACACAATACCTCTAGCAAATGCTTAATTTTTCTGCTGTCATGTCTTAGCTTTCTTTTCGTTAATCTGAGAATTGTATCTAGCTTATAAAGAGTCTATGAAGGAAGGAATTTTCCTAACATGAATGCATAATAATTCTACGGCCAACGCGTTTACTTCGAACGCTGCTTAGAGTTCGGAATGCATTTTTCTTAGCATATCCAAGTCTTATATACGTATCTATACAGGTGCTGTTATGCCCACTAATTTCCTTCAACACCAGATTGAATATTACGATATAGATTTGAAGAGTCTTCACAGGCTATATGACAGTCTTTGCTGGTTTTAAGCAACTGTGTGCGTATTTTTGGTTGGGCTGCTTCAATTACAATGATATATTTATAATTGTAGGGCCAACAAAGGGTCATATACAGCTCTAGATGCAGCCATGATTTTGGGGATCTGTGCTTCCCGTGTATATCTAATTGAACACATCTTTAACAGTTCTTACAAATTTTCTGCCAATGATATAATATATGTCTTTGCAGAAGGATTTCTCATTATGTAGCACAAAAGCCCTGGATCACTTACTCAAAGACCAAAGACTAAAAAGTAGGCAGTTAAGTCTACATCCTTGCCGTTTTTTGTAATTTTCAGTGTCCAAGAAGCTTAGTTTATTGCATTGGTTAGATCGATTCTATTGCCTAAGAAGCTTTGAATTAATTTCGAGTTTTAAAGCCATTCAAAGTTTTCGTAACTTTGATTGAGTTGCGAAAAAATAGGAATATGGAAGCAAATGGCAGGTGGAAGTATATAACCGACTATAATTGTTAGCTTTACCATTGATTAAAAAGTACGGCTGCAGCTATTTTAGCAATAAGTCAGAAAATATGAGGCTCTTCTCTTGAGCCGAATATGTTTCCTCTTCATGCATAAATGCGAATTTAATTGGATTAAGTGTTAAACAAATTTTAAAGTTGTTTCTTAATCAATTTTATTCTCAAGTCAACTGAGTAGCCCGTAAATAAAGCAACTCTTAGTCGTAGCTGTAACTACCTTAAGCAATATTTCTTGATGGCAGCAGATAGGCTCCTCAAATCATTTTGAATGTTTTGGATTCAGTTTACCGCTTGGGCTCATTAGAAAGTCGTACAAAATTACTAGTTGCTTACATGTTTTGACCCAATTTATTGAAATTTCTACAATAAAAATAATGCTCGTAATGCGTACAAATGGGCGTATTTGGGGAAATTAAAAGCACAGGTTATGAAAGTCGATTACTCTAATCGTTAATCTATAGGCGTACTGATGCTATCGTATGCAGTCGGCATTTGAGTTGTGTAACTATAATTGGTACACAATTACGAAAATTGAATTGATTCGATTTTTAAGTGTATCATTTTTATTCAGATTAGTGGTTAAGCACTTATCACAACATACACGTCTTTTTTGTATAGGATTTTTAAGTACTTTGTGCTTAACCTTAGTGCGTACTAATGTGATTTTTGTAAAACTAACAAATTTTTCTTAAAAACGCATAGTGTTACTTTTAACAGAGTTGTTTTGTTGTTTCGACTCGGAATAAACCATACTAAGTAACCTGTAACGGGTAGAAAATATAATGTTTGCCTGGCAATTAAATTCTTCCTGAAATCGGTCTACAGAAATGGAAAACCTTTGATGAAATCATCGACAATATATTGTGTAATAAGACGAAGCCAGTTACAAACTGAATCAAGAACTAATTACGCATTTCCCAGAATGGTTTTGGGAGATATTTACTGATTTGATTCCGTTTCCAACTTTTTATAGTTTTAGTTTTTTAGTTAGAATTACTACAACTTACTCTGTATAAGCCGTAGCAGTTATAAATAACATAAAAAAACTGTGAAAATTATAGAGGCATCGCTCTGCTCTCCATGGATATAAAAGTTTAAGGGGTTCAGACCGGCACATAGCATACAGGACCACGTTTTCAGGGTCTAGTCACAATTAATATATCTGTTTTATAATTTTGAAAGATAAGAGAAGAAGCTTGAATGTTTAATTATTGACTCGTAGCACTTATGTAATGTAATGTGGCTCTTTTAACTTTCTAAGTGTTGCGCTGCAATTAAGGAATGCAACCAACCTTTCAATTTAGGGGGCCTGACAATCACAATTAAATCAACCACAATTAAAAACAAATAAGCCTTCTTCATAGACACGAACATTTGACACGGTTAGTAGAAGTTCAACTTTGGTATGTACAAAGAAGATCTTGTAAGCATATAAAAAGACACTTAGAAGAACATTACCGAAATCAGTAGTTGGAGCAGCTCAAAATGTCAGAAGGTGTCAGACAAGGTAGTGTGGTAAGACCTCGACTATTCAGCTGTGCAATATACGACGCTATGCCATACTGTCAACCAAGAAAGTAAAATTTTAAAATCACAGAAAATACTGGAGACAAATTTTCAAGCATGAAAAGACGTTATTGGCGACAGCCACCAATGATATGTTTTTTCTTCCTTTCAGTTGTGATGTTATTGCAAAAAAAGTGTGTATGTCTCTCATCGGAATTGAGTCATTGGGAAGAGATGTTAGAAGTTGCGCTTTTTTTTTATTTTGAAGAGTAAATCTAAAGGAAAAGAGAACAAGTTAAGTCATAAATGAGACATAACATACCTGAATATATCAAACTTTTGTTCTTTACCTATATATTTACTACTTTTTCTCTTAATACTATTTTTCTTTATTATTATATTATAATTATTACTATTACTCTTACAAATATTACTATTTTATTATTATAATATTATTTCACAATCATATAGCTATTACTATTACTGTTACAACTATAACTATTATATTATCGTAATATTATTACATTATCATTATTCTTATTACTATTACTACTTCTACCATAACGTTATGATTTTGAGTAATTATTAAAAACACTAACTTATACTACTATTTCTATTGCTACAACAATTTAGTGATGATTGGTTGATTATCACTGTTGCGCAACTCTTCGAAGTTAATGTTGTTCTTGGGTTTTGGAGATGGTTGGTGGCAGCGATCGGTTAGCCAAATAATATAATTAAAGAAATTACTTTTAAATTAATCGAACGACATAAACTTGAATTCATTATAATATTCGTACATTTCTTCAAATCTGTTTACTAGTAATGACATTAACTAATTAGCCATAAAGCGATTTAATAATAAGTACTCGTCAAGCATTTAAAAAAAGCCTGAGGATCGCAGTCGTTGTAAGTCGTTGTACCTTACAATATAATTGTAGGGAGTTGAAATTGGAATTCTCTCAGAAACATAAGAAAAGCTGATACAAACCATGGAAAGTACGTGAGAACAGTGCTTGCAATAAGATGAATTAAGAGGGGAAAAAATGAAGACATATGGAAAGATCTTGAATTTGATCCCGATAAAAAGACTCCAGTAGATAAAAGTAAAACCCGAAGGAAAAAATAAGAGGGGAAGGCCCGAACAAACAATTTTGAATGAGGCAACTAAATAGATTATTAAAAAAAGCTGGAACTTGGCAAGAGAAACGGCAAGAAATAGAAAATTTCTGAGGGAGTTGTTAAAGAAGAGAAAGACAGAAACCAGGGATAGAAATTCGACAGCTTAAAAGTACAAAAGGACTTAATTTTTATACGAGTATATATAGAAAAATGTATGATCTATAGGCATTTAAGATGTCCGTGTATATTCTTCTCATCCTTTCATCTGCTTTATTACGCTTAACGCCTGCGCTGTGCTAAGTACTATATGGGTGCAAATCTCTTAAATGTGGGTACATTGTAAGAAAAAGTCTAACATCGTTTTTAGAAATAGCCATTGAAATTACTGAACAGAATAAAAACAAACGATATTTTATGATGAAAAAATTGGAACAAAAAACCATAAAATGGTTTACCCTACATTAAGATAATGGAAAGAAATATTCACAAAAGGATCAGTGACCGCAAGACATTTAACTACAATTCGGAATTAATAGTGGCATTTAAAAAAAGCTATTATTCTCAATTGATTTGAAAATTCCACAATAATGCATTTTAAAATAACCGAACTTCCCACCCAACCCCAATCATGTTTTAACATTTATACGAGTACGATAGTCAACTGGTGATTGTTTCTTACCTTATTGCAATCGATTAAGTCGAAAACAATAGTGGCCACTGCTTTTACTGCAAATAACAATACTCAGATTTGGCCCCATCGGAAGAGTTCAATTCCATCAGCGGCAGCCGATGTTTTTCAGCTTTAATTCATTTAAGACTTCCATTAAAAATATTTACGATCGTGTGTGGTATGTGCATGCGTTGTACTTTGGTATAAAACCGAAATAGTTTGCCAATCTGGGTAAAATGTTTAAATTTAAAATTAAATAGGACTCTGTTAATCAATACAGTACATGGCATCGAACGAACAAGAACTAATGCCATTTCTTGCCTCATAAATATTTTCCGGATTAGTTGGAGCTGGAGTATTTCTTATTCATTTCATGGTGAGAAAGTACGTCGATAATTAGTGTCTAACATTTGCATTACTATTCCAAGCATACAAATGCAAAGACCACACCTACTTTGTTGGGGTGATGAGATTTTGTTGGGGTTTTTCTGACTCGATTTGAATGCGGTGCTACTGTGTTTTCTATTCATGGCCAGCGCATGAGTATCGCGCCAAATGAAATGCAAATGTAGACATTGTAATTACATGGTAAAAGGACAATGATTGTTGTGGTTCAACAAGACACTCTGTGACTGACGTCTTACACAAAATGTTTCTGCACTCAAACGAAATACCAACCGACTATGAGTAATTGGAATTCCATGGTGCAAAAGAAAGACATAGACATTTTACTTCAAATCCGCTATGCCAACTGCAGTGAAAATTTGTTACTTAGGGGATTTTGTGGGGAACAGTTCCACCACAAACGACCTTGAGTTTTTTCTTTCAGTAAAATCATCCCTGTAAATATTGTTCAAATATAAAACATACACACACATACCTACATGTGCACGAAGTTAATTGGTTAACAATATTTTATGGAAATTTTCTTGTATTTCATACGCATCCATTGATATACAATTGAATTGTTAATTGCTTAACCGAAAGATTTTCATTGAACAAAGGTACTATTTTTCTGTTACCGCGAAGTTTACATTTGTACATTGTTACGAAATTTAGGCTTACTAAAGAGTTCGTAATGGATTTCGCAAATAAACACACAAAACAAGTTTTTTTATTCACAAGTTACAACTTTTGTTAAGAAAGGGCAACAGTTTACAGTTTTACACTGGTGATTACTTATTATTCATTTATAACACTATTATTCACATAGACGGTAGCTCTTTCTACTTAACTAACTCACTGACTTTCTGCCATAAAGTTGCTGTATTTATACCAAACCTACAGTTTCCAGAAATTTCTTATTTCTTATCAATAATTCAACTCAACTCAAAATCAGTAACTAATCGTTAATCTTATTGTTATTGCTCTTTGAAAAAACCCCTAAAAGAAAAGTGTGGTTACACCAGAAAGCCGACTGTGATGGCCTCAACAATTTCTTTAGGAATATTAAGTGGCCATTTAATGCCAATAGTGGTGTGGATGCCATATCTGATACGCTCACAAGCATAATACAGGAGGGTATGAGAAAATGTATCCCTTCCAGAACTAACTGTATCAAACCGAAGGAAAATGCTGGGTAGGATTTAAGCTGCCAAGAGGCTACTATGAACCGGGAAGTATGTTTCGGTTATATAAAGAAAACCATACTGTGGAATACCGAACTAAATTAAGACGAGTCCGAAATGATTGCAATGCCTACCTTACACGAGTCAAACTCGATTTTGACCAGAAACTGAGACAAAAAGTACTTCAATGTCCCAAAGGATGTAAAAAAGTGATGAAACGAATTAAAAATACTGCCTCGTCTTCAATTCTAACGCTCATTCACAATGACATTCAAACTGTCAGCTCTATAGGCAAAGACAATATGCTTGCTTCACATTTCTCAGCTAGCTCCACGCTACCAGATAGCACGTTGCCGCCACCGGTACTTGCAAGAGTCGAGTCCTCTATGCGACAGATTCACTTTCGTACTCGTCCAATGGCTAGAGTATTAAATAATCTCAACATTCATAAATCAGCTGGGCCTGATGGTATTCCCACTATAGTTTTGAAGAGGTGTTCTTCAACGTTGGTATTGCCACTGCGCAGGCCTTTCCATTTCTCTTATTCATCTGGAGTCGCCCAAGGAATTGAAAAACAGCCTTTATCCAGCCTGTTACTAAAAAAAGGCTCTCTTTTCTCGTACCGACCAATTGCGCTAACATCCATACTTTCTAAGTTCATGGAAACGCTGATCAATTGTAAACCAATACCTTAAATCACGTGAAATCCTTAGCGACCAGCAGTATGGTTTTCGTAGGCAACGTTCTACAGGTGAGCCGATGGCTTGCCTTACTGAAAAGTGAAAAGTGTTGCACTCGATATTTCCAAGACATTTGACAGAGTCTGGCATCAATCTCTTTCGTCGAAAATGTATGCCTATGGAATTGATGAGTCCCTACTAATTAATGATACATCTGCTATAGCAATATGGTCGTTGGACTTGGATTGGCGATGGAGAACCAAAGAGGATCATAAGTTTTGGCCATTTGGTCAGGCAACAACGTTAATATAAACAAAGTATCTGTTACTGTTCTAATTGAGTTGATTACGAACCACTACTTTAAATAACCACAAGTTTCTGTCTTAAGTCTTTAGTTTGGCATAATTGGTTGCAACTATTTCTTGCTATACGCTTTAACGTCCTTCTTATTTCCATTCCATCAAATATGCGGCACAAAAATGTTAAGCACACGTCTGCGCTTCTGGCAGTATATTTTACAAAAGATTCTTTCATTAATGAAAAAAAGTGGGTAGCACAAAAAAAAACCTGGGAGGAAGTTATGTAAGCATGAGCGCCAATTTTACCCAAACTTAATCTGCGAAAATAATAACAGTACAAAAACAACACCAAAACACCAACAACTACCACTGTATATTAGCAACCGACTGACTGACTGACATTGCAAGTGCGTTTATTCGCACAACATTTACTGTGCAGTCGCAGTCAAAGAACGGAAACGTGTCTTAAAAGATCTCACGATTGTATAATCGACCAAACGGCCGACAGCTAAAAAGTGAATTTTTGCTTAAGATTTTGTTAGCGACCATGGAAAATCTGCAAACATCTGCGGAAGTCAAATCTGGCGCACGTTGCGTCTGTGAATATCAACACCGAAATTCAATTGATCGTATGCTACGGCTATTGGTTGTTGCGATTACGATTCAGCGACATTGAAGAAACTTTTTACTTTGGTGTGAGAAAATAATGCTTCAGCTCCTGCTGATCTAAAGTTAAAATTTTTGGTTCGTATTCTCCTACTGTCTGACAACTGTTGTCTTCTATACTGCCGTTCAGGATTCCTGTCTTCCGCATTAAAGCTTTATGGGTGAACAACCAAGTGGCAGGCAGTTTTAATAAACTTTCATGGAATACAAACCGAATCACCAGCATCAGTCGTATAGCGACTGACTGACTGACTTACTGACTTGCTAAAGTAACTAAAGCAAAGATGCACAATCGGGCTTACAAGAGAAAAGCTGCAAAATCTCGGAATAAGATTGGATTTTTCTCATCGCACATCGCACGCAGCGAAAGTGGTCCAATGTATTAGCTTATTATTATTTCCGCAAAATTGCTATTGCCATTGCCGATCAAGTGATCACATCACATGTCATCGTAATCGATGAGCAGCAACAAACGAAAAAGTATGCAATTTGCTTATAAACAAAAATGATGGCATTCATAATGACAATTATTGTGGAGACGGCTGTCGACCGATGCTTGGGCCTGCTCTTATAACATGGACTTGACTACCACCACCATCATCATCATCATCGTCAGCCAGAGTAACTACCGTGGTGACCATGCGACTTTGCCAGTTGTGATACTTCGTCTTCGATACTGGGGCAGGAGCGTAACTATAAAACACAACTAAAATTACCCGGTGGTGGTATCATAAAAATTTGCTTTTTATGATTTCCACTGCGTTTTTGAGTCAATTTATAATTATTGGTATTGATGGATAAGAAACCAATTACATGCCACGACGCATAGAAGGAATTTTCCCAAGGAAGTACGCGCAGTGGACTTGTGTATATGTTGTTTGTGTTTGTACGTAGAAATTGTAAATTACACTAACTAACACTAATCCATAGATAAGAGAATTTCGTTTTTTATCTTTAATTTAATGATATTGCATCAAGTGATTTAAGATTTCAATCAAGATTACAACTGGGGGTATATTCATACTATTCGAAGACAGGTAAATGTGATATTTATCCCCAAACCAGGCAATAGGCCAAGTGAACTGCCTAAATCATACAGACTTGTAAGTCTAAGATCATTTGGCATCAAAACCATGGAGAGACTTATTGATGTTCATATTAGAGGCCGGTTAGAATTGTCTATCCCTCTGCACTCAAGTCAGTTTGCGTTCATGAAAGACAAAAGCAAAGAAGGTTCCCTTAAAGAAGATAGAAAGAACTTTTCGTTCCAAAGAAGTGGCCATGTGTGCCTTCCTCGACATTGAGGGTGCTTTCGATAACACTGGCTACGACTCTATTGCAAGGGCTATAAGTAGGAGGGGTATCGAAGACTCCAACAATCATTGGATAGGGGCCATCCTTGAAAGTCGAGATATTATTTCCTCCTCGGGAGGAGTGTCTGTGCCTGTGACTGCAGTTAATGGATGTCCCCAAGGAGGATTGATTTCTCCCCTTCTATGATCACTAGTCTTTGACAATCTTCTAGTTGATTTTCACAGATCAGACTACATCGCCATTGGTTATGCGGACGTTTTGGCGATTTTTATTATTGTCAAGAGCTGCACGACTATCTCTAGTGTCGTGCAAGGTGCCTTACTACACGTTTTTGAATGGTGCAGCAGAGAAGGACTATCCATCAGTCCTTGCAAAACCGTTCAAGTGCCTTTCACGAAGAGAAGACTGGTCGATTAAGGACCTATAATCATCAAATGCAGCACATTAGATTTTTCCAGTGAAGTTAAATATCTCGGCGTCATCCTTGATGAACGGCTAAACTGGAATTCTCATATCAAGTCCATCATCGAACTGGCCACTAGGGCCTTGTGGGCAAGCCAGAGTTTCGGGTCTAAATCCTAAAATGTTACATTGGATATATACATTGATCGTTTTGTAGCCGAAAGGTCTTCAACGGACAATGGCAACTAAGCTACAAAGAATTGCCTGTCTAGGTATAACTGCATCTGCTCTACAACTGTACTAGAAGCGGTTGTAGTGCTGTCACCATTGAAAATCTTCATCAATAAGACGGCTGCTAGATGCGCTATTAAGCTGTAACTAGAATACGGGTATAAACCGGGTGACTATGTGGGTCACCTATAAATTCTTGACTCAATTCCTAAAAGAGGCATGTTCTGCACTATCCCGACATTATGGTCAGGGTGCACTGTTTAGGGAGGTAGAAATATTGAACCGGGTAAACTGGTGCAATGTTGCAATTAAAGGTGCTAGAACATATATATTTTCAGATAGCTAGGCAGCACTTAAAGCGTTGTCGTCTCCAATTTAATGGACTCAACATCATTCAAAAACTGTTGCGGTGCACGGCAATCTCTTGCCGGACACAACAAATTCAAACTCTGTTGGGTCCCTGGTCACTAGGGAATCTGCAGATGAACTAGCTAGGGCTGGCTCGGAATCTGTATTAATATGACCTGAACCCTACTGTGATTTCAACTTGGCTGTTAGCATTTCAAGCAAATAATTAAGCCATTTTCCTAAAACGAAATCCTTAATTTTAATGGGGATAGAATTAGGAAGCTGGTGAGTTTTCTAACAGGTCATTGCAGCGATATCACCTTAATGAAATTAGTGTTGGCTCAGAGATAGAGTGTAGGTAGATGAAGAGTCACCCGAGCACATTCTCTGGGAAAGCCCATCATTAATTTGGTTAAGGACACGCAGCTTTAACAAGGAAATATACTCGAAACCGGAGTTGAGAAATTCTGCTACTAAGGATATACTATCGTTCATTAGGGAGGTGGTAGAGTAAAGACATAATAAGATTCAATAGATCTTTCAGGTCACAGTGTTTGTCATATGGGCTAGGGTATAAATACAAAAATAAAATCTGTTTGGAATTTTCTATAAATTATATTTATGTTATCAAAGAATCGAAAATTCTCGAAACGGTTTATTTAGTATAAAATACCCCATATGTATTTGCAGTTATCATTACTTATCATTTAGATATGTACTAGAATAGTTGCAAAGCAATATAAGTATTACGAGTGTTGTGAATGTAAATGTTATTTGTGTGTGTAATAAGTAATCTTCAGTTTAAATTTGTAAAATCTTGCTAATTGTAAATAAAAGTTGTAGTTTTCTGCTTTTATTTGTAAAATCCATTACGTGCCTAAATTTTCTAACATATAAACGAATTAAGAATATCATTAAAATGTAGGTAAATATCAGACGATTCAATCTGAAAAATAAAATATAAATACTACATAACTTCATAAACCATTTGCAAGATTCTTATCTCATATACCCTAAAATAGTTCGCATCTCACGCAACTCAGCAGAAAAAACAATAAAGTAATTTCTTTAATTAGCGGAATTTCATTTATTTACGAAACATTTTTGATAATGAGGACCAACCGCTGCCCACAAAATGATGGCAATTTATACTAACAACAAATTAGGAGCTGCATAGTAAACATAAAAAAAAACTGGAATTTCTCACAATCGCGGTTGGAATTCTTTGAAGTTTTTATCCGTTAGTCGCACTTGCTGTAGTGCAAACAATATTTAATTAATTCAATTAAATTTAACAGTGACTCAGCTTGACTCCCTTTGTATGTAATGGTGAAAAACTACGATGAAAATAAAGAGTGCAACAATTGCACATTAACGCACAACCCAGAGCTCATTGCTATATCCAATTTTGGACTGTAACTCAGCAAGTGGTCAAAGCCGCCTTTATCTTCCGACAGCCATCAGCAGGTATCCCACTGATCTTACCCGATTATGACTGACAAGTGCAAGGCGCGCGATATGATTTGCACCGTCTTAATAGATTCCACGGAGGCACTCGGAATTGGAAAAGTTGGCATTTTAATCACATAATACATAATTACATTTTTAACAATCCTTTTTTTTTAATGTTCCATAATAATTTGATTTATTTGATAATTAAGTCTTGTTCATTGATTAATTAATACTTATACTCAATTTCATTATCATTATCAAAATGCATTATTTTCTTGTATGAAGCAAATGCAACTATCCGACGAAGAAAAACAAATTTTACTTCGGTACAAAGTAACAAAGTACCAAAAAAAAGGTACCCCAAAAAACATGCTTTCGGCGTTTCAGACAATTTCGAGCCGAAAAAACAACCAAAAAATGTCTAACGGAATGCATGTAGGATTTCATTTTCAAAACCGGATTTTTAGAACCAGTTGGAGAAATGATAAGGTAGCTGCCAAACAAACACACCCCAAAACATTATTATTGATCCAAATCAAAATTTTACCAGTTTTGTGGTGCGCTTGTTATCAACGACACTTTTTTGAGATCTATACATCAATGTTGTCTGGTATTTCTCACACAAATTATAAGACAAATTTCACTTTTTAATGTTCTTTTGATAATAAACTAAAGTTTTGTATTTTTTTTTAAATTTTTTTTTTCTCATATTGAAAATCGTTGGTTTTAGATTATTTTTAAATATCATCCCTTTTCAACCCATTTACATCAAATGACAACACATAATAATTCGAAACTGGATCAAAGCCAATCAACTGGTATGATACTATGTGATATTGAGAAAGCTTTTGACGCCGTCTGGCAATCAGGTTTTATTTCGAAGATGATCGATTATAATATTTCAGGATATATTACTCTTTTCTACGCGATCGGTCATTTGTTGTAACTGCAGAAGGCAAACAAACAAGTTCTCGCGTCATTTCCTTTGGTGTTCCTCAAGGGGCAGTACTGAGGTAAGTTCTTTATACTGATTTTATATCTGATATACACGTGCTGCAAAACTGTCGCAGAGTGCTCTTTGCCGATGACACAGCATTCTATACCTCGGGATTTTGGATTTTGGGCACCAATAGTAACCTCATTACGATGAGTAATATTGAGATACTCGGATTACTTTACGAAATGGAAAGAAAAACTTAATACTTCAAAAACGAAGGCCATCTGTACGCCAATGATGTCTAGCATTTCTTATATGTTGTCTATGTTGTCCAACAAGTTTCGTTTTTCAATATCCTATTGATAATAAAATAAAATTTTGGGTTTTTTTTTAATTCCCAGCGAAGCGGTTCTTCTTTTGATATTGAAAATTGTTCGTTTCAAATAATTTTTACATGTCATCCCCTTTCTGCCCTAACCGCAAAGTGTGCTTGTGGTCTCCTCCACAGTATTTTATTCCTAATTTTAAGTTATATGTGTACCAAATTCGGTGGAAATTGCTCTAGACGTTCCAGAATTATACTGGAATAATTATATATACAGATTTGTATTTGTATACATATATCGAACTTTGTATATATAGCTGTATTATGCTAGTCAGGAAGAAATACAAGTGACTTATTTTAGATATAGAATGTTAAGACTAAAATTAGTACAAATTCCATATACGTAATAGCACCTGTTCGCAGGGTGACGCTTCACTACCTTCCCCCTCTTCCAGATTTGGAGAAGGTATATACTCTACTATACTATAGCCTATAATATATATATAAGAAATACGACAAAACAACACTTTGTTTGTGTAAAATGAAATAACTAATATTTCCGTCCATATCTCGACTACAGTGCCACCTACCAGGGCACAAAAAAAGGACGAAATTATCGAAGTAGCAAATGAACATAAAACTTGAATATGGTTTTGCTACGTCCAGTCGCTTAGGCGTGATGACGTTTCGATTACTGCGCCACCTACTGTATTTTTTTTTTTTTTTTGATATATTTAAACTTATTGCCAAGGGAATACTCCCTGAATGACTTGCGCCACGGCAATAAGGTGGGCTACGCCCTGTATTAAAAAAACATTAACTTATCGGAATACAAAACGAACATATGGTGTAAATATGAATTTGATTCCCACATTTTTATTAATTAAAAATACAAATTTTCAAAAATATTTCGACTACAGCGCTACTTAATAATAATAATAATATTCGGCGCGACAGATCATTGAGGTCCAAGGCCTAGCTTCTCGCAACCACTGTTGAGCATTTATATTTTTGCACATGCGTGTTTCTGCAACTCTGCTGAACCGATCACACAAAATTCTAAACCAAAAATTTCCATAATAAAAACTGGAACTCTTCAGTTGGAAGTCTCCATCTGCATACAAAACAGATAGCACAGAAGAAAATGTTACATGAATGTTTTGTTTGTAAATAGCACCAACTGTAACGATTGCTTCACCACAGTCAATGTAACAAATCAATTCTGATTCTTTGAAATTGCACAATCATCGCCTCGCTCACGTTCACTTTCCGATAAATAGTAAAGCGATTATATGGCGCCAAGCGTAGGTTATTTATATTCTTGCCCATTAAGTCGCTCATATGCATAATAATTTCCAATGGAACACACCTTACTTATTTATGGACGACAGAGGAACTCTCATTCTTGCCACTACTATGGCCATTCTACGAGTAGTTTGTCTAACATGGCATTTGTCCTATATGAATCAATAGACACTGCACTGGAGTTTTCGATGAAAATCTAATTTTCGTTACAATTCTGCTGTGCCGACCAAAACTGATCTATTCAGGCATTAAAGCAGGCAACGCAGTGTTGTGTGCTGGCACACCCAAAAAGCAAATTACTAAATAGAGGGGAAAAAACCACTCCAAAAGCCCAGACACAATGCCACTGCAAAGTAAATCAAGCCAACTCACGTCTAAGTGAGATTTTGACATAAATAGGTAATAGCACCAGGATCACTATACAATAGGCCGGCCAGTCGATGGTGGTAAGGAGTTTTTCTAGAAGCAGAAACAGACCAAGCTCCGATGCTCACCGAATCGCTCGTAGAGATCTCACAATGACTTATAGCTAGCACGATGGTGTTTTTGCGGTTATTAAACTAAATGCTCTGCAGTTGATTGTGGTGATACCGATGCGATATTTACCTGTTGCCACAGCACCACAACATAGCCCAGCACCTGGAAACTGGTCTACTCAACGTGTAATCGCATATAATTCATCGATCTAGTGCAGGCTCAAATGAACTTTTGCGATAGTACGTTACGTATAGTAACCGAATCTTACCGTCAGCCAACGTTAACTTAAGCTCTAACATAATTGAAATTTTACAAGTGTAGGCAATGTTGCGTCATCATTGGAGACCAAAATGAGCCCCTTATATGGGTCAAATGTATCTACAATAATTATTGTATCTCTTTAGTCGTATGGTCGAAAATATAATTTTTTGTTGTAGCATAGTGGGTTAGTGTCGGCGTTTAGAGTTTTGCTGTAATTATATTTTGGGGTAAGTAGGTTGCTATTTTTGACGTTGCAATCTCGTAGCATTGATACTTTAGATAAACAAAGTGTGCTCTAAATGCAAAGAGAGGGGCATTTTATTTAAATATACAAATACATGTGTGCAAAGTTTGCATAAAATTGGGCTAGTTAAAAAAAAAATATTTGAGAGCACCTCGGGCCTCGGGCGTGATCACTTCCAAATTTTTACAAAAGTGTTTGCATCGGTGTGCAAAGTTTTAATAAAATTAGGGTTTAGGAAGTGGATTAAGATCACTAAATTTGGCCATAAGTCACAAAAAAACAACCTCACTAACACATCCGAACGACAGGTAATATAGAGAATTTAAAAAATAAAAGATTCGAACCCGAGACTTCTACAACCTTTTCATACTTTCACCCAACAATCTTACCGGTGATCCACGGAACACAAATAGCACTTGGATGCTTTTTACAAACTTGATTCAGATCCCAATTTCGTTATTGCTGCCACATTGCTGATCAGCGCACAATCATTGACAGCTTTTTGAATTCTGCACTTGAATTTCTGCAAATACTTATGTATATACCAGAAGTGCATTAATGCTCGCGACAAATGTTTGCTAGAATGAGGATTTCCAAACATAAAGAATATTTGTGGACCTTTACCATGGATTTTCCAACAAAACAACGTCTCCAGCCTCACTTCCAGGGTAGCTAGAGGCTGGATTCAGTCGGAAAACGTGGAACTTTAGTTGATGATGATGAAGATGATGATGATGAAAAGGGGTATCTACCAATAACACTTTGACCCACATGGATCTACTGCGATCTCCGTAACAAGTGCTATGGAGACAGTGCATGCCCATCCCTATAGCACCCCCTCTATAACAATGGCTCTAATAAACTTATTGATATGGTGTGGGTTCAGTGAATGCCGTGCAGAGTCTGAGATTGCGTGAGTACCTAAGTGGTCTCTCCTCTGTGGGATCGTTGCTCCGTATTCATTGAGAAGGTGTCACGGAGTTTCCTCCGCTTCCCCACAAAGCCTGCAGCTGCCATCCTCTTCTTATTTTATTTTCTTTAGGTGCCCCTTCAGTCTACAATATCCTGTTAAGAAGCCTGTAATGATTCTTACATTACTTCGACTAAGTCGCAATATCAATAGAGACCTCTCTGGGTCATAGTTCCCCATCATTTCCTTTGCTTGCCGTAGGCCTGGCAGATTTTCCCATATTACTGAAGCAGCTGCCTTACCTATTCTGCGTATCTCCTCTCGCATTGTGCGGTACTCTATGCCACAGAATGGTTCTGGCCCTACAAGTGGAGTTTCTGCCCATTTGTTTGCAAGAATATCCGCTGCTTCATTGCCTTCTATGCCAGTTTATCCTGGCACCCAGTACAAGTGTACCTTGTTTACTCGCCAAGTCTGTTTAGTTTCGCGGTACACTCCTCCGCAAGACTTGACGTGATGTGGAATGCATCTAGGGCTTTTAGCGCAGCTTAGCTGTCTGTCATGATGGCTATTTCCAATTTTCTTTCCAGAGTAAAGTGAGCACATATTTCGATGACATGTACTTCTGCCTAAAATATGCTCGGGTACATTGCTTCAGAGTACTTGGTTTTTGGCCCATGGACTCCCGCAACCGTGTCTTTTGCTTTCTCTGAGCAATCCATTACCACTTTATGACTCCCGGATGTATCTGGTAATCAGTTTCAGATCTGAATTCCTTCTTGTTGATCATTTATACTTCAATTTTTATCTTGAATTCAAGCATTTGCACCATGGTGTCAAAAGACATGCTGGCTAACGGAACCTGTTTGGTTAGTGATTCCACTAATGCCCTTGCCCTAACATCCGTAAAGCAGCCCACCTTTCTCAAACGTAGCTTTGTTTTCTTGGATTCGCTCTCTACAACTATATGTAGTGGGAGTAGCCCAAGAATTACCTCCATAACTGCCGTGGGGGAGGTTCTCATGACCCCTGCAATTAAAACACAGGCAAGCCTCTGCACTTTTTCTAATTCCCTTCTTGTAGTGCTTTGCGTGGTTCAATTCGCCCATGCCACCGCTTCATAAGTAATCATTGGAATAACTATTATGGTGCACCATCCTGGGACTTACTATCTAGGATATTCCTGTCACCCTTCTGCACACCATAAGTGCTCTTTTTGATTTTTTCCGGCACGCCTATTGGTGTTTATTCCATATCAGTCTAGTAATATATATCAAATATCTGTCCCAGGTATTTAACCTCTTTGCTGATAGTAATTTTTCTATTTCTTTTCTTCTATTTGTTTTGTTTGGATACACCCTAATTCCCAATTCTAGGCAACATCTACTCATGATGGTTAATCCGGCTTGGATTTAATCACAGAATACTTCCTTGAACTTCGCCCTTTTGCCACGATGACTATATCGTCCACGTAGCCTTGGACATAAGTTCCTGTATCGTAGTTAATACCAATTACTTTCCTATTCACGATCAGAGCGCCGTTCTAGGCCGCATTTTGGATTTGTTGGGTGAATTCAATGACATCATCTAATAGTTCAATTACAGATTTTACTGACACTGACATATTTATTTTTCGGCTCCATAACAGTTTAAAGAAGCGGGACAAATATATGTGTTTACTTGACAGAGCTGGATTTTTCTCTCTTATAATTGGAGTATCACTCAAACTTAGGATGATTGGAGAATGATCTGAACTTCGATTCGTGTAGACAATTTTTTGAGATTTTATTGACAACGAAGAAGAAGAGCAATAATAGTCATGACAAAGCTTATTGTTTCTTATTCTGGCACTCGAACTTGGAACCTCCTGGGCAGTAGCTTACTAACCACTAAGCCACGGCATCCATCTTCTAAAAATAGCTGAGAGTAATTGAAAGCAATTATCCAAAAATCCTAATCTAACTGCTAACTATAACTACTGGTAAGTAAATAATAGCAGGAAGTAATCCCATTTTAAAATAAAATGGCAATTGTTCTACATTAACCAATTCTCCAATTGTTGCACCACGCTTGAATCTTTATTTTTTGTGAATTTCTTATTTCTGTCCCACTATTAAGTGAAGTATTTATTATATCGCACAGGGTACACCCACTCATATAAAGTTCAATGCCCAATCACTCAGTCGACAAACTTATTAATTTTATTGATTGTGTTTTTCTTCTTTTTTATATTTTACCTTATCCCATAACTCTAAGAGAAATCCATCTGATGAAACTAACATTCCAACATAGTTTTTTCGAAAAAAAAATTCTCACAATATTTCATTGAAGCGATCACAGTCGCAACACCACTCATAAACTACATAAACCGCATTATATCGCGCGGATTGAGTAAAAAAGTACATACTCACCATTGGCGTTTATAAAAATCGTATATCCCACCGCAAGAAATGTTCATTCAACTGCGTTTTGTCATGAGTGTAAAATATAAAAACCAAATAATAGAAGAAGAAGAAAAAGATACAACAACAAAAAATAATGTGGTTTACTGTTGTTAGTGTATCTACAGCGGTAATAATCATAATCGCAGAGTAATACAATTTTTCTTTCTTTCGTTTTTTTAGAAGCGGAGTTAGGTAGTCAGTAGTTGTTGAGCTACTGCGGTTGGTTTATTAACACAGACAATTCTTATTACAGTCACAGAGCCACAGATCCAAAGGAGGCGCAAGTGCATGCTTATAGCAATACGTGCGCGCATGCACTGCACATGTTTCACAAGTTTATTAACACACAGATACAGGGCTCCTTTCCTCAGTGCAATAAGTAAACAAAATACAGGCTAAACTTTTACTTTTATGTTGTGATTTTTGAAGCAATAACGAAATTACCAACAGTCGGCACAACGCTCGCTCCATTCCATTGCAGCGCAGAGTACGCGGAGTTTTTTCCCCAAGTGGAGTGAAAACCAACAATGCACCTGTGTCGTCGTCGACGATGCACTCTACAAAAAACACAGCTATACTAACACACACACCCAACCAAACACAGTGCCAGAATCAGTGCGCTCTGCATGAGAATTAGGAAAACTGGAGCAAAAGTGTCTGCAAAACTTTCTCGTCGCCCGCCATCGATAAAGCGGCGGCGACTTTTTTTTAACAGAGCAGCAAGCGACTTAACATCTCATCGATTGCAATCGAGCAGAGATATTACGCGTTCGGCTGTGAATGTGAGTTTAAGTTTGTTGCAGATACGTCGCTATACAGCTGGAGACGGTAAACTTGCAGCAGCATACACTACACAATGAACATTTTTTTGTTTGTTTTGCGCATGCGCAAGTGTATTATTTTACTTGCAAAACATTCATTTACTGTACGACGGCCTGTGTCTTTAATTATTGTTTTAACGTGTCGCACGTCTCTCATGTGTCATCACTGGTGGATCTTACATTGCGATACAATTTTTGTCATTGTTGTTTGCTTCTCGTATTGACTTAATTAGACAGAAAATTGAGAATTCAAATTGAAATACCTACCACGCCATCTTCACGCCTTGTTCGGTTTGATGGGTGCTGTTGCAGTACGAAGTATGTGCCAAATGATATGCAATTTTTACAAGACGGCAGCAAGAGAAAACGCCAACGAAAGATGTCATTGTTTCTACTTTGAGAAATCGTGGAATTTTTAGTGGATTTCAAGCGAAGGTGGCTTGTTTTTTCCGCGGTCTTTTACTTACAAAGGTTAGGTTAGGCCATTGATAATAAATATTTTATAAGTAAATGCGAGCACTTCGACAATAGCGACTGGGTGTAGTAAGTGCTCAGCTGTAAAGTGTTAGTGACGCCCTGTGCAATCGCACATAACCAATACCTCTTAGGGAAATTGAAAGACTTGGTTAGATTTGAACTTGTGCCGCTATACAATTGCACAAAACCTATAAAACAAAATAAAAATACTGAAAAGATTTGGAGAGATTCGAACCCGAAATTTTATTAGCGCTTCTACATTTCCACTACAGGTGAGCCATGGAAAGCACATAACAATCAGCTGCTTTTTTTACAATTGATTCATTCTGATTCTTGTTCTCATTGGTTTTGTGTATTTCCAGATGGACCGTCTGATTTTATTTAAAAATACAACAATTTTTGAATTGAAATGAAGTATATATTTTTAAATATCTAAGTAGTCATTGCGGTAAACAGTTAATGGAATGGATAGACATTTAATTGCCACTCATGCTTCGGCTTTAGGATCTGGTTCTTTTGACGAAATATTTACGTGACGTCTTTGCAGATCGTCTATTCAATCGGACCAACGAAACACCGAATTTCCTTTTTCAGTTCAGCACTTGAATTCAACTTGTTGGGATATCCCAACATAAGAAATTCACAGATGGTTAGATGCATGATCCCAATTGGCCTACGACCATCTTGAGAATAAACGCTCTGGATGCTTTCCTGTAAGCAAATTCATTGTTTCTCCGGATGTGTGAGATGTAACACGGTAATGTTGAAATCACACTTGATCGAAGTCCACATCTTTCAAATGGGAAATTTTTATTAAAAGCCTGAATATTTAGTTGATCCAGAGGACTTGTTAATTTGTCAAAGAATCTTTTGAAAAGAGATTTTCACTTTTCAGGCAACTTTCATTTGAAAACAAAGCTTCTGCTCATCCTTGGTGCAATGTTTGGAGACAAGAAACACATTGATTTTGTGGAATTTTCAAAATTTTGAAAATTCGATTTTTTAGTTTTTATAAAGGGCTTGGCCCTTCACTATTCAGTAAGGGTGTGAGGATGCACAAAAGATGAAGTTATTTTCAGCAGACGTCGTTAATCCCGGAATAGTACGAACTTATCCGAACTTAAGGCACAGCAGCTCCCGACATCTTAATATATAAAAATGAAACTTTGTCTGTATGTCTGTATATCTATAGGAGGTTGCAAATCTTCAAAAAGACCTTGCACCTTAAGCCTTAACATGTGCAAGTCTCATATTCTTACTGAGTAAAACCAACCCTTAGTAATTATTTCATAGCCACTCCCGCGGGCCTACCGCTAGGCATTTCATCACGGGAAGGCTCTCAGCGATGGTTGCATTTTTATTTTTCATATTTTATTTCTTCTTCTTCTTTATTCACACTGTGTGTCTGTTACCCTTATTCATTCTTTCTCTCACGCTCGAGGCACCGTAGGCGCTGCACTGATTACATTCCATATATCCCCATTTTGTAGCATAAAATTAACTATGTTTTCTGGCGAAATGGTGTGTGTTCTATTTGCTCTGACACACCCTGTCTTACTCCTGCAAAACGCGGACAATGGAAGAAAACATGTTCCACAATTTCTGGTATACCCTCACATAAAGTACAGTCGGATGAACTCTCGTGTTTATATTTAAAGAGGTATGAGCGGAAGCACCCATGCCCAGTTAAAAATTGGGTTATATAGAAGTCTACTTCTCCATGACTTCTACCGGCCAATTATTCTACAGATGGTATTAATATGTGGGTCTATCTACATTCACACATCTTCTTTGCCAGCTTCCAATGACTTTAGCACGTGCTGCTCTATGGCTCTCGGTTCTTCTTAGATACCCACGGCGCCTATAAATTACCTGACGTTCCTTGGCCAGTAAGTCGATTGGGAACATACCCGCAACCACAAACGCTGCATCACTCGAAATGGTTCTGAAGCCATAGATCACTCTTACAGCACTCAATCGCTGGATAGATGACATCTTTCGCCAGTAGCTAACCTCATCAATTGCGTTTTTTGTTCCTCCCTTCCACCTTTTCCCATCTATCGCTTTTTGTGCCAAATTTTTGTATGTTTGTATGTCTGTATGGCTTTATGTCTGTTGAACTTGAATACCGTTCATCCGCTATATATCTGAAACTTTGGGTCGTGGTGGGGACGGTTGGGGTGAATGTTTGTATGAGGTTAGTGTGATGATTGGCTGAAGGGGTTGACGGGGTAGGTGGTTAGGTGTAGTCTGTATGAGATTGACTCGAAGACCGTGCATTGTATAGCTGGTGGTGATATATGTGTGGAGGGAGTGGGTTTAGGCTGTTGGATGGTCTTAGTGGTCAGTTTGATGGGGGTAGTGTGGTGGGACAGTGTGGGGTGGGAGCAGCCAGGCAACGCTAGGTATTTCAGATAATATTTAGATTCAAAATGTACAAAGAAATAAGTCTAGTAAGGATCTCTGGATCACTATTATTATCAATCAATTTCTACAAAGGTCTGTGACAATGGAATGGACTTGTCTGCTGTTAATTAAATGGATCCTAGGCCATAATGTTATTAATTTGTTACACATAATGATGGCAAGTTAAACAAACTAACGAAGACAATCATTATTGTTCCAGAGAATGCAATTTTTAAGCAGCATATTTATAACTTGACCCTCTACGTAATATTTTAAAAGCAATAGATGTGTATTTTCTTATGATAAATAAAAAAAATCAACTTAAAAAATTGCAATTTGAAATTTAAATTGTAACAAGATCTGTCCCACGCTTATTTTGCATCAAATTTGCATTCAGGTCGACCTTGTCATAACAACTGCTCCCATTTTAATGAAAGAAATCACTACTATTCTTGATACTTGACCACCAACTTAAAAGATAATAATTAGATTTACGGCAATACATTAATTGATTAATAAATGGATACAGTTTTCTAGATCTTTCGACCAGTAAGAAAATGAAAACTACCGCACTCCAGCATGGATACTTCATGCTCTTGAGCTACCAACAGACAACTCATGGTCAACACGTTAATTTGTAATTCAAATTAAAGCGGTTTCCTGCATTTTACTGCAATCAGTCCCGCAAATCAAAGTACTTGTTACATAAAGTTGACTGTGCTACTATTGTATTGATAAATAACTGTTTGCCGCAAGACGCAATATTCAATCAAGTGATTGTCGTAATTATTCTTTTTCCACCTCAGTTCAATTTAATTTACTGGAATTCAAATCGACCAATAGTTGATTCGATTTAGCTTTCTTGAATCCGTTACCGAAACGCATTTTACGTTTCCTCGTCTATTAGAGATGGCTTAGATGCTTGTCTCTGCAATGAACAAGTGCATGCATGCTCCTTTTCGTACAACTGATTTGTAAGGGGACATCTCAAAAATTATCAAATTATGAATTTTCTATTTCGATGCGTTGTGCTGATAATGCGTGAATTTATATGGGGTTAATTATTATTGAAAGTTTCCATTTCATCGTGTTAAGTAGTAATTAAAACAAGTTTTTATTACAAAATTCATATGATTTTTCCAAATAGTCTTCTCTGACTTCCTCGTTTTTATAATTTTATGATCTCTTCTGAATAATACGATTCCTCTAACCTTTCAAAATTAGCGTTTATCTCAATGAGACCTCCTCATTGAAGCCAAATATTTTTCCGCTGAATCATTTTTTAAGATTCGGCAACAGAAATTAATTCAAAAAACATGATGGAGAAGTAATTCGTAGCTGATAGCTTTCTTATGTTTATTTTTATTTATTTTTTTTATAAACAGGAAATAAGTCGTTCCAGACTTAGATACGAACAAACAAACAAATAAACTCTCTTTTTTATATATATAGATTGCACACGAAGGTGCAGATTCCTCATAAACTTTGTACAATGCTGCTTTAATTTCATTGTCCTTTTTATTTTTCAAAAACAACCTGTCCTGGGAAGTAGTTCAATTTTGACGTCTGTGAAATACAATCTAAGGTACTCGACTAACTATCTGTCATTTGAAGGATGACACAAACGAAGAATCTTTAACAGAAGTCCTAGAATTATAACTTTAATGGATGCAAAGCCTGTCAATTCACCTTTCGGATATGGTTATAAAAGAAAAGAGAAAACCTGACCGAAAGAGAGCTTAAGTCATGATACTGTTATGATGATACCTTGCCTGTCTAAGAAGGCCTTTGTAAAAATCTTTTCTTCTCATTTCATGACAACTCAGACAAATTTGACATTTAATGTTGAACTCGAATTGACCAAAGAGGTCAGTCTGTGACAGACAAACACATGTTTGTGTTTAACAAGATCAAACGCATGTGAGTCACAGATTGATCTCTGTGGTTTCAACCACAGCCACCACGATGCTCCCACAAGGGGGCCAACCTCAATAGCCGTGGATGGAAGAAATCCTTACATGGGCTCCCCAATTCCGGTGGTCCCAGACGAATCTCTGGTCAGATTTTCATAGTTAGCAACGTAACTAACTGCTGCAGTTGAGTTCCTAACAACTCAGGTACTGGCGGACCTTTTAACGCCGTAATTTCACAACTCAAATCAAGTGAGATTATCTTGTTAGTTAGCAAGTCTGAAATATTCAGCGTGGTTCAAATTTGTTCGGCATTTCTAATGCCTAGCATTTGCCCTAGCAACCACTCCGCTATAGATAGGGCAGAGTGCTGACATCATAGGATGGTCAGCAGTCTGGCCATTCAGTTGACAGTTGCGACAGTGCGGTGATTTGTCGCACATGCCCTTGGCCGCCACAATGATGACACACATTCTGCTTCAGAGGGCAGTCCGCCACCCGAAGTCCAAATAAAAGGCATCGGAAGCAGTCAATCGAGCGATCGAACACTGCACTTAATGTAGCAACGGCCAGCATCAAGGAGAGAATGAACCAGTTGGTCAGAATCCACCAGAATGATATCTGCTACCGCATCAGTGGTCAGGGATCAGTGGTCTCTGTGGTCAATTCGATTTCAACATATGTATGTGAGTTACTAATCAAATCATTCTACCCCTTCGAAGCGATAAGTTAAAGAAAGCAAAGGGTTCAGCCCATAGAACTCGTTGCGTACGTTAAGGTGACGTATGCAACTAACAGATCGATTAAATACCACCGTTCTTACGGGAAGTGTCCCACCTAGAGGTAAAGAATGTGACGGAAGCGACGCAAAAAGTTCACCAAATTTAACAGGGCCCAGCCCATAGAACGTATTCGTTGACATTGCCGTATGTACCACAAAGAGGTGACCTTATGAATACGTTGCGATCATAAAGTCAAATAAAAACAAATACCAAAGAAAACTTCAAACTGCTGTGAGAGAGAACTGTCAAAGCATTTTCTGGAGAGAAAAGTTGAAAGTTCGTCAACTTTTTGCGTCGCTTCCGTCACATGATTTGCCTATGGGACACTTCCCATACATACATAATCCGGTCAAATCAAATAGACCAGAACATAAAAACATAATTTCCAAAATAAACTCGGAATATGGAATTGTCCTACAATCAGGCTCATCACAAAAACAACTAATTTCCAAAAGAACTTCTTGGTAAGAACTCCAGAGCGTCATCAAGTTGCAAAAATCATCAATAACCTCCGCCATCATGCATCCATCTGGTATACAGACGGATCTAAAACAGACACAGGAACAGGAGCAGGAGTATTCGGACCCAGAACCAAACTGCGAATACCCCTAGGTAAGTCTCCAACCGTTTTCCAGGCAGGAACAATAACACTAGAAGCCTTGGAGTGAATTAAAAGAAGTTATAGAAGAACTGAGATATACATGATCTCAGATAGCTTGCACTAAAAGACCATATTTTCAACACCAAAACAACGCCGTGTAGCTGCTACTGCCACTTAAAACAATTGGCCAAAACCAATAAAATTACCCTTATGTGGTCTCGAGGGCACTCAGGCATTGTAGGGAACGAGGCAGTAGATCTTTGCGCAAGAGAAGGCGTAGATGGTACATTTACTAGGCCAGAACCAATCATTGCTCACTCGCTTAGCCACCTCAAAAACAAGATTAAGGAGTCGGCTAACAATACCATCGAAGCTGAATAGGCATCGTCGACAGGGATGAAACAAACGAAAAGGCTTCTCAAGGATAACATCAAACACATAGACAAGGAAATCAAACTGAACCGTCAAGAACACGTGTACCGGAGTGACATAACGGTACACGGCCCATTCAATAGTCACTTAGCGAAAATGGGAAAATCCCAAATGGACAGGCAAAAAAAAAATCACCAGAACACATAGGGCCATATTCATAAAGATTTACTAAAGTCGTGATTTCCATAGTTTTGATCACGATTGTTAATAAAATACAGTTTCTATTCATAGACAATTTGCTTGCAATGTTTTACTGAACTGGAGTTTATGGAAAAAATCTACTACAATTATGCTTCAACTAAAGATATTTGACGTGAGAAATGTCAAAAAGCATTTCAAATCATTTTCAGGCCTGCTGCTCGACTAGGTGGAAATAAACAAAATTTAACCGACTTTAAAGTAATTTATGAAGTTATTATTTAAACCATAAACTAAACGTGCTTTTAATCTACAGTTGCTCCATATTCGAGCATCATGTCTTGAACCTCTGGAACGTGCGACAATGCCTGTTATTTTATATTCGGCATCACAGACGATCTAAAAATATTTATATGTCCATTAAGTCCATTAAATTCAACTACAAGAACATTTATGTACCTGTACGTTGAGGGAATAATAAACTTTTCTGTTGATAAAATGCCCAGCCATAACTTCCCCAACGATCTTTGCAGGGCACTTTATTCGTACATATGTACAATCTATAGTACCGATGACTCCAGAAAATCCGGCAATTTGAAAAACTTTTGTTTTCTTCTGTTGAAGTTCTTGATTTGTTGACGGGAATTTTATGAAGTTTGCCAGGTTTAGTGCAAGATTTTTTGTAATTTTAGCAATTATTCTTCTAACAGTTGGTTGAGAAATGCCATGGAAGGATTTTAATCAACTTATACGCTTACAAACCATTATAAAAGAAAAATGTTGTATCTATATCCCACTGGTGGACATTTCTCCCAAAAATCTTAATACAGTAAGAACTTGCAGGCTTGGAGGAATGGGCAATCCTCTGTTATTAGGAAGTTCTTCAATGTTAAGTAAATTTATTATATAATTTGCTGTTTCTTTGTCGAATCGATATCGTTCGTAGAATTGTTTATCATTAAGTTCAAAAGGATCGACACGTGAATACTGAACGTTGTCTTACTGCTAGCACAGTTTGAACAACACTTTTATTAAACTGATGTCTTCAAAAATATTTAAATCTTCTTCAATATCTATATCGATTGACATTTTTAAGTAAAAATAATATGAATTTTCATTAATGTATAATACTTGTTAGAAACTATTGAAACCAATCAAAAGATATTTTGACATTTAAAAGCTTAAATAGCAACTTAAACACAGCACTACCTATGTTTAAAGTTAGGTTTAAATTTCTTTATGAATAGATTAAACTTCAGGTTTGCTTGGTCACAGCTTAGCATCAGTTTAAAAGTTGCCTATGAATATGCCCCATACTGTTTATATGTGATGCTATCACACGGAAAAGACTTAAGTACATCAAGGCTCACATAGTGCCAGGAAAGAATGCCATTTCGATCGAACTGGAAGCATTGGAATGGCATTCATAAAGGAACTAAGCCATCACATAAAGTGGTAATTATATGGGACGCACAATAGATCTCTATGTCGCAGTGCAACAGGCTTCTCAGCCCACCAACCTAATAACAATAATAATAAAATAAAGAAATAATATTTTCAAAATTTTCTTAAAACCGGGCAAGCACCGAGTTTTCAAAAAGTCCAGCACCGAAATCCCGGTTATGGCAAATTCATATGGTTCTGCATGCCTTAGTTCTGATTACTATATTTGATTTTATCTTCTCACTTGTGCGGAAGCCTATTCTATAAATAGCTAGACATCCATTTTTAATCAACATTATGCAACGCTTATATCTCTTCGCTTAAATTCGACGACAGACTTATCGCTAATTGTATATAAATTATTTTGCTTAAGAACAACCTGTCAACTCTAATTGCGAAAATATATCCTGTTAATGGAACAATTCTTCAAACCAGTCTAGGTAATCATTCCTAAGACGGAGAGAAAAAAAAACTCCTAACAAAAACATATCAATTCTGTGAAATTCCTTGCCATGTTTAAGATAAAAAAAAACAAAATAATATCGCCTCGTTAGTCTAAACTATTACCAACTTTTGCTCTAGTTGTACATACGAGTAAATCGAGTGGAAGCTCGCCGCGCAAAAGGTATGCACTAAGTTTTGGCGTACGATATGCTCGTTCATTGCCGTCATGTCATCTACTAAATCGGACTTTAACGGTCGCTCTGCGCATGAATATGTATGAGGAGGAGATTAATGCGCTTGGCACGAGATCCCAAATCAACATGGCACAGCATTGACAAGTATATCAGATGGTAAATTGACAAGTCAGCTGTTTAGTGCGTTCGATCGGATGGCCCGGCCATCTAGCCGGTAGTCTAGTCTAATCAGGGCTGCGTATATGCCGCATAGTCTATCGAAATCAGAGCTTGTCAACGCTTGTGTTAGGCACTGTCGGTCGTTTCTTGGTTTACTTTCTTTGTCGATAGACTATAATTTGTTTATTCGCTCTGAACGGAGCACTCCGATTAAATTGTCTCAAAAATTGGAGCTTTAAACTGGAATGGCTTTGATTCGTCAGAGGAATTCAATTTACCACTAACAGCAAAATATTCGTATGCATATAGCGATATGTTGATGGATGGATGGATTGACAGAGTTGCGTAAGTTTGTCTTGATCGCGCGTGTTAAATTTCTTTCTCGTAAGTTTGACTTGCAGTGCGTTCCGTCCGCGCTACGTCTTGTCACGACAGAATGAGTTCGAGTTGAAAAAGAGATCTCTATTATGGAAACCCGCATAGCTGTTCGCTCTAAAGACGGAACGATATAACCGTATTTTATCTTGTCAACACCGAATGTGGTATATTGGCGTGGCTGAGAAGCAGGTGCATAACGCTTGGCTGATGGTGATTGCCATTGCTGCTGAAGAAGCTGCTTCAGGAGTAATGTGATCTGATAGTCTTTGTGTTGGTTGCAACATTTTTTCATTGCCGCTCAAATGAAAATTTTAAGATCACACGCCACAAATTCAATTCTCATTCAAGAGCAAGATAAAGAATTGCACAAAAACACGCATACTTTTGCAGTTTAATTCTTAATTTTTTTCGTACAGAAATCTCATAATACAGAAAACAAAATTCAGTATTTTGCGGTTGCTGACTGATTATTCAGAATAGATTATATAATCTTAAGACCTTGACATCATGGATACCTACTGCAATTACTTCTTCTTCTGTAAATTTGAAACTACCTCAGTGATGGTATTAATTAAGAGGGAGATGACGGAAGTTTTTAAAGAATTAAATTCTATAAATCACTCAAACCAGAACTCTATACCTGTGCTCAGTAAAATGCGAAAATTGTTCTGGGTGATATGAACGGAACAATAGGACGGGAGCTCTTTATTAAGATAGTGAAGCATAAATTTGAAGTGGTGCAATCCTTCAACTATCTCGCCTCAATTTAAGCAGCCGCTTGCTGCATAAAACCAGAAATATATCACGGTAGCTTAAAGCCCACAAATCCTACTACATACAGTCTGTCAAGCCTCTTGATATCCACGAATTTGTTCACAAATATAAGCTGCTGATGTATACGACCAAAGCCATACCATACATATGAATCCTAGACTTTGGTTGCTTAGAAAAAAAAACCCTCTGATCTCTTAGCCGTATTCGAGAGAAATTCTTGTGAAAAGTCGTACTTTTGAATGTTCCAATTTGAATGCAAGAACTTAAAAAATAATTAAAGAGTTAATTGTTCATATCGCTATAGTAAATGGCCATGCCACTGCCTCTCATTCATGAACAAAGTGATTCTAGAACTGTGGTGAGATATCATCAGTGCTTCACAAACAATTAACAAAGACATAACCCGAAATGGGAACAACACTTTCCATGATTCTCTAACTTTTCTTGCATTTATTCTCAAATCAAATTAAAACTAAGAAATATTTTCGTTGTAAGGTATTAAATTAAATAATATTAGTGTAAGATGAATAGTGTTAGTGTTAGTAAGACAGAGTTGATTCATCGGAGTGTGGTGTTGTATGGTAAGTTTTCTTTCTTCAAGGGACTTGGTGACGGTCGGGATCTTTGTAGTATTGTTTTTGGAGGCGGTGTCGATACTGATATTAGTGATAAATTCATAGTTTTCGGGTTTGCTGAGTTGAGTATTGTTGGTAAGACAATACACCTCTGTGGTAGTAAAGTAGTTTTTTTGTTAATAAGCAAACGCTTTAAAGGATTTTGAGAGTAATTGACTTTAAATTAATTAATACAAACTAGGAGCCCTTTAATTTGTAAAACGGGCTGCGAGCAAACTTGTCTGTCTATCATCATCATAATATTTGGCTTTACAACCGGTGTACGGTCCTCCCCTCCCCCCAGTTTGGCAACACTAAACTATGGGCGTCCTAGTCTACGCCATCTCTTCAGCGCAGGTTTGGCCGGCCTCGATGTCGTGTTTTATAAATCTCAACGCAAAAGACTTTCCGAGCAGGATCCTCTCCACAAGGTGTCCTGCCCACCGGAGCCTATCGAGCTTAATTCTCTTCACGATGTCGACGTCGCGGTAATGCTCGTAGATCTCATCATAATAAAGTCTCTGGAATCGTCCTTCCTCACATACGGCGCCAACAATTCTCCGTAAGACTTTTCGAAGAGGTCAGAATTCTTTTTGCTAAGCCCCCAAGTCTCGGACCCATATGTAAGTACTGGCATCCCCATTGTCTTATACACCAGCAGCTTGGATGTTATGGTTAAATTCCTGAATTTGAAGAGTCTTGACAGACTAAAATAGGCTTTTTTGGGTTTGAGCAACCGTGCGCGTATTTCTGGTTCCATGCTGTTATCGGCTGCTACAGTTGACCCGAGATAGTTAAATGATTGCACTACTTCAAATTCGCGATCCATCATTTTAAATGAGGGACCAATGTTGGATCGTTTAGTCGCAGACGTGGCCACCATGTACTTTCTTTTGCTCTCATTTATGTGCAGTCCCAGATTTCGTGACGCCTGCTCGATCTGTATGAAAGTCTGCGTCGTCTATGCTCACGTGGCATATAACATTGGTCATGGTTAACTTACATAGTTGCGTCAGTTTATTTGGGATGCCAAATCCTCTCATGACTTTATAAAATTCAACGCTGGCTATGCTATCATAGGCGGCTTTAAAGTCTAAAAACAGATAGTGAAGTGAGTTTTGAAACTCCAGACATTTTTCTATCACCTGCCTAAGGTGTAAATCTGATCAATTGTTGATTTGCCTGGGATGAAGCCACACTGGTATGGCCTATACTGTCTTGAAGGATAGAGGAGAAAGTGTTATACGCGGTACTCGACAACGTTATACCACGATAATTGCTGCATGTTGTGATATCTCCTTCTGATGACTATAAACCCAACGCCGAGCAAACGATGTCTTGCATGACAGCTGTAATATAAGTCATATTCTGATTTTTGTAAGACACCGTTCCCGTCCACCGCATCTCCTGAATTGCTGTTATCTCAGCATAATATCGTATCGTATTGGGTAGTTGCTGTGCTGCTCGAGCTCTATTTAGTGAGCGTACGTTCCATGAGAAAACTCTTAAATCGTTTAGCCGTTTTCGGTGCCGTAGTCATCGTTGTTCATCAGTGTATCCGAGGCTGATTTTGGGTTCCCTAATATAGTTATTTTTAGGGGTGGGGTTATTGGTCTCGCGCCAAGTTTACTTTGAAGGGACTAGCCTGAACATTTAGCTTTTCCTCTATTCAGAGGAAAATTACCGGCGGCCTCCGCATGGAGGTTTGATCGCACTTCCACCAGTCAGATATAGTTACGGCCACCTGCAATTCTAGAACATTCTGCGTTATTTGGCCTATTCTGCTTGGCTTGTCTGTCTATAAAGAGCCACAAATAATGACTTATGGGCTGAGGAAAACAACCTTCAAATATAACAATAAGGGAACTCTACAAAAATCTGGTTAGTAATTTATACTAAAAACAGTAATTACTAGCAAGTAGTTGTAATAATAGTAAGAAAACATGTCATTATTACTAACAATAAAGTCGTTCTAAGATGCACATTTACCGATGCAACACACTTTCATCAGAAATTCGGTTGGTTGGCATCCAGGTAAGTTGAGCTAATAAGATTACAATAAGACCCTGCTTACCGCCGTGAAGTAGCAGATCTTGAAACCGGTACAGTTTCCACTGCTACCCAGTTTTTGTGTCTCACCTCTTTGCTTTATTTACTCTGATTTCCCCGGATTCCGACAAATTCACTTTTTCCTCGACGATTTTACATTTTGCATAACCCTCTGACGGTAATCGGTTTTTGTTTTGCGTTGAATCACAGTCGATCGTTATTACTCAACTTTGGAATTCTGATCGATCCGATATGCATAAATAAAAATCGATAACATTGCTGGTCCGTTGTAGTCATTCCTCCTGTGTTTATATACACATAACGATGGTTAGCATGCAACAGTTTTTGCAGTTTAGTTAGCTACAAAGCTATGTATGTATACATAGTATATATGTAATAGAAGTGGAGCAAACTATCGACAAACGCACAATAACACGGAGACGCTTGTGCTTCGTACTTAGTTTCTGGTTGGCCGAGGGAGAAATTGTAACTTTACAGTGCACTGCACTTTGAATTGGACCCATCAGCCAAGTGGTGTGTGCTGAGTAATTGCAGTGAATATCAATGGAAGTAGATTTTTGTTGATCACCTAAAGGGTTATATATTTTTGAAAAAAATCCCTGGTAATCTTAAGTACATCGTATGAATATTCAGCAACTGTTATGAATCAAAGTCGGACTGATACGTTTGTTTACCTTAAGGTTTAGTATAGGTACATCAGAAATAAAAATTAATGAATGTGAATTGTAATAATAAGTTATACAGTTATGTATGTAATGTAATTTTATGTTAAATGTAAAACTTTGTTCTTTATAAACAGTCAAACACCGACTTGACCAAAATTTAAGGGCCCGTTGAATAATTGCAAGAGGAATGTTCTTGATCTCTCTCGGTTTATCAATCTTTTTGCTAAAAATTATCAACTTTATATTTTGCCAATTGTGACTTCAAGTAGCCCCACAAGAAATAATCACATGGTGCTAAAGTGAAATGACGAAGGAGTCTATAAATTACGATCATTTGTTCATCCTAATTGATAGACTCCTTCAACACTTGACTAAGCAGGTTGTTTTTGTTGAAGAAATGCAAGTGTTTTCTTTGCCGTATGTGATGGAGCCGAACCAAAAGTATTTTTCACGGTGTCCCCCACCTCTCGCGAATGTCTAACAAACGTCCGAGAGTAATAACTTGCCACGGAAAGCTTCTCAATTTGCCGTTCGGATACGACGCCAAATTGTAGGTCCCTCCCATTTGTGTGCAAAAATATATATGCACAACACAAATAGTCAGGAAAAGCTAGGCCATGGACCGCAAAGGCACCACGTTAGATTATATCAGTGAGGTTTTAATATCTTGCTAAACGGCTAAACTGGAATTCTCATACCAAGTTCACCATCGAACGCGCCACTAGGGCCTTGTGGGATACTAGACGCCTGTGCGGAAGAACTTGGTGTCTAAATCCTAACATGGTATACTCGATGTACACAATAATGGTGAGACCTATTATCTCGTACGCGGCCATCGTTTGGTGACCGAAATTTTTTAAACGGATAACGGAAACTAAGCTTCAGAAGCTACAAAGAGTTGCCTGTCTAGGTATAGGTGAAAATTCTTAACTCAAGTCCCGAAAGAGACATGTTCTGCGCTATTCCCAACATTATGGGCAGGGAGCACTGTTTCGGAAGGAAATTTGAGGTAGAAATATTGGACCGGTCATACCAGTACTTACATATGGATGCGAGACTTGGGTGCTTAGCAAAAAGCATTCTGACCTCTTAGCCGCGTTTGAGAGAATAGTCTTACGGAGAATTTTTGGCACCGTATGTGAGGAAGGACGATTTCAGGGACTCTATAATGATGAAATCTACTAGCGTTACGGCGATGTCGACATCGTGAAGAGTATTAAGCTCGGTAGGCTCCGGTGAGCAGGACATCAGAACATGACAGCGATGACGGCCAAGCCTACGCTGGAAGGATGGCGTATACCAGGACACCCAGAGTTTAGGGATGCCAAACTGGATGACATCCGCTCTAAATTGGGACCAGTGGAGAGATTTTTTGCGGGAGGCCAGGACTGGACACCGTTTGTAGAGCCAAATGTGATGATGAAACTGTTGCAATGGTGTTCCGGCACTGAACGTTAGAGATCTGGTCTGGTTCACAGATGGATCGAAGATGGAAACTGGAGTTGAAGCTGGTGTCTTTGGACCCAATACCAAAGTCTCAATAATAATAATATTCGGCGCGAAAGACCGGTTCAAAGCCTAGCTTCTTACGACCATTTGTGATGCGCATTTATATTTTTAGACACAAATGGAAGGGACCTACAATTTAAGGCCAGCTCTAAACAGCGAATTGAAAAGCTTTACGTGACAAGTTATTAGTCTCGAAACGTTGGTCAGCCATTCGCGAGAGGTGGGACACCGTGAAAAATACTTTTGGTGTGATTGGAACCACGAAACTCCTGCTCAGTAGCCATGCGCCTTTCCACTGAGCCACGGCGCCCAAAAAAAGTCTCGATACCAATGGGTAAAAGTCCCTTGGTTTTCCAGACGGAACTCCATGCCATTGATATCTGCGTCTGGGTTAACCTTAATAAAGTAATTAAAGGCGGTTGAATATATATCAGCACTTAAAGCGCTATCGTCCAATTTAATGGACTCAATACCTGTCAAAAACTGTTACGATGTCTTGCCAGATACAACACAGAAACCCGGTTGGGTTCCTGATCATCAAAGAATTGCAGGCAACGATTCTGCAGATGAACTAGCAAATGAACTAGCTAGGGCTTTCTCGGAATCTGCGATAATAAGACCTGGAGACTACTGTGGTGTCAACTGGGCTGCCGCCACAGTACTGATAAATGGTTGGGAAAACAAAGTTCGTCTGACCCACTTAGAAAGCGCCTTAGGGCTAAGGCAATCCAAACAAGGGCCGGATTACCTTTTGCTAAGCTGGTCATATTTAAAAAAAGCGAACTCTCTTAAAGGAATTAAAAGTTTCTATATCATCTTCAATTTTGCTCTGCAACCAGAGTACGCTCCTGGTCTACCGTAAATGTTACTGTATACAACACTAACTTCTGAAAGTTAATGCAGTGGCAATCCAAAAGTAATTACCAATAAAATATAATGACAAATGAGCTTCTATTGCCACCCGGTGCAAACCAGCAGAAATATACCAACGAATAAGCAATAAAGCAAATTGATGTTCGCTAAAACAAGTGCCTAGTCTCAAGTACCTTCCCACGTTTAAAAAGACATAAAATGTACTAAAAAAAACATCAATTTCCTCGTATCAAACCATGAACAAATTACGATCGTGTCATATGTTTTTTTGTCATCGAGTGAACAACAACGAATTATGATCGAACATCAAACATCATTCAAAAGCAGTTGTTACCGTCAGTCAGTCATTTAGACGATCGTGAAGACAAGGAAGAGTTTGTGGAATTCGCAGCGCCCACTCACAAATGCACGCACATAAACTGAAATGCAACAGCCCAGCACACTTATTACTTCAGTGCAAGGCAATAATTAGCTACGATCGTTTGTGTTGCCAACAAAAAGTGGGACGAAGTGCACCTTCAATAAATGGAGTCGACGATCACACATCCCATCAGAGTCGAATGTTTTGTAATTCGCTCGAACTTACAAATAATTAGTGACACATTTTACTTGATTATCATTATTTTTATTATTATTACTACTACTACCATATTGCTTTTACGAGTATTTGTTGCTGCTTTGGTAAATTTATTATTTTTGTTTCGAGTGAAGATTGTGGCAAAGTGCGGCCCACGCTTCCAGCTTAGATGTGTGCAGCGACACATGACATGGTTGTCTCATATCGGCGTTTGACTGCAGGAATCTACCATCAAATTTGCATTTTATTTTGAATTGAATAATTGGGTGAAGTGCATTAAAGAGGAATGCATATGGAGGGTTGCTAATCGAAGTAATATGTTTCTGCATTAAGGTTTTTTACAATAAATCAAATCGTTAATGTCATTGAGGTTGCTATTTTCGAAGTATTTTGTCATTTAATTGGATATACCAGATTAGAATTTAATGTTCAAAGCCTTCAAAATATTTGGTTTTTTTAATAAAAGTTTATCAATAGTCAACAAATTCCTTTCATAATATCACAAGATATCTTAGATTTGGTAGAATTTAATAAATGTAACTAAGCCTACAACAATGCAGCAGGGAAAGACCTGCAAACCCGTTCTAGTGCCTTTCACGAAAAGAAGTCTGGTCAATATAGGACCTGTCAATATCAAAGGCACCACTTTAAACTATTCCAGTGAAGCTAAATATCTCGGTGTCATCCTTAATAAATAGCTGAACTGGAACTCTAATATCAAGTTCGCCATCGAAAGGGCCACTGTGGCCAAGTGGGCCAGTAAGCGCCTTTACAGCAGAACTTTGGGTTTTAAATCAAAAATAATACACTGGATGTATAAATGATAGTGAGACCCATTAACACATAAGCGTACATAGTTTGGTGGCCAAAGTTAATTGAACAAACAACGGCAACTAAGCTTCAAAAGCTACGGATGCCATGCACAGTCGCAGCATTAGAAGCTGTCGTTTGACTTTCTTCCTTACAAATTTTCATCATAAAGGCGGCCGCTATATGCGCTATTAAGCTTCTGCTAGAATACAAATACAAACCAGGTGACCATGTGGGACACCTACAAGTAATTGACTAAATTCCCGAAAGAGACATTTTTTGCACTATCCCTGACATCATGGTCAGAAAGCACTGTTTCGGCAGGTTATTTGAGGTAGAAATATTAGACGGTACCATCTGGCCGAATGGTGTTCCAGCAGTGGACGCTAAAAGTCTGGTCTGGTACACAGATGGATCGAAGATAGAATTTGGAGTCGGAGCTTGTGTTTTTGATCCCAACACCAAAGTCTCGATATCAATGATAAAAACTTTCCCGTTTTCTAACGGAACTCCGTACCATTGAGGTCTACGCTGTGATTAACCTTAGTAAGGGTACTATCGGTCCTGCCATTTATATCTATTCAGATAGTCATGCAGCACTGACAGCCTTATCGTCCAACATAATGGACTCTAAATCAGTTTAATGCTGCTACGATGCACTGTAATACCTAGCAAGACATAGCAGGGTGAGGTTCACATGGGACCCTGGTAACCAAGGAATTGCAGGCAACGAACATGCAGATGAACTAGGCCCGGCACCCTACTGTGTTTTCAACTGGGCCGCCACCACAGCTACCATTACATCTATCTTAGGAAGTACTAACCAATTCTGAGATTCCTTCTATAGCCGCTCAATAATTATGTGGAATGAATTGCCCGACTCTGTGTTTCCGCACTCGTATGATCTATAGTCATTCAAGACACATTCCAGACAGATTAGCCGCGTGGCTGCTTATTGGTCAATGGCCTGTGTTAATAGCCACAACCCTGGCAATATCTTTCCTTGATCTGGAGATCAACTTTATTATTTGCTGGTATAGAAAAAGAGAACTAATTTCTGGACGGAGATCATTGGGGAATTGACTCTCTTCAAAGAGTCAATGTGACCACCTTCTTTGCCTATACGTCCGCTTTCTCATTATCATCAACGTTTCTATGCTCTGGCATCCATGCAGGATTATGTCGATGAGTTTGCTTAATGCTGCTACGATGCAGCTTGGCACTGCATTATAAGTAATGAATTAATAATAATAATAATATTCGGCGCGTCAGACCATTTCGGTCGAAGGCCTAGCTTCTCGCGACCATTTGTGTTTATCTGTCGCTTAAATAACTTTGATTGTTGATAAGCTGTCTTTGTATTAGCCAGCCCTACCTATACTTTGTACAAGGGTACAAGTTTCATGCCTTCGTCCTGCCTGTAAGATGCTAAAAAATTCGAGTAGATTGCAGGATTTAGTTTTAGATTTGAGTTTCTCGGAAAAGACACCAGAACCGACTTCACCCGCATCTTGAAACCGATAGTCTATAGTATAAAGTAACATCAACTAGTCTCTTTAAATCCCCTTCAAATGTTGGCAATAATAATTTCGGATTGTCACAGTTTTACTGATATTTCCACCAACTGTCTTTAAGCGAAATAACTAGTTTTCTATCTACCAATGTCACCTCTTTGATCATATCGGTACAAATTGTAATCAGTTTACTTCCAAACTATTTTCCAATGTGCTATCAAGCTTGAAAATTAATTCTTTAGCCGCAATACTTGGAAGTGTAATAAGCCTTACTTAACTCTGCATTTCAACAGCACACCAACTTAAACATATTTATGATCAGACAGACAGCTGCTCCTTTTTCCAACTTTAATGCACACTCTGCGTCAAATTGAAGTGCGTATATGTAATATATTTAAAAAAACATCACAAAATAAAGTAGGCATTAAAGCAAAAATATACACTTCAGAACCACTGGGGAGACAAAAAGACTGTTAATCTATGCGTCTGTTTTTAGTAAGATCGTCTTTCTAGTAATCAGAATAACTTCATTTTTGTTGAGCAGTTTCCTCAGTCACCCGCAATTTGACAATAACTTTTTAATTCCTCGAATTCGGCACATTATATTGTCATTAACTAATAAGTATGACCAGTTAATAGCAACACATACACACCGCACAAATAACTCGATTGCAATTACCGTCATAATAATTGCTCAATCTGAATCTGTTAAAAAGTGACAGTGCACATTGCACATCACACAAGCGAGCAAGGAAATGTACTTTCAAGCCTCAACATTGCATTCATTAATCTCAAAAAAATTACAAATATTTCCATACATACTCCCATACTGCATGTTGGCTTACACAAACAATAAATAAGTCATTATTAATCTTCTTTAGTTGTCATATCACGTCGACAGTAACTCGCCACCGGGTGAAAGTATTCATGAGTCGTCCATTGGACATGTTTTGATATAATTTTGACAAAACTGTGTGTGGCAGACCGCTACTTAAAAAGCGTATGGTAGCGCGATGAATCTGCATAACATAACACTGGCGACCAGTATGTGGTCGGCCGGTAGAGTACATACCGATACAGTGAACTTACAAGCATAAGCAGTTTACTCTATTTGCTCTGTGCACTTCTACGCATGTGTGAAGTTAAGCTTATGGAACGACTGCGAACGGCACCAGACACTCCTACTTCTTAAATTCAATATCTTGCTTCTGTCACAAAATAAAACTGAAAATCTTGTTAGTTAGTTGGTGTGGTGCGGTGGTGGTGTCATACTTAGTTTAATCTGAAATTTAAAATGACAAATTGGCAAGTTAACATAATGATATTTCGGCCTTTGTGATTATCTCCAAGTATTATATATGAGACAGGTTTTGCTGTCCATCAGCGAAATTGAAAATATGCCAAAGATATGATCAACAGAAGCATACCAATTTTAAAAATCGCATGCACTTCCCACACCATTATGATTGTAAGTTTTGCACTTCTTCAGCAATAAAATTATCTTCCCTCAAATTATCAAATAAAAAATCGAATATAAAGCCTTTTATCAAATACATTTTAATTAAATGATGTTGCATAGTGAGCATAATTCGCGTGTGCGCCTGCTATTATTGCACACATTACTTGGCGATGTGTTTCAAAGTAAATAATTTGCGAAGAAACAAAACCATACATACTCGCTGTACTCTCAGACTCATAGATACATTTTCACGTTTTATTGCAACAGAAAATTTACTGCTAAGATATTTCCAAACCACTATCGTGCAGCAGAAAAAATGTGCAGACCTGGTGAAATGCTGCTGGTATGCGGGTAATTACAGTAGAATCACACATACTGAAGAAACTTACGCATTGATGTTACGCAGCGTTCAATGGTTGGCTGATGAACGAGATCTCGTCTATAACTCATTTGTTATGGGGGTATAAGAAATATGCCTTACATGAGAGACTGAAAGATAATCCAGGTCACACACTGTAATTACCTGTAAGTTCAATAGCCAATTTATTTAAAGAGAGAATCTCGTTAGAGTCCAACGAAGGCTTTTTCTGTATATCTTGCAGGTAATATAAAAAATACGCCTATAACATATAACCTTTGCACAGAAGATTTTCAATACAATAAACATCAAGAACACAGCTATACTATGCCATGGTATAATCCTAGTTGTTTTGCCTGGCTGCCCAAAGCCTATTAAAACTTCACGTAAATTAACTTCACAATACTATAGCGGTCACATCTAGTCCTGAGGATCCGGGACATAGTATCTTTATTTTAAATTAGTTTTTAATAGCCATGTAGTCCTTTTTCTACATCAATCATTTCAGTTGGCATAGTCTTAAACTTAAATTCTCGACTATTATTTTTTATTGTTTAGTCTATGGTAGTTAATTTTAAGCCTTAGGGATAAAATTTATGTCAACATAAATGTGGAGTTCTTTTTGGCCAAAGTTGTTAATGGCTAGCCGCATATCGAGCGCAGCACAACACAGGGCTGTAGGACTTATAGTGTTTTACTTGAATGACAGACATTCACATTTTGCCACAAGTAAGGTGTGTTATAAAAATCTCGGCTACGCCATGCGCTGCCAGACTGCGCTTATTATGCGGCTATTCAAAGGTTGTCCGATATTAGTTGCTATACTCGCAAATACAATTTTATAACCATCGATCGGTGTTATTCTAAGGAAATGGTAAGCGACTTTTTCATTTTGGAACTATGATGCTTTTAACCTTTTCAAAGGTGTTGCTCAAGTGGTTATTGTGAATGTCTATAGCTAAAGTAGGTAATGTTGATAAAGAGGTTCTTACAAATAATGCTACATAATATTTGTAAGTTCTCAAAACTAACCAATTATCATCATTATATTTGGCTAAGCAACCGTTCGTTCGAGATCGTTCCTGGCCTCCCACAAAAAATCTCTCGGTACAGATTTCGAGCCGAAATCATCCAGTTTTGCGTCCCGGTCTACGCTATGTCATGTCATGTCTACCTCGATGTCATGTCTCATAATTCCTATTGCAAAGAACCTTCCTAGTAAGAGCTCACGCGAACAAAGTGTGCTTGTTTCTCTTAACGATGTCAACATTTCGGTAATGCTCGTAGATCTTATTATCAAACAGTTAATTTTTGGCTGATACAATTGACCCGAGATAGATAGAGGATTGCACTTCTTAGAAATCGCACAACACTATCTAAATTAAGGGACCAGTGTTGGATTTTCTGGATTTTCTGTGCAACCACAGACATTACCTTCTCCACGGTCAACCCATATCCAGCGTGCAATCATTTCGTGACCTCGGCATATTGTGCGTCTCCGAACTGAACTTCTGTTCTCATATTGACGAAATAATACTTAAAGCCAACTCATCTCTTGACTTTGTTAAACGGTGGTCCAAAGATATCTCCAACCAATCAATCTACATCACTTTTGTCAGTCACATCCTCGAGTATGCTAGTCAAGCATGGTTCCCATATAATCAAGTTCATATGTTCAGAGTCGAGGGAATGCAACGTCATTCTCCCCGATTTGTTCCACGAGGTATACCTTGGGACAATCAGCTTATACTGCCTTCCTACCAATACCGCTTCAACCTCATAAGCTTGAAAACCCTCGACGAATGCAGAAACATAGCTATGTCAGCTATCTTTTCATACATCGTCTCCTTTTAGGATCCTTCGATTGCGCGTCTCTATGCAACTCGATTTTCCTTAACATCACTAGCACTCGTAAGCTACTATGCGTGCCTCTGTTCTATCTACCGACACACTGCACCATATACGGCTCTAACGAACCAATCTCCCGTATGCTGCGAAAGGTTAACTTTAATCGTTTTCGATTTCAACCGCAGCACTGCCTTAAACTTCATATCCTCCGCCATTCCACCATGCTTTATATGTTCGATTTAAGTCTAACTCTTAAATCTTAGATTTAAGTTTTCAATGATGTTAGCTTTTAGTTTTAGCTTGTAATAAGCGGATAAATTGTGGCTATATTGCCCCCATCCCCAAGAAAGCCGTCGAGTTGGCCGTCCTAGCAAGACATGGAAAAGGCCAATAGAAGAGGAAGCAAGATCCCAGGGGACCGAGTAGCGTCTCTTGAAACCTCAGGCGTTAAATCGAGTTCGTTGGCGGGTCTTTGTAGAAGCCCTATGCTCCCCTGCGGAGTAAAGGAAAGAAAGAAAGAATATTGCACCCACCAAAATTAAATCAAAACTAAATTATAGTGAATTGCTCCTCACGCAACTACAACAGTGTTTCGGATTACTTTTGCAACTACCAAATTCTTTCCAGCTGCCATCTCTTCGACTTCTCGTGAAAGCTAAAACTGCCAGTGTATTGCCTGAATACTGGCTGCTGACCTATTTGAGCATTGAGTTACCTTTCGCTTGATTCAAATTATGTTTCATCGTCTGGGAATCCTCTATAGGTTAATGTTTCATCATCATCATACAACCAGGGTCCAGGACCGGACCTTCCACAAAAAGTCCCAATTTTGAGCGGATGTCATCCAGGTTTGCAACCCTCAACTCTGGACGTCCTGGTCTATGCCATCCTTCCAGCGTAGGCTTGGTCGGTCCTGGCCTCCCGCAAAAAGTCTTTCCACCATTCCCGATTGTGAGCGTAGGCTTGGCCAGCCTCGCTGTCCTGTTCCATAAATCCTACCGCAAAGGAATTTCCAAGCAGGATCCTCTTCGCTCATGCGAGCTAGGTGTTCTACTCCGGAGCCTACCGAGCTTAATTCTCTTCACGATGTCGACATCGAGGTAACGCTCGTAGGTCCCATCATTATAGAGTCTTCCTCACATACGGGGCCAACAATTCTCCGTAAGCCTTTTCTCTCGAATGCGGCTAAGAGGTCAGAATGCTTTTTGCTAAGCACCCAAGTCTCGGATCCATGTATAAGTACTGGTATGACGATAGACTTATATACAAGCAGCTTGGATGTTATGGTTAAGTTCCTGGATTTGAAGAGTCTTAACATATTATTATAGGCTATGTTCGCTTTAAGCAACCGTGCGCGTATTTCTGGTTACATGCTGTTATCGGCTGCTGCAGTTGACCCGAGATAGTTAAAAGATTGCAATATTTCAAGTTCGCGCTCCACTTTTTTAATTGCGGGACCAATGACAGATCTTCTGATGATCGCAGACGTGGCCAACATCTACTTTGTTTTGCTCTCATTTATGTGCAGCCCAACATTTCATGCCGTTCGGTCGATCTGGATAAAAGCTTACTTTACAGCTCTTGGGTTTCTACCAACGATGTCAAAATCAATAGGCTTATGCTTATGAAGCTTATATTTTTCAGAGTTCCGCTAAATTTTTGTGGTTTACCTTTGTTGTGATAAAGTACAAAAACCATGCTTACCATTGCTGTAGGATAATCGAGAATGTAATTTTATTCTTGTAAGTTGTACGTTGCTGAAAATCATTCAATCAATCAAAGTCAGTCGTTTTTTCAGTTAGAACACATTCAAAATATATTTTTTGTTCTTGTAGTCTCACTAGGGGTCAATTTGTTTGCACTTCTTCATGTAAATTTCGTGCAACTAAATAATATAACCAAATAAAATCAATTAATTCGTTATTCTCAATATCTTTCACAGAATGTATTTTTCAGAAAGTGTTATTCTGCAAAAGCTGCACCGCCGTAAATGAGAAAGAAACTGTCATCCGAACTCTGGGCAAACCATTTTTTGCCAACCTAAAGAAGCTTTCGGAGTACAGTTTTATCGAAATGATCACGTACTTGAACGATACGGGCTAGATATAAAACCATTCAAATACCCTTTTATAGGTCTCTCGAGGTCTGTGGAAACAAAATGGCGCACTAAAGCGTTGATTAAATTTCTCGTAAGTGCAGCGGGTACCGCGCCACTCTACTGACCTACCTAGCTTCCTTATTCTCTTATCAGTTTCTCAGATATATACATATGCATTGAACCAATTAATCTGATTGGTAAAAAGAGTGAGCGTGTAGTTTTCAAAAAGATTGCTGGTCCTTAGTAAAATAACTGTTTTGTGTGCCAAGTTGATGTAACTCTAAACATACGTCTTTTTAAGGGTTTATAAAAATTGATCTCAGAATTGCAACGTGTGGTGTAACCTTTACAAAACCTATACGATAAACGGCCTTTATCAATGTCGGTGCAGTGGTTAGAACCATTGACTCCCAGTCTTATAACACCGGGTTCGATTCCCGCTGCGTCGAAAACTGTTCTCATATCATAGATAACCTAGATTACAACAAGACTTAATACGATGCTATACATGTGATATATACAGTTTCCGTATTTTTTTTTTTTTTTTTTTTATATGATCAACTTATTGCCAAGGGAGATCTCCCTGAATGACTTGCGCCACGGCAATAAGCTGGGCTAAGCCCTTTATTAATATTCAGAAATCGAAGGAATGTAATTTACAATATATCACATTCCTCACGCCGGTTTCAATTTATTTTCTTAGAATTCTCTCTGATTCATTGAAAAAGCAAAACGGAAAAAGATTCCGAAACTAAATACGACGCGAGTCCAATGCTTTAATCCATGGATCATGGTCAGGGAAAACTACAAAAAACCCTGACAAAGAAATTATTACAAATAATTACTAAATTTTCAAACTTCAAATTTCATGGATCCTATCTAGACTGTAGTAAAAATCTGTTCTTCTGCAACTCGACGTCTTTCTTAAAGGCCAACAACTCAACAGTGAACTGTGCCGGATACGTCTGTGGTACCAGGCAAACTTCCAATTTAGGTTTTTGATTAAAATTTGCCATTTGGTTTTTTCGGTTTTAATTTTTTGTATTCACATGCGCTTGATTGAGTTGATGTATAAAGTAATCAAGATGAAGAGCCAGCAATGTGTGATTATGAGCAGAATATTCTAGTGCTCGGATGAGAACTCAACAATTTATGAGTGCAAATCTCTTGAAGCGAGCGCTAGTTAAAATAAAAATAGAATAAAGAAAACCAATAAGATTTTATATTCACTGACAATTGATAAATTGAGAATAAATTAGAAGAACCAATTACTTTCAGTACATATAAACCATCACATTGTCCATTTTCTACCAACCGTGTAGCGCTTGTGATATGTTTTCCAGTTTTAATGACCCATTGTAAGCGTGTACGATTTGTATTAAAAATTACAAAAGCCAGCAAGCACATTTGAATAGCAACACCCACCGGTTGACATATTATTATCGTGTGCACGACAACAACAGCAACAACTGCAACTCACTTATAACCGAGCCTAAGTAAAAGTGCTCTCGATATCTGCGCCAAAGAAAAAGTATCGAATATCTAGCAACGAGCAACGTCTACGTACCTGATGTCTACATCATCCCCACTACCTAAAGAGATAGTAATTATTTCAAGCTGAATAGCCCCTGGTACTTGCCGTCTAATGGTTATTATCACATAGTATATTGAAGCATAACTTGAATTGCAGTACGAGTAAATATAGGTAAAATAGTGCACTAAACTTGTCTCATCCAGTCGAGACACCGCCATGTACTCGTAAACCAATGAAGCATATGGCTCACTGATATTTCCGGCAAAGCCGATTATTGGTGTCCTGATTTTACTGATCATGTGGTCAAAATTTTGTAAATGTTGTGATGATGTTTTTTACACTTCTTCGTCCTGGTGGCGTCAGCTAAGTGAAAGGAAATTATCAATAACTGCCTTAGTTGTTGCGGCTAGAGGACTCCAACGGTTCACTCTGGTATTAATTTATTAACAATAATTATAAAACAACAAGCTGCTGCTTGTATAGTTGTGGTTGTGGTCCAATAAAGAGATAGCAAGTGAATGTAGGAAGATATTTAAGGGGTGTTTAGTTGGTTTCCTTAGTGTAGAGTGTAGAGTATCGTTGTGCTCGCCTAGTACTAGTGCCAAAGATAGTTACTTGCAAAATTATCGATCTATTCATAACTGTATAATCACTTTACTACATAGCCGACAACATTGTCTCCTGTGCTTGAAGACTTTGACGCTGCCAACGACAATTATGCTTTCTCTTTTGTTTTTTTTTGTTATATTTTTGTTAAAAAGTAGATTTAAGTAGTTTTAAGTAAAAAAACATATTAAATTTTAGTTTTAATATAAGGTTTTACCTAAATAAAATGAACTAAATTAATATATATAATATAATAAGAATAGATCTAGGGATTTATATAAGTATACTAATATAGCTTGTTAGTTTCTTAAGATATAAATATGAAAAAACTTAGTTTTTCAGGTACATACATTTATGTATACATTGACACATCCCACACGCATTACACGCATCGCAACGCGCCTCACACGTCACACGGTTTCAAAATTTCAGATCTATAGGATGTGTGAAAAAAGGACCGCAAAAAAGTCTAAAAAATGGAGCTTATTTTAAAGATTAACCCACATTCCACGCATTACACGCAGCACAAGTGACTCGAGACAAGCGTCTCACGTGAGATTTCAAAATTGGCGTATAACACTGAGCTGCTTACAAAATATTAGATCTCCATATCGTGTTAAAGGTGGTCAAATAGGACCTCAAATAAAACGACACGATATGGGCCTATTTCAAAGATTATCCTATTTTCCACACATCACACGTGACTTGCGACACGATTCACACGCCGGATCTAAAAATCCCCAGAAGAAACTAAGCTAGTTACGAAATTTTAATTTTCTATGACGTTTGAAAGGTGGTTAAAAATGGTGGAGCCTATTCCTAAGATTAGCTCACTGTCCACGCATCACACGCTCCACATGCGCTTCAAATACCAATTGAACTCCTGCGACAAAACGCAGTACTATTTATACTCATTGAAAAGTTTCCATAAACTTCCAATCTTATATACAGGAATATCGAGAAAAGACCAGAACATTGTGGCAACTTATCTAACCATACTCATATTTGATGAGTCATCCTCCAAAAATAAACTCCATGTGCACACTTCAATGTACCTAACAAACCGGTTTGAATACCTATTTGACAGCACCAGTAAATAATATGGTGTAATCTGCCAACTACTGCTACTAAATCCCTAAAAGTTTGCAATTTCTTACTTCCAATTGCTCGTATTCCCTTATCGATCGGGGAGCGCCTAGTTCCATTTATACACCCATGGCGACATCTACTAGTAACTACTTTTCGTAACAGTATATTATTGGCAGGTGTGTAAAGGTTTCCCCCTCTCTGGGAAAAATAAAATATTAATATTAGCTACATATAGAAGCTACTTTTTATGAAAATTTTAATATATATTATTGGCAGGTCTTCCGCCAACTGTCATATGCTATAGTACACCGTCTCACTTCATGGCGTGGGGATATGAAAAATGTTTATATCTGGCACATTTACAAACCTATTTTTATGAAATGTTCAATATATATTATTGACAGGTGGGGGAGTTTATAGGCTATGCAACACCCCCACCCCGCGACGGTAATAAGTTGTCAGAGGTTGATGTGTTCGTGTAACGTAGCGCCCGGAACAGCTAGTAATTGATAATAAAAAAAAAAGATATAAGTAAAAATGTTTGATAATTAAAGGTAAAACAGTTAATGTCGATGAAGTTTTGAAGCTATAGCTTCTAAGTTTTAAAAATTAATTTTTTGGTTAATGGTTGAAGAAAAGAACAACTAATAGCTCTTTTGATTAGCAGGGTAGAGTTAAATTTTCTCTCTCGTGATTTTGGTTTGGCGTTCTATTTGCAAACTGTACCCGGGGTACGGTTTGTTTTTGCGTTTTATTTGCAAGGTTTTGTAACCGAAACTGTAACTTTGCTACCCGTCGGCAATCGACGGGTAAGGTTTCGTTTGGCGTTCTATTTGCAAAGCATTCACCACGATAACCACGAAACCCCTGTCACTTTCATAGCTGATCCGTGGGTATGGTTTGGGGTATGGTTTCGTTTATGGTTTTAGCAAATCGAAATCAAAAGTCTATATGTATCCTATGCCTAGATTCTAGATTCATTATATTCTTAAATTTTATTTCATTTCTTTTAATCATTGCCTTACTTTCAACTGGGGAAAATTCCGCAACAGCTGATCTTAAAATCAAAGTCATAAGTGGCATGCAATAAGTCACTACTAAAGCAACAATGAATACGATTTTTCATTAACCCACAGGAAGGCCAATGTCCGTAAAAAACATAACCAAGGAAAAAACAATCAAAACAACATCGACCATAAATTCGTCTCCTCCATTGGAATTGAAAGTTTGTTGCTGATCTGTAGCTGAAAAGAAGATGAAATTACTGTCTTTGAAGTCCATTACCATCGATCTGGCAAACGCTGCTTGACTTATTAGTGATCCTCTGCTGCTCTCCGTATAATTTGTTTACCGAAACAAATAGACAGCAAAACTATTAGCATCGCCGGCCGTCAGTATCGTCTTCTTTGGTTTGGTCAGTTCATCAAGTGGAACGACATCAGACATCATGCAATCGGTTGTATTTTCCATGGACGCCTTGACCTGTTGCTGATGATGCTGTTCCGCTACTGTTTCATAGATAAACGGCGCGCACGCCACAGTGACGGGTTGTCTGTTTGTGGTTGTGCTTCCTTTGTTTGATCTGACGCTAAAATATCATTTGCATTGTACTCACTTAATGTTGGGTTCCAAAAATATACGACGATAGGCGTTTGTGTGATTTTCTTGATTTGTTTGCCAAACAATAACATTTGGCCAAAAACTGAGTACACGCATCGGTACAGCCGTGTTAATTGTTACTAATTTCTTATTTGACTTCTGAATTATGTACTTTGTTTGATGAAAATTTTATCGCGTTATTCACTGGAAAGAGTATAAGATTGAAAATCTTTGACTCTAGGAAGTGTAAGACTTTGTGCATACAACTCAAGTGATAGACAGTCGGCATAATAATAACAATGAGATAATGGCAATAATTATAACTAATTGTATGTATGAACATTTTGCCTTTTTTCAAAGTAGCCGACAGTTTGCATTTAACAGAAAAATGGTGCACTTATGGTGAAAGTGCCTATTATTTTCGCTGCTACAATGAATTTGACTTTGAGTTTACCGATGTCTTTGCAAACAGCGACTTAAGGTTGAATAATTATACCGTATAAAGTAATCTCGAGATTTGGCGGCTCCACATTGGTACAAAATTATAAATTACTATTACTCTTGCGAACAATATAATCGGCAATATCCACGACAAGGAAACGGAACATTTTTAATGTGATACAAGGTGCAGCAGGATTGCTTTTATTTTCCTTGCAAATACAATTTAATGTACACATTGACGAGTTCAGTCGACAGACAGATTTTATGTAATCGCAGTCGTAATGATTCCTATTATTTACAAAATGCAAATGGATTTTTGTATCAGGACTTTGACATGGAGGCAATGAATGTTATTGTCTAAGAAGAGGTGATTTTTATTGTATGCTTTTCTTCTAGAAGTTATATAAGCACTGCTGAAAAAATAATGGGTCGTATGGAAAATGATAAGCAATGTCTCAGATTCTCAGCTAACAAGCTTCAACCCACATAGTGTAATCGATAAACCAAAAACCAGTTGCGGCCACCAGCATTTATTTTAAATGCCTTCCATAGACATGTCATATTTTGTTCTTCGTTATTTCTAATTATCCATCCTACATTTATCAATGATAAAATATTGCGTTGTTAATAATTGCAGGTTAAGTAATTGGCGACCTATGTGCCAATGCAGTTTTTAAAAACATTGAAAAAACACCGTTACTCAATGTTAAAGCTAGATCTCCATAATAACTCCCAAACAAATTAAATGGCAAGTTTTCATAGACCATCTCAAACACAATCTTTCCGGTATACGTACTTCCATTAGCTCGACTGCCGATCTAGACAGATCGGTGAGCGAACTTAACGAGGCAATAGTAATTGACTACAAGCTCCAATTTAGTTCGTATCGGAGGCTTCAGGAATGTTCCCTTGTGGAACCACTATAAGGCCAAGCGAAGGGAAGACCGAAAACGAAAGGAACAAAAACCTGGACGGCCTACAGAACTTCCCTAATTAGTTAAACGCTGCACTAAGATCCAGCAAAAGAAATAGCTGTAGAGAATTTTGTGAAAGCATTAACAAACTGCCAACAGCATTGCATTGACGAACTACACAAAGCGCTCTCCATTGACCACAAAAAACTACTTAGGTCAGTCAAGAAACCGAACGGTAAACTGACAACCTCAAACCAAGAAACTTTTGACTGGTTAGTAAAAAGTCACTTTTCTATTTGTTAAACGGCAATCAAGAAGAAAACTAGGACATCAACATGTACCCATACCTTATCTCAAACGAGGCCTACAGACGGTCAGCCAGTATCTTCTCCTCCGAAGGAATCTGGGCTTGCGTATAAAACTAATAAGCCTCCACGTGTGGACGGGGTGTATCCATCTTCCTACAACGTGGGATATAAATAATAGAACGGCACCGAAAAACTCTGCAAATTCCAAGGTGCTGGAGAGATGTGCCAGTAATCTTCCTATGAACCGGCCCATCAGCCCTACAATATTTATACTAAATCCGACTAAACCCATTAAACCCCACTCACCACAAATACCGGACTAACAAATCAACAAAGAACAGCATTACATAAGCTGACACCAAAAGTGTTTTTCACGGTGTCTCACCTCTCGCGAATGGGTGGCAAACGTTCCGAGAGTAATAACTTGTCACGGAAAGCTTCTCAATTTGCCGTTCGGATCCGGCATAAAATTGTAGGTTCCCTCCATTTGTGTGCAAAAATACATATGCTCAACACAAATGGTTGCGAGAAGCAAGGCCTTGGACCACAATGGTCTGTTGCATCCTAATATATTTTCGGCGCAACAGAGGAGGATGGGTCATGAGAATGGTGAAAACAGGCCTAGTTCGATAACGAAATCATTACAATATCGACAACCAGGGGCTGCCCACAAGGTGGGTTCTTATCACCCCTATTATGGCTGCTAGTGATGGATCAGCTACTCGCCAGGTTCAAGAAAAATATTGATGCACAGAGGTCGATTTAAATGTCAAATTAATCTGCACCTTATATTAACGAAGAAGAAAAGAATAACGCTTCCTGCATTTAGGGTTCCAAGGCAAAACCCTTCAATTAGCAACGGAAGCCAAATATCTAGGGGCTAATTTTGATCTAAAACTCACATGGAACTACCACATTTCTTATATATCTAACAGAGCTTACTTCCCCTGCCTATGCACTATGTTCACTAAAACATAAGCAATAAACCCGCAAACTACTTTTAAGCAGTATTTTACCCCAAATCACATACGCGGCCCTTGTTTGATGGCTAAAAACAAAGCAATCAAAAGCGCGCTTAAGACTAACCAAAATCCAAAGACTAATCTGTCTAAGTACAAAAGGCGCTGTTAATACTAGCACAACAGCACCCTAGAAGAGCTCCTAAGACTTCCAACCCTGCACTAACAAATAACAACTGCCCATGAAAATTATAATTTGTCTAGCAAATTCACTAATCAAAGATACATATGTGTATAAAATTTGAAGAAATTCAGGTACTTTATTTTATAAAACTTGTATGAGTGCCCCTAGACCTCAGGGCCTGATCACTTTTAAATTTTTACAAAAAGCGTTGTCAATCGGAGATAACACATGTGTATAAAAAATTTATAACAAAATTCTACCAGCCAGCTAGCCAGCCACGGGCGTTTGAAGCTTATATAGAAAATTTAAAAAGCAAGGCTCTCCAGAGGGCTTTTTTACGTCATTATTTGTTAAGTTTTCCTGGTCGAGGTTTTTTATAGTTTTCCAATCCAGGGGCGGCTACACACGTGAAAAAGGTGATATATTTTAAATTGCATTCCTTCGTTTTTTTTTTTAATAAATGGCATAGTTCACCTTATTTCCGGGGTGCAATAGAGGAAAAACAAGCTATTCGATAAGAATACTAGAACGGAATAAAGTTGAAAATATCATATAGTATCCTTCTACACCATGCACCCATCTGGTACACAGACGGATCAAAATAAACACAGGAACCGGAGCAGGATTCAAACCTTAAACCACATTACGAATACCCCTTCCAAGAGTATCACAGGCAGAAATAATAGCAATAGAAGCCTGCACCATAGAATGCATAAAAAGAAGGTACAGAAGAACCGAGATCTATATTATCTCAGAAAGCCAGGCACCTTCGCTAGCGTTAAAAGTTCCCGTCTTCATTCCAACGTTCAACTTCTTCTGTCACTTGGAATAACTGGCCAAAGCTAACCAAATCACTCTAGTGTAGTTTCCCGATCACGCAGGCATCTCAGGCATCAGAGGCAGCAGACTTCTGTGCAAGAGCGTGCGCAGAAGGAGTCTTTGCTAGCCCCAAGCCTAGTATTACCTATTCAAAAAGCCATCTGAAAAACAACATTAAAGAATGGAAAAACAAAGTTATCGAAGCGGAATGGAAATCATCGACGGGGACGAAACAAACCAAAAAGATTCTTAAATATAACACCAATCATATAGACATAGCACTTAAATTGGACCGCCATGCACTAAGAACTCTGGTTTGGTACATGGTGGGACATGGTCCATTCTATAGCCACCTTTTGAAAATGGGAAAATCCCAGTTAGATAGCTGCCGATTCTGGAATACGCAAAAGAAACATGAGAACATATACTTTTCATATGTAAAGTCCTCGCTTGGAAAAGAATAAAACAATTCAAAGCGCATACAGTTCTCTGGCCGAATGCCAGACCAATCGAATTGGTAGATACTCGTATATTAGCATTCATAAGCAAACAAAGCAATAACATAATGCGGTAAATCATCTGGGATGCACAATAGATCTCAAGGTCGCAGTGCACACGGCATCTAAGACAACTACCAATAAAAGTAGTAAAAATAGATCGTTATGCCATATGCAGTCAATTATGTGAAATATTTTATGATTATTATGATTTGTTCGAAATTATAATACTTCCATTCTTAGTAAAGCATTATTTATCCTAAAGAAGAAATTTAATAACCAATAGCAAGATTGCATTAAAGATAGGCACTATTAAGATTGTTACAATGCTATACTACAAGATGAATACAACAATTGAAAGATGATTATTTTCGGTATGTTCAATGTTGCGACTACGATTGCTGTGTTGCATACCGATTTCAGGAGTAAATTTGCAACGTATTAGATAAAAAATACCACAAAGTAGTCATCTTCATAAATTGATGTTTACCCAAAAGAATCATATTGTATTATTCCCACATCTGCCTATGGAATCAGATTGAAATCTTTTACCGATGAGATTCGAAATCTAATACTATAATAAACTTTTGTCATTTATTGATAAGCCATTGAATAAAGCTCGAACAAGTATTTTAATTTTGGGCCTTTCAGTAGGCAATAATAAAAATCATTGAAGCAAACTTTTTTAAAATTATATTGCGAAGATAATAAGCGAAGACCTACCACTAAGTTCAGAAGTGGGCACCCACTCGAACTTTTATAATAATTCACTACAATTAAAAGGTTATGGTTATTATTACCTATTATTCTGTATAATTTACTTTTTTGTATATTGTAGGACAATTCCCGGTAAGGTCTTAGTATACTTCACTAATTTTCACTTAAAATTCATTGCACAAAAAAAGACTTCATAAGAAAGAATTTACGACATAAGCTGCTGCACCGAATCAAAGTCAGGTGACATAAAATTCTTGAATGCCTATGAATAATTTATTATGTAATGAATAAGCTCCTTTTAACAGAAGGGGCATCTAATTATATTCTCAGCACGCTGCTACAATTACTACAATAAAAAAAAAAACAACATTCATCGAGCAGTTATTTGCCCAGTCCTCGTTCATAAACCATAGCATCGGTAATTACCAAAGCGACCCATGCAGTAAAAAGGAAAATGTTTTCCCATATGAATTATTAATGCGAACTGCAAATTGTATGGAATCTGCAATAAATCTGTTCATAAAAGTAAGCGAAAAAAGTTTGCAGTGAGTTTCTGTGGGAAACTAAATGTGGTGTTGCTGTAAACTGAACCACCATCGCCATCTCCTCTTCATAGGATTAAAGTTTTAATACAAATATTTGTGGCAAGTGAATAGTTTTATTAGAATAAAACGCGATGCTTCATGCTTCGTTTTAAAAATTAAGTACTTATATACTGTAAATGTGAGTTTTCTGCAGTTTTTCTGTATTTTGCTGTTCTATTTTTAAACACAAAACCTATTTTGAAATACTCGTGGTAATTCCATGACATGACAAACTGCCGTCGAACGAATCAACCGTAGCAAAACACACTACAGCAGCACAGCAGAACATAATAGCGGTGACAAACTCTGATCATAGAAGCGAAGTGAATTGGGTAATAAATTGCATAATCCAGTTGTAGTTACAGTTGAAATTTTAGTCAGAGCAACGGTTGCGAAGTTTCACTGTCGCTATGCAGTGTGACCACGCCTGATCTAAAATCGATCATTAACTACAAGAAGTTTACTTGCTGCGAACAGCTTTTTCCATAGACCAACCCAACCGCAGCCTTCAGAGGTAGTAGCTAGTCCACCGTCTGTGCACACATTAAGTCCGATTTTCCAGAGCGAGCAAGTCTCACCATACAGTGGAGTGGTAGTGTTTACTTTCATTTTTCGGTTGACAATTATTCACGACTCTGTGTCGGAGATAATTCTGTGTGGTGCTTTGTTTTCGTTTTATTAGTCGCGGTGTGCATTTACCACCTTTTTTGCTTGCAGCGAATAGAAGGAAAAAATAAATACTTGTCGAATTGGTCAACCAGTTGAGACTTGGGCGAGATAACAGCGACGACGCCAATGGCGATAAAGTCCACCCGTTCTCTGTGCTACATGCCTCGAATTGTTGCTGAGCGTTAGTTAAACGTTTAAGAACGGCTCAACCATCGTGTCAGTATTTAACTTTTTTGTTTGTTTTTCTCTCTCCTTTTTTTTTTTGTTTTTTTACGAAAGGTTTGCAGCGCATGCCATGCCAACCGATCCGATATGCGATAGAAAAATGTAAAATGTTTCTGCAACATAAGTCATATGCTCTGATATCTTACCATGTCGTGTAGTTTTAATGTTTTCATCACTTAACCTATTTCTGGTTATGTGGTATGCGCGCATAATTCATAGTATGTCCAACTTTTTTTCTAGTCCTTAAGAAAACATAGAGCAACAATTTTGTTTTAAGATATTTACCGCTTTTATTTGCTACGTTTTAACATTAATCAATATTTTTTTTGTCTTTTTCTTTGCAGGTAAGATACTCCTCTACGCAAACAGAAGTAGCACTTTTTTGAAGGTAAAATGCGAGCATTGATCGTTCACTTCTACCCGCTTAACTTGTTGAACATTAAGCCCTCTGACTTAAAAAATTTTCTATTTTATGTTGGATGTATCGTATATTTCGATGAGAGTAAGTACTGGTAGACGTAAGGATTACAAAAGCTTTCTGCTTTTATCCCATTAACGAAGGAATAAACAAATCACAATACAAGAAATCTTTTATCCGAATAATGTTCTAAATGAAACTTGTGAATACAATTTTGGCCTTAGATTTATACCACAGCCCATATGGTAGACACTGCGACCTGAAAGATTTATTGTATATTAGGGTTTGTTTATTCTAAAATATAGCCCATTCTTAGTGGCAGATGTTCTCAACTCCGCTGTCGAGCATATTTTCTTGTGAAACCAAAGTAATGCTGGGCATTCACAGAGAATCAGAATCGGATTAGAGTAAAACCTACATTCTGTCTCTGAGCCCACGCCAATATTGGTAAGGTGATATCGCAGGCCACAGCTGCGATAATGATATCCCTATTTAAGTTAAGGATTTCTTTGTAGGAAAAGTGCCTGATTAATTGTTTGGATTGCGTAAGCCCCGGGACGCTTTCCCAGTGGCCCAGACGAAGTTTGTGTTTCCAACAATTTATCAGTGCTCTGACGGCAGCCCAGTTTAAGCCACCAGATTTCATCCTAATTCCATGCATTTTTTGGGGTGCTTGGGACGAAAAAGCGTAACATATCTGTTCAGTGGATAAGAGCATGGCTTCTGAGCAGGAGGTTCGTGGTTCAAATCCCAGTAAGACCAAAAGTATTTTTCACGGTATCCCACCTCTCGCGAAAGTCTGACAAACATCCGAGAGTAATAATTTGCCACGGAAAGCTTCTCAATTCGTCGTTCGGATCCGCCATTAGATTGTAGGTCCCCTCCATTTGTGTGAAAAAATATACATGCACAATACAAATGGTTGCGAGAAGCTAGGCCTTGGACCGCAATGGTCTGTCACGCCGAATATTATTATTATCTGCTAATTTAACCCCGTTTATTACGCAAATGTTCAGTAAGACTGTAACTGTATACATTTAGGAATAATTTTCAAAAATACATACAAAAAATGCATGCATTATAAGTAATAAAAAAATGCCATTTAATCAACATACCAATCTACTTACTGAACTTTTCGCCCACCTGAAAACGCCAACTCAATATCAGCCTTACATCAATGCATTCTGGTCAGAATGTCACCGTGTGGCATTTGAATTTGTCGTTTTTTCGAGTATTACCAATCATTATCTGGTAACCGATCGATTTTTCCCGGTTCGTTTGATTAAAATTTCCATATTGCACAGGCGGCAAACGCAGACACACCTCTATTATATGAAAACTGCAAAGCACTGCTGGTCGCGACCCTTTCAGAGAGAATTGATTGAAGAAATTTTAATTTCAGAAATATCCATCTACTGCCAATCGTATTTGTTCACTTGAGTAGGTACTGCCAACATGAGATTTAAATCTTGTCAGTGCACTGGACGCACACCCCTACTTCAGTTGTTGTGCTCAAATTTTCTATGATTCGAATTCAATTGGGAAAACGTTCAATGAAAATCCAATTCAATGGAAATTCTATAATTATTCAAGAACCCTCAAAGAGGCTTTTCACATTTCGCTGCCAATAAAAACAACAAATATTTGCATAACACAGCGGACGGACTAATGCCCCTTAGAATCGTCATATTGCATAATTTCTATTGACCGGAGTAGTTTTCGCGCCCTGTCGAGCGTTGTCATGTTTGAAAATTCCTTGACTAACAATCCTGTATAGTGTAGTGTAGTGTGTAGTAGTGTGCAATGCTTGTTACCTTCTTGCCCTGTCAATATATTCAAATGGTATTCTGTCGCATTTGTATTCCGCATCAGCCAATACTAACATTGAATGGCTAAAAGCATGCCTTGTTAGCTATTATAGTATTATAGTATAGGCTTTTGTATGAGTGCCATGAAAATGTATGTGCTAGTGGCCGAATGAGTATAGTGCCAATTATAAAAACTCTTTATAATTGTCTAGCACATTTATCAAGGAATTTATAATGATCCTTCAATTGTGGTTGGAATTCGTGGGCTCGAAGTGTAAACAAAGATCAAGAGACAATAACTTAAACGTGAACAGCCAACCGTGTAAGTGGTAATTGCTAAAGTGAAATGCAATGCAAAGCGATGCCTTTGTCATTTCCTGTGTTTTCCTTGTACCACAAAAAAAAAACAGAATGTTATAAAATCAAATTAAATCCTTATTTAAATAATAATAATAATAATATTTACAATATTGTGCGTGTTCTATTTTTGCACACAAATCAAAGGGATCTAAAGACGTATCCGATAGGTGTGAAAAAGATTTTTGGTATTTTTCTGGGATTCGAACTTGAAATCTTCTTTTTAAAAGTCCAACGCACTTAGCACTAGGCGCCCATATGTAATAGAACGAGTCATAGAAATGGCAGAAAATAACAACTTGGTCGTTGAGAGTACAAGGTTTGCACGTGGGGCTGAGATATTCGAGAGGAAATTCTTAATTAAAATTGTTGGCCCAGCATGTTAGGAAGGACGAAATTTTACAATGATATTTTTTATCACGCGTAAACGGGTTTGCAGCTCGACTATATGCTTGGTACAGTATGGGAGACGGGGAGAAGGAGTAGAAAACAGGAGTTGCCTATGAACGTGTTTTTTGTATGCCTATTAAGGTCCATAGGGAAAAACAGAGAAGAACGAATTTCTAAACTTTAATGTACGTCCAAAAACGGTCTTGATATTTGGAAAAAAGTCACAAAGTACGAGAACTGGATCGTAAGATTTTAAACTTACCTGGCTTATGCTTTAAATTCGGAGCGAGCATAGACCTCAATTAACACTAGTACGGTCTTTTACTATTGGCGAGACTTAGACTAGCCGCCTACTGAGCGCAGCCAAGTACAGAGCAACCATGATGAGCACATAGAGCAACACCAGTATTTCAGTTGAACTCAAGAAGAGGTGGCATGCAACCAAAGGCTATTCCTTTTGAGTTGATAAAATCAGCGCTCGTTATCATGATGTCAACACAGTAAAGAGAATTAAACTAGCGGTAGGCTGGACACCTAGCTCACATAAGCGAAGATGATCCTGCTCAGAAAGTCCTTTGCATGACACGACAGCGAATTAGGTTGAACTTACGCTGCAGGTATGGCGTACACCAGGTCGCCCAAAGTTTAGGGATGTCAATCTGGATGACCTCAGTTCGAAATCGGGACCCCGGCTGTAGAGCCAGTTATGATGATGATTATGATTTTTATTAAAGTTACACAGATAACCAAGAGTTCGTATCATCTATCTAATGAAGTAAATGGTGTTTTTTAAGAGGTTCACACCTCTAAGTTGGCAACATTGTTTTGTTTCAGAACTGATTTGACATCTTTGTCATTACTTGTATTTGCCATTTTTTAATGAATGGACTCACGTCCGAGCAACGCTTGGAAGGTGTTGGAATTTTTTATCAATATTAATGGTTCTGTTCTCCAAACCCATCGTGCATTGCATCCATTTTACGGTCGTCATAATCGTCCATCAGAGCAGATAATTAGGTTAACTATAGATCTTTTTCGCACCACGTATATTCTAAATGGTAAGACGTCGGACAGTGCGTACCGAACATTGTACAGCGTAGCATTGAGGAAGACTCAAATCAATCAATTCGACGTTGTTCCCAGCATCTGGAGATGTGTCCATCCACTTTATGAAAGATTTTATCTAAGGAACTTGGCTATCATGCAAAATTCAACCTGTGCAGGGCTGAAACACAGATTGATATTGATGTTGATTTTCCAAACAAAATTTTGTTCACCGTTGAAGCTCACTTTTGGTTGAATTGAATAAACAGAATTGTCAGATTTGGAGTGAAGATAATCCACAAGCATTTGCCGAAACATCATAAAATCCAGAAAAAAACACTGTTTGGTGGGCTTTATGGGCTGACGGAATCATTGGTCCATATGTCTTAAAAAAAACGATGATGGGCGGAATTTTAGAGTCAACGGTGAACTGTATAAAGACATGATTTCTCACTTTTTTGTACCCCAATTGGCTGGCATAAATCTTGCTGATATGTGGTTCCAACAAGACAGTGCCATATGCCACACAGCGCGGAATATACCTAATGTACTCAAAGAAACATTTGATGAAGGACTAATTTCACGTAATGGTCCTGTTAATTGGCCACCGAGATCGTGCGATATAACTCCATTAGTTTATTTTCTTTGGGGATATGTTAAGTCACTTGTCTACGCCGATATACCAGAGACGATTAAACACTTGGAACATTCGGCGAGTTAAAAGCGAGATTCGGCCGCAATTACTGCGAAAAGTGTGTGAAAATTGAAGATCAAGCGTCATCTATGCGCCCAGCCGTGGCAGCCGAAATCATAATCGAGCATTAATGGCATAAAGTTATCTATTACATAAAGCTAGTTTTACTGATATTCTTTGTTTTATTTTGATTTAAATTTGTGAACCTCTAAAAAAACACCCTTTATAACTATGTATGTCCCGAGTGTTCTAGTTTCTAAACCTCACGATAGTGAGAATTTTCCTCTCTGCCTCCTCTAAGCATATTCTACACTCTGTCTTCAGCTATAGGTTTAGCTCATTGGAAGGGTCTCGTTAACTGTTATCTTTTGGTGACTACCCTAATTCAATCTGATTATATTCCACTAGTAATTGCATATCATTAAAACAGTACCTGATCAGCTTTTATCATACTCTGTATGTACCCAATGGTTTCCGAGGTATCTGACTATAAAATAATGTTACAATTTGTAACTCTTTACAAAACTAATATTGGCGCACATCTCGATGGGATTCACTTTAATTGGGAAGAGAGAAACAATAAGTTTTAATCTTTGATCACAAATCGATGTATTAGAACAGACTTCATAAGTCAAGAGTCGTTGCACGATATTGAACCAACTGCCACCATCCTGAAATTGTCTGCCGAATTAGTTTTATCTGTTCACCTTATAGTTGTATTCTAATAAAAAAAAGGATTTATCAAAATTTACAGCTTCAAATCAAAAGGTTCAACCTCTTCCGATGCTGTGCTATACGACAATACTCAACTACCAAAAATGTTCAGTTTGACATCATTTGCATTTGTAGCGTATGCATGAAATTTTATTTGCTACTAAATCACATCACTCACTGTCTGTGATTTATGACAATTTGTGCTAAAAGCACAGAAAATTATAATGATAAGATCAATCTGTGTGGGAAATGCAGACCAAAATTGGTATACTATATGCAATGCAAGTTTCGCTCTGCTTTTCCCGCTTTTTCTACCTTCTCGAACTTCACTTCACTTACAAGCTCTTGTTTGGCAAGTAATTCCAGGAAATTCAATGCAATTTAAATATAGTTTAGGATTACGTAATTGCAGTAAAAGAATAAACCAATTTCGATCGGCTGCGCTGTTCGTCGCACTGCCAATAAGTAAGCTGAACGACAAACTCCATTTGGAGACTCCACGGCAAGTGCAGTAAAAAAAAAACATAAACACGCACACACACATTCTCACTAGATTCGATTATATTTACAACAAATAAAAAAAATGTAAAACTTTAAAATTAAATTTTTCTCTTATCATCAGTTCGCTAAGGAAATTTAGACCACACGTCTGTCTGTCCGTTCGTCGCTGTCTATTTATTCAATTTTGTTGATTTTTTTTTTTATTACAGATATAAACGCTATTACTGGCCGTTGAAACGGTAGACGCGTCTTATTTCTTCATTGCATGTCAGATATGTGCATTAGCCACAATCGTGTATACGCCGTTTGCAGTTGCAGTAGATGTAAAATACACACACACAACAACAGCTGTTGCCCCGTTTCTGTCACTTAAAGTTGCAGCCGGTTCATTCGCCAAAATCCGAGATGTAAACTAGATTATTATTTTTTTTTTTAAATCTCTACTTTTGCCCTGGTGAACCACCTAACACACTCTGCTACATCTGCAACAAGTGGCAGCCGTCGAACTGGCAAAGTAACTTGCTCAGCTGTTACCAATGTTTTGCCACTTTTTTTACTCAGAGCCGTTTATTTATCCTTTTATCATTTTTACGCCAATTCAAATGTATCCTCATATGCTTACAGCTCGATTTGAATTTTTAAGTTTTTCAGTGAAAGTGTTGCGTAGGGGAATGAGGAAATTACCGTCTGCTTATGTTTTTGTGTGTTTTTTCTGCGCTTCGTCCATTATAATACTAAAGTGTTGATTACAGTAAAAATAAGCTAACAATTAAATAGCGCACGAAATTCTTTGTTAAAACGAAGACAATAATGTGAAGAAGTTACAAATTTCATTTCATTCATTTTTCCAATGAGCTCACAATTCGTGATTACCGCGGCTTATGGAAGAGCTGATCTTTTTTTTTTTGAGGACAACCCTAGCCCAAGTGGCTGTCACTGCAGTCTAAGAAGATCTATTGTAGCAGAGTGCTGATCTTAGGTTTCAATTTTTCGCAAAATACTTGAAATTTGTTGTATAACTTTCCTTAAATCTACTTACATTTTAGCCATGATAATTCACAAATTTGCAGTATGTTGTAAAAGCCTTGTGCATAAAGTAAGAATTTTATGTTTTGAATGGTGGGCAGTTGCCATGCGTGCCAATGCCGTTCCGTATGCAAATTTTATGTGAAGATCAATTTTTACTTCAAAAGTTTAAGAATTCCGAATAGATTTGCTTCATATAGAAGACTTCTTGCAATCTTTTAACTTAACATGCACCTTGATTTTTTGCTTCAACTTCTTTGACGTCCTTTTTAACAAAATTTCGTACATCATAATTAATTAAGAAACTTAACACGAAATCTATTCCTGTTATTTTCTATATTTTTAACTGAAACTCCTCATTTACCTTTTTACGTATTTATACACACAGTTCAAGTCAAATTGTGGCAAAAATAGCAACAAAAGAATTCAAAATCATTACCCAACTTCAGTTTTATAACGTGCGTTGGCCTTGCAAGCTGATTACTGCAATGCTTGGTTAGTTGTCAGTCTCTAAGGCTTAAAGTCTATGCAGCAATTATTACAACAGTAAGCAAACTTTTACTTTGCTCACTGTAAGCTTAGCCAACCGTCAGAATCAATGAGAAAATAATGAAAAGGGTTTCCAGTTTTCACTTTTCATATTATGTGTGCAACTGCAGTTGCCGTCAGGCTGGCGGGCGCTTGAAAACTATAACAACAAATTGTTTTGCTTTTTTGTTCACTGTTTCTTTCGAAAGGACTTTAATATCTAATGGCCTGTGGGTAGTTTCATAACACAAACAACGGGTATTGTGTGTAGTATACGTATGTTGTTTGTTAGAAAATGCAAAATATTTCTTTCGCTGATGAAGTAATGTGTAATAAACGTTGCACGCGTTTATGATCTCATTGCGAATACATTTGCTAGTAGTACTTTCGGATACAAACATCTTTATGAAACTGTAATCTGCTTTGAATTTATAGAATTAATTGAAAATATCTCTGATTTTGTTTTAAAACAAACATTGTGGGAAAAAAATAAAAGACTTAAGTAACGAACTTGATTCCATCAACGAAAGTTTCTGGTGCTCTGATTTTAAACCTAAATAAATAAAATTAAATTAAAATTGTTAATCATCATCATAATATTTGGCTCTACAATCGGTGTGTGGTCCTGGCCTCCCGCAAAAAAAAAACTCCACCGGTCCTGATTTCGAGCCGATGTCATCCAGTTTGGCATCCCTTAACTCTGGGCGTCCTATTCTAGGCAATCCTTCCAGCGTAGGATTGGTCGGCCTCGCTGTCGTGTTCCATAAATCCTACCGCAAAGGACTTTCCGAGCAGGATCCTCTTCGCTCAAGCGAGCTCCTGCCTACCGGAGCCTACCGAGCTTAATTCTCTTCATGTCGACATTGCGGTAACGCTCGTAGATCTCATCATTATAGAGTCTTCCTCACATACGGGGCCAACAATTCACCGTAAGGCTTTTCTCTCGAATGCGGCTAAGAGGTCAGAATGCTTTTTGCTAAGCACCCAAGGCTCGGATCCATATGTAAGTACTGGTATGACGATTGACTTGTATACCAGCAGCTTGGGTGTTATGGTTTAGTTCCTGGATTTTAAGAGTCTTGACAGACTACATTAGGTTTTCGGCTGTTATCGGCTGCTTCAGTTGACCCGAGCTAGTTAAAGGATTGCACTACTTCAAATTCGCGCTCCACTATTTTAATTGCGGGACCAATGTTAGATCTTCTAGCAGACATGACCACCATGTACTTTGTTTTGCTCTCATTTATGTATAGCCCCAGATTTCGATTTCGATCTGGATGAAAGCTTCCTGTATAGCTCTTGAGTTTCTACCAACGATGTCAATATCGTCTGCGTAAGCCAGGCCAGACAATCCCCTTGTCGGAGCCCGTTATATATGTTGAATGGGCTTGATAGTGATCCGGATATATTTTCTTGGCTTATAACATTGATCGTGGTCAACCTACATAGTCGTTTCAGTTTAGTTGGGATGCCGAATTCTCTCATGGCTGATAAAAAGAATTCTTCTTTTTCATTATCTGGGGAATCCTCTGTATGTGCGTGAACGTTTTTAGATTTGCCCCGCAAGCGAAGGGTGCATTTATTACTTTAAAGCCGGTAACGGTGGGTTTTGATTCTTTTACTGACTAGAAACCCCACCCGAGAACATGATGTCTTGCATGACAGCTGTAATATATGTCATATTCTGATTGGTGTAAGACACCATTCCCCGTCCACCGCATCTCCTAGATGGCTGTTATGTCAGCCTTATATTTAGACAGGGTATCGGCCAGATTCTGTGCAGCTCGAGCTCTACATATACAGTAAGTACGTTCCATGATAAAATTCTAAAATTATTTAGCCGTTTTCATTGCCGTGGTTGTCGTCGTTCTTCAGTATCCGAGGCTGATTTTGGGTTCCGTAATAATAATTTCTTACGGGCGAGGTTATTGGCCTCGCGACAGCCTTACTTTGTAGGGACTAGCCCGATCATTCCGCTTTTCCTTCATTGGAGGAAAATTACCGGCGGCCACCACTTCCACCAATCAGAGATTGTTACGGCCACCTGCAGTTCTAGTACTTTCTGTATTATTTCCCATTTTCGGCAGATGGCTGACCACAAAGTTTTAATAATTAAAAAAAATTAACTTTTCAAAGTTATAAGAAGAAAGTTGACAATATGTTTTCACGAGATAACACGACATGTTGCAATAATTCAAATTTTACTTATATTCCTGGATATACCATAAAACCCACTTTGCAACAAAAGCATTATGATGTAATAAAACTCAATTTCACGTCGATTAATCCATTTAATTTAGCGTCAGTTAACACGAACTTTGAACAAGCATAATTACTCTTCGTTGACTATTAAGACAATTTCAAAATTAAACTCCTTTCATTGCATTTTAATTAAGTAATTCATTGTCTGTCGTATTTTAATTGCACAAATACATATAATCTCACTCCTAAAATTCACACTACTGACACACATGTGCTATGCGATGAATTTCATGTTATGTACTCATAACGTTATCATTGTGTATGCCTGCAATTTACTTGGTCATTATGACGAGACGAGAAGATCAACGACTAATAAATGACGAAGAGATTGGGCTGCAGTTACATTTTATCCATATTTTTAATACCTATGTCTGTGTGTGGAAAATATCCATGATAACTCTATGTTGACACGCCAATTTACCTTTCAAGCAAGGGGATTTATTCGCTATTGATGCATTCTTTATTGCTCTAAATGTATACTCACTTAAAAATTTAATGTCGACTATTTTTTCAGCTCTGAAAGATAAAAATATCGATATAATGGCGTAATAAAAATTAATCCATCTGTAGATTTGAATGCGTTACTTCCTATAACTACTTTATTAAAATCAGAAAAATTGTTTCAGTTACAAGTATGTTTATGTTATGTTATGCTATGTTTATGGTACCGAAAAACAAAACACGCACTAGCCATAATGTCAAAATTCGTGCATTTTTATAATAGTTTATAAGCATTAGCAGTCCTAGCATTGGCTTTCAAAAAACTTTAAATAACAAAAAATATTTAGTAACGTTTTCTAATGAAATTGATAGATCGGTTTATTAGTGAAATTGCTAAGTCAACAGATATCTTTGCAAAAGTCTTATAAGAAGGACATAATTCATCCTAAGTAAATTTTTATAATAGTTTATAAGCATTAGCAGTCCTAGCATTGGCTTTCAAAAAACTTTAAATAACAAAAAATATTTAGTAACGTTTTCTAATGAAATTGATAGATCGGTTTATTAGTGAAATTGCTAAGTCAACAGATATCTTTGCAAAAGTCTTATAAGAAGGACATAATTCATCCTAAGTAAATTTTTATAATAGTTTATAAGTATTAGCAGTCCTAGCATTGGCTTTCAAAAAACTTTAAATAACAAAAAATATTTAGTAACGTTTTCTAATGAAATTGATAGATCGGTTTATTAGTGAAATTGCTAAGTCAACAGATATCTTTGCAAAAGTCTTATAAGAAGGACATAATTCATCCTAAGTAAATTTTTATAATAGTTTATAAGTATTAGCAGTCCTAGCATTGGCTTTCAAAAAACTTTAAATAACAAAAAATATTTAGTAACGTTTTCTAATGAAATTGATAGATCGGTTTATTAGTGAAATTGCTAAGTCAACAGATATCTTTGCAAAAGTCTTATAAGAAGGACATAATTCATCCTAAGTAGTGTGGATGCTAGCAACTTCGCTGTCGTACTTCGTATCAGTTGCGCTTCTATTTTGCAATTTTCGTTTTTCCTTTCAAGTACATCGTCCCAGCGATATCTTTTCTGACTAGAACAGTTATTCTTCCGCACACGTAAAAAATGCTGAAAAGGAATGAGGATTACCTCTACATGGTTGAGCTTGGTCTCAATTGATACATTTTGAAACATTGCTGATGTTGGTCATTCCTCGGTGTCAATTAGCCATGATCTGGGATCTTATCTGAGGTGCGGTCACCTTTCTGTTATTTCTGAGCTAAAGATGATACTACACTTTCGCTCCATATTGAGCAGATCTGTCGCGATGTTATTTTTATAAACGGTTTTGATGCCTTATGAAAAGCCCACGTTCTGTTCTTCTTTATCTGTAGAGTAGCTCTGTAAAGCGATGTATAGCCTGCATTTGAATCAGCAGGGTTTTTTTTCTTTTTTGGCATACTCTACTTAATATAACATGGGGTCATTCCTTTAGATAGCTTACACACATCGTAGTAGTAATCGAAATATATAAATTATGGATGGCAGGTTAACATAGTTAGGTACAAGTAATTTGCTTAGCTGATCGTATAAATGATTTCCAACTTTAATGGGTCAGTCTTTAAGGCAACAAGTGTGACATTTTTCCTTTTTCCTGCACTTGAATCAGCAGGGTTTTTTTTCTTTTTCGGCGTACTCTATTTAATATACCATGGGGTCATTCCTTTAGATAGCTTACACGCATCGTAGCAGTAATCGAAATATATAAATTATGGATGGCGGGTTAACATAGTTAGGTACAAGTAATTTGCTTAGCTGCTTGTATAAATGATTTCCAACTTTAATGGGAATCACTCAGACTAATGTGACTTTATTTTATGTAATTCATATTGATACGTTAGTGTGCATCAGTGTTTTTTTACAAATTTTTGGCGTGGACATCACATAAACAAAAGGTTATAATTTTGTTGATCATTTTTCTCCGGAGCGTACACAACAAAAGAAATTGTAAATCAAATTATATTAAAAGCATTTGCCCGAAAAAAAACTGGTTGCCTATTTGATTGGTAGTACAAAGTATTAATTGAGCAAATGTTCAATATTCCCAGGAATTTACATGGCAACAAGTTTTACAATCTATTTTGGCACGCAATGCAAACTGCTATGCTGAGCGTCGTGTGTATGGGCGCTGAACTGAACTCAATAAATCAGTCATAAAATGAACTGAAAATGGTTTTAAAAATTCTTCCATGAGATCTGGATTTTAAATTGGTTTTTTTTTACATAAACACTTTTTATTAGTCTTACCGTAAACTTAAATTCTTAACTTAACCATTTTAATTAACCAATTCTAATAAAAAAAAAAGAACTAGGTAAGGATGTCAAAAAGCAGTATTTAAAAAATAAATCCGCTTTTTATCAAAGTAAACAATTTGGTAAGCGAATATAAAGCTTTAACACCATTAACTATAAGAATATGCATTTGTTTAGCACGTTGTGGGAAGATTTAAACGTTTTCTGCATTTCTAATTAGCATGGTTCACTTTTAGGCATTTTTACAAATGCATTTTTGAGCTAAAAGCATAAAATTGTGTAGCAGAATGGCCAAAACGATGCAGATACAGGTGCTGATTCAAATCTATTTTGCTGATCATTTGAGGAATACCAATATAGTTAATGTTGATCAGCTTAACGTCTACTGTATTTAAAATGCTAACACCACCTATATCATCCTACTCTATTAACTGCAAACTACTGGCAACTACTGACCGGTAGCTTCGCTGAACAGCAATGAATTCATATTTTTTTAACATTCATTATTACAGAATCAGAATTGCATGATCTGAAACAAGTTGTGCCCCAATAAAACAGCAAAGAGTATGCCTCGTATTGGTTATTAGATTCGTAAATCTCCATAAATATTCCGATCAATTTTACGATTATTGCTTATAGGTGTTTATATGTTCCTTAATTTGGTTCAGACTCGTGTCTCGTGCAGCTGTTGCCTGATTGAATTGGCCGGTGTGCCTGCGGTAGTGCTACTTCGATTAGTGGTATTTGATTTTAATGTTGGCTTTAAGATTTTTAATTGAAGCCACACAGAATGTTTGATTTGATCTTTTAATTTTGAAATAAAATCGGTGATACGTGTATAGTTGATAAGGCTTTTGCTGTCAGAAATAGTACATGGATGGAAAAGTTTGCGGACTGACGCAATTAGATTGCTCGGTAGCTTACAAATTTTTCTTATTTATCAATATAATCACCTCAAAGCTCAATTAACTTATTACATCTGATATCTGTGATCACTATACCAGTTTTAAAATTTTTTTCTCAATGCCCTAAACATTAACTTTACTGCAGTTTCGGCCTCTTTATTCGTTGAAAATCTTTGCAGACGAGCTTGTTTTTTTTTCGGTTGGGGGAGAAATGAAATGTAGCGGATTTAGGTGTTTTATGGAGTAGGCAGAGCTTTCACTTATGTTTTCAGTGGAATGTGTAGGCAATATTCTGATGAAACAAAACTTTTCCTCTCAAAACGTCTTTTTTTATTTCCTTTTGCAACTGACGCAAAAGACCGTAATAGTAATCCGGATTAATTGACAAACTTCTAAATAACTAATGCCATTAAATTACCCACTGATAGTTTAATGTTTAACTTAAGACTAGGCGCTTGATTTTCTTGCATGTCGCTGTTTTTTCACTTCTTCTACCTGCGGTACTTCAAGAAAAACAGTCATTTGCATGCCACCACTTCTTGAATTATAAATGCTCTAAATGCTCATCAGTTTATCCTCAAGCCCATCTTCGGACGTACATTTGAGTTCAGGGATTCATTCTTCAGCCGTACAACATGTATATGGAATGCCCTGCTAAGCTCTGTTTTTCCACATCACTCTTATCCACAGGCATTCAAAACACAAGCTCATTTTCAGTTTTTCCTCCTTTTCCTTAACGCCCACATATAGCCGAGCATTATCCGAGCATATAGTCTTCGCTTTTCCGTCCACGTTTGAATTCACTTAGCCTCCCTTTAACGGTTATTTTCGATGGTAGGGATTTCCTTAAAATTATCTCCATATTTCCATGAATCTGCATGGACGTAAATTTTTCTGTGTTTTATAACATCTTTCCATTAAAAATTTTCCATTATTTCAAAATTTCTCAACTTCCCCTCACTTAAGCACTAAGTTACCCACATTAAATGCAACACATTTATGAAACTTTAGCGAATTCGTTGACTGTTTGCTGTGTGTACTGCACTGTTCACTGTTCTGTGCTTTGTTTTGTACGAATATCACGCCATATAGCGGCATTGTAATGAATGTTTGCTATGTGCTGCGCTGCTTTCTGTGCTGCGTTTTGTACGTACTATAATATAAAGATATAAAAATGAATGCCTGTTGGTTTGTAATACGACACTAAAATTCAACTATTTTACGCTAACGAGCAGTTCAATTTTGTTCTTATCCACACATATTACATACAGAAATAGCTTATTACTTCTATACAAAAATACAAATATACATATATATATATACAAATAGTAGTTTTAGCTTCCAGCATTTAGATCATATGGTTTGATGCGCTTCAGTCTTCGAGCAAGTCCGGTTGTCTAGATGAGTTTTACTGCTCCGGATTTATGTGTAGCCTCAGCCTTCGATGATGGACTCTTGCAAGGTCTTTAATTGTGTCTTCAACGGTTTTGACTTAAAGGTCAGTATGTAAATCGGAGTTCCTAATGTACCAAGGTGCGCTGACTATGCCTCTTAAGTCTTTGTTTTGACATTGTTAAATTATTTCTATGTTCTTTTTAGCCGTACATTCCGTATACGGGTCTCAGCATTTGTTTATAAATAATAATTTATTCTGAATAGACAGACACGATCTGTTATCAATGAGCCAATATAGTTTTCTGGGTTAGATGTTAAGTTCTTAACTTTTCTTTTTTATATGTTCCTTCCATCTTAGTTTTGCATCTTAGTTCATTCCGAGATACTTTGCTGTGTTCGAGTAGGAGACTTCTCTTTCTGAGATGGCAATCGGGATATGTTGAATCTTTTTGGTCGTGAAATCGACGTGAGCAGACTCAGTACTGCTAAAACGTATTCGCCATTTCTTGGTCCCATTTACTAGATCGTCTACAGAATTTTGAAGAATTCTAGTTGATACTATTTAACATTTCTCGAGTACAAGTATTACGGTGTCATCGGCAAATATAGCTACTGTACTGTTTTGAGGGACTAGGATATCATTTGTAAAAAGTAAATATAGTATTGACCCTAATATACTTCTTTAAGGTGAGAATAAGCATCTTCTTGCTTGATACGAAAGTATATTTCTGAGAGATAAGAGGAAAGAGTAGCTTAAGATTATATAGCAATCCTTCATGTCAAACCTTATCAAACGCTTGAGCCACGTCTAAAAATATACCTGAACATACCATTTTATCTGCTAGGACTTTATCAATAATGTCGATTATTCTACGAACCCTGCTCTATCGTTGAGAGTTTTTCCCTTAGCCCAAACTGATAAGATGGAATCACGCCTTAACATTCAATGAATAGTTTAAGCTTCTTGATTAAAAGATCTTTTCAAATAACTTTGAGGTAACAGTGAGATGGGTCCGTAAGATGACGGTTCATTAGAATCCTTCCCTGCCTTCGGAATCATTATTACATCGGCAAGTTTCCAAAAGCAAGGAAAATGTTTGAATCTCAAGCAAGAATTCATTATCCCTGCTAGCTTGCACTTGACTCGCTGGGGCAATTGTTGGATCAGCTCAGCTGTAATTTTTATTTGTAACTCTTTTTGAATAACAATTTCGATTTCAGTTAGCGTGACTGGAGGGATCTCCTTCGATAATGCAGAAGATTTAAATAGTATAACAAATATATCTTTTACCTTTTCTACCAATTTCACATTCATACATTGTCTTAATAACTGAAAAAAGTGCTGAAAAAACAATGCATATAGCATACCAAAGTTAAGGTCCATAGGTATCTGAATTCAAACTCGGTTTACTTTAATGTATTATAGTCGGTAAACTTATTTTATTACATCGCATTATAGTCATGAAAAGACAGCTCATAAAATCTGAAAATAAATTTGGTGTCATACAATTAGACATTGGATTTAAGTCACTTTTTAAAATGCAATAAACTCAAAAACTGAGGCTTGGACTTTATTTTTCATTGGACTCTATTGCATGACAACGAAATTGTTTTTAAAATGTACAACATTTTCTAAACATGTCCAATGTATTACGCTAGTGAATAATTCAATATTTTGTACAATATGTTTAATTGTAAACTCTATCAAATTGTTTGAAACGTTTTACATAAAGTGAATGGAAAAACGTTATCGATGTAATTTATTAAAATGCAGAAAAAGGAGTTTGTAACGATGTCGTAAATATTCAATTTTCTCCTATACAAATGCAGAGTAATTCAATTAAATCTAGCTCACAAGGAAGTTATAACAAATTGCATTTACGTGTGCCTACTATGCAAGTGATACAATGTAGTAAAAAAGTCCATTAAACAATCAAATTTAATTAACTATACACGGTACAAATTAAATGCCGTAAGTGTTTAATATTAATTACTAAGCAATCTAATCAATCTTGATGTACGTCAGCCCAAGAAGTGGTCCTGAGCGTATGTGTTCCATGCAACAGATATAGTTGTGTGCATATTACTGTGATGCAATAACCTTTTTATTTGTGGAGCGTCTCACAGAAAATTGTCTTATCCATTGAGCTTTAACCTAAATTTCAATTGAATCTTTTATTGTAACGTAACTACAAATATCCACGAAATCAAAGTCAGAGTGGCAGTGTAAATTTTGATTTGAAATATAAAAATATATACTAAAAATGAGTCTTCCACTTCATTCTTGATTCGTGTTTTTGTTTCATTAGATCTACTTAATAAATCACATCATTGACAATGGTGAAATATTTCATCTGCTTCGTTCATAGATCAAGCGGAAATTGAAGGCAAACAGGATATCTCCCGGAGGCACATTAAGATCTGTCTGACGATTTTAGCACTCTTTGCAGAGCGACATGCAAAATAATTTTGCTCTTTATTTGCAACCAGGTGGTCATGTAAATGTTTCCTAAGCCTGCTGCAAACAAATTAACGCTTTTTCACCATACAAACGGTTGATCGGTCAGCCAGCACGATCTACTTTGATTTGATTTCGATCACCTGTTCTGTTGCCTGTCGATCAAATCGATTGCCAAGTGTTGTAACATGAACCCGACTCGACTGAAAAATAGCGCTGATGCTTTGTTATCAGTTATGTTATTTGCCGATCGAAACGAAAGCTTTCGAAAGCGATGGCATTTGACCAGGATGTCGGGAGGAAAAATTTTTAACCTTTAGTTTTGTTGTGCTTGCGTGCTCGTAGCACAAGAAATCAATTACAGATATCGATCAATGTTCCCCAAACCGATATGTAGATTAATGGGTGACGTGTGTTATGAATTTAAAACAACAACAAAAAATTAGCTGCTATTTCAGTCACAATGAAAGCGAAAATACATTGTCGCTTATGTAGAAAAACTGTTTAGCGAAAGACACAAACACAACTCAGACACATGTAACCGCAAAGCATAAATTTGTATCCCAATAAAACGCAAACACATGCGCCTCACCGCCGTTAGCATAATTCGTATCGCAGTACTTGCTTCAGTGTAATCCTGTCAACTAGGCTTGAGCGCAAGTTCGCAATGAACAATTTGTCCGCTTTGATTTCTTGTTATAATGCAGCAGCAGCCCAAAGTGGAGCAGACTTTGGGCTGACGCAAATCACTTGTTATACCAATTACCTACAGGAAACATCAGCCATCGACCAGTATGATGTAAGTGATCGAAACTGGTTTCCTTTTTAACGATAAAAGAGAATCATAATCAATTTGAATAATTTCTCAAAGGAAAACGAACAATAATTTATACGTGCGAGCTGAGCTGTAATCGTAATTGTTATTTGTTTATGGGTATTAAGTCATACCAATAACAAAAGTATAACAACAAAATTACTTAATTTATATTTCTTTTAAGTTCTAGTAGGTAGTTGCTATATTGATAAAAACTGGGAAGTCATTGCTCTAAAAAAAACTATTAAATCCAAATGTTATTGGTACGAAGTTTTGTCAGATTAAATTATGTGACCCTTGAATATTTCGGGATATTTCAAACTATACGAGTAACAATTTATCCAGTTATGAAGCCGTGCAGTGCATATGTTCAGTATAAATTTTTATGATTTCATATATTAAGTTTACAATCGTGTTTACAATTGTGGCAGAGAAAATTATTAAAAATCGCAAAAAACAAATTAAACAAAGTTATAAGAAAGTTGATGCGACAACCACCTGCACAAAAGGTTTGGTATCCTTCTCAGGTTCATATCAACTCATTAGCTTTTTTTGTCGCTAGTCACTAAAAGATAGGAAACCAGAAACTGAGCTGATCAAATGAGTTGGTTAAAAATCAGAAAAGATCTGCTATTCTTATATTCTTACATAGAGACGGCAGGGGTAGTGAAGTAGTAAGTGCCATACAATTTAATTATAAAAAGTGATAATTTAAGAAGTATAAAAGTATTGCTAATCGCAAGCTTAATCAGTACTTTTGCGCAATTTATTTTATAAAACTTACAGTGGTGTTAGTTATCATTATCATATTTGGCTCTACAACCGGGGTCCGGTCCTGGTCTCCCGCAGTTTAGCATCCCTAAACTCTGTGCCTCTTAGTCTAAGTCATCCTTTCAGCGTAGTCTTAGTCTTCCATGCTGTTATCGGCAAATTCAAATTCACGCTCCACTTTTTCATTTGAGGGACCAATATTGGATCTGCTGCTCGCAGATGTGGCCACCATCTACTGTGTGTTGCCCTCATTTATGTGCAGCCCCCGATTTTGTGCCGCCTGCTCGATCTGGATGAAAGCTTCCTGTACACCTTTTAGGTTTTTAGCAGCGATGTCAATATCGTATGCGTAAGCCATTATCTGCTATGGACTTATAGAGTATATTGTTCCTCTAACCATATCATCGGAGCCCCGGATCACTTTCTCCAAGCCCAGGTTGAAGGGGATGCAAGCGAGTCCATTCCCTTGTCTGAGCCTGTTATCGACGCCAAACATTGCACCAAAGATGAGCGAAAAAACTGGACTCAAATGGAGCTCTTGAAGATTCTCTGCGGCTCCACGTAGCTTGGCCAATTTCACCGGAGAAACCTCCAATTCAGGTCTTTGATAATGTTTTTTAAATGTTGTTCTTTTGTTTTAAATTTTTATAACATGGTCCTATGCTGACTTTAGCGTATGCAGCAATCCTCTTGTCTTGAAGGATAGAGAAGAAAATCTTATACGCGGTACTCAATAAGGTTATACCACGATAATTGCTGGACTTTTTGATATCTCCCTTACTTTTGTATAGGGATGTCTCTTCGTTAATCTTCTGACATCGCTTCTTTATCCCATGCTTGCGCTTTTAGTTCATGAATGGCTTGGTGTAGTGCAGGACCTCTGAATTAATTCAGCTCCGCTGGGATACCTTCTGATCCCGAGCCCTTAGTTAAGTGTTGGTAAAGTTATCTTTACCATTTTTATATGCAAAAAATTAAGAGTTAAAAATTATAGTGTACTTCTGCACTTAAAATTGTAAATATCTTCATAAATATTGAAGAAATTGGTTTTTCATTGAGAGAGCCCTTTTTGTTTTTACAACAAAATTGCTTGTTTTTGTAATATCATATATTTTCAGTTTAGGTTTCATCGATTCCATTAATTACGGAATAAAACATTATTCAAATATCTTCAACGGGAAGTATTGCACGAGTGAATGCGCTAAACCAATTTTTTTTATTATTTCGCATAATCGTAATGGCCGTGGTCTTGACATAGTTCCATTACGGATGCCTTTCTGGAGACAATACGATCACCAAACTTCGATGAGTTGATTGTTTGGCCAAATGTGTGTCATTGCGCCGCCTTGTTGAAACTTCAAGTCAACCTCTAATGATAGCGATCTTCATTGACAGTAACATGGATGCATTGCCTTTCTGACCTTTTTCATTAATCGAAGTTGCCGTTCTGCAACACTCTAATGATTTCCCATTTACAGTCACTAATCCAACAATACCTTTTAATCTAAAGCGCAATCATATACCGCACAAAAATACACAATAGCATATAACACTGTGCAATCTATATATGCAACATCTAGTACGAGAAACTTGACACAAGATGTAGCGTTATTATGATGTTCCGATCATGCAAATAATATGACGTACAACAGTATTTACTTTAGCTGACTATGAATTGATTGAATTAATTGTCATATTTTGTCCTTTGGTGGCAAAAATTTGGACATTGACATAATATTTAATAATCGAGCAGCAGACCAATATATTTTGTTATAATTGGCACCTGAAGGGATTTGCACCCTTATGATGCGTGGGCTTGAAAATATTTGGATAGCAGAAGAAGTGTTGTGGTGGATGGAGTTGAGTTAACACCCGAGCACTCACAAACTAGAATATTGCGCTCCTAAGCCCACATCTTGATTAATTCATATATCAACTCAACCGTCCATGTGAATACAGCAGTATATGGCAACTGTATTTCACATATACAGCATCGTATCATGTGTTCTTGTGATCTAGATGATCAGTGCGGTGAGAAAAATTCGTGCGTTTTTTGGCGCGACGGCAGTCGAAGCCAGTGTCCTCTGGGTAGGAGCCAATGATTCTAACCACTGCACTTCCGACACTGACAAAGAAGTGATCACAAAATATGCACCCAATGCAAAGGAATTGGTAGAGAACACACCGCCCTAAAGTAACTTATGCAAATCCGTACGAGTCAAAGGCCGTCATTGCTATACGAAAGCTAGATATTCAGACTGACGTTAAGTATGCAATATGTGGGCATTAATGCAGTCCGCATACGTTTCTACGCAACATGCATTCGATTCTTTAACCAAAATCGTACTGACACATAAAACGATAAAACCGTTTATGGCAACGAACTCACGTGATCAATCTGATTAATTTTCAGGCAATGCCCATAGTAAGAAAAGACATCGCCATTGTAATGAGATTATTTTAAGGTTAATCAGCCCCACATTGTTGCTATAAACGGCTGTTTAAAAAACGAGTATGCAGGCTATTTAATGGCCAACAAATAAACCCTGAATCGCTACCAATATACGTACTAAAATAAACGGTAATATTTTAATTAAAATTAAACATCAAACAATATCCCAGCCTGATAGAAAATCCGCAGGTGCGGTGTTAAAAAATTTAATAATATTTTGTTCATTGCGGATCAAAGTTCAAGTTAAAAGTGGAAAATACAGAATTCTTCCGTACGTTAACGTAAATACTTGCCACAATTGGTTAACCTCAGGGTCGTTTGAAGGCGAGATTAACTGAGTTTACTTACATAATGGAATCTGTTTTGAAAATACATATACAGGGTGTATCCGTTAAGGTGGAAAATACTTACTTATACTTACTGATTCCTTGGTTAATTTCGTGGAAGAAATCGTATGGGAGGGAGGGGTCTATTTTCATATTTTCACCCCCTGTGGTGTACGTAGAGTTTTAAAACAGAGACTTTTGACTTACATCACTTTACACCCTGTAACTCTTGAACGCTTCTAGTTAGCATGTCACTGTTGGTCTATTTTGATAGAACTTTAAATCTTTAAGGTCAAAAAATTTAAATTTTTTTAAACTCTTAAAACAATTACCGAAATAAACTTCGTCAAAGTCAAAAAAAAAAACATGCACCATTTTTTGAAGACAAAAAGGCTAATGTGACATACAAGCCTCCAGCGAGGTGAACCCCCTAAACCCGTCACCCCAACCAAAGTACTATATTCCGGAGTACCACCCACCCTATCACAAGTTTTTAAATTAAAATAAATATTCCCATATTTTGTTACATCGGGTTTCTTAGGGTGCCATTCTAAAAATATAGATACCAAAAACTGTCTTGCAAACCTTCTTCAACCAAGTTTGTTAGTAGATATTTACAATTGGGTGTATACAAGGTGAATACAAACGGGTGTATAAATATATGAGCTTTTTTTCTAACAAAAAAGCAGATCAATTTTGTTAAACTGAACACTTTCAGATTCGAAACTTACCAGCACACTAACCATTCAATCCCTCAATTTACTAATAACAAAATATACTTCTTGCCGCAGTATATGAAGTTTTTTTATTTCTGCCAGCAACAACCACAGCAACAAAACTAGCGCCAGCACAAAACTATAGTTTCAAATGGGCGCGCTGTTGTTGGACATTTGCCCTCCAACACGCCTGCTTTCCTTATTGCAATAAAGTTGGTTTGGCGGCATTTTGATGCTCTTTAAAAAGGTGATAACAGCAATGGCCATCGATGTGAGCTCCTAACGTATTAACCGAAACTAATAGTTTGTCTTTGGTTGATTGGCTATACCCTTTCATTACAAAACTTAATACTTGTACTTAATTTTTTGAAAAGCTTTTTAATTGGATTCGTTTTAAAAATAACTTCGGACCGATCAAAATAAATAAAAAGATGTACAGATAAGAGAAAGACACTATCGAGAAAATGTATGCATTTAGGCGTGAATTTGATTAAATGCCGGAATAAAATAAAAACAAAAAGTAGAAAGACTCTTTAATCTTTATCGTGACTTTGCAATCAGCCATTGACTGATTCGATTTTAATTACCAATCATCACATTGCAAAGCTCAGCCAGTTAACTAATAATATTTTTCTATTTTCAGGTATGTCATCTAACTGCAAAAACAGCTGACTATTGTCTATTTACGAAATCACGCCATCGACGAAAAAGGAAGTAATTAGAGTTGCCCCGCTGTATCGAAATATGTCTAAACTCGAGCGTGAAACTGTGATAGTAAAAAAGTTGCGCAAAATTACGTAAGAACAGCGCCATTACGCATCAGACACGGTGGTTTTTCAGCGGATATCAGACATTCGCTTGTCATCGTCATCACCCACTTACTAGTACGGTGCAGACAGCTGGGTTTCGCTTTGGAATTCATTCAACCTGCTGTCGACGGCATTCCATCACATCCATACCAATGGTCATGTTTCATTTTTGGTTGTTAGACGATGATGATATTTGACAAAAAATTTCAGTATTTATTTTATAGAACTTAATAACTTAGATTGTTCTTAATTTGAGTGCATTTAACCATAAATAATTAGAATTAGATAAATGTTTAAACTGCAACAAGGATAAGTGGAAGATTAGGATTTTTTTATGAATTTTTCAACCTAATTTTCTTGAATTTATTAAATTAAAAGTTCCATTTCACTGGTACTAAAGGTACTACTACTAAAGTCCCTACAAGAACAATAACAATAAAATATTCGGCGAGACAGACCGTTATGGTCCAAGGACTAGCTTCTCGCGACCATTTGTGTTTTGCATGTATATTTTTGCAAACAAATGGAAGGGACCTACAATTTAATGCCGTATCCGAACGACAAATTGAGAAGCTAGCCGTCACAAGATATTACTCCCGGATGTTTGTCAGATATTCGCGAGAGGTGAATAATACTTGGTGCTTTCTAGGATTCAAACCACTCAGAAATCCGTGCACTAACCACTGAGCCACGGCCCACCACAAGAACAAGAACAAAAATCGAAAGATCTCTCATATCATCCTGTTTAAACTTTTGACATAGAAAGAAGCAAGTATGAAATGAGAGATTAGTAACATTTAATTGCCTCTCTAAAAATATGTGACCAAAATATTATTCGCCTTTGCTTTTTTCCTCACCTAATTTTAATAATGGCTTTCAGTGTACTACTGGCATTTCCTTTACTGATGGATGAGTTTTAATTTATGTGCAAATTTTTTGGTCCTCTTGGATTATTGCTACTCATTTGATTGACTTCATTGATATTCAAAATTTATATTTTCTTTGAAGTCATCGGACCTACTAATAGTGAATTATTTTCTAGCCGCACAATAATAATAATAATAATATTGCGGTTCAAGGCCTTGGCCTTGCTTCTCGCAACCATCTGTGTTGAGCATGTATATTTTTGCACACAAATGGAGGGACCTACAATTTAATGCCGGTTCCGAACGGCGAATTGAGAATCTTTCTATGATAAGTTATTACTCTCGGAACGTTTGTCACCCATTCGCAAGAGGTGGGACACCGTGAAAAATACTTTTGGTGTAACTGGGATTTGAACCACGAACCCCCTGCATGCGTCCCACATTTGCATCTTAAAGAATATTTTTATCATCATCTCTCCAGCGTAGGCTTGGCCGGCCTCGTTGTAATTGTTCCATAATTCAGGCCGCAAATGACTTTCTGATTAGAGTCCTCTTCGCTCATAAGGGCTAGGTGTCCTGCCCACCGGAGCCTACCGAACTTAATTGTCTTAATCGTCCTTCCTCACATACTGGGCCAACAATTCTCCGTAAGACTTTTCTCTCGAACGCGGCTAAGAGGTCAGAATGCTTTTTTCTAAACATACAAATCTCGGACCAGCTTGGATGTTATGGTTAAATTCCTGGATTTGAAGAATCTTGATAGTCTAAATTAGGCTTTGTTGGCTTTGAGTAACCGTGCGCGTATTTCTGGTTCCATGCTTATACCGAATGGTATCCCAGCCGTACTAATGACAGTATTCTTAAAGCGTGTCCATTTTTCTTCTACGCCTGAAATCTCAGCCCCACGACTTACTCTCCCTGCATTTAGGGCGTGTCCTATCGCTTGACAGTAATTGTCTCAGTCTCTTCGTTGCGAAAGGCAGCCGTCTGAATTCCAATCTGACTTGCGGACATCTTTCTTGATGATGCAATCCGCGCTCGGAGCACGATATCATCAAGTTAGACACCTCGGTACTTTCGTACCGTCATCAGGTTCATGTTGTGGCGGCAGGTGGTCTATCAACACGTGGTTTATCTGGTTACGGGTGGATCCATCAGAAGATATCCAGGTGGCTTTGTGAATATTTTCACGCACAAACCTTGTACTTGCAACGACCAAATTATTGCTTGCTGCTATCTCTATGACTCGTTGTCCATTGTCATTAGTGTTCTCGTGTAAGCTATGGGTGCCATTGTACTGCCTGAATACTGGCTCCCTACCTATTTTGGCATTAAATTTCCCCAGAGAGATGTTTACGTCATACTGAGGACCGGCATGGAGTTCCCGGTCGACTGATTCAAAGAATTTTTCTTTTTCATCATCTGGGAAATCCTCTGTAGATTCGTGAACGCATTATATTTGGACAGCTCAAGCTCTATACTGTGAGCGTACGTGAGAAAATTCTAAAATCGTTTATCTGTTTTCATTGTGTAACTTGACCCCTTTTTGTCTGTATTTTCAACTAATTTGAAGTCCTTTAGAACCACCTTTCACACGACCCAGAGAGTTGAACACGTTTTGCTTGCCGCGTATGGCGCGTGTGATGGGTTGAAATTTTTTTATTTCAACTCCTTTGAGGTCCTTTGTAACCACCTTTCACTCTTTTTTACCTTTCGCACGACCTAGAGGACTAAAATTTTATGAGCGGCTTAATATCAAGGCCTAATTATGATAACCCGTTTGACGCGTGTCACGAATCGCGTGTGAAAAGAAAATACTTTGAAAAAGCCCCGACCATAAAAACAGATATTTTGGCGATTATTTGTTTTGATGTATACATAAAAGTTTGTACCCGAAAAACGAAGTTTTTTACCTTCACTTGTTCTTATTTAAATACTTTCTTATTATTAATATCTTTTCTGGCGTAACTAGTTTTTACAATGATTGCCTCTCTGGATACATATGGGATAGACGGCCGTTCTTTTCACAATAACAGTACTCAACTTAACGCATTAAATAAAGATCTGGTTCAACCTGCTTACAAAAGCATTAAAACTAACAAAAATCTTATCTCTACTAATATAGCATTCCATATATCCGCATATGTTATTTTTAGACATCTCTAAAAACATTAAAATTTTTGAAATTAACTCATTGGCATGACTGCGGGCCAAACTAGGCGTAACCAGTATGTGGCTCGTGACCTGGTTTAGGTTGTTCAGCGATGAGAAATGATGATGATAATTAAGTGGTAACTTCATGTATGTACAAGAGAAAATTAAACAAAAGCTTACATATACGGAAAAGTTACAACTCACTGTTACTTTAGTTTAAAATCACCATAAAAATTTACAAAATATAAATACCTGCTGTGAATCGAATTAATTGTATCAGCACACATTCGCGACACGATGTGTCAGATGATGTTTATCTACCGAACTACAGTTAAAATGTTAAATAAACAAAAGATTGATTGAAGTGGGCCTTAAAGAAAGTGCTTTGTATTTATTGACTAACTGTTGATTGACCTTAAAACTCGGCCAGAAAACCTATCGGTGATTAATGATATTTTTTTAATTTTTCTTCTGGTTTGTGAAGTCATAAAAACTACAGTCGTTGTAAGACGAGTTTTGAAAGTTCAACAGTTTACTTAGTTTAATTAGAATTTAAATTATTATATAATTTAGCTTCCACTTAAGTGCCGACAAGAAATTTTAAATTATTAAGGAAATATTATTATACATTTGCCCGACGGGAAATTAGGGAAAATATCATTAATTTGTATACCCAAGTAATAATTGCTTTTCATCATATCATCAAAGATCTACCAGAAAGGTGAGAAGATGAGGGCTATGCTTTACAAAGCTTTCTATGGCATTTCATTTAATTTCATTGAAAATAATCAGAGACTACTTTTTTAGCCTTATCAGCGCCGTTTCTTCTTTCTTTATGTCCCATATCCACTTGTGGGTCCTAGAGCCTCTACTACGCCTGCGATGTTAAGATATTCCTATTTACGAACGTTTGTAATCTTTTTGTAATACTAGCGGTCACCTTTCAAGTTGCTGCACCCATACAACAGCACAGATTGAACATTTGAGCGGAACAGTCGCAGCTTGGTGTTTAAGCTTATCGCCTTGCTTCGCCATATCATGGACATCATTTCAAACACTGATTTGGCTTTGCCGATTCGGTTGACAATGTCCTGTTCGGTTCCACCTTCGGTCGAGACAATACTCCCAAGATGTTGGAAACTCTCTACACTCTCTAACGGCTGTCCAGCAATGCTAACTTGAGTTACTGATCATTTTGGTTTTGGCAGTATTAATCTTCAAACCCACAACATCTGCCTCTCTTTCCACATTTGTTGCCATTTGGTGCAGCTCCATAATTCTGTGTGAGAGTAAACAAACGTCGTCAGCGTAGCCCAGATGTTTGACTTGAGATGTAAGAGTCCAACGAATTCCTCCGTTTCCAGTAGATAAAGCTGCACGAAATACATCGCTAGTAACCAACAAATAGAGTATCGGCGATAGAATGCAACTTTGTCGCACCCCACTAAGGATATCAAATTCCTCTTACAGCTTTCCTTTATGCAGCGCATGACATTTAGAGCCATCATAGGTTGCTTTAATAATAGCTATTAGTTTATCGGGTATACCTCTCCTGCGCAAGGCGAGCCAGATAAACTGTCTGTTGACACTGTCAAACGCCTTCTCAAAATCGATGAACAGCAGGTGCAGTGGTGACCGGAATTCAACGCACTGTTCAATAATGATCCGCAGGGTGTTTATGTGGTCTGCAAACCTGCTTGTTCGGCATCGTGTGTATCTTCCAGATGTTCCTTAATTCGCTCAAGTACTACTTTGGCTATTATCTTTGCAACTGCAGCGAGAACACAAATGCCTCTCCAGTTTTCGCACTCTATAAGACTACCTTTTTTAGGGAGCTTGACAATCATTCCCTTTTTCCACTCGTCGGGGAAACTTTCTGGATATAAAATCTCTGCTGATGTCGTTGAAGCGGCACGCAGAAGCTCTGTGTGTATACATCTAGTCCTACCGAATTTTTGTTCTTTAGCGCGTTGATCACGGTATCGATCTCATCTTTACTGGGAATTCGGGAAATTGTTACTTCCGGCAGCTCCGTTTGACTTGAGTGCATATCGTTGGGCGAATGCACGGTTAAGGACCGTAGACAAATGCTCCTTCCATCGCTTGAGCTGATCCTCATCTGAAACGAGTACGGCACCATCTAGGCCTTTCACCGGCTAGAGCGGTGACCACCTGTCAGCTTTTTGGTGATTCTGTAAACGGTACTGCTATCGCACCTGCTCGCAGCTTCCTCTGCTTCTGAGGCCAGGTTTTTAATATAGTTACGTTTGTCACGTCTTACACTACGCTGCACTTCTCTCATTTTGCTTCGATACAGGGACTCTGTATCCACCAACCCACCCAATGCGCTGCTGGTGGGGTATCTACAATACGAGCTTTTAGTAGCTTACGTTCTTCAATCCGCCTACAGGTATCTTCGGTATGCCACGTGCTATGCCTTGCCTTGCTTCTACCGAAAATACTTTCCGCTCCAGATGTGAAAACATTTTTCACAGCCTTCCAATGTTGTTGGATGGTTGTCGGCAGTGAGCTGCTGATTGCTTCCACTCCTTGCGATAAATGATCCCTTAATTGTTGGCGTACTGAGGTGATCTTTAGCAGGTCGATTTTATACCTAGGCATTCGGATGATATTGCGGATTATTTGAACTGATGCAACCGTAAGGTGATGATCCCGTACCATACCCATGTCGGCTCCTCGTCTGTTTCGGACGTCTCGTCTAAAAGACAGCTCCTAAAACGTCGGCTGATCGCCACATGGTCGATTAGGTTGGATGATGATTGCCTGTCCCACACCCAGCTGACTTTATGCTCAAACATGGTGCTTCCTATGACAAGGTGGTTGGTGTTTCAGAAATCAACAAATCTCTCACCATTGTCAATTCGTCCGCGAGGCAGTGCCGTGCCGTGCAGGGGTCATTGGCCCACAATTATTTTTCAATAATGCTGGCAACGTATTCAAAGTCAATTAAGATCGCTACCGGACTATGTTGACTGACTATTTTTGGTATTCATTGGAAAAGGTTGACTTGAAGCATATGTGGTTCAATAAGCATCATGTCCTACACAACTGGCGAAAAAATCTCCAAAAACAGACCAGTCAATTGGCCTCGTCGTTCGTGTGATTTGACGCTTGTTTTTTCTTAGTCTAAGTCAAATTCACAGCCTAGCTAATAAGCCACTTACTTTGGAGTTAATTTTCCATTTTTTACAGACCGAGACTTGTACCGAAGTATTCACACCTGTCTATGCAGTTTAAGCGCTTTAAGAGTACCACTTATTTATCAACATTCAGCCATGTCATCCGTTTTTTAACATTCGTATTTATTGTTTTCAAATACAAATCTAAGAAATACCCACCTTAGAATTCACTGTAAAAATTGATTAGTCGTGTATTCGTATTCGTCGTCGATTAATACAGAAAATTAAGTAAAAATCCATAAACAAATTGAAATCCAATAGAATTATTTAGTTGTTCTGATTGCATATGAACAGATTTCGTCCATTGAACACCTGGTTAGTGACTCGTAGTTGTTTTCAAAACAACATTACCTTGCGCTACATTTGTTGAATTTTATTCACCACATTTAAGCTCAAATTATTTTGTTGGTAATCTAGATAAATATCTGAAATTTTTCAAATGCTAATGAGTAGGCAAATAACTCAGATAATCTGTGGAAAAAAAAGAAAGTGAAAATTTTTTTCAAGAGAAGAAAAATAACCTGTATGCATTCAATATTAAGAAAAATTATGGCACGTACCATTAATTGCAATAATAGATCATGAGGGTCACCAGATGACGAACTTCAGTTGGGCCGACATAATGTACTGTGTGTTTTACTTTCTCGTCGGATATATCAGACATGAGGTCATTTGCAACAGTGACTGGGAACGGCTGATTGCGCTTTAAGAAAATCAATGCAATCCATAGAAAAGGAAAATCTCGTTGAGTTTAGTTGTACATCAAAATAAAAGTAAAAGGGGAAAAGGCGCGCACATCTAATCGATATCTTTTCGTTAGTTTTTTCATTAATTTATCACCGATGTGGTGAGATTTTTTATAGGTTATCGACTTTAGCAAAAGTCCATTCACTTTTCCCTTTCACTCTTTCTTGTTATCTTTCCCTCTTAAACTTCTAACTTAGCCTGAGTGTAATCATCTGTCACATATTGAAATTTTAATATGATTTCAATGTTGACAGGCTATAGAAGTGATGCAAATTAAACACTACTGTGGTTGAAAAGTGGTAATCAGGAGAGTTTGTTTATATAATTAGAAGCGATTTGCGATCAAAATCACACACCTTGATTGTGATAAATTGTTTTAAATAATGAAGCCATCAAGTTTAGCGCAATTTCTTTCTATCGAGAATAACATAAAAATGTATCAAACTCTTATTCGTTTGTGGTCGGGCAAGTAGACACAAAAAAAGTGATCGATCGCTATTGCTTAGCGCGAAAGACGTATCTTGAGATGGGGTCTGCAATAGGCAACGCCAACGATATAAATTTATTGCTGAATTGCTTATGACATAGTTTTAGCTATAGTGCAGGTGTTTGTGTGTGAAATTGAGCAACACTTTTTTGTTGCTAGCAAATTGAGGAAGTCGTAAAGTCCAAACTTACACACATGAGTTATGGCAATAAAAATTTGTCTGTAATATGAGTAATTGCTTTTAATTTTTTGGTTTAGAAAGGAATGAAATGAAAGTGAAAGAAGAGAATTTTCAGCATATTTGGTGAGCGGCTATTTTTAGTCATAATTTTTATCTTTGATTTTTTGAGTTGTATTTGTTTATAATTAAGCTTGAAGTTTCCTTTTAACTTTCCGCACTTGAATAAGTTATTTTAAAATTTAGTATAAAACAAATTTGAAAAGCACCTTATTATCTGTCTTCATTTTTTTGGTACGACGTTTAAAGACTCGGTTGGCAAAATGAATGTTATTTCTGGTATTACATCACTTTAAGATAACTATATCAATAACAAAATTAACCACGACAACACATTAGTTGTAGTAAGTTATCAATTTTTAAATCAAGGGACCCTTAATACACTAGGTAGACTGAAGGCTGGACAGTTGTTGCTAAAGGGTAATCGGCTGGGTATGTGCTCACCTAGGGTTGAAGACACTCTTCCAGAGTATAGAAAATTCAATCAACTTTACAATCCATATTATTACAAAAAAGGACATTCTTTAGAAAATTAATTATAACAAGGGTTAGGTCTTGTCTCTAAAGATAAAGTGCCGACACTGCTTATTATAGGCAGGTTCATAAGAGCATATAATTTGTAAGTGCACTGCTTTTTGTAGTTAACCTTCACATTCTCGGCTTATAATAACAATATTCGGCACGACAGACCATTTCGGTCCAAGGACGAGCTTCTCGCTAACATTTGTGTTGTGCATGTATTTTTGGACACAAATGGAAGGACCTACAATTTAAGGCCGGATCCGAACGGCGAATTGAGAAGCTTTCCGTGTCAAGTTATTACTCTCGGATCGTTTATCAGACATTCGAGAGAGGTGGGACACCGTGAAAAATACTTTTGGTGTTACTGGAATTCAAACCATGAACCTCCTGCTCAGAAGACATGCGAATTTCCACTGAGCCTCGGCTTATACCTGGGTATAAATTTATCTGTTAAATAACTTTAATTTTTTTAACCTCTTTTTATATAAAACATCCCTAGCCCAAGTGACTGATACTGCGACCTAAAGAGATCTATTTTATCATAGGGTGTAACTAATCTTAAAGAGCTACTACCTCCATAATAAATGATAGTATGTCCTTAGTGGCAGAGCTTCGCATATCCGTCTTCTTAACCAAATCAATGTTGGACAGTCACAGAGAATGTGCACGGATGATTCATCATCCTCCGAGCAGAACCTAAATTCAGTGTCTGAGCCCGGATTAATTCTGTTATGTATTCACGGTGACTTGTGAGAAAGCTCACCAGCTTTCTGATACTATCCTTGTCTAGATAAAGGGCTTGATTAACGTTTGGATTGTCTAAGTCCTGGGGTATTATCTCAATTGGCTAGACGAAGTCCATTTTACCAGTTATTAATCATTGCTGTGCTGGCAGCCCAGATGACACTACAGTAAGGTTCCGGTGCTAAAAACGCAGATTCCGATCCAGCCCTAGCTAGTTTATATGCGTATTCGTTGCATAGTGACCCAACCGACCTTTACCCTGTTATGCCATGCTATAGGGATTGCAGTACATCGTAGCAGCATTCAACTGATTTTTAGTCCATTATATATTGAACGATAATGCTTTCAGTGCTGCCTAACTATCTGAAAATATATAAATCGTAGCACCGATAATACCCTTACTTAAGGTAAATCTTAGCGCAGACCTCAATAGGATTGAGTCCCGCCTGAAAAACCGTGGGACTCATACCATTTGGTATCGAGACTTTGGTGTTTGGTCCGAAAACACCAGCTCCGACTCCAGATTCCATCTTTGATCCGTCTGTGTACCAGACCAGACCATTTGTGTCCTGGTGCTGGATCACCATTAGACCAGATTATACGGTCCAATACTGTTACCTCAAATAACATGCCGAAACAGAACTCCCTGACCATGGTGTCGGAGATAATGCAAAACATGTCTCTTTCGGGAATTGAGTCAAAAATTTGCAGGTGTCCCACGTAGTCACCTGGTTTGTACCCACATTCTAGTTGTACATCTAGCGGCTGTCTTCGCAATGAAGATTGTCAGGGGTGAAAGCCTTACAACAGCTTCTAATGCTGACGTAGTGCATAAATACCTAGACGGAAAATTCTTTGTAGCTTCTGAATCTTATAGTTGCATTTGTCCGTTCAGGAACTTTCGGCCACCAAACAATGGCCGCGTACGTAAAAATAGGTCTCACCATCATACTAGTTATTAGTTTTTTTTTTTAGATTTTTTAGATCCACGTTCTGCTGTAGAGGCGTCTGCTGTCCTACAGGGCCCTAATGAAACATTCAATTGCGGACTTGATATGAGATTTCCAGTTTAGTCGTTTATATAGGATAACTCCGAGATTTTTAATCTCACTGGAATAATCTAGCGTGATGCCTTTGATGATGATATGTATAATTGGACAACCTTCTGTTTGTGATAATAGAACAGTTTTGCAAGGATTTATGGAAAGCTGCTCTGTTGCACCCTTCTAAAACGTGAAGTAACGCACCTTGCATATGACATTTGTATTGGTTGTTCTGTGCTTACCGCTAATTAAAATCGCCAAGTCATTTGTATAGCCAACGGTGATGTAGCCTGATCTATGTAGATCGGCTAGAAGTTTGTCTATGACGATTGATCACAGAAGGAGAGAAATGACACCTAATTGTGGGCACCCCTTAGCTGCGGTCACCGACACCGACACTCCCCCTATGGAGGAACTAATAACTAGACTTTCAAGCATGTCCCTTATCCATTGGCTGGTCGAGTCCTCGATGCCTCTCCTATTGATTTCTCTTGATATTGAGTCGTAGCCAGTATTATCGAAAGCACCTTTACTTTTCTCCAGGTATACGGAATGTAACCCCAATTGCAGCTGGCTCTAAAAAAAAGCATTCAAATCCGGCTGGATGACCCTTACTCAGTGACTTGTATTTAGAGTTCTTCCGGAAAGCGTATATAATTTTCTATTGAATTTATAGGCAATTTTCCGTTGCAGTATGATTTATGAGACACGATAGTGAAACAGGTCAATCCTATGCTAGAAGGATGGCGTAGACCAGAAGGTCCATAGTTTGGCTTAAAATCGGAGCTCGTGGAGAGATTTTTTGCATGAGGTCACGGCACGACTGGTTATAGAGCCAAATACGATGATGGTGGTCAATTTTCCCATTTTTTGGCTATAGTGTCATTATATCTCTTGGAAAGGTGCATAAGAGCATCAAACGAAATATGGTGCTTTTAGTTTATGACATAACTTGATAGAGAATTTATTTATTTTTATCAATAAAAAAAGATAACTGACTACAAGACATAAAACCAAGCTGGTAACAAAATTAATAAATAAATATATCATAAATTAGGCAGCTAGTCGAAAGGGTATGAGTCACACTATGCCGCTTTGACTGCAAAGAGTGTAAATGATTCCTTGCGACAAGCGTGCAAATGTATGCTCGTTTTAAGTGCTAAAATTATTCACATTTCAAATTAAAACATTTTAATTTTATTGCTACAATATATAAATGGAAACCATTAACACAATTTAAGGCCTTAAGGTCTAGACCAAGCTACAATCCATGCAAGAGCTAAATTCGTATGCCCTCTGTGGTACTTATGTTTAAGCTTTTTGTTATTTTATAAAATTCTGTATTACGACTGTCTTTTTTTCTTTTAAAAATTTTACTAACAAATATTCCTTCATCTCAAAATTCATGTCACAAAATTTTTAAATAATAATCGCGTTTCCAGTAGCTTTAAAGTCGAGAAAGGCGAAAATATAACAAAGATAAGATAAGATCTTCAGTTCAAGTCCGAAAGCCAATGGTGATAATCAACATACTACTAACTTAGGTTAAGACTATAAATACCTAAAGCAAATTAAAATGTAGATAATGCCGGTATACTTGGGTGGCCTTTGCGACATTTGTTGTTTCCGTCAACTTGCCATCTTTATATAGTGCTCTTCAACTTGACATTAAAAAAAAACCAAACAAAATGAACTTAATTTGTAATTTGATTGTGTTGTTTTAGATCCAGAGTATAGCTAAAGTGAATGTCTCATCTACTCATCTACAACGAGTCAGATTATGAAATCTTATAAAACATTAGCACCATTAATCATTCCTATTATATCCTCGTCGCATCATTTGGAAAGATGATTGTACACTTTATATGTTTCTATGTACAACTTTAACCTCCATATAGCGGGGGGGTATTTCAATATAGATGTTGTTGTAAATACAAAGATAAAAGTTGGAAAGTGTGTTAGTAATAAAGAGCATTATTTCTCCAACATATATTACTATTCAATGTGCTTTCCCTAAAATTTATGGAATTTGTTTTCGCTAAGACAAATTCAATAAAGGTGAAATAATAATTTTACCTTTAAAAGCAAAATAATTCTCTTTACTATAAATTTCGCATTGAACAAAACAGAAGTAATTCATTTATGATTACGATTTAAGATTTTTAGTTTTTTCATCACCATCATCATCATCGTCATCATCATACTTGGCTCTACAACCGGTGTCCGGTCGTGGCCTCCCGCAAAATATCTCTCCACCGGTCCCGATTTCGAGCCGATGTCATCCAATTTGGCATTCCTAAACTATGGGCGTCTTGGTCTACGCCATCCTTCCAGCGTAGTTTTGGGCGGCCTCGATGTCATATTCCATAAATTCTACCGAAAAGGACTTTTCGATCAGGGTCATCTTCACTCATGCGAGCTAGATGCCCTGCCCAGCGGAGCCTACCGAGCTTAATTCTCTTCATGATGTCGACATCACAGTAACGCTCATAGATCTCATCATTATAGAGTTTCCGGAATCGTCCTTCCTCACATACGGGGCCAAAAATTCTCTGTAAGACTTTTCTCTCGAACGCGGCTAAGAAGCCAGTTGACTGGGCTTGATAGTGATCTCTACGACTACTAGCTAAGATGGAGTCAGCAGTATTAATGACAGTATTCTTAAGAGGTGTCCATTTCTCTTTTCAGCCCCAGGACTTACTCTTGTTTCTGGTCTCTTTGTTGCGAAGTGTAGTTTTGTTGACTCGAATCTGATTTGCGGATGCTGTCTTTCTTGATGATGCAATCCACGCTACTACACAAACAAGATAGTCGTTTCAGTTGACGTTGGCACCTCGGTACGTTCGTACCGTCATCAGGTTCGGGTTGTGGCGGCGGTCTATCGGCACTTGGTACATCTGGTTGCGAGTGGCTCCATCAGGAGATACCCAGGTGGCTTTGTGGATATTTTTACGCGCAAACCTTGTACTCGCAACGATCAAATTATTGTAGTGTAGTGTTATCGTGTAAGCTATGGGTACCAAGCATTCTGTGTTACTCGCCCTACTCTGCTGATGGCTGACCGCCTTTTAGTTTTCTACATTACCTAAAAACATTGGTTCTATTTGTGTGCAAACATATAACACGTACAACACGAATGATCGCGTGAAGCTTGGCCTTGGACCACAATGGTCTGTCGCGTCAAATTTTATTATTGAAGACATTAGTTAAAAGAAAGCCCCTTTAAAAAATTCTAAAAAAAATCACAAACTAAATACTGAAACAAAAGACTTAAGAAAGAAACTTATTTAGATCCCTACTGAAAAGCAATAAATTTAGTTTGATTACTTTAGGAAGAGTATGAAAATATAAACTGAGTAATACAGTAAACTCCTAAATTGTATATTTCTGTACTCACTCTATCACTTTCAGCAAAAGCAAAGGTAGTAACACACATTTGGGTCAGTAAGCAAAACAGAATTTTAATGGACAAAATAATGCTTAAAGTCATGGTCTCAGTAACGTTTTTTATAAAAGGTAATGTTACGTGGGACTAACTGAACACAAAACTGGCAGGAAAGTAGCCAAAACACCGACATAAAGATGGCATGAGCTGCCAAAATAAAAATTGTGCTTAGGCGTCATTGCATGTGCTTTTTTCATTATTTCATTTACTCGCATTGTCAACGTTATAATATTTTGAGCCTGGACGAGTGCGTGTAAGTCAAACAATTTGCAGATGATTAAGTAATTACTTTGGTGTCTCCGACTTAAATAGTTTCGTGAAAACATCGAACGCATTATTGTTAATTTGTCAACGCCACAATTGTACAACGTACGTACAACTAACAATTGCATAGCGTACGTACAAATAACAATTGCTGATCGTACTACAAAAAAATTATTTTAGACTGAAAAATGTGCTGTACTTTAATCTTTAAATTGTCACTATTCAGAAACAAAACAAATGATGTTTGCCCGTTTCATCTAACGGAAATATTATCGCCAACATCGTAAATCACTATTTTCCATGCTGACTTGCTGATTATGTAATCTGGTTCAGTGGAGCAAACAGTTAACCGCGCATGCTAGTGCGGACAATTGCGCCTTACCGAACATAGCAATCGCAATGACAGCTGCGATTGTTTGACGGCTGCTGATGTTACCGTATATAGGCAACAAATTGTTCAGTACGCCATTGGTCTATGCAAAATTTACGCCACAACTGCCATTTTGGCACGTGCCAACTTAGAAAATAGCATAAACTATTACTTCACCTTTTAGTTTGGTGTTAACAAATTGCTATGCGATGTGCATTATTGATTTACAAATTGCAGTACGAGCTCTAAGCGTTAAAATTTAATTTACTTAAAAATTCGTCGTTTTACCTTGACACGTATTCCTTTTGTTATAATTTGTAGAGATCTGTTAGACAACTATATGGTTTAATGAAAAATAGACTGTTGCAAAGAACAACGTTGTACTAAAGATAAACTATAATAATATTTTGGCACGACAGACCATTGCGGTCCAAGGACCAGCATCTCTTGACCATTTTTGTTGTACATGTATATTTTTGCACACACATGAAAGGGACCTACAACTTAATGCCGTACACGAACGACGAATTAAGAAGCTTTCCCTGACAAGTTAATACAATCGGATATTTGTCAGACATTCGCTAGAGGTGGGAATGTGAAAAATACTTTTGGTGTTTTCTGGGAATCGAACCGCGAACCTCCTGCTCAGAAGTCCATGCACTTACGACTGAGCCACGATGCAGACTACACTATACTTATTACTTATTTCCTGTTAATATTTTATTCACCGAACAGCAACAGCTAGAGCGGTAAAGAGAATATTTCAACGACTCAACCGATGTTGTCACAGACAACAATGACCCACTGGCTCGTCAAGAACGCCGCAACCCGAGACGCAACATATCTACCGAACCACCAGGTGGAGAAGAGATCGAAACTGCAATAAGGAAACTGAAAAATCACAAATCTCCAGGACCGGATAACCTGGCTGCGGAACTTCTAATGTGCAGGCCAAATCGATCGTGCGTAGATGACATCAACACACTCAGAATCATTATTGAGCAGACTGTGGAATGGAGGTCACTGTTATTCCTCTCTTTGTCGATTTCGAACGAGCCTTCGACACGATCTCAAGAGTTGCCATTTGGAATGCGTTGCATAATTTAGGTGTACCGGAAACAATTGTGGCGCTCATTCGTGAGCTCTACAGAGACGCCTCCTCTAGTGTACGTTTCAAGGGCAAGCATAGTGTCAAATTTAACATCACCAAAGGAGTACGGCAAGGTTGTGTTCTTTCACCTTTTCTCTTTTTGGTTGTTCTTGATAGTGTCATGGTGCAAACAAACAACGAAGCACCGAAAGGAATACAATGGCTCCCATTTCAAAAGCTCCACGATCTCGATTACGCTGACGACATCAGCTTGATGAGACACACACTTCCTGACATGGTCCGGAAATTGGAGAAACTGATGGCCAATGCAAGGAAAGTCGGGTTGAAGATAAACATGAGCAAAACAAAAATGATGCGCATCGAAACCAGAAACCTAGCTCCGCTAACAATTGGAATTGAAGAACGTGTTGTTACCATCGATGAAGTTGAAGAGTTCTGCTACCTCGGCAGCGTGATAAAGAAGGATGGCGGCTCGGAGGCGGACATCTCGTCACGAATCAACAAAGCACGCTATGCGTATCACAAGCTGAACAATATATGGCGTTCACATCCCCAGACGAACTAAGCTTAACATTTTCAATGCAACCGTGAAATTGGTTCTTCTCTTCTGGATGTGAGACCTGGAAGGTAACCGACTCAGTACAAATGTCTCAGAAGGGTGTGCTGCATTTTCTGGCCAAACTTGATCTCAAACGTGGACCTTCTAAAACTTACCAACAGTCAGCCATTAGTTACAGAGATTCGACGGAGAAAATGGCAGTGGGCGGGACATATTTTAACGAAACCAGATGATGACATCGCAAAAATGGCATTTGAGTGGAATCGGCAAGGAACGCGTTGCCAGGGACGCCCGCGAACTACCTGGAGAAGGTCCATTGAAAAAGAGTCAAGAATGACAGGTACGTGGCGGCAAATCAGGGCACTGGCACAGGATCAACGAAAATGGACGGAGTTTGTTTGTTTCTGCCCTATGCTCCTAAGGGGGCGATATTTATTTAATAATCTTTTATGTTTATTGTTAATTGTGTCAATTGTAAATAACAATTGAAAATATCAAGGAAAAAAATAATATTTTATTTAAATTACTAAAGAAATTAGTAATTGAAAGAAAATAATTTGACTGAATCAAAGAATTCTATATTTTTATCCTCTGGAGAATCCTATGTACGCGCATGAAGGTTTCATGAGGTTTATGTTCTTAAATTTTCCCCGCACGTAAAGAAACCATAGCCGTTAGTTTATTGCTTATAACGGTGGGTTTCATTCTTTTGCAGAGTAGAAAGCCTACCCTATGCACTTGACATCTTGCATCACAGCTGTAATAAAGATTATATCCGGACTTTCGAAGACCTCATTCACCACTTGTCATCTATTGTTGTTACATTAGCAAAAATTCCGAATGGTCACAGAAATTTATTTGATATCATTGAACTTCATAATTTTAATTAAATTAGATGACGAGAGAACTACTTTGGAGCTTAATTTACTTTTAAGGAATAAAGATATGCAAATAAACAATATATATATGTTTTATTAAAAATTCCTCAGGGCTTTACTATTTAATGATTCATTGAATGCTATCACCTCCCACTTACGGTTTTTCTGAAGTTTGCTTCGCACGATCACGGCAATTTACATTCTCCATATATCAAATACTACAACACTCCTTTTCAGGACATGACACATTCTGTCAATTAAAATTGCCCTGCATCTGCTCTATGCCTATGTCTATATGCCGCTTGGGCACACCAATTCGAATTGACGCGACAACGGGTTGATTGGTCGTGCGCCATACGCAGCGCTTGTTATTTTCTCCATTCAAATACACATAAAACTGCGTTGATAGATCGGTAAAACCAAACTGCTAAGCTATGCATATTGAAAAATGGTAGGATATTCATAGAAATACCAAAGTGCACAGTGCGCGCCTACATCAAACCCCAATAAATATCTGTAAACATTAATCGAAAACCCAAATTAATTGGATCGAATGGGCAAATTCGAAAGGAGTATCTTTTTTTATTGTTCTGGAATTATGTAAGATGACCGCCCTCAATATACATTGTGCCACATATTGTTGCACCTAATCGATAGTAATTATTATATAAACAATAAAAAGAAAAAAAATCAGGCGTACAAACAAGAGAATTACTCGTGCTGCGCCTCAAAAATTCAAAGATCATTAGAGCAAGCGCAGTGTGCACGAGCTTCCAGGATCGTCGAGGAACGATACTTTCTGTTCGATTGTAATTTCAATTCAATTCAAAAAGATCCAATCAAATTATTTTGACCGAAAGCTATCTGATCTCAGTTAACTGGCCCCGACGCACACTGTATCGTTGCGATCGGCTTCGCCTTTATATGGTGGTCGCACCGCGTGCAATCAAAATTACTTGAGGGCTATAGTTTTGAAATAATTGTTTAAACCATATTCACCGACATTTTGGACAACGCACTGTGTTGTTTGTAATTGGGAAGTCAAAACGAAGCGAATGAATCATTTGCGATGATTGTCAGAAATGATAGAAACAAATAAATGGGAAAATTGCATCGATTTGAAATGTTGCAAGCAAGCAGCAGGAAATCGAAGTTGTAATTCCTTGAAAATGAATGAAATTTCAAAGAAATTACTTGAAAGTTTAGTTTGTTATAATAAGAACATTCACTTCAATAAGAGAGACTTGCACAACTGAACAATCAACTGAACACGATATTAATTTTTAATTTTAGTTCGATTATCATAATAACATTTTTAGTGGCAGCTCGATTGATTTAATTCAATCTTAAAGTTAAAATGTTCTATTTTCAGAAATCAAATTGCATTTTTTTTGTTTATTTTATCTGTATATAAGACGTAGATATTTACGCCAAACGAAAACGAACACGACCACAATCGTTCCATGTTAAACAAGTGGCTACCACTCAATAAACGAACTTGTAATACTGCACCTGAAGAACCGAGTTAAATAACCAGATAACTCTACTTTTTCGCGAAATATGTTTATTAAACTAAAATATTGAAAAATTGAACTAAAAAAAACGATCTGCGAACGATCGTTCGGTTTAATAAAAATACGTCAACTCTAATTTAAAGAATCTCAATTTTGGAGTTATCCTTGACTTTAAAACGGAGCAAGTACGAGACAAGTCTTATTGAACATCACTTTGCCATGCGATCGCTCTTTTGGCTTGATTGAAAAACATTAACTAGGTGTAGGACGCCTTTATCTATCAAAGATTGGAACAATTTGTGGCAAAATGTTCCAAAACATTTAACATGATGACGTTATGATGAGATCTACGAGCGCTACCGAGATGTCAGCATCGTGAAGAGAATTAAGCTCGGAAGGCTCCGGTGGGCAGGACACCTAGCTATGAGCGAAGAGGATCTTGCTCGGAAAGTCCTTTGTGGTAGGATTTATGAAACGCGACAGCGAGACTGGACAAGCCTACGCTGGAAGGATGGCGTAGACCAGGACGCCCAGAGTTTAAAGATGCAAAACTGGATGACATCGGCTCAAAATCTGGACCGGTGGAGAGTTTTTGCGGGGGGCCAGGACCGCACCCCGGTTGTAGAGCCGAGCCAAATATGATGATGATGAATTTCATCTACGCTTGGTGGCGTAAGCATAGTGTGTCCATCGTTCATTGGTTGCGCCTTCGATTCCTCAGTTAGCTGGCTAATTATCAACTCTTGAAAGTGATTTTCCTTTGAAATCGCCGATCAGATTACCCTCTTTGTCCTTGCACTATGTGCAACGCGGTGTATATTGCGTCATACCGGACTCTTTGGTAGAACTTCCGTGCCTGGTGCTCTCTGTACTGTTTTAGTTCACGGAAGAGATTTTTCTCCCAGGCTGCTTTCTTTCGCCGATGAACTGTTTATTCATATCTTCTGAATTCTTCATATTCATTTTCGCGTGCCCGCGTTCTATTTTGATGATGCAATCCGTGCTCGGAATACCATACAAACAAGGTAGTGGTCCGAGTCGAAGTCATCAGGTTCGGGTTGTGGTGGCGGTCTATCTGGTTGCGAGTGGCTCCATCAGGAGATATCCAGGTGGCTTTGTGAATATTTTTACGCACAAACCATGTACCCGCACTGACTAAATTATTGCTTGCTGCCATGTCTATGACAAATGAATTTTCTATAATAGATATCTTGCCCTAAAGATGCAAAACTGGATGATATTGGCTCAAAATCGAAACTGGTAAAGAGACCTTTTGCGGGAGGCCAGAACCGGACCCCGGTGTTAGAGCCAAATATGATGGTGATGATGATCACCTTGTCAATAGGTGATTTAACGTGTTTAGAAGTTGTTCTCCTTTTAGTCGTAACATCCTATATCTACAATAAGTCACTTATATTTCTTTCTGACTAGCACAATAAAAGGAGTAATGAACATAATTCCGTATGATCTGTCTGGGCTGCTATAGTACCGAATTAGGTGAAAACATGATCTTAATGAGATTTACTTTATTTATCATTACTTAGTTTTTCCAAATAAAACATATATTCTTAGTAAAAATTCATTACTTTGACTTATGTATTTTTATATTTGGACACGATATGCTAGCTATTTGTGAATCTGTTAAAAAAAAACTTCTTCGATTTATAACTACTGCTACTTGGAAACAGCGTAAAATGCATTGAAAATGTAACAAATGTTTTTGTAATAAATAGGTGACAACCAGCAAATTAATAATATCACAAGAAACCATAAAATCTAGTGTCAAATTGGTGCTGTTCGTGTCACCGTTTAGTTGTGCATTTAAAAGTAATAAGCAACTCAAGAAAATAGCCACTTATGTGCCATAACATCACAATAGAGAAGATTCAATCTCAACTAGAAAACGATAAAAATAATAAATAAAAAACATAAACGGTACAAAAGAGAGAGAAAAGTAAGCAAACGGATCAGGTGAAAACCAATTGGCTAATATTGCCCTAAGTTGTATCTCCGAAGCCCGACTGCCGAGCAATAAAAATTTGTGATCTCCGCACACGCTACCAATGATCATGAGGCGATGTCAGCCACACTAGTGTCTTCTTCTCGTACAGCAGCATCTACGAGTTTGGTTAACTAATGGTTCACTAAAGTCACGTCATAGGACTTTTTTTTAATTTTTTTGTTTTATTAAAAAAAACGAAAGACCTTGTCTCAAGTTCATAACTGTTGTGCAATATCTGTGCGCGGGTAGTAACGACAGTGTAAGTGACTCAAACCGTTTGTGTTAGTTTTTGACTTAAAATTAGTGTCTCATGTATGGAGGAAGAGGAAGATGAATAGTTGTCCAAATTTATACTTGGGCAAGTCTCAGTAACAGTTTGATTAAAGTAAACATTTTACGATTAGTAATTATAATAAATTAGTTAAAAGAATATTTTTTTTTATTACTATAATCATTGATAGATACTCGTGATAGGGAAAATATCGACGTTTGAAAGAAGATAAAATTCCCTTTCATATGAATTCGAAGCATTCTCAATGGTAACTTATACATATATATTTTAAGGACTTCGTTTGTTACAAGTTAGACTGGCTAGGAGTCAACGAGTTTTTTAGAACAGTTATATCTAAACATACCTATACTTACAAGCAGGTCAATAGATGAGCAGATCAACAGTAAGTTCTGAGACACATGATGGTCGCATTCGGGTAATCGTTCTGTTAATCCAGAACAGGATTTAATATAACAATAGTAGTAATACATAGCTATAGAAATCTGAATTTTGTTAGACATGAGCAATAATTTTATCATATAAGTCTGTGCATCTGAAACACAATTAACACGTACAAATAACACGTTTGCGCATCAGCCCAAGCGTATATTTACGAGTATTAACTGTAAACTAATGTCAACAATTACGTTTTTTAGTTACCGCTTATCTCGATGTCGGACCAACGCTGTTATAATGATTATTAAACTAGCAATTGAATCATTTATATGCGAGGCGAACTTCCAAAAGAGATTTTCATCTAACCGCTTTTGTATATGAGCAGATCACTTATGCAGATAACACGAGCAATTTGAAGATTCGTACTTTCAGAAAAAAGACATTCATTTTACAAAAAATAATCTGCAATAACTTGCGTACCACGTACGATGTACGTGTGTTAATAGATTTATGAGTATTTTATAATGCAGTCGAAAATAGTTTCAATGACATTGAACTTAGTTCAGACAAAGAGTCCTTCAAAAATTTGAATAAATCGTCTAGTGTGGTATTACTCTAAGTTGTACACATATTTATTATTGAGTTGATTTATAAAGTGTTATCTTCTTCTTCTTAGTGAGACTAAAATGGTTACGTAACAGTAAAATAAGCATTTGATACTCAGATTGTAAAGGAATCATTGCTCATTACTGCGTGTGACTGATTTTTTGGCATCTACCACCAGTGATGCTTAAGAGAAATAGCCAGTTCCATTCGACCATTCCATGATTCTTAACCGTAATATGTACTCGTGTAAGCCCATCTTCGGACTAAGTTTAAAGGTTCTTTCTTTATCCGTACTACAATACTTTTGTGGAGCTTTTTGCAAAGCTCTCTATTTTCGGTTCAATACAATCCGAAACCATTCAAAACACCAATCTCAATGACATATCCTCATTACCCCTACTTAACACAAACGCAAATGCTGTGTCAAGAATATAAGCTAGCGATTTAAGCATGCGCGTTAAATAAAATCAATTTCCTTATATGCGGTTGGCAGAAGAATCTTAGTTCTAAATATTCCTGAGTTCTTGACATAACTATGAATCTTTGGCGAAGTAACCATTTATCACAATTGCCATCGAGTTCCTTTTCTGTTTTCAAATGTCTTATAGTACTTCGCTTTACATGGCAGATAGCTACTTACTATAATGGACAGATATTGAGTTCTGATCTCTGTTTAAAATTCTATTCTTTAAATATTTTTCAAAACTTCAAAAAACTCAAAACAAACAAAGATTCGTACTTTCAGAAAAAAGACATTCATTTTACAAAAAATAATCTGCAATAACTTGCGTACCACGTACGATGTACGTGTGTTAATAGATTTATGAGTATTTTATAATGCAGTCGAAAATAGTTTCAATGACATTGAACTTAGTTCAGACAAAGAGTCCTTCAAAAATTTGAATAAATCGTCTAGTGTGGTATTACTCTAAGTTGTACACATATTTATTATTGAGTTGATTTATAAAGTGTTATCTTCTTCTTCTTAGTGAGACTAAAATGGTTACGTAACAGTAAAATAAGCATTTGATACTCAGATTGTAAAGGAATCATTGCTCATTACTGCGTGTGACTGATTTTTTGGCATCTACCACCAGTGATGCTTAAGAGAAATAGCCAGTTCCATTCGACCATTCCATGATTCTTAACCGTAATATGTACTCGTGTAAGCCCATCTTCGGACTAAGTTTAAAGGTTCTTTCTTTATCCGTACTACAATACTTTTGTGGAGCTTTTTGCAAAGCTCTCTATTTTCGGTTCAATACAATCCGAAACCATTCAAAACACCAATCTCAATGACATATCCTCATTACCCCTACTTAACACAAACGCAAATGCTGTGTCAAGAATATAAGCTAGCGATTTAAGCATGCGCGTTAAATAAAATCAATTTCCTTATATGCGGTTGGCAGAAGAATCTTAGTTCTAAATATTCCTGAGTTCTTGACATAACTATGAATCTTTGGCGAAGTAACCATTTATCACAATTGCCATCGAGTTCCTTTTCTGTTTTCAAATGTCTTATAGTACTTCGCTTTACATGGCAGATAGCTACTTACTATAATGGACAGATATTGAGTTCTGATCTCTGTTTAAAATTCTATTCTTTAAATATTTTTCAAAACTTGGTGTCCTGAGATCCCAAACTTTTTTCTTATATTAACATTCGATGTCACTTTTGATAGAATTCAAGAATTTAAAGAACCTCCACGAAAACATTGTAGCAAGGTTTGTTGATGTAACTATACACTTTTCGCCCCTTTTCATCATCATAATTGGTTATATAACCGAATTACGGTCATAGTCATAGCCTATCGCAATTTCCCTAATAATGTTTCTTTACGGCAAAATGGTTAGCCTAACGCCAACCTAAGTTAAAAAGGATTAGACCGATCAAGCACCTTTTTGAGAAAGTTACCGACGGTTACTCACGGTAACCGTAATATTGTAATCTGACACAGAATAAATAAATACCTATTCTGTGTCCAACTAACTACCGCCTTTCGGCCTGATTAGTTTCCAAATTTATTCCATACATAATTTTCCTTATAGTTTTATTCTCTGTTTTGCACTGCGACACGGTATAAAGATTTATGAGGTCACTTTTACTTTACGTATCTCGCATCTCATCGTAATAACATTATGTGTTTCAACGACTTTTAGTATATTAGACGCTGCTAAAGCTGTCCTGTACACCATCAGCATGTAAACTGCTTATATTTTTTACTCTAATATCATTTATTCTAGATATTTTTAATATTTTTGCTAACCAATTGCTAACCAATTGCTAACCAATTTTTATGGGTTTCTCTCTGTTGGAAATTGACTTTCGTCACTGATCAGTGGCATACAAGAATCTTTTCTAACATCCCTAAATACCAATTATGGGGAGCCGTGGGTTAGTGACAGGGCTTCTGAGCAGGAAGTTTGTGGTTCGAATCTCAGTAACACCAAAAGTATTTTTCACGGTGTCGCACCGCTCGCGAATGTCTGACAAACGTCCGAGAGTAATAACTTTTCGCGAAAAGCTTGTCAATTCGTGGTTCGTATACAGCATAAAATTGTAGGTCCCTTCCATTTGTGTGCAAAAAAATATACATGCACAACACAAATGGTTGCGAGAAGCTAAGCCTTGGACCGCAACGGTCTGTCGCTCCGAATATTATTATTATTATATTAATAGAATACTAGATTAAAAGCTTAAAGCATTGACGCTTTCTTATACTATACATATTTATTAATGCTGCACTAGTTCAAAAGGTTTGATTCCTTTCGCAGCATTCTTAGCTATGGCGAATATCTAGTCATTACAAAGAAGCTTGTCGTTGACGCACATACCGAGTATTGCGAGTTTTTCAGTTCCTTTGATGCAGGATCCATTCAGGGATGGGGGTTTTAATTACGCTTGGACGACTGAAGACAACATTTGGTTTTGGAAGCGTTAAATTCTACTCTATTATGTAGTCCCTACCTTGTTATGCTTTCAAGGTCAGAATTTAATATGTTTAACATACGTTGCCGTTCAAGTTCCACTTGCGACGAAGAGGGGCGTGCAGAAAGCGTGAAATCATATGAAAAGCTAAGAGTGCTGTCGTCAGCTAAAAATGGATTGGATTAGAAGTAGTGGATAGGGGATCATTACTGAAAATCAGAAAGAGTGTCGGAGATAAAACAGAGCCTTGAGGAACACCGGCATTTATGTGGTGAACATGTGGATTTGAAACCGTCCAATACGACCTGAATTGAATGGTCAGAAAGGTTGTTGCTAGTCCAATCGATGAGGGCCTTATCAATTCCATAGGCATTCATTTTAAACAAAAGAGCTTGATGCCACACTCTGCCAAAAGCCTTGGAACTAACGACTGCAACAGCTTTGCTTTCGCCAAATTTGTGAAAAGACTTACTTTTTAGTGAGATAAGCCATCAGGTCAGGTGCCTACGAAAACCGTACTGCCAACCGCTGAAGATTTCACGTGATTCCATGTATTGCATAAGATTACGATTGATCAACGTTTTCATGACTTTAGAAAGTGTGAATTGGTCGCTACGAGGAAAGAGATAACGGCTCGCTTTTTTTTAGGTACAGACTGGATAAAGGCTGTTTTCCTATCGCTTTGGACGACTCCAGAAGAACAAGAGAAATGGAAAAGTCAACGTTGAAGAACACCTCTTCAAAACTATAGCGGGAATACCATCAGGCCCAGCAGATTTATGAATGTTGAGATCATTTAATACTCTAGCCACTTGACGAGTACGAGAGTAAATCTGTCCCATAGATTATTTGACTCTTGCAAGTGCCGGTGGCGACCGATGGCTTTCTGGTAGCGTGGAGCTAGCTGCGAAATGTGAAGCAAGTAGTTTGACCTTGCCGATAGAGCTGACAGTTGGCATGTCCTTGTGAATCAGCGTTGGAATTGAAGACAATTCGCTTCACGAATGACCAAAAATGTTTCCTACATTTGGGTTATTGAAGTATTTCTTATTGCAATAATTTCTAACTCGTCTAAATTTGATTCGGTTTTCCATAGTGGAATTTTGTTTATATAACCGAAAGCATACCTCCCGGTTCCTAGAAGCCTCTTTGCAGCTTAAATCATACCAAGCATTTTCCTGCAGTTTGATAAACTTTGTCCTGGATGGGATAAATTGTCTCATACCCTCCTGGATTATGTTTGTGATCGTATCAGAAATAGCATCCACACCACTATTGGCCAGTTCATATTCCTAAAGAAATTGTTGAGGCCATCCCCGTCGGCTTTCTTGTGTAACCATACCTCTCTTTTAGGGGTTTTTTCTTTAACTGCGTAGTTCGACAACGAGTAATTTGTTGACACTACACAATGATCTGAAGAGACTATAGGTTTGTTAGGATGAGAGGTAAGAAACAAGTCAAGGGTATTAGCGTTATGATTTACAATGTCTGGAATTCTAGTGGGTTCATTCACAAACTGAGTGAGTGAGGTTAAAATCAGCAAATAATTCAACATCCCTTCCTTGTGGTATTGTTAAGCCTGAATGGCGAAGCGAACTAGAATTGTGTATATTGAAATCACCCGCAATGATGATTTCAGAAAATGGATCAAGCGAAAAAGTTTTAGTTATAGAGTCAGAAAGTGGATCTAACTCATTACAAGTTGACACTCTTGAGTATTCAGATACTGAATGTTTACTTGTAATCGATCTTTCCATCTAAAGCAAATTGTTCTGTGATCGCTAACTATCGAAATTGCATATAATATACCTATATGTAATTATGTATTTTTTTAAGGCTTTTTTTTTGTCTGTCTGTAATTAGTTTTTCAGTACTTGTTTAATTATGAAAGTACACAAAATTAAACATTAAAAAACATGAGGATATTTTTTCAATTATTTTGTTGATTTTTGGACGGTTGTTCTCGAATTTCTTGGTAGCTTTTGACATTTTGTTTTGACGATTTTTCGTATTATTTACTACCGAATCCCGAAATGTAATAACCAACATGCATCATCCGGTAGTACCTACGTAGAATAGAATTTAAAACAAAAGTCCCACACGAACATAAATTACCCGTGGTTGCATGCGATGAAATGTACAACCAACAGCTCAAGAACTGAAATTTATTTCTCAGCATACAACCTAAGTGTGTGAAAATAGATTGACGACATTATCGTGTAGTGCATACAATAATTTGTTGAACACAGGCGTAGGCTGTTGTACACGTCAATTTTGTTCCCATACATTTAGCCACAGACGACATTTATGTCATAGTTGTAAAAATGACAAAATCAAAAGTTATTGCTTTACGTGAAACCCGTTTTGAATGACTTTTAAATTTTACAACAACATTATTGCTTTCCATAGATAGATACAATATAATTGTGCAATAAATAAGGAATAAAAAAAACTTTGAGATAACCATTTATTTTTGTTGTTTGTTGTGTTCTATTGAAACTTGCCTTCATATTGCACATAGATACAATTTGCTGATCACTCCTACTCATTTAAGAACATTTCATTATTTTTAACAATGAATTGAATAATTTTGTGTTCTTCTTCTCCTCAACATCTCGAAACTCTTATATGGGTAAATGCAGTTGACAACAGTTTCCGTTGTGAATTGAAATACCACCTTTACTTTGTATGACAGAGTCATTGTAGCATGGTAATTCGATAATAATTTGTTTAAACCGGTGGCAGATGTTTGTGTGTATGAATATTAATTTAAAAAAACTTCAATCGTCAATAATTACCGCGCATTCATTTTCGTATTGTTGGACAGGTGAACATGCACCAAATCAAGGTGTGACACACAGAGGCAGTGCCTTCGGTTTTTATTCAAAATTAATCACAGAAGTTGCCCCGGCGCCTGAACCTTGTGCGACACCTACTCCATTTAACACAAGAAATGCATGAGTGCAGCACTATAATAAATCAGTTTACTGCTTGACTAATTTTTAACATTATTTTACAATTTCATGCATACACTTTTGCTAAAGTACAACGGAGGTACCAAGCAGCTCTCAAGCTTTAAGCGCGACAGCAATTGTGAGCCAAGGTCGAGGTGTGCGAATTGCGATTATAATTGGGTATTACTCTGGTTTTTGCCTAAGTTTAAGCTGGGGCTACTTTTACTTTCGTATTTGGGTAATTTTATTTTTTATGTTCCCTAATTGCACGATTTATTTCACAGAAAAGACCGTAATTTGTTTTGTTAACAAAAAGCTCATAAACATAATTGAACATAGTTGTGCTGTGTCAGACTTTAGGGTAATTTTTAACATAGCTTACGTTAACAATTACCTACTTGAAGAATTTGAAGCTTGGAAATTTTGCCCAGTACGCTGATTCTGTTTTGTAAACAACTAGAGTCAGCGAGTGCGTGAGTTTAAATACCCTGAGCACTATTAATCTTGTTAGTTGCAAAAACTAAACTAACATTTCCGCTCCACACTCTTAAGTTTAATAAATAAATTAAATCAACTAAAGGACTAAATCTCCAGAAAAATTAGTAAAAATTACAAACATTACAAAAATATACTGAATGAAGAAACCAAACGGGATGAATTAGTATATTTAGAGCATATGTGGTTACAATAAGACGGCACCACATGCCACATAGTTGGCCAACCAATCGAGTTATTTAAGAAGACGTTTTGTGACCGTGTTACCAGTCAACAAGCAGCATCTTTCATGTAATTTAACGCCCGTGGACTATAGCCATTAGGGCTTTTTCAAGTTCACAGACAATAAGCCGGAAAATTTAGATGATCTTAGGATAAACATTTATGCAAAAAAGTATATTATTATTAAGCATATTCAGTTGTGCAGGCATTTCCATTGAGGATTCTTGAACGATATTAAGTTTCACAATTAATTAATTAATGGTACCTTAATACAAAACCAATTTTTTTATCTATCAAACACAAGAGATTTAAATACCCAAATAAGGTGCTTTTAATAAAAAAAAAACCCATTAGTACTAGCTATAGTTATGGACTTGAGACTTGTAGGCTTAACAGAAAGCACTATGAACTGCAATAAGGATGAGGTGTACTGGCACTAGATAAGAAAGAAAAATTAGATCGCCTGAGCGATCTTGCTTGCAAAGGCTTTTTTTATAATGTGCCCATGCTCAAGGAGTTCGCTCCCTTATAATGCTTAGCACAGCATTGGCGCTCGGAAATTAAGGAGAGAGAAAGCTGAGATGTGTCTTGAATGACTGTATATCATAGAAATGGGAAAACACACAGTCGGGCAATTAATTCCACATTATTATTTTGCGGCTAAAGAAGGAGACTCTGAATAAGTTTTTTTATAATGTACACACGCTCAAGGGGTTTAAACCGTTAAAATTCTTAGCACAGCGTGGGCGTTGGAAAATTACGGGGAGGAAAAGGTCAGCTGACTATCCACATGACTGCAGATCATACGAATGCGGAAACACAGAGTCGGCCAATTGATTCCATATAATTATTGCGCGGCTAAAGAAGGAATCTCTGCATTGATTGGTACGTCCAAAGATAGGTCGTATGGTGGGCCCTTAAGCTCAAGTTGAGGCACGGGTATTTCGGTTGGGTTGTAGAATGGGCGGGATGCATCTTTATATTTGTTTTGAACACCGCTTATGGAAAAAGCGATAAAACAAAGACAAGCAGGAAACATTCCTGTTCAAGTGATTCGATTGTTTCCGCAATATCGGGTGGTTCTGAATTCTGTCGGTTAGATGTAATGTAATCTTTGGAGCACCTGGCCAGACAATACAGTTGCATTCAAGTTTAAGGCGATTATATGCCTTGTAAATAGTAGCCAGGTCCGAATGAGTGAAAAACATCTTGCACCATTTTAGAAAAGCTAAACATTTCTCAGCATTAATAGCGATGGCGACTATGTGGTAATTCCAACGAAGCTTGTTATCGACGCACATACCAAGTATTGCAAGTTTTTTAATTTCATGCACGTAGGATCAATTCAGGAATAAAGGTTGGAGGTGTAAATTACGCTTAGTAGACAGAAGACAAAATTGGGTTTTGGAAACGTTAAATTCTACTCCATTGTGTAGTGCCCATCTTATTATGCTCTCAAGGTCAAAATTTAACGTGCTTAACATAGTTTGTTCGAGTTCCACTTGAGGGGAAAGTGGGGCGTGAAGAGAGCGGAAACTCGCATGATAAGCTAAGAGTGCTGTCGTCAGAAAGGTAGTTACCAATCCAAACAAGCAGGGTCTTATCATTTCCATAGGCATTCATTTTCGACAAAAGAGCTTGATGCCAGACTCTGTCAAATGACTTGGAAATATCGATTGCAACAACATTACTTTCACGAAAATTTTTTGTTCTACAATCATTCTTGATGTAGCACAAGCATTTGATAAAGTTTGGCATGAAAAAACAAACTAAAAAAGATGCTACCCAACGAACGAATTCTAAGATCGTACATTTCGATCATATACTTCCACATAAAAGAGAAAGACACTTATTCGGAGCTTAAAGAAATCAAAGCTGGTGTACTCCAAGGAAGCGTTCTTGGGCCAATACTATATCTTCTGTTTACTCAAGATATTCATACGCTACAATAAAACACGATTGCTACTTTTTCTTAAGACACGGCTTTAATGACATAATGTGGACCCAACATTTAAACTACAAGAGGCGATCCCACAAATTCAAAATTGGTCAAGAAGTGGTGAATATGATTAAACTAATTAAAATCAATACATGTTGATTTCTCAAATAGAATATTAGAGCACATACTAGCATATATAAATAATTAACCTATACCGTACGCAAATTGCACAAAGTATCTTGGTACGAATTTGAATGCGAAACATGGCTGGAATGTCCATGTTAAGGTAAAAAAGAGCCATAATGCTTTGTAACACTGGTAGTCAAAACAGATTCTAGGAATTAGTCTCAAGAACTTTGTTTAATGGGAAGTATACAAAGCTGCAGAGTTCAGGTAGTGTTGCAGAAAATGCCGCAATTTGCAAGGAGCAGGATAATAAGCTTGTGTTTGCATCCAGTTTTCCAACCATAAATGCGCATACCAGCATATATTAATAATTAACCTATACCGTACGCAAATTGTGCAAAGTATCTTGGTACGAGTTTGAATGCGAAACATCGCTGGAAAATCCATGTCAAGAAAAAAAGAGAGGAGATTGGTATTCGCTACAGAAAAATGTATTGGATGATAAGAAGACAATCTTGGCTAAAAACATATAACAAAGTTTTGCTTCATAAGCAAGTTTTGAATCATACATGAAGTTATGGTAATCAACTTTGGGGTTGTCCCAAAAAAGCAACATTCAAATTATTCAACAGTCTCAAAACAAGTTGCTGAGATACATTGGAACGATGACCATATCAAAAAGACCTGGGCATAGAATACGTACAGAATCAAATACGAAGATTCGCCAAAAAGCATGAGGATCGACTTCACCACCACACGAATCCTGAGACTATCCCGATCTTGGACCACACAATCTAGTGAGGAGACTAAAAAGAATCAAACCTTTTGAACTAGTGCAGCATATATAGAATTATTTATGGTATAAGAATGCGTCAATGTTTTAAACTTGTAATCTAGTATTCGTTTAATATTTTATTTTTATTACTAACACAGTCATGTGTTTTTTCAATAAAAAAAAATATCACTGCTCCATACCCAGGAACGTACTACTTACTTTAAATGCATAGTTTACAGTGATAAATGAATAAACGGCAACCTTAAAGAGGCTAGACTTAGCAAAGTACAAGTGATTTTCTGCAATCATTATGACAGTTTATATGATTTTGTTATCTTTGTCAGAATTCCACGGTATTTACAGATCTATTGATATTGTGTGGTCTCCGATGTCGATGTTGCATTCAGACTTACTAGAAACTACCATGACTTTGTAAGTGTCACTATAATTTTCGTCTTATGTTATCATAAAATTTACATTATACCTTTATTATTAAGGGTATCCACGATGAGGAAAATATTGTAATGTTGTATTAAAATTTTACAACTCAACACCCTTAATAAGGGCATTCTGTACTTTACACCGAGTACAAGACTACACCGTCTTTTTATATTCCTATTGGCATTTTTGTTGCATTCTTGCATTACATTTCCACGTTTAAATATGCAAGCACTTAACATTTTTCTTCTCACTGCAGAACATATAAAATTAATATTCTCACAGACATGCAGTTTTTTGCTTTATCTTTTCTCCGTCTTGTATTCATTTATATCACGCTCTGATTTTTATTCCCATGACATAAGGTAGGTACTTGGAAAAATAAACACAGATCGCGAGTTGATATAAAAGACACTGCCCGAAATGCAACTTTAATACGTACTTTGGTGAGCTGTGGCGACTGCAGAATTGCTGTTTTCTACATAAAAGCAAAAAAAAATAAATTAATTAATAGCAATAACAATGCTGACAGGCAGAACCTGGCATACTTCTGAGAAAATTCCCTAAGATAATTATACTTTAAGCGAACGCCAAGTGGCAGTTTTACTTGCGAGGAATTTAGTTTACTACACTATTATTGTAACAGCAACAATAACAACAAATAATAATAATTTAAGGTTTTCATTGTCGGTGCGATATCGTCATCGTCATCGTCATCATTATATTTTGCAACAGACATAGAGCAGAGCTTTGGTGGGATAAAAAGAACATGGTACGCTACGAAGAAAACTATGCCATTTTTTGTGCCTGATAGATATGGCGTAAATGTGGTAACTACAAACGGCAATTTAACAAACTTAATGGGTATGATGGTGTTCTTTATATTTCTAACAGGTTCATGGGAAATGTCTGCACTGATTGAGAAATCATCTTTAACAATTAGTTGACCTTTTGTGAACAGTGAACAGATGTTCTCTTTTATTGTCTCAATTATCTTTGTTATTAGTTGAATATTTTTAATTTAAATTTAATAGTTTTTTTAATACAAATAAAATACAAATAAAATAACCAGGAACATATTAACAATTAAGTGATTTTGGTTTTAGTTGAAAAACGTACAGCGTAAATATTTTTTAAAAGTAATTGATTAAAATGTCATGCGACAGATTGTTTGGCTAAGCATTTGCGAAATTCGGATTATTATGGAATCGCTAAATGGTCAGTAAATCTGTGCTCTTGTGGAATATATAACTGATTTGATATATCGTAATGCAGCCAAAGATTTTCATAACAATATAATGTCATTGACATTGTATCATCGTGCCCACATATTGACGGCGGAAGCATTAAATGTATACCAATACATTTCCATTATGACGCAATTTTGAATGTGAATGTAATCGGATATAAGCGATCAGCGATCAGCGATCACGTCGGTAGCTGAACTTTTAAAATCAAGGTTCTTAAGTGTATGAACATTTTTTGAGAAACACAATTTATACATACACATAAATGCATATATTTAGTATAATCATATTTTCATTGAGTAGAAATTCATTGAATTCTAAATACCAATAAGATCAAAAAGGAAATCAATTCTAGCTTGAACTCCATTACATCCACGTTTTTATAAAGACCGGCTCTAGCCTACTTTCAATGCTACAATAGCTTAATATAGCAAAACCACAGCTTACAAAAATATAGGGTATTATTGGAAAACAAAGCTTTATCGATACCACACCAATACCACATAAATACATAACATAACACTCCGCAGCCATTATGCTATGTACTACTGGTAGTCAAACCAGATTAACATTCAAGGAAGAAGTCTCAGAAACTTTGTTCAATGGGAAGTATACAAAGCTGCAGAGTTCAGGCAGTGTTGCCGCAATTTGCAAGGAGCAGGATAATAAGCTTGTGTTTGAGTTATCAAAAAATTACCATCGATGCCATTACCGGGATCCAGTTTCCCAAATTATGAAACACAACATCATTCAATCCTTCACATGCTGGCATTCCCCAGGGCTCCGCTTTGTCTCCGTCACTTTTTCTCATCTTTATTACTGATCTCTTGTCCACTATTTCTAATCCAATTCATTCTTTCGCTGATGACAGTACTCTCAGCGTCTCATATAAGTCTAATAAACGTCCCTCCACTTCTTATGTGGAACTCAAAGAACTACGTATGTTAAGTACGTTCAATTCTGACCTGGACAGCATAATAAAATGGGGAGAAAACAATCGAGTGGGATTTAACGCTTCCAAAACGCGCAGTGCTGTCTCTTATCGTTTAATTTTAAATCCAATGCAATGGCACTTGCATCGATGAAACTGAAAAACTTGCAATTGTCGGTATGTGCGTTGACAACAAGCTTCGTTCGAATGAGCACATATCCGCCGTTGCCAAAAATGCTGCAAAATGTTTACGTTTTCTAACCTGTTGTAAGAAATATTTCACTTCTTCTGATCTGGCTAAATTCCACAAGGCTTTTATTCGCCCTAAACTCGAGTATAATTGTCAGATCTGGTCTGGTAAACCTAAAACTACCTTACATCGGCTAGATAGAATACAAAACCGTGCAGTAAGACTTGTCGGTCAAAGCGAAGTCACTGATTTATCGCTTCTTCCACCAGCGGTGCTCAAGAGAAATAGCCAGTTGCATCTCCATGAATTCAACCGCAATACTAGTGGCACTCTAAATGCTCATTTGTTTACCCTCAAGCTCATCTTCGGACGTACAAAGTTCAGAGATTCGTTCTTCAGCATCAGCCGTACAACACGTATGTGGAATGCTCTGCCAAGCTCTATCTTTCCACATCACTATGATCCACAGGCATTCAAGACACAAGCTCATAGATATCTCCTCTGTTTTCCAAAAAGCCCACGCAGTGTCAAGCATATAGCCGAGCATTATAAGGATGTGAACCCCTTTACGAGTTTGCAAATTAAAAATACAAAAATTTGCATAAATCGGGCGATATGACGGCAATTTTGCATTAAATGTTGATCCTGAGGTCAGCGAAAGTCACTGGCTCATTGGCATTGACCGTCATTTTCATTCATTGACCGTAAGTTTTTGGCCAGCTGTACGACATGTGGTGCCGTCTTGTACCTAACATCAACATGTTTTTATTTTTCAAAAAAAAAAAAAATAAGTTCACATAGTCAGGTTGCTATCCTATTTGCCCGTGACTGCGTTGGCAGCATCATTGAAGAAGCAGTATGGGCTAAACAGTCAGTTATTGTACACAGAATAGCATTTTGTGAATGGCTTCGGAATGCTGATTTGCCCAAATACGAAAACGAAGCCGTTGTGTAACTTGGAAGTTAGATAAAACAAAAGAGAGCTTCATGATTTTGCGATGAAAATTGAGATCGTTTTCGTACATGTGTAGCCTCCAACTACTGAAGTTAGGTCGCAACTGATGGTTGTTCGTGCTCAGTTTTTTTTGGCAAAGCTTTCTTATAGTGACTTAGGCTCAAGTTCTTGCACAAAATCTGATCTGATCACAAAGATGCCCATCACCTGAAATCGGCACGGAATCGATCGACCTCATTTACACTCGCGGTTGCAGCCAAAATATTCTCAGCACTTTTTGCGTTTCTTTGTCTTGTTGGCACGGCAACTTTATGAAGTACATGTATGTTGTTGGACAAGAACGACGCCCTAAATGGGAGTTATCGGATGTAAGGTTGACGCAACCGACCGTGAGCTTTGCTAAAAAATTTGGGTACTTTTTAAACATTCCTCAAGTAACTTTTCACGATTAAATGGCAACTATCGAAGAGTGTAAGCGTCTTACAAACCGCAGCTAACTTCATGCATAGCCGAGAAAATTATAACTCAATTATAAAAGACTAAAATATTTATTTCAGTTGCATGAATTGCATATGAAAAAATTAGCCCGTGGCAAATGCTTGACTACATTAAAACAGAAATTGTTTAAAATGCAGCCTCCCAAGTTACAAGCATGATTTTCAGAAATATATCAATAAAATTAACCCGCATACACTAGCAGATTACTTATTCATTAATTTGTAACTGATATCATGGGACCAATTTGTTTAACGCAGTCCATCAATGATGCATCTGTTACATCTTTCAACATAAACTAAATTAACACGAGAATCAGCTAAAGCATCTCACATTAATGTTGATGACAAACGCATTAAGCTCTGCAATAAATGTCTAACTGAGTAAGCCATCAGAGTAAAAAAAAAGCGCACACTCATGTTGAACCAACGTAGGTGGTTGAAATAGACATCTGAATTAAGATAATTCCCAGAAGAAAACAGAGATTTTATCTTTAAACACAAACGAGACGAAATAAGTTAATAAGGACACATCGATGCTCTGTGGTTTGTCAAAGATGGCAAAAGATTAATAGTTTTCATTATAATTATCTAATGAACATACTTTATTATTCTTTATACAAAAGCTTCTGTGTTTACATAATAAGTTATTTAAATATGTAAGGTTTAAGCTAAAATGACGCTTCAGATGGTAAATGTTTTTTTAAATTTAGTTTTGAACCATTTTCAAAAATGACTATGATTCTTTAGTCTATGAAATTAAAAAAAAAACCAAATATATTGAGCTATATTCAGAAAAGATAAAAGAATCAATAGTCTAAAAACGATCATCGATCTTTACTAGAGGATTTTGCTCTTTCTAGAAAAAAAATTGTGAATTATAATAAAAAAAAGTCCGTAAAATCTAGCCATAACAAGTCGATAACAACCACAATATGATGACTTTACCCTTTACCCTTCAGCAGGTGTTAGTTAATTTTGAGCCATTGTCACTAAACTTTGTATAAACGATAGAAGAACTTCTTACAAGATATGAAGTAATTTGACGCTTCTCTTTATCAGATTAACCATATTGGTGGATTTTTTTTTAAACAGAACAAGTAGTAAAGTTACAACCAAAAATATGAAATAGAATTTATATACAATGACCGATTTCCGTAGTCGACCAATCGTATTACAGAACTCCAACAATTGAACCATTGTGTTTAGAAACGAAGTTAAATGAAACACCCTATATTTTTAAGCTACATTTAAAACTACAATTTCCAGAATGCTGGTGTATAACACAACGAACATAGCCTAAGTTATATCATGAATCCGAGGATTGAGTAATTCATAAGTAGACTTTCAGACTGACCAAGCCTTCGCTGAATAAGGTGATTAAGATGAGGACAGTCATAGTTTAGAATTATTGGACTCAAAGTGTTTCCCGCAGATTTAAAACCAAACGCGGGTTGTAGAAACAATACAGAAAGGCTTTGTAATTATCAAATACCGACCTCTAGCCTAACATCTTTACATTCCAAAGTCAGGGAAACGCAGATTTATCGCCAGTTCATGTGTTACGTCGTAGTTCCGTGCTTTCCGCTTTTCAGGCGGAGAAGAGAACTTAGACGGGAAACATTTAATTTTTTAAATATTTTGCTTTATTTAATTTTAATCTTTAGCTTGGCTGCGATTTGCCTAGAGTCTCAGTTTATGGTTCAAGTTCTTCAGTTTCCTCCTACTCAGCAGCTTCTTTTATACCCAAACTTCTGGGTCAATCGGATCGATTTAGTACTTATTCGTACAATTATCGACCAATAGTATTGATCCTCAAAATTATTTCTCCTCTTACGCAACACTATGTGCAACGCAGCTGCATTGTACTTATGTACAGAGTGCTGTGCCGTCGTAAAGTAAATACAACAGGCGCTGCACTACATAATAGTGTTAATTGATATCTGAATTACACTGCCTATATTGCTTGCGTGGTTAATGTTGTATTAGGTGGCAGGTGATAAGGATTGTCTAACATCGTTTAGGTCTTTCAAGAGATAAAAACAGACTATAAAGATAGATGCTAAAAATGCCCTGCAGTGGTCTTTGGTTCCCACACAATGCCAACGAAGATAGAAGCGAGCAATTAAGATAACAGTTCCAGCTTGTATCGTTAAGATTAAGTTTTAAGTTATTTATGCATATAAGAAGGAAGGGCTAGCATAGTGCGGCATTATAAGGGTTCATGTTAATCACAACACATGCAATACCTTAAGTCACGACAAATCTATAGAGACCAGCAGTAGGTTTTTTGAAAGCAAAGTTCTACTGGTGATCTGATGGTCTATCTCACCGATTTCACAAATTTACAAAGTTTTTGCACTCAATATTTACAAGGCATTTGGCAGATTTCAGAACCAAGCTCTTTTGCGATTGGTGCCTATTAGATCGATAAAACCCAGCTTAATTGAAGTAGTTGCTACCTTTCTGAGCATTCAATCCAGTTCATATTGGACGTATAAAAACACTGGTGTTCCTCATGGTTCTCTTTTGTCTACGATACTCTTTACTAATTTAGTTAACGATCTCCTGCCCTTTAGTTCTAATCCAATTCATTCTTAAGCTGGAAAAAGCACTCTCAGCTTTTCATATGAGTTTACACTTTCGGCACGACCCTCCCCCCTTACAAGTAACACATGAACAACAATATATGTTAAGCACGTCAAGTTCTGACCTTGACAGCATAACCTATTGGGGATTACATAATAGAGGAAAAATTAACGTTTCTAAAACCCAATGCTATCTTTGCTGTCGTCTAAGCAAACCACAGTTTGTGTTAACTGTCATCTTTAAGGTTACAAAAAAACTACACCTTAATATCTTTAGATTTTATGGTATAATAAAATATTAATACAACTCCTAAAAATTACACACAAGGCACGCACCTGACAATCTTAAAATAAATAAAAAAAAACCTATAACCATCTTCATCAGCAGCATCGCATCACTACTGTTGTCAATCGTAAGCAATTATTGTTAACAACTTTAATTGTAAGCTCGTTAGGAGGTGAACAAGCAAGTTTAGTGCACAACAATAAACATTACCATGGATATTTTTGCAAGAAAATTCCAACAGGCAAAGCGGCTCCTAAGACGAATTTTATGCCTACACACATACCAGCAACAACAAGTGCTTCTTGGAATTGGAATTTGCCATTTGTATAAGGTCAAATTCAATCTGCAGGCCGATTCAAAATATGAGTGCTATGGAAAAGCCTCATCCGAACTACATCTCGTACTGAACTCTCGTTCGTAGCAAACCTGCTGAGTTCCCCTACTCCGGGACGACAGATGGTAGATGGATGGTAGAAAAGCACTTGCCAGGCCTCCAACACCAACGCGACCTGTTTCGAATCGAATTCGCAATGATGCAACAACATCAATCGCATCTCGCAACCGCGGTAAAAGTTCATCGCATCTGCTTGAACACCGCTGTGCGCCGCCGTATTTGAAGAAGATTCATCACAACAGATAATAACCAACAAACCTAGCACCCCCGGCCAATGATGTCTGTGCAAGTTCAGTTTTACGATGCCGCTCTGTTCATCCCTGTGTGTGGGTTTTGTGTACCGTAGTTATAGTGGAGCAAGAGAAGAAACATTTCGTTAAAATGTCGAAAATTTAAGTGCTTTTGTAGTTTTATGAAAAAAACTTTTTATCCTTAACAAACAGTAATTGAAAATGAATTTAACAATGTGAGTGGTTGTTATTATTAACACCAGAATTAATGATAATCGATTACATGAAACGAATAACTTTAAATAACCTGCAATCAAAATTCCCAGAACATTTCGTCAGACAGACGTATGCTGCTTCCTATTTATACAAATAACTAAAAATCAGATTCTTGCCCGTTAATAATTAATCACAATTATGTGTAAGCAATTACTCAGCTGCAATTACAAATAAAAAATTGTACTTATGAATTATTTTAGATACCAAAGCTGTGATTAATTCCTTTGAATTACTTCGCAATTAAAAAAGTAATTGAATTCATTGTTGAAGAAGCATCAATAAAATAGTAATAATATTTGGCTCGACAGACTGTTGCGTCCAAGGTCTAGCTTTTTGTGATCATTCGGGTTGAGTGTGTTACATTTTTGCACAGAAATGGAAGGAACCTACAATTTAATGTCGCATCCGAGAGGCGAATTGACAAGCTTTCCGTAACGAGTTTTTACTCTCAGACGTTTGTCACATTATCGCGAGAGATGAGACCGCGAAAAACTCTTGGGTTTTCTGGGATTCGAACCTCGAAACTTCGGCTCAGAAGTCCAACACACTAACCACTAGATCCAAAGCGCCTAAAAAAGAGAAGAATTAACTACTTAACTAATACTTGTGCTAATAACCTATCGGAAAAGCATAACAAAATCATAACTATATACTTATTGCCTAGGTATTTGCATACTTCACTTCAGAGTGGATTTGGGTCTCAGCTAAAATGTTTCACCAATTACCAAAATACTTAACTAATTGCCTTCATTTTTCAAGCATATCGTGTGGCCGCTATTTTAGAGGAGGTATTTTCGACTGCATTGTTTCCCAAATGTCCAATAACCAGTTTTTGACGAAGTTGGCCCAGGCTTGTGTAGTTTATCGCTGAATCTCATTTTTTAAAGCCCATCCTCGAAGGGTTTTCCGCTTAAAATTACCAAGGATATCCTTATTCACCTTCTTTAAAGCCTTAGTACTAAAGAAGTACAGTGGTATGATTAGGGTCTTATAAACTGAGTCTCCTTAATAGTCACTAATTATTAATTAGCCAAAAAAACAACTTTAGAAAGGAATGTTATTAAACGCTTGATGGTTTCAGGTGTCAGATGTTGAAGTTGAGCCGAAGTAGACAAAGTACCTAACTACTTTAAAGTGAGAGACCTCGATGTAGTCCATTCTAGTTGAGAGCAAATACTGTCTGGCAAATTTTCAGCTTTATACAAACTCGGGTTGGTTTTCACGACCTGGCTTAAGTAGCGAAAACTTCTGTCGTTATTCCACATAGTAGAACTATAGTTGCTAAGGGATGTCAAAAATAGAAATGCGCTTGAATTGTTCATCTTTATTGAAGTCGTAGGTAAGATTAGGCAAGTTTGGAGTGGCTGTTGGCACGAAACCGACGGAATTAGATTAATTATGGTCCATTGTGATGCCACATGGGTCGAAAAGATTTCTCACTCTACTCGTTGGACCAGTTGGAGCTTCGAATGAAGCGTTGAAGACTTATGATGTCAGTGCTTGACAAATCCTTCAGGTCGTTGTAAAAGAAGGCAACCAAAAGGAGCTTACGTTTTAGAGAAAGAGCTGTACATGTGCAGAGAAGGTGAAGAATGGCCTCAATGGTCTCTTCATCCTTTACATGCAGCTTTTGCCAAAGTCATTGTAAGATACACCAAGACTTTCTGTTTGCACGTAGCAATCGGTATGCCTAAAGAACCATTTCCAGGTAAAAGGAACATCGTAGTACCATTTGTTGACGATTTTATCAGCCCTTCAGCTCCCCAGAATGTCTCTATGCCATGGCACCCAGTACAGGTGAATATTGATCTGCTCCGCCATCTCTCTGAGAGATGAACGTCAGTCTAGGGCTACAATATAGTTCGTCGAGTCTGAATCTATCTCAGCTTGACTATCCGATCCCATGTGTCCTTGCAGAGACGAACATTTTATGCACTATGCGTGATGCACTCGTTAAACACTGCACTGATTTGTTGTTTTCGGCCGTTGCATCTAACAAAACTGTTAACTAAACAAAACTTTTTTTAACCCACGATCCTACAAACTGTACCCACTGTTTCCCCTAAAATTCAGTGTAATATCAATGAATCTGCTAAATTGGGTTCAACTCCAGTGGATTTACGATGTGGTGCATTATTGCCACCAACCAATGGAGCGGGAGGTATGTCAAGTTAGAGGTGAATCGAATTGTTGTTGTTGTTTTCTTTATCCCACTCTAAGCTTTACTTTGCATCTTTGGGTGTCTCGAATTCAACGGAATTTCATGTTGAATGATGATGAAACTAACTTCTTGTTGAGGCTGCATGCACACGACTTTGCACTGCTGACACACAATGTCGTTCGAAGTACAAAAAAAATGTTCCCATTTTGAGTCAAATGTTTTTGTTGTTGTTTTGTTATAACTGTGGCAGTGGCACGCACGAATCTACTCTGCTCATCTGCAGTAAAGCAGGTGATTTATGAAATTGCCCACTAGGATTCCACTCGGTGGATGAATTAAACAGAGGGTGAGCATCTTTGCGTGCGATTGAGATTCAAGCCAAGTTCGTTTGCGGTTTACTGGTGGTGATGGTGGTGGTAGTGGTGGTAATGGGAATCGGTCCTACTTGTGGTAATAGATGATAGTCTACTCGCTAACATTGTTTGAAATAACTTTAGAATATAATGCGAACAGAAGAATACACTGGCTGGTACCGCCGACGCGGTATGTCAAGTTCTTTTGTATGCTTTGGACTTCTTAGCAAAAATGGTAAGGTGTTAAATTGCAATATACAACACATATACACGCACAACATCCCTGACACCAATTCGAAGTCAGTCGCTTCTGATTTATAAAACACAAAACTTGCTGAGTGGTGGTGGTCTGGCTATGGTACATTTTTAGTGTCTCGTTCCAAAGTGCGTTTTGCATTCAACTACTACTCACGTCATCTTCCGCATCTTGTTACTCGTTGTGTCGCAGTTAAATTCTCAAGACATCTCCGCTTGTCATCTTCCATATTCATCTTCTATTTGATGAGCGGTAATGTGATACACGCGATATTCTCTTATGTTTCAATTTAAGTGTGTCTTCACATTGCAGATTACGCCTGAACTCCATTGTTCTCTGTTGTATGGATTTTTATGTAATACTCGCGTACAACATAAGTGACATCTTCGATCGAGATACGAAAAGACGACTTCTGTAGTAGTTGACAATCGCGATGTTACACACACACACGCACACACAAACAGAATAAACTTTAATTGATCATAACTCAAGGTTGTGTTAAACTGAACTCTGCCATAAGTGATGATGATACTTTTGCAAAAGATATCTGATACACGATATATGATGGCGGTTTATAATGCACTTTGGGAACCATATTTGAAACTAACGATAGAAATCCGGCAACAAGCTTTACAAAGTTGATGACATTTTATGCGAACTACATTTTATTCACAAATGAGTCTATTTCTATGGCTGTTTGCCTTTAAATTAGTTATTCTTTTTGCCTTATATGTGCGACCTTTTCAAAAATATACATTTGTATATGCATGCAATCAGCATTAATGAGAAGCATTTAATGGTTTTTCTATGGTCGATGTATAATTTTGTTTTAAATGGCTACATTAACGATTAATGTTGTATGTAAACTACTGACCAGTAGCCGGAAAATTCCGGCAAATTTAACATTTTCCATACCTTACGACCGATATTCCAATTATCTCTTAAGCGAAAACCCCCAAAAGTATACAATGAAATGTAATGAGTGTTGCAATATTTATCAAAATATATAACCCTAAATGTATACAATGAAATGTAATGATTGTTGCAATATTTATCAAAATATTTAACCATAAATGTATACAATGAAATGTAGTAATTGTTGCAATATTTATTATAAAGTTCAACCAAAAAAGTATACAATATACAAAAAATTTGTATATTTGTGCAGCAAAGTAGTAGCTACTTATAAGAAAGGTATAAAGTAGCTGCGAAGAGACAGAAGTTATCGTTAGCAGTTGTCGTGCTTAATGGAATTGAGCAATTCTTTGGAAAATTTAATGAAAATTTTCTTGCAACGAAAGCACTTCTCAATTTTATTTAAAAATGTTGCTAACATTTTCAGTTTGTGCCTCTGCGAATCACAGTTTTAGATCCGTGTATTACATAGCCAATTAGTATAATATACATATGCATATGCACGTATGTATAATGTGTAATATACAACAAAATGTGACTTTTCCATTTTTATTATCTTTTATCTTTGCAGATGTTACCCACGCACAGGCAAAACGCTCTTCCCGCATAACCAGCTCCCGAGCCTTCGGCACCAATATCAAGCAATCCTCGTCCAATGGCGTGAACTTCGACTGTCCCGAGGAGTTTGGTTACTATCCCCATCCAAGCGATTGCACCCAATATTATGTGTGTGTATTCGGTGGGGCACTGCTCGAAAGTTGTACCGGTGGCCTAATGTACTCACATGAGCTGCAAACATGCGATTGGCCACGTAATGTTGGCTGTGAAATTGCCGATAGCGGTTCATCGGCCACGTCTGCAGCATCGTCGGCATTCCGTGATGTCTCACCAAGGATGTCACATCGGGTTCGCTTTGGATCGGCATTTACCACGTCGACACCACAACCCAAACCGTCCATCGTCGCTCAGCAGCAATATCACCGTCAGCCATCGCAAGTGATACAAGCTCAAGTGCAGACGCTGCCTCCACCGCCGGAGCTTCGTGTTGCACCAAATCCGGTGATCACTTCGCGTGGTCAACCAAAGTCTCTACTAGATTCACAGGAGGATATCGCCAAGGTGAGTTAGTCCACCTTCTTGAAAATACATAGCACTATATTTTGGATGCCTCTTTATTTCCGCAACAGCTGTATGCCGATGCTCATGACACATTGCCACCAGTCGAAGAGGAAGAAAGCGATCGACAGCAACGTGTCTATCGTGGCCAACCTAGTACCGTGGGACAAGTGCAGAGAGATCGTGATGGTATTCTTCATCAAGCTAGCATTAATGCGATTCCCAATCACGGTAAAGTCGGATCGTATGCTTTTGGATCACAAATCAATCAATACAGGTAAGTTATCGTTCCACTGTGTTGAAGCAAACGCAACGGAAAAGTAGCATGACCATTTTCGATTGTGGAATATTTTTAGGGTATCCGCGAGCCTTAAAAATGTTCCGCTATTATGAATGTTACATTTTTCAAAATTTTCATTTCTTTTTACTTTTCATTTTAATCAATCTGTCCATTGCACTCAAATCGCATTCTGCACTATTTGCTTAGGACGAAATTTATTGACGTTGACTTTGACCGCAATTCGATATCTGACAACGACGAGAATTATGATGATGACGATGGCTCATTTATGACGATTCATCGACGAGCTAAACGTGATGCAGAAGACGACATAGAAGCTGTCATTACAACAACAATAAATGCTACTACACTAACGAAAACTAACAGGGACAACCAAACATCTACAGTCACTGAAGGCTGGTCGCAAGCCTCCGACTTTAACACGAACACCACAACGGATAACTCGACGAAACCGCCTGTTGTCGCCGAGAGCAGACAAGACGTAGACATCGACGAAGCTGACCCGGATGATGATGATTTGGAGTCTGACTATGAAGTTGACCCGAATGCGGATGACAGTGAAACTGACGAAACTGTAAGAGCACCCCGACAACTGCGGCCTTTGGGCAGTGTAGGTGTTGGCGGACGCCCAAGGTGGCAATTGGCATCATCTAATTACAGAGCGATCGATTCGAATCCCTATCGGCAGCAAAGCTTCGCTTTTGGCACCTTTAATCCATACCTTTCGCCGCCAATAACTCAAAATAGCAATAAGCCCAATGTAGGCTTCCAGAACTCACCACTGCATCAGCACACAAATTACCATCATCCGGCAAATCCACCAAAGGTTCAATACACTGGTTACAATCTAAGCCTTCCACCACCACCACCACCACCACCACCATCTGCCAACTCTGCACCAGTTGACGACTTTCAACCGTTTCCAGGAAACTTTTATGTAACCTCAACGATAAGACCGCAACTATTTAAGCAGGCAGATATTCTACCATTCCTACTGCAGAGTCTCAAGGATATCAAAGATAAACGCAAGAAATTGACATCGGAGAATTTCTCATACTTTCATTTGGAGAACGAACCGCTAAAGTATCATGGCGGTGGAGGAGGAGGAGGAGGAGAGCAAATCACCGAGGTGTCACCTCAACACTACTTTTCGCCAATACATAATAACGTCACTCCTAAGACGCATTATTCGCCTTTTAGTGCGGTTGGAGGTTTCTTCAATAATCAGGAAAATTACTTTCCACAACCGAATAGCGTTCCAGCGTCCAGCATTGATTTCAAGCCAACAGCCGGTTATCAGCCATCCAAATTGATTTCGCAGTTTAGTATCGCGACAAATTCCGATTCGCTGGTGAACACGAGTCCAACAACGTCGACCACATCGACAGAGAGTAACTACTTCAAGTATAACATCCTGCAGAATCAGAAAATGAAAAATTACTTTACCACACCGAAGTCGTCAACTGTTCGACCATCGACACAAAGAACAACGACCACAATAGCGCCATCTACGTCAGGTATATCCGTGGTTTCGGCTCCAAATCTATCTTCACAAAAACCCTCAACACTGCGACTCCCCAATTCAATTCATCCATTAGGGAACTTCCATAGTGGATCCACGCCGGTCTCTGCCCCCATCACATCGACCACTAAGCAGCAGAGCTTCACAAAAACCCATTCCTCGACTGTCAATGGGCCGAAGTTTAGACCATCACAGCCGGCAAAAGCAGTGTCAGCACACATTTCGCAGAATTTCCTTAACACCCATGAAGGAAGCCAATTCAATTTGCCAGCATTTGTTGGGGGAATTCAAGCGACCGATGTGGTCCACCAGACGAATCCTGATGCAGTAAGTATGTTCAAATATTTCAAGCCGGAAGAAAATGGTTTCAAGACCATAGGAGGGCGGAAACCCTACACAACAACACATCACACAACATTGGTAGCCAACGACGATTATTACTATGACGAGGAAGATGGAAGAGATGTTCTGTTGGCCACCACTCCCACCTATCGGATTAAAACGAAAAAACCGCTGAAGATAACGAAACCGGCCAAAGGGTATGACAGTTTTATCAAGAGCATTCCTAACCACAGTGTGAAGTTTACGTCATCGACTTGGACAACTCCGGTCAGCAACAGCAACAACAACAACCAGGAATACTACTACGATGAAGACGAGGAAGAAGAGAGCGAAGGCAATGATTCGGACTATGACATTGATCCGCCATCGGAAAAGCCACCATACATGCCCAATTCCGAAACAATGGCACCAAAGCCACAGCTGATGATCCATACAACAGCAACTCCTCAACAATATAAACCAAATTTCCTGACCGGATTCCTTGAGGTCACAACAACCAGGCGACCATATTTCGCGGCCAATTTCCCCAACAAACAGCATCAGTCAGTGCCACAGTTGCATGGTGACGGAATTCCATCGTTTATCAACTTCCCATCGGACATTTTTCAAGACCTCAAGCATCGGATGCCAATTGCAATGACAAATATAACTCCTACTACAAGATATACAGTTCCGCCAACGACGAAATCCACAACTGTAGCGACAAAGACGACGGCGACGACGATGACGACCATTGTGAAGCCAAAGACGATTCTTCCGACGACGACGACGATTACAACAACCAGAACGCCGACCTCAACGACCACGCGTAATATTAACACAATTCGACCGTATCGTAACCGTGGCCATAACAGATGGAACAAAACCAATAACACCCACAATGGTAATAAGACGACGGACGGTAGTGCAAACAGCCATAGGAAACGACCATCATCCGTCTATCAGCATCAGGTGGGAAATGACGTCGACATGGACAGTTTCAGCAGGTAGAGTAGTGTTCCACCCATTTTATGGGCAATTCCTATGACTTATGTTGTTGTTTTTTTTTTTTTTTTTTGTGCGTGTGAGTGTCAGTTTGTGGATCGGGTATCGGACAGATAGGTGGAGTTGGCTCACCGACTATGATCCGGGGTTTTTGATGTGACTGCACGGCGATATGTTGCCAATTTTTGAAGAAGAAATGGCGAATGGCCAAGCAGTGATAACCATCCATAGCACGCTCGTATAGTCTTTCGTTTTTTAGTACATGTGTCTAACAATGATAACCTTGTCACCACCACTATCACCACATTGGCTACACGCTACTACTTTTTCATGTTCTAACTTAGTGGTATAGAGTAAGAACCTGCTATACTTTTTTCTAGTTGATTGGTCTGTAAAAGTGATAAGCTTGCCGCTTTGCTATCCGTACTGCTATTGACCAAAGCTAAATGCCCTGATCTTTGAGTTTTTTTTAAATTTGCGCAACAGGTCAGAATTTAACTTGCGGTAACATACATTGTTGCTTTAGTTCTACTCCAAGAGGAGTAAAGTTCAAATCGTCCTCTCTCACATATACGGCCAACCATTCTCAGTAAGACTTTCTCCTCGAATGCGGCTTCTTAGTCAGAATGCTTTTTGCTAAGCACCCAAGTTTCGGATCCATATGCAAGTACTGGTATGACCATTGTCTTATACACCAGCAGCTTGGATGTTAATATTAAATTTCTGGATTTGAAGAGTCTTGACTATAGTAGGCATTGTTGGCTTTAAGCAACCATCCGCGTATTTCTGGTTCCATGCTGTTATCGGCTGCTACAGTTGACCCGATATAGTTAAAGGATTGCACTACTTCGAATTAGCGCTCCACTATTTTAATTAAGGGACCAATGTTGGATCTTCTGCTCTCAGATGTGGCCACCATGTACTTTATTTTTACGTGCAGTCCCAGAGGATTGTTCTTGTCGCCGTTAAAGAGGTTGAAGAGGAATCAGGCCAGTCCATCCCCTTATCGGAGCCCGTTATAGACATTGGTCACGGATCATGGTAAACCTACATAGTCGTGTCAGTTTATTTTGAATGCCGAACTCTCTCATGGCTTTATAAAGTTCTACTCTGGCTATGCTATCATAGGGAGATTTAAAGTCTGATCAGTTGTTGATTTGCCTGAGATGAAAACACACTGGTATGGACTAATGATGACTTTAGCGTATGGGGCTACCTGTTTCGAATGATAGAGGAGAAAATCTTATAGGCGGTACTCAACAACGTTATACCACGATAATTGCTGCATGTTGTGATAACTCCTTTCTTATGTACGGGGTATAGGATTCCTCTTCGCCAGTCTTCTAACTTCGTCTATGCTTAGTGGCGGCAGCATAATGTGATCTTCAGTCATAGGTGTAGTCTCCAATTCCTCAGTTTTCTGGCCATTTAGCAACTCATGAAAGTGGTCTCCCCATCGCTCTAAAATGCCTTTAAGATCATCGATCACATTACCCTCTTTGTCTTTGCAGTATGTGCAACGCGGTGTATACTGCGTCATAACGCGGACTCTTTGGAAGAAACTCCTGGTGCGGTCCTTGCTCTTTATACTTTTTCAGTTAACCGGACTAGATTCTTCTCCCAGCCTGCTTTCTTTCGCCGGTAAACTGGTTTTTCATATCTTCTGAGCTCTTCGCGTATCCGCCTTCTATTAGATTGTTGCATTTCTCGTTACGCAACATTCTTACGTTCAATCGCTAGCTTACATTCGGTATCGAACCAGTCCTTCCGATCTCTACGACTACTGCTTAAGATTGAGTCAGTAGTACTAGTGACCATTTCTCTTCTCAGCCCCAGGACTTACTCTCCCTGTATTGAGGGCGAGTCCTATCGCTTGAGCGTAGTTGTTTTTGGTCTTTTCGTTGCGAATGGCAGCCATGTTGACTCGAATCTGATTCGCGGATGCAGTCTTTTGTGATGATGCAATCCGCGCTCGGAGCACCATACCAACAAGATTGTGGTCCGCTCGACGTTGGCACTCGGAACGTTCGTACCGTCATCAGGATCGGGTTGTGGCGGCTGTCTATCAACACGTGGTCTATCTGGTTGCGAGTGGCTTCATCAGGAGACACCCAGGTTGCTTTGTGGATATTTTTACGCGCAACGACCAAATTATTGCTTGCCATCTCTATTACTCGTTGTCCATTGTCATTAGTGTGCTCGTGTTGCCTGTGGGTGCCAATGTACTGCCTGAATACTGGCTCCCTACTTATTTTAGCATTCATATCCCCAGAATGATTTTTACATCATAACGAGGGCAGGCATGGTGTTCCTGTTCGATTGATTCAAAGAATTCTTCGGTTTGATAATCTCGGGAGTCCTCTGTAAGTGGGTGCGAGAACGTTTACGAAGCTTATGTTCTCCCGCACGTGAAATGTACATAGCCGTTCATTACTGCCTCAAAGCCGATAACGGTGGTTTTCATTATTTTACTGACTAGAAAGCCCACCCCGATCTTATGATGTCTTCCATGACATCTGTAATATATGTGATTTTCTGATTTTTGCAAGACACCTGCATCTTCTGGATTACTGTTATGTCATGCATTGTATTTAGACCGGGTATCGCCTAGCTGATGTGCAGCTCGAGCTCTATACAGTGAGCGTTCAATTAGAAAATTCTTAAATCGTTTATCCATTTACGTTGCCGTAATAAGTTTTTTTATGGGCGAGATTATTTGCCTCGCGCCAACTTTAATTTAAATGGACTAGCCCGTTCATTCAGTTCATTCGTCCAACCATTCCTGCGTTTCTAAGTAATCTCCTTAATTTGTGCATAATTCCGGCTAATTGATGTGATATTATACGGAGATACCATTACAAACATTACTCCGATTATTGGCGTTTCTTAGTAACAGTCCCTCTAGAGTTTTTAATCTTCCTACAGGTAATCCTATTATTACTTTCAGTAAAATGTAATAACACGCTGCTAAAATAATGTCCTTTCATCATTCGCGTGTCATATTTTTCGTGCACTCAACCCCGAAAAAAAAAGTTTCGTTCACTCAATCATTTTCTACGAATTATAGTCTCTGTGAGCCAATACCACCCCAATGAATGTTCCAGAAATGAACCCTACGATCAAACCACAAACTCACAACCAAGCAGCGAGCTACACGAACCACTAACGAATGTAAATAAATCAAAAGCAAACCAAAAACCATTTACTCGTTACTTTTACTACCAATTACTGTACAGTCTCAGACATTGACTAACTGGCAAACTACGAGCAAGAAATTGTTTCTCTCTGTTTTTTTCTATTTAATCATTTTTATGCATTTGTTTTAAGCTAATCCACTACTAACTAACAAAAGCAATATTCTAACTCGATTTTTTTTTCGTTTTTGTCTTATTTTGTTTGTTCCTTGTACATAAAATCTCATACACATACCAACAACATTCACCGTCCACTATTGTGAAACTAACGCTGTCATTATCAATACCACAACAACCAACACCACAAACAACAACACTAAATGTAAATATTATTTATTTGTGTGTTTGTCGATGTATATATATACATATATGTGTATCTGTGTGGCTGTGTTTGGAAGCAGAGGCGAGACCAGCTCACAAGGTCCATCTGTGGCGAATATATTCGTTCAGCCACCACAGTCACCTCAAAGGCCAAAAGTTGTCGTTGAGCCGAATAGTAACAATCACAACCATCGAAACTATTACAATATTACATCCTCATTAAATCAGGCCTATGAGCCACCATTGTTACAACAACAACAACAACAACAACAGCAACAACAATCATTACCACCCCAACCACCACCACAATCCTCTTATGATTCATACTATTCTGTTTATGACGACGACATTAATCTGTATAGGGATGTTGAGTATAGCAATCAGCAACACCAGCAACAACAACAGCAACAACAACAGCAACAACAACAGCAACAACAGCAGCACCAACAGCAACATCAACAACATCCACAACAACAACAGCATTCACAACAATATCAACCGCAACAGACATTGCGCAACAATGGCGGTGGTATCAAAATCCAACAGCAGTCCACATACCGTCCTATTGAGATTCTAACAACGCCAGCTCCCCAAGCGCCGCCACTACGAGAGACTTACATAAGCAAGCCATTACCGCAGAAGCCACATCAGCAGTCGCTGATCTACAATACCGATTACGATGAGGATCTCATTGCGCAGGTGAGTGTTAATTGGCCAAATTTTTTAATGCTTTAGCTATTGATGGGTAACTTCGTTTATTTATTCTACGAAAATAATAGAAGAAACATTACATCGATCATGTGATCAAGGAAGGAAGGATCAAACCAGGCAATAGGCCTAGTTAGCTGCCTAAACCATACAGACATATAAGTCTAACATTATTCGTCCTCAAAATCATGGAGAGACTTATTGATGTTCATATTAGAGGCCGGTTAGAGTTGTCTACCCCTCTGCACTCCTCTATCAGTTAGTGTACAGGAAAGGCAAAAGCAAAGAAGGTAGCCTTCACTGTTTTGTAATGAAGATAGAAGGAAATTTTCGTACCTGTGGGCCTGTTTGCCCTTCTCGACATTGAGGGCGCATTCGATAACACTGGCTACGACTCTATTGCATGGGCAATCAGTAGCAGATGTACCAAAGACTCAACCAATTATCGGACAAGGGCCAGGCTTGAAAGTCGAGATATAATTTACTCCTCGGGAGGAGTGCCTGTGTCTCTGATTAGCGTCTTCTTTATTTCCAAATGTTCTCCTGGTGTTTCACTGTATATTTTGTGAAGACCCTCATTCACCAAATTCCAAATTCGTTGCACTACCCTTGATGCTCTGCTTTGACCATCGACAGATTTCCATTGCCTTACTAGCAGTCCATCTTATATTCTCAATGAGTTCCATTGAGCCTAGAAACTTTGTACTGAAGGACTTGCTGTTGCTCCATCCATTGAAGTATTGGAGCAATTGAATCGTCACGCTGTTCTTCTTCCTTAGCTATTATATCGTCACGTACGTCTTCTTCCCTTAGCTGCTTCCCTGTGAAATGATCTTTCATCTGCTGAGCAATTGAATCGTCACGCTTTTCTTCTTCCTTAGCCATTGAATCGTCACGTAGTTCTTCTTCCCTTAGCTGTTCCCCTGTCAAATGATCTTTCATCTGCTGAGCAATTGAATCGTCACGCTCATCTTCTTCCTTAGCTATTGAATCGTCACGTACTTCTTCTTCCCTTAGCTGCTCCCCTGTCAAATGATCTTTCATCTGCTGGACCGTAATTCGTGAAACAACTGAACACTTCTGGTTTTTCGGTCCTCTACTGTGATTGTTCTGGGGGTCACAAAACTTCCTGAACCACCTGACGTACCGTTGTGATTGCCAGTAATTCTAAGCGGAATTATTACGCCATTTTAACACTTGTTTTCTCAAATCTAGGTCGCCATCATAAAATGTATTTATCTTTCACACGGGCAACAATAAAGCGATGGCGAAACCTTAATCCTGCAAACTCGACTGTAAGGAAACGGCCACCCTTAACTGCTGTAGCTTCTCTTGTAGTTGTTCTCAGTTTGAAGTGTCTAGTGATGCACTTTCTTGAATTTCTATCCAGACAACATTTTAGGACTCACGATTGATCTGGAAGCTTCCGCATCTAGAGTATAATCACAAGATCTTCTCTCAAATACGCCATTAACCACCAGACTATTGCAATCCTTTCCAAGATTGTTACTGCGTACTGTGCCCTTGCCTTCTTCAGCCTTTGTCCAGCAAAGCTGGTACAAAACGATTGCTCCGCCTGTTATTATCCGCCCTAATCTTCCTAGACTCTTGACATCATTCACAGGTTGTTTCGTCATATTTCCATTGCTTAGTTCCTTGAAATCCCGAATAAAATGACCGCGCTTTTGATATCTAAAATACCTTGATGAAGAACCGAATCTGCTATTTCTGTCGTTTGAGTTATTTTGAAAGCATCTACCTATTAATTTTCCGATCTCCTCTTCAATAAAGGCTTCTATTTGTGCGAAGTCCTCCATTTCCAGCTGGTGCAGGCTAACAAAAGAGAAACTGGCTTTAGCTGTTTCGTACTCCAAAGCCGATTCCAGCACTTCATTGGTAATTTTTTCTATGGCTATTGTCCTTAAATGAAACTTTAATTCGTTGTCTCGAACAGAAATAATAAAGGCATCCACTTCTAGTTCGTCTAATATATCAGCTAGAACACTGCAATAGGGTCATCGCTCCAGCTTCGTTATTTTCATTCTAGATCTTGAGGACTTTCTCCTTGATGTTGTCTCTTATTGAGTTGCTATATTTGGCATGACTCCTGGGTGTTATAGTGTCCGAACCGCATATCCAAATCTTTAAGGATTATACTGGAACTCATCTCTGCATCTGGAATCGTCTGTAGCACCTCTGCTGCCTTGCCAGTATTAGAGCATTAAGTTGTTACTAATCTTTGACTCTGAATATTTTTTAAACTCAGCCTCAAAAATAAACTTTGCTTTAAATAATTTTAATAAAACATTTAAATTATTGTACGTAAATAAAACTTTACCCGTTTACCTTCAACTAACATTTGCTTATGTTCTTTTCTTTGCTTAGATCGAGCAAGACAACGAATACAATCAACCAACCCGAGCACCAACCAGGTAAGCCCAAAAATTACTTACGTAGCAAAATTTGTGTAGTTTCGTATTTTGACTGTTGACAAATTAAAAGAAATTCCATGTAAACAATTCATGTAACATAAATATTATATCGTTCTATAGTGGGTTAACCTGTTATGCATGAAATGTGCTATAACAAAAAGAAAAAAAATATACATATATGTTACACTCGTACATAGAAGCAAATCTTGTACCTACCTAAATAGACCTGACCCTAGCCCCCTTTCAAATGTACATCATATTAACGTATCAATTTGTTTAATATGAAGTCGAATCCTTATCAGTAGTAGCATCCCTATACGCGTTACCCTCGTCATAATAGGATAAGTAGAAAACACCTCCCAAGTAAACTCATTCATAAGTTTAGCCCTTAATCCTTTTAAAGAAAAAACCAAACATCATCAAAATTATTTGTCAAAATTTTTAACAAAAACTAAACACACATACATATACACAAACTCGTAATACATAAAAATTATTTGGACTTACCACCCACAATCAGGGGGCCAGACAGAATCACAATCAATACCATAAGTGATCGTCCAATTGTTGTGTCATCGTCGACGCTTCGTACCACTGCACAGAGTAACGATGAAAGAACTTACTACACGACAATATCGACACAAACTCCGCCCACAGTGTCTGTGTCGGTATCGCCACCACCCTCGTCATCGGAGGAAGACGATGAACAAAATCTGGAAATTAGTTTTCCAGAATCAACGTATTCGCCAAAACTAATAGCAACTGTGGATGCCGATGAATATAGCATTGTTTTACCAAGCAGCAGGCCAACAACAAGACCGTCCTCTGCAACGTCTTTGACATCACCTACCACAACAACCACCACAACAACAACACCGACAGAACAATTCATTCAAACACATTCGTCCGGAAGGACGACAACAATGAAACCCAGGTACACCTGATGAAAATCGAATTTTATTTTACATTCAAATTACATAACCAAATTTTGAAATCATCCATCCAACACCACTACCACCACCACACACATGCAATAAGAAAACAAACACATGTGCACATCACTTTGGCTAATAAGAGAGATTTCGAAAGTAAGAAAAACAGAAACTAACAATTTGTAGAGTTACATTTATGACACAGTCACATACTAATACACACCCACACATACATTATAAATACATCACACATACTCAGACGGCGTTATATGTACGTGGTATGGGTGGCGTCTTATGCCAAATCCACGTATATGCATTAGATACATTATTACGATGCGTTCTTCTATAAGTCCTTGCCAATAGGGATACTTTTTTATTCGCCAATTTTCAATGCCGGAACGTGGCTTAAAATAAAATTAATAAAATTAATAAAAACTCCAAATACTTATGACTCGTCTCTGCAGTTCTCAATTATATTTTTTATCCGAACCAACCGAATTGACCTTAAGGAACGTGCCACCGAAATTTCATCTAGCCAGTGCTGAAACTTAGTCCGAGTTTTCGAATATATGACTTTTAATAAAATGACCCAGAAAGTTTGTACGATATTGTCCTGCGTATATTATCTTTTTGACAAATACCCAAAACCTGGAACAAAATATAGTTTTTCATTGAAGCTTAATAAAATGACTACTTAGGAGTTCAAAGCATTTCTTTCTTTAAATGGTTCATGCGGTTAAACTCTTTACTTTCCTATCACCATTGGTACAAATAAACAGTTTTTTGATAATTCTGATTTGAATTAGTATTTCTACAAAAATACTTGAATTATTGTGCATACATGCATGCGTGCGTGAGTGAGTATCATGAACAATTAGTATACTGATGAACCGTACCGGTTTCGTTCATCCCATCACATCAAATGAACAGTCATACACTCCGTCTTAGTTTTTTAAATCTACCTCTATTTTCAATAAACTAAGTACGGATATCTCCTCAACTTTGGGTTATTAGGAAAAACTTAATTAAGTAATATATTTTGTGGGAGATTCCTTTCCTTTATTTAAAATACGCATTCTTAACCAATGTTCTGCAGGGCATTCACAGAGAATGTGCTCCAATTATTCGTGATCCTTCGAGCATAACCTACATAACGTATCTAGAGTCGCAAGGCACATTGGTCTGTAAGAAAGCTCACCAGCTTTCTGATACTATTCTTGTCTAAATTAAGGATTTCTTTGTAGAAAAAGCGACTGATTAATAGTTTGGATTGCCTAAGCCACGGGAACTTTTCCCGGTGGACCGGATGAATTTTGATTTGATTAATAAATGTTGTGATGGCAACGCAGTAGGGTTCATGTCCTGTGAGCGCAGATTTCGAGCCAGCCCTAGCTAGTTCCTTTGAAGATTCGTGTGCCTGTAATTCCTTGATGACCATGGACCCATCCGAATTATACCCTGTTATGCCTTGCAAGAGATTGCAATTATTGATCTTAGCGCCCTTAATACCGTTTATCCTAGCGCAGATCTCAATGGCATGGAGTTCCTCTTGGAAAAACATGGCACACTTTTCCATAGGTATCGAGACTTTATTGTTGGGTCTAAAGACTCCAGATTTCATCGGTGAACCAGCCCCGGCCTATAGCGTTCAGTGCTGGAACACCATTAGACCAGATTGCTAGGTCAAATAACGCTACCACAAATAACCTTCTGAAACAGTACTCCCTAAAGGATACTGCAAAACATGTCCCTTTCGGGAATTGAGTCAAGAATTTTCAAGTGTACCGCCTGATTTGTTCTTGTATTCTAGCTGCATCTTAATAGTGCATCTAGCGGTCATCTTCCTTATGAAGATTGACCAAACCCTGGATTCAGAGAGAAAATGTAGAGCTTAAGCTGTGGCCGCAATACTCACATGACTTGCATATAATGAAAAATGTTTGCGGAAGACTCTCACTTAAAGTTTCGAACGGTTTTTTTTCGTCTTCTTGAAACCAAACAAGATTAACGTGTACCATATGGGTTCTGGGAATAGTACTCACTACTAACTCAAATAAAAGATAATGTCAACAAAAAAAGACTTAATTTCAATTATAAATATTTCAACGAGTGTTATAAAAAAATGATATGACCAAAATTAGCAAAGTGCCATAAAACTAGCCATTATTTAACTGGATTTAAAATTCTTTCAGTATCCTTATTCCCATATTATCTTTAATAAATTATTAACTACCCAAATTTAGGATCGAAAGTGAATCTAAATGACACAGTGTGAATTTATTTGAACCATAAAGCGCAAGGCAGCAACTACTTCATTAACATATAAGTCCCATTACCTTTCTCAAAAATTGACAAAATTCTGTTCTCATGTCGACTGACAGTTTTATTGAGCCCATGTTTTTATAAATATAAGTAAACTTCTTTAGCTTATTAATCAGCTTCTAGCCAAGCTGCAATAATGATTTCTACCTTTATATTGTTCCTTTCAATATTTTAAAGTTATATCATGTAAGCTTAGGTTCACAAAAATTCATATTCATTCTTCAATTCTTCCTTATTTTCACTTTTGTAGAGATTCCGTTAAATTCTTGAATCTATCTCATTAAGGCATAATCATGGTAAAAGGGAAACAACATTTTTGTTGCCGTTTATCTCTTTTTCCTAGGAGGAAAAATTCACATCTCCATTTTGCGAAAAAAAGCAGGAAATTTTAACTTTACTTAATAGATACTACCACGGCTAGTCGTTTCATTTTATTTTATATACCTAATTTTCTTGTAGCTTTATTAAATCTTTTCTACTCTGTTTAATGCAAAAGTCTATATGTCAACAGACTTTCGAAACTACAGACATTTTTGCATCACCTTACTGAGGGTAAGATTTAATCTGATCTTGGTTTAGCTGGCAGGAAGCCACATTAGTACCGTCCAACAATGTCCATATTCCTCCATTTTTGAATGATATTAAAAGTTTTAAGCTTTAGCTCCTAAGTGTCAGGAAAACGTACAAAACTGAAAGCTTGACTCAATAGATTATTTTCATTTAATGTGTTTGTTATAAGACGGTCTGAATTTTTACCAATAATTTCATCGATTGCATGCAAAGGACACTAGGGAAGGCATTCTTGGCTATGCTTTTTTCAAAAAATATCTTGTTACGTTAATTTGCATGTGCATGAAAGCCAACGATTGCTGTTGAGTAACACTTATAACAAGATTTGTTTAAAAAAAAGCGCATCATTGGCGTTTATTATCCTTTCTAACATTACTGATCCAAGAGACTGGAGAAATCAAATGAAACACAACAACTAACATCCAAAATAAACACAGATGCAAATTCTTTGGAATAAATAAAAAAATATATTTGGCAACAAATAATACACAAAACACTCGTGCAATTAGAACTATAGACATTAGAATACATAGACAGAATATTCCCATGTCCTACCACTTACTGTCTGTTTTCTCAGTTGATCCTGTAGTTGATTCGTTATTTTTAGAATTATTAGAAAAACAATAGAACATTTATTTTATATATATATATATATATATACATATATTGTTGTTCTCTTTTCCATTGTACTTGATTTGTTTGATGTGATCGCAAAAAAAACCTATTATCTAGATCACCATCAAAGGATGTCAACTCGACCAGCGAATCCTCAGCGCATAGTCAACAAATAAATAACCAAACTGCTATGACTCCTCCTATTAACGCTAAACAATTGATATCAAATTTATTAACAATATCGGCAAATGTGGGTTTCTCCAACAGATCCAAACAGCATGCGACCAAAACACATAAATCCCCTGTTCTACATGAGAACCACAACCAACAACACAGCCAACACGATCTGTCCAAAAGCACGAAAACAACAAAACCTCCACAACCACCACGACCACAACACACCACCCCACAAACGAAATCGGGTGGTGATGAACACAGTGTTGTTGCCCGGACACAGTCACACTCCCGAACGCAATCACAAACACGCCCACAATCCCAATCCAAACCCATCTATTCTCCCTCCACTATATTCGCTGCTAGAAAAGTACCAGACATTGTCAATGTTGAGGCCATTTCCGATGAGAGTCAAAATGTCAATGTGAAAAGTGCTCGATCGGGTTTCAGTTCTACTACCGAGACATCGATCGATAGTTTAGAAAATTCTAGTGACCTTGGTCACAAGCAGAGAAAACGAATACTCAACTATATTGTCTCTGATGTGGAACCACAAAGCTTTAAGCCACCATCACCAGCGAAGTCCACTTACATAGCCTCTGAAGTGGGACAACAAAGCTTACAGTCACTGCCACTAAGGACATCTTCTGATGCTGCGTCATCTAGGAACATTGTCTCCGATTTGGAACCGCACCGTTTCAGACAAGTACTTTCTACTGTGTCTACTGATGCACCTTCTTTGCGCACGACATCTGTTGACACCACCACGAGCACTACTGAGAAAGCAATGGTTGTACAAATTCCAGCTTTGCAGGATCACAAAAACTACAAATTCAGTTTGTCCTCCAGTTTAAGTGGATTCAATTTACGTGCCCAATCTTCATCGATTTCGGACGCATCGGTGGAGAAAATTCCAATCTATGAGAGGCGGCCAACAACAGTAACCACTACTGCAAGTACCACTGAAGGACGATATCAAGTAACCGCGGAAGACTTGGGATCCGATGAGGATATCACGCCGACGACATATGCACCTCCAGGTCGGTCGTGGCGCTTTAGCAGAACAAGTCCACTTCCATTTGCAAAGCAGGATTCAAATTCAATCAGTGATAATGGCAGCGATGGCGATAATGATGCAGACCATGTTTCGAGTTCTGGCAGTGAGCACAGTTTGGTCACGGCAGAAAGGACAACAACCAGCAGCACCAGTACAACGACCGAGCACAACGTGCAAAGTTTCACTGCCCGCGCTTCAGTGTTCAAAGATAGTCTTAGCAAGACGTATGATTTTACAACCAGTCCTAGTAGATTTGTGTCCCCATACAAAAGTCTCGAGACAATTCTGCAGGAGAAAGAGGAACGTTTGCAATTTAATTCCATACGAACAACGCTGAAGCCGAGGTATGCCAGCAGTGCTGCTACAACTGCCGCCTCATATCTGCCAATTTCAACGCAAAAACCTTATCGAAGCTACTTCCTAATCACATCTGCTCCAAGGAATTTTACAAGTGCCAGCACGGGCACATCATCAACAGCAACAACCAGTACCAGCACAACTACCACGACGACCACTCCGAAGCCTACTACTTCAACCACCACCACCACCACCACGACGACGACGACGACGACAGCAGCACCGACAACAACCACTGAGGCAAGTACAACAACACCATACATCACGACGACAAGCGAAGAAACCCTCTCCCTACCAGCTACTACAACCACTACAGTCCGATACTCAACATCAAGAGCAAAACTTCGGAACGGTGATTACAACGCGGAGGCTCCTCGATCCCGAGGACGTTCTCGGTATACGGCGTCTTTTTCGAATGCCCTCGATTCGAACGAACCGACAACATACTCACCAAAGTATCGTTTCGCAACTGAAAGCTATGAAACCAGCACCACGTTGAGTCCCTATCGTCAGCGCAAGGTACACCGAGCTCGCCTGGCGGCCCTTCAAATCCAACATCAACAACAACCAACGTTTAAATCGCGCGACAAATTCCAACTATACAAATCGTCGCCTCAGGAATCAGACAAACAGAGCGACTACTATGCTGTTGGTATCAAGAAGCCAAAGGCATCGCAATCACCCAACGAAAATGAATCCATTATAGACGATCGGCCAAAATCAGAAGCACTCATCGCCTTACCACCATCGCATAACCATGATAACAGCATTGCTGAGGAGATGGTGACTCTCCCGCCGAGATATTCGGCAACATCAACCACTGAAAGAGAACGAGTGGTCGAGATCACCGATCGTCCAGCATTGTATTTCTCAAATAAATACCGCCAACAAACCGCAGAGCGTACACTAGCTGAGTCGCTTCAAAATGCCGGATACATCTCAAGTACAGGGCGATCCAAGTATCGAGCGCCAACGGTTCTCGAGGAGCTGCAACATTTCTTGAACGGCGACATCGACGGAGATTTGCCCGATCGCGAAATCAACGCCGCCGTTGAGGAAATTAAATTTGTCCCTTCGACAACGACGGAAAAGTTAACTACCACGACGACATCTACGACTAGCCCAAGACCAACGAGTTCGACTACCACCACCATCCCGACAACAACAAGCACAATTGGCACTAGTACTAGCACTATCCGTCTCCCAACAACCCCAACACATACCACACAAATCCCCAGCAAACAACAAACATCCACATCACCTACAGCAGCAACTCCAAGTCCAAGTCCTCCAAAATCGTTAATACCGCCATTGCGAGCATCTAGAGTCAATAATGCCATCAGGACGTCGATTGCCGCTGCAGCAGCATCCTCTTCTAACTCGTCCGCACGAAGCAAGGCCACTTCATCCGCAGCCGCAGTCAAGTGCTCCGACAACACATCGAATGCTAAGTGCAACGAGATTCCTTCGAGGTATAAATCATTTTTCTTCTTGGTTCAATCTGGTTAAGCGTAGTAGCTACCACAACCACAACTACCCGGTGTTATACACACATGCATACACATTCAGTATTAAATCTCTGTAGTATTTACAAACTCTTATACTGAAAAAACTTGCAAAAAACCAAAACCGTACCGTTACCGTTGCTGGAACAACAGTATTATGTATAGATAGCTCACTCACCAGCACTCGCTAAATTTGTATCCGAGTTGCAGAGGCAAATTTTCTGTAATTCTGAAATGTTTTTTTTTTTATTTCTATTTTTATTTACCGCTATTATTTCTTGTTGTTGTACTGTTGCAAAAAAAAAAAAATCACAGACAATTTTATACAATTTGGAGAAAAAAAAAGATAAATTGTAGTCTTGGTGTGTGCTGTTAAGTGTTATGCATTTTGTGCAGTAAATTTGAAAAGTAAAGTTTTTGTGATTTTCTCTCCATCTACTCTCATGTTGTTCTCATGTTTCTATAAAGCCAACTTTTGTTAAACTTTCAAATGGCGGTGGCGGGAGGTAGCATTAATTTTTATTTTCTTTTTGTTTTCCTTACAAAAATTGTTATTTTAATTTCTTCAAATGCACCGTAGACATTAACATTAATTTGGATTATATTTTTTTAGTTGATAGGGAAAGGCAATTACACTATATGAGAACCAAAGAGAACATTAAAATGTTGAAGCAATTTTGCAAAAATATATTTAACCATTTCTTAAGTTAAAAGTAAGGCGGACCCACAAAGTGCACGTCCACGATGGCTAAATTATAGACCTTAAAAGAATTTTAAATATTATATTATATTGTACAACAGTATACTAATTCAGGACCTTTAAGAAAATATATTTTCATACAAATTTTAAATAAAGGTTATGTGCTTTGCGTTATCGGGGACTCCTGCACAATAATGTCATTCCGACAATGTCACCGCCGCTCCGCACCATACAAATAAAGTAATACATTTTTTTAGGCACAAACATATTCGAGCTCTTTCCTTAACAAATCGATAAATTTGATTTCCCGCGCTAACAATCATAAAAATTACGAAGTCTTCTCTAAGCAAATATACGTCGATTTTTGGTAATAAATTATATGATGTTATTATAGAACACTCATCGCATAAATGCCGGTGTTCCCCAGGGCTCAATTTTAACCCCCACACTCTTTCTCATCTTTATTAAGAGTGTTTTCACTACGCATTCTTTCACAGACGACAACACTGTTGCTTCTAATACTCTGCGGCTCACTAGATTAAAAAACACATGGATCTTAGCAGCATACGTGGGCTGAGATTGCATTTTTTCGCTGTGTACGCCATAGTTATTGCCCACAGTCGAGCAATTCTGGAACTGAATGAAACCCAGATATTTAATAATTCCGATACCTGGGAATTAAATCTGCCTGGTTATAACAAGATGCCATTATCTTTCCCTAGACGCGCAGTCGCAATCTTTGTCCGCAGTGATGTTGCGTTTCAGCTTTTGCCTGAATTCAACCAATGTTCCAATCTGTAATCTAATTTCATTTGGCTTAAAGTAAAGGTACAAAAGTGCAACATCCACTACTGTTTCCTTAACAGGAGCCCCAACTTGAAGAGTGTTTCAATTCAGAGCGAGTTTGAAGCATGAATTTTAAGAATTGTCACAAAACATCGTAAAAGTGAAATCGTTATTGCGTGCAATTTCAATGTACGAAATTCTGGGTGGCTTCGCGATTCTATCCAGACAACACCCGAAAGAAGTTGTGTTGATAAATCCGTTAAACCAAAGGAAGATGGATCCTATGACTCGAGCTGTAAAGAGCTTTCTAGGATTAGAGAGGTATGCTGTCGGTTTTACAAAGCAAATCCTACTGAGGAAAACCGAACAAATTTTAGACGAGTCGAGCAATGCCCATCGTCGGCGAGTAAAATTCGCTCTACAACCAAAAATTTAGGCAAAAAATACTACAATGTCCCAAAGGTAGTAATAATTTTGAGTCATTCGTTAAAAGAATCAAAAATACAGCCTCGTCATCGATTCCTACGCTCATTTATAATGACATTCCAGTTGTCAGCTCTATAGACAATATGTTTGCTGCGCATTTTGCAGCTAGCTCGACGCTTCCTGATTGTGCATTACTGCCTCCTGCACATCAGGGTATTGAACACTCTATTAACGTACTCAGACTGTTGCTAGAGTTTTAAACGATCTCAACACTCACAAATCCGCTGGGCCAGATGGTACTTACTCTATAGTTCTGAAGAGGTGTTCTTCCAAGCTGGCATTACCATTGCGTATGCTTTTCCATCTATCTTAACCTTCTGGACTTTTCTCGAAAAGTTGGAAAACCCCTATGTCTTTCTTCTTTCCAATGTCATGATCAATTTTCAGCTCATGAAATATCTTGAAACCAACGAAATTCTTAGTGACCGGTAGTACGGATTTCGTGGGCAACGTTCTACTGGTGATTTAATGGTATATCTCACCGAACAATGGAACCGGTTCAAGTCTAACGTACATCACTTAAATGCTGGCGTTCCCCAGGGCTCTGTTTTATCCCCGACGCTGTTTCTCATCTTTACTATTGATCTCTTATCTGTGACTTCTAATCCAATTCACTCTTTCGCTGACGACAGCACTCTCAGCTTCTCATATAAGTTTGAGGAACTACGTACGTTAAGCACAATAAATTCTGACCTAGACAGCATAATATATATACATAATGGGGAGAAAACAATCGAGTGGGATTTAACGATTCCAAAAACAAAAATGTCTCCAAATGCTGTCTCCTGCCGTCTAAGCGAATCCAAAATCCCATGCCATTATCCATGAATGGCACTTGCATCGAGGAAACTGAAAATCTCCCAATTCCCGGTATGTGCGTTAACGGCAAGCTTCGTTTGAATGACCACATATACACCGTCGGCAAAAATGCTGCGAAATGTTTAGGTTTTCTATCCCGATGCAAGAAATCTTTCACTCCTTCTGATCTGGCTACTATAAAGCTTTTATTCGCCAACTTGAGTATAATTTTCATATCTGGTCTGGTGACCCTAAAAATACCTTCCGTCAGCTAGATAGAATACAAAACCGCGCGATAAAACTTACCGGTAACGAGAACAATGCGAAATCAATAGATTCGCTTGAACGCCGCAGGAACGTGTTTCCTTCTTGTCACTGTTTTATAGCTGCTTCCTCCAGCGGTGCTCAAGAGAAATAGCCAGCTGCATGCCACCTCCCCTTGAATTCAATCACAATACTCTTGGCGCTCTTAATGCTCATCAGTTTACCCTCAAGCCCTTCTTCGGGACGTAGAGTTAAGTTTAGAGATTCGTTCTTCAGCTAAACTAAATCTACCGAGCTGATCTCCAGGTTTTATTTCCAGAGTTGTCGCTGTAATCACTTGCCATTGGCAGGTGGGCAGCCACGTACCTATAATATGTTTTGCAGAAGTTGTAGGGATGTTATTGAGAGAGAAACTATTATTCATTATCTGTGCAAACGTCCAGTCCTGACGGGCTTTCGACTCCACAAATTGGGAAAACCTTTCTGACGGAGCTTTCGGAACACCGGATCACCGATTTGATCTCGTAGCTGAATACTATGGTTGGTTATAACCATTTGACGGCCTGTGGTTACAAAACCTCTAGCGCTAATTGAAACCCTCGGTAACCCGGCGTCAATCACTACTGTACCTACCCAACCAGTAGATCCATAGCGCCCACAATCAGATGACATTAGTCAGAGTAAAACAGTGTTACATTTTCCCGCTCGCACTCGTCAATCGTCATCTCATAACTTTAAATGCAAACAAATGATTTTTCCGAATTGTTAATTTTTTTTATTTTGTCAGAGTAAATTTTTTTTTGCACATCACGAAAACCCAAAAAATTGAAAACCGCAATTTATAATTTAATTTGTGAACCGTCTGTATTGTAACAATCAAATAAAATAACTTAACCAACTTCAGCATACACCAAAGTTTAAATAGTCTTATTTACTGACTTTAAAACTTAATTTGTTATAAGTAATATAAGCTAGGCAATAAGCAAAAATAATAACAAAAACTTGCAACAAAATGGATTAATGTCGGCCAATATAAATCAGGTTTAATGAAAGTAAAAATTAATTTTTTGTAGAAATATGTAGAGAAATTATTGTTCACTTTTTTCTGAAAATTGATGCTAATTCTGTGCACTTTCTCACTGTAGTTATTATCTCTTCACAAAAAAAATAGCAACAAAAACTGCACTATCACTCGAATTACTAAACAAATTGCCTCAATAATATTTTTAAATTTTAAATTAAAGAACTGTAAGAAAAAAAATAAATTATCATCAACTTTATCCAAATGCAAAGGACTTTTATTGTTTAACTCAACTATAACATACCTACTATACTACCAACTATACCTAAGACATGGATGTCAGTCAGCATTTCTTCTTCCCTTCGGAACATGATGGACGTTCACGACTTTGGAATACATTATAATAAGCGCAAAACTCATACACTCTTTCACTCTCCCCTTTCATTTTCTATTTTTCTTCTTCCACTATTCTTACTCAAACAAATACACAACTATATTGGGAAACGCCAATCCTTTCTTATAACCAAAAACAATAAAACCTGACGAATCCTTCCCCGCCCTGCCACACTCTGATAATCGTAAAATCTTTTTGGTTCTCACTTGTTGTTATTCTGTTGGGGAATCCTTTTGTTTTCATTTTTTATATGCATTTAGATCTTTTCAGCTTGAAGATTATTATTAACACTAGAACTAGCCTTTCAGTAAAACTTGGATTGGGACGCGTTGGAAAAAATATCAATTTTTAACCAAAACCAGTTAATTTGTTGTCACTTAGTTTGAGCTTTTGTAGCTTAGAATCGAAATCGTTTTGTAAATGATTTTTGTTTATTTTTTAACTCATCATCAGTACTATTAGTTATCATAAGCCGTTGGGTTTTTTCTTTACTTCTAACGTTCACCTTCACCTTTTAACATTTTGCAATAACTAAAAAATAATAATATTCTTCGGTTTTTCGCTTGGCCATTTGTAGCCATTTTTTTAATAATATTATTTAGATCATTATCACTTTAACTGATTTTAATATAATGATTTAATTTTTTTTTATTGCTATAACTTTAGAACAACTTCAAATAATAATCGCAATCGCGGAGGTTCACATTATGCAAACCAGGAGCGTGAACAACCATCGACTGTGACCAGTAATAGGGGAACGCATCCACCGTAAGTATTGATGTACAAAAAACAACCAAAATTTTTAATGTAAATTCTCGAAGAACCAAAAATATACTGAATTCCACTATAAATGCTGGAAAATAAAAACACATGCTCAGTGGGAAAAAATAATAATAATCCAAAAAACGAAAGCAGCACTGCATACAGCGCACAGTCATGGAATGGCTTGATCTGATGCAAAATTTGTATGGGAGGCGCCCGACCCCGGGGCCAGATCAATACCAAATTTAAAAAGAAAGTGTTGTCACCGAATATACATATGTGTGCCAAGTTTCAATTAAATCGGGCTTTCGGATGTGGGTTAAAAAATGATCGCAATATTCCACCACCGAAAAAACGAACAACAGACAGAACCATACCGACGCCATGTTAATAGAGAAAACTTAAAAAGATATTTATTAAATTCTTAAAAGAGGCTGTTTATATTTATTATGTTTTCAAACCCTTAAATGAAAACTTACTAAAGGAGATAACAAATATTTTTTAATAAGTATGAGAAATATATCTCGCATGTCATACCGCGAGTCATTTGATGTTAGCAAGCCTTAACCAATTTATGTTTTTTAAAACAAGAGTATTAGAGGGAACTTAAGCTTATGCGAAAGAAACTAGAAACTAGTCTGATGTTCAATACACCAAGCCATTCATTCTCACAACTTAATGTGAATTTGTAGCTTAAGTTTTCAAATATTAAAGTTGTAAGTGCATAATTGATTTAAGCGTTTTTATAAATATTTACCTGAATGTAACCTTTTTACTAAATATTTATTAATTCAATAGCATTTATAAATTGCTTAACGTTATTACATGAGTTGTGATTAGAGTTGAAAAATAATTTTATTATAATATCCATACATAAAAGCGATGGCCACAACAAATTCTTCAGGAGCACTAACTGGTCACATAATAATATTAAAAAGATTTGATACTCATCATTGACACCCAATTATCAACCCCTCACAAACCTAAAAAAAACAATCAAAAAATTCCCCAAACACCGCAAACAACACCAAAACACAACCCACCTCCTATAGGTGTCTTACCATAACTATTGACCTCAGCGACCCCGAAAACTATGAAATCAACACTAATATCGTGAACCCATCCAATCGACCTAGATGTATCTTACCATCAATACTCAACTCAGCTACCCCGAATTCTATGAAATCGACACACCCCTTAAGGTGTCCTACCAACACAACACATCTCAGTGTCCCTGGATATCGGAAGGTCCCAACGTCCAACAACTCCCAATCACCCAGCACTTCATTCTATACACTTCTGTTCATCACGGCGATCCCGAAAACTATGGGTTGGACAATATGATCGGCAGGCACCCCACCCCTAACCATAGACGTTTTTGAAATTGGTATAATCATATAGAGCTAGTTAGGAACCGACATGTACACACTTCTATGTTTTTATTGCAAAAGTAGTTGAGAGGGAGGTTGGGGCAGCAGAGCGACGCCTGTTATTTCACCGAATCTTGAAAAGTACTAGACCGATTTTAATCAGTTTTTCGCCATTGTACAAGGTTTATAGGCAATAGTTCTGGGATCTGTGGTGGGGGTTAATGGGGCGGTGTCAGTGAGGAGGGGTCCCTTTTGGCGAAGGCAGTGTGGTTGGGACAGTGTAATAGGGACAGCAGGACAATGCTGAACATTTCTGCTTGTATATATAATAATAATCGGCGCGACAGACCGTAGCGGTCCAAGGCCTAGCTTCTCGCGAGCATTTGTGTTGTACATGTATATTTTTGCACACAAAAGGAAGGGACCTACAATTTAATTCCGTATCCGAACGGCGAATTGAGAAGCTTTCCGTAACAAGTTATTACTCTTGGACGTTGGTCAGTGGGAGGTGGGACAACCTGAAAAATACGTTTTGTGTTACTGGGATTCGAGCCACGAAAATTTATCCACTGAGCCACGACGCCCACATATGTAAATACATTCACTATTTTATAAATAAAGAAGATAAAACAAACCCTAATTTGGAAAACCGAACTTAATTTAGACGAGTCAGAAATGCAATGCCTACCTTAGGCAAGTCAATTTCAACTATGACCTAAAACCGGGGTAAATAATTCTTTAATGTCCCAAACGAAATAAGAATTTCAGGTTATTCATCAAACAAATTACAAAATACTTGTCGTCAATTTCCACCGTCACCTCTATAGACAAGGCTATCACAATGGACCATTACTGGTCTAAGTATATCGGCTTTACCTCCGACAGCCATCTTAACCTAACCTAGACAAGGCTAATTTGCTTGCTTCACATTTCACACCTAGCTAGCATATTGCGCGTTGTCCTAGCTTGTTTTGGACGGTTCTACTTTCGAACCCTTGCAGTTGCTAAAGTTTAAATTGATCTCAATTCTCAAACTTGTGGGCCAGATGACATTACTGAAATTGTTTTGAAAATATGTTCTTCAACGGTGAAACTACCATTTCGTAAGCATTTCAATTCTTTTTCTAGAGCCTTCTCGAAGAGTTGAAAACAACCTTTGTCCAGACCGTACCGAAAAAAAAATGCGAACATACATCTCTATCCTCGCACTGACCTATAGCGCTAACATCTGTACTTTCCAAGATCATGAAAACGCTGTTTAATCGCCAGCTTTTTCAATACCTTGAATCACAGGAAACATGTAGTGACCAGCAGTACGGTTTTTGAAGGCAATGTTCTACTGTGATCTGATGGCATAGCTCACCGAAAAGTGAAACCATTCTATTCACAAGTTCTGTGGAAACAAATTTATTGCTCTCGATATTTTTCCAATGCCTTTTACATAGTCTGGCATCAAGTTTCTCCATGTAAAATTAGTGCCTATGAAATCGATAAAACCCCGGTTGCTTGAACTAGTACCTACCTGTCTGACCATTCAATCAAGGACGCATTGGATGGTTTTAAATATAATGTTTACCCGATAAACGGTGGTGTTCCCCAAGGCTCTGTTCTGTCTCTGATACTCTTTCTCATTTTTATTAATGATCTCATGTTCGCTACTTCTAATCCAATTTATTGTTTCGCTTACGACAGCGCTCTCAACTTTTAATATAAGGTCACACTTTTTGCACGTCCCTTTTCATCACAAGTTGAGTTTTAACAACAAAGTATGTTAACCACGTAAAATTCTAACCTTGACAGCATGACAACGTAGAGAGTACACAATAGGGTAGAATGAGGCTTAAAAAACCTACCAATTGTTATAATAATTTACAATTTTGTACCCATATTTTACAACTATTGTACACAGCTGCACAGCTATTGTTTGCTGCAGTTTCGGAATTGAAGCACATCACCTTTGAAATAAATATAGAAGAAAGCTATACCTATTTCATATTTACCAATTGCCAATATATTCGGTTAACAATCTATGATGGTTTTTCTAGTAATGTATCATTAAATTCTCAGATCACATTCACCAGCAAGAAAATCAGAGCAGCTTTCGATGTTAATTGGACTGATTTCGATCTAGCGATTTTTGCGTAGCTTATTATATGCAGAAAAGACTTACTTACATAATCGTGTCAGTTTCATTGGAATGTCGAATTGTGTCACGCCTTTATAAAGTTCTATCCTGGTTGTGCTATCCCTATCATAGGCGATATAAATGACCATTTATTAATGGTGTGTGAGTGTAAAACTTTCGCGTATTGGGCTATTCTGTAGAAATACAAGTTATAGTTCGATATATCCTTAGTCTTGTGATAGCCCCATTTTTATGTATGGGCTCGCTTATAAGTCTTCAGTCATCGTTTATTACTTCCACTCTTATTTGCGCTGGTATTTGATGAAATTCTTGGTGTAGTGTGGACCCTACTTTACTTACCTACATTATTTTATACCAATTTCGTCTGAATATTCTTACTCTCAGCCTATAAATGCGTTCCACCCATTCACCGCAAGTCTGTTGTTTCGGCTAACTGCTTATGCTCAATTATTCGTATACTTAGAAGGCATAATCCCGAACAGCAATCTAATCCACCTGTCACAAAGCTACTGTACATGCGAATTTCCATTTTTAAATTCTCTATCTTAGCTTCGCGTCGGAATGGTTCTGTCGTACTGTCGTGCTGTCGTACTGTGATGCTATCGCGCTGTCTTTACTTCTGTCGTTCGGTTGTAAAATATTGCGATACATTTTTAACCCACTTCCCAAATCCCGATTTTCTTCAAATGTTGTACACATGTGTATTTACGGTGACACCACGATCTATTAAAATTTGGTAGTAATCGGGCTCCGAGTACGGGGGGCTACCATACAATTGTTTATTTTATAAATCATGCCATATAGCGGCATCAGACCACACCATAATGTAATGCAGCGCTGCTTTACGAACTATTAGTTGTTTTAAACACAAAAGCACCAGTGTACAGTGGAATTCAGTATACCTTTAGCCGCATATTTTGGTTATTGGATAAATTTATATGAAAAATTTTTTTGGGTTGTTTTTTTAATTTCTTCTGATAATTCATGAGGACCCATTAGTCGCGAATTATGTTTTATTTTAGTGAATTCCATACCTTTTTTATACTCCCATTTCAGACGTACCCGGCCAACTCTAAAACCCTCTGGATCGATTGTTTCAAAAGCTCAAGAATTTGTTGACATCTATAGAAATCCACCAACTCGTCCTGAACCACTTTACCCACAGCCAACACCCGATAAGACAGCTGCTAAGTGTCGCAAGGATGTATGCCTATTGCCAGATTGTTATTGTGGTGGCAAGGAAATTCCCGGTAAGATTTCCAGTGATTTGCTTCAACATTTCATTTCAAATTAATTTCAAAGTAACTAAGTACTCGTATTACTGAAAAAAAAATTTAAAAAAAAATTAAGGAGGACTCGCTCGTAACGACACACCACAAATAGTTCTAATCACATACGACGATGCCGTCAGTCAACTGAACATCAAATTGTATCACGAATTGTTTGACGATTCACGTAAAAACCCCAACGGCTGCCCAATCCGGGCCACATTCTATGTCTCACACGAGTGGACCGATTACACAATGGTTCAGAATTTGTATGCCAGTGGTCATGAGATGGCATCGCACACTGTATCGTAAGTGATTTGTTTTAGAGCGCATGTGGGTGTGTGCTATATATGGCTTCGTGGTGATTAGCAACATTTTCACAGCTGGAAATAAAGTCATTACCTTCTTTGTGTATATAAATCTTGCCCTATATCTAATTACATTTTTTGGGATTCACGAATTCTTGAAAATTAACCAACATTTTTTACATATATGTATTTTTTTGTTGTTTTTCCATATTTCCCACTCGCTTACCATCATGTCTGCTGTTGTGTTATATTTTTACGTAACTATGCCGAAAAAATAATCAATGAAAACTTGAAACCCGCCAGCTGATTTACCCGTCGAAAGTGTCCCACAAATAGTCCTTTTAACATTCGATGATTCGGTAAATGACCTTAATAAGCAACTGTATACCGATCTGTTTGAAAAGGGACGTGTCAATCCAAATAATTGCCCCATTACTGCAACGTTCTATGTTTCCCACGAATGGACCGACTATAGCCAGGTTCAAAATTTGTACTCAGAAGGTCACGAGATAGCATCCCATACTGTATCGTAAGTAAAACTTTTCATTTCTATCCCAGTCGCCCGAATAAATTGCACAACACAATACAGTACACAGTAGTAGTAGTATCTAGTACACTTGCCAACACCATGATGATACAACAAACAATATAAACTTTGTTAGGAGTTTATAAACATAAACATCTGACACTTGTACACTTGTAATCTCTTACTAATATATTGGAAATTATTAACTCAATTGTAAAAAATCTAATGCTAGGTAATATTTCCAACAAAAAAGAGGTAATAATTATGTTTAGAAAGTTTTCCGTGTCCTGCTTATATTTTCGTAGACTCTTGCTATCAACAGATCTAAGAAGTGTCCGAACTCAAAAAAAAATATAAATAATACTTTAGTGACATAGTGACATACTGTAGAGGACGAGATATAGATGCAGGGTTAAGCACTTGAAGTGTTACTAACCTTACGCTACTTCAGATGCTAAACACTTTGCTCATGCTTCGACAAGTGTAACTCTATCATATCAAGCTGCTTTCAAACATACTGAAGTATTTAAAAATGGAATCCAAACGTAATAGTTTCATTCATCATCTGGTACTGTTCTCCCTCGCAATAAATCTCTCCACCCGTTCCGATTTAGAGCAGATGTCATCCAGTTTGGAATCCCTCAACTCTGAGCTTCCTGGTCTATGCCATCTTCCAGATTAGGCTTGGCCGGCCTCGCTGTCGTGTCCCATAAATCCTACCGCAAATGACTAGGTGTCCTACCCATCGGACCCTACCGATCTTAATTCTCTTACGATGTCGCCATCGCGATAACGCTCGTATATCTAGAGTCTCCGGAATTGTCCTATCTATTATAAGTGGCCAGCAATTCTCCGAAAGACTTTTCTTTTCAACAGACGCAACAAAGTTGGCTAAAAACTGAACAGGTCCGACTTACGGTGCCAGCCACTTCCCATGCCACAGTTATTTTGTTCGCAACAGTCGCCTCTATACTCGCCAGACTAAATTGAGTCCGATGGACTTTTCCAATCTATTAGCTTACATTTTGAAGCTTATGGTGTCAACAAAAAATTATAAAAGTTTGAAAACATTGAATTCAGTTCTTATAGTGATGGACCCTGAGAGTCTTTGATGGGAATAACATCGCGAAGTTATCTTTGCTATAATTTTTTAATTATTTACGCAAACGTAAATGGGCTTGAGCCCTTATAATGCCAGGCTATATGCTTGGCACAGCGTGGGCGTTAAGGCTAATTAGGGATAAGTAAGTAACAAATAAGTCAACAAACTGATAAGACACCTTCATGACCAATAGAACTGATGCTGGAAGGGGACACTTAGATGAATAGTGATGGTAAGACACTCCCACAGGAAAAGGGTGTCATATAGTCTTGAGCAGGTCTTGAAGGAGGTCTTGATGGGCCACTTACCATTCGTAAGCCGCATAAACTTTTACTTATCCAATTCCATACAAACAGATGATAACGATGTTAGCTGACCGAATAAGGATTTTAAGGATTATAAATATGTATTTTAAAATTCCGCTCGTATATTAGCTAGAATCAGCTAAAACATGCGATACATTGATGTGGTTGCATCTGCCACTGATTGCTTGGTAATTGGAAATAGCGAGACGCAGCTAAGGCTTCGTTTTCTATAACAAACATTTTTTATAAAATATTTAATAATGCTTATTTATTTAATACACAAACACAAAACAACACCTTATGATGTATTTACACACATATATAACAGTTGCACAATTGAATTTTTAACAAACAAATTCATTGCTTAAATTTTCATTATACAAAAAGTGGCACTCGAAGTGTTACTAAATCAAGAGACTGTAATTTCGTTATTTAGGAATATTTTTATTCAGATTTTTTAGAGAATAAAAAAAACATTTAAAATTTTATGAAAAACATGTTACAGCTCGATATAGCCGCCTTTGACGCGGATGATAGCGTCGAGTTTCTTAACGAAGGAACGAAGAATGTTTTTAACATTCTCTAAAAAATCTTAATAATAATATTCATAAATGAAAAAATTATAGCCTCTTGAATTAAGAAACACTTCGATTGCCACATCCTGAAATTTTTTAAAAATACATGTTCAGTTTCTTCATCGATTGGGGTTAACTTAAACTTATAGCTCTTTCGATTTGCAGGGTATAGTTAAGATTTCTCTCTCGTGGTTTTGGTTTGACGTTTGGTACCCTGGGTACGGTTTTATTTTGCGTTTTATTTGCAAAGTTACAGAGTCGGTTACAAAACTCAAAACAAAACACGTCGGCAATCGACGGTTAAAGTTTCGTTTACTCAGCAAGATGGCGGGCGAAGAGAGAGCAAGCAGGCTAATATCTCAGTTTGTTGTTCTTGTCAAATTTGGTTTCGGTTTGTCGTGCAAAGCATTCACCATGAAAACCACGAGAACTCTGTCACTTTGACTGCTTACCCATTAGTTTGGTATCGGGTATGAGCTAATCGAAAGAGGCAATAAATAAGTTCCACCCTTGAAGAAACTGGACATTAAACTCGTTATTATTAAAAAAACTGAACTAACCCTGTTTTTACCTTTCTTCCTTGCCTTCTCAATCACAATCGCGAAAAAAATAACAGTCACAGTTTCGGCGAACAATTCTCACAGAAGAAATGGACTCGCGAGGTAGCTGGCCAACGTGAAATTCTCGCCGCGTACGGCGGTGTCAAACTCTCCGATGTTCGCGGTATGCGTGCTCCATTCTTGTCTGTTGGTGGAAATAAAATGTACAAAATGTTGTACGATTCCAATTTCACATACGACTCATCGTTGCCCGTCTATGAGAATCGTCCTCCCAGTTGGCCATACACATTCGACTATAAGATCTTCCACGACTGCATGATTCCCCCATGTCCAACGAAAAGCTACCCTGGTGTCTGGCAAGTGCCGATGGTCATGTGGCAAGATCTCAACGGTGGCCGTTGTTCCATGGGTGATGCCTGCTCCAATCCTGGCGATGCGGAAAATGTATATAAAATGATTATGAAGAACTTTGACAGGCATTATACAACCAACAGGTGAGTGTGCTCAGTTGTTGGGGCCAGAAATTTCATCAAACTAACATTGTGTCTCTACATCTACAAAATAGGGCTCCATTTGGACTGTACTATCATGCCGCCTGGTTCACACAACCTCATCACAAGGAGGGTTTCATCAAATTCCTCGATGCTATCAATTCGATGCCAGACGTCTGGATTGTTACCAATTGGCAGGCGCTGCAATGGGTTCGCGATCCAACGCCAATTTCACGAATCAACTCCTTCCAGCCGTTCCAATGTGATTATTCTGTAAGTTGGTATATTATGTGTGCATCACATGTCCTGGAAGAAAACCAACAATATAATCTCGGTATCTTGTTGTTTCTTTTTTGTGATCACAGGATCGGCCAAAACACTGCAACAATCCGAAGGTCTGCAATTTATGGCACAAATCCGGTGTGAGGTACATGAAAACATGTCAGCCATGTCCTGACATTTACCCATGGACTGGAAAGACCGGCATTCGATCGTCACGCATTGATAACGAAATCGAAGAATCCGCTCCGTCATCGTCATAGGCGAAGAGAAAGTAAAATTTTACGTTTACCCGCCCGTTAACAACAACAAGGAGAACTTCCTGCAAAAAAAAAACATTTACCTAATGTTGAAAAAATTAATAATTGGCAACGACAACGACTCGGAGAGTCGTAACTTGTAGCAAATGGCAACAAAAACAACGACACGAAATACGTTCACTCGATTGCATTTCCGTGTACTTTTATTTTGTCTGAATTTGTTATCTATAAGAAATATCTTATGTTAAAGAATCGAAAAAATTGGTAAATTATGTACGTATTTATTTGTTGTTTTTATTTTCGTTATAAAAATTCATTTCGTATCACATAATGAACAAAATTTATTATTATCTAATAATTTCATTGTCATAATCATTTTAGTTGTCTTTAAGAGGTATGAGATCATATATAGTAAATATATATAGTTATATAGTTAATAATTTACATTTTAACAAAATGTCTAGGTTTTAGCTTAATTGAATTTTGTAAAAAGTTAATTATTTAGATATAAATATCAAAAATTAATAATAACAATAATATACAATCGAGTATGTTATCAACAATATAATTTTTAATTGTTGTAAAAAAAATTCACGACTATTAGGTTAAATTTTATATTTTCTTTATAATTTTCATATCATTAACCATGTAACAAATATTGTGAACCGGTTGTTAAGTGTTGAGTTCAGCAGCGAAATTCAATGAACATGTATTTCAGAAAGAAAATATTTTTGTACTGGAAAGTCTTTATCATAACTTCACAAAACCACATAATTCGTTAATAAAAAAAATTAAATTTTAAATTTTAATTCAATTTATACAATCTACACAATCCAATGCAATTAACAGCGCTTTCCAATCAATGAGCTTATAAGCTTATAAGATTTTTCTCCTTTCTGCTTTCCCTATTTTTGCTATCTTCCATTATGCACCGACAACTGCTCGCGAAAACTTCTTTCGCAGGTACTCTTACTTTACCGCAGTTGTTTGAGGAGCTTCTATTAGTAATTACGCCACAAATAGTCAATAAGTGATGTACAAAAAAAGTCTAAAAGATGGTTTCAGCAGTTCTAACAGCCTTGCCCTTTTTATTTCCACGACCTATTCCCCTTTTAAATCCCTTAAATTTCCCTTAAGAAGATCTTCCTTTTCAGAAATAGTTTATTAGTTAAATGTATATTTATACATACAAAAATATACAGAAACAAAAAATTTAACTTTATAAAAAATAAAGGAGCTGCAGTATATCACAGTGTCTCCGGAAATGTTTGCTTAAGCGATTGCTTGTGTCGTAAAGAAATAAGGGACAAATTTCAGTATGAAAGAAAACGTAAAAAACAACCATAAAAATTAAAATTTTTCGTGTAAATTCTCTAATTGATACACAAAGCCCCTCCGATCACTCCAAAATTTTTACAATAAGTGTTTCCATCGGAGATACACTTGTCTATAAAATTTAAAGAAAATCGGGCTAATTTTAAAAATTTATATGAAAGCCCCTCGGCCTTGAGACCACTTCAAAATTTTTACAAAAGCGTTGTCCATAGGATTAAACATGTGTTTTTTTTTTAATTTTTTAGAAAATCGGGTAAATTTTTAAACATTTTACCGAGGCCCGATCACGGAAAAATGTTTACAAAAAGTGTTGTCCGTCTGAGATACACTCGCATATACAATTTTAAGATAATCGGCAACTTCTTTTACAAAATTTGCATTGGTGCCCCCGACCCCAGGGCCCGAGCGGCCCTAAATTTTAATAGAAATTGTTGTCATGGGAGATACACATGTGTGCAAAATTTCAATAAAATCGGGCTTTAGGAAGTGGGTTAAAAATTGATCACAAGATTTGGTGTGCCAGCCAGCCACAAACAAGTCAAGTTAATATAGAGTATTTAAAAATACGTTGATAATACATAAAGTCCAACCACAAAATGTACGCGTATTAAAATAAAACTCATATTTCCCATCTATTGAATCATTTCCCCTTTAACGTAACGCAAACTTTCAAACAGCTAACGGCTAAAGAAGTTTTACTTCAAAAATTCTTTATTATGTTTGTAAGTTATGCATCATACCACTATTGCATTGAATAGCTGATCTTAAAAGAAATTTATGAATTCCGTTTTTTTTTATGTTTTTATGATTTTACATCAGAAACTATGATAAATTTTCGCTCACTCAGCGTTAGAGTAACACCCCTGGAATAAAGTAAAATTTACCAGATTATATGAATTTTATTTTGAGCAAACAACTTTTTCTGTTATGTAGGTTATTGTCAAAGGTAAAATTGAACAAACTTTTAACTCTTACATTAAGAATTAACGAATAAACTTGGCAACATTCTCCATTTTGTCAAAATGAATTGTTGTCATTCATATGTTTTGAATTAATTTTAAATTTTTTATTTGTATGAGCGGGTTTTGATATAAAAGTAAAAGCCAATAGTCAAAAGAAAAAAGTTTTACATTGTGAGAGAGCTAAATACATTGGACCAGCAATACTTTTTCACAATTTTGAAATTAATAAATTAATTAATAAAACCCACGACTTGCTAGCACTGTTTTTATTTTTGGTATTAGGCTTGTCTGGATTTGTTTTTAGATAAAGTTTAAAAACGAAAATTCGCAATCCTTTTGTCATCTGCTTTCAACTTGTTTTTATGACTTTGGAAGGCATAATAGAATATAGCAAATATCTCAAGTTGTACTTACAATCCAATCCAATTCTCTCCATGCAATTTAAACAACACAACTTTCAAGATCCAATTTACATACTTAAAACCTAGAGTTGTTCTTACCATCCAATCCACCAAATCATTCTAATCAACTCATCTTTTTGCCAACCAATTCACTTAACATCTCGAGTTCTTCTTAAAATCCAATCAAATTATATTCTTCTAACTTGTAACAATTCAATTTAGTAATAACTTCTTAAGTTCATCTTACAATCCAGCCCACTACTCTTCTTGTAATCCAAATTTTCATGAAATCCTATCAATTTCTCTTTTGGGATTTCTTGTAACTTCTTATGATCCAATTTACTTAATTTATCGACTTCTTCTTCTTAAGTTCTTCACACCATCCAGCCTACTACTCTTCTTGCAATCCTATAAACTTCTCTTTATGATTTTTTTGTACCTTCTTATGATCTAATTCACTTATATTCTCGACATCTTCTTCATAAGTTCTTCCAAATTTCATAAAATCCTATCAAGTTCTCTTTTTGGATTTTTGTAACTTTTTACGATCCAATTTCCATAGTTTCTTGAATTCTTCTTACAATCCAGCCCACTACTCTTCTTGTAATCCAAATCTTCATAAAATCCTCTCTTTATGATTTCCTTCTAACTTCTTATGATCTAATTCACTTATTTTCTCGACATCTTCTTCATAAGTTCTTCTTACAATCTGGTTCACTACTTTTCTAGCAATCCAAATCTTCATAAAATCCTATCAACTTCTCTTTATGATTTCCTTCTAACTTCTTATGATCTAATTTACTTATTTTCTCGACTTCTTCTTTTTAAGTTCTTCTTACAATCCCGTTCACTACTCTTCTTGCAATCCAAATCTTCATAAGATCCTATAAACTTCTCTTTTTGGAATTATTGTAATTTCTTATGATCCAATTTACTTATTTTCTCGAATTCTTCTTCTTAAGTTCTTCTAACAATCCCGTTCACTACTCTTCTTGCAATCCAATTCTTCATAAAATCCAATCAACTTTTCTTTTTGGATTTCTTGTAACTTCTTATGATCCTATTTATTTTTTTCTTAACTTCTTGCAGTCCAATTTACCTCTCTTCATGCAATCTAAACAACTTAACTTCTTACAATCCAATTTACTAAACTTTCAATTCCTTTTTACAATCTAACCTACATATATCCTGCCATCCAAAAATTTAAACTTATTTTCTTCCAATCAACAACAATCAAATGCTCTTCTTGGATTTCCATTAACACAACTTCGTACAATACAAACTACTTCTCTTCATACAATCCTTACTATCCAACTTTTTCCGATCCAGCTTTGGGAAACTTTCCAAACTACAATACAGAACTCTTCTCTTCTTCCAATCCAAACAACTTCTTGAAATTAAATCTACTTTTCTTTTAGCATTTCTAATAACTCAACTTCTTACAATCTAAACTAAACTGCTCACAATCCAATTTATTAACTTCTCTAGTTCTTTTTAAAATCCAACCAACTTCTCTTCTTGGATTTTTAGTAGCTTAACTTCTTACGATCCAACACTTCCCCTTCTTCTCTTCATGAATTTTTAGTAAGTTAACTGCTTACGAAGCAACTCTACCTTCTTCCTTTTAAAATCCAACCAACTTCTCTTGTTGCATTTCTAGAACTTAACTTCTTACGATCCAAGACTTCCTCCTTCTTTTTAAAACCCAACCAACTTTTCTTTTTGCATTTCAAGTAACTTAACTTCTTACGATCCAACTCTTCCCCTTCTTCTCTTCATGAATTTTTAGTAAGTTAACTGCTTACGAAGCAACTCTACCTTCTTCCTTTTAAAATCCAACCAACTTCTCTTGTTGCATTTCTAGAACTTAATTTCTTACGATCCAATTCTTCCTTCTTCTAAAAATCCAATTTACTTGAATTCTCAAGTTGTCTCTAAAATCCAATCAACGTCTGCATTTCTAGCAAATCAACTTCTTAAGATCCAATTCACTTATGTTTTCGAGTTCTTCCTACTTCTCAAAATACAATCAACTTGCTTCTTACATTTCTAGTAACTTAACTTCTTACGATCCATTTTTAAGTTCTCCTGTCCATTTACCTTCTGGTTATTCTCACAACATCATTTGCAGATATATATAGGTTTAAAAAATTCAACTAACAATTTTTATCAACAAAAAAACTTAATGGTAAAAACCACATAATCGGTTCATTCAGTTTTCTATCTATCAACTCTAATTCAATAAAATCTAAACTGTAAACTTGTAACATTAATTGTAAAGTATATAATTTTATTAATTGAGAGTCCTAAAATGTACAGGGTGTTGAAGTAAAATATATTTTTTTGTCTTGTTTATTGTTATGAATAACTTGTATTGCAGTTTATATAAAAATGCTTAAGTCACGTATAACGATTGCCAATAATCTTAGCCGCTTTGCTTGGTTTGTATGAGGCAGCAATAACAACAGCAACAACAACTGAAACAAGCACCAAGTTTAAGCATATTACGCATATTATAACATACATATATTCGTACATACATACATTCAACATATTTATTCGTAATTAATTATAATTGTAGTGAATAATTTTGTATACTTTTATTGTCAGAATACTGGTTGTTAACGCTTAACTTAACACCCATTGTCTGCAAAGTATTTTAGAAAATATTTTAAAATAAAAACAGAAATACTATTCTATTACATTAAAATGAGAAGTTGTTTTCTAAAAGAGAACGAAATTGGTGTAATTCAATTATTAATTGTAAATTCTTTTAAATTAACAAAATCTGATATTGAAACAAAAGTATTATTACTCAACAACAAGAAATTAAACAAACACTTATTTTAAGTCTTATTTTCCAATTTATTGTTAAACTGTATGTATTCTTTTTTTTTTTTGTAAATTGTTTTTTATGTTATTAATAAGTTTTTTTATTTTGTGTTTTTCGATTTATATTTTTAATTTTCATTTTATTCGACGAAATGCAAAAGTCGAGTGAAGTCGTATTTTGTGTGGGTGAGCGTTTGTGCAAATTTAGATGATGTTAAGAAACACAACTACTGAAACAATGATGAATAAATATGTTTGTAAAAAAAATAGATTTGTTTTTGGTTTCTTTTTTGGTTCTTAAATGCTGGCTAAACTGCTGCTTAAGCTTTTCTATCCGTCATATACTTTTGGACACTTTCTTTGTCTAATCAGTCGAACCGTTATCTCTATTTGAGTACCGTCCTGAAGCACTAACGTCCCTGTATATCAAGGTGGTGGAAACGCTGATTAACCGGCAGCTATGAAAGATCTTTAAGCGGGTAGCCATCAACATAAAAGGGCGAATAACACAGAATGCTTCAGAAATGCATGTGGCCGCAACTATATCTGACTGGTGGAAGTGCGATCAAACCTCCACGTGGTGACCGCCGGTTATTTTCCTTCAATACAGGAAAAGATGAATGATCGGACTAGTCCCTTCCAAGTAAGATTGGCGCGAGGCCAATAACCTCGCCCGTTCAAAACTTTATTACGGAACCCTAAATTAGCCTCGAATACACTGATGAACGACGACGACCACGGCAACGAAAACGGCTAAACGATTTAAGAAGACGTATTCTCACTGTATAGATCTCGAGCTGCACAGCAGCTAGCCGATACCCTGTCCAAATATAATGCTGACATAACAGCAATCCAGAAGATGCGGTGTACGGTGAATAGTGTCTTGCAAAATACTCAGGGTGGGGTTTCTAGTCAGCAAAAGCATGAAACCCACCGTTGTCAGTTTTGAAACTGTAAATGAACGGCTATGCATCCTTCGCGTGCGGGGCAGATTTTAAAACATAAGCCTCATAAACGTCCACGCATCTACAGAGGATTCCCCAGATGATGAAAAAGAAGAATTCTTTGAATCAATCAAAAGGGAACTCCATGCCTACCCTCAGTACGATGTAAAAATCATTCCTGGGAGATAAGGGAACCAGTATTCACGCAGTACATTGGTACCCATAGCTTACATGATAACGCTTATGACAATGGACAACGAGTCATGGAAATGGCAGCAAGCAATAATTTGGTCGTTGCGGGTACAAGGTTTGTGCGTAAAAATATTCACAAAGCCACCTAGATATCTCCTTATGGAGCCACTCGCAACCAGATAGACCTCCACCACAACCCGATCCTGATGACGGTACGACAAACGTACCGAGGTGTCAACTTCGACTCAGACCACTATCTTGTTGGTATCGTGCTCCGAGCGCGAATTTCATCATCAAGAAACATGTCCACGAATCAGATTGGAGTTTACACTGCTGCCTTTCGCAACGAAGAGACCAGAAGCAACTACGGTCAAGCGATAGGACAGGCACTAAATGCAGGGAGAGTAAGTACTGGGGCTGAGATGTCGGACTTAGAAGAGAAATGGACACGCTTTAAGAATACTGTCATTAGTACTGCTGACTCCATCTTAGGCAGCAGTCGTAGAGATCGAAACGACTGGTTCGATGAACTGTGTAGAATGTTGCGTACCGAGCAATGCAACAATCTCATAGAACGTGGGAACACGAAGAAGAATATAAAGAGTTCAGAAGATTTGAAAAAACAGTTCAGATTATATCCCACCAATACACCAAGCTATTCATGAACTAATATTGGAAGTATGGGAGGAAAAGCGATGCCATCCTGTGCCCCATACATAAGAAAGGAGATATCACAACCTGCAGCAATTATCATGGTATTACGTTGTTGAGTACCGCGCATAAGATTTTCTCCTCTATCCTTCAAGACAAAATAGCCTTTTTTAGATTAAGATATTTTATTAAACATTTATGTATTATACAATTTTGACTTAAAACTAAACTTATAACTATTATTAATAAGTGTCGGCTCAACAATGGGGGCCCGACGTATTTACATTGTCTTTTTTTTGTATTGCTTATTATTAAACAATATTTTTGAGTACTTAATCTACTACATGTTATATTTAAGGCAATTTAATTTTAAACAATAAATTTTAAAATAAAATAAAAATGAAAAAAATATAAGAGGGGGTATAAACAGGGCGATCTTCAGCCTCTGTAATGTTGATTGCTGGCCTTCTCGAAGAAGGAGACGTCTTGATTATTAAAGATGTCGTCGAATCTAGCATCTGTGAATCCTCTGATGTGTGTGTACCGGTGACTTGGCTCGATTTCTTCGCTTCTCAGTCCTTGCATCTCAGGACTTGGATGAGTTTCCAATCCGTCGACGAATTTCCTCGCCATTTGGAACAAGTGGTCGGTTATTGGCAGCAGACCAGCTGCTTCATAAAGTCTTGCAGTCGACACAAACTTATAGCTGTTTGGAAGACAGGATATCCCTATACGCTTAAGTCATTATTGCTCCATACAAGTGTGGCTGCATTGCAGCCATACCAACAACTGATATGGAAAATGTCTAGAGTTTTAAAACTCAGTTCACCATCTTTTTATAGACTTTGAAGCCGCCTATGATAGCATAGCCAGAGTAGAACTTTACAAAGCTATGAGAAAATTCGGCATCCCAAATCACGATTATGTAGGTTGACCATGACCAATGTTATAAGCCTAGTAAAAATATCTGTATCTTGATAGTGATACAGATATTTTTACTTCAACATCTATAAGGGGCTCCGACAAGCGTCCTCTTCAACCTGGCGTTGGAGTAATTGATCCGAGACTCTGACGTTACGGCGAGAGGAACAATCCTCTATAAGTCCATTCAGATACTGGCTTACGCAGACGATATAGACATCGTTGGTAGAAACCGAATAGCTGTACAGGAAGTTTTTGTCCAGATCGAGCAGGCGGCAGGAAATCTGAGACTGCACGTAAATGAGAGCAAAACAAAGTACATGGTGGCCACGTCTGCGAGTAGAAGATCTAACATTGGTCCCTCAATTCGAAAAGTGGAGCGCGAATTTGAAGTAGTGCAATACTTTAACCAGAACCAGAAATACACGCACGGTTGCTTAAAGCCTACAAAGCCTACTTTAGTCTGTCAAGACTCTTCAAATCCAGGAATTTAACATCCAAGCTGCTGGTATGTAAGACAATGGTCATACCAGTACTTACGTATGGCTCCGAGACTTAGCTTAGTGCTTAGCAAAAAGCATTCTGACCTCTTAGCCGCGTTCGAGAGAAAAGTCTTACGGAGAATTGTTGGCCCCGTATGTGAGGAAGGACGATTCCGGGGACTCTATAATGATGAGATCTACGAGCGTTACCGCGATGTCGCCATCGTGAAATTAATTAAGCTCGGTAGGCTCCAGTGGGCAGGACACCTAGCTCGCATGAGCGAAGATGATCCTGCTCGGAAAGTCCTTTGAGGTAAACATGATGATTTTTAATTTTAGTGATTATTTCGAAAATCGCTCTACGGTAAATTTTTATTGGATGATGCAGCTTCTGTTTGATTCAATTTCCTACAAATCCTTGTCACGATTATTGTACTTTTAATGAGCAGGAGTTGAGCCAGAAGCATAAGTTTGTGAAAATAATTTTAAGAAACAGTCAAAAAAGTATAAAACAATTCATTGCTACATCCAGCAAATATATTGCTCTCCTTATCCCCCTCATCTTAAAGAACTTGCCTTTAGACCCAAACTCAAGTAGAGGGAAATGTTCCCTCTAGTTGTTGGAAGCCAATTTTTTTTGCAGTTTTTCATTGAGGTTTAAACAGTGTGGTGTTGTTTGGTATTAAAAGCGCATGGCACTGGAAAGAATCAGAGCCTTTGTTGTGCTCTGACTCTAGCATTGTCCAGTCCAGCACAGAATAACACAGAATATACTCAAAATAATTTGGTCGTCTTATTCTAGCTCTAGCTTGAAAGCCAAAAATTTGTCATTCAGGTTGAAGCCTTCCTAATACTAGTATTCATATTATTTTTTTTTTTTAATTTTAAGTAATTTCTGCTAATAAATGTTATAATGTTTTATACAAGCGAGAGCACGTTGCAGTGCTACATTTTATTCTAGATATAGCACTGCTTGGCTTCAGCAATAAATACAAAAATTACAAAAGTTGATCCAATCGAATTCAACTGCTTTTGCCACCACATCACGACTGATAGCCATCATGAACGCTTGTTATCTTTATTAACAGGAAAATTGTGCTTTACATTGTTGTAGTTTTGATTGTATTTATACTCATTTAGTGTGCGGCAGTAATAATTATCTGCAGGTGTCTTCTGCTAAATTATGGAATAAAGAATTTCCCAATAAATAATCAATTTAGGCTTGTGACCCGGCGCCATATCGTGCTTGAAGCATATTAACGCGAATAGCGACGAGAATCGGTGAAACTGATTTCACACTTCAACACTAACGTTTGTCATTGTTCAGAAGAAGGATGGCTTCGCTTCTGGTGGTGCTGCTCTTGGTCTTTTGCTGTTGGAAGTTTCTCAATGTACTTGGCACAGACTTTGTTGAATGTGAAAATCGTCTCGCCCGACGATATGGCATAAACGAACTGCTGGTGAAAAACTCCTGTACTGCGGATGATTCCATTAAACGCCAGCCACGCTGGGTGGAAACAGCTTTACGTGCACACCCAAAGCCAAGAAATGAAATTCTTGCAAAAAAATTCCACATGGAATCGTATAACTTCGATCAGACGGATTCCCTGGTTGCATTGCTGAACAAAATCACTGATGAATATTTGAATAATTGCCCGCCCGTCATTTACTATGATAGCGTAGTCCAGCAGTCTGATGGATTAATCCTGGAGAAGCTGTTCAAGGTAAATGACAATCGAATTTTTTAATTCTGAGGAAGTGAAATAAAAATTTGGTGCATTCTTACTGTGCGGTGGCAGACCATCTCTATCACTTACTACAATGGAGAAATCAACAAACGCCCCGAGCCGCTTAATCAACGTTTTCGTGGCCACATCGACAACAACTGCAAAAGTTACATCCTGTTGCTGTCCGACCCGTTTATGACCCGAAAAATCATCGGCGCACAGACTGAGAGTCGCGTTGTTGTTGTCTCACGCTCATCCCAATGGAAAGTGCGTGATTTTCTGTCCTCCAAGGAGTCATCGAATATTGTCAATTTGCTGGTGATTGGGGAATCTTTGTCAGCGGATCCACGCAGAGTAAGTATATGTAATAGAACATTTTCTACACAAGCTACATGAGCTTATTTTGCACGTATCTCCATCAGGCCCGACCCTACGTGCTGTACACCCACAATCTATATTCGGATGGCATGGGCTCCAATGTGCCGATGGTATTGACAAGTTGGATAAAAGGAGTTTTCTCACGACCGCATATTAATCTCTACCCGCAAAAATTCTCCGCCGGATTTGCTGGGCATAATTTCGCAGTTTCTGCCATAAATCAGCCGCCTTTCATTTTTCGTATAAGATCACTCGGTTACGGCGGTGTTGCCCAAGTGCGCTGGGATGGCATTGAATATCGGTTGCTAAGCATTATTGCTAGCCGATTGAATTTCTCATTTGATATAACGGAACCGGCGGATATCTATTCCAGAGGGTAAGAGGTCTACAGAAATTATGATAATTTCTCAACTTTTCAAATATAACTCCGCAGTTCTGGAAACAGCATTCAACAGGAAATTGAACGCAAACAAATTGACATTGGCATGGCTGGTGTTTACAAAAACATCGAACTTTTGCAGCAGATCGACATGTCTGTCGGTCACTCAAGGGATTGTGCCGCCTTTATAACGCTAGCTTCGAAGGCGCTACCCAAGTATTTAGCTAAAATAACATAAAAGTAACACTTTAGTGAATGTTGCGATCTGATTTCCAGGTATCGTGCCATCATGGGTCCATTTCAATGGCCCGTTTGGGTTGCACTGACTTTTGTCTATTTGGGAGCAATATTTCCCATTGTGTTCACCGACCGTTTTTCTCTGGCACATCTTATCGGGAATTGGGGAGAAATTGAGAATATGTTTTGGTATGTGTTCGGCATGTTCACCAACAGTTTGACTTTTTCCGGCCGTTACTCGTGGACCAATACACAAAATGTTTCAACCAGGATATTGATTGGGTTCTATTGGATGTTTACGATTATAATTACAGCCTGTTATACCAGTTCGATAATTGCATTTGTCACAATGCCAGCGTTCCCGGATACAGTGGATTCTGTGTACGATTTGTTGGGTCTCTTCTTCAGGGTGGGAACATTGGGTGAGTAAGTTTAACACCACATATCTTGAAATGTAAAAATACCATCTGTCTGAATAAGTCATCTGACTTATTTTCATCCGTCTGTTTTTGTTTTTCGACCTCCAGCAAAAGCTGACGGTCTGTCTATTTATCTGCCCACGTTATTGCATTCCTTGTATTGTTCCTCTCGCCGTAACGTCAGAGTCTCGGATCACTTTCTCCAACACCAGGTTGAAGAGAACGCAAGTTAGTCCATCTTCTTGTCGGAGCCCATACTTGCACTATTAGTTCATGAATTGTTTGGTGTATTGCGGGGCCTCCTGTTTCAATCAGCTCCTTTGGGATACCACCATTATTATTTTTGAGCCGATTTATCGCTCTGCTTACTTCGTTTATGCTTGGTGGCGGCAGCATAGTGTGGTCTTCGGTCATTGGTAGAGTCTCCAATTCCTCAGTTAGCTGGCCATTAAGGAACTCATGAAAGTGCTCTTCCCATCACTTTATGCCTTTGAGATCGGCGATCAGATTACCCTCTTTGTCTTTGCAGTATGTGCAACGCGCCTGGTGCGGGCCTTGCTCTCTGTACTGTTCTTCTCGCAGGCTGCTTTCTTTCGCCGGTGTTCATATCCTCTGGCACTTTATATTCATCTTCGCGTGCTCGCGTTCTATGAGATTGTTGCATTACTCGGTAGAATACATTCTTACGTTCAGTCGCTAGCTTATATTCGTCATGGAACCAGTTGTTCCGATCTCTACGACTACTGCCTAAGATGGAGTCAGCCGTACTAATGACAGTATTCTTAAGGTGTGTCCATTTCTCTTCTACGCCCGACATCTCAGCCCCAGGACTTACTCTCCCTGCATTTAGGGCGAGTCCTATCGCTTGACCGTAGTTGTTTCCGGTCCCTTCGTTGCAAAGGGCAGCCGGAGCACCACACCAACAAGATAGTGGTCCGAGTCGACGTTGACACCTCGGTACATTTCTACCGTCATCAGGTTCGAGTTGTGGTGGCGGTCTGTCAATACCTGGTCTATCTGGTTGCAAGTTGCTCCATCAGGAGATACCCAGGTGGCTTTGTGGATATTTTTACGTACAAACCTTGACTTCGCAACGACCAAATTATTGCTTGCTTTCATCTCTATGACTCGTTGTCCATTGTCATTAGTGTTCTCGTGTAAGCTATGGGTGCCAAGGTACTGCCTGAATACTGGCTCCTTACCTATTTTTTTATTTTTACATCATGCTGAGGGCAGGCATGGAGTTCCCGTTCGACTGATTCAAAGAATTCTTCTTTTTCATCTTCTGGGGAATCCTCTGTATGTGCGTGAACGTTTATGAGGCTCATGTTTTTTTAATCTGCCCCTCACGCGAATGGTCATTCATTTACTTTTTTAAAGCTGATAACCCTCCGTTATTTTATTCTTTTGCTGACTAGAAACCCAAACCCGATCACATGATGCCTTGCATGACAGCCGTAATATTTGTCTCACATTCTGATTTTTGTAAGATACCATTCCCCGTCCACCGCAAGAATTGCTATTTGGACAGGGTATCGGCTAGCTGCTGTGCAGATCGAGCTCTATACATTGAGCGTACGTTCCGTGAGAAAATTCTTAAATTGGTTAGCCGTTTTCGTTGCCGTGGTCGTCGTCATTCATCACTGTATGCGAGGCTGCTTTTGGGTTCAGCAATCGCTCTTTTACGGCGAGGTTATTGGCCTCGGGCTAACTTACTTTGAAGGGTAGTAGGTACTTACGGACACCTGCAATTATAAAGCACTCTGTGTTATTCGCCCTATTCTGCTGATGGCTGACCGCCGGCTAAGCCCTTTAATTATATTCGGTGCGACAGACGATTGCTATCCAAGACCTAGCTTCTCGCAACCAATTTGAGTTGCGCATCTATATTTTTGGACACAAATGGAAGGGAACACCGTAAAAAATACTTTTGGTGTTACTGGGATTCGAACCACGAACCTCCTGTTCAGTAGCCGCGCGCATTTCTACTGAGATTTAAATGAAGTTTGCCAGAAAAGAGGGAATCATTTTCAAAAGTGTTCCTTACGACTCTCTGTGGTTTTTCGTATTTGTCCAAGTTCTCTGAACAATTCAAGCTTTTGATGAAGATTTTCTAATTTTTGTTTTTTTCGTTTTTCTTTTATGATTGAGTTATCAAAAATAAAAATTTAGAATTTTGAAAATCATGAATAGGACATGAATTAGAATAAAATTTTACATTTCCTTCTTATTCCCGACCAAACAGACCGTAGCGGCTGGAATACATGGTTCTTGAATTCATCGCATGAAGCAACCTTAAAACTCTTTAAGAAAATGGAATTCGTTTCCACTCTGGAGGAGGGTATTGGTAATGTGACTCAATCGTTCTTCTGGAATTATGCATTCCTAGGATCTCGCTCGCAATTGGAATACTTGGTTCAATCGAATTTCTCGGATGAGTATGTTCCTCCTAGACACTATGTGTGTATAAGGACTCTTGTATCATTGCATTTTTTTTCCAATAGAAACTTATCTCGCCGATCAGCGCTTCATTTGAGCGAAGAGTGCTTCGTTCACTTCCAAATTGGCTATCTTTACCCAAAGAGTTCAGTCTATAAGCAAAAAATCGACGAAATTATCCAATTGGCCCAACAAGCTGGACTAATGACGAAAATCCAAAACGATGTGTCATGGGTGATGCAGCGTTCGGCAAAAGGCAAGCTACTGCAGGCCGGCTCTTCAAAACCGTTGCGTGAACGCATTCGAGAGGAACGACAACTAACTACAGCCGATACTGAAGGAATGTTCCTTTTAATGGGTTTTGGCTACCTGATAGGTGCCATTGCACTTATCTCGGAAATGATAGGAGGCTTCACTAACAAATGTCGCCAAATTGTTCGACGATCAAGAAAGTTATCGAGTGCCTGGTCATCGAGAAGGAGTTCAATGGAACAGAAAAACAAACCTGCTGTGACAGAAGCAGAAATACAAGACCACCTGGAACGAAAAGCCAAAAGAGCCGCACGACGATTGGCTGCAGCTGATGAAGAGCATCAGCCGACTAAACAATATTCTTTCGGAATGAACGAATTTAATTTAACCCGAAAAACTCTCAAGGAAATATATGGAAATTTTAATCTACCAGAGGACCAGAGGAATTACAACCAAAGAGAGAGAATGACCACGACAAATGAGAAAGCTATGTTAGTTGAATCGAAGCTTTTGGAATTTAACGAAGCGAATAGTGTTGATAGTGTCGTTGATGATGCGAATAACCAGCGTAACGTTAATCTTGATCGCATAAGTGAAATATCCGATTTAAATGTCCGCGAGACTTTAAAGCATTTTGATAATTGCATTGCAGCTTGTACTGGTGAGTGTGATGAAAGGCAGACAGAGATGAAGAGAAAGGAAACGGGCTCAGAGTCACAATTCAACGCAGAAACCTATTTGATGAACAATTTTGAAGAAACCTACTTTGGAAGTTTTGTTGGCCATCTTACAACAACTGTAGATCGTGTTGATGGTGTAGATGGTGTTGATGGTGTAGATGGTGTTGATGGTGTTGATGGTGTTGAGTTTAACTATGGTGGTGGTGCTAATGCGCAAAACAGATTGGACCATCTGGATTTGTTTAAATAAAAATTGTAAACTTAAATTAAAAATTAAATTAAAATTAAATTGTAAGCAGAAAATAAATACTTACTATAACTGGATTACTGATTTGTGTAAGTGTTGCCATTTTACAAGGAAAAAAATATCAGTTATGTCAGTCAGTTAAAATTTTGAAATATATTTTGACATTCATTGCTTACTTTTTCCTCAAAATTCCAGACGTTACTGGCCAGAACCCTTGTTCATATGGAAATGAACAAGGGTTATAGTCGCACCTTAGTCCTACATACCGAATTTCATACGAATATGGTACAGGCCATATTGGCAAGATCACAAGAATTTGAATCGTTCTTGGGTTTTTTTTTTGTGTGTAACTACCCTAGCCCCTATGGCAGACACTGCGACCTAAAAGATCTATTGTGTCATAGGGTTTGTTTATTCTAAGAGACGTACCAGCTCCCTAATGAACGATAGTACATTAGTGCCGGAATTTCTCAACTCCGCCGTCGAGCATATTCCTTGTGAAAGATGCGTCTCCTCAACCAGACTAATGCTGGGCATTCACAGGCTCGGATTATTCTTCATCTTCCGAGCAGAACCTACATTCTGTCTCTGAGCCCACGATTGATAGACCTACATTTTACGTTGAATACTATTAGACTTCTTTAGACTGAATTACAACTATCCATATAACGAGCTGAGAAGTTCGCTTTACTACCCTCCTTCTAAATTTAAATTTAAAGCTAAAGTAAAATCTTATCATTGCCTTTTAACATTATTACCGTTGTCTGTTTGTCTGTATGGTTATAACGCTTTTATGTCGCCTCATCCCGCCTAAACCACTAAACGTATCGAAGCCATATTTTCCCCGTATGTTCGTTTGGTGCTCCCATAAGTTTAGGTTATGTTTGGGCCCGTTAGGTGGCATTGGAGTCGAGATATTTGCGAAAATTTGTGTTTATGTTTGGATTTGGTTCATATTCACACCATGTGTTCGTTTGGTGCTCCGATAAGTTTAGGTTTTTTAGACCAATTAGGTGGCGCTGGAGTCGAGATATTTACGAACATTTGTGTTTATGGTTGGATTTGGTTCATATTCGCACTATATGTTCGGTTGGTGTTTCGTTAAGTTTAGGTTTTGTTTGGATCCGTTAGGTGGCGCTGGGGTCGAGATATTTACGTTTGTCGTTATGTTTGGATTTGGTTCATATTCACACCAAATGTTCGGTTGGTGCTCCGATGAAAACTGGTGAAATGGTAAATGGTGGTAGAAAAAAGTGTCCCTTATTTTTTGACGGATACTCACTAGTTATATAATAATATTCAAAGTAACCGAAACCAAAAATCAATTAAAAAATATGTGCAAACTTGCGATTCTGCAGGAGGGGTACTCACTTTTGCGACTAAAATCGGCTTACGGGAAGACCAGAACCTTAGGAGTATAAAATACAACAAAAGCAGCGAGGAATGTTCTGAGCCACCGCAACCCAAATGATAACTATCGGTCACCTCGTAAACATCGGTAGAAAGAGATAACAGCTGATGAGACTAACGAACTCTGGACCATCAGGAATGAAACACTGATGGTAACAACAGCAGGACAATATACCAAAATCAGATATTTTATCGCATTTCAAAAAAAACTGTGAATGTTACATGGACAATACCAAATTAAAGTAACAAGTAAACACTGCAATTGGTTCGACTCACATAGCAACAACATAATCTCGAACCAACCGTGGTATTCGAACGACCTCATTCATCCAACGGTTTAGAATTAACGGGGAAATTCTCAACCGATAAAAGGGAAGGAGGAAGAAGATAGTCAGTCTCGCCTTCCCTGCGATTCCTATGGCTGACAACACGTCAAGTGATTTCTTTGAATTTAATGGTTCAAGGGAGATCTCCTTGCCATTACTTCCTTGACTACACGCTGGCATTTCACATATATTACATATTCCTTTTTTTTTTTTATAATTCGCGCACGCTTCAAGGGGTTCGCACCCTTATAATGCTCGGCTATATGCTTGGCACAGCGTGGGCGTTAAGGAAGAGGAGGAGAAAAGAGGAGATGTCTATGAGCTTGTGTTTTGAATGCCTGTGGATCATAGTGATGTGGGAAGACAGAGCTTGGCAGAGCATTCCACATACGAGTTGTACGGCTGAAGAACGAATCCCTGAATTTAACTGTACGTCCGAAGATGGGCTTAAGGGTAAACTGATGAGCATTTAGAGCGCCACGAGTATTGCGGTTGAATTTAAGGAGAGGGGGCATGCAGCTGGCTATTTCTCTTGAGCACCGCAGAGGGAGTGAAATATTTCTTGCACCGGGCTAGAAAACCTAAACATTTCGCAGCATTTTTAGCGACGGTAAATATGTGGTCATTCCAACGAAGCTTGTCGTTAACGCACATACCGAGAATTGCGAGATTTTCAGTTTCCTCGATGCAAGTGCCATTCATGGATAATGGCATGGGGTTTAGGATTCGCTTGGACGACAGGAGACAGCATTGGGTTTTGGAAGCGATAAATTCTACTCGATTGTTTTCTCCCCATTGTATTATGCTGTCAAGGTCAGAATTTAAAGTGCTTAACATACGAAGTTGTTTGAGTTCCACATCAGAGGTGGAGGGTCGTTCCTCAAACTTATATGAGAAGCTGAGAGTGCTGTCGTCAGCGAAAGAGTGAATTGGATTAGAAGTCACAGATAAGAGATCATTAATAAAAATGAGGAAAAGTGTCGGGGACAGAACAGAGCCCTGGGGAACGCCAGCATTTATGTGGTGTATTTCAGATTTGAAACCGTCTAAAACAACTTGAATTGAGCGGTCCAAAAGATAGCTTCTAATCCATTGAAGCAGTTTATCATCGACACCATAAGCACGCATTTTAGACAAAAGAGCTTGATGCCAAACTCTGTCAAATGCCTTTGAAATATCGAGTGCAACAGCTTTGCTTTCTCCAAAATGATGCAAAGATCGGTTCCACTGTTCGGTGAGATAAACCATCAAATCACCAGTAGAACGTTGCCCACGAAATCCATACTGCCGGTCACTAAGGATTACGTTGGTTTCAAGATATTTCTTAAGCTGATAATTGATCAGCGTTTCCATGACCTTGGAAAGAATGGATGTAAGTGCTATGGGTCGGTACGAAGAAGGAGACGACGGTTCGCCTTTTTTGGGTATGGGCTGGACAAATGCTGTTTTCCAACTTCTCGGGAAGAGTCCAGAAGAATAGGATAGATGGAAAAGCTTACGCAATGGTAATGCCAGCTTGGAAGAACACCTCTTCAGAACTAATGGAGAAATACCATCTGGACCAGCGGATTTGTATGTGTTAAGATCATTTAAAACTCTAGCAACTGCACGAGTACGAAAAAATATCTGTCCCATAGAGTGTTCAATATTCTGAGGTGCAGGAGGCGGCAATGCACAATCTGGAAGCGTAGAGCTAGCTGCGAAATGCGCAGCAAACAGATTGGCCTTGTCCATAGAGCTGACAACTGGAATGTCATTATAAATGAGCGTTGGAATCGACGACGAGGCTGAATTTTTGATTCTTTTCACGAAAGACCAAAAATTTTTACTACCTATGGGACATTGTAGTATTTTTTGCCTTAATTTTCGGTCGTAGGCGAATTTGACTCGCCGAAGATGGGCATTGCAATCATTTCTTGCTCGTTTAAACTTTTTTCGGTTTTCCTCGGAAGGGTTTGCTTTGTAAAACCGAAAGCATACCTCTCTAATCCTAGAAGCTTCTTTACAGCTCAAGTCATACCATCCATCTTCCTTTGATTTGATAGATTTATTCCTAAAAGGGATAAACTTTCTCATACCAATAAGAATGATGTTTGTTATTGCATCAGCGGCGGCATCCACGTTGCTATCGCGAAACAATAGCGACCAGTTATAACTCCCAAAGAAGTTGTTAAGGCCGTCCCAATGGGCTTTCTCCTATTGCCATACTGTTTTTTTTTTAGTTTTTTCTCTAACTGCGTGGTTTATTAACGAGAAATTAGCTGATACTACACAATGGTCTGATGAGCCTAGGGGCGATGATACATTGACGGAGTATTTATCAGGACGAGAGGTAAGGAACAAGTCTAGGGTGTTTGCGGAATGATTTGCAATGTCAGGTATTCGTGTAGGCTCATTTACAAGCTGAGTAAGGTGATTAAACTCAGCGAATAACTCAACACACCTTCCTTCGAGTGTTGTCTGGCCAGAATGGCGAAGCCACCCAGAATTGTGTACATTGAAATCGCCCGCAATAACGATTTCATTTTTACGATTTCCAATTCTTAAGATGGAATCAGACAGTGTATCAAACTCGCTCTGAGTTGAAACACTGTCTAAGTGGGGGCTTCTGTAAAGGAAACAGTAGTAGATGTTGCGCTCATGTACCTTTACTTTGAGCCAAATGAAATTGAATTCCGGATTGGAACTTTGGCTAAATTGAGGCAAAAGCTGAAACACAACATCTCTACGAACATAGATTGCGAGTCCGCGTCGAGGGAAAAATAATGGCACCAAGCTATACCCAGGTAGATTAAATTCCGATGCATCAGAATTATCAAATACCTGAGTTTCACTCAGTGCCAGAATTGCTGGCCTGTGGACATGTACATGGTTAAACACAGCGAACGAATTCGTTCTCAGCCCACGTATGTTGCTGAGATCCACTCTGAAAACACACATAACTACAACAAACAAACAAACCCTGGTCACACTGAGCCAACCCCAGCCTGGTTACAGTACAGTATCGGTGGGTTTTCTGCTGAAGAGGACGCAGGCCTGTCCATTCCCTTTGTCGGAGCCCATTATAGATGTTTAATGGACTTGATAGTGATCCGGATAATTTACTTGGCTTATAACATTGGTCATGGCTAATGGTCAACCTACATATTTGGGATATGTCGAATTCTCTCATGGCTTTATAACGCTCTACTCTGGCTATGCCATCATAGGCGACTTTAAAGTCTATTAGAAGAAGTTTTAAAACTCTGGACATTTTTCCATCAGCTACCTAAGGGTGAAAATCTGATCAGTTGTTAATTTGCCTGGTATGAAGCCACACTGGTTTGAGCGAATGATGACTTTATTGTCTTAAAGTATTGAGAAGAAGATCTTATATGCCATACTGAACAACGTTAACGATAATTGCTGCACATTATGTTATCTCCCTGCTTATGTATGGGGCACAGGATAGACTCTTCGACAGTCTTCTGGGACCTACAATTTAAGGCCAGATCCGAACCTCCTGCTCAGTAGCCAGGCGAATTTACACTGAGCCATGGCATGGCGCCCACCAATGGCTCTTAAGTACCTAATAATATGGAGCGGGTTCAGTGAATGTCGCGCATACTCCGAGATTACGTGAGTTTCCATGTGATATCTTCTCTGTCGGATCGTTGCATTCGTTGAGTAGGTGGCACGGGGTCTCTTCCGCTTCCCCACATAGTCTGCAGCTGCCATCTTCTCCTAATTTTCTTTTCTTTGTATGCCCTTTCAGTGTGCAATGTCCTGTTAGGAAACCCATAATGATTCTTAAATTACTTCTGCTTAGTACCAATATCAGGCGAGAACTCTTTGGGTTATAGTTCTCCCGGATATCCTTTGCTTGTCGTAGACCCGGAATGCCTTAACTATGTGTATCTCTTTCCGCATTATGCGGTACCCTATACCACAGAACGGTTCTAGTCATACTAACCGAATTTCTGCTCCTTTATTAGCGAGCCTATCCCCTGCTTCGTTGCCTTCTATGCCAGTGTCTCCCGGCACCCAGTTCAAACGCACTTTGTTGACTTCGCTAAGTCGGTTTAGCTGCGCCCTGCATTCCGCCACAAGTTTAGATGTCATGTGTAATGCATCAGGGGCTCTTAGCGCAGCTTGGCTGTCTGTCATGATAGCCAGATTAAAGTGAGCACATCTACTGCCCCATTACTACAGAGTACTTGGTTTGTGGCCCATAGACTCCAGCATCCGTGCCTTCAGATTTCTTTGATCCATCCGTATACCACTTTATGGCAGTGATAGTTACGGCCACGTTCCGATAAATCTTTTATTCCCCCTATTCTGCTGATGGCTGACTGCCTTAGAAATACTTTTTTTATCTAAAAAAAGCAAAGGGTTCTCGTTGTTAGAGGTTATTAGAACCTTTTGGAAGTATGTGAATTACACAAGAAAATAAAGAGAAAGCTATTAAAATCGCATTTTATATTTGTATTTAAAATTGTTACTCTTTGTCTAATGTTAAACGTCCTCTGAATACGACGGACGTTACACAAATTATGTATTTTTTTGTACGAAAAAGAAAAGTTGTATAAAATCATAGCACATATTGTAAGGTTTCATAAAAATAACTTACTGGTAGAGCTTAAAATTAAAATTTTGGTAAAGTGTTGTGTACAGTGTTGTGTTGTGTTGTACAATGCAATTGTTTTGTGTTTAAAAATTTACTAACTAGATTGATTAATCTTAAAATTATATATTGGTTAGTATTCAATTATAAACATGTGGTAAATGCGAAGTACTTTTAGTCTTTATTACACTTTTATGAATTTACTTCAAAATGTTCCATCTTACAATTCTTCCTTGGCTTGTGTTTCATCACTAGAGCTAGACGAAAGGGACTCACTGTCTGCATTTCGGTCAACATCTTCATCAATGTCGCCGCCAACTGAAATAGAATTGACAGAGGGAAAAAACAAACAAAGAAAATAATGGAGGGACTTTATATGAAAGGGAGGAAAGAAAAGCCAAATGTAATGAGAAATAAAAAAGTGAATATAGCCATTGATGACAACATAAAATTATACAATAATTAAACAATATAAATAATTGTTTTTATTCACAGAATAAAAAGTTCATGAGACTATGTGCGTATGCTGCGCGATTACAGCGAATTACAGCGAATTCATAATCATTTCTTCGATTTGTTTTGCATTTACTAGCGGTTTGCCCATGGCCGCTGGTGACGTGTTAAGCCAGTATTCGGAAGCGGAAATATAAATGGCAACGGCTGCACCAACAATGTAAGCAACATGCGTAGAACTTTGAAAGATGACACACGTTGCCACACATAATCCGAAATAGGTAAGGAAGCGCGTAATGTTAGCGTATTGTTCGCGTTGCTCGGATGTATCATCTAACAGAGAGATTTTGTAAAATAGAAATAAAATGGAAAGGACAATACAAGATGAAATACAACAAAAACGACAAACGAAATAGAAAACAAAGTTCGTGGTTAATAATAAATATAAAGAATATAACAATTTTATGAAAGTTCTGAGCTGGATGAAATATTTAAACAATCAAACATTTACTAATTGAACAAACATAAAAGAGGCAAATAAGTGATGAATACCAACTCCAAAAAAAACGTCTATTTTTGTGTTAAATTTAAATGAACAGAAAACCAACCTGAGCACTTTCCATCGCGCAAGTTGTAACCATCGGCACATTCTTTACACATATCCGGTCCATCACCGTCACAGCCATTGCATGATCGATCACACTCCAAGCACGAATGAGATCCCTCATTGTTCACACAAAATTGATCAGCACGACATATCTTTGGTGTGATAATGCATTCGTTAATATCAAAACAGCCTGTCTCCGAGTCCATTTGCCAGCCTTCTTTGCATTTTCGGCATCCTATGCAAGTATAAGTAGATGTATAAGTAAAAATTTAAATCTTCTGGTGTGCCTTTAGTGGATCTTACCCTTTGGCCCAGCACCTGTGCAACCACCATCTCCGCATGACACGTGGCAGCCGGAGCAAAGTAATTTAAATTCATCGCGGAATGCTTCGTAAAAATGGTTGGCACATTGATTGCAAGTCTCCCCATTGTAACCCAAATCACAGGCGCACTTGCCATTTCCCTTGCGGGTACCATCACCTTTACATTTTCCTGTGGGTTTTTTTAGTTTTAAAATAAGAAGCAATCATCGAAACTATCACTGATCTTACCATTTCCCCTGCAATTCAGACACTTGTTACAATCCGGACCGTAATGATGAGGAGGACAACATACTTTGAGAGTCTCAATGCAAAGCCAATCAAGAAGTTCGGGATAATCATCTTGCTTTTGCAGCCACCATTCTTCAATAAGACTTTCGTACTCATTGGCTAGCGTGTGACACTGATCCTTGCCCCGGTATACATCCGAACACAAATGCTCCTGTATTTCGACAAGGCGCACCTCACTTTTCCGATAAGATCGAAGATTCTCCTCTTCCCAGGCGGCATCTCCACCACCATGTTTACCACGATTTGTTTTTTCCATTCCCTGCGGAAAATAACATAAAATTCAATTTGAGCTGGAAAATTTTAGACGCAGCCGCGAACATTTTTACCTTCTTAAAGGAGTCTACAAGAACAGTGCACGATTTGCACGGCGGCAGTTTTGCCGACTTCTCCTTTTTTTCTTTCACCGACGAAGTAAATGAGAAGTTATTTTCAGATTTGGCATAATGGGTCAAGAAAATTGCCAGCGTTGTAGATACAACAAAAAGTTTGTAGCAATAGAATTCCGACTTTGGCCTCATTACTGCTATTTATATTTAGTATTTTCTTTTATTTTGTAACTGCCGTCTGACGTCAACAAATGCAGAGAATTTTCGGTATTAAATACCCGGCAGTGACAGTTACCAACCAGTTTGCAGATTTCTGTCAGAAATTTCAGGAAGACCGAATTAACACCAGCACCGACGATGGAATGTAATTTTACAACCCTTGACCGGGCTTGGTTTGGTGTACGTCTTACCCTTACGTGTTAAATTGTTATTCGTTTGCTTTGATGAAATGTCATAACTGTCAGAAATAACCCTAAATAAAAACATACCCGAAGGCATTGCCAGATTAGATTTCAATAACTTCAAAGTAACTTTTAATTTGTTTGTAAATAAATTCGAAAATATATTTTTAATACTGTTACGAAATTCAGGCTTTCGGTTTCGTAAAGGATTTTGCAAATGAAACACAACACAAGTTTTTTTAACTTACAAATTATAACTTTAATAAACAATCAGTAAATTTAACAAAAGTTCACTATTTTATACTGGACAACTTTTAAGTGCACAAAATTACAATACTTATAATACAATAATTCTCTTGGGTTGTACCTTTATCACTTTGTAGGAACATCTATACATCTATTTTATACTCATTGAAAAGCTTCCAGAAACTTCCAACCTTATAGACAGAAATATCCAGAAAATTGTAACTTATATCCTTATTTACAACTAAAAATACTCATATGAAATGAGTTATCTTCTAAAAATAAACTACATGTTCAATCAAAATCAATCAAAAGGTCAAAATCAATCAAAAGGAAAATTTCATCACTGTCAAACTCAAATGAGGAAAACCAAAAACAAAAATAGCTAGGAAAACTAGGAACTAGTTTATCGCAGTCATGTTGAACAAATTAAATTTTATACCTATGGGTGTCGACAGCGGGGCAAAAGGGGATGCACCTACCTACACACACTGGCTCTGCAGAAGAAAATATACAATTTAAATAATTAAGAAGTGATTAAATCAAATATTTGTGGGCGCCATGGCTTAGTGGATAAGTGCATGGCTTCTGAGCAGGAGATTCGTGGATATATGTTTATATTTATACATATTAGTATAAAATTTGAAAAGTAAGTTTTTTGAATAAAAGCTTCGGGGTTTTTGTCCAAAATTTTGTCATTTTACTTGACTTACCTATAATTTTAATGATGAATAGATATAAATTATATACGCAAAAAATCCTGTCGGCGCTCTTATGAAAACAGGAGGAGTAATACATAAGTACTCAATGTAGCTTATGCATAAATATTGAAACAATTATAGTTCTGTATCGCTCGAGAATATTATTGACTATGTCACTGAGTTATCTAATACAGTACGGGAACAGACCTCCCGTACTCAAAAATAGTTACGAATTTTGCAAAATTTTAGTCCAAAAGGGTTCCCGTACTCAAAAAAAATAGTAAAAGCGAGCGAAAAAAGAGTGTAAGTTAATTTTCCCTCAAGCGAATTTTGCCAACTTTTACTACAAAAATTATGTGAGTAACATGTGAATATTCTGTCAAAAACGAATTTATTAACAACTAATTTATCTTTTCCTACACCTTCTTAATCAAGTGCACTAATTTTTGGCAGTTAGCAAAAAAAATATGCACTCAAGAGTCTTGTATGTGAATTTCTGTCGAAATGGTCGCTCAATTGCCACGATGACGATAAAATTTTTTGCAATTTTTCTATCAAAAGAAGGGCGTAAGGTATTTTGACAGTTTCTGTCAAGACAACAATTTTGTGGTTTTATGCGTCCCCGTACTTTTTTGTGTGCTTGCTCCCTCTGTGAAATTTTATGTCAATTTTCTCTTTTACTAATTCTTAATACAAAAAGTACGGGAACGGACCTATAAAAACTAGTTGAAGTTTGCCAGTGTTTCAAGGATATAAAACAGTTAAAAATATTTGCATAATTTGTGACGACGTACAAACTACAAAGCCGCTAAATTATTAACTACGCCGCCCCCATTTGGACGACATTTTTAAGTGACATACAATGGAACAATATCCAGTCCAGACAAAATACAGCCCTTCGAATCGCTACTGGGTGCCACTCCACAACTAACCTCGATCATCTTCATGACGAAACGTCCATGCTCTCCGTCAGGCAAGAGGCAACACAATGAACTGTTGTCAAAGCAGTTCTTGGTCGCCTGCCACAATCCCGCACAGCCAGTACACGACATTACTGTCAGTGAGATGCCTCCACGCTGCATACGTTAAGACATCAGAACGTACAGAGACTGCATAAACCTAGTAATACCTGCCACCTGGAATCCCGCCACTGTCCGTTCAGCCTCTAATAGAATACACGTTGATACAGTCTCCTCAAGCAAGGCTAACAGCGTCCTTGGTACACATCTCCTCCATAAACAACAGCGAATAGTCCCTGCCCAGGGAAACCCGGACAACCCTGGCACAACTTCGGTCGGGTTGGTGCCATATACTTCAGAGCTATAAAGCTCGTATTATCGCTGGCACCAATGATCTCTGCCCGACTGTAACCAAGGCACCCACATTAGCAACCACCTATTCCTATTCATCTGCCCCCAACGGATTTGGACGTTACAGATCTGTTGGCCAACTCAGTTGGCGCGGCCTCATTTCTTGGCCTGCCAACATAACTCGATGACTATACACCACCTTTAGTTCATCTAATTAGTATAGGAACTTTTATTCTCTATCTGCATTGCTTGCTGTTAGCCTTTAGTTAATTTAAGTAAACTGCAAAATCGAATAGGTTTATCTGTACTGTGAATGTGAGTTTAATGTTTAGAGGCTTTCCCCTTGATCTCATTTTAGGCCCGGAGTTGCTACAGCTACAAGAACAGCTAGTTCCTTAATACGACGATCGGTTCTATGCACCGGACCCCAGTGTTTCACACACTGGACCAAGAATCCTCAACTCAGCAATAGGTTAAACCGACATGGAGCTGCTACAACAACCACAGCAACAGCTAGTAGAATATAGACTCCGAAATCGTCTTTTAGAAGATAAATCCCTACTGAATCCGAATTATTGATTAATTCAATCAAAATACTTTATTAAATGTAAATTTGCCACCACCCTACAAGTCTCATAAATAGTGGAGTTAATGAAAACTGAAATTTGGCTTAATATCACATTTATTAGCTATAGTTATTTAGCGAAAATAAATCACAAAGTATTGCATTTAAAAAAAATAATACACTTTTTTATGAATAAATGTAAATGACTATAAATATAAAAAATACTATTGTTGTTTAAATACACACCTACACGTCTGTTAACAATTTAAAACACATATATATAAAAAAATTTTGTGCACAATTAATAGCCAACATATGTATGTACATCAAATAAATACTAAACATATCAACAGAAATATAAATACTTTTAGAAAATTGTTGCCTACTAGATCCGCAAGTGGCACAACTTACGATGCAATCGGATGCAGTACGTTGCGACTTGACGATATTCCAATTTCTTCGTCCTCGTCATCTGAATCCTGTGGTGAGACCCGAATAGCCTGATACCACTTGTTGGTTAAATCAGCCATTTGTGATTTGCAATCATGTAGCTCCTGGCTAGTAAAGCGTCGCGTGAAAAATGGTATAAAGTATTTCCGGTCAAGCCGTCCAAAACCACCGACACGTGTTTGTGCGAACCCGACATCTTCTTCCTCCGTCAACTCGGACAAGTGCTCGGAGTCAATTGCCTGTCCCCATTCGCGAGTCTTACTCAATGATATGGACTTTGTTTTTTTGCGGCCGCCAGTGCGCAATCGTTGGCTCCGTTTCAACTTCTTGCCAGGCTTTAAGTACTTGAGCAGAGGCATAGTAGATCCGCCTAATATGAGAGTTGTGAAAAGCACTATTATGAGGGTGGTTGTTATAATGACATGACGGCTCTCATCACTCGACAGCTCTAGATGCAATGACAACGCATACGAAATGGCGCCGCGTAGACCAGAGAACCACATAATGAACTGCATTTTATTTGTGATCTTATGTTCGCGAAATTTGTTAACGAGGAACGCCAGCGGAAATATATTGCATGCCCGTCCAATTAGGCAAAGAACAATAGCCCATATGACGAAGGACAGCTCCACCTGATGCTTAAACGAGAAGATGGCAAGACCGAGGTAGGCAAACACACAAGTCTCGGCAATGAATGCAAGAGTACGCATTGTCTGCTGCATGGTGATCTGTGTGACGGTGGACAAATTAAAATGCGTATAGTGTGACATTACGATACCACAGAAGAGAATGGCCATTATACCGGATAGATGGATGCCTTCCGCCAATACGTACGGAGCATAGGTAAACATTAACATCATGGCAAACTCCAAAGATGGATGCTTGCGTAAGTCGATGTGCTTCAATAAGAGAGCAGATATAAGTGCAAAAACCACACCTATTCCCGCCGATGCAAAAAACATTTCACAAAAGGTTGTCAGCGCCGACAGAATAGCCTCACCAGCTGTGCCATTCGAATAAGCAGGGTTATTAGTCGCTGCCGAAATACTCGTCGTTAGAACAATCGAAATGGCATCATTAAGAATGCTCTCGCCAAAAACTAACATATTCAGAACTGGATCCACATCGAGAGCATGAAAAATGGCAACAGTTGCTACAGGATCAACGGCTGATATCAACGAACCAAAAGCGAACGACTCGGAGAAATTTAAGCGATATGCAACTTCTGCTAATCCCAGTAGATAAATACCAGCACCAATTACCAGCGCCGATATTAATGTTCCAAATATGGCAAACACTAAAATCGAACCAATGTTCTGGAAAAAGTTACCCTTGTGTAGATTATAGCCAGACTCAAAAATGATCGGTGGCAAGAGAACTAAGAAGAATCCTGTCGGCGAAAAAACTTCTTCGCGCTTCCAACTGGTAATATTTTCGCCACTCATAATATTTAGGAAAAGTCCAATAAGTGCTCCCAAGAACACAACAACTATACTTTCAGGCAAATACTGAAATCCTGTCTGCAGCATGGAATGAATCAACAGAATACCCAGCATAATTACGCAGATGACAAAGAACAGCGACAATGAGCTATTGTGTTCCTGCTCAACGGCTTTTCGATCGGGAAGTTGTGGCTCCGCTGTGGGAGTTGTAACATTTCGTGTAACATTGGTTGTTGGAGCAGGAGTAGCTGCGCTTGTTGTTTTAGCTGTTGTTGGTCTTGCTGTTGTCGTAGTCGTGCTGCTGGATGTAGTCGTGCTGCTGGTTGTAGTCGTACTGGTGGTTGCTGCTGTTGTTGAGGTTGTGGTTTTGCTTGTCGTCGTTCCATTGTTTGAGCTCGTCACTGGATTTTGTGATAACATCGTAGCGTTAAGCGTTCCAGATGTTGGCGATGATGCATTGCTTAGTAGGCCACTTGAAGCAACTGGTTCTGTCATGGTTACTGAAGTCGACAATGAGGACGGTGCCAATGCCAACACAGTCGATCCATTTTTGCTTTCACATTGTGTAATAGTGACACTGGTAGCCAGCGTTGCAATCAAAAGAACGATGATTTGTTGATTCCACATTTTAATATATTATCTATTCGTGTCACCACGATCACAATTACTTTCTTTTAAAAATGTAAAAAAATAATTCCCCATTTACTGAAACTTCACTAAACAAATATGATTTGGTTCCTTCAAGAACATTCGCCATTCGCCAATAAGGAATGGGCAACGACATTAAGAAGTAGTCACCAATTTCAATTCAAAATGTCATTAAAATAAAGCAAGAACACGTAATGTTGACAATTACGCAAGACATGGAGTATGTTCACTTGATCTACATTAGCTGTATTTCGACTAAACGCATCATACGACTAGTCGTAATTTCGACTGAATTGTTGGTGTTTCTGTTGGTGTTGATGTAATTAAAATGAATATTTTTGCATGAAATCAAAAGCGTAATTAACTTTTAAGAAATAATTTTAATTTTACTTTCTTTTTTACCGGAAGTGACAGTTTACTTAGAAAGTTTTTCTATAATGTAAAAGTGTATAGCACTTACGAGAGATATGTTAAGTGAAAAAGAAATTCAAACAAAAAAATAAAAAAATTTTTTAAAAAAAAAAATTTAAAAACAAAATTTAATAAACATTTCCTGAAGATTCTGGCACTATCGGTAAAATAAAGCTGTGTTGTGCCCACACCTCCTTTTTTTAATGCTTTTTATAAGATTATTACAAAAATAAAAAATAAAAATTTAAAATCTTTAATCAATTATGCTGCTACATTCATTTGAATGACGCGAGCAGGGCTGACCTTCTGGCGTTTGTTTTAGTCACTACTTATTTGTAATTTTGTAGCAGCAAATTTCGTTGCTTACATAAAATATATGCAATTATGATATGGTGACTGTTTTATTTATATAATGTTAAAATTAGGCTTTTTTAGTCAAGTGTTTAGTTGAAACTAAATTTAATTTATCGTTTCATTTATTTTACTTTTTTCCCGACGTTTCGACATATATAGTGTCTTTTTGAAGGGCTACAATTGGCAATAAAAACGTTGTAAACAAACCAGGTTTACTAACTATATTAACAATATATAAAATATTAAATTTAATTAATTAATATATGTGTTTTATTGAAAAAATATAAATATTTTTAAATATTGAAAAACACCAAGATTATAAATATTGTGTAACTTTCCAAGTTAAGCGCTAATTTTATTTTGTCGTGTCCTACAAAAATAAGTAAACAAGTATAAACAACAAAAAATAAAAATTTGAAATGGCGCCATTGGACAATAGTTTTAGTTCGAAAAATGTTTTGTCGTAGATACTTCAATAATTGTGATATGCCGAAATTACGACTTTGAGGATTTCTACTAGTCGTAAGTCGAAAGTCGAAATACGACAGATATATAATAGGCCCCCAGATTAAAACTGTCGTTAATTTTGTTCAATGAGGCTGTTCCGAACAATTCAGAGCATATCAGGTTTTCGTGTTCAATGAGAAAAATTTTTATCTGAGATTGTTCTACTTTGTGTTCAATGACTCTATTCTGGACAGTTTTTCTGCATCTACTGTTGAGGTAGAACAGATTTGTGAGAAATGTCAAAATCAGCTGTAACTGCAAATTTCATGCTTTCTACTCGGCGTTGCTGGAACTTGTATAACTTGAAAAAATATTTCCACTTTGCGAATCACTATCAATCACTTCTAATACCATTTGTTAAAAAAAAATCGAGCTCCATTCTTTTTTAATTGATATTTCACGATTGTTCTTAAACCTCAGTCAAAACTAAAATAAACTATCCGTTAATAGAAAATGAATTCATTTTTGACATACGTCTGTAATTTTCTGTTCTAACTTGATCTGACATTATTCACAAATTTGTGCTGTTCTGTTCTGCCTTTTTTCTCATTGAACAAAATTGTTGTTAACTATAAAAGTAAGTGAACACAGTATGCCTTGAACACAAAAAGTCACACAAAAGTAGTACAAAAATGAGGTGTGTACGTTTTTAAGTTTATGGCTTCTATGGTCTCCAATACATATAAATTTATGATAAAATATTATGATATCTAGCCAGAACCGAGGGGCTCCCATACATTATTTTAATGACGCCACGCCACATGACCCCCACCCACTGACCTGCAGCTCTATGACCACCCGTCCACTGACCTCACGCCCAACCACCACCAATGGGTCGCGTTACGTAAAAAAGACTAAAAGACTCCCAGAAGACCCTTAAAAGACCTCCAAAAAGATTCCCCAAAAGTTTTAACAAAAGATCCCTAAAAGACCCCCCAAAAGACCAACCAAAAAGGACTGAAAAGACCACCAAAAATACAACCCAAAGGAACCACAAAAAACGATCGAGGACCCCCCAATGACCCCCAATAGACCCACAAAACCCTCAAAAGAACCACAAAAGATCCTCAAATATCCCAAAAAGACTCCCAAAGAACTTTAAAAGACCCCCAAAAGACTTCCGAAAAGACCCCTCAAAAGACCACCCAAAATACCAACAAAAGACCCTTAAAAGACCCCCTAAAGACGCTGCAAACTATCTTTAAAAGGCCCCCAAGAAACCAAATGTTTAATTTATAGAGAAATTGCAATAGTGATGCCCAACCCACCAACGGGTCGACGGTCGCGTGTGGCACAGGTGATGCTTTAAAAATGGGTTCTTCGAGGTCCTTTTTAACCAACTTTCACATGTCCTAGAGACCAAAAATTGTGCACGTGTGGCTTGTGTCAACATAACATAACAGTTTGTACCGAGAAACGAAGTATTGTTTCACATTTACTTGTTATTCTTGGTAATTTAAGTACTTTGGATAGTATTTCCATCTATTTTCCACGCATAAGTTAAATGCTTCGTTATTTCCTTCTAATATTAATAATGAGACGTGTGTGTTGTAGCATGTAGCTTCTAGTTGATAAGATGTGTTGATAGTTGATAGATGTGTCATGCAGACTGTGACTCAATTCAGCAACAAACAACCTATTATAAAATTTAATAGTTTATTTTAACTGTGTATTTCTTCGAATGGAAATAAGGCAGAATTCTTTTGTCTGTTGTTATACTCGAATTTAGTTTTTTGCTGTATCATGCCATGGAGAAAAATATAATCAGAATTTTACAATGTAACTTCTATTACATCCATTTCCCACCAATTAAATTAAATGACAGTTCTAATCTAATTCTATTCACTTTTAATAATCAACAATGTTTCAATCGAAATTTGCTGTTTCATCTCGTGAGTTTCATTATCACTGATAAGAATTAATTACTCGTCACTCGTGGGTTTCTTCTTCTTTTTTTTCTAATGACATTAGAAAATGAGAATTATTTATTATTATTCATTATTTTTATTATATTTTAAAAGCATGTATTCCATTATAACTATATGAGCTAATTTGAATTCTAAATACATAAAGCATTTCCGGCTTTTAATCTGATTATATGTACTTAAAACGAACTCTCGAGCTCTATAACTTTTGCGTCCACTCACAGTTACAAAATAGAAAATATGTCCTAAAGCTATAATATCGCACCTTAGAAGAAGTATATATAAATGAATAGCAACAAGATGATAAAAAGATTCTATATAGGAACATAGAAAAGTTCATCAGGTAGATCTTTGTTTCGGAAAATAGAATTAAAAACAACATTTAGCATGCTCGCTTATGTATGAATACTCCTTGATCTTGAACGACGAGGTTATCGAAAATCTCTGTTAACATTTTTTCAACTTTGTTGTTTTTGCTAAAAATTATATTGTTGGGTTCACAAAGTTAAATTTCTTAGTAACGGGTGAATTGGTTTGGCGTTAGAGATATTCATATATTCCTGTGTTATCAGACCACATATTGCAATTACGTCAGTTGGTTTGACAAGGCTGATTAATAAAGAAAAGAAAAAACTATATTGATAAAGTGTCGTATTTTTTTATTTCTATTATTTAATTATTAAAAAAATCTTAAATATTATTATTAGTAACAAATAAATAAATTTCTGTCTATATTTGTATTAACTGGCAAAAAGAAAATGGATAAAGTGTCGTATACATCTATCTATGTGGGAGAAACTAAATCAAAAGACTGTCATTTCGACATTTATGAATATTTTTATTAAATACTTTTTTCGAATTTAAAGAATGTTAGAAACATTCCAAATTTTATGAAAAACTTGTCACTGTTCGATATTGCCACCCTTAGCGCGTATTAATAGCGTCGACGTTAACGAAGGCATTGCAAGCCTGTTGGTATTTTGGTAGAGCGTCCACACTTTCATATCCTATTGTCGACACCTTGGCCTCCAAAATGGGCCATATAGAGAGGTCCATTGGAATCAATGGTAATTCTTTTTCTGACTGAGTATTTCAAATGGGCAAATCAGCAAAAATCTCAAGTTCGAACATTTTCATGACTTAATACTTTTACTATGTGAAAGAAAGTAAAAGTGTTGTATATCGGGGAAACACATGTATATACAATTTAAAGAAAATCAACTACAGCTGTATTTTATTTGGAATCCGAATAAAGAATTCGAATATCAAAACCAGCCAAAACCATCAAAACAGCAGGTTTTCCATATCCAAAGAAGGAATTCGACAGTGCTTCCAATTGTTGTTGTAATTCCTTATTTCTCGGCAAATAAAATACGGCTTACATTGTTTACAAAATTTGTATGGGTCCAGGGGCCGATAACTCAAAAAATTGTACCTAAAAAAGTGTCGTCCATCGGAGATACTCAGGTGTTTAAAATTTGAGGAAAATCTGGTTAATTTTTAAAACAAATTATATGGGCACCCCTCAGGCCTAACTCCAAAAATGTTACAAAAAGTTTTTTAAATCGGAGATACACAGGTTTTTTAAATTTTAGGAAAATCGGATAAATTTTATAAATGAGGGGTCCCAAATTTTAATAGAAAGTGTTGTCATGGGGAACTTTGCACACATGTGGCTAAGTTTGAATAAAATCCGGCTTTAGGAAGTGGGTTAAAACTTAAAAATTGATCACAAGATTTGGTGTGCACGTCCCCCAGCCAGCCACGGGCACGCGAAGTTTATATAGAGAACTAGCTGACCCGACAGCCGTTGTCCTGTCCCACTTTCAATAAATTTGTCTGTAATCGTTTTGTGAACTTGTGAAAAGCTATTTTTTTTTTTGCGACATCGAATTAGTCACATCATTGTGTTACATTTTTTAATTTTGGGTCCTTTAGGGTCTTTTGGGGTTCTTTTGGGGGTCTTTATTAATTTTTTGGGATTTTGAGAGACTTTCGGAGGTATTTTTGTGATTCTTTTCGGGGTCTTTTGTGGTCTTTTGGAGATCTTTTTGCCAACAAAATCAAAGAAGAAGCTGTCAAATGACATTTGCGCACGTAACCCAAACAATTGGAATCTATTGGAACAGAAATGAAATAACGACTTTTGCTGGACAGATCGCGAATCAACACAAATTTAATTTTATTTTAAGTTAGGCTGGAATGCGTTTTTCCAAAGTTTTCATTTCACCGAAAACATTCAATAGAGTTATTTCCTCAAAATATATCAAATTTATCGTTTTCCAAATTTCCAAATTTTTGCTGTTTATCCGAATTTTTCGACTTTCCTTTGTAATTGTCTTTTTTTCCGAGGACTATAACGAACAAAACAAAAAAAGAATTACGCTAATCCATCGTTTGAATCGTGAGTTATGGTCGCGAGTTTTTTCGCATAAACCTTATTCGGACTATGGCGAATTTATAAAATAAAAGTTAGCCAAATCGGTCCAGTCGTTCTCAATTTTTTTTTTCACTTTAAAGCCTATTCTCATACCTACCAAATATACATAAAAAATTTCATAACAATCGGTCGAGCCTTTTCGGAGCAGTTGAGACCCAAACACCGTGACACGCGATTTTTATATATAAGATTAAAAAAACGAACACGAAACTAAAACGTCCAAATGCATTGCTTTAATTAATGGAATGGAATCACAGCGAAGATTTGAAATGTTAGGTTCTACATGAAAAGGTTGATTCTACCGAAACGAGTGCTTACGTAGCCGACAAAAAGACCTGGAACTAGTAAACAGGTTTCTGAAGAGCATAGTCAAATTTGTAAAAAACAGTTAAAGCTCCTACATTTCGTCTATGCTCCAAAGTACCAAGGGACGATTTTCTTCAAATTTTATGCGCAGTGGAGTGATGTGGGGCCCCGGTGTCAAATTTTTCAAAAAATTTACCCGATTTTCGTTAAATTTTATACACACATGTTTAATCCTATGGACAACGTTTTTTGTAAAAATCTTGTGATCAATTTTTAACCCACTTTCTAAAGCCCGATTTTATTTAGACTTTGCACACGTGTGAATTTTCCATGGCAACACTTTCTATTTGGGGCCCTTCGGGTTTTTCTTTTAACAAAATTTACCCGATTTTTTTCAAATTTTATGTGCATGTGTATCTCCGATTGACAACACTTTCTGTAAAAATTTGGCCCCGTGGCACCCATACAAATTTTATAAAAAAAAATTACCCGATTTTCTTCAAATTTCATACGCATTTGTATCTCCGATGGACAACACTTTTTGTAAAAATTTGACAGTGATCAGGCCTCGGGGTCCGGGGCTCTCTAACAAAAATTTTAAAAAATTTACCCGATTTTGTTCAAAATGCACATTGTATATCCCCGATTAGAGAATTTACACGAACATTTTTAATTTTTATGGGTTGTTTTATTGTTGAAGTAAATTTGTTTTAACAATTTGTATTTTTCAATTACATTTTGGGAAAATTATGGGAATTTAATTCCTTAAAAATGTGGAAAGGCAACATGCCGTGGGAAAAATGTGATACAGAAGTTAACAATTCTTGTTCATATTAGCTGTATTTTATGTGAATTCGAATTGGGAATTACAACGACAATTGCACTGTCGAAATCCTTCTTTGGAATTTGAAAACCTGCTGTTTGGCTGGTTTTGAAATTCGAATTCGGATTCGGATTCCAATAAAATACAGCTATTATTGGCAAAGCTAAATCCTATTCCTATTCCATTTAAATGCAGCTTTTAGTTGGGTTTTAAGATACCAAAAGAGTGACTTTAGACGCAGAAGTGTTTTTAGCATTGTTTATTTAGTCGTACCTGAATGTTTATCACATATTTAGGCCGTTGTCATGTTTAAGCAGAAGAATAAAAGCTGTATTTTATTTGGAATCCGAATAAGGAATTCGAATGTCAAAACCAGCCAAAACAGCAGGTTTTGCTTATTCCAAAACGGATATAGATAGTGCAATTGTTGCTGTAATTCCTTATACCTCGCAAATTAAATACACCTAAAGTAATTTTCTAATTCGATTCAGATTCGTGTTTACAAGGAATTATTCTTCCGCCAAGTATAAACGCATTCAATTGCCGGTCATGCAGTGCGCCCATGATAGCAACACACGCATACTGTTCATCCATATACATTAACTTAATCACATCTCGCTTTTTTTTGCATTCGCTTATAAGAACGGTTCGTTCACTCTTCTAGTTTAGTATAAATCTATAAATTCTCTGCGTGCTAGAAATCGTATTCTCTTTTTCCTGCGGAATTTGTGTAGTTAAGTCGGTCGGTGAGCAGCGCCGGACAAGTGCCCACAGTTGTGTTAAGAACTCACATGAAATAAAGTTACATAAAATTAAAAAGACATTCAATACCAGACAGGCAACGAATAAATGTCCTACAAGTAATTAAATCAAAGTTCCAATTGTGCATTTGTTCGAGCGCGCTCTAAAGTCTGTTGCAGTTTATATACAGTTTTGTTAACGACCTGGCCTAAAAAACTAGTAAAGTAATATACGATCGCTTTCGTAGCCACGCTCCCACAGCTGGCTCTAAAGTTTAAACTAATTTTTTTCCCAATACTTGTGTTACAGAAAAAATATTTCCTGATAAGTTAACCTCATTTTTCATCATCCACCACCATCTCAAAATAAAATGCCACAATCTTCTGCCTCAGCTGTTCCGAATGGACACTCAAATGGATACAATGGAAATGGAAACTCCTATGACATGGAAGATGGACAGACTTTTCTTTTCACTTCAGAATCTGTCGGCGAAGGACATCCAGGTGAGTGAAAATTTTTATTTTCAATTTTTTGTGTGTCATGTAGGCAAGTTTTTGAAAATGAAACCAGCCACAATTAGTCTTCCGGAAGATGTTTCAATGAAATATTTTAGCCATTGTGTGTGTTACTATTGCATCATTTGCCAGCTTCCACAGAAAATGGTTCTATTTGGCAAAATTGTGAAATCTTGTGCCGGAAATCCGGGATGTTTGCCGGAAGCCGGACAAATACTTGAATTAAATGAAATCACCTCTCATGTTCTTTTTAAAGTTCCAATCTTTATGAATTTGCATATCCAATACTTTGTGCTGCTTCGAACTGAAAAATAATATTACATTACTACCACAAAATGGCGACGGCACCGACGACCGACCACGATTGTGACGGCTGAAAAATTAGCGAGTTGGGTCTTGGAATCCGCAAATAGTATAACTTCTCCCAAGCATAAGATTTCATTTCTTCATTTTATATGAAATGCCATTTTTTTTGTTAACGTGGTTCAATGGTGTCATTGACGTTGTCGTCATTGTGGGACTTTTTATTTCATTGCACGCGGTTATTGCCCAAAAATAGGACGAAGACATATGTATAAATTATTTGATTCACAGAAATCGTTGTACCCCACAGTGTAGTGTTTCCCCGCTTCAATATTTTGGTTATGCGCATACGGCATACCATACGTAATCATCTGTCGACTGTCGTCGTTGCCATCTTTCGCACGTTTGTTCGGTTATCGTTCGCGGCCATTGCCGCTCTACCAATTTTCCATTTATTATAATAATCCGATAGAATAAAAACGGAATAATGGGCAAAATGGTCAAACAAACGCGCAACCTGTTTCGATTGCTGTATTTTTCCTTCAAATGAATATTTCCGCCGCCACTATCAAACTGCCGCGCAAAATACATTTGCTTTTGCTGATAAACGATTTCGCTTTCAAATTCGATTTCCATCCAAAGGCAACATTTGCGCCGCTGTTCAATTTATGTAAAAAAAACCACGTGTTTTCGTTTTTTCGATTATTTGTGAGAGAGGCAATGTAATGTAATCAAAATTGTCTTTTATTCCCCTTTTCTTATTCTCCTCTATATATCTGACGTTTGCAGTAGAAGATTATCAGTACATACTGTGATGTGTGTGTGACGCTGAGCAGCTGGTAGTTTGTACAGCATTTAATACCGTAAAAAGGTGTGCATGGGGCCATTGTTTGTCAATATTGCGAATTGAGAAATTTTTGCTTTATAAATTCTCTATAGGTTTGTTCACGTATTTTTTGTAGTAAAAAATGTGGGCACAACACGGCTTTCTTTTACGGACGGTGCCGCAATCTGCAGTAAATGTATATTAAATTTTTTTTATTTATTTTTTTTTTTTTTTTTTTTTAAATTTCTTTTGAGCCTAACAGATTTCTCCTAAGTGCTATACTTTTTGAGTTATTTGCAAAAACTCGAAAAACTGTCGTAAGTAAATTATCACTTCCGGTTGTCAGTTTGCCGTCAAAATCATCGGGACGCTCCAAATTTATGTGGAAAGCTTAAATATGAATTTTCATCATAAGTTCAACCGTTTGGATTGTAGACTGGACACAGACAGACAGTAAGAGATGTTTTTTTCGTTTTTCTGACGTAGGAGAAACGTAAATGGGTAAAGCTGCAAAAATGCCGAGTTCGACAATTTTCATGATTTCATGATCATAATCCTTTTACTATGTAAATGAAAGTAAAATTAGCAAAAGAGAAAATTGACAAACAGAGCAGACAGAGCAAGCACACAAAAAAGTACGGAAACGCATAACCACAAAATTATTTCCTTGGTAGAAACTGTCAAAATTCCTTACGCCAAAGTTCAACTTAGTAAGTTTGTTATGTGGCTTTCTTTTGATAGAAAAAGAAATGCAGAAATACTGCACTCATTTCACAAAAGTGCACTCGATTTGTTTGCTTATGTCACTTATGTTTTAAAATAAAAACATTTGTTATCATTCTTATTCGTCTTTGTGGCATTTGTGCGACAATTTCGACCCGAATTCACATATAAAACGTGCGAGTGCACCAAAAATTAGTTCACTTGGTTAAGAATAGGTAGAAAAAAACGAACGCCACAAAAAAAAAATGGAAATTAACTTACTCTCTGTATATGCTCTCTTTTACTCTTTTTTTGAGTACTGGAGCGCGTTTGAGTAAAAAGTCGTAAGAGTTAGCAATAATTATTTCTACTTTGGAGTACGGGAACAGACCTTATATTAACATCGCGTGCCCGTGTGTTTGTCTGTTTGTTTGTTTGTGTGTCCTAGAATTTCGCGATCAATTTATAACCCACTTACCAAAGCCTGACTTTATTGAAACTTTGCATATTTGGCTCTACAAAAAGTCTCTCCACCGGTCTCGATTTTGAGCCGATGTCATCAAGTTTTTCTTCCCTAAACTCTGGCCGTCGGTTTACGCCCAGACTTACGTTACGTCCAGTTACGCCCAGCGTAGGGTTGGCCAGCCTCGCTGTCGTGCCCCATAAATCCGACCGCAAAGGACTTTCCGAGGCAGGCTTATGTGAGCTTTGTATCCTGCCCACCGGAGCCTACCGAGCTTAATTTCTTCACGATGTCGACATCGCGGTAATTCTCGTAGATCTCATCATTATAGAGACTCTGAAATCGTCCTTCCTCACATACGGGTTCAACTATTCTCCGTAAGACTTTTTTCTCGAACGCGGCTAAAAAAGTTAGAATGGTTTTAGCTAAGAGTCTTGACAGACCTATGGTAGGCTTTGTTGGCTTTAGGTAATTGTGTGAGTATTTCTCGTTCAATGCTGTTATCAGCTGCTACAATTGATCAGAGATAGTTATAGGATTGCATTACTTCAAATTCGAGCTTGTCGAGCTCTCAAGGTTGTCAATGTCGTCTGCTTAAGCCAGTATTTGAATGGACTTATCACTTTCACTCCAACGCCGGTTAAAGAGGACTGGCCAGTCCATTCCCTTATCGGAGCCTTTTATAGATGTTGAACGAGATTGATAGTTATCCGGATATTTTTACTTGGACATGGTCAACCTACATAGTCGTGTCAGTTTATTTGGGATGCCGAATTCTCTCTATAAAGTTCTACTCTACGCTATGCTATCATAGGCGGCTTTTAAAAAGATTGTGTAGTGAGTTTTGAAACTCTAGACATTTTTCCATAACCTGCCTAAGGGTGTAAATCTTTATTTACGGACGATTATTTTCTCCCAGGCTGTTTCGTGCCGTGTTAGGACATACATACACCCTGTATGTATATTTATTAAAATTTTTATTTGCAATTACCCGATTAATAATTTATAAAAAATTCGTAAAGATAATTTAATGAATCTGTTTGAGATTAAACAGAAACGTAGCAGATGCAAAGCTGGAAAAGGTGAAGTTCAGGTTTATCTGCAAAAAATTTATTAAATACCTACATAAAATGTGACCAGATGTACGCCTTTTGCTGTTATCAATGCTCTTATTTTTTAAAAACTTTTATTTAACTTGACTTGACCCCTTTTTGTCTGTATTTTCGATCACTTTGAGGTACTTTTTAACCACCTTCCACACGACCTAGAGAGCTGAAATTTTGTGAGTATCTAAGTCCAAAATAGCATTTGTAATATTCAGCATGAGACGCGCGTCGTGTATGGCGCGTGTGATGGGTTCAAATTTTTGTTTTTTCGACTTCTTTGAGGTCATTTTTATCCACCTTCCACACGACCTAGAGAGCTGAAATTTTGTGAGTATCTAAACCAAAATAGCATTAGTTATTCCGCGTCAGACGCTTGTCGGGTGTCGCGTTTGGCGCGTGTGATGGGTTGAAATTTTTGTTTTTGAGTTTTTAAACACATTCCGCACGATTTAGAGAGCCTAGCTCCACGCTGCCAGATTGTGCACATCTTGCACCGTTTTAGGAAACCTTAACATCACGCAGCATTTTCGGCGATGACAAATATGTGGTCCTTCCAACGAAACTTGCTGTTGACGCACATACCGAGAATTGAGAGCTTTTCAGTTTCTTTGATGCAAGATCCATTCATGGATAAAGGTTGGGGGTTTAAATTAAGTTTCTAATATAAGTTTATGGAACGTCCCTTCCCTTTTCATGTGAAACTCAAACAACTACATATGTTAAGCACGTTAAATTCTAACCTTGACTACTTAATAAAATGGGGAGAAAATAACTGAGTACTATTAAACTTTCCAGTATCCAATGCTGTCTCCTGACGTCCAAGTGAATCTTAAATCCACAGCCATTATCCCTGGATGGCACTTTTTTTAAATTCTCTATATTAAATTCGGGTCGGCATGGTTCTGTCTGTCGTTCCTCGTTCGGTGGTGGAATCTTGCGATAAATTTTTAATGCACTTCTCAAAGCCCGATTTTATTGAAACTTTGCACACATGTTTATTTCCGGTGACAACACTTTCTATTAAATTTTGGTATTGATTGGGCTATGCACATGTGTCTTAAATGACTGTAGATCATACAAATGCGAAAACACAGAATCGGGCAATTCATTCCACATAACTATAGTGCGGCTAAAGAAGGATTTACTGAATTGGTTGATACGTCCGAAGATAGGACTAATGGTAGTCCCATGAGCTCGAGTTGAGGCACGAGTATTGCGGTTGTGTTGGAGGATGGGCGGGATGCATCTAGATATTTTTTTGAAGACCGCTTGTGGAGAAATCGATAAAACAGTAATGATATTCCGTGTAAATAGTAGCCAGGTCTGAGGGAGTGAAGTACACCTTGCACCTAAACATTTTGCAGCATTCTTAGCGATGGTGAATATGTGGTCATTCCATCGAAGTGTTGTTGACGCACGTACCGAGAATTGCGAGTTTTTTAGTTTCTTTCCTGCAGGATCCATTAATGGATAAAATTTATTTAAATTACGCTTAGACGACAGAAAAAACCATTCGATTTTTGAAGCTTTCAGTTCTACTCTATTGTGTAGTCCCCATCTTGTTATTCCGTCAAGGTCGGAATTTAACGTACTTTACATACGTTTTGCTTCAAGTTCCACTTGTGACGAAGAGGGGCGTGCAAATTATATAAAAAGCTAAAAATGCTGTCGTCAGCGAAAGAATGAATTGAATTAAATGTAGCGGATAGGATATCGTTTTAATAAATATGAGAAAGAGTGTGGGGGACAAAACAGATTCTTGCGGAACACCGGCGTTTATGTCGTGAACATTGAATTTGAAACCGTCTAATACAACCTGAATTTAACGGTCAGAAAGGTTGTTACTAGTCCAATTGAGCAGGGCCTTATCGACTCCATAGGCATTTACTTTCGACAAAACAGCTTGATGCCAGACTCTGTCAAATGCCTTGGAAAGGCAAGTGCAACAACTTTGCTTTCACCAAATTTGTATATAGACTGGTTCCACTTTTCAGTGAGATAAGCTATCGGGTCACCTGTAGAACTACGAAAAACGTAAGGTCGCTAAGGATTTTACGTAATTCAAGGTATTGCAATGCATGGATGTTAGCGCAATGGGTCGGTACGAGGAAAAACGGTTCGCCTTTTTTAGCTACAGTCTGGACAAAGGATATTTTTCCTTTTTTGGAAGACTCCGAATAATAGAAATGGGAAAGCCTGCGCAGTGGCATTGCCAACGTTGAAGAACACCTCTTACTTCAAAAGAAGTAATACCATCAGGACCGGCAGATTTATGAATGTTGAGATCATTTAATACTCTAGCTACTTGACAAGTACAAAAATAGATCAGTCCCATTGAGGATTCGTCTTTTGAAAGTACAGGTGGCGACAACGAGTTATCTGGTAGGGTGGAGCTAGCTGCAAAATGTGAAGCAAGCAGATTGACCTTGTACTCGTATATAGAGCTGACAGTTGGAATGCCATTGTGAATGAGAGTTGGAATTGAAGACGAGGCAGTATTTTTAAATCGTTTCAAGAAAACTAATAAGCTCGCAGTTCTCGGTATGTGCGTTACCGATAAGCTGCTTTGGAATAATCGTTTTATTTAGATTCCTATCACGTTTTAACTTCCTCTGATCTGGCTACTATCTACAATGCGTTTATCCGCTACAAACTAGAGTATAATTGTCATATGGGGTTAGGTGCGCTTAAGAAAACTTTTCACCTGCTAGATAGAATACAAAAGCTAGCGTTAAAGCTTATCGATGATGAAAACATTGCGAAGTCAATACATTCGCTTAAACGTTTCCTGCTTGTCTCTATTATACCGCTTCTTCCATCAACGGTGCTCAAAAGAAATAGCCAGTTGCATGCCACCTCTCCTTGAATTCAACCGTAATAGTAGCTCTCTAAATGCTCATCAGTTTACCCTCAAGTCCAGTTCCATTTGGGCGTACAGTTAAGTTCAAAGATTTGTTCTTCAACCGTACAATACGTATGTGGAATGCTTTGCCAAGCTCTGTCTTTCCACATCGCTATGATCCACAGGCATTCAAAGCACAAGCTCATTGATATCTCCTCTTTTCTCCTCCTTTTCCTTCACACGGATGGTGTGCCAAACATATAGCTGAGCATTATAAGGGTACAAATTCCTTTAAGCATGCATAAATTATAAAAAAAGGCACGAGGAAGTAACAAAACCGGCTATATTCTATCATCAGTAATTTCCAGGTATTTGCATTTTGAATCTAGCTTTTGTCAGATTATGATTGTGAAACACCCAGCGGGGTGGGTGGGATACAAATTTAAAAAGAGTTTATTTTATTTTACGTAAGCGTAATAAGTTTTTCTTATGAACACAGAAGTATAACATAACTTTTGCCACATCATTCATTAAGGGTGTGGTTAAAATTTTGTTGTTTGGCAATATATTCATCAATTTTGCCTAAAAGCGACGTATTTTTATTGGGTTTATGAGTTCTTTGAACCTTCTAAGAATTTTGACCGTAGTTGATCGTAATGTCATTGTTCTGATTGAGGATCATTTGACACCAAGAATATAATATGCACATGCAGGTTACTGACCAGTCAAGAAATTAATAAGAGTACATAAATACTGTCTACCCAAATATTTACTCCTTATAAAATAAATAAGTTCTTCGTGCCATTAACCAGGCGCTCGCTACTTTATGGCGTGGTATCATATTACACAAATCAAATGTTGATTCATTGGTAAAAATGGCCAATCTCAATGTTAATTGATATTGATACTGAACTGAACTGAACATTTCTTGAATATCAAGTCGTCGACACTTTCACTTGGAGTGTCACTATCTGTGATGTATTAACCTCTGAATTTTGTAAAATTCTGATGATACCACAACAAATGAACGAATTCGTGAATGATTGCAAAATTTCCGAGACTTGTAAACTTAAACGGAAATCGGTGGTACCTACATACTCCCAAGTATTAAATGGCCGGAGAATTGTGATTATTTTTCGTCAATTCAGCACTAGATGGTTTCCAATGGCGCTTGTTGGTTGGTTGGTTGGTTCGTTCACTCGTGCAACCGTGCATTGTCTTGGATGGCAGCATGTCGGACAATGCCGATAGGAGCGAATCAAATATCAAAACCCGTCTGGCCTAGCTGGGCTGGCTGGCTGGCTGGCCCGGCTGGCTGGCTCGTGTGTATTATGTTCGTACACATGCTGCAGAACTTTTTTTTGTTTATGTGAGGATTTTTATTCCGTTCGTTGTATAGAATTGAATTACGCAACGTGCCAAGGGTATCCCGCCGTACATTTATTTAAATTTCAATGTTTTGCTATATTAAAAATAATCCAATAACACTGTCACAGACTAATTCATGATTTTTCTTCTGATCATCATCTTACTTTTTCTTTTCTATTTATTTTTAGACAAAATGTGCGATCAAATCAGTGACGCTATTTTGGATGCACACTTGCAGCAAGATCCCAATGCTAAAGTTGCCTGTGGTAAGTAAAGTGATGCGTCTGTGTTGTATGCGGTTGTGTAATATACTTAGCGGACGATCGCACCCCACACGACGGCAAGCAAAGTGGGGTGTGTGCTCTATTTTTTTATCAGATTTAATTTACGCTAAAATCAATCAACTAACAGCTTTAGCTTCAGTCTCTATATGTATTATTTATGATTCCGTATTGATACGCTACAGTCTATAAAACAAGGAATATAGAAGTTTGCTTTTTGTCCTCTTTTTACTTTTAAAAGCTTCACTCCACTTAAGATTTTGTGTATTTTACTGGTACTGGTGTTGTAAGCTTTTTTTGCACTTTCCCTAAAAACCGATCGTAAATCTTATTTTATGACGAAGAATTTATGAAAGCTACTTACTCATAAACAGGGCAATGAAGCTGCCATTCACTGAGCACATATTTCATGAACATAAATGTTAACACTAAGTTCCTGGGTTTGAAAAGTTTTGTCAGACCTTAGTAGGCTTTATTGGGTTTCAGTAACTCTATGGGGCAATTGATTCGAAGTAATGAAAGGATTGCCAAGTGCAGAGATGTTTGTGATACGCCGTACTTGTAGAGCCCATTTTGATTATTATGCTTAGTAGAAGGATGGCAACACTTTGACTCTGCAATCTAATCCCGATGCAGACGTGTAATTTTCCTGTATTTTGTTTTGCTATTATTCACATATGTGCTTGTGCAGCACCAGATTTCGTGTCGGTTGTTTGATCGGGACGAAAACCTTGCGCGGTGCTAGGAGTTCCACTGATGATATGTATGTTGGGTTACCGTAAGCTAGCAGATTAACTATAGGACATTGTAACTCAAAAAAGAGTACTTTCATATAAGTAATTCCAAAGTAATTCTCTCCGCCCCAAATATATCAGCACATGCCCGTTTTTTGAGGCAATCTCATACAAACAATACCTAGCCACCCAACACGTCTACCGCCTCAACACCATTGCCACAATAACTCCCTACAAACATCCACCCCAACCGTGTCCATTACATCTAAAAGTTTCAGCTATATCGGTTGAACGGTCTTCGAGTTGAGCATGAACAGACATACACATACAGAGAAAGTTTTATTTGTATATATTAAGAAAAACTTATTAATAGCTCTTTCGATTTGCAGGGTATAGTTAATATTATTTCTCTCTCGTGGTTTTGGTTCGACGCTCTATTTGCAAACTGTGTACCCGGGATACGGTTTGATTTTACGTTTTATTTGCAAAGTTTGTAACCGACACTGTGAATTTGGTACGCGTCGGCAATCGACGGGCAAGCTTTCGTTTACTCAGCAAGATGGCGAAGAGAGCGCAAGCAGACTAATTTTTTAGTTTATCGTTGTCGAATTTTGTTTCGCTTTGGCGTTCTATTTGCAAATCATTCACCACGAAAACCGCGAATACCCTGTTACTTTGACAGCTTACCCGTTGGTATGGTTTCGGGTATGGTTTGACCTAATCGAAAGAGGCATAAACATCACAGATTTCGTTGTTTTTTTTGGGACGAACCATGCGCTTTAAGTTCTTCTTTATTTTGTTTTTTAATAAGTGTCAACTTATCTCTGTTGGTTCTTAAGTTAGAAGCCTTTGGTTTTGGTCGTTCACAAAAGGTACTGATCGGTGATTTGTATTCCAGGCAAATAATTGTTTCTTCTGGAATACCTGAAGGTTCTCATCTGGGTCCTGTCCCCTTTTTGCTCTTTGTAACTGATTTACCGAAGATTTTAAAATGTTGTTCCTGTCTGATGATATTAAATTTTTCGCTACTATAAGTAATTTTGATGATTCTGAACGATTTCAAATCGATTCAAATAATTTTTCATGTTGGTGTCATAAAAATGATCTCACCTAAATGTGATAATACTACTTTTCATAGAATATCAGGTATTAAACCTTAAAAATAACTTTATTTTTTTAAGAGTTGAGCAAATTAAGGATCTTGGAGTAATTTTTGACAAGAGTCTTTCTTTTGATCAGCATATAAATTATGCTTGTAGCATAGCTAGTTCGCTTTAGGATTTCTAAAGCGTAACTCTCTTATTTTTAAAGAGCCGTACACATTGTAAAGTATTTATTGCACTCTTGTCCGCCCTATTCTAGAATATTGTAGTGTTATCTGGAGTCCTCATACGCCGGTAGATTCATCGCGTATTGAGAAAATTCAGAGAAATTTTTCCGTTTTGTTCTCAGACATTCTGCATTTAGCTCTTCTCATCTTCCACTTTATGTAACTTACATAGTTTTCGATTATCGTTGAGTTTAATTCGCTTCACACAATGGCCGTGTTTTTATGTCATAGTGATCGGAGAGATAATTAAACTGTCAAAAGTTCAAACATTCGTCTTCCATCTTTAAGCATTCATCGTGAAATTCAATCTGTAGTCTTTATCCGCGACCTTCTATGCGGTACTGTGGACTGTGGTCATATTCTTTTTCAGATAATACAGCATACAGCTCCTGAACGTAGTTTAAGAGTTAGGAACTTTTTATATTTAGGACTTTATAATACTTGTCATGGTCATGTTAAGTGTGATCCACTTCACCGATCTTCCTCTACTTTTAACGAATATTATAATTAATTTGATATTTCTTTACCTAGGCAAAAGTTTAAATTGAATTTTGTAGTGAATTTGCTTATATCCTGATGTTATTTATATAAAGGGTAGGCAATCAACTGGTTTCTAATTAAATCATAGGCTATGGCAACTTTTGTTTGAACGATTTGCTTGACAGTTCGTCAGTCTGTGTCTGATATTCCGCTGCACGAAACAATCATGTTTTCGCTTGACGAGCGTCTCGAAATATTGAAAACGTATTTTCAATGTCAGTGTTGTGCAACCGAAACAGTCTGAATTTTGAAAGAAATATGGGTTGTGAAAGAGCGCCAAGCAGAACCGCTGTGGTAACATTGATGAAGAAAGTTTGTGAAAAAAGGCTTGCTATTGGATAACAGAAGTATTCCTTGAGCTCGGACAGGTCACACGCCCGAGAATATTGCGGCTGTGGCCCATAGTGTGGGACATAATCCATCGGTCTCAACTCGACGCCAATCGCAGCAACTCGTCATTGGTCGCACCAGCCTTAGCAGAAAAAAAGTTTACAAGGTCCAGATGACTCAGGAGTTGAAAGCAAATGACTATCCGCTTCGTTATCAGTTCTCTGCGTGGACCTTAGACCTTAGTGGTGCATTTCCATTTGGGGCTATATAAACAAGCATAACTTCCAGATTTGGGGTGTGAAACAGCCACACGTATTTGTAGAGAAACCAATGCATCCACCAAATTCGACAGTTTTGTTTGGATTTTGGAGTTGTGGACAATTTTTCTTCGAAAACGCCGTTACCGTCAATGGCGAACGTTACAGATCCAGCTGACCAACTTTTTATGGCCTCAAATCGACGCCATGAATGTGGACGACCTTTGATTTCAGCAAGATGGCGCCACAATTTATCTCATGCGTGCCAAATTTGGCAACCGAATAATCGGTTGTTTTGGAGATGTCAATTGGTCTGCGCGGAGCTGCAATTTGACTTTTTTCAACGGGTGCGGTTAAGGATAGATGTTATGCGGATAACCCAGAGACAATTTCAGCTTTAAAACGTAACATTGCGACGAGATAGGCGCCGAAAATGTTTGAAAAAGATCTTGAAAACTGGACTCACACGATGGCTTACTGTAAGGCTACCTAGTAGAGAGAGCTAGTTTTTCATTCTTAAATCGGAGACTCCAACCTTCACATTTAAAAAAATGTCCGACAAAATATTGATGCATAGTCATTTTATAGCGTTTTTAAAAACAAACTTTTTAATTGCCTACCAAATATTAAGGAGTTTCTGCTGATGTCACTTATCGTAGAATAAATAAATAATTGATTTGCGGTTTGCAGCCCTTTCCTCGAAAGCAATTCGCTCACCACACCCCAAAACATAATAAAATATTTTTCAGTTGGGACTCCCAACTTTTCCAATAGCGTTTGCCGGTTGCGGTTTGTTTGACGCTTCAACTTGTCCATCATGCTATCATGGAATTGAACTTTTCAAAAAAGTTTGCAAATTATCCAAATTTGCTATCAAAGTTCGCGTTCGGTTGCGTGCGCTAATTATTCTCAGCGATGAGGCCAATTTTGTTTATAAACAAAATTGTCGCATTTGGGGAATTCAGAGACCCGAAGCCGATGCGAAATGCCATTTCATGTGGTTTCATGTTGGAGTGGTCGTTTGGACACAGTTCTTCTTTAATGATGCTCTGGCATCGCAGTCACAGTCAATGGAAATCGCTACCGGACCATGTCGATTGATATTTTTTTGTGATAAATTGGAAGTGGTTAACTTGGATTACACAACACGGCGCCACATGGCACACACCTTCGAAGTTCGGTGAAGGTGTTATCTCTAGAAATTAATCAATTGCTCGTTCGTCTGATTTGACGCCTCTGGACTTTTTTCTTCAAAGCTATGTCAAGTACACTGTCTATGATAATAAGCAAGAGACTTAAGACGACTTCAGGACAAACATCAAACGCGACTGTACCGGCATATCGTCCAATTTATGCAAAAAAGATATGAAAAATTGCGTCTGTCAATTTTACTCGTTTGTGTTCCACAATTGATGGCATCGATGGTAGTTTAACGCAAACTGAAGTAAATTGGTGCAGTGTGTGTGCTGTAGATGTCTCAAAGATAAGCTGATTAATTAAAAAAAAGGAACGGTCTCAATGTATAGTAATTGCGCCACTCACTTTTACTCGCTATCACGATTTTGTTTATTGTTCCTAATGTTTTTTGGTCGGCTGCCATTCAAATTTTGTGCCACACAAAACCGCTTCATGTTACAACTCATGAGGGCAGCCAAAAATGTGATTAGCTTCTAGTTGTGTAAACATCAGGCGAGCATCTTGCTAAGATGTAAACAAACTAGCAAGTGGTTGGGCACAATTTTATCCATCTATAGACAATTCTCGGAAGTGTTGTTTATAATTAAAAAAAAAAAAAACATTTTTATCTCTTTGTTTTTATTGCTGATTGTTTTGTTTTTTCTTTTTTTTTTTTTCTTCTTTGCAGAAACTGTAGCTAAGACGGGTATGATCCTACTCTGTGGTGAAATTACATCCAAGGCTGTGGTGGACTACCAAAAAGTTGTTCGTGACACAGTCAAACACATTGGCTATGACGACTCCTCAAAAGGTAGGTACGCGGCAAACGAATAGTTCTTCACGTCTTCAATTTTGATCGATAATTAGCCAGATGACAGACAGACGGCCAGACGTTGCGTTGCATTTTTACCAACAAAACACATTGACGGCACACAATTCAGAGATTATTTTATTTTATTTTTTATTTATTTGATACACCTTCCTGATCATCCTCCATCCATTTATTCCTGCTTGCTGCCACTCATTCAATTTTCAACTCAAGGTTTCGATTGGAAAACATTCAATTTGCTGGTGGCCATTGAGCAGCAATCTCCCGATATTGCCAACGGTGTGCACATTAATCGCGAAGAAGAAAATGTTGGTGCTGGTGATCAGGTACAGAATTTTCAATCCATTCCATGTCCTACTACAACTCTCTGCACAGTGCTACTGCTGACAAGAAACGTGTTCCGCATGTGTCACTGAGTGTCTTGAGATAATTTTTTTTAAGAAATCATCATCAGTTTTCATATATCGTTGCCTCTTGCAAAAAATTTACAACTCAATTTGTTTCTCAATCCTTTGATTCACTTTTTTGTTCATTGTTTTATTTTGTTTTTATTTAATTTTCTTTTTCTGTTTTTTTTTTTTTTTGGTTTGTTGTACAACAAGTTATCATATTTCCTTTGTTATTTATAAGTTATTATAATAATTACTGACAAAATACAAATGGTAACATATAAGATAAAATATAATTAAATTAAAGGGAAATTTCACATAAAAAAACCACCAAATCCAACCAAATCCAACCAAAAAATACGTCTTTGGGCGCGATTCGTTGAGTTCGTTTCTGTTCCATCCATCCACCCATCTATTCGGAACACAAAATTTGCATGATTCTGGTGTATTCATCATGGGATAGACATATAGGAAATTTAGATTTAGATGAAGCAAGAAAAAGGACAGTTCATTCTCTTCTACAATATCCCCTTGGTAACCCAGTTACCAACGATACTTGTATCACATATAACATATGTGATATACTTGGAAACCACAAGAACACCACAAAAACACAACAACAACGGTCGATTCACGTTTATTTGCTAAAAGAACTCATCACGTTTGCTTTTGCTCCTCACAATACCACCAATTCCTTATACATCATATAAAGCAAAAAAAAAATATCAAAAAACCCAAAATTATTCTTTCAAAGGTTTCGATTATAAAACCTGCAATGTACTATTAGCATTGGACCAACAATCGCCGGAAATCGCAGCCGGAGTTCATATTAATCGTCCCGAAGAAGAAATCGGTGCCGGAGATCAGGTGTGATGATAACTACTTTTGATGTTTATTTCTCTGTCGTTTTCTTTTTTCAAACTTTTACCTTAGCTGCAATGCAAATAACAAAATATTTTCTTTTGTAAAGAGCAATTTAATTAGTTTTCTTCCATAATAAATAATATAATTAGTTAATATGTTGTTGTTATACTTGACTTTTTTCATTTTTCTTTTTTCACTTGTACCTATAGAGATGGATTATTTGAGATTCTATAAATGTATCTATAGTAAAGTTTCCTTTGAATATTTTCTACTCGTTAACTTAAATATCTAAGCTCACATACGCATTGCTTGTTATTTTTTGTCTCACGATGCAAACCTCAGATAAACAACTCACACTCACAATAAATGAGACATCTATCCATCATGACTGATGTAAAAAAAGGTGTAACAATATTCCAAATTACGAAAAGTTGTCAAAATTATTTGATTCATTCCAAATTTTCAAATTATTTCGAGTCCACTTCTTTTTTTGGTTAAATTTCCATATTTGCATGTTTTTTTTTGGTAACAACATGAAATACCCTTTGTAATTATATTAAACTACCAGTTAATTTCTTTAATCATTTATATAACATCACATCGCATCGAATCTTTCATTTAATTTTAAACAAACTATACACTTGCCTTTAACATTAACCTTTAACTCTTTTTCTGCATGGTGTACGTTTTCCTTCTTTTCTTTCGCAATCTTTATTGATTGCTTTTCCGTTTGTTTGTCTATGGGTTTGCTTGGGTTCTTTCGCTTTCTTAAGAAAATAATTGTTCTTTCTTCTTTCTTTTATTAATTTTTGTTTGATTTTTGCAAACACTCTTTCATAGGGTATTATGTTTGGTTACGCTACTGACGAAACTGATGTCTGCATGCCATTGACGGTTGTGTTGGCGCACAAATTGAACGAGAAACTAGCCGAACTAAGAAGGTCTGGAGAATTCTGGTGGGCTCGTCCGGACTCAAAGACACAAGTAAGTTTTGAAACTCCATATGGAATAATTTTAAGAAGTTTGTATGTATTGTTCGATTCGTTCTTTAGTGAGAATACTATTTATTTGAATTCGAGTAACTTTTGTTTCTACTCGAATGTCGAGTAGCTTTATTAAAACATTTTTTTAAGTTTTGATGAACGACGACGACGACGGGTAAACAATTTAAGAATTTTCTCATGGAACGTACGCTCACTGTATAGAGCTCTAGCTGCACATCAGCTAGCCGATACCCTGTCCAAATATAATGCTGACATAACTGCAATTCAGGAGATGCGATGGACGGGCAAAGGTGTCTGACAAAAATCAGAACATGACATATATTACAGCTGTCATGCAAGACATCATGTGCTCGGGGTGGGGTTGCTAGCCGGCAAAAGAATGAAACCCACCGTTATTGGCTTTAAAGACATAAATGAACGGCTATGCACCCTTCGCGTGCTGGACAAATTTAAAAACATAAGCCTGATAAACGTTCACGCACCTTCAGAGGAATCCCCAGATAATAAAAAAGAGGAATTTTTTGAATCAGTCGAACGGGAACTCCATGCCTGTCCTCAATATGACATAAAATTCATTCTGGGGGATATGCATGCCAAAATAGATAGGGAGCCCGTATTCAGGCAGTACATTGCCACTCATAGCTTACACGAGAACACTAATGACAATGGACAACGAGTCAAAGAGATGTCAGCAAGCATTAATTAGGTCGTTGTGAGTACGAGGTTTGCGCGTAAAAATATCCACAAAGCCACCTGGGTATCCTTCGCGAATCAGATTCTAGTGAACACAGCTGCCCTTCGCAACGAAGAGACCAGAAACAACTACGGTCAAGCGATAGGACTCGCCGTAAATGCAGTGAGAGTAAGTCCTGTGGCTGAGATGCCGGGCGTTAAAGAGAAATGGACACACCTTAAGAATACTGTCATTAGTACTGCTGACTCCATCTTAGGCAGTAGTCGTAGAGATCGGGACGACTGGTTCGATGACGAAGGTAAGCTAGCGACTAAACGTAAGAATGTTGCGTACTGAGCAATGCAACAATCTCATGGAACGCGGACACGCGAAGATGAATATAAAGAGCTCAGAAGATATGAAAAAACAGTTCACCTGCGAAAGAAAGCAGCCTTGGAGAAGGGTCTGGTCCGTGATCTAGAACAGTACAGAGAGCAAGGACCACACAAGGCGCGGAAGTTCTACCAAAGAGTCCGTGGTATGACGCAATATACACCGCGTTGCACATACTGCGAAGACAAAGAGGGTAATCTAATCGCCGATTTTAAAGGCATCTTAGAGTGATGGGAAGAGCATGAGTAGCTAAATGGCCAGTTAACTGAGTAATTGGATGCTCCACCAATGACCGAATATCATACCATGCTGCCGCCACCAAGCATAGACGAAGTTATCAGAGCGATAAATCGGCTCAAAAATAATAAGGCCCCGGGGTCTGATGGTATCCCAGCGGAGCTGATTAAAACAGGAGACCCCGCAACACACCAAGCAAGTATGGGAGGCAAAAGCGATGCCAGAAGATTGTCGAAGAGGCATCCTTTGCCCCATACATAAGAAAGGAGATATCACAACCTGCAGGCATTATCGTGGTATAACGTTTTTGAGTACCGCGTAAAAGATTTTCTCCTCTATCCTTCAAGACAGGATAGCCCCATACGCTAGAGACATCATTGGTCCATACCAGTTTGGCTTCATCCCAGGCAAATCAACAACTGATCAGATTTACACCATTAGGCAGGTGATGGAAAAATGTCTAAGAGTTTTAAAAATCACTTCACCATCTTTTTATAGACTTTAAAGCCGCCTATGATGGCATAGTCAGAGTAGAACTTTATAAAGCCATGAGAGAATTCGGCATCCCAAATAAACTGACACGACTATGTAGGTTGACCATGACCAATGCTATTAGCCAAGTAAAAATATCCGGATCACTATCAAGCCCATTCAATATCTGTAACGGGTTCCGACAAGGGGATGGACTGGCCTGCGTCCTCTTCAACCTGACGTTGAAGAAAGTGATCCGAGACTCTGACGTAACGGTGAGAGGAACAATTCTCAAGTCGATTTAGATACTGGCTTACGCGGACACCATTGACATCGTTGATAGAAACCGAAGAGCTGTACAGGAATTTTTCATCCAGATCGAACGAAATCTGGGGCTGCGCATAAATGAGAGCAAAACAAAGTACATGGTGGCCACGTCTGCGAGTAGAAGATCCACCATTGGTCTCTCAATTCAAATATTGGAGCGCGAATTAAAAGTGGTGCAATCCTTTAACTATATCGGGTCAACAGCAGCAGCCGATTACAGCATGGAACCAGTAATACGGTTGCTTAACGCCAACAAAGCCTACTATAGTCTGTCAAGACTCTTCAAATCCAGAAATTTAACCAGAACATCCAAGCTGCTGGTATACAAGACAATTGTCATACCAATACTTACATATGGATCCGAGACTTGGGGTGCTTAGCAAAAAGTATTCTATCCTCTTAGCCGCATTCGAGAGAAAAGTCTTACGGAGAATGTAAGGGAGGACGAGTCCGGAGACTCTTTAATTTGAGATCTACGAGCGTTACCGCGATGTCTACATCGTGAAGTGAGCTAAGCTAGGAAGGCTCCGGTGGGCAGGCCACTTCGCTCGCATGAGCGAAGATGATCTTGCTTGGAAAGTCCTTTTGTGGTAGGATTTATGAAACACGACAGCGAGGCCGGCTAAGCATACGCTGGAAGGATGGCGTGGAACAGGACGCCCAGAGTTTACGGATGCCAAACTGGATAACACTTTCCTGTCCGATTTTCTATGATGGTGCCCGTAGCTCTAAAGCACCTTTCTTTTAGCAGACGTAATCAATCAAACCAATCGAAAATATTGTCAAAATAAAATATGTGATCCGTATTTTGGATTTTGTTTTTAATATGGACTCAAGATCCAAGCGGTAAGTGCATTGTTTCAGGGCTAACATTTTTAGCTACGCAGTATGTGTCAAAGGAATATAAGTAGCCACTACTGCCAGTTGACCCAAAACGCACCGGCTTTCAACTCTTACCAATTGTATTTAAGCTTCAACAACGTCTGCAAATAATCCATTTTTTGTGTCAAAGTTTGCGTTCGGGAAACACGTGAATTACATGGACCGAGCTAAATGACTAGTATTTCTTCGTTGATGTAAATCGCGCTAACTCCAATTTTCAGTCGTCGTACTTGTTGAGATAAATGAAAGGATAAATAAAATGAAATTGAACGTACAAAGAACCAGTTTTTGAGACCAAATTTCAAGAATAATACATGCAAACTTCTTAGAATTGTCCAATGTCACACTGTACCACTTTTCTATGATGCGACAATGTAAGATTATTTGCTACTCTTGATGGAAAATGATGTGAAATACAATTTCTGAGAAACATATCCTAGAAAAAAAAAACCAAGAAAAACATTTTTGTACAAAAATTAACCAAAGTTATTTTGTTTCTATCATCCTGGACAGATCACATGCGAATATCTCTTCAATCAAGGCTCAGCTGTTCCCAAGCGTGTTCACACAATTGTCGTGTCTATGCAGCATTCGGAGAAAATCACTCTTGACGATCTTCGATCAGAGGTAATGAGCAAAGTAGTTAAAGAAGTTATCCCAGCCAAGTACTTTGATGCCAATACGATTGTTCATATTAATCCATGTGGACTGTTCGTCATCGGTGGGCCAATGGGAGATGCCGGTCTTACTGGAAGGAAAATTATCGTCGACACCTATGGTGGTTGGGGTGCTCACGGTGGGGGGGCATTCTCTGGCAAGGATTTTACAAAGGTTGACAGATCTGCCGCCTATGCCGCTCGTTGGGTTGCCAAGTCACTAGTGAAGGCTGGTCTCTGCAAGCGTTGTCTTGTTCAAGTCTCCTACGCTATTGGTCTCGCCGAGCCATTATCGATCACTGTATTCGATTACGGCACGTCCCACAAAACCCAGAAGGAACTCTTGCAAATAATCAAGAAGAACTTTGATTTGCGGCCCGGCATGATTGTAAAGTGCGTATGAGGAAAAGTTTTATAACCTTCTAGTATCTATTGCTAATGAGTATTTTTATCAATTTTTTGCAGAGATCTCAACTTGCGTCGACCCATCTACCAGCGCACGAGTACTTATGGCCATTTCGGACGAGAAGGCTTTTCGTGGGAGGAGGCTAAGCATTTGGAAATAAATTGACTAGAGGACGACGGCCAGCCGCCGTGTGCTAAAAAGTCTAAAATCATCTAATTTTTAGTTCTTAATTTAAACCGCAAAACACAAACACGTTATAATGTGTATTGTTTTTTTTTAAATTTAATTTAGTTTTAGTCACATCTTCCCCTTATACCAACCAACCCAACCAACCAACAAAACAAACAAATTCCTTTAGAATGCTACACAAAGGAAAACAAACAATTGTTATAATTTTACAATTCAATTATAAAAGTGCATGCATGTGCGTTCAATATATCAAGTATCAAGTATATAAAACATCAATATTTTAAACGTTTTTAGTTGTACATGTAACTGAAAAACTATCCCCCTGTTAGAATTTATCAAATCGATCTATTTTGACGAGTACTTTTATATATTAAAAATAAGTCAAGTAAACAGCTATAATAGTACATATATGTAATTAAAGAAAAACAACCGCAATATTTTCCATTGATGGTAATGCAATAATTGTAAATTATATTCTGTGCTATCGGCGGCTTAACAGCGTATCGTTAATGTCCATTATGTTTTTGACGAAATTATTTATTGAACAATTTTAAAATGTTAATTTTAATAATTATTGTCGTCATTAGTTTTGGAGACATTTTTACAACCCATCGTTGTTTTTTTTTTTTTTGAGTATTTTTTGTACCTGCCCCAGGCAAATATCGACTCAAAATCGATAGCGAAAGAGAGGATCTTAAAAAAACCACAACATTTTATAGAGAATTATGTTTAACAGGAAAACTTGCGTTAGTGTGTTTGTGATCGGTTTTTGTTTAAATTTGTTGCCCATAACCATTTTAAAATGTATATTTCTTCGTTAGCTTTTTTGGTTAAATTTAAGAATTGATCACGTTAGAGCGACATACGATATCGGTCTAATATAATATTGTGCTAGATAATATAGTTTTACATATTATATTAGTGATTATGCATATAAGTCAAAAGTTCTAGTAATACGTTGTTCGGAAAAGCTATTTTACACAATTTCGCCAATGTAATTATTGTAATATGATGGCACCAAAATACAATACAGAAAAACAAACCATATGTACACACTCTTGGGAATTATACATTAACAATGGTACAGTACATTTTAATAAACAATATATTGAAAATTATAATGATTGAGAAAGGATGTTATCATGTGTTTATTTTTGTTATTAACTAGATGTCCCGTTCGAAAGTCGAGACTCTCTATTGAAAGAATGAAACTCTTGGAATTAAATTGAATTCAATGCATTTTATTTAGACGGAAAATGGATTTCACACATTTCAGGTCACTGCAATGCTTTGTGATAAAAAGCGTTTTTCGTCTTGTTGTCCGGTGCGTTAACAAACAATCCAGACGGCTTTCCGACACGCGAACACGCCTATATTGTCCGTGCGAACAGCAAGGAAATTCGTGCATTGATTGGCCTTGTGATTTGTTTATTGTCATGGAGAATGCATAATGCTTGTTTTACATTTGTGGCGTGCGAGAAAAATGAGCAGGACGGCTTTTAAATAGCAATTGTGACTAGATAGACGAGAGAAGTAGTATATTTTTCAATGTTACCATAATGCTATAGATAACATTTCCCATGTTACTATAAAATAACTATAACATTCGTGTAGTGTCAATCTCTTCTGGCTAACCACATGTTCAATTTAACACTAGTCGGCTCGCTCACTTTGTCTCGCACGCCTCAAATGTAAATTTTGCATTAAGTCTTAAGTCTTTGGTTGTGAGAGCAGGGTTACATCGCTAATCATTTGGGGTAGGATTAATTGGGCACGACAGACCAAGCTTACGGTGGAAAGATGGAGTAGACCAGGATGTCCAGAGTTTAGGAATGCCGAGCTGACAGTGAATGAATTCGACTCGAAATGAGGATCGATGGAATTTTTTCGGAAAGCCAGGAGAGGACCGTTGTTAAGGAGTCAAATATGACGAATACCTTAGTCCAATCAAAATATCATGTAAATAATAACGACTACAACTTGCGACTTGTTTTAAAAACCCTTGTTTTTAATCAAAATAACCAAATTTTATAATTTGATAAAATAACCATGCCGGGAAAAAGTAACGCTACTTCTCAGTCTTGTGTTCATTAATCGAAGCCTTGTAGATCTCATTGACCTTATGCGGCAACATCTCAAGATCTTCCATTACAGAAATTTCCTCTCGGAGGCTATGCAAAAACATATGTTGGAATTTGCGAATCATCGGATTGATCACTTTCGAGTTTACAATATCATCAACGGATACGTTCAACGAGGATATATCACTTGGTCGGCAATCGATAAAATCTCCATTTGCAATTCCCGTTGAAGCATTGTGCTTTTTCGATGTCGTCTTTCTCTCGGAAGTATCCCAATTACTGCGTTTTTCAGACCGATCTGCTGCTGCCTTATCACGAACTTTTTGCCTTAGTTCCCGATCAATTGTACCCAGTAGATCACCTTGTGATTTGACCAAGCTTCTCAAGTCCTTGCTACTTCTTTTTTTGACAACTGTTGTTCCTTCAGATATTGAGCTCCCCGAATTGGCATCGGAAATTCCATCAAAGGCGAATGTAGCATATGCGATATCATCAACTGGCAACGCCTGCCTATTGTGCTTCTGCTGGTGTGACCCAGTTGATGGCATAACGCGTTTGCTCTTATATGCATCAAACTGATAAGTGGGATCATTCGACATATTTTGTGCGTAGCTTGCATCACCACCGCTTTGCCGATGATCATAATGATGTTGGGGGCAGTCTCTGGAATAATTATGATCCATTGAGGGTGGCGTGGGAACCTAAAAAAAAAAATAGAATGTATCTCATTTGTTGTTCCGCTTAACGCTGCTAACCTGTTCCTTTGGTTTCGGCGACTGATTTTTCGCAGTGAACGGACCAACTGCTTGTCTAAAGGATTGACTCTGCGTATGATTTCGTGAATGCATTTTTTAAATAAAATATGTAACGAAAGATATCTTCAATAAAGTAATATTTATTATGTGATTTAATGATTTTACAACGCAAAGTAGTTACGATTTAAATTTTAAATGTTTTCAGAACGAAGCAGAGTGATTTTTGATGATGATCAGAGACTTGAGTACTTCACCCTCTTGGCTGCGTGCGACAGGAAATTCTTAAATGGCATTTTTGGATCCGTGTATGTAACAGTATCCATCAGCAGAATAGGGCGATTAACACAGAATGCTTCAAAATTGCAGGTGGCCTTAACTATCTCTGACTGGTGGAAGTGCGATCAAACCTCCACGTGGTGGCCGCTGGTAATTTTCCTCTAATACAGGAAAATCTAAATGATCGCGCTAGTCCCTTCAAAGTAAGGTCAATAACCTCGCCGTAAAAAAACTTTTTTACGGTACGGAACCGCAAATCATCGTCGGATGCACTGATGAACGACGACGACGACGGCAACGAAAACGGCTAAGTGATTTCAGAATTTCTTTATGGAACGTACGCTCATTATATAGAGCTCGAGCTGTACACCAGCTAGCCCATACACTGTCCAAATATAATGCTGACATAACAGCAATTCAGGAGATGCGGTGGACGGAGAATGGTGTCCTACAAAAATCAGGGTATGACATATATAACATTGGCACCCATAGCTTACACAAGAACACTAATGAAAGTGTACAACGAGTCATAGAGATGGGAGCAAGCAATAATTTGGTCGTTGCGAGTACAAGGTGCGCGCATAAAAATATCCACAAAGCCACCTGGGTATCACCTAATGGAGCCACTCGTTACCAGATAGACCACATGTTGATACATCGCCGCCACAACCGGAACCTGATGACGGTACGAACGTACCGAGGTGTCAACGTCAACTCGGAACACTATCTTGTTGGTATGGTGGTCTGAGCGCGGTTTGCATCATCAAGAAAGACTGCATCCGCGTATCAGATCCGAGTTAACAAGGCTGCCCACAACGCAACGAAGAGACCAGAAACAACTACGGTCAAGCGATAGGACTCGCCCTAAATGCACGGAGACTAAGTCCTGGGGCTAAAATGCCGGTCGTAGAAGAGAAATGGACACACCTTAAGAATAATGTCATTAGTACTGCTGACTCCATCTTAGGCAGTAGTCGTAGAGATCGGAACGACTGGTTCGATGACGAATGTATGAAAACGACTGAACTTAAGAATGTTGCGTACCGAGTAATGGAACAATCTCACAGAACAAGGTAACGCGAAGATGAATATGAAGAGCTCAGACGAAATGAAAAAACAGTTCACCACCAGTTCATCTTCTGGCGAGACAAAGTGAGTTTCCTATTTTATACACTGAAATAAATATCATCGCAAGAGAGAGTAAGAGCGAGTAAAGTTACCCAGTGTACACACCGTATATTTTTACGCCGTACAACATTTACTCAGTGTTCTCCGGGTAACTATACTCGCTTGGGGGTGAATAAAATAATAGACCCTATTTTCATGTCGTGTTTTTAAATTCTCTATATTAACTTCACTTGCCCGTGGGTCGGTCGTCGGTCGTCGGTCGTCTGTCGTGGAATCTTGCGATCACTTTTTAACCCACTTCCCATGGCCCAATTTTATTGAAATTTTGCACACATGTGTATTTCCGGAGACAACACTTTCTATTAAATTTTGAGGCCCCTCGGGCTGCGGGGTCGGGGAGCTCCCATACAAAAATTTTAAAAAATTTACCCGATTTTCTTTAAATTTTAAACAGATGTGTTTCTCCGATCGACAACACTTTTTGTAAAAATTTGACCGATTTTATTTAAAATGCACATTGTATATCCCCGATTAGAGAATTTACACGAACAATTTTAATTTTTATGTGTTCTTATATTAAGTTTGTAATGGCCCCCCCTCTTTATAGGATAGCTCACTTTTACACAGGTCACATCTGGCTTTTTTGCCGTCAATTTCAGTAAAATTGACTACGCTATATTATATTATGTTAAATTGTTAAAAAGTTGTATAGGTAAAAATTTAGTTATACATAGTTATATTTAAAATTAAAATTCAAAAACTAATTGACACCTATGATTTTCTTTAAACTGATAGGGTTTAGAGCTGGAAACTTATTTTATTACATTTCTCTGAAATGCATATTTAATAAAAATGATTAATGAAAATTCCACCTGAACAGACATACACGAAAGCGAGCTAATAAAAACTAAATAAAAAGCAATTGATAGAATTAATACAATTACTATTCCTAATTTATTTGAAATAGAACGTAAAAATCCATAAACAAATAGAAATTATCATTCAGGTTGAACAGGAACTTATGTTTTTTATTTGTAATTCGAAAAATCCTTTTTTAATTAATATCTATACGAACGAACAGCTGGTGTACCATAAACTTCTGCAGCGCATATTCTGTGAACACATTCAGGCCATGTTTTGCGCTAAACACCATTCATGCAAGATGGTTTAACCTCCTCCCACGAATCGGAAATTATTTCTATGGCTTTCATAATGTTGAACTTTTTCCAATACTCTAGCATGGTAGGCTTATCTTGTCCATTAGTCTCACTTAAAAGAAGTTTAAATGTTCGTCGAAGGTAATAACTTTTAAAAGTCGATATAACTCCCTGATCCATCGGCTGATTAACTGATGTCGTATTATGCGGAAAAAATTAAAAATTTCACGTTTTCTGACAACTCATCAACATAAACTGGGTGGCCAGGAGCATTGTCTACTAGGACCAAAGCCTTGAAGTTTAAGTTTTCCTTGTTGCAATAAGCTTTAATTTCTGGAATAGCACAAGTTGAAACCCAGTTTTGAAATAATGATGCTGTCATCCATGCTTTTTTGTTTGCTCGCCAGTGGACAGGAAGCTGATTCTTTAAACAACCTTTCATAGCTCTTGAATTTTCTGATTGATAAATGAGAAATGGTTTAAATTTGAAATCACCATTTGCATTGCAAGAGTCAGTCTATCCTTGCTAGCTTTAAATCCTGGCGCAGATTTTTCTGTTTTAGATATGAAAGTTCTGTTAGGTAGACGTTTCCAAAATAACCCAGTCTCGTCAACATTAAGGACTTGTTTCGTATCATAGCCACCTTCATGAATTAACGCTTTTAACTCTGTCGTGTAGCGTTCTGCAGCAGTTATATCAGCGCTAGCTGCTTCGCCTTTAAGAGCAATGCTGTGCAGATTTACTCGAACCTTGAATCTCTTAAACCAGCCCTGACTAGCTTCAAATGTTTCATTCTTGTCTGTATTACTACCATTAGCATTATCGTTGGATACTGCTTTACTTTTTATGTCATCAAATAAGCTTTTTGCTTTCGTCTGAATTACCATTTTACTTAATGGTATTCTCTGCGCAACTTGATTTTCAATCCAAATAGAAAGCAAGGACTCCATTTTGATCATCAAAGCACTCCTTGTACGGGTCATCGTTTTAGCATCTAATGATGTTGCAGATTTTGCAGCCTCTCTTATTTTATCCCCATCTCGATCTCTAATAGTTATGACAGTTGTTGCAGCCAGACCAACAACCTTTGCTATCTCCACAGCCTTCTCTCCCTTATCAAATCGTCGCAGAATATCTTATTTTGTCTCTAAGCTGATAGTTTTTATTTTTATTTTTGGTAATTCTACCAGCAGCGCCCCCCTTTCCACTCATTTGGCTAAAAAAATTACAAGTGTATGTAAAAAAAATAATATAATTCTGCCAATAAATAAATTGGAAAAATATTTACCTTTTTTGTAACCAGAAACAATCCGTAAAAATTTATAAAAATTTATTATTCTCTTTTAAAAAAAAGCACAACACACTAATTGAAACTGAACTCTAAAATTAGCAAAACAAAGTGAAAATAAAACTGTATGTATTAAAATTGCGTTGATTTTCAGTTAGAAAGGGAATCCCCCAATTTTGGTGGCATGGCGCAATTAGAAACAAAAGTCGTGCCATTTTTTAGAAAAAAAAGAAAATTTCAAAAAATTTCGCAAAAAAAAATTAACGACTCGAACCCAAAACAACGCAACTTCGAAACTCTAACGACGCACAGTGAAAATAAGTACTAATTCAGCAGCGACGCAACTTCGAAAAAACGCAAAACAAAACGACGCAAAGCGAGGTATTGGTGTATATATAAAAGTGAAACTTTGTATGTATGTATGTATGTATGTCCGGTATGGACTGCCAACCCCTTCAACCGATCGCGTTCTTTGCATATGGGTTTTCTACCATAATAGGCACTTAATAAGCATATTTTGAAAGTGGTCAGACTCCTAGGTCAAGGAGTCACCATACGAACTTTTTTTTTGTTTTTACAAATTGCATGTTTTTATGAATCGATCGCGTTCAAACTTTGCATAGGGTTTTTATACCATAATGAACACATAATAGGCATATTTTGAAAGAGTGGTCCGGTTCCTGAGTCAAAGGGTCTCCATAAGATTTTTTTTTATTGTTTCTACAAATTGCATGTTTTTATGAACCAATCGCGTTCAAACTTATTCTATACTTTTCTGGGCTGGTGAGGTGGTCAGTTGGTGGGCTGGTCAGTTGGTGCGAGTTCAGTCGGTGGGGGTGGTCTGTGAGTGAGTGGTCATCTGAGGTCAGAGGTCCGTGGGCGGTGGGTCAGTGGGCGGGGGTCAGTGGGCCGGAGGTCCGTGGGTGTAGTGTCAGTGGGCGGGTGTTAACTTGGTGGGGGTCAGTGGGATGGGGCAGCCCGTAAACGCCGGGTATTTCCACTAGTTTTTTTTTTTAATAAAGTTACATAATAAAATTTTCAGATGTTAAGAAATCAAGGTTAGCAAGGATCCGAAAGTCCGAAAGAATCGATAATTCGGACAACCTCAGGTTTTTAATTGACCGAATTTTCAAGCCATTAGGTGAGGTGCCTAAATTTTATTCAGAAGAGACCAAGTTGCCCACAGCTAGAACCAAAACAACAGTGGCACGACACCGGTGCAAATGCTACCTTTGTGTATGTAAGCCAATTGGAAACATATGAATGCGCCTAAATATATGCCTACAAAACCAAGTATAACGATGCATAACAATCTCACGACAAATCTGAAGCTATGGCTGGATTGTCTTACTAAATCGCAGATTTCCGCTAATATTTAGTTGTCACAATCGTCGAATTTTTAAATTGGCATAAATAGGATTAGATTGCTTGACTTCATGTGATATGGAAAACGACCGTTTTATTAAGAAATCTTTAACACCCGGAACGATTGGTATAGTGAACTCAGCATTTTAAGTTATTAAAAGCTCGATTTTATTTCGATTATTTCCGAGGAGCAAACGCACGTCTCTTTGATGTGGTAGTCAAAAGCAGAAGAAAGAATTTTTGCCAAAATGCCGGAAGGGCATGTTCTATTGTTCTACCAATGTTCGAAAAATAGAAAATATTATCAATGGACATTGGGAACGTAATACTGAATGGCACAATGCAGAATTGCATTTACACAGAGAAAGTAAATGCACTTGATTTACAAATCAAGTAAATGTAAAAAAACTTCGTTTTTTGGCTACAAAGTTTTATGAATACATCGATACATGCCACACAGTCCTTAATTATTTGGTAGTAGTCGCCGAAATATCTGTTTTGGAAATCGGACCCATATCAAAGTATTTTCTTTTTTCCACGCATCACACGCGCCACATGCGACACGCGACACGCGTCACACGCGAACTATCAAAATTGGCCCCTGACATCGACCTGCTTACAGCCCTCTAGGTCGAGCGAAAGGTGGTTAAAAAGGACGTCATAAAAGCGAGAAAATGGCGGCATTTCAACCATCATACGCGCCACATGCGAAACGCGACAAGAATCACACGCGGAATATAAAAAATGCTATTTTGGACTTTTGGGCGCCGTGGGTAGGTGAATTTGTGCGTGGCTGCTGAGCAGGAGGTTCGTGGTTCGAATCCCAGTAACATCAAAAGTATTTTCACGGTGTCCCACCTCTTGCGATTGTCTGACAAACTTCCGAGAGCGATAATTTGTCACGGAAAGCTTCTGAATTCGCCGTTCGGATTTTTTAGATTAAGATATTTTTATTAAACATTTCAGTAATATACAATTTTGACTTAAAACTAAACTTATAACTATTATTAATAAGTGTCGGCTCAACAATAGGGGCCCGACGTATTTACATTGTCTTTTTTTTGAATTGCTTATTACTAAACAATAATTTTGACTACTTAATCTACTACATGTTTATATTTACAGCAATTTGATTTTAAACAATAAATTTTAAAATAAAATAAAAATGAAAAAAATATAAGAGGGGGTATAAACAGGGCGAACTTCAGCCTCTGTAATGTTGATTGCTGGCCTTCTCGTAGAAGGAGACGTCCTGATTATTAAAGATGTCGTCGAATCTAGCATCTGTGAATGCTCTGATGTGTATGTACCGGTGACTTGGCTCGATTTCTTCGCTTCTCAGTCCTTGCATCTCAGGACTTGGATGAGTTTCCAATCCGTCGACGAATTTCCTCGCCATTTGGAACAAGTGGTCGGTTATTGGCAGCAGACCTGCTGCTTCGTAAAGTCTTGCAGTCGACACAAACTTATAGCTGTTTGGCACCCTCCAGAGTCCTGTACAGATCCTTAGGACCTTCCTTTCAAATAGGGAGATCTTCTTCATTGTTGTTGGTGAGACGGTGAACCATATGGGGTAGCCATAGGTTATAACTGGCCTGATGAGTTGCTTGTAGATAAGCAGCCTGGTGTTGTTGGACAGACCGTTTCGTCTTTTAAGTAGCGGGTACACCAAATGAAGAGCGTAGTTCGCTTTTTTCATTGTTTTATCGATGTGAGAGTTAAACTTGAGCCTCTCAGTCTTTCAGTAAAGTTGATTCCCAGGTACTTAGTCTCTGACTTGGTGTTTATTGTCGTGTTCTCCGGAAGGGTAATTTTTAAGGCTCTGCACCGACTTGCGATTTTTCTTATCCTTGTTTCGGTTGCTGGTACTCGGAAGCAGATGAGTTCCGTTTTGTTGGTGGGGCCGTTCGGATACGGCATTAAATTGTAGGTCCCTTCCATTTGTGTGCAAAAATATTACATGCACCTCACAAATGATTGCGAGAACTTAGGCCTAGGACCGCAACGGTCTGTCGCGCTGAATATTATTATTTTGACACCCACAAAATTTCGTGTGAAAGGTTGTTAAATAGGACCTTAAATTAGTCTAAAATACAGACAAAGCTTTTTGTATTCGGTTGGTGTATGTTGTTAAGAAAATGAAAATAGATATCTTTTATCTCACTGTACATACTCGTATATAAGAACAAACAACTGGAAAACCTAAAAAAGGAATATAACCTTACGGAACGCAAAATCCAGAAGTGTACACTGCAACTCACAAAAATAAATAAATAAATAAATAAATCGCCCACCCTAAGAGATAGTAATGGAAACATCTTGGTGACTGAGCAACAACAGCTTTCCCGCTGGAGTGAATTTTTCGAGGAAGCAACGGCTGCCGAGGTGGAGGAAAACATCCTACCAGAACAGAGACAGAGATTTGCTCCCAACCGCAATATATTTACCGCACCACCTGGGAATTGAAGCTGCAATCAAAAAGTCAATCAGTCAATCAATCAAAACAACAAAACTCCGGGACAACTTACCAGGGGAGCTCTTTAAATGCAGCTCTGACATCGTTGCGCGTGCACTAGTTCTAATACAACGCGACACGTTGAATACAAATAACATCTCGGATTGTTGGAAGAAAGGTGACATCGTGACGATCTCAAAAAGGTGACCTGAGCCTTTGCAAAAACTGGCGAAAGATAAAATTGCCAAACACAATACAAAAAGTTATGGATTTCATCATCCTGGATGGTATTTCGCCACCAACGAATCCTCATTGCGAACGGAACAGGCTGGATTTTGACCCAATCGATCATGTGTTGATCATATAAATACCCTCAGGAGTCTGTTGAGTGGAGATTAACAATTTTCCTATTATTCATCAACTTCGAGAGAGCTTTCGACACCATCGCAGGACCAGCCATTTGGAAGGCTCTGCAAAATTGTGTAGTACCACAAACAATTACAGCTCTGATTCAAGAGCTTTAAAGAGACGCCAAGTGCAGTGTCAGGTACAAAGGCAAAGACAGTACCCATTTACGATCAATCAAGAAGTGCGACAAGGGTGCGTTTTATCACCAATACTCTTTCTGATTGTCTTAGATGACGTTATGAAACAAACTAATAACGATGCACCGAATAAAATTCATTGGCGCCCTTTCATGAATATAAACGATCTCGATAACGCTGATGACATCTGTACGATGGCCCTTAACTTTCATTGACATGAAATTGAATCTGGAGTCACTGATCTGTAATGTACAGCTGACAAAGCCAGACATGCGATCTTGACCAAATAGGCGCTCGCGAATAGTATCAAGACGCACCAAGCTTAACGTGTTCAATTCAAGCGTAAAATCGAATGAATGTCTAAAAAGACGAACCCGAAAGGATCCCGAAGACGTGGGCGCCATAGAATGACTTGGATGACATCCGTAGAGGCAGAGTCATTAGGAAGAGGAGTTTGGTTGCAAATCATGCAGAGCTTGTTTCTGCATTATGCTCCGAATAGAAGCTATACAATATTTATTGTTTTTTTCATCACATGAGTGATGTTTTCAAAATCAACTGTTTCGTGCTTTGATAGACAACTTGGATTTAATATCGTATTTACCAGGATACGAATTTTAAGAAATACATCTATCGATGATATCAATGTTGTCTATCACTTGTTTATTGTATCAATTTATAATTTTTTACTGAAAATGAACATACTAACTAACCGCATATTCAGTAGACAATAACAGTCTCAAGCTAGAATTCTTTACCCTACTGTTGACCATTGTATAATAAGCCAATACGCTTAGAAAGCAACAACAACCCTCCATAATAATTATAAATTTGTTTGTGTTTTTCTTTGCAATTTGAGATATGCGATATATCTCCACTTTACTTAAGAAACTGGTGCCATTGAACTTAAGTCCCGTATTTAATCAAAGCAGACTTCTAGAACAATCATTTAGCCCTTTTCCATCATTTACCTTAATTATGAATAGACTTAAATATGATCTCTGCTACATGATAACACTTTCTTAAGCGATTAGTTTCGTTCCACTGACTTCTCTTTAGCCAATCAAAGCAACAACAGTACATAATTACTGAAAATAAGGAAATAAATAATTATGTAATTAGTTTGAGTAGTACTTTGTACTCAAATATATTAATTCAACATTATCCGATGAAACGATTAAGTGCATTTTTTTGACAATTTACCAGCGAATTTCTTTGTTGTATTCCACTACTTGGTGTACTGGGTGTACTCGAACTACTAAGTAATTTACATGGGAATTGAAACTGAACCGACACAAAGAAGCTTCCTTTAGATTTAGAAAGTTTCTAAAGTGAGCAAAATTGTTTAATATAATTCCACCAGTATTATTTTTTTTTAATAGGTATCCAGTATGTCTCAGCGCAACAGATCATTGCGCTACAAGGCCTAGCTTCTCGTGACCATTTGTGTTGTGCATGTATATTTTTGGACACAAATGGAAGGGACCTTCACTTTAAGCCGGATCCGAACGGCGAATTGAGAAGCTTTCCGTGACAAGTTAGTACCCTCGCAACGCTTGTCACCCATTCGCGAGAGGTGTGGTGAGAGGTGAGGCGTGAGGAGGCTGAGATTCGAACCATGAACCTCCTGCTCAGTAGCCGTGTGCATTTCCACTGAGCCACGGCGCCCACACAATTAAAGAATAGTTTCACAAAATGTTGGGTTTTCAGATATTATCGACGGGTTTTTTACGTAGTGGGTAAAATCGAATTTCTTCTTTTAGGCCGTTCCGCATATTGATCACACCGTTTCGCGGCATAGCGTAGCCGAGGTTTTTAGAGCACACAATGTTATACTGAATGATACACTTTGCGGCATTTAGTCTAAGACTGTGTATTCTAAAAACCTCTTAGAAACCGTAGAGCTGTACAGGAAGCTTTCATCCAGATCGAACAGATGGCACGAAATCTGGAGCTGCACATAAATGAGAGCAAAACAAAGTACATCATGGCCACTTCTGGGAGTAGAAGACCTAACATTGGTCCCGCAGTTAAAATAGTGGAGCTCGAATTTGAAGAAGTGCGCCCCTTTAACTATCTCGGGTCAACTGTAGAAGCCGATAACAGCATGGAACCAGAAACACGCGCACGGTTGCCTAAGGCCAGACTGTAGTCTGTCAAGACTCTTAAAATCCAGGAGCTTAATCATAAGCTTCTGGTATATATGAAAATGGTCATAGCAGTACTTACATATGGATCCGAGACTTGGGTGCTTAGCAAAAAGCATTCTGACCTCTTAGCCGCGTTCGAGAGAAAAGTCTTACGGATAATTTTTGGCCCCGTATGTGAAGAAGAAAGATTCCGGAGACTTTATAATGATAAGGTCTACGAGCGTTACCGCGATGTCGACATCGTAAAGAGAATTAAGTTCGGTAGGCTTCGGTGGGCAGGACACCTAGCTCGCATGAGCGAAGAGGATCCTGCTCGGAAAGTCGTTTGCGGTCGAGGCCGGCCAAGCTTTTGCTAGAAGGATGGCGTAGATCAAGACGCCCAGAGCTTAGGAGTGCAAATCTGGATGACATCGGCTGAAAATCAGTGGACCGGTGGAGAGACTTTATGCGGGAGGCCAGGACCAGACCCCGGTTGTAGAGCCACATATGATGATGATATTGGTCTTCTTCTTCTTCGTCGTCATGAGAATGGTGGTGTGTTGTTTTGAAAGAAGTTACAATATAATAGTCCTTAAAATTTGATTTCTAATCAACATCATTCCTCTTATACTTTTTTCGCTAACTCCAAGGAATGTTTACTTTTAGAGTTTTTTATGTTTTCAGCAAAAATGTTATCCACACATTACTTAATGAATAATGTTTTCTCATGAAATATGAAGTTGCTTAAGACTTACTTTATTATTGGTACTTCAATATACATAAAAATGTGAAAAATTCAAAAGACTTAAGAAACGAACCTCAATGTTTTTCCTAAAAAATATCAATAAAAGTACCTGCTGTAGAAAGATGAATAAAACTTGCTTCTGAATAGCTGCACGTATATATACTAAGGTTTAGATGATTGTTATTCCGCCTGGATATAGCTTTCGCCTTAGACAAGTCGAAGAGAGCAAAGGTCTCTTACATCACACAAAGCATTAATCAAGTTAAATAACTTTTGATTCCTGTTAACACTAAAACAATAAACAATAAATAGAGCTCAAACCACGTGTATGTTATACAATCTGCATCCATCGATGGCGAATTTGCGCGCGCAGACACAATTGCAATCCGACAGAAGTACCTCGATGTTTTTGTACTGCTCATTGAACAGACTGGGATGGTTACAAAATAAAGAAGACGCAGAGAAGGGAGAATAATCTGTATTTTTCTACTTCTAGTCATAGCTGCTGCCATATAGCCAGTTATTGTGATGGTAATAATTGAGAACGAACAAGGCCTAAGACTACGGATAAAAAGCATTAACGAATAGAAAAAGAGAGAAAGATAGAACGCGTGCGAGTTAAATGCCACCACCGACTGCATAACCATAAAGTTTTTCCTCCTCGATCTTGATCTTAGTTCTGTAGTTCATGGTTCTTCGTATGCTGTCGGTGGTAGTAGGCATCCGTTCATTTAAGATATTATTATTTTTAGTTTTATTACATATTATTATTATTATTATTATGCGCATGCTCACCGCATCCGAAGAACAGAGTACAGCCTTCGTCATCAGCAACGATCAGCAAGCGATGTGAAATAAATAACCTATCTCTCTGCTTAATTTATGAACTGCAGCAGCAACAGAAGGCAACCTGTAAGTTACAGTTCCTTCGTCTTCGTCGTCTTGACCAAACGACTTTGAATTGGTGATGGGGGCTCGCCGATAAACGTTTCGTTGATTCTCATTCTTCTTGTATATTTATATGGATAGGCCTTCAGCATTGTCGTCGTCGTCATCATCATCGTAGCCGTCATCGTCGTTTACTGCTTTTCCCCCATCTGTGCAGTGTTGCAAAGTCTCTCTTTTTCACGCAACCAAACCGCGAAGACGCATAGAGTCAGACCATCTTATACCACAACGCATAATATACTAAGGTACTCGTACTTTCTTTCTTAAAAAGCTTTAGTACATCTGTTCGGAGCTCAGTTGATTTGCTGACCGCGCCACGTCTAGATGGGATCATCCTAACATCGGAACAATCTTTTAGACTTCAGTTCTGAGTAGTGATAAAAGTTATTGACAAAAAAAAAAGAAAAGAAAGAAAGACAAACGGAAAATTTGTACAATATAAGTAACAGCGAAAGGAGAGTGTAAGTTCTGCTGGATGGTGACAAGGAATTTTCAAGAATAGTCGCCGCCATGCCGCTGGTGTTTTTGAAAACTAGCCGCTTACCGCGTGAATGGATAGTGTGATTGTTCTTTTGAGTGAAGTCAACAACAGAATACCAATAGAATTGAAATATTAAATGAAAATATTCGTGATCGTTATTCTTGCGGTACAGCAAAGAACACTATATACTTACATATGAAAATATTACCGCAGTGCAATAGGAATTGTCTTCCGTATTGCTGAGAACTATATGCAGGTCGCCACCGCGCACCGTCGCCGCCGGCCGCAACAGTTCTTTGATTTTATTATTGTTGTGGCTGTGAACTTGCTGTTGCGTTTAGATCGCGCGAAATAAAGTATTTTCCATTTCCTGTACAACTGTGTTGGGAGTATCAAGTATACGCCTAGTTGTGTAGTTGTGACTTAACGGTTTTTGTGTTCGCAAGGTTGTGGTGTGGTAATAATCGCCGTTCGTTTGTTTCATTAAAACGGAACCAGTGAGCATACGAATTGGTATTTTGAGCGATGGTTAGCCATCCACCGTTCCCTGCAAACCCGTTTCGAGGATAGACGAAGATAATTTGCAGTCAGCACAGTGACTAATCAAGCGATCACCGAGATACGCTATATGCAGTTAGAAGCATCAGATACTACATACAGAACGTACGCTGTAAACTTACGTTAGAACACGGGAGGAAAAAAAATCCCGTCTTAGTAGTCGCTGTTGCAAAATCGGGTTTTTTGATTTGCGGTTTCGGATTCCATTTTACTCAGTTATCGGATATGATATTCTAGCCCTTATGAGGCTTCAAATAAAGATCGACATGTTTAGTTTAAAAGCGCCAGATACAATATATCTATATATATATATATATAAAATAGAGAATTTAAGTGTTTGTGCCTAACTCTGGAACGCCTTACCCTATTTTAACCAAACTTTGTATACATATTACATGCCACCTGAAATAAAAGTTTGGTGGTGGAGAGTAGGTCCTTTCGTAGATATGGGTGGGAAGGCAGCCGATATTTATGTCGTACCCATAGTTTTCGGGATCGCCGTGATAAATACTGATGCATGATCGGGTGTTGTTGGACATTCTGATATCCAGGGTAGCTGAGTGAATAGCAATGGTAGGACAATTCAAAAGGGGTTAGTTGTTCCTGTTTGCATGGGGGGAGGAACCGATATTAGTGATATGTTAGCGGGTGTGGTGACTGATATTAATGTCGCTTCTATTGTGTCAAATTTTACGCCTATACAACGGCGGGAACTCAACTATGTAGTTTTATATATATAGGAGTATTTTTATTCGCATTTAAATTTATCAAAGTGTAGAGTTGGTATAATATGTTTTATATAGGAAAAGTCGTGTCGGAGTTTCAATTCGGTCGTACGAATTGAACTGAAAGTACTAAGTAATTGCGAACGGTTACGATAATCAGTTGGAATTAGATGTCACGACACTCTTTCTTATTTTTATTTATCATATCTTATCTATTACTTCACTCTTTCGCTGACGACAGTACTCCCAGCTTCTCGTATAAGTTTGAGGAACGTCCCATCACTTCTCACGTGTATGTCGTTCTTCGATTGATTACCTTTTTTGAAATAATTTTAACTTCAGCTTAGCCTTAGAATTCCTAAAATAAGTTGTTGTTTATATAAAGTTAATTTTTACAAAAAGTTCATATGCGACAATGCTCAGTGGGTGACAAAAAGTCAAGATAGTCAATACAGTTAGCATGTCTAATATCATGAAATTTTGGAGCACATTTGTGTCATCTATTGTTCTTGATATATAAACTCTCTAAATTAAACGCAGAGCAAAGACAAAAAAATAACATTTGTTATTCAAAGAGAGTCAAACTATAAAAGTAGTAATATAACCCGCATAACGTCTACTGAACTATTCTGTTCCTACCCTTATCTCACACATTTGATTGTCCATAATTTTAATATAAGTGTTTCTCTCTTTAAAACCAACCCGATGATTTTCATCGTATGTTTGAACTTTTAGTGTACTTAGGATGTCTATATCTAAATTTTAGATATAAAAATAAGAGTCAATTATAGCATCATTCAATGGTTATTTAATTATCTAAGGTATCAAATAATTTATTCGCTTCTAAGTTGAAGCAGTTTTCATATCGTATTCATAGCAAGGGCTCTCGATAACTACTCGACATTATATTTCGTAAATAATTAAAATAAGAAAACATAATTTTTGATAATGTTCGTTTGCAGAAATACTCACTTTTCATGGCAGAACACTTTTTTCAAAAGTTGACAAATATCATATTTTCATGAGGAAGGAATATATTCTTCTCTTTTGAATATTCTTTAAGGCCAATTTACAATGCACCGTGTGACGACATAGCAGTTGCTTGTTGTCCCTCTTGTTGGTTATTCATATTAAAGACCAATTTTTGACAACCATATTCGACGCGTTGCAAACGAACGAATGTCAAGTGTGAATTGTCAAGGCATGCAATTACATAGAGCATAATGGCTAAATGCTCGCCGTTCGGATCCGGCATTAAATTGTAGGTCAACATGCTCAACACTAATGGCTGCGAGAAGCTAGACCTTGGACCAAAGTGGTCTGTCGCGCAGAATATTATTTTTATTATTAATGGTTAAATGTTCTATTTTACATTACTAAACAGTCTTTTTCTAATCTAAATTTAAAGCTTTGCTATGCACGATTAGATAAGGCTTGTATTTAAAATGACTTCAAGGATGATGTTTTGAAGTACTTTGAATAAATTTTCTCCAGTCGAAACTTCAATATTGCCTTCACAACCGGCGTCCGGTCCTGGCCTCCACCGGTCCTGCTTTGGAGCCGATGAAATCTAGTTTTGCATCGCTAAATTCTGGCATCATGGTTTACGCCATCCTTCCAGCGTAAGGTTGGCCGACTTTTCGAGTAGGATCCTCTTCGCTCATACGAGTTAGGTTTCCTGCCCACCGGAGCCTACCGAGCTTAATTCTCTTCACGATGGCGACATCGATAGTTAAAGGATTGCACTACTTTAAATTCGTGCTGCGCTATTTTAATTGCGGCACCAATGTTAGATATTTTATTCTCAGACGTGGCCACCATGTACTTTGTTTTGGTTTCATTTATGTGCAGCCCCAGAATTCTACTCGATCTGAATGAAAGCTTCCTGTACAGCTCTTCGGTTTCTACCAATGATGTCAATGGCGTCTGCGTAAGCCAGTATCTGAATGGACTTGTAGAGAATTGTTTCTCTCGCCGATACGTCAGAGTCTCGGATCACTCCAACGCCAGATTGAAGAGAACGCAGGCCACTTTTCGGAGTCCGATGTAGATGTTGAATGGGCTTGATATTTTTACTTGGCTTAAAACATTCGTCATGGTCAACCTACATAGTCGTATCAGTTTATTTGGGATGCCGAATTCTCTCATGGCTTTATAAATTTCTACTCTGGCGGCTTTAAAGTCTATAAAAGGATGGTGTGAGTTTTAAAACTCCAGACATTTTTCCATCACCTGCCTAAGGGCTGTTAACCATTTCAGATAAGATATTATTTTGTTTAACTTTTGGTCCTATTGGTATAATTGCGATTGATGAAACAATGCCTTATATAAATGAGCATGAAATGAATCATGAGCTATTTGTAAACTTTAACATAACTTTCCGACTCTCTGAATTTTCTTTCATTAAAATGGCATAATATTACAATTAATTGAAATGACACAAAAATAGTCTTGGAATTTTTATTAACCGTACGCTGGGGCTGTCATTTCCCCAGTTACGTTGCTAAGGTTTGAAATGGACTATTCACCTATTTATACTAACAAAATTTAAGTTAATATGAAGAGAAATCTAAATCTTTCTCAGTGCGATTGGTAGAAATCGTTCCAACTTCATTTTCTAGTTAAGATATCGCTGCTTTTCTTTTTGGCTTCTATTAAGTCGTAAAAATCGGTAATCTAGTAATTAATTGCAAGCCCATATAAATAAACTGATATTATCCCCATTTCTGGAAACCAAGAGAATGACAGAGAAATTTATTGTTATAGCCCGCTACCAAAGAACCGATGTAAAGTTAGGTCATCATTACTCAATTTATACTCTCAGAAATTGTTCTTTGTTCAAATTATCTGTTACAAAGCCTCCCGCAGTGAAAATGTGACCCATTTTTTTTATTACCTTATTATATTACCCGAAAATTTATAGCTTTCGAGTGCAATTTAAAATCAGCTGGGACCGCGCAATGACCGGATATATATAATCAAAATTAATACTTATTGACTTTAAAAATATAACAACGTTAATGTTAACAGTAGATTGGAATTTTAATTATGTACAGGATATAATTAATTTAAGAACAAATACGATTCCAGCCGTGATTTTTGTTTTAAGTCATATTACCACGATCTAGTTTTATTGTACAACATTTTATCAATGAAATTCAGTTATTATTAAGAGTTAAATAATAACGCATCAAACTCTTTTGTACTAATGCAAAAAGTAGTCGTATTCGGATTGCAGTAACATTAACCGATGAGAACGATATCGCCTATTCTGGAATATAAAACAGGAATAATAAATTATCTTCATTGGCGATCTCAGCGAATGACCGTACACTACTGTAAAGTGAATGCAATCCTTCTCGGTATATACGTTTTTTTTTTCTGATCTGCTTTGCCATCAAAGAAGCTCATTCTAAATACCCTGCATAATACACGAAGTGCGGTTTCTTTGGCTAGGACTTCATTTGAGACTCTCAGACGCCATGCGCCATCGAGTATGTCGTATAGCGTCATAGTTGTTTTGCCAGTTTTTTGCATTATTTCTAATTTCAGGTTTCCATCTTAAGTTTTTTGTTTTACATCGGGACATTGATTTTGTTCTGATTAGCGGCGAGGGATTGTTCATCGTTCTTGTAGTTGGTATTGTTTCAGATTTTTCCACCTCCTTTCAGTCTGTAACTTGTCTACGGATGATCTCGATTGTTGACTACACAATCGGGTGCGGTTTTTTTTTTAATCATTTGCTGCTTCCTTTTTCGGAGCGTAAGGCTGAATGTGAAGCATATCAGGCTGTATTTCCATTAAGTAATTTAGGTATTTACCAATATTTCCAGAGCAATCAGTAACAAGAAGATTACCTCAATCTGTTGATTCGTGCGTCCGCTTGTCTGGCTTTACACATTTCTGCATGTCTGATTGAGCTGAGTCTGTGAGTCTGTGTGTTGTGTGCGGCCGCAATTGAAGACGGGTAAAGCGAACTTGTTCTTGGACGATATCCGATAATTTCGCTGTGAGAACATTAAAGTTATTGTAATGCACAAGCGATCATGCTCTTTTATTTTACATTGCAAGATGGGCGGTCATTTTGCTAGTTGCCGTGTAACGTTCAAAATCTGAGTCGGGTCTTGAGATTGTGTTGCAGTTCTGGCTTCACATAATTGAATGATGAGTACCTTGTTAGTTGGAAATTCAAAAAAAAAAAATAAAAATAAAATTGGACAGGCGTAATTATTGGCCTCTTTATTTCTTGGAGTTGACAGGTGTGTGTGAGTAGTACCGTCCTAACAACATCCCATTTGTTCCGCTGTTCCTATGACGCCATGTTCTATATCGTATATTTATTATGTACTACTCTCACTGTGAGACCTTTTGTGTTATTACGTTCCTTCTTCAGTTCATCTGCATTTACCAGTTGTAACTGCAGCTTATAAAGTATCTTCCGCGTTTTTTTATGTGTGTGTGTGTTCTGAACTCTTTTCTACCTTGCATTTTTTTTCAGTTCAGTAGTTAGCGCCTGCTTACCAATAGAGGTGAGAGATATAACGGCACAAAAGCGACCGGCGCATTTATTAACGGTGTTTTTTCTTACATTAATATTATTGCTGTTAAATTTGATGCGATAAGATTGCGCCATTGAGGAAACAGCACAATGCGAGTGAATATTTATGCGGAGGATTAACTTTAAATTTTAAATAAAGATATTCATAATATGTAAAGTGCATTAGTGAGTAAAACATTGTATACATCAAGATAAAAAATAGAATAAACTCTATGTGTGTTATCGCATGAAACAAAGCTTGCCTTATTGTTTCACACAACAACCTGCACAATGGAATGGATTGCATTTTTTATCATCATAAGTTTCACGCTTCGACATTTGGATGCTTTTGTTACTGAATCAACAGGTGAGTTATTAATTGTTATTGAAAATAATTGAGTTTATTTTATATAACCATCCAGTATAGTTCTTTTTATTGTTCGTGAAATATTAATCATAGGTTCTTAGAGAAAGTAAGCAATGAAAGAAGACCGTCAGCATTTTTAGGTCAAGTTACGATGAAGGAAGATCGTAAGCCTTTTTAGGTCGCCTTTGTTTAGTTTGAGGGCTTTGCTTTTTGTTCGGATAGAGCTATAAATTGTTTTAGATAAGCGTCTATGACAAATGTTTCTAACCTCGTTTTCCCATTAATGGCCGCCAAAATGGTTCTGAATTCTTCTGACATGGCTATCTGAATTTGTAAGAGCTTTTAAGAGCAGTGAAATGTTTATAGGATTATTATGAAGAGATTATGCATTTCATAATAATATCCAAAATGACTACCTAATGTAGGAATGAAGGATAACCTATGTCCTATATCCCCTTGTGGGTCCTAGTGCCTCTACTACGCCTACGCGCCATCGCGTGCGGTTCCTCTCTCCAACTCTTCCTCAATTGCCGTGACTCCTCCTCAACTGTTATGTGCCATGTATTTCTTGGACGACCCGTTCTTCTACCATCCTGAGATAACGGATTCCATTGCGTAGTTTGCTATGAAACTGTCGGCTTTTCCCAGTGTATGACCAATCCACTGCCACTTCCGTCGTTAGATGGTTGTGCCTATTGGTTCCTGACCCGTTATCTGGTAAAGATGTTCGTTAGAGATACAGTTAGGCCAGAAAACCCTTAAGATGTTCCGTAGGCACCTATTTATGAACTTTTGTATTTTTTTTTTGTGATAGTAGTGGCCACCTTCCAATTGCTGCACCCATACAACAGCACAGATTCAACATTTGAACGGAACAGTCGCAGCTTGGTGTTTAAGCTGATGGCATTGCTTCACCATATCATGGACATCATTCCAAACACTGATTTTGCTCTGCCGATTCGGCTGACAATGTCCTGTTCGGTTCCATCTTCGGTCGAGACAATAATCCCAAGATATTGGAAACTTTCTACTCTCTCTACCGGTTGTCCAGCAATGTTAACTTGAGCTACTAAGTTAGTGTCGAGGTTGATGATTTTGGTTTTAGCAAAATTAATCTTCAAACCCGCAACATTTGCGTCCCTTACCACATTTGTTGTCATAATCCTGCGTGAGAGTAAACAAACGTCGTCAGCGTAGTCCAGATGTTTGACTTGAGATGTAAGAATTCAACCAATTTCCTCCCTTTCCAGTAGATAAAGCTGCGCGAAGTACATCGCAAATCACCAACAAAAAAAAAAGTATCGGCGATAGAATGCAACCTTGTCGTACCCCACTTAGGATCTCGAATTCCTCTGACAGCTTTCCTCTATGCAGCCCATGACATTTAGAGCCATCATAGGTTGCTTTAATAATAGCTATTAGTTTATCGGGTATACCTCTCCTGCGCAGGGCGAGTCAGATAAACTGTCTGTTGACTTTGTCAAACGCCTTCTCAAAATCGATGAACAGCAGGTGCAGTGGTGACCGGGATTCAACGCACTGTTCAATAATGATCCGTAGGGTGTTGATGTGGTCTACACAGGAGGATCCAGTGCGGAAACCTGCTTGTTCGGAATCGAGTGTTTCTTCCAGATTTTCCTTAATTCGCTCAATTACTACTTTGGCTATTACCTTTGCAACTGCAGGTAGAACGCAAATGCCTCTCCAGTTTTCGTACTCCATAAGATAACCTTTTTTAGGGAGATTGACAATCATTCCCTTCTTCCACTCGTCGGGGAAACTTTCTGCCTCCTAAGCTCTCTCTACAAGGGGATATAAAAGCTCTGCTGATGTCGTTAAAGCGGCATTCAGAGGCTCTGCGGGTATACCATCTAGTCCTACCGACTTGATGTTCTTTAGTGCGTTGATCGCGGTAGCGATCTCATCTTTACTGGGAGTTGAGGTGCGAATTCGGGAAATCGTTACTTCCGGCAGCTCCGTTTGATTTGGGTGCTTATCATTGGCGAATACACGTTGGCGATATACAAGCCATTGGTAGCAGATGGGGTCTTCAACCCCATATAACTCATTGGCTGTACACAGCGGTAGTAAGACCTACTCTTCTATATGGTTTGACTGTATGGTGGACTGCCTTAAATAAGAAAGTAAACCTTGACAAATTAAGCAAAGTCCAAAAATCAGCTGGTTTATGTATGAGCGGAGCATTTCGTACAATCCTCTCCACCGCATTGGACATTCAGTTTAACCTTACACCACAGGCATCGGCTATTCGCTCAATGCTATCTCCTAGTGGACTAGAAATAAAATCGATCACTCCTCTATCCTAAATTTAGTCAGGATCCCAGACAACATAGACTACACCATTCTACATCTCCATTTCAACAAAAACTTCCAGGTCACCTTCCCCTCCAGATCATTCTGGGAAGAAGACGATTACCTAGAAGATGAACATACTCATTTTCAGACTGGTCAAAAACTGATGATGGAGTCGGCGGAGCTGTTTTCTCAAAAAAGCTAAATCTTAGCATCTCTTTCTGTTTTCCTTATACACTGTTGTGTATTCTTGCTGAAATAATGGCGATCAGTGAAGCCTTGTCTTGGCTAAAGAGAAATGTCATATCCACTAAGGATATCCAAGACTTGGAGTCCTTTCGAATGACTTCTGCAGAAGCTGCATGGATGATGAGTAGGAGGAGACCATCGTCCATCTCTTCTCTGTACTTGTCCAGCCTTCTCCTAAAAGCCTCGTCATATCCACTAAGGATATCCGTATATTCTCGGATAGGCAAGCTGCACTGAAATCCCTGGAATCAGTCTCAACATATTCAATTCACATCGCACATCACAGCGGTGCTAGACCATTACTAGTCTATGTTTGTCGGTTTCACTGACAGCAAACTTAACCTTAGCTAACCTACCTACCTACCTAACCTAACCTATATACACTAACTTACTTTATTAAAGTGAGATAGTTAATGCGACTATCATCTTGAGTATTCTGAGGAGTCCAAGATCAAGTATCGATCAAGTTGACTGTATAGGAGCTGAAAGCTGTGTCAGCAGCTTGGCAATTAGATATGATTTAACTTTTTTTTAATTGGGTTCAAACACTGTCCATTTATTTTTATTTATTTAGCTCTAAAGCTTTAACTGACTTTTCATAAATCATTAAACTATAAGTAAAATTATGTATATTTTACGAATAATAATATATTTTAAACTTGTTTCTACTTTATAAAAAAAATTAATCAATAAAAAATAATGTAAATTAAATTCGCTGCAATACTTATTAAAAAGAATAATGACTAGTAATAGTAAAGACATAAGTAGTTCTATGATAGCGCTCTGATGATAAACTAGTTGCCTCGATATTAACGGTCTCTTAGGAACATAAATCGGAATCATATAAAGCGCATTGGAACATTAAATATGATAACATGATATAACTTTTAAAAACATCACACATTAAATATTTCTCCTATTTGTCTTAAGAAACTGATTTCTATCATCATAACTTGGTATAAACTACTAGCCTAGTTTAAAAAACCATTTCCGTGAAATGCTTTTGATCGTTTTCGTGCCAAAAATTTAATTATGCTCCTAAATAATTGAATAATAATGAAGAACTGGGCGCACCAACGATTAATAAAGTAAAACAAATGCGCTAGGATCCTCAAACTCGTTGTCGTTTCAATGAATGAAACCTACTAATGCATATGCTTTTATTTCGATCGAATCAATGTTGTACCTCACATTGATTCGGTTATTATAAAGACATATTCATAAATACCACAATTTGTGATCAATAATAAACCCATTTCTTTTATTTCGTCAACTTTATTTAAGTAAATGTCACCAATGTTGAATACATAAACAGCTACGAATGAATGTTATTGACTTATATTTGTCAATATTACTACTAGTCACCTGTCACCTATAAAAGTAAGTAAAACCTTTTTGTAAATTAAAACAATCAGATCATTACTAAAATGATATTAAATACCTTTATGTCATCAGGATAAATAAGAAATTTGAGTTATTTGCATATTGCAAAATAATATTATTCATAAACAGTAGAAACAGTAATGGTCCTAAGTGACTACCTTGTGGAACACTATTGATGTCATAATAAACGCAATTTTCAAGCCTTCTCACAACAAACTGCATAGAATAGAATTGAAACCAAAACATTAAAGTTTATAAATAACTATCAGATGAGGTAAAAAATCAAATGCCGTTCTAAAATCCATGTAAAAAGTATAAACCTGCAAAAATTTTTCATCATTATCAATCTGATTAGAAGTGAAAGTGGGGAAATTTGTCATTTGTGATTTATATATCCACGTTTTCAATCAGATATAAGTTCATTGATAAGAAAGTGAAAGTGACTATTTTTTCAACAACAACTTTACAATTAGTCCTGTAATTTTCATTAAGTAGTTGGATCGTTAATTCAAAACTGGGTGTGGTCTCTGCCAAAAGATCTGTCTGCAGAGGAATGCCGCAAGTTGGAGTTCTATCCCTCCTTCTATGGAACTTTGTGGTGAACGATCTGCTGATACACTTGAAAAGGGATGGCTGCTGAGAGAGAGCCTATGCTGATGATGTTTCTATTGCCGGTTCAGGAAAACACCTTAATACCCTAAAAGAACGCTTGAAGAATGCTCTTTACAAGTTAACTAGATTGTGGTCTGGGAGTAAACCCCCACAAAACAGAACTTGTCCTCTTCACCAGAAAATAAAAAATTCCCCATTTTGACCCACCCTCTATACAGAGCACAAGCTTATCCGTATAGAATAAAGCCAACTATCTGGGTGTCATTATTGACAGAAAGCTAAGCTGGAAACTTAATATACAAGAAAGAGTTCGCAGAACTACAGTTGCACTCTTTTCTTGTAAAAAAGCCATTGGTAACCAATTGGGTTCATATCACTCATTGGCTTTATATTTCGGTAACAAGATCTAGTGTGTGCCGTGGCTCAGTGGAAATGCACGTGGCTACTGAGCAGGAGGTTCGTGGTTTGAATCTCAGTAACACCAAAAGTATTTTTCACGGTGTCCCACCTCTCGCGAATGTCTGACAAACGTCCGAGAGTGATAACTTGACACGGAAAGCTTTTCAATTCGCCATTCGGATACAGCATTAAATTGTAGGTCTCTTCCATTTGTGTGAAAAAATATACATGCACAATACAAATGGTCGCGAGAAGCTAGCCTTTGGATCGCAACGGTCTGTCGCACCGAATATTGTTATTATTATAGTCTTTTAGAAAAATCCAAGAACTGTCAAAATTTCGGCTTTGGAGTGAAGTTACGAAAGTAAGCATCTTCTTGGATAGTCAAGCTGCTTTAGATCACTGGAATCAGTCTCTACGAACTCTATTGTAGCCTTAGACTGCCGAGCATCTCTCAGGGAGATGGCGAAGCACTTCAAAATCCACCTGTACTGGGTGCCGGGGCATTGAGACATTCTGGGGAACTGCAAGGGTGGTGAACTCGGCAAAAATGATACTACTCTGCATCGTCTACCTGATTAGATGGTCAAATAGTCTAGCTTGTGTAGCGACATAACAGATCTGACCAAAGCTGGATCCGAAAGGCCCCAAGTGTTTGATCTGTCTAAACAGATTGCACATAAGTGCTACAATAGGTGTCATTACGAGGGACTGTCTTATAAGCAAGTATGCAGCAAGGCTTGGTGTATTTGCTAATGACTTCTGCAGAAGCTGCATGGACGAGGAGAAGAAAGAGACCATTTTTCACCTTCTCTGCACATACAGATCTCTTTCTCTAAAACGTAAGCTCTATTTGGCAGCCTTATTGTACAACAACCTTGATGATTTATCAAGCACTGACATCAATAGAATTCTACGCTTCATTCGACGCCAACATGGCTGTACCAGCTGTTATACGGCATATAGGTCGCTGGTCTGGTGGCCAGAGATGATGTTACTAAAACATACGGTCACTGTAATATACTGCAGGCAGTACCTGAATGTATGATAGCATCATCTACTGACTACTGCATCCCTAAGCTTTAATTCCTCGTTCAGCCTCCTCGTTCAGCGTCGAGTTTCCTACCAGAGGAAACAGGAAGGATGGGGCAGTAACAAGGCAAGTTGACGCAACAATTTTCACTGACGGATCCAAGAGAACGATGAAGTCGGTGCAGGCATCTTCTAGGATGATTTTAATCTGTCAAGGTCGTACAAGCTACCCGATTCAGCAAGCATCTTTTTAGGCAGAGATCCTATCAATTAGGGAGGCCTGCAGGGAAATAAGGCTCAATAACGCACAAATCGGAAGGTTTGGAATATACGTTGATAGCCAATCTGCCATAAGTGTGATTTATGCGACCACAATAAACTTAAAACTCGTACAACAGTGCCAAGAAGAATTAGCCTCGATCAGCCAATTCCTGGATATCGCCATAGTATGGGTGCAGGGGCACAGTAATATAGGGGCTAGTGAGAGGGCGGACGATTTAACTAAGATGGCCATCGCTATGGACACCGGCTCTATGGTTAGCTGTTCAATAGGCTCAGTCAAAGAGCAAATTCTGTCCTTTTTTATTTTAATACTAAGATACAGCTCAGGTGGAGCAGTCTGTCGAACTGCGTAATATCAAGATTGATGTGACCATCCTACAGCAAAAAGAAAACCACCGAGTTATCTAGAACACAAAGGGATATTGCCAGAATTGTGGCTATCAGCACGGGCCACTGGCCGGTGGGCAGTCATGCTGCTAAGTTGGACACACAACAACTTCTACAGAAGTTGCAAAGATGAAAATGAGACAGATACTCTTATACACTTCCTCTGCAGTTGTTTGGCCCTAGCAGGGCCAAGAATAGGAATATCTACGCTAGTTCCGTCGAGATTTGTGACTTCAAAATGGCGCACACTAGCGCTAATTGAGGACTTCGCAAGCACAGCGGGGTCCACCAATCTACCTAACTACATAGGAAATTTCAAAGGATTAAGTAAACTGTCACAACATATGCGAACCATCGGTATAGCCAATGATCTTTGCTTAAATTCTGGTCCTTATCCGTGAGCTCTTGTTGGACTGACAGTCGGAAATATCCTCAAAAGGCATTCAATATTGGAGTATTGGGTATTTCAGTATTCCAAATTGTAAGTTTTTTTTAAGCTCCGGACAGGTCTGTTTAACTAATGCCAGTGCATTACTTTATTATAAAACGCATTATATTTAATTTGATATCACAGAATTGCTAAAAAGGACTCCCAGGTTTTTTGTTTGCCCATAATTTATTAGAGTTTTTTGTAAGAGCTCATTTCATATTAATTGTGACTGACTGTTACGAAAGTTTTGTTATCGAAATTTACTTTCAAATTGAAAAAACCATCATTGACATATGACCTCCAAATAGTGTCAAATTGTGGACTGTTTCCTCTGAGGAGTTAGAGTAAAAAAAGGGTTGACTTGCAAATAAAAATTGAATCAATTATCCCCTTGTCGTATGAATCCTTTATATCAGAATTTCGTTCTTTGAGTTATGCTGAGAGCATCAAAACATGCCGATGGAAATATTTATTGTAAGGGTTTTCAGGGTCCAAATTATCAGAAACGTCGAGAAAACATTTTCTTTGGGTTTCTTATTTCATAGGTTTTTCTGAGTAATTTTAATACTTCGGTTTTTTTGAGCTAAAGTAAAAACTATAAGAATGTATTTTCTAAGGTGTTGCTTACCTTAAGCTATTCATTATTTTATAATGTGAACATAATTGGTTTAATAATATATTTTTAACCTTTTCAAGGTTGGTGAAATAATAAAAATTTATTCACCTTTTGCTACTAAAGTAAAGAATCCATTTACTAGAAATTTTGTTTAGTCTCTTAACATATGAATTACGTATAATTATGTTCATAACATTTCAAAAGTTCATTTGCATATTTCTTATTCTTCATTTCACGGTTAATGTTTTTCATTATAATTAGCACGTTGATCTTCGTTTTGATTATGTAATCTCAGTCAACAACCGGAGCAATGATCGTTAAACAAAAAAAAAACATTAACAGAAGACGATCTCCACGAACATTTCATTAATTTACATAGAAAGAAGAAAAACCAATGGGGGAATGTAAATAGTGCTTTTATCGGATTCTTCTTTTCTTTATTTTAATTCTGCTAAGCCGTACATTTTCTCGCAGTACGTTACAAATAGATTTTTTCGGCCTTTGAAAGTTAAAAATAATGATTGTTTTTAACGTCTTAATTAATGTAAGCTGTGATTGTGATTTATGTTAAATTTTTCTTTTCAATTTATGAAACAATCATAACTGCTATAAAGACTCAATTTGTGTTGCACAATCTAGTAATGAAAGAGCCAATTTGTCTTTGAATCGACCATGGCCCTCATGGCTCTCATGTCACGTTTTCATTTTACAACCATATATCATTATTTCAATTTCTGTTTTGGTTAGCACTTTAGAGACAATTTGAGGTATTTGATGTATTGAGAACAACAACAGCGACAACCTGTCCAATTGATAAAGAACAATTTCTCTTTTAGTGGCCTGTAAAACAAGTGCCGGTTCCAACTGTATCGTGAACTCAAATGCTGTTGAACAAGAATTTGAATGTGAAGGTGTTTACGTTTGGTTTCTTACGCTTTCCTCAGCTTTCTGTCGGTATTTGGGTGAAGAATGTAGGCTTTAAAATTATGTCAATAAGTGAAAATCTAAAATGAAAACTAGAATTAAGACTATGCAAGACATACCTTCAAAAAAACCAGCGTTAGGGAGTGGAGCATTTAAAAAGAAAACCAGATAAATTATTATTATTTAAGAATGTGAACTTCTGAAAATTGGTAAAATGTTATTTTGCGTCTGTCAAGTAAACTCAGTGGTTTTTTTTATTATTATTTAGCTACTTAAATAAAAATAAAGCTATTTGGTAAGACTTATGGTGTACACTGATAACAATATTAATATTATCATGGTACCACACCAATACCAATGGAAAGCACAGCAACGTCGTGGCTTATAGATATTTTTTTATCACGACCTGATAATACCTATATTTTCGCCATTTGTCATACAGCACTTGATCTAGACAAACTCGTCTCACTTCAAAAGGCAGACGAGGAGCTCAAGTTACATATAGAGAATAGTAAAAACTTGAACAAAGCAAAATGCAAACTAGAGCTTTAACCTAATTTTGTTTCAGGCCTAGATGTCTGGTGCGAAACGTCAACCAAGGTAAATCGTCCTTACATTCCTAACGAATTGCGCAGAAGTGTTTTCGAAATGCTTCACGGTCTTTCTCGCCCAGGTGTTCGAGCAACATGTAAAATAATTGCAGCTAAATATTTTTGGCCAAGTATGAATGTAGATACCGGCATTCCCTTTCAGGAGTCAAAGGTTAATCGACACAGACGTTCAGAATATGGTTATGTCAATATTCCTTCCGGAAGATTCGAAAATATCCACTTAGATTTTGTCGGACCGTTAACCCCATGAAACGGAAACATTTACGTTCTGACGATTATTGGCAGATTTACACGCTGGCCGGAAGCAATACCTCTAGTTGATATGAGAGCCACAACTGTAATTAGATCTTTCGTTGACAGTACATTTCGGGATTCGATATTCCACTCGAAATCAAAATGAAATGACTTTGATGATGATAGGTCCCAAATCGACCAGTCTTCTTTTTATGAAAGGCACTAGAATGGTTTTGCAAGGATTGATGGATAGTCCTTCTCTGCTGCATCATTCTAAATCGTTTAGTAAAGCACCTTGCATGACACTAGTGATAGTCGTGCAGTGCTTACCACTAATTAAAACCGCCAAATCGTCCGGATAACCAGATTGGCAATCACCATTGACCATAGAAGGGGAGAAAACACTCCTCCTTGGGCACATCCCTCATTTGCAGTGGCAGACACAGGCACTCCTCCCGAGGAGGAAATAATATCTCGACTTTCAAGCATGGCCCTAATCCAATGCAATAGAGTCGTACTCTGTAAGGGCGAAACTATATTCGTCCCAACTCTTCGTGCGTTTAGCAGAGTTGAAGAGTTTTCTAACTTTCTTCCTAATCTTAGCCAGCGGTCGTTCCACAAGGAAAGCTTTCGTTTACACAAGCTGGTTTTAGGGCACAGTTGTCATGATAGGAAGAGAGCAACACATCATTAAGTTGATATGCTGCCTAATCTAAGTCCCCTGTGGACTTAACAGATGTGACAAGCATATCTACTTTAGAGTTCCCGCAATAGATTCCAGTCCGTGGACTTTGGATCATATCTATAAGACGCATGTGGCAGTTTACCAGGAATGTCAAACCTGTTGTGTTGATGCTCTGACAGCGAGGCTTAGTCGGACACATGCTAGTTTTCAACTAAGTTGGAGATAAATCGACTGGCGAGAGTGAGGGCAAGTACCTCTTCGCGAATCGCATTTATGAAGGTAGGCTTAGATCCTTTAATTAGTATATCTACATTGCAATTAATAAGATATTATAAAAGACACTTATTGATTTCGCTGCTGTCCCAGACCACATTTCTGTTCCGGCAGTGCCATTTTATCTGTCCGCTAATAACCAAAAGCTCAAGGGTTATATTTTCCTCGGTGAACCGCTTGCTGAGGGTAGAGGACGCGCCCTTCGCGTGATGCAGGTTCACCTGTAACACCCTGATGGTGCTCATTAGTCCTCCCTGGATGTTGAAGTTGAAGGGGTGGCTTTGGCAAAAACAAGAGCACTCTCTCTATCCTTGCTCATGCGTAAAGGATGTTTAAGTCGACTTTTCTCTAGCGAGTTCAATATAATGAATCCACCTTGGTGTTGCTGGATCGGTAGCCCAATAGAAGATCATCTGGTTTTCTCCGAGATGACGCTACTTGCATCAACGATTGTATATGCGTCAGAATCAGAAGTGGCTGATTCCTCGTGCTCAGTTCTCGCGAGTTTCAGATAAGGCCCGTAAGGCCGTTTCGGCTGCTCAACAGCAGACCGAGCTGTTGATGCCAACATAGGATTGGTCACCGAGAGCAAAACTATTTCTCTATATACAGCGTGTTGCTCAACAGCAGGACCCGAGGTGAATGTGCTTTCAGATACATCGGTCTAATAATTATTATTTCTTGAATCAATAATGAACCAGAAGTATTCGGGAAAGGAGGTCACCCTTGGCATAGTATGCAAGTTGAAACCGAAGGTCGCCAGGTATTCAGAGTACGTATACTAAGCAGTCTAAGCACCCTCTTAGCTATGCATTCATCGGCGTATGCTGTTGCACCTTTCTACTGAGGTACGGATTAGCCTGTTGCCTCAAACCCTTCTCATTAACCCGGGCTTGTGACCGGCATGCAACCCTTATAGAATGGCGGGGTTACGTTCTTATGTTAGTCGGAGTGGAGGAATTTTAAAAATTGGTTAATCCATGGACCTCTTTTAAAAAAGCTTACATGCATTCTTAGATGTTCGTTACTCAAGTAAAGGACTCTCTTAAAGGAATATGACTTTCTTGAATTTTATTTAGTTTTTTTTATAATTTGCGCACGCGTAAAGTGACTAGCAGCCTTATACTGCAAGGCTCAGCACAGCGCGGACCTTCAGGCTTAGGAAAAAGAAAGAAAGAGATGTCTGTAAGCGTGTGGTTTGAATGAATGTGGATTGTAGTGATGAGGAATAACAGAGCTTGGCAAAACATTCCACATACGTGTTGAACGTGGTTGAAGAAGGAATCTATGAACTTAACTTTAGGCCCGAAGATGGAATTGGGGGTAAATTGATGAGAATTAAGATTGCCCCGAGTATTAGGGTTGAATTCATGGAGAGGTGGCATGCAAATCAAATGACACCGTAAAACAGTGTGAAGCAGTGGTACTATTCCAGTGGCTGTCTTTCCCAAGAACAAATTTTTGCTGTGGCAGTAGCCCTATTAACTCTACATAAGTGCTCCGGACCCTGAAAGGGGCGGCAAGAGCTTGTTTAGCCACCACCTTAGACCACACCGCCTTTCAGGGTTAGATGTCAGCAATCCCTCTATGGCATAGCATTGCCATAGCGCTTGGCCAAGGATTGCAGGTCATCAACTCAGCATCTGATCAGCCTTGACTGTATCGAGTGGGAACTAAGAGCTGTCAGAGCCATCTGACTGTTTGAATAAATAATGATTCGAGAGCCTTTGATGCCCTTATCAAGATTAATGTTGGCACAGATATGGTGTGGATTTAAGACGATACTTCGATATTTACCCAGTGGTACCGGGACTTTGGTATTGGATCCAAAGAGTCCAGTTCTCACTCCATATTCCATCTTAGATCCTTCGGATTTCATTGGACCAATTTTTCTGCAGACAGACGGAACTTTGGTTGTAGTAATGCAGTTCTGCTTGTAGCACCTTGCACTCCCCGAGCATTAAACGATTTTATCTACATGCAACATCATTAAGGTTTTAAGGTCGTCTTAATGTTATAGTGGGTATTCAGTGTATGCACGACTAGTATTAAGAGTTGAAATCTTAAAGTTTAAATCGAGTATCAAGGAGTGTTTTACTCCAAAACAAGGCTAATTGTTTTAAAAAGCAATTACTTTAATGTTATTTCTAATGCACACATGGCTGCCAAATTGTAATTAGTTAGCTGGTCATAAAAAATAAGAAGCTTAGTCGGTTTTTTTACGCAGTCATTATCCAGACACTGAAGATGAGCGCCGCTCTACGATTTTCACTTTTAGCCTTATCTCTGCCTAGAAGTAATTACCAGAATTTTCTTTTATGTAGCTCTTGACGTGAGAAAGAAGAATCTAAGTAAAATCTGTGTCACAGGGTTAAAGTGTCAGACGCGTGCCAAATCGTTTCCCTTTTTATAATTTCTAGTAGGTAGTCATTAAGAAGAGAGAAAATAAAGACAGAAAATTACTGCACACTTCACACCATAATTGGTACAAATGTACGTAGTTAGTGTTATGACTGTGGTCGGTAACTACTGGAAATGCGTAAGCTTTTTTTTTTTAACAATTCTAAGCACAAACTTATAAAAAAAATTAATTTCATGTCTTCTTTCTTTCTCTTTTTATCTGTTTTGTCTTCCTCCATTCAGGTTGTCATCACAATGGCACGCTGTATGCTGACAAATCGCTTGTGCCGACGATGGAGAAATGTCTCAGCTGTTTGTGTAACAAGAAAACGTTGATATGTCGCTTAAAGGTTTGTCCTGAAATGCCAATGCCACCGCCGAGAGGTTGCGTTGTCGTCCAGAAGAAGAACACTTGTTGTCCGTATTTGTCGTGTGCTCGGCTGGACTCATTCTACAGAGGTCCGACAACCAGGCGTATAATCGCATATTTGGATCATTATGAGAGGGAGTCCATCGACCGGGTGGTCAATGAGAACGTTCTACAAAGGCGTTCTGATGACTCAGATGTGGATCTGTATGGTAAGTGAAGTGAAAAATTCGTTCTACAAGATATGTATACATAATAATTTCCCTCTCTGACAGTTTGCGTTAAAAACGGTACCGTCTACAAGTCGGGCTCGGCCATGTCATCGTCAAGCCTATGCAGTTACTGTTATTGCATTGGTAAGTCTGTTCACCCGTTATATTGAAATTATTTTTTTATTCTAATTTAACTGCCGATACATCCAGGCGGATCGGAAAAATGTGTCAAACCAAAGTGCATGCTTCCGGTGGAGGGTTGCAAGCCAATTTTCGTAGACTCAACCTGTTGTCCGGTACGCTACGATTGCAGTGTTAAAACGTCAGGAAAGTCATCACACGAAAGTCGCTACCGTAAAACCAGCAACAAGCACTTCCTACGCTCGTCTCAACGTTTGCAACGTAATCGCGGCTGTACCAGCAACAATCAATTCTATGCTGAGGGTCAAAAAATGCCCTCCGATGATGATCGGCCCTGTGACATTTGTTTCTGCATTCGTGGGAGTCGTAAATGTGCGCCGAAGAAATGTTCTCCTTCGTTAAAAAATTGCACCCCCGTTGTGCCAAAGGGTCAGTGCTGTCCATCCAGTTACGATTGTGGAAGTCAACGGGATTATTCGCGAGCAAAGAACTCCCGGCAGTTCAATTTATTTTCTCTAATATTTGGTCCTGAAAATGCTGATGCGAATGTAACAGAGAGTCCATTGGATTTACCAGCTAATAGGCATCCTGGATTATATCCGGGTTTAGGCGAAAGCCAAGAAATCAGTCCTACCACCGAAAAGAGCTTCTTCGATACTATTCGCGAGGGTCTAGAGTTTATCGATAGAAATGATCATGTCCTAGCTGATGATGATCTCGCCGGGTCTGCCACGACTGAAATATCTGTCGATGAGAATAACACAACAGGCATGAGCTTTTTGGATTTATTATTGGCACCGTCTTCAGATATTCCAGCGGTGCAAGACAGCGATGACGACGATGACGGTGCTGAGTTAAAGACGACGTCTTCGAATTATAGTGGCATGTCTTCTTGGGTTGACTTGCTTCTCGGCGACGATGATGATCATAATGAGTCGTCTACTGAATTGGTGGCGTCAAATAAAATGGACAATATCGATACAACAATTTCTCTAGATAATGATCACACGGACAGTTCCACGACATTACATGATTTCGATGATTTCTCTGGCAATGGAGCGATTCTTGATGATAATGATAAGAATACTGCGTATCCAATGACATCAATGGAAGACGATGAATATATTGATGATACAACAACGCTTGACTCTGTTTTCTCCACTGATGGTTTGACTGAACAATATAATGATGTTGATGAGGAGATGACGACGACATTTGATTCAATCTGGAGTACCACAACTGAGAATGTAATTGATGGTAATGAGGAGGCAATAAATATGGTAGAGGAACAAATGCCGATGAATGATGTTGAAAAAATTGCAATTGAGTTAAAGGAAACATCTCACCCTGCCACAAAGGAGGTCCAAACAAATATGACAAACAAATTCCCACAGTTGGTTAACACAATTAGTGAAGAACACGTGATGCCATCCAATACTCATAATGATTTTTTTTCGGCTCTTTTTGATGGTCTGTCTACAATTTTTGACGATGAAAATGCAACAAATCTAACCATAACTTCTGATATTCATAATGTATCATCAAGTGTGCTTTTAAACACAACTGTTGGTAATAAAATTACAACTGAATCGCCAAATTTTGTTCCAGCTGCTACAACGTCGGCACTAGTAACAACAGTTCCAACTTTGCCACATTTTAAGAGGATTTCAACACTGCAAACAACTACAACTACTACTAGTACTTCTAAGCCATCAACCACACCTTCTAAGAAACTTTATACAGTCACGTCCACACCAACTACTAAGCCGACATTATTGCCTTTTAAAAAGCTTCCTCCATTACAAACGGCAGCAGCCAAACCAACCACGATTCCTTTTAAGAAACTTCCGCCAATTCAGTCATCAACGGTAAAGTCAACCACAAAAGAACCCTCTACAACTGCAACAGTTCCGTTAAAATCCGTTTTTGTCAAAACAAATCCCACAATACTCGATGCTGATATGCAATTTGACTACAATGCCGAACCAACATTACCGCCCAGCTTGCCAAATTTGAAAATAATCCCCTTCCTGCCGGCGGATGCTGTCAAAGCTGATCGTAAACAAGTGCACTATGAATATTACCACAACAGTAACCCGAAGCAGACTAATATCAAAACCAACAACAACAACAATGTCCTGCCGACAAATTCTCCAGCAATTATTGTGGACGGACACTGGGAAATGCCGCCACCGCATAATAGGAATTCAAAAATTGATTACGACCTTTACGATGACGCCAGTATGTATCCTGCAATTACAGAACTATACCCCACCTATCCGGACATTGAAGACAGCAATAAGGCGGAATATATTTATAAATTTAACGTTGAAGGTCCGTCGTCATCCGTTTCATCATCGTCATCATCAATGTCAGCATCTGGCGGAAGTATTGGTGATCGATCGACAGCTGCGTTTGCCAATTTTGATTTTAGCCAAAATCAACAACAAAAGACAAATGGATTCTCACCGCCGACAAAGACTGAGGGAGGCTTTATTCCCAAGGAACCAAGCGCAATAGATGAAGAGACTGCTGATCGACGGCAGTTTATCATTGACATTACTACGGCAGCTTCTGTCGCTAACAATGAGAGTACCACAAAAGTAATAGGTATGATTTTGAAGAATATTTTGAGGAACAAAAAGGTTTCTATTTATCCATAGGCACAATATTTCGAGTCAATAGCAAACTGACTTGATTACATTAAAACTCGTCATAGAGTTTCAAAAATTTGAGTTTTCAATATCGACGCCCCATTTTTCCAGTAGAATGTACATACTTCAAGTTATCGACGTTAGTAAGTTATCCAAATTTTTTTATCAAAGTTCGCGTTCCAACTTTCTTGAACGTCTGGTGCAATAATTTGCCAACAAGAGTGAGTGTAATTGAGGTTCCAAGATTTTCGGTTGCCCGTCGATCTCAGAAATTGGGTATCTCTGTGACTACTTTGTTGGGAATTTTGCGCAAGAACTTCGCCCAACATCCCTTTAAGACCACTTTGACCCAATAACTGAATCTTATAACCACAAGATGCTACTTAACTTTAGAAATCGGCCCTAAACACATGTGATAAAACATCTCGACTTTCACCGAACAGTTATTTCCAGCGACAAAGCCCATTTCTGACTCAACGGCTTCGTCAATAAGCAAAATTGACCCATTTAGGCAAATCAGCAAGCAGAAACTATTTACGAAAAGCCATTCATTGGCCCACACTTCTTCTTCAATGATGCTGCCAAAACGTAGTTATAGTCAATAGAGATCAATGACTAACTATTTTTGGGATAAATTGTAAGAGGTTGACTTGGAGCATATAACCAAACAATCGAACTATTGAATTCATAGTTCGGTGACAATGCTATCTCCAGAAACTTAGGCAAGTCGGAACCAGAAGCCATTACTCATCATATTTGGGTCCAGACCTGGTTGCGTTTCTGGCCTTCCGGGGATTCCGTAATATTGATTTTTTACTGTCAATGTGCCAATCTTTTTTTAAGAAAGTACCCCGATCTTTCATCTTTTCCTTTTTGAAGGGAGAATATCGGCAATCACCACCTGGAGATTTTATCGCTCTTCATGTGTGACTCTTTGGTCTGTTTCATGCTTATAGGGTCATTGGACCATACTTCTTCTTCAAAACGCAAAACAAAAAGCAGTTAGATACAATGGAGATCAATGGTTGACTAACTGGTTTTGGGATTATTTAGAAGTGGTTGACTTGGAGGATATAAAGTTTCAACATGACCAACCCATATGCCATACCTTAGGCCAAACAATCGAATCCCTATTAATTGGCCGCCTATTTCGTACGATTTACCGCTTCTGAATTTTTTTCTTTTGGGATATATCCATCTTAATAAGAGACATTGGATGACATCAAATGCGAAATTGACTGTATATCGTTAAATTTTTATGAAAAAGTTACGAAAAATAAGGTTTACATGAACTCGAGCAAGCGTTTCAATGGAAGATATTAAAATAATGTTGTGTTCCATAATTAATGGCTTCGATGGTACGCCAAATATTTATTCTCTGGATATCTCAAACACAAATAGAGGCGCTCTCAATCAAATTTTTGGTTTTACGAGGGGCGATCAATGAGTACCTGTGTGAGGAATGAAGACGTCAGTTTTTCGCATTTTTTTTATATTTCAACGTAATCTACTTTCGGGTCGACACACTTTTCCCAACGTTTCTGGTATTTCTTTAACACCTCCACAAATTATGATTTCTCAAACTCTTTAAAATACGCTTCTGTCTTGGCGATAACCTCCTCGTTTTAGCTGAATTTTTTTCCCCCGAGTCAGGTTTTTATGTTGGAGAGCAGAAAGAAATCCACAGGGAGCCAGGTCAATCGGGTACGGCGGGTGCGACAGTAATTCGTAATTGCAATTTGGCCGCGACAATTCGGGATGAATGTGCTGGTGCGTTATCGTGGCGAAACACCCGATTTTCTTATTCAAATAGGATCTTGTCTCCTTCAATTTCTTATCAAAACGGTCCAATGCTGTAGTACTGCCCCGTGATTGTACTTCCTTTCTGCTAGAAGTCCATGAGATTTATTCATTTCGAATCCCAAAAAATCGTGGCCATGAACTTTCCGGCTAATGTGACCGAGTTTGCCTTCTTCGGAGCAGATTCACCCGAAAGAATCCATTGTATTGACTGTCGCTTGGTCTCTGGCGTATAATAATGTATCCAGGTCTCATCAACGGTGACGACTATACGCAAATACTCCTGCGAATTTCGCTTGATGGGATCCAAACACTGCATTGACATTGACAGCCTTACCCGCTTTTTGTCCACTGTGAGCATTCGCGGCACCCATTGGACCAACACTTTTCTCACACACAACACGCCTACGGCCTCTGCTACTTCGCGCACATTAGTTCGACGATAGGTTTTATGGCGCGAGAAGGGGACATAAAGAGAATTAGAATTAAATGATTCGTTGTAAAAAGTGAAGATGGCATCATTAAAAGATAGATTGTCAAACCCAAAGGAAGACCTGCTTAGATAGTCAATAATTTTACTGAAATTAGCTTAATGAAATTCTTAAGAAGAGAAAACTATGGGATGTGGTGACTGAAGTGGAGATTTGTAGAAAAAACAAAAAAGAAGAGGGGTGGGGTGAAAATCATCAATAGTTGATAGAGATAAGAGACAAAGCAAGACAGAGGAGTTAATGGTATCAGTTGTGAAGATAAGGTCTAATTGCCCACCCATTTAGTAAGGGACGCCACTAACTTGGCACAGACTTGAGTCTGTAAGCCGATCTACGAAGAGACATTCCTCAGTTGTCATGCAAAATAACCTGATGTTCTGTGCCTACAGTAGCGGCTATAATAGAAAGCGCCTATTGCCTAACTCAGAATTAATTATTATTGAAGTTTAATCCTTAAAATGTTATCAATCTATTTATTAAATAATGTCAATCAAATATTTAATAACGTAGCAATATTAACTTTTAACGTGTATTTTTCATAGAAATCACCACCGCGGATCCATTTAAAGATGTCATCAAGACGGAGCCTCCACCAGATCTGAATTCCTTGATGGAGGATAAAGAAAAACGTTTGATTGCGAATCAAAATATTCAGCTAACGACTCAGCATTCACCAGTTGAAATGCTCCCCCACGATAAGGATATTATTCATATAACAACGGATTTACCCAGCAATTATAGTGAATATGTGGAGTACCAGCAGCCGGCAAATGGATCCTTGACTTATTTTGATACCGGCTTAAAGAGTATCAGAGATAGTTCTGACTTTCATGGAAATTTCACAAACTCTTCACCACAAAACACATCTCTGGTTAAAGACTCTGATATGCCAGACGACAACGATGACGTAGAGTCATTATTAGAGATGCTTCTAGGTGAGGAGGATGATAAAACAGCAAAACTACATCCGCATATACCACCGTTTAGAACTATTCCACACGGTGACAGTAAGATGACAACACCACCGCCGCAGAAACAGTCAGTGCCATCGGTTCGAAAAAATACGACAATACCAACGAGGCCTTTAATGATAATGACAACAAAAGAGCCTACGACAAAACTTACCACCATAGTTGCACCGTCAACTTCCTTCTCCTCCACAACAACAACTAATCCATTTCTTGTTGCACCATTTAATAAATTACCATTCATGGACGCCAGCATTGAGGTAAAACCAAATTCAAATTTATATCCACAGTCGAAAGAAAACTCCGTAGTTCAAAGTATGCCGACCAAATTTGAAGGCTTAGCGCCGGCGTTCGAAAGCTTTCTACCTGGTTTTCAAACCAGTACGGAAATTGAAGAGAAATCACCTCCCTCACCAGGAGCATTGATACCATCGTCATTGTTAGAATCACGGCAGCATGCTTCATCCGGTAACTTAATAGACCCCATAGGGATTTTAAAGTTGGCCGGCTGTAATATATACGGGCGAATGTATCGGGTCGGGAGAATAATACTGGAACTATCGAATCCCTGCCTTGAGTGTAAATGCACTGAAGTCGGTGTAAAATGCACACCATTAGACTGCTAGTTAGGATCAACATCTTTCATTTCATACTATATGTTATAGTTTTATCATATAAATATCAGATACTCGTATGCTATCGTTCAGTGGCGTGCAAGCTTCATGTCACAAATTGCAATAAGTTTTCTTTTAAGGTAGGAGTAAGTTATTAAAATAATTTTATGATTATTATTAAGAAATTAGTGCTGCTATAAGTTGTAGGGTAAATGCAAGAATTTACAGGGAACACTTTTATTATATTATGTTCAGTTATCCTATGGTAGTTTTTATTTGTCTTTTCTCTTAATCACTAATGAGATTAGAGCCCCATTTTTAGACTTCAAGAGAGTTGCTTAAAAACTCTTTTTGCTTTTTTGTTCCAAGTTAAATATAATACTTTTTTTATGCCCAGATTTTTAGGGAAAGCCAGTTAGAAGAGTAGTATTCTTTAGTAGGTCTTGTGGATTTGAATATTAATAGCTTTTTGTTATTTGTTCTGAGAATAACAGAGAACTTTTAGTTTTGAAAATAATAAATTTGACTATAGATTTTCACCCTTATATTGCTAGGCGTGCGTCGGCAGGAAGTCGGCAGGAAGTCGGCAGTTGAAGCTTAGTTCTTAAGCTGAAAACATTGCTTCTTCAGACTTTCGATAGCATTCCGAATGCAGCCCTTGCTTTCGCGATATTGCTGCACACATCCAGTTCGGTGCCACCGCGTTCAGCCGTGACTATACTTCCTAGGTATAGCAAGTTGTCAACATTTTCGACTTCCTGTGAAACAATGTTGGGTTGAGAGCGGGTGTTAGAAGAAGTTCAGGGCTTTTGTTTTGGCAGTGTCTATCTTGAGCCCCACTTTGTTTGTTTTTTTTCTTTGTTTCTAGATTTTGGGCCATCATATGAAGGTTTATTATCCTATGTGAGAGCAGGCAAACATCGTTAGCGTAGTACAGGTGATAAAGGTAAGTTGTCATAGTCCATCGAATTCCATTGTTCCCTACCGTCAGTGGTGCACGGAGTACATCGCTGATGACCACCAGGAATAACAGTGGTGATAGTATGTACTGAAGTACTGAAGTACTCCGCTTTGGACTTCAAATTGCTCGGACACCTTACCGTCATGTAGGACGTGACATTTACTTCCCTCGTTTGAAGTTTTGATAAAAGCCTTCTCGAAGTCGATGAACAGTAGATATAGCGGAGATCTGTACTCGACGCATTTTTCTCTTAAGTTGTTTATGTGATCGATGCAAGAGGATCGAGGAGAGCGAAAGCTTGCCTGTTCGACGTCGAGAGTTGAATCTAAATGCTACTTTAGGCGTTCTAATATGATTCTAGTTTTAATGATGGCTACGACCGGTAAAACGCATATACCTCTCCAGTTTGCAAAGTCCATCAGATTTCCCTTTTTTGGAATCTTGATGATCATCCCTCTTTTTCACTCTTGGGGAAATTAATCATTTTTTCACGCTCTCCGTATGAGCGGGTGCAGAAGTTCAGCCGTTGTGCTTGGCGCCGCTTGGAATATTTCGGCAGGGATGCCGTCAATACCGACTGCTTTATTCTTCTTCAGAGACTTGATTACTGCTATTATTTCGGTTTGACTGGGAGGCCAAAGTGCGAATTCGGGAATTAATATCTTCGGAAGTTTCATTAGCGCTCGAGATTATATCACCATCGTCTAAGTGGTTAAGGACTGTAGCGAAATGTTCTCTCCATTTAGTGAGCTGCTCCTCATCCGACATGAGAAGGTCACCATCTAAACTCCTCACTGGATGTTTGGAGTTCGGACCACCATTGAACGCTTGGTGATGTTATAAGCAGTCCTACCGTCATCTTTTCTTGCTGCTTCTTCGCCAATCGATGAAAGTGTCGTTTGTCCCGTCTTACACTACGCTGCATTTCCTTCTCTTTGACGCGATATAGCTCGGTACTCTCTACTGGTGAGGGCGCTGCAATTCGAGCCTTGATTGCTTTACGCTCATCGATCCGTCTCCACGTACCTGCCGACAACCATGTGCGGTGATTATTCTGCCTTTTACCGACGTAGGTGCGTGCCCCAGTTACAAAAACCCTTTTCGCAGCATTCCAGTAGTAGTTCACGTTCTCCTGCGGTTTGCTGTTGATTATTTCTGCTTCTAAGGCAAGATGGATGTATTGTTGACGCACTTCGGGTTCCCTAAACCTATCAGTATTGAGCAAGTTTGAACGGTTGCTGTTGACGGATGCAGTGCGAATGCGTATAAAATCTGACATAAGATGATGTTCTCGCTCTTGTCTGATATCGTCTCCACGTCTGTTACGGACGTCTTAAAAGTGATTTCTGAAGCGGCGGCTGATTGCAATGTGATCAATCTGGTTCGATGTTCGCTGCCTGTCAAAGGAGACCCAACTGATTATGTGGCAGGTTTTATGCTTAAACAGCGTACCTCCAATGACAAGGCGATTGGTGTTACAGAAGTCTACATAACTCTCTCCGTTATCGTTCCGGTCACCAAGATAGTGAACTCCCATCACTTGCTTAAGCATAGTGTTGTCGCTTCCTACCTTGGCGTCACCATTACGATGTCGCCATTAGTCATTTGGTAATACACGGAGCCCAAATGACTGTAAAAATTGTCCTTTTCGTCCTCAGTCGCGTCGGAGCATAACACTGTATGTTTCCAGGATATAAGGCTGTTTCCGGAGTTAGCATCAGTTCAACCTCAGACCTCCGTCCGCTCCCAGCTGGTCTACCGGAGTAGAGCATCACAGTATTATTTGTTGGAGAATGGTATTCTCCGGCATCATACGATCTTATTTCACTCAACTCCAAGATGTCTGTATTATATCTCGTAGACTCACGCTCAAATTGGAAGAATCTGTCGTTTTGAGGTCCTTCCTGGAGTGAGTCGAGTTCCAGAAAACGATCGTTACCCGTGTTCAATAGCTATAGGTCGTCAACAAAGTATCCGTTCGTATCCGAGGCATTGTGTTACGTTTCGGAGCAATTGGGTTATTTACGGTTGCGGCTCGCTTGGCCACAGACCAACCGATACTTATCCTGTCTCGGGGCGCAGGAGGCTCGCCATATGCCCTCTTCCGTTCACAATTTCCATAGAAACTCCCAGATGGCACCACGATGAGGTGGAAGTAGGACTTACTAACAGAGCTGCAAGTTGTTAGACTGCAGAGGCTCTTTCTCATTATTTAGCAGACCATTACCTATGCTGCTCCTACGAGGCTTTTGTTAGTCGTTTACCATCCCGGGGCCCGATCACTCAAGTCAAAAGAGAAGGAAATAGTGGCAAGGTAGCTTTCAACTTATAAATAGTATATGCCTCTTTATATGTAACATTCTAGTAGTACTGTTTTTAAATTCTCTATATTAACTTCGAGTGCCCGTGGCTGGAAGGATGGTGGACCAAATATTTTGATAGATTTTTTATACAATTCCTAAAGCCCGATTTTATTCAAACTTTGCAGACATGAGTATCTCCGATGACAACATTTTCTATTAAAATTTGGGGCCCCTCGGGCCTCGGGCTCGGGAGGCTCCCATACAAATAGGGAGACGTTGTCACGTCAAAAAGCAGAGCGTCCGTCAAGGTACGTACTCTAAAGTTAATAGGTGCATTGTCGAATCTACATTTTTATATTTATAAAAAAAAGGTTTACTTCTTTGAAATAACTGTTCCATGTGAATTCTTTGTTTATTATTATTATTATTATTTGTTCCACCGCAATTAACTTATTTTACTTATTATACTTATGTTCTTAATTTACATTAGTAAGTACATACGTAATAAATACACTAATAAGAACTGAAAAAAAGCTATAATAATAATAAAACATAGACTTATTAAGAAAATAAATTGTAAATTTCTATTTCGTATTTGATTTTATTTTATTTTGTTTTTAGAATTATTTTGAAAAAAAAGTCTGAGTAACTTTTTTGAATGTTGACAAGAGAAAGTAAAAACATTAAAAATATTTAATTGCAATATCTTTTGTATCGGTATATGTAATAGGCAAGTAATTTTATTTAGAAAGTATTAATTAAGTTGCCGATAAAAAGCACCAACTTTACAAAGTAATTTCATTTAATTAGCTCATAAGTGATATAAATGTAATTAAAACAATACATATTTAAGTACTAGTATTAAGAAATAAAACCCCATTTAAAAGCACATGTATAATTCGTTTTTATTCATTTTATTTCATTTTGGTACAGGCGATTCAATGCGATATGCGAGGTGTTAACCAACAGGTCCCGTGGCTCCATGAAAGTCAAAAGTAAAAAAAATTAAATAACTTCCAAAAGTAGCTATATATAGTTAAAGAGTTATTTCATAATAAAATTAATTACAAAAGCTTAATTTTTATTTCCTTTATTTTAGAAGTTATTTCCTTTTAAAATCGGAACTTATTTATTTTATCTTTTTATGTTTTATTTATTTATCTTTATAAATTTTTTTATTATCTTCATCTCTCTTCTTTTATCTTAATCTTATATATAAAAATGAAACTTTGTCTGTATGTCTGTATGTCTGTTTGCGCATAACTCAAAGACCGCTCATCCGGTATAGCTGAAACCTTTTGATGATGTGGCGATGCAATTGTTAGGAGGGTAGTGTGCTGAGGGCAGCCAGGCAATGCTGGGTATTTCAGCTGTATGTCTGTTCACGCTTAACTCGAAGACCGCTCATCCGGTATAGCTGAAACTTTAGGATGTACTGGGGACGGTTTGGGTGGATTTTTGTAGGGGGTTATTGTGGTGTTGGGTTGACATGGTTGGTGGCTAGGTATTGTTTTTATGAGATTGACTCGAAGACCGTGCATTTGAATAATAGTGCTGATATATGTTGGTGGGAGGGGGGTATCTCAAGGTGGGCCTTGAATGGTCTTGATAGTCAGTTGATTGGTGGGCAATGCTGGGTATTTCAGCTAGTTATGAAATAATTCCCAGAATTATTGAAAACAAAAGTTCCATGAGAATATTTGTTGTGAGTTTTTTCATTATTTTTGAAAGGAATTTGTTATACGTGGGGTGCCGGCAATGTTTTAAGAAAATGGTTATACTTGTGTTTGCCAATGCAAATCTCTATGTCAGTCAAAAAGTTTAACATTTTTGGAGGTTATGTTTCTCAAAAGTAATCCGTCAGTTCGCATCGAAATATAGTTTTTTATTTACTTGAAAAATTGACTTCAGTGAAAAAATTGAATTATCGCGTGAAAATTTTCTTGTGATGATTTTTTACGATTTTCGAAAGGAGCTAACTCCACAACAGTGCTTCGAATCACTTCATTCGACTTTTGGCGACATAGCACCATCCTTGGCTAGTATTTATAATTGGTACAATGAATTTAAACGCAAACGACGTTCACTGAAAGACGAGCCTCGTGGAGGTCGTCCAAAAACAGCTGTTGTACCAGAAAACATCGAAGCTATGAGAAAACTGATTGAAGACGATCGTCATGTGACATGTGTCGGGAAATCGAAGCATGCCTAGGCATTAGTCCCACCAGCGTATGTACGATCTTACATGAACATTTAAAGCTTCGGAAGCTATGTGCACGTTGGATTCCACATTTTTTGACAGACACACAAAAAAAGGTTGGTGTCAATTGGTGCCGCCCAAATGCTTGAAAAATTCGTTGAAGGTACTTCAAAAAACGTACACAAGATCTTGACAGGTGACGAGTCATGGATATTTGCGTATGGGCCGGAAAGAAAAGTGCAATCGACTGTTTGGGACTTCCAATTCGAAGAAAATCCAACAAAAGTTGTGCGAGCTCGCAGCGTTGGGAAGCAAATGGTAGCGTGTTTCTTTACTAAAACTGGTCATGTGGCTACTGTGGCTCTTGAAAATCAAAAGACAGTCAATTCAGCTTGGTATACGACTATTTGTTTGCTCGAGGTTTTCAACAAATTGAGAGAAAACAACCCAAAACGGCGCGAATCATTTTGCATCATTGGCAGCTAATGACTTCTTCCTGTTCCCAACAATCAAAGATAAGATGCGTGGACAACGATGCGTGGAAAACCATGTTTTGGAGCTATCATCTTCGGACTGGAAAAAATGTTTCTATAAATGGTTTGAGCGTATGCACCTTAAAGGCGAATATATTGAAAAGCAATAACGATATTTTTGATGAAAAATTTTATTTTTTTATTACTTTTACAAAAACTTTTACGGCACCCCTCGTATATTATGAAATAAACCCAAAATTTCTGGACCTATTTCATTTTGTTATTTGGATGTTATTTCATTTTCTTGGTGAGTTAATTACTTTTCGGATTTTACAAGTTATTTCATTTTTCTTTGATATTTCATGAAACCAATTGCGATAGTTTTTTTTTATTGTTATGTTATTTATAATTATGTTTGGAGGATATATGTGTGTATTTCTGAGGCACTTCTAACAGAAATTATGTTAAAGTAAATATATACATTTTATATACATTCGTTGGGATTTCCTTAACCTTCTGTGGATATTAAAAAGTTTAACTTCTCTCTTAATTTTTTTATGTGGAGTTTTGTTAACGCCGAAGCTTGACGATTTTATTTAGGTACCAGAGTTGGATACATAAACTCGCCAACAAAATGTTTCCATCTGGTATTGTGCATAACCACTACACTGTTGATAAGTCCCTTCCAAATAAACTTTTTCCACGCGACTACACTATAATCTCCAAGTTTTATGTTATAGCGTAAGCGTATTACCTTCTTTGTCGGGTAGCTGCAAGCTACGATAGTTAAAAGAGCTTTGCACTGTAGAAAACGAAATAAATACAAAGGAAGTAAAATGCGCCCGCAAAATAGGAGTAAAATCTGATAAGCTTTGAGTGCATCTGAGTCTTGATTCCAGTGTAAAGCCCAAATCCAAGACAAACCCCGGATATTCCTCCTGCCACGTGAGCTACGATACTTATTTTCGGATTCAAATTATTATTTATGATAAAGTGAAAGCTGGTAAAAGCAACATCGCTGCTGCAGAATATTACCAGAGCAATAACTCGAAGGTATCGATGTGGCAATTCAGTGAAGTTCTATAAAAGTGCGAAGGAGCAAAAAATATTTTCAATTCAACTTAAAATGCAAGTTCACAGAGACAGTAGTTGTCTACCTTAACCAAATGGGGAATGTGGCTCATAAGAAGACTGTAAACTCCCGCTGAAGCACCCACTAATGAGAGATTTCGTTGAAAGGCGTATGTTGCGATTGAACCGGAAATACCTCCAGCTATATAGATGACAGTGATTCGCCAGTGACCTTGTTCGGTTTCAAGGCAGAAGCCAATAATTAACTGAAAACTGTCTATTACTTTGTGTATCGTGTAAAATAAATTCTCCAACTTGATTGGTATACTTACTTGAAGGGAAATATTTAACAATAAATTGGACAAATCAGAATGCAGCAACGTGTACGACAGGAACCTCCAATATTCTCTTCTCCGATCGGGAATGAACATTAGTTTGCGATAAGTGCAATTCGATGCTATGGCAAAAAGTGATATCTGTGAAGTATCAGACAAAAGAACAATTAATTCATTAGCGACAGTAGTCATTTATAATAAAAAAAAAACTAACAATCTCGCAAAAAGTCTGTGGGCTGCAAAATTACTGTCACAAGACATTAAACGTAGATTTTTTTTTTATTAATATTCACTTTTTCCATTCCATTCATCAAAATTTAGCAAATTCTTCAATTTTTAAAAAATGATGTGATCAAGATCGATATAGATTATCGATCATGCAATCGGTATTTCAGCGATCATCGCAAGTCACAACTGTTAGTTTAATTAGTATAAGGCCTTGGTGTAACTCCTATCTGCAGTGTGGCTTTCAAGGAGGTAGTCAGGCTATCACGCTCCACATCGAGATAGGGACTTTGTTTTGAACGACCCGGTGCGTGGTTGGATACAATGATAGAGATACTGTGGAGTAGGTGAAGAGATTTGCTTTGGATGCTAAGACAAGTACGGCTTAACTTTGCTATAGACAAAACAATTAGCTGTCGTAGAATTAAAGTGATGAACTTGTCGCCTACTTAAGTAAAAACAAATCAAAAATATGTTAACTTTGAGTTGAAAAAACCGAGGATAAAAATCGAACACAGATGAATTTTACGCGCGCAGTTATTTCAAACTTAGGACAAGACAGCCATAGATATGGCTGATCGGAGCCAAGAGAATTAATCTCGGTAGTTGTAGGTGTGCAGGATGCACATGAGCGAAGAGAATCCGTTGCGGTATGACCTTTGGGGCACGACAATCTTCTAGCCGAAATACATAGATCAGTCTAGATCGCCATTTGTTATTCGGATGACTTGGCATCTTTAATTAGTGGTAAGCACAGCACGAGCACTTCAAATGTCATGCAAGGTGCTTTACTACACGTTTTAGAATGGTGCAGCAGAGAAGGACTTTCCATCAATACGTGCAAAACCGTTCCAGTGCCTTTCACAAAAAGAAGACTGGTCAATCTAGGACCTATCAATACCAAAGTTACTATATTAAAGGCCATCGAACGCACTAGGGCCATGTGGGCCAGTAGACGCATTTGCGACAGAGCTTGGGGTCTTAAGCCAAAAATGATATACTGTATTTATATACTGATGGTGAGATACGTTGTCACGTAAATCGTTTATCGAATATCGCTTGGTTGCCAAAAGTACTTGAACGAACAACAGAATGTAAGCTTCAGAAGGTACAAAGAATTACCTGTCTCGGTATTACAGGTACCATGAGTAACTGCCCAAGTGCAGCATTAGAAGCTGTCGTTGGACTTTATCACTTGCGAATCTTCATAGGGAAAACGGCCGCTGACAGGTGGTGATCGTTCTTGCCAACAACCTACGAAATGCTTAGAGGGTTCCGTACTCGTTTCGGATAATAATCAGCTCAAGCGATGGTAGGAGCATTTTGCTACGGTCCTTAAACTTGTATTAGCCAACGAGATGCACCCAAATTAAACTGAGCGGCCCGCAACAACAAATTCCCAAATTCGCTCCTCCACTATCAGTAAAGGTGAGATCAATACCGCGATCAATGCTCTAAAGAACAACAAGGCGCTAGGACTCCATGGTATTCTGATGAGGCATTTGCGTTCTCGTACTAATGACTCAGTAATATCGGTACTATCTCATTAATTCAAGTTAACATTTCATGGACAACCGGTAGTGAGAGTATGGAGTTTCCAATATCTTGGAAGTATTGCCTGGACCGAAGGTGGAACCGAACAGGATATTGTCAAATAGGCGAATCGGCAAAGCAAAGTCGGCATTTGGAATAATGTCTATGATTTGGCGAAAAAATGCTAAGCACCATCAAGCTACGACTGTTCCGTTCAAATGTTGAAAAAAAAACTACAAACGTTTGTTTATAGGTGCCTCCGGAACCTCTTAAGGGTTTTCTGTCCTAAGCGTTTCTCTAACGAAGATCTTTACCAGAGAACGCATCAGTAACCAATTGGCACAACCGTCCAACGACGGAAGTGGCAACGGATGTTCATAGACTTTAAAAAGGCGACTGTTCCATAGCAAACTACGCGTTACGCGATGCAATGTATCTGAGTCTGTTATCGCAATATGGTAGAAGAATGGGTCGGCCGAGAAATACATGGCGCAGAACAGTTGAGGAGGAGTCACGGCAAGTGGGGGAAGAATTATAGAAAGCTAAAGCACATTGTCAGGAACCGTACACTTTGGCACGTAGACGTAGTCATCATCAACATATTTGGCCCTAAAACTGGGGTCTGGTCCTGGCTTCCCACAAAAAGTCTCTCCATCGGTCCCGATTTTGAGCCGATTATGTCATCCAGTTTTGCATCCGTAAACTCTGGGCGACCTAATCTACGCCATCCTTCCGGCCGGCCTCGCTGTCGTGTTCCATAAATCGCATCGCAAAGGACTTTCCAAGCAGGATCCTCATCGCTCATGCGAGATAGTTTTCCTGCCCACCGGAGCCTACAGAGCCTAATTCCCTTCATAATGTCGACAACGCGGTATCGCTTGTAGATCTCATCATTATATGGTCTCCGGAATCGTCCTTCCTCTCATACGGGGCCAACTATTTACTATCGAACACGGCTAAAAGGTTAGAATGCTTTTTTATATGAACCCAAGTATCGGATCAATATGTAAGAACTGGTACGAGCATTGTCTTATATACCAGCAGATCGGATGTTATGGTAAAGTTCCTGGATTTGAAGAGTCTTGACAGAATATAGTAGACTTCGTTGGCTTTAAGCAACCGTGCGCGTATTTCTAGTTCCATGCTGTTATCTGCTGATACAGTTGACCCGAGATACTTCAAATGTGCGCTGCACTATTTTAATCTTCTACTTGAAAGCTTCCTGTACAACTCTTGGCTTTCAACGAACGATGTAAATATCGTCTGCGTAAGCCAATATCTGAATGGACTTATAGAGGTTTGTTCCTCTCGCCGTTACGTCTGAGTCTCCGATCACTTTCTCCAACGCCAGGTTGAAGAGGACGCAGGCCAGTCCATCCCCTTGTTGAAGCCCGTTATAGATGTTGAATGGCGTGTTTTAAGATACTCATTGCAGACCTCTATTGTACATCACATGCACAGTCTCGTATAACATTTGTTGGGAATCTAGATAATCGGTGAGATGAGAAGAACTTGTATACTTTAATCACCGTACTAGAAATTGAAGCGCGTATTCTACGAATGGTGCCAAAAGCTATAGTCAATCAATTAATCTCACTGATAAAACAGAATTATTGGAGTAACGGGGGCATAGTGATAACTAATAAGTATATCAAAATAGTTTCTTTTATCCACACCAAGGCACAGAAATTGCAAACTCCAAACTGCAATAACTGTAAAAAATCTGTAGTATCTATTGTGTAAAGAGTATGTGTTTTAGCTGAGCTTCACTGTTGTATATCTCATAGACTTATTTTCTATGATTAGAAATGTCGAACAATGAAAAATCAAACGAAAAGCTGACATCATTTTCTGCTGATGAACTTCGGGCTGAACTGCGCACTGTGGATATGTTCTTGTGATGAATTAGTCGTGGTACGGTTTATTTATGAAAAACAGACCAGAACATTATTTCCGTACGAGTATACCCGTTTCTTTTGGCAGATTCTGAAGAAACAGAAACATCAATGTCGATGAATGAGAGTACATCGTACTCGCCTTTCCTGACATAAAACACGTGTCTTATATTTCATGAAGTAGAACCAGATATTGAAAATATCGCAAAAATTTAGAATAGAAAATCAATGTAAGAGATATGCCCACTAATCGAGCACACCTATATGATATACATGAATGCATGACCGAGTGCACCGTATTTGAGCATTTTGTGCAGTTGTCAATGCAGTTACACCTTTTTAGGAGTGCACAGAAATTTAAAACGTACGACTTGTAGCAGTAGTATGTTGAATTATTGAATTGCTTCTTTTGTTTTGCGTGAATTGTTAGAATTGTTAGACGATGATCGGCAATTTCCTTCCCGACATTGATGCTAAGCAATAATGTATGAGTGCACCATTATTGTAAAAAAAGCGAAAGTACGACGATAAACAGGTCAGTCAGTTCCTTATAAGACTTGTAGCTTGGCTCTGTCGTTATTCCTTAAAGAGTCTAAAGGTCACACATCGTACCTGTGTCATTGAATTATCAATTGGGATTTTTTAGTCAGATTTTATTTTGATCTGCCAGTGTAAAACAAAACGTTCTATTCATTGCAGAATATGGTACGTGGCCGCACGGTAGCGGCTTCAAACATTGCTGGTTGTGATCAGTTGCAGTCCGATTGATGGTTCCACCGTTCCATGGTGCAATTTCATTTTATTTTATGTAAATTTTAAACACGACCTTTTAAATTCTCTACATTAGTTTGCGTGCCCGTGTATTTATTTGTGACTGGCTGGCCAAATCTTGTAATCAAAATGATCCAATTTTTAACCCACTTTCCAAAGCCCGATTTTATTTAAGCTTTGCACAAATGTGTATCTCCGGAGACCAGGGCCAGATCTATGGAGGTGCAGTGCACCCGTGCCGGCCGTGGCCCCGATAAAAAGACGCCCCGAACAAGCCGCGTCATTCATAACGGTCATCTTGGCTCACCTTTCAACATCTACTCGGGAGTCAAGCTAAGGTTGTACCCTCTCACCATTGCCTTTCACAATTGTTATCGATTGGGTGATGAAAATAGTAACTCGTACTCCATATCGGGTTTGCCATGGAATGTTTTTCACCGCCTAGAAGACCTGGACTATGCCGATGATATCTGTCACAATCGCCAGGTGTCATGGAGTGAAAATTAAACTCACTAGAAATTTACGCTAACAAAGTGGCTTTAAAAATTAACGTCTCAAAAACAAAACTACTTCGCGTTAACGCTAGTGGAACATGTGATCTTTCGACTGACGGACATTAGATAGAGGAAGTCGATAAGTTTTGTTATTTTGGCAGCTGGATATCAAAAAATGGTGGTGCTGACTCGGATGTGTTCTCTTGTGTAAACAAGGCGCGACACTCCTATAGTATGCTTAATAATATCTGGAACTCCTCGCAAATCTCCCGGAATCTGAAGCTAACGATCTTCAGATCTAGAGTTCTCTCAGTACTCTTGTATGGCTGAGAAACGTGGAAAGTCACAGAGTCAATTGCGACGCGCCTGCAAGTCTTTGTCAACAAGTGCTTAAGTGCCGGACATTATCACCAATCAAGACTTGCGGAGAGTAACGCAGCAGGAAGCAATCGCGATCACCATCAGACGACGAAAATGGAGCTGGATTGTCCACACTTTGAGAAAGCCAGCGTACGATATTACAAAACTAGCGCTCGACTGGAATCCATAAGGAAGCCATCGAGTTGGTCGTCCTAGCAAGACATGGAAAATGGCAATAGAAGAGGAAGCAAGATCCCAGGAGACAGAGTGGCGTCTCTTGAAATCTCAGGCGTTAATTCGAGTTCGTTGGCGGGCGTTTGTAGAAGCCCTATATGCTCCCCCGCGGAGTAAAGGAAAGAAAGAAGAAGAATAAAGTGCTGGGACAAAATCACTTACAAATTTGTACAGAAGGTGTGTCATCAAAGACACACAAGTGTACAAAATTTCAAGAACATTTTTTTAAAAAAAATACATAAATTGTTGTCCATCGGAGATACACATGTGTTTAAAATTTTAATAAAATCGGGTTAACTTTTCAAAAATTATATGGTTGGTTACAAAACCTTGCAAATAAAACGCTTAATCAAACCGTACCCCGGGTACAGTTTGCAAATAGAACGCCAAACCAAAACCACAGGAGAGAAATTTCAACTCTACACACTGCAAATCGAAAGAGCTATAAGAAAAAATACTGGCGAGCGCATTTTCTTAATAGCTTTTTTGTAAATAACAAACTGTACCCGGGGTACGGTTTGCGATTTTGCGTTTTATTTGCAAAGTTCTGTCACCGATATTGTAACTTTGCTACCCGTCTGAAATCGACAGATAAAATTTCGTTTACTCAACAAGATGGCGAAAAGAGAGCAAGCAGACTAATTTCTCATGTCGAGTTTTTTTTTGTTTTAGCAATCTACGGTCGAGCGTAGATTTTTTTTCGAATAAACGAACACGAAAGCCGAGAATCTTTTGTTTACATTGTTTTGTTGCATGTGTTGTTGTTGCAGTTAATGAGAAGAGGGGTAAATCTCCCAAAATATCAAGATCTGTTTGAGGGGAAATCCAATCTACCGTAGATTGGTTTTTTGGAATAAACGAACAACTTGACAGCCAAAAAAGCACTCTACGGCAGATTTTTTTTTAAAAAAAAAACTCGACATCAGTTTGTTATTGTGTCAAATTTGGTTTCGGTTTGGCGTTTCATTTGAAAAGCATTCACCACGAAAACGCTGTCACTTTGACCGCTTACCCATGGATATAGTTTCGCGTATGGTTGCAGCTAATCGAAAGAGTCATACAAAAATCAGACAGTTTTGCGACTGGATTAAGGAGGCGAAAGTGAAATTTGGTTTTGACCTATGCTTCAAATTCCTATGCTGCTTAAAAATGTATAAGGAAACTTTCTATTTCATTTGCAAAATTATCTACTAAATATTATAAGTCAGTTCACCATTAAACCTTCTATCATTTAGCTTCGTCACACTGTAAGACAAGAATTGCATTCACACGCTCTGATCTGCGTAATCGCTTCAATTTAGTAACGGCCGTCCGTCGATTGGCGCTTGGACTATACTCGCGTTCTCTGCATTACTTTTGGACTAACCAAGAACAAGCATTTAGCGCTTTCCTCAGCCATTCACAATTCTGAATCGTTTCATTGTTTATCAATGGCCACATTCCGATGGGCTGATCGTGTGTGATCTATTTTTGAATTTTATTGTAATTACCCGCTGCCGTACATAATATACTCGTACAGACATAATACAATTATTTCCGCGCGTTGGTAGCTCTTGCTTTTCCTTACACACAAACACATGACTTGCGAAAACAGCCACGCACAAAACAAAGAAACTCCATCCAACACAATGCATAATACTCGTCATATACGAACTGTCTCAATCACTTAACCCCAAAACCACAGGATTGAAAATCACAAGAGTATCGCACAATGATTTCCTCAAAACACATTCGGAGCAGTCAGTTGTCGTTGCCGCTTGCCGGCAAGGTGACAAGTGCATTATTGCTGAAATAATGATCGATGTATCTTTGATCGATTTACCTGAGCACAGCAATTGATTGCGACAAACCAGGGAATACGCCACGATCGAAGTTTTCCACTTTTCACATTTTCATACTGATGACTGTTTTTGAATGGACACTCCAAATCGACTTCCTGATCCGAAGGATACGACATTTCAATTGGGACTTCCAGCTCACCAGCAAATTTGTTGTTGTTGTTGTTCAATGATCCAATTGCACTCGCAGGGAAATAATTCATGATTTTTCGTTTTGTTTCTTTCTTTCTTTATTATAAATGCAAATTTTTATAAATTAACGTTTTTGTTGTTACTTATGAATACAGATTATTATTATTATTTAGTTCATTAAAATCACATTTTTAAATAAATGTTAGGAGATTCTTTTTGAACCGACCGACGTGATGTCTGTTTTGCGATCGACTGGAAGATTAATCATTCATGTCTGGTCTGCTGGTAGGTAGTGCGTACCTGTTGAAACATGAAAAAGAGGGAAAAATTGCATGCGAAATTTTCTATTACGATGGTATAGTGTTAGGCTTATTGAAGAATGCTGCCATAAAGAGGGTTGTGATATTAACTAAATTGTGCAGCGGTTAATTTCCGGTTGACAGAGCTGAAAATTGAAATAAAGGCTGTTTTTTTTGATGTCGGATAAGCCGGAGAGATAATTTTACTGTCGAAATTCATATCTGGGGGTCGATTATGTAAGCATTTCGAGTTTCGAATGACGTCACTTTTGCCGCAATTACGACTAAACGCAATTATTGAGTCACACGCCTAGTCGTAGTTTCGACTGAACTGTTGGTGTTTCAGTCGAACACCTGTTTGGATTTCGACTGGGAAATAAATGTAATTAAAATGATTATTTCTGTATGAAATCAACCGCGTAAATATCTTTTAAGCAATAATTTTTATTTTTTTTAAATGTTATTTATAAAATTATCACTAAAATAAAAAAAATAATTTAAATTTTTAAGCTATTATGCTGCTACATTCATTTGAATGACGCGAGCAGCGCCGCCCTTTAGGCGTTTTTTTAGTAACTTTTCGATTTCAAATTTCGTTGCTTACATAGAATATTAAATATAATTAAGAAAAATATCTATTTTAAAACAATCGGATACTTTGTTTTTTACAAAATTTGTATGGATTACCCCCGACCCCTGGACCTGATTACTTCCACATTTTTACAAAAATTGAGGTCCATAGGAAACACACATGCGTATAAAATTTTAAGAAAATCGGGTACTTTTTTAAATTGTTTTTGTATGGGTGCCCCGATTTCTTCCAAATTTTTACAAAAAGTGTTGTCATTCGGATATATAAAATTTGTGTATAAAATTTAAGGAAAATCGGGTTCTTTTTATAAAAAATTTGTATGGATGCTATCCGACCCCGGGAACCGATCACTTCCAAATTTTTACAAAAAGTGCTGTCCATCGAAGATAGACATGCGTATAAAATTAGAAGAAAATCGGGTACATTTTGTAAAATATTTGTACGGGAGCCCCTCGATCTGAAGGCCCAAGGGCCCACAAATTTATAAAGAAAGTGTTTTCATGGGAGATACACATGTGTGCAAAGTTTCAATAAAATCGGACTTTAGTAAGTGGGTAAAAATTGATCGCAAGATTTGGTCTGCCAGTTCGCCAGCCAGCCACGGGCACGCGAAGTTAACATAGAGAATTTAAAAGAGACAAGAAATCAAAAAAAAAATTAGTTCAACGCGAGTTTGGAATTTGTTTCAGATCAAAGCAAACTACTACGCACAATGCTTCATTTATTTAAATATAAAATATATTTTTATTAGCTCACATGTTCTTTTAATTAAAATTCCTTCTTGTTACTTTATAAAAAAAAATCCCTTTAGCAGATCCACCTTCTGTTCGTAACTGGTATCAGTGCAATTTCCACAAATTCGGAAAAAAACGAAAAAAAAAAACACAATATTTTTGGTTGGTACTGTACGCTTTTCCGTAGTAACAAACACACTTGATGTATTTCATAATGACTCTCAAATTATATAAAATATTTATGTATAAATGATTAAGGGAATGCAACTTTTAGTTTTACACAATTTATATAAAGCGTAAAAGTTGGCGATACTTTTTACATTTGACATAAATTGGAAGCAAGAGTTATCCAGTAATGGGATTTATTTGCTGTCTTCCATTATGCCTTCCCAAGGTCTACAAACTAGTTAGGTGTAGATGTAGGAGTTCGGGCATAAACTATAATTTTGGGACAGTAAAATTACCTAGTGTTTTTCGAACTTATTTTGTATTTTTTATTATGCTGTTCCACAGTCCTTGTATTTTCGAAAAGTAAACTACAAAATTTTCGAATTTTATTTATAATTTCGTTTAAGCCAATACTCGAACCGAAAAGTTGTCTTTCCACCATCGAATGTGTACAAATATTTCGTAAATGGAAAACATCGAATAAAAAATACAAATTTATTTTACGCTAATAAAGGGTGTTTTTTTAGGAGGTTTGTTTTCCGATAGATGTCGTTTTATTTTATGACAGTTGTTTTGACAGCTCAAAGTGGCATTTCTACTCAGTATTGTTTGGCAAATCATTATGAATAGGTTAACTCCAGAACAACGTTTTCAAATCGTGGAAATTTATTTTCAAAATCAGTGTTCAATTAAAAATGTTTATAGAGCACTTCGTGAATTTTATGGTGCACATAATCGTCCGTCAGAGACCACCATAAAGAACGTAATTACCAAATTTCGGTCTACATTCACTCTTTTGGATGCCAAGCCACCGACAAGAATGAGAAGAGTTCGTACAGAAGAAAATATTGCTGTCGTTGAGGCCAGTGTCGAAGAAAACGACAATTTATCGATTCGTCGTCGTGCTCAGCAAATTGGACTTTGTCCATCGACTTTATGGAAAATTTTACGTAAAGATTTGGGTTTGGTGCCATACAAAATTCAATTGGTGCAAGAATTAAAGCCACACGACCATCGTTTGCGCCGTGAATTCAGTGATTGGTCGTTAAATCAATTGAACGAAGATCCATTTTTTTTACCGTAAAATTCTCTTCAGTGATGAGGCGCATTTTTTGTTAAATGGATACGTCAACAAACAAAATTGTCGCATTTGGAGCAAAGATAATCCACACGCCGTTCAAGAATTACCAATGCATCCTGATAAATGTACTGTTTGGTGCGGTCTATGGGCTGGTGGGATCATCGGTCCATATTTCTTTAAAAATGAGGAAGGACGACGCGTTACCGTGAATGGAAATCGATACAGAACCATGTTAAATGAGTTTTTGTTGTCAAATCTTGAAGATATGGATATGGATGAAATGTGGTTTCAACAAGATGGTGCCACTTGCCATACAGCACGTGAAACAATCGACTTATTGAAAGAAACTTTCAACGACAACATTATTTCGAGAAATGGTCCGGTGAATTGGCCTCCGCGTTCGTGCGATTTGACGCCACTCGATTACTTTTTGTGGGGATACGTGAAGTCATTGGTTTATGTGGATAAACCTCAATCGATTGACGCTTTGGAAACCAATATTCAACGTGTCATTGCTGACATACGCCCTCAAATGCTTGAAAAAGTGCTGGAAAATTGGACCTCCAGAATGACATTTGTGAAAAATAGTCGTGGTAGCCATATGCCAGAAATTGTGTTTAAATGTTAAATGCCAAAAAATTATCTACCAAATAAAAAAAAATTTTGGTCATTTCATAATTTTATATGTGTTTTATTCAAAAAAAAAATCGGCAACCTCTTAAAAAAACACCCGTTAATTGCCGCATTCCGTTCAGCCTTCTATTTCATACGAAGGTGTTAGTTTTTATAAAAGGAATACGACTTTTAGTAATTCACAATTTATATAAAGCGCAAAAGTTGCCAATACTTTTTACATTTGACATAAATTAAATGAATTAAATTATTAATGAAAATAGAAACCATATACGCGCACTTCGAGAGGACAACCGCATTGTCTATAAGTCGTGGGATCTCCTATTCTTAATATTTATAGGAGAGAATTTATTTGTTTGATTATATGGGCGACTAAGTATTAACAATTCATAAAGCTCGAGTTTATTCAAAGTTTGCACGCATGTGCATTTTCCATGACTACACTTTCTATTATAGGCCTCGGGGTCGTTGGGCTCCCATACAGGTATTTTACAAAATTTAACGCATTTTTTTCAAATTTTATACACTTGTGTATTCCGATGGACAACACTTTTTGTAAAAATTTGGAAGTGATCGAGCCCCGGGTTCGGGTGGTACAAACACAAGTTTTATAAAAAATTTACCCTGGGGTCTCCAAAATTTCTATAAAAAGTGTAGTCCATCAGAGATAAACATGTTCTTAAATTTTAAAAAACATCGGATTAATTTTTTTAAAAAATTTGTATGGGTCTGACCCCGAGGACTGGCGTCACCAAAATGTTTACAAAAAGTGTTGTCCATCGGAGATACACGTGTATATAAAAAAATAAAAAAATCGAGTTAATTTTTTAAAAAAAACTCCACAACCTGGGGCCCGAGGTCTCCAAAACTTATACAAAAAGTTTTGTCCATCGGAGATACACATGTGTATAAAATTTGAAGAAAATCGGGTTAATTTTTTTTTAAATTTGTACAACAACCCCGAGGTCCGGTGTCTCCAAAATTTATACAAAAGTGTTGTCCATCGGAAACATAGAAAGTGTTGTCTCCGGAAAAACAGATGAGTGCAAAATTTCAATAAAATCGGGCTTTGGAAAGTGGTTTAAAAATTGATTGCAATTCCCACGACACACAGACAGACAAACACACGGGCACGCCAAGTTAATATAGAAAAACCGCATCCTTCGGTCCTGGGACCCGTTCCAAATTTTTACAAAAAGTGTTGTCATCGGAGAAACACATGTATGCAAAGTTTAAATAAAATCGGGCTTTAGGAAGTGTGTTAAAAATTGATTACAAGATTCTGCCCACCAGCTAGCCACGGGCACGCGAAGTTAATAGAGAGAATTTAAAAAGTGGGTGTGTGGACTTGTGTACGCGCGTTAGAAATTATTCTTCGTTAGAGTGATTACAAGATTAAAGATTAAAATGCACCCTATAAATCCATATGAATAAAATAATAACACGATCAAAGGGAGACATTAAATTCGATCGATGGAATGTTATCGCACGAAAAATTCTCAAAAGACCACCAAAACATTTCCAAAAGAAACCCAAACTCCCCCAACAGAAGAGAAAGAAGGCAGAATTTCAAAAAACCTACCAAAAAGACCTCTCAAAATACCCTCAAAAATACCTCCTAAAATCCCCCAAGACACTCCAAATACTCCCCTAAAATACCTTATACAAACCCCCTAAAATACTTCCAAAACCCCCAAAAGAATTCGCAAAACTAAAAGAGCACCAAAACACTCCCAAAACACCTCCAAAAACACGCAAAAAATAAAGAGCACCAAAATACCTCCAAAAACACGCAAAACTAAAAGAGCACCAAAACACTTCCAAAATACCTCCAAAAAGACCAATAACAAACACTAAATACAGCCCAGAAGGATCCCCAAAAACCTTACAAAAGACCCCTAAAAGACCCTCTGAAGACCACCATAGTACCACCAAAATACCATCAAAAGACCCGCAAAAGACCACCCAAAGGCTTCCAAAACATTTACAAAAGACTGCATATATCCAAAAAAAGACCACTAAAAGACTCTCAAAAGACCCCAAAACTGCAACCAAGATGTTGGAAAACGTTTAGTGGTTTGTGTACTGGATATTTGGTTGATAAGCACTGCGTTGCAGACAGTGGAAAAATTAAATCATCATGTCGCACTTTCGTAACGCTCTCAATTTCATCTTCTACTAAATGAAAGAAAGGATATTTAATAAAAATAATATTTTACAATTTTTTTTATTTCAATGTTAATAGACAAATATTTTTTTTTGACAAAGTAAAACCACTTTAAACTCCTTTTCAAAAAAAGAAACGCTAAAGGGGGACGATCGAGATCATGAAGACTGAACGCTGAGGCAATGACGGAGTTTTCGAAGGAAAACGAAATTCACCGCTTCAGTAATGGTCAGTGGATGCATGCCAGCTCAAGGATTAGGCAACCTCAGCTTCATCGAGACTCTTAATTTCAAGACTGCAAACAGAAGATGGCAGTTTTAAATTATTTCAGCAAGATGGCGCATCATGTCATACAGCCAAGCGATATATGAGCTGGATTCGAGAACAAAACGTATGTAGTGGATTCATAAAATTGCTTTACGAATGAATATGATGAAGTTAGGTGCATTGCAAAAAAATAACTAAAAATAATAGCATCACAAAATTGGGATATGACGTCTTTAACAATTCACAGAAAAATTATAAACATCCTCCGCAGTTTGTGTAGCCCTCGAAAGCACTCTCGATAAATTTAATTACAAATAAAATCTGATGCTTCGCTTTATGTAGCTCGGCTGTTCATTTTGTTTTAAATTACACCGAACACGAGTCGATATTTGAAAAAATATAAAATGCTTTTGTTACTCTAGATGCACTTGCAACTGACCGCGATATCAGCGTTTCCCTCGAGTTCACAAACCTGTATTCTGATAGATCTACTGGTAAGCCTGATTTACATTCATAAAAAAAACTAAAAAAAAATAGGGAACGGCAGTGAAAAATTCTTCCGTGCGCTGATATAAATAACGAAGAGTCATACGAGGGTGGGTCAACAAGTCCCGGAAAATTAACACAAATTGTGTCGTCACTTTTTTTTTTCAAGAATCATCTTTCAAAAGAACACACCCAAATTTTCAGACAGATCTGTCAAATAGTTTTGTTGTGGCAACCATTTTATAGAGACGCCTACGAGCATTTTCGTTAAAACGCAAAAAAGTGAATTTCGAGTGATCATTAAACACAATTTTTTGCGAGAAAGAACTATCACACAAACCAAACAAAAGCTTGAAAAATATAATGGGACTCTTCACCATAGATTGGAACCATTCACCACTCAATTTCGGGGCGGTCGTTCAAGCACAAGTGATGCCGAACGTTCTGGTCGAACAATTGAGGTCACCATACCAGAATTGGTCGACAAAATCCATATTGGACGACTGGCGAGTGAAAGTGCCCGAGCTTGAAGAGGTCACAGGCTTATCACATGGCTCAGTGATTTCGATTTTACATAAATATTTTGACACGAAAGATCTTTCCGCAAGATGGGTGTCGCATTTCCTCACAATCGACAACAAACGCATTCGTTTGACAACTTTAAAGGTGTTTGGCGATGTTCCAGAAAATTCGACTGAGTTTTTGCGCCATTTCGTAACCGTGGATGAAACCTGGATTCACCAAAACACACCAGAAACCAAGAAACAATCAAAACATTGGACTTCTCCTGGTGATTCACATCGCTGAAACAAACCCTTATTTTGAGGGACTCGAGAAATCGTATTATTTGGAGGGCATCAAAAAATTGGAGAAACGTTGGATGAAGTGTATCGAGCTAAAAGGAGCCTATGTTGAAAAATAAAATGTTTTTATGCCGAAAAGAGTGTTCCTTATTTCATTTTTCAGGGACTTATTGACCCACCCTCGTACACACACATGAGTCGCATTGGCATTGCGTTGTCCGGAAACAGATCTATATGCAAATTTTGAAATTCTATCTCTTTTGTTGTTATGAGAAGCGATTATTTTATGCGATTGGTTCGGATGCATTTGTATTTTGTTTATAATCTCTAGTCCCTCTACGATATGCTTACAAGTTTGTCATCAGCATGGATATACTAATGGACATGACATATACTTCCATGTGCCAACCTGGTTAGAAAATCGTCGAAGTTACTCAAACTGTTGAAACAGATTTTTTTTTGTTACAAATGAATAAATCTACGTTTAATCAGATCAAAATAATGTTGGATCGAATGGTGATATGCGAGTCATCGCATCGCTTTCCGGTTCAGTTTTTATCTACGCATACAAGCATATAAGGTTATTTCTCTAATAAAGGACTATCGTACTGTTAGCTCTGACAGACAAATGGGTTGCCATCAAGCTTGGACTATGACCCAATTCGATTTTGCCCTTTCGCAATATGGTAAAATCTACACCTACACATATGTACATAGATTGATAGAGTTGAATCCATTTTCCAATAAATTTCCATGCATTGGCGAAGTTGGATGGGTGATTGATAGGAAACTATCTCCCTCATGAAAGTGAGTACACTCCCATAGCGATAAAGTTTTTTAATCTACCAGAGTGCTTATATACCTACATTACTTGCAATGTGATGATCGAAAATATCCAAATCCAAAAACCGTGAACTATATAACAACTAAAGCTCAATTTAGAACACATATTTTTCTGTAAAAATCCATGAGTAGCATATTTGGAACTGGCATGCATCGCTGCAAGTTCTGTTATGATTAAATTCCTGCATTTCAAAGTCTTGACAGTCTATAATAGGCTTTGTTGATGCGTATTTCTGTTTCCATTCTGTAATCTGTTGCTACAATTGACCTGAGCTAGTTTAAGACTTGCACTTCTTTGAATTCACGCTTCACTATCTTAATTGAGAGACCAATATGTATGTTGTTCTGGTCGCAGACGTGGCCATCATGTACTCTGTTTTGCTCTCATTTATGTAAAGTTCCAGATTTCATGCTGCCTTCCCGATCTAAATCAAAGATTGATTCCTGGGTTTATTTGGGATGCCGAATTCTCACATGGCTCTATGCAGTTATACTCAGGCTATGCTATCATAGGCGTCTTGAACATGGTGTAGTTAGTTTAGGAACTATAGTTTTTTCTCCATCGCCTTCCTTAGGAAGGAGAAAATCTGATCAGCTGTCGATTTACCTGCGATGAAGCCACACTTGTATGGACCCATGATGACCCTACTGTATATGGCTATCCATTTTTGAATGACTCAATAACGGTATACCACGAAAATTGCTGCAAGTTGTGAAATCTTCTTTCTTATGTTTGGGCCACTGGAAGCCTCTTCTCTTGTTCAAATTTCGATCGCCTGGAGTTTGTTGACCCCATCAGCTATTCCCGTTGCTCACGCATTGGGCTTAGTAGGGTATTCGTTGCTGCTTGTGTTTTTGTTTTTTGCCGATTCCTTCCTTCTACTGTTACGGTTTCACAGATTTGTGCAGAGTCGGTCGCTTATTGTTCGTATCGTCTCTGCCCTTTGCTGAAATTTTTTGATGTTTAGTTCTAACGTAGTGGGCGTGGTTACTATGTGGGGTGAGTTTCTCAGGATTATTCAGAAATGTATTGCGAGAGAATACAAAATGGTGTCTGTAATTAGAGAAAATTCGATTTCTTGTGTAATCACACTAGCGGCCACAATAGTTGGTACAGTTTGTACCAGAAATAAAAAAAAAGTTTAAAATTTGTGTGTCCCACACTTTGACGAATTTGTTCCTCACACACTAAAGAATAAATGCTTCAAGGCTCAGTTCTCTGGCCGAACCAATCGAATTGGCAGACGTGGTGGCGTTCACAAAGGAACTGAATCACTCAATGTGGTAAAACATCTGCTACGCACAATAGAACTCAAGATCACAGTGCACAAGGCTTTACAGCCCCACCTACAATAATAATAATAATAAATACTGTGAATACTGAAGGCGCCAAAGACCGTTAATAAATAATAAATATCCCTTTCAATAGAGTATCACATTCTAGCCTAATTTTTGTGATAGGTGCTATAAAATTGTGTGTTGTTAAAATAATAAGCACACAACAAATGTCTGGCTATGTGGTCCTAAATATCGTTTCAAGGAACACCAACGCAGGCAATTCAAATTCGGACATCCGTTACCATAAACAAGAACATGGGTTAGTAGGTTTGTGTACACGTACGAGTACGTATGCTTATAAAAACATATAAATAATGCAAATAAACAAAATTAATTTTAAGAGTTATACGGATAGGGAAAAATAAAAACAAACCCTTAAATGATTTGGGAAAACTTAGTCAACATACAGTGTGTGATCGTCAAATTTCCGTTTTTTTTGTGTATGCGAATGTATTAGAGTTTTATTGTTGTAACGACAGACTCGAGCATATTCAACTCTTCTTTTGTATGATCTGCAGTCGTTTAAGATACGCGTACATAGACATCTCCACCTTTCATCTCCCTAATTTCATAACGCCTATGCTGTACTAAGCATTATAAGGGTGCAAACCTCTTTAGCGTGTGTACATTATAGAAGAAAAAAACTCTTCTTATTAGTAGTAGTAGTAGTAACACAAACCGCACTATCTCGCTCTTGTTAAATACAATTCGGATCGCGTTCCAAAATAGAGTGTTGCTGCGAAACAACACACGAATTTTGAAATCTAATAATCTCCAAACCAGTAAACATATATGTACAGTAGTAGTATTTGGGTCACTATCTGAAATAACTAATTAAAGCATTGGCTGACCTGGAGGACGACGATCGATTAACCAAATGAATAGGAAAACAATCCCAAAAATCTATCCATCATGAGCGGCAGTCAATTTCAAAATTGACACTGCGAAATTTTGAAAACGTAATTGGATATTAGGATTCGTTTTGGTTTGAAAAACGACGACGACCATCGCATTTTCATTGAACTACAGCTATCTATGGGGTTCGATGAAATGTCCTTGGTGGTCAGTTACCTGTCATGCACTATGTGTGTTGGCAAAAGCATCAAAAGCACATTTTTCGCATAGATACACAATATCTGCATTTTATGCTTCACTCGTTGTTTCAGTTCGAGTGGCTTAGAGGATGCAGAGCGTTTGTGAAGCCCAAAATTTGATACGTTTGTAATTTGGCTTACCGACTGGCAGACGACAGAGGTAACGATAGAGGACGTTTCGTTGGTTTTCGTAGAATTTTTTATTCAGATAACGCAAGTAACTGGAATACTTTGTAAAAGTCCTTCATCCAATTTCAGTTTCAATTTGAAATTTGTTTGTGTATTTTGTGCACTGAGGGAACATTTCATGAAAAGCTGTTTGTGTTTTTCATGTTAAGAATATATGACGACTGTCTATACTTTTCAAACTAATACACTGTGTATTGTCTCTGAACCTCTACTTCCTATTCGAATTAAGGACTTCCTAACTTCAGAGAAATATTCATCTTGTTTTGAATCCATTTATCAGAAGTATTAGAATTGTATTAGTAATAAATAAATAACTTACGTCTATATTAGCTTAAACCAGTTAATAAACCAACGTTGGTTTTCACTACTTTCTATATCTTATACAGTACGACCTCGGTTAAGGCGACTAATAGTTGTTGCGTTAATTGAGGTTGCTGCAAAAACAAGTCACAAATGAAACATAAAACAACGAATTACCAAGTAAATGATAATTTGTTTCTTTAGTTTATTTCACAAATTAATTTTTTTTAAATTACTAGCTGAGATGCAGAACCCCCGCTTTCCACCAGGGATTGTTGTGGGTGGTGTACTATAGCCTATAATCAAGAAGTACGACACAACTTACTTCACAATACTTTGTGTAAAACGAAATGACGAAAAGAACCAAACCGATGAAATATTCGTGAATAACTCGGTTCCAGCGCTACCTACATAAACTAATCGGAGTATCACACCTAGAAATGGTGAAAATATGGCTTTATTACCAAAAACATCTCGACTCGAGCATGTAAATGTAATGTAATGCGTGTAAATTCTCCAATAACCATGAGTTTACTGAATTCCACTATATAAATGCTGAAAAATAAAAGCACTGCAACCAAAAAAACAAAACAACCCCAATCGTAAAGCAAAGCAAAGCTACTCACAGGACACCAGCGCACACAAAACACAGAACACAGACCACTTCCAAATTTTTACAAAAAGTGTTGTCCATCTGAGATACACATACGTATATAATTTGAAGAAAATCGGGTACTCTGGTGTTAGCAATTTCTTTAGTATGTCACTGACCGTCCTGATGTAACCGGTACAATTATGTGTTCATGTGGAGTTGCATATCTCCACCGGTTGTCGTGAACCAAAGATCGGCAGGGATGTAAGATGGGTCCTGGTCTAACTATTGAGTCAATACTGGTACATCTCTTGAGGTAGATGTTGATTGACGCAGACCAATCCGTGTACGAAGAGGACCATGGAATTATGACCTTTGTTGCCGATGTTTAAGTAAATCCAAAGACACTTCATTAACTTTGCGTTTCCGTGTGTTTGCGGCTGACTGGCTGAAGGACCAAATTTTGTGATAAATTTTTAACCCACTTTCTAAAGCCCGATTTCATTCAAACTTTGCACACATATGTATCTCCGATGAGAACACTTTCTAAAAAAAGGTAAAAGGTTTCGCACCATCATAACGCTCGGCTATTTGCTTGACAGAGCGTGGTCAATAAGGAAACAAAATTTCAAGCAATCTGTTGACTTCGCAATGCATTTCTTCTAACTGACCCACCCAGTGATCTCTACGCTGACCCAAAACATGTGTTGTCCGGGTGCCCGTCACCCCACTCTCCAACCACAATGTATATAAATGTATATATAATTTAAAGAAAATCGATTTTTGGCTTTAGGAAGTGAGTTAAAAATTGATCACAAGATTTGGTTTGCTCGCCAACCAGCCAGCCACGGGCACGTGAAGTTAAAATACAGTATTTAAAAATGAAATTGTATGTATGTTACTTATAAAAACTCAAATTTACCAAAAATTTTATGAAATTTTCAATGTGAATTTCTAGCAGTTGGGGGAAGGTTATAGGCTATAGTACAACACTCTTCCCGCGATGGTAAGAGGTAGATCTGGAAAAGTGTTAAATATTAAAATCAATTATGTATATGTGAAAATAAAACTCTTTTTGAATATACTCGTATGTACTCGTATGCTAGCTATATACTGTCGAACCGATCAACCGATCACGTTTAGTATTTTCGTAGGAACTTTATACTATGGTGAGCTGGTTTCCGACATATTTTAGAAGTGGTTAGTCTCCTTGGTCAAGGGAAACCATACGTATTGTTTTGATTAATGTTTCAGAATATTTAAATAGAAGCGTTCTAAAATTAGGTTAGGTATTTTAAGAAAATATGAACAGCAAAATTTTGTAAGGGGTCGGGCACATTTGGGTCAGGGGGCCTCAAACAAATATTTTAAACAAATCTTATATGTTCATTAATCCATGTTCATATTCATACTAATATTATAAATTTGAAAGTACGAGTAACTCTGTCTGTCTGTTAGCTTTTCACGGCTAAACAGCTGTACCAATTTAGCTCATTTTATTAAAAATGTTCCTAATAGTCCGGGGAAGGTTATAGGAACCTGCAAAATTGGAAAATTCGAAAAAAAAAAAATTAAAAAATACCGTTTTCCATGGGATTTATGTATAAACTCTCGACCATAACTCACGATGCGAACACGTTTATATAGTTTTGTTGGAGGTCGATTAGTAGAGGGGTCACTGATTGTTGGTGGGTGGGGGGTGGTCAGAATTCACGTGCCCGTTTGCATGTTTGTATGTCTGTTTGTTCGGGGGTCTTCCATATAAATGCTTTAAATATCACGCCATATAGCGGCATCATAATGACTGTGTGCTTAGTGCTGCGATGATTTCTTTGCTGTGTTTTGTACAAACAGTGGAAATGCCGTTTGGTGTCGAAGGCAATCTATACATTGAACAACAAGTGTCACACATTGTCATTTGGTTATTTGAAAATCTACATGAAAATTTTTATTTTAAACTAGCTGACCCGACAGACGTTGTCCTGTCCCACTATCAATAAATTTGTTTGTGATCGTTTTGTGAACTTGTGAAAAGCTATTTGAAATGTTAAACCAAAGTAAAAATGAGAAAAAAAACCTCAAACTTGTTGTAATTCGTGCATTCAAATGTATTAATTTGTTTGTATTTATCCGCTCCATGGCAACACATATTCTCGTGTTATTATTTTAAAATAATTTTCAATGTTGAAATTAATAATATATTTTATTCAATCTAAAAAGTTCTATGTTGCAATACACATGTAACCAGAGAGAAAAAGAAATATCTAATTAAATAACGAATTATTGTTTGTCAACTTTTATTCTTATTGTTTTAAATTCAAGCGGATACCAACAGGTTATGGGCCCTTTTAACGCCTGAAAACAACACAACATTTTTGTAAGTGAAACTACTTTATCGGGCGGTGAGGATTAGTACGATATCAAAAATAATTTTGTTTTGCGATTTTGAGTCACAGTATTGGTCACATTATTCTTTTGGACGTCTTTTGAGGGTCCTTTGAGGGTCGTTTGGGGTTATTTTGAGGAGTCTTTTGGATGGTCTTGGGAGGGTCTTTTTGGGGGTCTTTTAGGTTATTTTGGGGAGTCTTTTAAGAGATTTGGAGGTCCTTGGAGTGTCATTTGATGGTCATTTGGGGTTTTTTTGATGACTTTTGAGGGTCTTTCGAGTAGTATTTTGAGGGACTTTTGGGGGTCTTTTGGCGGTTTCAAAAGACCCTTTTGAGGTCCTATGATGGTCTTTTTGGGATTTTTGAGAGTCTTTTGGAGGTCCTTTTAGTAAATGTAATCAAAGAAGTCGAAAATACCGACAAACAGAGCGGTCAAGTCAAGTCAAGTTAAATAAAAGTTTTTTAAAGGATAAATAAAAAAACCATAAAAATTAAAAAATTTTCAATGTATTGTTGTTATGAAAAGATGTGACAGCAGAAAAGTCAAAATTCCATATTTTCATACAAAAAAGCCATCCAAATTTCCACAAATTTACAACTTTTCCAGTAAATTTTCCAAAAAAATTCTTGCATACAAACCTTGTCCTTACAATGACGAACACAATAAAAACAAAATCAGCCAAATCGGTCGAGCCGTTCTCAAGTGATGATCGGTCAAACATGTGGCAATTCATTTTTATATATATAGATTCATTATTTTTGGTATAGTATTAATATTTTTAAATGTATATGAAGTTATTTATGTCAAATTCTTTTCACTTTTTAAATTCTCTATATTAACTTCACTTGCCCGTGGGTCGGTCGTCGGTCGTGGAATCTTGCGATAAATTTTTAACCCACTTCCCATGGCCCGATTTTATTGAAATTTTGCAAACATGTGTATTTCCGGAGACAACACATTCTATTAAATTTTGAGGCCCCTCGGGCTGCGGGGTCGGGGGGCTCCCATACAAAAATTTTAAAAAATTTACCCGATTTTCTTCAACACATGTGTACACCCAATAAACAATACTTTTTCGAAAATTTGGTAGTGATCGGGTCCCGGGTTCGCCCGCAAGGCCCTTATACATTTTTTTTGAAATATCATGAAGTGGCATCAGATACCGTCGCAATTTAATGACTGTGTGCGGTGTGTGCTGCGCAGTCGGCTGCGCTGCTTGGTTTTGGTGGTGGAGAGAGAGAGAAATCTTAGCTCACGCACAAATGAACCCAGCAAATGAAACGAGACATAAATGTTTTATGCTTAATTCAACTTACTTACTTATTTACTGAATTGTATTTTTATTGATGTCGTTTTTTGTTGTCGATATCAACTTACAGATAGAAGAACAAGTTTTCACAATATTCTGTCATTTGGCGTTTTCATAAATTAGTTCAGAGCAGTCTAAGAGTTCTCAAGAAAAATGCTCGTGTTTCTTATTTGCTCAGAGTATGAGCGTGCTCTAAGTGCTCAGAATAAATGATCTGAGCATTTCAAATTTGACATCTGATGTCAAATGTTTCTTTCGATGATTTTCTCCTACAATAAAAAAAAATGAACCAGGATCGAGGGGCTCCCATATCAATTTCTGCGATTAGAAAATTTAGATGAAAAATTTTAATTTTTATGGGTTGTTTTTTTTAAATCAATATTAACTTTGAGGTAACACGGGTATACCAGCTAGTTGTCTGTAAATTATAATTTTGCATACGAAACATGGAGCTGTCATATTTTGGGAACGAGTTTGACACCTCAGTATTCAAGTGTGCTGGTAGCGGCATCAGATCACGCCATACTCTACTGACTGTGTGCGTGTGTGTAGTGATGCTTCCTCCATACGATTTGGTGGTGGTGTTAACCATAAAACCAGAATTTTTTGATTATCTGATTAAATAAACGCTTATACGATTCATCGCTATTTGGAGATCTCGTCTATATACATATTTTAAAGATTATGTGTTTGTTGTCAGCTGCAATCTTAATATAGATGCGGCACATTTTGCATAACAACCCATTTTAAATGCCCTATATGTCTGTACTATTATGATCCATGAAGAGCACATAAACGCTGAAGTTGCGCTGCTAATCGCGTAATGCACTGCTATTACGCTGACCTGATCTAATTGACTGCGCTTGATTTCGCTACAAACTTCAGCTGAACTACCGGATATAGTTCGAGATAATTGAAATCGTAGCGAGGCCATCTGTAACTGTTAAATAGTGGTCTACATTCCGGTATATGTCCTTGTGTGGGTGCACTGCTGGTGGATGTACCAGACGAACATGTTCCGGATCATAAAACAAGTCAGACCGTAATCTACAATTGCACAGAACGTACGACTATGTACGTAGCCAGAATAATTCACTAATCTGCTTGAAGCACCAATTTTATTGTGTGACCCAAAAAGTGTTGACTATGTAATTTTAAGAGGAATGACTGGGTGTGCAGGACACAACGGTGTATGGTTAGTTTTCTGATGATGTCTGCCTAACTTAGGGAAGAATTATACCGTATCTAGCGAACGGTTAGTATAGTCTTGCTGAAATGTTGTTTTTGTGCGCGACAAAGATTAGTGCTCAAATTACGTGAAAGGTGACTATAAATCCCTTTGCGTGTTATGTGCAAAAATAATCCCGCTGAATTTGTGGGAGCGAATATCATCGTATAAATACTCGGACTAATTTTTCACTTCTCTGTTTGGTTTATTTTATGGTAATGGTTAGGTAATGGTTAGAACTTTCAATATGGGTCATGTTAAAGAGTTCTTTTTCCAGAATGGCAATGTAGATACACTACTATGCCCAGGACTTGAACTAAAAATTTGGGATTTTTATCTCCGAAAGTATCGCAAAAGTATAAATGTGAATGTTTAAAGTTTGAACACATTTTTGTGGAGTAATTCTTGGCTATGCTTGTCCTAGATTTTTTATTTTTATGACGGTGGTAGTTTCTAAGGATTTGCATTCGCAGACTGAGGGATAGACGACTTAATAATTCTCGAAGTTGGTCAAGATAATGTAGGTTAATGTTACAAGGTTGTTGTTTGTGTAGGATGGTCGGTTGTTTTTGTGTTACAAACGTTGAGGAAGATGTATAATTGTGAAATCGGAAATAACAGCAAAGTTATATAGTGCAAAGGATATTTTCAATGAAAAAAGCTAAAAACAATGATTTAAGCAAAGCATCGACAAACTGTCAACAGCTTGTCGACTACACAAAGCATCCCTTAACCACAACAATCCACTTGGTTCGGTAAAGAAACCAAACGGTGAACTTACATCCTCTAGACACGAAACTCTTGAATGTCTGGTTAAAAGTAATTTTCCTAAGTGCCTAATACTAGACAATCAAAACGCTTACGAGGATATAAACATGCACCCATACCTTATTTCAACCGAGGCCTACAGATGCTCATCCAGCATCTTCCCACCAGAAAGCATTCGCTGGGCGATAAACTCATTCGGCCCATACAAGTCTCCAGGTGGAGATGGTCTGTATCCAATCCTCCTGCAGCAAGGTATAAAACTAATAGAACCAGTACTCGTAAAACTCTACAGAGCTAGCTACAGCCTAGAATTCGTTCCAAGGTGCTGGAGAGATGTGCGGGTTTTGTTCTTACCAAAAGGAGGAAAGAAATCCCCCGAGGATACTAGGTCGTATAGATCTATCAGCCTCACATCTTTCATTCTAAAGTCTATGGAGAAAATAGTAGGCCATTACTTAAGGTCTAACGCGCTCCAACGAATTCCCTTCTGGAATTCTGGAAAATCGACAGAAACAGCACTACATGAGCTGACAACCAAAATCGAAGATACACTTCGAAGCAAAGAAATGTTATTTGCGCCTTCATTGACATACAAGCCGCTTTTGACAACATGAACTTCGAAGTAATTCAAACAAAAGCTAGCTCAAAGGGCATTGACTCCTCTACCCTAGGATGGGTCATGAACATACTAAGAAGCAGGAAGAATCAAGACTCACTCGGCAAGGAAAGCATCACTATAGCGGCAATCAGAGGCTGTCCACATGGTGGTGTCCTATCGCCCCTTCTGTGGCTATTAGTAATGGATCAGCTGCTTGCCAGGCTAGAAAACAACGGCCTAACAAATATTAACTATGCAGATAACCTAGTCCTAGTAGTTCGTGGCAAATTCGAGAGCACGATAACAGATCGTATGCAATTTGCTCTCAAACATGTCAAAGAGGTTGGCCTAAGCGTCAATCCTGACAAAATAGTTTGCACCCTAATCACCAAAAGGCAAAGAGTAACACTACCAGTAATACAATTCCAAGGCAAAACCCTTCAATTAATGCCAGAAGCCAAATATTTATGGGTCGTGTTTGACACAAAACTAACATGGAACTCCCACATATCATATATTACAAACAAAGCTAATTAAGTTTACTTTACCTGTCAACGCATGTTTAGCAAAACGTGGGGAATAAACCCGCAAATTACCCTTTGGCTATACCAAAGCATAATTATGTAGACCCAGGATCACATACGCGGCCCTGGTTTGGTGGCCAAAAGCAGAGCAATAAGCGACACGCTTAAAACTGAACAAAATACAAAGACTAATCGGTCTAAGTGAATTGGGCGCAGTTAAGAGTTGTCCAACGGTAGCTCTGAAAAAACGTTTACGACTTCCTCTCCTGCACATACACATCAAAAGCGAGGCTGTATCAAGAGGCACAAAACTAAAAATTCTTGAGCAAATTAAAGCATCATAACCAAAATAGACTTGGAATATGTAACTGTCCAACCATCAGACCTAATGATAAAAACAACTAATTTCAAAAGGAATTTTTCGATTAAAATACCCGATCGGAATCAAGTTGAAAATATCATAAGTAACCTTCCAAACCATGCATCCATCTGGTATACTGACGGTTCAAAAACAAACACAGGAACCGGAGCAGGAGTATTCGGACCCAGAATTACACTATGAATACTCCTAGGTAGATCTCCAATAGTATTACATGAAGTCGTGGTTGGAGTTGGGGATTGAGCCCCGGGCTTACCTGGCTTTCGCATTTAAGCCACTCCTTTTATTTTGCTACTTAGCGGTCCTCCCTTTGGAGTAAACCGTTTCTTATTCTACCGTTTTAAGTCCTGCAACATAGCTGATAGTTATTATGCTGCAGTCGGACCCCACGGCCACCAATAGTATTACAGGCAGAAACTATAGCAATAGAAGCCTGCGTCCTGGAATGTACTAAAAGAAGGTACAGAAGAACCGAGAAGCCATACACTAAGAACACTAGTCTGGTATTTGACAGGACGTGGCGCATTCCATAAAAATCTTTTGAAAATGGGCAAATCCCAATCAGACCGCTGCCGATTCTGCAACGAGGCAAAGGAAACATCAGAGCACATACTCTTCGTATGCGTAGCCTCACACAGTTCCCTGGCCGAATGCCATACCCATCGCATTGTCAGATGTGGTCACGAAAGAACTGAGCAATCACATAACGTGGTAAAACATCAGAGACGCACAATAGACCTCAAGGTCGCAGTGCTCAAGGCTCTTTAGCCCCACCTATTATAATAATAATAATAATAATTATAATAATAATTTGTGTTACGGGAAAATATGCAAAGTGACTCATGTCGCCGCTCTCAGAGCAATGCCGAAACTATTGATCATATCATAGGTGGATGTACGAGCTTAGCATCGCATGATTATACAGCAAGACACAACCAGGTAGCGAAAATCATTCACCAAGGCCTGGCCATGCAAAACAATCTGATTAAGCAAAGACTTCCATACTATAAGTACGAACCGCCAGCTGTACTTGAAAACAGTAGATGTAAGCTGTATTGGGATTGGCCGATGATTACAGACCGAACAATACGAGCTAACAAACCGGACATCGTCCTATTTGATAAAGTTGGGAAGAAAATAACGTTGCTTGATATAGCTGTTCCATTAAATAACAATCTTCAGTCGACATACAGTACAAAAATTGAAAAATATACTGATCTTGCAAACGAATTGAAGACAATGTATCATGTGGAAAGGGTGGATATCTCTCCAATAATTCTATCTGCCACCGGCTTGATACCAAAACACCTTATTGTGCAGTTACAACAACATAATCTTAATGACGCACTAGAGATTATGCAGTAATCTGTGATCCTGAGCACATGTAACATAGTGCGACGATTCCTACAAACCGATATAAACGGGCTAGAAAATGGTCTACGCCCCAACAGAGCCTAATCCCTTGGCATAGCCCGGGATAGGTAATTTCCAACTTCATAGAAGTTGAGAAATACAGTTGAAACTCAATAATAATAATAATAATAATAATAATAATAATAATAATAATGATTTACAATTCATTATTCATAATGCCTGCCTCAGACGTGTGCAATAAACACCGGCATACACTTCACACAAAGTTAATCATATCTGTTAGAATATGAGAACAATAATCCGTTTATGACATTAGGTCAGGTTTCTCACCCACTGATTTTGCTTTTAAATTAGACTTTCTCTTGGATTCCAAGACATGTGTGACCTATTTGTCCTTTCGTTGCATATAACAAGCTGCATTGTAAGGACTTTCCGCACAGCCGGCGCCAAGAATCGTGTCAAGGCATTTGGCACTCAACTCAGTATCGAACCAGTGCGTCCTTAGTCTAAGATCGAATTTTTTTTACAATATTTTATGCATTTTATTATGTTTACTGCATTGTCAATTGGTTCGTTCCTTTTATATTTTTTCTCTTGGCTTGGCAAGTATTTGCTGGCTCGTGCATGACTTAATCGTAAATTTAAGCACATAGCATGAAAAGCGGCCAATACATATCCGATTTAAGCGATAAAATCATTAAAAAACTTTCACTTAAACACTCAATCTGATACTTCCTGTAATATTTACCAACCATCGAGATTTTCATGCGTTGAGTGGAAATTAAAAAAAAAAAAACAAAAAAACCTTATCTCGGTTTTATTTTGCCAACGAGAGGAAGCCGAACGATGGTGTTGATGATGAAACTAAAGCGGATATCAGGGGTCAGTCAGCACATTTGTTCCTTTTATTTCCAACAACTAAACTCTACAGTCAACATACATATAAATGTATACATATACCGCGTATATAAAAGTTATGACCAGTTTATGTGTTTGAATTCAGAAAATATTTGTTTTTCTGCAAACGTTAGCGTGGTTACGAGTAACGAGTATCTGTTGGTTTAAAAGCAACCTTATCCGCTTATGAGATCATCAAGAGGTATTTGTGTGTTGTGATGAAGCGGATATCGGTCGGTGGATAAACAAAATATCAATGTTTAACATTGTTTTGACTTTTGATTTGTTTTTTTTTTTAAATGCAATTTAATGTAAAGGGTGTTATGGACTTCATCATCATATTTGGCTCTACTACAAAGTAGGGAGTAGTGAGGAGTGAGTCTATTCCTCGGGAATAACAGAACCTCTATTTTAAAGTTAATATATAAATAAAGGAATAGCCAAAGAACCGTTGTGATACGCCAAATGTAAAGCATTTAATCACACTGGTGATTACTTATTATTCGCAACACATATATTCACATTGAGCACTTATACTCTATCTACTTGCAAGTACTGTTCTAAAATTCAAATCATAACTAACTCACTGCAATAAGGTATGGTGTATTTATTCCTAATCAAGAGCTTCGAGAAGATTCAATTATTTTCTATTCTATTCTATTCGAAACATCAAAAAAAAAATCGTCAGTGTAAGCCATTTTCTGATTGGTCTAGCGAATTGTTTCGTGTAATAATAGGTTAATGACGAGGCATGCAGTGGATTCTCTTATCTGAACCATTTCTAGATGTCGACTGTATTGGTTCGGAAATTCTTACTAGGCTTCATCATCATCATTGGCATCCCTAAGCTCTAGACGTCCTGGTCTACGCCATCATTCCAGGGTAGGCTTGGCCGGCATCGCTGTAGTGTTCCAAAAATTCTACCGCAAAGGACTTGCCGAGCAGGATTCTCTTCGCTCGTGCGAGCTAGGTGTCCTGCCCACCGGAGCCTACCGAGCTTAATTCTAATCACGATGTCAATATCGCGGCAGCGCTCGTAGATCTCATCATTATAGAGTCTCCGGAATCGTTTAGCGCATGAGGCGTATGCGTATCCTGTCTTAAAGGATAGAGAAAAAAATCTTATACGTGGTACTCAACAACGTTATACCACGATAATTGCAGCAGGTTGTGATATCTCCTTTCTTATGTATGGAGCACCGGATGCCTCTTCGCCAGTCTTCTGGCAACGCTTCTTCCTCCCATACTTGCACTATTAGTTCGTGAATTGCTTGGTGTATTGCTGGGCCTCCTGTTTTAATCAGCTCCGCTGGGATACCATCTGATCCCAAAGACTTATTACTTATAAGCCGATTTATCGTCTATGCTTGGTGGCGGCAGCATAGTGTGGTCTTCGGTCATTGGTGGAGCCTCCAACTCCTCAGTTATTTGGCCATTAAGCATACAGCGTTCTATGAGATTGTTGCATTGCTCGATACGCAACATTCTTACGTTCAGACGCTAGCTTACATTCATCGTCATCGAAACCTCCGTTCCGATCTCTATGACTACTGCCTAAAATGGAGTCAGCTGTACTAATGAGAATATTCTTAAGGCGTGTCCATTTTTCTGCTTTGCCCGGCATCTCAGCCCCAGCATTTAGCGCGAGTCCTATCGCTTGACCGAAGTTTTTTCTGGTCTCTTCGTTGCGAAGGGCAGCCGTTTTGACTCGAATCTGATTCGCGGACAGTCTTTCGTTATGATGCAATCCGCGCTCAGAGCACCTTACCAAAAGGATGGTGGACCGAGTCGACGTTTGCACCTCGGTACGTTCGTACCGTAATCAGGTTCGGGTTGTGGCTCCATCATGAGATACCCAGATGGCTTTGTGGATATTTTTACAGGCAAACCTTGTACTCGCAACGACCAAATTATTGCTTGCTGCCATCTCTATGACTCGTTGTCCATTGTCATTAGTGTTCTCGTGTAAGCTATGGGTGCCAATGTACTGCCTGAATACTGGCTCCCTACCTATTTTATCATTCATATCCCCCAGAATGATTTTTACATCATACTGGAGGGCAGGCATGGAGTTCCCGTTCGACTGATTCAAAGAATTATTCTTTTTCATCATTTGGGGAATCCTCTGTAGGTGCGTGAACGTTTATGAGGCTTATTTTTTAAAATTTGACCCGCACGCGAATGGTGCGTAGCCGTTCATTTATTTCTTTACAGCCGATAACGGTGGGTTTCATTCTTTTGCTGACTAGAAAGCCCACCCCGAGCACACGTTGTCTTGCATGACAGCTGTAATGTATGTCATGTTCTAATTTTTTTAAGACATTCCATTCCCCGTCCACCGCATCTCCTGGATTGCTGTTGTATCAGCCTTATATTTAGACAGGGTATCCAGTCATAGATAGTTACGCCCATCTGCAATTCTAGAGCATTCTGTGTTATTCCCCCTATTCTGTTGATAGCTGACCGCCTAATAAAGGGCGTTGGCCACCTTATTTCCGTGACGCAAGTCATTAAGGGAGTATAAAAAACTTCTGGCACCTACTCCTGATCTCTGAAACGCCCAACTGACAGAAATAATATATTATTAAGTTGGTATGTTATGGCAAATTTTAAAAAAAAAATTATTTTTTGTTACATACGCTCTTTACCAACTTAGCCAATTCTGTTCAACTTGTATTCTACTACCGAAAACTTTCTGAGTCATTAATAATTTCATCTAATTAAGTGAATCGAATTGAATTCAATTATTCTAAGCATCATAGAAAGGAAACTATGGTTAAATATTTCCATTTCGCATTTAGTGCTTGAAGCAACTGCATACTGTAAGCACTGAAACAGTAAAACAACGGACAATGCTATAAACCACATAAATAATCCCTCTATTCAGCAGCTAGAGTACAATGTTCAACGGCCCAAACCACCTGAACTGGCATTCTTTAGACATTTCCCCGAGGTAATAGTGATAGTGCATTTTATCGGTATGGAAGGGAGTGTGAGTGTTTGGAAGTGTATTCTTATCTGCAAGTGGAGACCCCGATGGCTAAATTAATATGAACATAGTAGAAGAATTATTTATACTTTGTTGTTGGTATTTTTGTGCAAATTGTCGCTTCATACTGCGCTTTCCATTTTCGAGAGAATGTGTCCTCCTTTTCCTTTGTATATACGAGTTGTTCTAGGGTTTTTCTTATCTATTTCCCGGATGAAAACGATGCCGATGCCGCAGACTAGTTGGGGTTGATGCAGCATGCTGTTGCTTGCTATGTATGGTATGTTGGCATCTTGAAAATATGGGGTAAGAGGACTGCTGCAATGGAAATGTACTCACACGAGAGCATCAACAACACAAACACTGAAGCTGAACAAGCAAACCAGAAAATACAAACACAGCCGTGAAACTGTGAAAGAAAACAGCAATAGCTGGAATTTAATAATCCGCTTGGTAATCCTTAGTCTTTGTACTTTTAAGCTCGAAACCCTGGCAGACAGCAGCAGGACGATCTACTGGTTGAGTTGCACTGCAACGTGACGGTGCAGTGCAGTGGTATAAATATAGACTCCAGCAACTTTGCTGCCTAAAACTTCGTATTGAAACTGTTGGGAATATTGCACTGCACTATTTTACAGGTTCAGGGACGTTTCCTGACACATTTGGAAGGGCATGTTAAATTCTAGAATGGGGACTGGGATTAAATTGTCTAATTTATTTGTTTTAAGAATCAAATTTGTTTTTGTTTACGCGTTTTGTAAAAAGTAAACCTTAAAAGTGCAAAGTCAATTGTAGCAGCCAATAATAGAATAGAACCAGAAATAAGATCTCGGCTGCTTAAATCCAAGAGAGCAAATATTGATTTATTTTTTCCAAAGCTAGGATGGCATGTAAGACAATGTTGACTTAGGTTAGGTAAGGTTGAAGTGGTCGTCAATCAAAACCGACGCACTTAGACTATGAAGGTCCGTTGTGATACCACAAGGATCTAGGATCAATGTTGACTTACAAACGGATCTAATGAATTTGAGACTAACAGTAAAGCCAGCAACTCTAAGCCTCGTTCGTAAAAAAATTTATTCGTGGTATGGAGAGTTACGTCACTCTTCTCGATAGGATGCAAGAACCCCTCCGCTTTTTCGTCTTTCCTAGCAGCCAGTATGCACGGAACACAATGGGATATTACAGCGTCAATACAATTACCGATTTTGGAGATAAAGTAATCTTGCTTGCAGATTTCCTCCATCTTCTTTGCGCCAATGTGGCCTCTGCAAATGAGCACCTTCTGCAAACTTGTAAAGCAGGTAATTTCTCATTTCGTAGTCTATATAAGTTTTGTAGGTCTCGTATGTGCAAAAAGATAAACTCCGGTAGGCTCCAATAGGCAAGACAGTTAACCTTACATGAGCGAAAAGGAATCTGCTAAGAAAATAGTAGCAGTAGGGTTTATGGGACACGACAAGGAAGCAAAAAAGCCTTCGCTGAAAGCTACGAATGATGAAAGGCCCGGTTTTTTCATATGATATCTGCTCCGAATCGACTCCGGTGGAGACGTATTCTGCGGGCCTTCGGCTAAAGATTTGTGATTTAAGTTTTCACAGTTCAACATTTATTATTATTATTATAATAGGTGGGGCTAAAGAGCCTTTTGTGCACTGCGACCTTGAGGTATATTGTTCATCCCTGATGATTTACCACAATATGTGATTGCTCAGTTCCTTCGTGAACGCCACTACTTCTGACAATGCGATGGGTCTGGCATTCGGCCAGGGAACTGTGTGAGCCTTGCAATATTTTATTCTTTTCTGGGTGAGGGCTATGCATACGAAGAGTATATGCTCTGACGTATGCTTTGCCTCGTTGGCAGCGGTCCGATTGGGATTTACCCATTTTCAAAAGATGGCCATGTAAAGGGCCATGCCCTGTCAAATGCCGGTCCAGTTTGAGGGCCCTGTCCATATAACTAATGTTGTATTTTAGAAGCTTCTTGGCTTGTCTCATCCCAGACGATGAATTCCATTCAATAGTTGTGTTTTCCCACTCTTTAATTTTTCTGTTCACAGTGAAAGTTCCTTCTGTACCTTTTCTTGCACAGAGGTCTGCTGTCTCGTTTCCTGATATGCCTGACTGTCCAGGAGACCACATTGGTGTGAAGTTGTGGTTTTTGGCCAGTTCTTTTAAGTGGCAGAAGTAGCTTCACTTTGTTTTACAATAAAAGACTGGACCTTTTAGTGCTAGCAGTGCTGGCTCACTGTCTGAGATCACGTAGATCTCGGTTCTTCTGCATCTTCTTTTAGTACATTCCAGGACGCAGGCTTCTACTGCTATAGTTTCTGCCTGGAATACTGTTTGAAATCTACCTAGGGATATTCGTAGTGTGATTCTGGGTCCGAATACTCCTGCGCTGGTTCCTGTGTTTGTTTTTGATCCATCTGTATACCAGATGGATGCATGGTTTGGAAGAGTACTTATGATATTTCCAACTTGACTCCGTTCGGGTATTTTAATCGAAAAATTCCGTTTGAAATTAGTTGTTTTTATCATTAGGTCTGATGGTTGGACAGTTACATTTTCCAAATCTATTTTGGTTATGATGCTAGAGTGTCTTGGTTTGTTTGCTTTAATTTGCTCAAAAATTTTTAGTTCACAGTTCAACAACAAAATGGAGTAATTACCACTGAAGCCTAACGATATTTAGGCATTTGAAACCGAATTGGCAATTTTTTTTTAATCTGCAGTTGGTAATACCAGATGGAGAGGTGAACAGAGTGCTGGATGTAAGTGCAAATGTCTTAGCATCATATGTCAGGTTTTCGGTTTCCCTAATTTCATCTCGAATTACAATAAACTTTCCGCACTGAACAAAAAAATTAAGTAAGAGTGCGGTAGCTTACCGCATACAAAAGACAAGAAATTAATCCATTCCAGCTCCTTTTAATGATTTATGTTATTCTAATTCAATTAGAACTCACCAGACCGAATTAACGAAAAAATTTCCATTTAATTTTTATTTTGGTTTTCTTCATGAAATTGATCATAATCGCGAGTCAATTAGGAAAGCATTGTTCTTTAAAAGATTAAAGTTTTTTCAAAAATGTAGAGAGTCGGTATATGTCCTTACTGCAATAAGGGACCAATTAAATACTTCCCTGTTGTAGCTATCTGTTTTTTGTACATTTCTGAATTTTTTTTTCTCTGGAATCAGAACTCAGTTTGTCTCTCAGTTTGTGTGCTCGCATTTCCAACTCAATTAAACTTAATGGTTGTATCTTTCGCTTTTGTCCTTTTGTCCTGGTCTAGTTTCGATTTCGTACAGTTGCTTGTTGCAAATTGGAGTAGAGCATATGTTTAAGAGTGTGTATAGACAATATGTACTTGTTGTCCATTCACTTTCAGTAGAAGTTATAGCTGCATTTACCAAAGACCCGTTTCATATTTCTCCTTTCTGTTACTGTGGTCAGCAAAATTTTAATTAAAATAAATTGATTGTGCTATTGTGAAATTATGTTACGGACAATGCACACAACAAGTCTTGTAACAAATTGCAAAAAGGAATGAAAGTATTGTCCATAAAGAAATTATGGAATTATGAAACAGAACGAGTCCTGTGATATGTGTACCTTTATTAAAAAGTTAAAACTTGCACACAAAATTAGCTAGAAATAGTCAAAAAAGTTTCAGTTGTTTCTATTTTACAAATCGTAACTGCCAAGAAGCCACTTTTAATGACCATACATCTTATCATCATCATCATCTTATAACTAAATCCCTAGGTAGTTATTCTATAAACAAAAATACTAAAAATCCATGAGGAGAACATATATGGCGGTCTGCCATCAGCAGAATAGGGGGAATAACACAGAATGCTCTAGAGCTGCAGGTGGCCGTAACTATCTTACTGGCGGAAGTGCGATCAAACCTCCACGTGGTGGCTGCTGGTAATTTTCCTTTAATGCAGGAAAAGCTGAATAATCGGGCTAGTCCCTTTGAAGTAAGTTTGACGCGAGTCCAATAACCTCGCCCGGATACACTGATGAACGACGACGAACACAGCAATGAAAACGGCTAAATGATTTAAGAATTTTCTCATGGAACGTACGCTCATTGTATAGAGATCGAGCTGCACAGAAGCTGGCCGATACCCTGTCTAAATATAAGGCTGACATAACTGCAATCCGTGAAATGCGGTGTTTTACAAAAATCAGAAAATGACATATATTTCAGCAGTGATGCAAGACAACATGTGCTCGGGGTAGGGTTTCTTGTCAGCAAATGAATTAAGCCCACAGTTATCGGCTGTAAAGCAATAAATGAACGGCTATGCACCCTTCGCGTTCGGGGCAGATTAGAGAACATAAGCCTCATAAACGTTCACGCACCTACAGATGATTCCCCAGATGATGAAAAAGAAGAATTCTTTGAATCATTCGAACGGGTCAGTCAAGCGATAAGCGACTCGCCCTAAATGCAGGGGGGTAAGTCCTGGCGCTGAGATGTCGGGCGTAGAAGAGAAATGGACACGTCTTATGAATACATACTTCATAAGTAGTGCTGACGCCATCTAAGGCAGTAGTCGTAGAGATCACAACGTCTGGTTCGATGACAAATGTAAGCTAGCGACTGAACGTAAGAATATTGCGTACCGAGCTATTCAACAATCTCATAGAACGCGGGCACGCGAAGATGAATATAAAGAGCTCAGGAGATATGAAAAAACAGTTCACCGACGAAAGAAATCGAGTTCGTAAAGGATTTTGCAAATAAAACAATTTATTGATTATAAATTGCAACTTTAATAAACAAGCAGTAAAAAACACAACCCATAAAAAATATAAAATTGTTCATGTAAATTCTCTAATAGGAGATGGGTATGTGTTAAAATTTGAAGAAAATCGGGCTAATTTTTAAAAAATTTACACGGACACCACACGGGTCTCATGGCCCTATCACTCCAACAAATTTACAAAAAGTAATGTCCATCAGTAATACACATGTGTTAAAAATTTGAAGAAAATCGAGCTAATTTTTAAAAAATTTATATGAGGACCCCTTGGGCCCCAGGGCCCGCTCACTCCAAAAACTTTACTAAAAATGTTGTCCATGATACGGAGGTGTATAAAATTTGAAGAAAATCGGGTTAATTTTTTTGAAAAATTATTATGGGGCCCACGACCCCGACCACCAAAAATTTTGCAAAAAGTGTTGTCCATCGGAGATACACACGTATATAAAATTAAAAAAAAAAATTTTAAATTTTGTGGCCCCATGACCTCGGGGGCCAAATCTCCAAAATTTTTACAAAAAGAGTTGCCTAACGGAGATACACGCGTATATAAAATTTGAAGAAAATCGGGTTATTTTTTTTTTAAAAAATTTATGGCGCCCCACGAAGCCGGGGCCCGGGGCCCGGGGTCTCCAAAATTTTTACAAAAAGTGTTGTCTATCAGAGATACACATGTGTATAAAATTTGAAGAAATTCGGGTTATTTTTTTAAAAAAAATTTATTAGGTCCCACGAACCCGGGGACCGGGGTCTCCAACCATCTCTACCATCTTGAGATAACGGATCCATTGCATTGCGTATTTTGCTACGGAACTGTCGCCTTTACGGAGTGTATGACCAATCCACTGCTACTTCCGTCGTTGGATGATTGTGCCTATTGGGTCCTGACCCTTTCTCTAGTAAAGATGTTCGTTAGAGATACGGTTCTACAATTCGAGCTGTAAGTAGCTTAAGTTCTTTAGTCAGCCTCCTGGTATCCTCGGTAAGCCACGTGATGTGCCTTGCCTGGCTACTACCAACAGATGTGAAAACATTTTTCACAACATTCCAATGTTCTTGGATGGTTGTAGGCAGTGTGCTGCTGATTGCTTCCACTTCTTGCGAAAAATGATCCCTTAATTGTTGGCGTACTGAAGGGATCTTTGGCCAGTCGATATTATACCTAGGCATTCGGATGATATTGCGGAGTCTTTGAAGTGATGTAGTACAGAATTGGACAGTAGCTACCATAAGGAGTTGATCTTGTGCTATACCCATGTCTGCTACTCGTCTGTTTCGGACGTCTAAAAGACAGCTCCTAAAATGTCGGTTGATCGCCACATGGTCGATTTGGTGTTATGATGATTGCCTGTCAGTGGGCACCCAGCTGACTTTGTGGCAGGTCTTATGCTCAAACATGGTGCCTCCTATGACAAGGTGGTTGGTGTTGCAGAAATCAACAAATCTTTAACCAATGTCAGTTCGTTCGCCGATGCCTTGCTTCCCAATCACATGTCTAAGTCCTTCATTATCGTTGCCTACTTTGGCGTTCAAGTCCCCAATCAGGATGGCCATATATCCGTTCGGCGTTGCATTGAATACAACGCTAAGCTGATTGTCGAAGTTGTCCTTTTCATCCTCAGCCGAGGGGCGTAACACTGTATTATCGTGACGCGCCGTACTCTAGTCCGAAATCTGGCCGATAAGATTCTATCGGCATGTGGGTGCCAGGAAATTAGGCCTCTGTATGCTGTTAGCGTTACCAGCAAACCCACTCCAGATTCACAGTGACAGCCTATGATGTAGATGTCTATGAGCTTGTGTTTTGAATGTCTGTGGATCATAGTGATGTGGGAAGACAGAGCTTGGCAGTACATTCCACATACGTGTTGTACGGCTGCAGAACGAATCCCTGGATTTAACTGTACGTCAGAAGATGGGCTTGAGGGAAAATTGATGAGCATTTAGGGCGCCACGAGTGTTGCCGTTGAATTCAAGGAGAGGTGGCATGCAGCTGGCTATTTCTCTGGAGCACCGCTTCTAAAACCGCACAAATCGGTTTGACTACATTTTTGACCGGGCATAATGATTTAAACTTGCAGGCGGTTACATTTCAAATAATCTAATAAATCTTACAGCCTAAAATAATGCTATTCCAAAGAGCTTAAGTCTAATTCAGTTCATATTTTAAGTATACAGTATGTACATTGAGATTTATCTTAGGATTCGAATTCGATCACATGCGCTACTAACTATTTTTCGTTACAATATTAATGTCTTGAAAGGATATTTCTGTATATCGTCAACAGATATATTTGTTTTGTTTCTATTGAATCGAAGGTTATCTTCCATGTTAGTACAAAGTCAGGCCTTGCGATTAATCGAGTTTGCTGATATAGCAACTGTCATATTTTTGAATTACAAGCCACAGGCGTTTTATGAGAGCGAAGTTTTGCTCTCATAGTTTATAACAAAAATAGACACTACTCGTACAAAATTAATTCAAATTAATTCTATCAATAAAGAACCTCTTAGTTCATTAAAAGGAACGAAAGAACGAGTATAGTATCCGAGGCAATATTATTTTATTACAGACCATTTTTTTTTTGTACTAAAGCGTTTTATTCAAGGGACGTATTTCGAAACATTACAAAAAAATACGAAAATCCTCTCACCCACCACATACAATTACAAACACACACATACATGTACTATCCACCCTATTCGCTTAATGTTTAACTGGTTTTTTCGACACGTCCATTGAAGGCTCTAATACCCTTTCACCTATTAATCCAATCTGGTTTTGGGCACTATACAGAAGAAAAATCAACTAAAATGACACAGAAGAGGATAACTTGTCGATAGCAGACGTAATTACCTCTCTATAGTCTCTGTGGATCATCCCCGAGTAGCTATCGTTGTCACCAACATCACCATCATTGTTTGCAAACTACTCGGCTCAAATAGAAAGCACATTGGAGTTGAGAATGGCCGTACTTATAGTTTGTATGTCCGTTACAGTGACTGCCTGTCAGTGTTTAAAGTTCAGTGCATTAATCTGTTAGAGTTGTGGAACCAATGCTACAAAGCATCCAAAGTGTGACACTCATCGAACCATTCAACAAGAACTCTAGTTGGTACACTTCGGTGAAAAAAATAAGTAAAGCAACAATCGCTGACAACATTTATGGCCAATGTTGGAAATGCGTTTTAGGGAGAACATATCATAGACATGGCTTATGGGATCAGCAGACATCCTATTATTTTTGTTATTTGTTTTTGAGTGTAACCTTTGTTGGGCACATTTTAAGATTGTTCTCTATCTGTCTTCATTATGTTTCGCTGATTTAACAAATCATAGTAATCAGCTATACCGAAAGTAATTTTGGATAGCAAAGTTAGTTGATTTAAAATTCACTATCATTTAGATATTCGTTCTCTTCCCGCCTAAAGATTGGTCTGACATGAGAGCTTTACAGGTTCTGGTGATCGACGTGTTCCTAACTTCATGCTGCTGTATCTGCCAAACGGCTGATGACAGCGTGCTCATATTTTGACAAACGTTAGTCTGTTATGCTGTTTACAAGTCAACGGAGTCATATCGATATACGACGTATTTGAAAGGAATATTTAAAATTGAATTTAAATATAACAGTATGATTGGTCTGACCCTGCGGATCATTATTGAAAGCTTCCTATGATGGCTCTAAATGTCATGTGCTGCATAGAGGAAAGATGTCAGAGGAATTCGAGATCCTAACAGACTAGTGCTATCCTCAGTAGAAGGTATTCCGAATCCAAGGTGTAACATCATGTGCCGGTGAATGTATTGCTAAGAGGGTGCTAAGTTGGTAGGGTGCGGACTCTGAACTGGCGTTGCAATGGCAAACCGGGCTCTGTCATGGGTGACATTCTTTTCCGGATACTGGGTCATTATTGGTTCAAGTTAAAATAATTATGAGACCGATGCATCGCAAAGTGCATCCACCTCGAGTCCTGCTGTTGAGTAACCCGCTGTATCTAAAGAAGCCGTTGAGCTCTCGATGGCCAACCCGATGTTGGCGCAAATTGCTCGGTCTGATGTTGTTGAGTAGCCGAACCCTACCCATAGTTCCGACGGCGTTGCCATACGGGCCCCATCTAAAAATCGCGAAGGCGTCAGAACTGAGGACGTGGTATCAGACACTTCTAATTCCGAAGCATTCACAATCGTTGATGCATGTAGCTTGATCTCTGAGAAATCCGGATGCTCTTATATTGGGAAGGTATTAGAAGGGCTACTGATCCAGCAACACCGAGGTGGAATCAATACATTGAACTTGCTAGAGAGAAGGCGACTTAAACTTGCTTTATGTATGGGCATGTATGGAATAGAGAGAGAGCTTTTAATTTTGCCAAAGCCGCCCCTTTGACTTCTGCATCCATGGAGGATAAATGAGCATCATGCGAAGGGAACGTCCCGCTACCCTCAGCAAGCGGTTCGCCGAGGAAAATATAACCCTTGGTCTCATCCAAGAGCCTTGGGTTGTTAGCGGACAAATGAAATTTATACGGAATGGGAGAAATAAGTTGATCTGTAAATGCGGGATGCGGCATGCTTGATCGGCACGAACAACAACTTTCTTCCTATTCCAGAATTAATAACGACGAAGTTCCAACCAAGAGGGAAACACAGAACATCTTGTGTGCTTGAGCATATTTCCCCGGCGACGACGACAGCATTCCGCCCTTATAGGTCCATGATCTGATAGAGCACTGCCGGTACAGAATTTTTCAATACCCCATAGGATGCGATGGAAACGCACCATCAACACATCAGGTTTGACCTTCCTGGCAAACTGGCACATGCTCTTTCTAGATATGATCTAAAGTCCACGGACTGGACTCTATATCGGGGACTTGTCCTATCTAAAGTACATATGCTTGTCACATCAATTAAGTCCAGAGAGGACTTAGATGAGGCAGTATATCAACATTAATACTGTGTTGCTCTCTTCCTATCATGACAACTGTGCCTCTAAAACCAGAAAGTAAGAAAACTCTTCAACTCTGCTAAACGCACAAAAAGTTGTGACGAATATAGGTTCGCCGTTACAGAGTACAACTCTGAATTAAATTAGCCGAGTTACCATTTCGGTTAACAAGGCTTGCAAATGTAATGCAAAATCACAGCGAACCCCTGGACCCGGGTACGGTTTGTAAAATGAAAATACAACGCTAAACCTAAACCATGAAAGAGAAATTGTAGCTGTACTCAGTAAAGAGCTGTTACGAGTTAAACTCATAAAGTATTAGTCAAACTACTCAACTAACTTTAACTATTTCTACTGTTTTAACAGTTCATTGCCGTAATTAACTTACCTACATACGTACTAGTAACGTGTAGTATGTGTTTCCATGACTTCATTAATAAAAGGGAATACATTTTATGTCCATACTTCTTTATTATACTCGTAACATATTAGATATGGTCACGAGTATATGTACATATTATATTAATATCCTGCCTAATACTCCAATACTTGTACCTTTTAACGAATGCATAAACTCATGCGCTCATCTTTGGAACCTAAATTATACATACATACTGTACATATTTCGTAGAAACTATGAACCAATTCTCATAAAAAAGATGCCTCACATATTCAAAATGTCGAAATTTTGATTTATTATTATTCTCCATAGAAATAGCATCGCATATCAGCTGGTTCGCTGTGTTGTCATCATTGTTGCTTGTTTGCTGATAACGAACAGTCGTGGTGTCTGGTGGAACTTGGTACCTAAAACCGACCATCTAAATTTTGTGTCCTACAGAAAAAATCGTAATCCCAAAATTCTTATCGGGTAGCAAAGTCAATTATTCGCAATGGCACATCATGCAAAGGTGAACCACGAGTGTTGGCCAAAATAGCTAAAGTTCCAAACTAATTTTAAATTCCTGTTACTGCTGCGCTACATGCGAAAACAATTTGTTATACAACTGGGCAAAGTACACTGAGAATATTTCAGTGTACCATATGTCTGATTTGACAAATTTTCTAAAAAGAAACTAAATAGCCTTTTTTCCTACAAGATATTTTATTCAGTTTGTTTTAATGATGAACATCTAAATTGTCTCTATGCCGTCTGGTGACTTACACAACGTCGTAAACTTTAAGCTACGCGTAACTAATGTTTAAGTGCCTACTGGAATTTCCGTCATTGTAAGTCAGCAAATGATTGCAATGACTATACAAGGCGAGTCAAATTTGACTCCGACCAGAAACTGAAATTAATAATACCTCAATATCCCAAAAAAAGTAAGAAGTTGTAGTCATTCGTGAAACGAATTAAAAATACCTTGTCGTCGATTCCAATGCTTTTTCCCAATGATATTCCAACTGCCAACTCTTTACGTAAAGGCAGTCTACTTGCTTCCAATTTACGTGCTTTACATTTCGCAGCTAGCTCCATGCTACCAAATTGCGCGTTGCCATCGCCTGTACTTTCAAGAGTCGACTTCTCTATGGGACGGATCTACTTTTGTACTCCTACTCATACATAGTCTACTTACTTATGTCCTATATCCCCTTGTGGGTCCTTGGGCCTCTACTATGCGTACGCGTCATCGCGTGCGGTTCCTGGAAATGACCTACAGCGCTCACCAACTCTTCCCCAATTGCCGTGACTCCTCCCCAACTTTTCACAACAACTAAAGATGTTCGTTAGAGATATGGTTAGGCCAGTCAATCCTTGAGATATGTTCCGTAGGCACCTATTTACGAACGTTTGTAATCTTTTTGTGATAGTAGCGGTCACATTCCAACTGCTGCACCCATACAACAGCACAGATTCAAGATTTGAACGGAACAGTCGCAGCTTTGTGTTTAAGCTGATCGCATTGCTTTGCCATATCATGGACATGATTTCAAACACTGATTTTGCTTTGCCGATTCGGTTGTCAATGTACTGTTCGGTTCCACCTTCGGTCGAGACAATACTCCCAAGATATTGGAAACTTTCTACTCTCTCTACCGTAAGGTCCAGCAATGTTAACTTGCGTTGCTGAGTTAGTGCCGAGGTTGATGATTTTGGCAGTATTAATCTTCAAACCCACAACATCTGCCTCTCTTTCCACATTTGTTGCCATTTGGTGCAGCTCTATAATCCTGTGTGAGAGTAAGCAAACGTCATCAGCGTAGTCCAGATGTTTAAGTCGAGATGAAAGAGTCCAACGAACTTCTCCTGCGCGAAGCACATCGCTAATCAGCAAGAAAAAAAGTATCGGCGATAGAATGCAACCTTTTCGTACCCCATTTAGGATCTCGAATTCCGCTGACAGCTTTACTCTATGCAGCACATGCTATTTAGAGCCATCATAGGTTGCTGTAATAATAGCTATTAGTTTATCGGGTATAGTAGTGACCGGAATTTAATGCATTGTTCAATAATGTTCCGCATGGTGTTTATGTGGTCTACACAGGAGGATCTAGTACGGAAACCTGCTTGTTCGGCATCGAGTGTATCTTCCAGATGTTCCTTAATCCGCTCAAGTACTACTTTGGCTATTACCTTTGCAACTGCAGGAAGAACGCAAATGACTCTCCAGTTTTCGCACTCCATAAGACTACCTTTTTTAGGGAGATTAACAAGCATTCCCTTCTTCCAATCGTCGGGGAAACTTTCTGCCTCCCAAGCTCTCTCTACAGGAGGATATAAAAGCTCTGCTTATGTCGTTGGAGCGACAAGCAGAATCTCTGCGGGTATACCATCTAGTCCTACCGACTTGTTGCCCTGTAGTGTGTTGATCGCGGTAGCGATCTCATCATTACTGTGAGTTGAGGTGCGATTTCGGGAAATTGTTACTTCCGGCAGCTCCGTTTGATTGGGGTTCATATTGTTGGCGAATACACGGTTAAGGACCGCAGAGAAATGCTCCTTCCATCGCTTGAGCTGATGCTTATCTGAAACGAGTACGGCACCATCTAGGCCTTTAACCTGAAGTTGGATAGAGTGGTGACCACCTGCCAGCTCTTTGGTGATTCTGTAAACGGTTTTGCTATCGCACCTACTCGCTGCTTCCTCTGCTTCTGAGGCCAGTTTGTTAATATAATTACGTTTTTCACGTCTGTCACTACGCTGCACTTCTCTCATTTTGCTTCGATACAGAGACTCTAGCTCGATCCTCGCTGCTGCTTTGGTATCTACAATACGAGCTTTAAGTAGCTTACGTTCTCCAATCCGCCTCCAGGTATCCTCGGTAAGCCACGTGCTGTGCCTTGCCTGCCTTCTTCCAACAATACTTTCCGCTCCAGATGTGAAAACATTTTTCACAGCCTTCCAATATTCCTGGATGGTTGTCGGCAGTGAGCTGCTTATTGCTTCTACACCTTGCGATAAATGATCCCTTAATTGTTGTCATACTGAGGGGATCTTGAGCCGGTCGACCTTATACCTAGGCATTCAGATGATATTGCGGATTCTTTGAACTGATGCAGTACGTAACTGGACAGTAGCTACCACAAGGTGATGTTCCCGTACCATACCCATGTCAGCTCCTCGTCTTTTTCGGACGTCTAAAAGACAGTTCATAAAATGTCGGCTGATCGCCACATGGTCGATTTGGTTGGATGATGATTGACTGTCAGTTGACACCCAGCTGACTTTGTGTCAGGTCTTATGCTTAAACATGGTGCCTCCTATGACAAGGTGGTTGTTGTTTCAGAAATCAACAAATCTTTCACCATTGTCAGTTCGTTCGCCGAGGCTGTGCTTCGCAATGACATGTTTAAGCCCTTCATTGTCGTTTCCTACTTTGGCGTTACAGTCCCCAATCAGGATGACGATATATCCGTTCGGCGTTGCATTGAATACAACGCTAAGCTGATTGTCGAAGTTGTCCTTTATATCCTCAGTTGAGGGATTCGTTGGGGTGTAACACTGCATGATCGTGACGCGCTGTACTCTAGTCCGTAATGCTGTTGGCGTTAGCAGCAGACCCACTCCAGATTCACGGGGACTGCCGGAGGATTTGCCGGAGTAGAGTAGCACAGTGTTACACGTTGGGGGTTGGTACTCTCCCGCGTCGAACCATCTTACTTCACTCACTCCCAGCATGTCGAAATTATATCGAAGAAACTCACGTTCCAGTTGAAGAAATTTGGCATTTTGAGGTCCTTCACTCCCTGAGTCAAGGAGCGTCCTCACATTCTAGAAACCAATCTTAATCGAGGTACAATACCCAAAAGTCGTTATTATTCGATCATTACTTATACGAGGCGTTGTGTCGGTTTGAGTAGCGGGCATTTTTCGGTACCGCAGGGTGCTAGCCCACGTTACCTAGACCCGGGGACCACCACAAGGAGGTAAAGCAAGCACTACATCATTGTTTGTTGCCCTACTGGCTCAAACCAAGTTTTGAGCAGTCAGTAGTTTCCCAATCAATCGGAATGCAGATCCCGGCACATTAATTGCGTAAAATAAATAGCTAAGTTCTGTATTTCCGCATTTGTTTTTATTTTATCCACTGAATTTTAAAACGGCTGTGCGTAGTCATCTCTCCTATTTTTCTCAAACGTAATTTCCCTGCGATCACATTTCAATAACCACAGCTATTTAAGTTGCAATAAAGTAACATAAAGGCAATTCGCACAATTTTTAAAATCAATTTTTATCCGAAGATCTCCCAACAAAAAAAAATCAAATTTCCCATGTTTCTAAGTGTAGCAGTATTAGCTCATTTCCATAGGTACAGTGGCTGCGGATGACCAGCATTTCAATTTGGAATTCTCTATCACAGAATCTCTGCTAAAACTGAAAATAAACAACGATGAGTTTCCGCTTGTGCCGCGGCAATGCGAATCCACCAGACCCTGTAACAACCCTTTCAAATTAGTTCAACAATGCAAAAAGTTAATTAACCGGTAATTGTGCTTTGAAAATTTTGTTATTTCTAAAGGCGGCGACGAGCGAAATAGCTTGCGGGTACACCAAACATGCTAGGACTTTATAAAGACATTTTCAGATAGTATATAGTACGGGTATGTTGAGAGATGTTCATCTCGTAGTAGATTCAAAAGGAGAAGCGCAGCAAGCTTTTGTGTATTCTCATAGCTAAGCCTACTTCTTCCTTCTGTTGTTAGTTGTTGGTATACGGACGATAGAGGCGGACAGATGACAAGACCAGGATCAGGCGCTATTGTTTGTTTGTGTCTCGCAGAAAAGCCTTTCCTTTGTCATAAAGTGCTCTGCTGCCCCAACTACATATAACGTAACGTGACACAATAAAAGTTCCGTTTAACCCGCCCATTTCCCCTTCTCCTTCTTGTTTCCCTCAATTTTTTTGTGAATGATTTTCACATTTTCTTGTCGTCAGACAGATTCCTTCCCCACTGTGATCGCTGCTGCTCCCTGTGTCATATTTGATTTGATTTAATTTCATCCCTTTATATAATTCACAACAGCAAGAGCAACAACGAATATTTTCACAATTTTCCTTCAATAGTTTCGGTTTCATTTTCGGTTTCTTTGATCAGCGGACAAAGGTATTTCCATGAACATTTTTTTAATTTAAAATTTCATTAAATTTCAATTGGGATTATTTCTGTGAAAAAATTGCAATAATATCCTTTTTCGAAATTCCATGGAGTTTTGTGTCCTTTCGAAACAGTGATTTTTACGAGCTTTGTTTGCAGCGATCCTTACTATCAGCCATCACAATCGATTCCATTGAAAGAAAATTATTTTACTCTCTCTCTATTGTGAGATATCAATTTTATCCGGATTGTAATAGTTGCTGTTGCTGTTTGCTAACAAAGCGCACATGAAAGCTAAAGCTCATCCTGTTGCCGGTGTTCATGTCCTCATTTCTCCCAGGAGTATTATAATGGATCATTTGGTTTCAATAGGAGTCCTTAAAAGGATAGCGATAAGTAATGCGTATATGAAAGAGGACACAGTTGACGTATAATGGGTCATTAAGGATTTGTTTAAGATTTCTTGTAATTATTGAATGAATAGTGGGATTTTCGTTTTAGCGTTTATTTTAAAAGATTTCAAATTTACCTTGTTTGGCAGTACCAATTAAGAATTAAGTGCAAAACACGAAAACACGAACGGAAGGAAGATGGAATTTATAATCTGCAGTACTACTTTGAAAGACTTGCAAGAGATTAAAACGTATTCAGGTAGTAAATTGCTACTCATAGTTTATATGAAAACACATGTGACAATGGACAGCGAGTCATAGAAATGACATCTCCAGATAGATCACATCTTGGTTGACCGCCGCCACAATCCGATCGTTATGATGGTAAGAACCTATCCAAGTGCCAACATCGACCCGACCATTATCTCTTTGGGATGGTGGTCAAATGCGAAATGCATCACCAAGAAAGACTTCATCCACGAATCAGGTTAGAATCAACACGACTTCCGTTCTCAACGAAAATACCCAGAAAATGCCCTTTAATGAATCAAGAGAACGCCTATGGCTAAGATGCCGGGCCTGGAAGAAAAATGACTATGCCTTAATCATCAGTACAGCTGACTACATCTTAGCCAGATGTATTAAAAATCGGAACGACTGGTTTGATGATAAATGGATATCATCATCTTCTCAGATAGTCAAGCTCAGAATTGGACTCTACAAACTGTATTGTTATCCTAGACTGCCGATCATCTCTCAAGGAGATGGCGGAGCAGTTTACAATTCACCTGTCTTGGGTGCCGGGGCATAGAGATATTCTGGGGATTAACTCGCCAAAAATGGAACTACACTGCCCCTTATACCTGAAAATAGTTCCGATTTATCATACCGATCGCTACATGCAAACTCATGTTAAAGCTGGATGCTTTTGACAAAACTAAGTTTGGGTGCTCAAACGGAACAAGTTCTGTAGCGACAAAACACATCTGGCCTAGACTGGATTCGAAACGATCCAAATGTTTTATCTCTCTAAACAGATTTCGCATTGGTGCACCTATAGGTGTCATTAATGGGCAGAGTCCCATAGGCAAGCATGCAGCAAGGCTTGGTGTATTATCCAATGATTCTGCAGAAACTGCATGAACGAGAAGGATGAAGAGATTATTTTTCACCTTCTCTGCACATGTGCAGCTCTTTCTCAAAAACGTAAGTTCCATCTAGGAGCCTTCTTTTACAATGGCCTCAATGATTTGTTAGATATTAACATTAGAAGTCTCCTACTCTTCATTCCAAGCTCTAATTGGTTCAATGAGTAGGGTGAAAAATCTCATCTATCTATGTGTTATCACAATTGAAGATAACTGGTCTAAGTGGGTTGGTATCATGCCGACAGCTACGCCAACCTAAACTAACTTAACCTACGTATGGATCTCGACTTGATCTCATACCTGAACGCTACAGGCTGGATTTAAACCCTCTCCTTATCCATGCTAGATCCCTCGAGTCTTGTGGCATCAAAATGGCGCACACTAGGCCAGTTGAGGACCTCGCAAGTACAGGATATACGAGCGTTACCTCGATGAAGAGAATAAACCGCGAAAGTGTCCGGTGGGCAGGTAACCTAGCTCGCATGAGCGTTAAGTATCCTCCTGTTGCGACTAGATTTATGGGACAAGGCAGGCAAGTCCTATATGCTGCTAACTTGGCTTAGATCAGGACGCCAAAATTTTAATGATATCGGCTAGGAATCGGGACCGATGGAAAGATTTTTTGCGAAAGTCTCCTGATTTAGAGTGAAATATGAAGATGATGTAGGATCACTGCGAAAACTTAAAATGTACATTTTAGTTCTTATGTGTATTTTTCTTCTTCTTAGAAGTGCTATTTTGCAAATATAAAGGACGAGGCAATGCTTGAGAAGTACCTCTATTAAGAAGTAAGATAACTTTTTTACCGTCGTCAGTTTAAGCATACGCAGTCATCGATGGCATAAGCTGATAATCACTCTATTAACGGAGTTATTTACTGATGGGCAACGAGTTAGTAATGGACCAGTACTTCATCAGACAAAAATGGCTAGAGCATAGCTATGAGGTGCATTTATTTCTTACAAGCAAACATCTGTCTGCGGGGTTTGGTCAACAAGCAGTTCACAGTTGATGGTTCTCAAGGGTTTATGTTCTGCGTAAGCTAACAGCAGTTAGGTAAAACAAAACAGTAGACACTTACTTTGTAAAGACTCTGTAGAAAACAATAGGTAACAACCCAATGTTCCAAACAATTACATGTATGATCGACATGATACTAGTAATTAAAAGACAACGGCAACTAGCAATCTATCATCACACTTACTTTATAGTCCACAACGCCTCCATTTGGACATTATGCTCTTTAAATATCTGTCATATTGTATTTTTAATCTGAATCAATTGTTCTCCCATACCACATTGTACAATGCACAATAAATACTCATTATGTGCATTTCCAACTGCGTGAATTCGAGTTTCATTTATTATTAATGCCTTATTCACATCAGCCCCATTTTTGTGCCGACCATTGTATAAACATAAAAAGGTAATTAAAACTATAAAGGCCGTGACCTGATTTTAACCCACCATGCGGCGGCACATCCGTCCACATCCGTTTGCCCACATTGATATTATTGTCGGCTCCTGCTTATGTTATATATTTTACTCCAGAGAGCACCAGTACATAATTACCTCTGTTTCATGTGCATGCTGGTAGTAGAGGGGATGCTGTGAGAAATGCGACGAACCCCCACATCTATAATCAGCAATCAGAAGATCCATCGAGTGGTGGTAAATAAAAGAAACCCGGTTATACTTCTATACGTGTACCCGTATACAATATGTACGCCGCACTTAAACTGTGGGTTTTGTATCAGCCCCACTATAAAGTGCGCGATGGTTATTTTTAAAAATGCAAAGCAATTGCAATGATGGCAGCACCTACAAGGCATGAATCATTCTCTTTGTCTGATGCATTGTGTTGTTTAAGTGTTAAGGAGCCACAGAGAAGTGCAAATGAAAAGCTCGACATTCCAACGAGTCCAGGCGTTCAAGCATCCAATCTCCTCCGGAACATAATATCCGAGAGTGCATCTATCACACATTGTGCACACATCCCACGCTAAGTGAAACAATTTCGGGATGCACCAGTAGCAGTGATGAGTGATGATGCTAAAGCCAAACAAAATTGTTTTTTTTGCTATAATTTAACACTTTGAAATACTAGTAATCATAATATTGCACTTTGGAAAAAATAGGTCTGATGGTTTGCTTCTTTTTTTTGGTACTTCTGTTGTTGTTTAGTAATTTTAAGAAAATTAATTTTATTAAAATAATTCATTTCTCTTTTACGAAAGGCATATGCACAACGAGGAGGTCAGCCATCAGCAGAATAGGGAGAAGAACACAGAATGCTCTAGAGCTGCAGGTGGCCGTAACTATCTCTGACGGGTGGAAGTGCGATCAAACCTCCACTTGGTGGCCGCCGGTAGTTTTCCTCCAATGCAGGAACAGCAAGTCCCTTCAAAGTAAGGTTGGCGTGAGGCGAATAACTTCGCCCGTAAAAAAATTATTATTACGGAACCCAAAATCAGCCTCGGATACACTGATGAACGAGGATGAGTACGGCAACGAAAACAGCTAAACGATTTAAGAATTTTCTCATAGAACGTACGCTCACTATATAGAGTTCGAGCTGCACATAAGCTAGCCGATACTCTGTCCAAATATAATGCTAACATAAAGAGATGAGGTGGACTGGTAATGGTGTCTTACAAAAATCAAAATATGACATATATTACAGCTGTCATGCTAGACATGATGTGCTCGGGGTGGCGTTTCTAGTCAGCAAAAGAATGAAACCCACCGTTATCGGTCTTAAAGTAATAAATGAACGGCTATGCACCATTTGGGTGAAGGGCGGATTTAAAAACATAAGCTCTATAAACGTGCACGCATCTACAGAGGATTTCCCAGATTCCCCAGAAAAGAAGAATTCTTTGAATCAGTCGAACGGGAACTCTATGCCTGCCCTCAGTATGATGTAAAAATCATTCTGGGGATATAAATACAAAAATTGGTAGGGAGTCCGTATTTAGGCAGTGCATTGGCACCCATACGTGACACGAGTACACTAATGACAATGGACACCGAGTCATAGAGATGGCAGCAAGCAATAATTTGGACGTTGCGAGTACAACGCTTCAAGAGATTACGAGGGTAATTGATATTAAATTAAATAATAAAAACTATCGGACTATTTATTCGTAAAACGGTCTGCGGGCACCCTTGTATGAATAAAATTTAAATCGCCGTATTTTAATACCAACCAAAATTTGTATATTTCTTGTTATTTATTCCTTAATAAATTTTATGCGAATAACAACGTACTATAACCGAATATATAATTCAAAATTTAAAGGAATTTTTTTCATTGGGAATAGGGTTTTGTTTTCTTATTGGATAATGTTTTTTTCCTCCTTTGTAATTGAAAAACTTTTCGCTTAAAATGTTTCGACTCACCAGGGAGTATAATTAATTCTAAATTAAAAATTTTATGACCTCCATCGACCTATTGTCGACTTATTTAATTTTTTGAAGGAAAGGATGGAACGTTTTTCATCAGTTTACCACAATTTCGCATTCCGCTCAACTTTTTACACCTTTCAGTTATTTTTATTCTGCCTATTTCTTTAAGCGTTTTTAGGAAACTTCTGTATTCGTTTTCTCTTCTCTCTTGTTTTCACCCTTTTATGCAAATGACTGCAGAGGAAATTTCGAGAAAATTATTTATTATTCGCACCAAATTTGAGCAAAAAATGTTGTCTTATCAAAAAGCAGATAATTTATTTTTTTTACCTTCCTACAAGAATTCTCCTTTCTCCTTGTCTCACGAAAGCGGCTAAGAAGTCTTTGTGTTTTTTGCTAAGCACATAAAGCTCGGAATCATATGTAAGCCCTTGTGTAATCAACAGCTTGTTATGATAAAATTAAAGCATAAAATGCTATGTAATTTATTTTCTTGGCGTGGTGGTTCAAGTTTCGAATCCTAGATAGCACCAAAAGTATATTTTACGGTCCCACCTCTTGCAAATGTCTGGCAAACGTCCGAGAGTGTCACGGAAAGCTTCTCAATTCGCCCTTCGTATACGGCATTAAATTGTGGGTCCCTTCCATTTGTGTGCTAAAATATAACAATCACAACACCAATGGTCGCGAGAAGCAAGGCCTTGGGCCGTATCGGTCTGTTGTGCCAAATAGCGCTCTAGGGACTGTTATACATTGCTCATTGCAACAGAAGAGGACTTTTTTGATTTGCTTTTAATTACATTTGCAATCAGATTGATTTTTCTATGTCCAAATTAGCATTTAAAAAACTGAATGATTTATTTAGATAAACAATTTCTCATATAATTTCTTGTAAATCTTAGTTTTAAGTTTTTGAAGTATGTTTAAATAAATAAATAAATAAATAAATAAATAAATAAATAAATAAATAAATAAATAAATAAATAAATAAATAAATAAATAAATAAATAAATAAATAAATAAATAAATAAATAAATAAATAAATAAATAAATAAATAAATAAATAAATAAATAAATAAATAAATAAATAAATAAATAAATAAATAAATAAATAAATAAATAAATAAATAAATAAATAAATAAATAAATAAATAAATAAATAAATAAATAAATAAATAAATAAATAAATAAATAAATAAATAAATAAATAAATAAATAAATAAATAAATAAATAAATAAATAAATAAATAAATAAATAAATAAATAAATAAATAAATAAATAAATAAATAAATAAATAAATAAATAAATAAATAAACAAATTTTGATATTTCTCATGATTACATTTTTGTCTTTTAAACATCCATTAATGTTCTCAATTTGCGGCCACTGTTATTCCATTTTACAGTATATTTATTCAATAGACACGGCTTGCTGGAGAACAACAGTATCATGTAGAGGCCAGAAAACTCAAGGTAACCTTGAACTTTCCTCATGTCATCTGTCATCCACAAACACACTCGCTCGCTTACACACAGCATTCTTTAAGTACAGCAACGTGCAATATTTATGAAATGATGAGTGTAGTGTACCGTGTCCTTGCACCCATGGTGTAGTACAGAACATTCTACTGATTTGAGGGCAAGCAGCCTTGTTTAGTCATTGCACTTGTTCAATGCCGTGGCGTACACAATCAATAAAAGTTACGATTGTATCTAGTTAGCTACATGCTATGCCAATCTACAACTATAATAAAAACTTCAAAAAATTTGTTCAAAGAGCTTTTGACAAAAAATCGCATAACTACAAAAAAGAATCTTTGTTATTGCTATGTGATAGCAAAGTACGAACATCCAAACAGACCGATAGATTCGCACTAATAATTAATGTTGCCACCAAAGTAGGTGCTTCAGGAAGGTGCCACATCATCAAGCGGTCAAGACATCTCAAAAGATAACACAAAAATTCGACATAAGGACTATCAGGACATCATTCTTTAGTTTGCTGCGCATTTGTGTCATACTTTGTGCTGTGGCGAAATGCACAGAATGCGGGCAGAAAAAACAAACTGAAAAGTTTTTGAAACCAAAATTTATCTGCATCTGCATCACAATATCAGACGCTCTCATATTGAGAAGATGAACAAAAAAGGATGCATGCGCAATGCGAACCAACGATATCTGCATGTTTCGCAACATAAGAACTTGACGAAAATATTGCTAGATATGATGCTGAATTTATCTTCTATCAAAGCTGAATATGGCATCTGCGCGATGCTGCGCTGAACAGCTGAATAAATGGCGGATAAGGGGGAATAGCAAGAGCGTTTGTATTGTAGTGCATTTGAAAGAGCCTTGGGAAGCTACTTTGGTGTAATTTCACCGTCTGCCGTATGACAAGTAAAAAAAAACATTTGAAATTTATTATTTATCTCGTAGGCTTTGCTTATTGTTAACTGATGATGTACTACACCGTACGAGTATGAGAATTACAGCGGAAGTGGGACAGCTTTGTGGCCTTTGTACGCATTACTAAGTGTGTCAATGTCATCGCATGAATCACATCAACTTATGACAACTGTTTGGGGTTGAATTGTATGTCTAAGTACTAAGGATGTATCATACTGTAGTACACCAGGTACTATAGTAATTATGAATGAAGCGCAATTTTTTTTCAATTCAGTGAGTCGTACTCAATGGTATACACATGTGGGGTGGGGCGTATGAGTAACACTTTTGTACTTGAAGAATGCTAACTACCTTCAGTTGCAACTACGAGTATTTTGAACAACAGATATGATCTCTTGTTGAATATAGTGATGCATATTAACTGATTGTTGAACGTATAAGTGAAGGAAAAAGGTTTAATAGCTAACAAGTATACGATTGAATTAAACCTTCAAAAGGTTATCAATAGCATTTGGGGCCCCTCGGGCCTCAGAGCTCAGGTGTGACCATATAAATTTTTTAAAAATTTACCCGATTTTCTTCAAATTTCGGGAATCATTGCGGGTATCGGTCCATCGAAGACAAAACTTTCTGTAAAATTTTTGGAGTTATCGGTCCCTAAGGCGGTCCCTAAGGTGTGCCCATATAAACACATCTGTATCTCTGATGGACAACATTTTTTGTCGATTTTTGGAGGTGTGACCATAAATTTTTATTTAAAAATTCACCCGATTTTCTTTAAACTTTGCACACATATGTTTTTCTTATTAGAGAATTTACATAAAAAAAATTAATTATTATGGGTTGTTTTTTTTAATTCTCTATATTAACTCCGCGTGCCCGTGGCTAGCTGGCTGGCTGATACAATTGTATGATCAATTAGAACAGCGGAGCGCGAATTTGAAGTAGTGCAATACTTTAACTATCTCGGGTCAACTGTAGCACCCGATAACAGCATGGAACCAGAAATACGCGCACGGTTGCCGTAAGCCAACAAAGCCTACTATAGTCTGCCAAGACTCTTCACATCCAGGAACTTAACCATAACATCCAAGCTGCTGGTATATAAGACAATGGTCATACCAGTACTTTCATATGGATCCGAATGTGAGGAAGGACGATTCCGGAGCCTCTATAATGATGAGATCTACGAGCGTTACCGCGATTTCGATATCGTGAAGAGAATTAATCTCAGTAGGCTCCGGTGGGCAGCTCGCATGAGCGATGAGGATCCTGCTCGGAAAGGCCTTTGCGATAAGATTTGTGGAACACAACAGCTAGGCCGGCCAAGGCTACGCTGGAAGGGTGGCTTAGACCAAAACGCCCAGAGTTTAGGGATGCGAAATTGGATGACATCGTCTCAAAATCGGGACCGGCGGTAGAGCCAAATATGATGATGATATCACCTTCGCGTGCACTTGGCTGGTAGAATTTTGTCATCAATTTGTAACCAACTTCCTAAAGCCCAATTTTATTTAAACTTTGTACACATCTGTATCTCTGATGACAATACTTGCTATAAATATTTGGGGCCCCAGGGTCAGGGTGCTCCAATACAAATATTTTACAAAATTTAACCAAATTTTCTAAATTGTATACGCATGGATAACACTTTTTGTAAAAATTTTGTAGTGATCGGGCCCCAAGGTCGGGGGCACCCATCCAAATTTATAAAAAAAAAAGTACACGGCGTTTGGGGGCACATATACAAAATTCATAGAAAAAAGTACGCATGTGTATTTTCGATGGAAAACACATCTTGTAAAAATTTGGAAGTGATCGAGCCCCGGGATTGGGGATTTAAAAAAAAAATAATTTTTATATACAGAGTGTATCCGTTAAGGTGGAAAATACTTAAAGGGTGATTCCTTGGTTAATTTCGTAACAAATCGTATAGGAAGTGGGGGTCTATTTTTAACCGCTGCCGTGTACGAAGCGTTTTAATGCGAAGAGACGTACTTTTGACCTTACATCACTTCACATTTTTGAACGCTTCTAGCTACAAGCTCACTGTTGGTCATTTTTGAAAGAAAATTAAATTTTAAAATCAAATAATTTAAATTTTTTTTAATTCTTAAAAGCGTTACCGATATAAAGTCGTCAAAATGCAAAAATGTTTTTTTTTCTTTCTTTTTTTCTTTTCAAACGCGAATATTTCAAAAATTGCTATAGGATAACTTTTTTTTTACAAATGCAGTAATAAAGCCTATTTAATTTTCTACAAAACCATCTCACCATGTTTATGCATTCGGTCAACAGGAGCAGGGTTAAAAATTAAAGTTTGTGAAATTAACGAAAGCGTACTTTTGACCTTACATGACATAACACTCTTTAACACGTAAACGCTTCGCCGATCACAAGATTCTACCCACCAGCCAGCCACAGGTACGCGAAGTTAATATAGAGAATTTAAAAATTAAAATTTTTTATGTAAATCCTGCAATAACCAAAATACTGAATTCCACTATAAATCCTGAAAAGCAAAAACAAATGCGAAGCACACCACAACAAAACAACCAAAATCGTAAAGCAAGCAGCGCTGCTTACAGCCAATCAGCTCATCAGCGCAGACAGAAAACAGTCATTATAGTATGATATGCTCTGATTCGGCTATATGGAACAAAAATTGTATGGGAGCCCCCAGATCCCGCAGCCCAATTACTCTCAAATTTTAATGGAAAGTGTTGTCATCTTTGTATCTTTGAAATAAAATCGGGCTTAAGGAAGTGGGTTAAAAATTAAGCACAAGATTCTGCCCACCAGCCAACCAGCCAGCCACGGGCACGCGAAGTTAATATAGATAATTGAAAAAGGGACGTACTGCTGACCCCGCATCACTTCAGACCCTGTAACCATTCCGATATTAAGTTCGTCCAAGCAAAAAAAAAAACAATTTTTTTCAAATTTTTTTGAAATGCGATTATTTCGAAAAATCCGATTATCCGATAATAATTTTTGACTAATGCCTATTCAATTAGATGGTGCGGGTTGTGATACTACTACTACTACTAATGAGAAGAGTTGCATGCCGTCTCAGTGTTTCTGCAGCAACTGTGCATCAAAATTACACATGGAACGGATGCACCCTTACCACTTCACACCAGTGCATAATCTGCTTCAAACGGACTTGCTTGGATATTAGAAAACCAAAATCCTGATTGTGTTTCTCTTTAGACAGATGAAGATGAAGTATCAATTTCGAACTTTCAGTTTGAAAGTCTTATTTCTATAACATGCACCCACATTCATATTCCAATGCATTTAAAAAAAGTGATTTTAAAACTTGTGCTATTAACTCCTAGATTCCCCCCCCCCCTATATGACTAGATGCCATATACCACCAGGCATTCAATCAATTAAGCTTCCTTTCATTCCAGCAAAAATTTCCATAATACTATTACGAAATGTTGATTCAGTACAACAATTAACAGCGCTATTTGTAAATCAAGTAATATTGTATATAAAATTATGAGTTAAAATTGAATGATGAACATTTTTTTATAAATTACTAGCGGAAATACCCGGCGTTTCCCGGCTGCCCCATCCCACTGACCCCCACCAAGTTAACACCCGCCCAATGACACTACATCCACTGACCTCCCACCCACTGACCTATCGCCACGCCATCTGACCCCCAGCCCACGGGCCTCTGACCTCAGATGACCACCCACTGAATTCGCACCAACTGACCAACCCACCAACTGACCACCTCACCAGCCAAGAAAACTATAGAATAAGTTTTAACACGATTGGTTCATAAAAACATGCAAATTGTAGAAACAATAAAAAAAAATCTTATGGAGACCCTTGACTCAAGAGTCTGACCACTTTCAAAATATGCCTATTATGTGTTCATTATGGTATAAAAACCCTATGCAAAGTTTGAACGAGATCGATTCATAAAAACACGTAATTTGTAAAAACAATAAAAAAAATTCGTATGGTGACTCCAGACAAATATTAATTTTTATATATATAGATACCAGAATGTCCTGGTATTTGCTAGATGGTTAATACAGAACAGAATGGAATACTCGTAGAAAAGAGTAGAACCTTATCTCAGGGAGTTAGTTATGATTTGGATTTGTACCAGAGTACTTGCAAGCAGAGATAGAAGTGTAAGTGGTATTGTGAATATAAGTGTTAATTATGTGAGTAATAAGTAATCACGAGTGTAAATTTCTGAATTTCTTGCTATTTGTGAATTAAAGTTGCAATTTGTAAATAAATGTACTTATGTTGTGTTTTTATTTGTAAAAACAATTACGAACTCTAGAAAGCCTAAACAATTTATTACGTTATTCCATTATTACGTAATCTGCCATATAAATGCGGAATTATACTTAAGAAACCACTGCGAAATAAAACAAAATTTGTAAACTTGAACGTATTTCTTGGTCGCACAGCGAAAAGTTACTGCCAATCTATGCAGAATACTAAGAAGTAAAAAGTATCAACCAAATAGTCAGCAGTAAAAAGCACTAAGGAAGAGACCAAGTAAAAGTTTTAAATTTGATTAATTACTGTCGTCCAAAACTTTACGGTTATTTATGTATGTAGTATGCATCTATGTGCGGGGGAACAACTAACGAAACCTTTAACTACCGCAAGAAGTTTCCGCAAGAAATTGCATAAAATCTGCACTACAAAATGTCTCGTAAAATAATAAATGAAGACGTTGGTATCCTTTCTAGGCAAACCATCATTACAACAGAGATGCTGCGGTTGAGGTTTTTACTGGTGATTCAAAACTTCTTTGCAAGAATCGACCCTCAAAATATACTATTCAACCTAATCCATCCTCTACGCTCTGTCCAGCAAAATTTTTCATACCAAACAAAAACTTAGCTTGACAAACTTTCAGCGTCTGCTATAAGGTGGTCTCCTTGAACCGCTAGATAACCAAATAAGAAAAACATTTAAAAAGGACATAATAGTGTTGTGCAATATCAATTAAGTTACAATGTTTTGAAATAAGAATGAATGGCTAAAGAAAAACATCAGCAAATTTGTTGCTGGTAGTGGCGTACTACAATGTGGTAAGCTAAAGTTTTGTAAAAAAAAAAATATCCACATACGAGGGTGGATGGAAAAGTCCGCAGCTTGCCAGCTTGGAGTAATAGTGGAATTTTTGAAAAATTTGTAATCTATACACCAGAGACCGTATATTGAAGATAAGGGAGTAAGTATCTGATAACATAAGAGCGAACGCAAAACATTCTTCAAATCGAATTTGGGTTTTCAAACTTACTTGCAAGATGGGTTCCGAAACTTATCTCAGTTGAACAAAAACGCAATCGACTAGCGCTCTCTCGTGAGTGTTTGGAGCGGTTTCAAAGCGATTCAGAAGATTTTTTTGACAGATTTGTGACAACAAAAAATACATGGGGGTTCATCACTTTACCACTGAGACTAGCAATCAAAAAAGTGGAAAAGATTTCACCACCTCCAAAGAAAATAAAGCTTTTCTTTGGGACAGTTGTCTGGATCCCAAAGGGAGTAAGGAGAGAAGTTATTGATTACCTCCAACATTTAACTCTGATTACTGCGTTTTCTGCGTTGAAGGTTTTGAATGGAAACAGGGAAAAAACTTCCAAGAATTTTGAGGAGAAAAGTTCTGTTTCATTAGAATGCACGCCCATACATGTTGCGACAAACCATGTAGGTTTCAATTACTCCCTATTCGTCTGATCTCGTTTCGTGTGACTTTCACCCTTTTCCCCAACCTAAAATAAACTTTTTGGAGAATAAAGATTTTCAACGAAGGCAGAAGTCAAAACGCATTTTTTAAGACATACAAAAAAAGTTATTTTTCGATTTCCATCCAACGCACCTAATCACAAAAAAAGCCCTGAATATCGAATGCGCACTAATGTCGATTTCGTTTTGCGCTCACATGGTAAAGTATTCTCGTGTAATCTATTACATAACGAGCGAGGAAAGTGGAGTTTATCGTGCGAGTTAGAAGCTTGAAACACGAGGCACGAGCACGATGAGCACTTTTCTGCGAGTAATGTACGCTATTTTTCACACGACCAAAACCGGTTATGCGCAATGCAAAATTACTCTGTGAACGTGTGGTCGCTGTGACTGCAGTAAATAACAAGAGTATTTTATATGTTAACTCACTAGTGTGTATAACGGCTACTTTCAAGACAAGGTTATAGTGTATGAAACAGTCACTTTCGTCGATGGGCGTGTGAAAAAAATATTTGCTGATTCTGCTGTTTGACAACGTCAACGTCACTCTCCAAGGTTTGAGGGGTACATGTTCAAAAAGTTGAATGTTATATGTCCCATTTTAACTCACACTGTTTTGAGATACTGTTAAGTCACAATGCTATGTCCCATGCCATGCTATGTTATGTTATGTCCCATGTTAAATGTCACACTGTTATAAAACACCACTATTTTATGCCTCCTTTACTATAGTTATATTTTATATGTATATAACTATATATATATATATATATATATATATACGAGCTGATCCCACTTTCAATAAATTTGTTTGTGATGGTTTTGTGAACTTGTGAAAAGCTATTTGTTTTGCGATATCGCGTCACAGTATTAGTCACATCAGTATTAGCAGAAATACCCGGCGTTTCCCGGGTGTCCCATCCCACTGACCCCCGCCCACTGACCACCCGCCCACTGACGCCACGTCCACTAACACCCCACTAACTAACCAACTCACCAATCCAGAAAACTATAGAATCGACACTTATACAGGCAAAAAATGTACACTTGTTCAAATATTCTTTATATGAAGATCACATACAGGGAAAACTACATTTTCCACCCCAGCGCCACCTATCGGGTCAAAATTTTGTCAACGACTTTCTTTTTATTTAAATATTATATGGTGTGCATTTGAGCCAAATCGTTCCATAAATAAGAATTTTCGGAAAAAAACGATACCATCGCCATCTACAGGGCTGATTTGTGAATCTAAACCATTCAGGGCGTCACCCAAACGCATACAAAAAAATTCATTCAAATCGGCCCAGCCGTTTAAGAGGAGTTCAGTGACATACACACGTACAGTAGAATTATATATATAAAGATATATATATTATGTAGTTATACAATATATCGAAAATATGTAATTATACATGTACTAGCATAACTCTGGAATACCTGGAGCAATTTCAACGAAACTTGGTACACATATGACCTACAATCTGGAATCAAATACTGTTAGGGTAATAATTACCACCAGCACCCCTATTTGTGGTGGCAAGAAGATGGTGACTCTTGACATAAGCGATATTGATGTCAAATCTATAGTTTTCGGAGTCGCTGAGGTGAATAATAATGGTAAGACACTCCTAACACCCATTGGTATAGTGGTGGGATGGGAGTGCCATATGACATGACCGATATTGGTGTGGAACACATTTTTTTTTTTTTTTAGATTTCTACCCTTACCGATATGGCAGACACTGCAACCTAAAAGATCTATTGTACGATAGTTCATCCTTAGTAGCAGAATTTCTGAACTCCGCTGTCGAGTATATTTCTTTTTGAAAAATGCTTCTCGTGAAGTCACAGAGAATTTTCTCGAATGACTCTTCATTTTCCGAGCAGAACATAAATTTTGTTAAGGTGATATCGCAGGCCACAATGACCTGTTAGAAAACTTACCAGCTTCCTAATGATATCCCTATTAAAATGAATGACCTATATCGAGTCCATTAAATAGGCCGACTGAGCCTTAATTGCTGTCTGGCTATCTGAAAAGATATACATTCTAGCGCAGTTGATCCCTTTATTAAGGTAAATCCCTGCGCAGATTTCAATGGCATGGAGTTACGCCTGGAAAACCGAGGGAGTTTTTCCAATTGGTATCGAGACTTTGGTATTGGGTCCAAAGACACCAGCTCCAACTCTAGTTTCTTTCTTCGATCCATCATACCTAGACAAGCAATTCTTTGCAGCTTCTGAAGCTTAATTGCCGCTGTCCGTTCAAGAAACATCGGCCACCAAACAAGGTGGCGTACGTGATAAAAGGTCTCACCATCATTGTGTACAGCGGTCAGCCATCAGCAGAGTAGTGGGAATAACACAGAATGCTTCAGAAATGCATGTGGCGACAACTACTCTGACTGGTGAAGGTGCGATCAAACAATTGCATCATCACGAAAGACTGCATCCGCGAATCAGATTCGAGTAAACACGGCTACCCTTTGCAACGAAGAGACCAGAAACAACTACGTTCAAGCGATAGGACTGGCCCTAAATGCAGGGAGAGTGCATATGTTCCTACTGGGGTAGACACTCCCTCTAAGCAATAAGAATGCCAATAACTCGCACGAGATTTGAACAAACTTTTTGGTAACGCAATATTTTTTTTTATGAATACAAGGAATGCTGATGATATAGGAAGATGTTTTGCGGGGCTGTCAAGTTTTTCCATTTACTACAAATACCAATCGGCGAGCTCTTAGCGCTGATTTGTACATTTCATCAGATTTATACTTCATTTTCCTTAGACTTACAACGTATGTCATTTTGTTTGGAACGTTTAAGAATACACATAACACACGGATGTAACAAAAAATTGAAACAACCCGAATTCGGTTCTATTTGCCGGAAGAACAGACCGACCGAACTTTAAATTGCAAATGAAACGCGACATAAGAAAAAGTCATCAAGTCTATCCCGTCAATCTAACATACACACATTTACCACTACGTTGAAAATTAACAGGCAGCGAATATTTCAATCCACCCTCGTACTTTAAGACTTTGGGATACCTCAAAATTCCACCAGTGCAATGAGTAGGGCTTTAAAAAATTGTTGCGTCGATTGTATACTCGTGTGTCTATAACTGTTGTCCAAAAAGAAAAGAAAAACATTTCGCTCGAAAAGATAAACGGTCACCAGGGTTAATGCCCTAAGAAAGTCATCCGGGAACAAAAAGAACTTAAGGTACAGTTTAACTCATTGCATTTAATGTGACAAAAGGACAAAGAAAACCACCCATCAAAACTGCCACAATCTCATTGAGGTTGCTATTGGTGCTTGGATGTTAGATTGCACTCCATTTTGTTCGCTCTTGAATACATTGTTGTAAGCGTTTTGAGAGAACTAAAGAAAGAATTGTAGTGTGGTTAGTGGAAGCGTTAGAAATTGAGGAGCACAATTGTTGGCAAATTCATTGTGTGGTGACACCACGAAGAGGTAAACACATGGAATTGTTCAAGAAAAAGGGAAATGAGGTTTAAAAATATTTTTTCGCCATTTAAGTTTTAGTTATTCACTAAATGGCAATAATTAAATTATAAAAAAGTAATACGAGACATACAGATGGCATTATGTAAGAGTTTGGTCGTTCCTAGTACAAGGTTTGCGCGTAAAAATATCCAGAAAGCAAACTGATGGGTATCTCCTGTTGGAGCCACTGGCAACCAGAAAGATCACGTGTTGATAGACTGCCGTCACAACCCAAACCTGATGACGGTACAAAAGTACCGAGGTTCCAACATCGACTCGCACCACTATCTTGTAAGTTTGGTACATCAATACAAAAGACTGCATCCGCCCGAATAAAATTCGAGTCAACTGCCTTTCGCAATGAGGTGACCGGAAACAAGAGGAGCTGTCCTTGTAAGTCCAGGCGTAAAATAGAAATGTACACACTTTTTTTTTGTAGACAACCTTAGCTCAAGTGGCTGATACTGCGGACTAAAAAGATCTATTGTATCATAGGGTGTAGCTAATCTAAGAAACTTACTACCTCCATAATGACAGATAGTATGACCTTAGTGGCAGAGTTTCGCAGATATGCCAACGAACATAATGCCTTATGGAAAATACGTATCCTTAATCAGATCAATGCTGGACAATCAAGGAGAAAGTTGAATAAACGGATGATTCATCATCCTCCGAGCAGAACCTACATTCCGTGCCTAGATTAATTTTGCTAAGGTGATATCGCAAGCCACAATAGCCTGTGAGAAAGCTCACCAGCTTTCTAATGCTATCCTTGTCTAGATCAAGGATTTCCTTATAGGATAAGACCTGTTTGTTTGAATTGTCTAAGACTTGGGATGTTATCCCAATGATCTAATGAAACAGTAAGGTTTCGGTCCTAAGAAGGCTCATCTCTATATTTTGTGCCTGCAATCCCTTAGTGACCAGGGACCCAACCGAGCTTAACACTGTTATGACTTGCTAGTGATTGCAGTGCATCGTAGCAGCATTTAATTGATATAGACTCCATTACGTTAGACGATAACGTTTTGCTTGACTATCTGCAAATAAATTTTTGAATTAGCATCATTTTAGCCACAATAATTAAGTCTGCTGGGCAATGCACTACACTATATAACGGGTGTTTTTTTTGGAGGTTTGTTTTTCCGATAGATGTCGTTTTATTTTATGACAGTTGTTTTGACAGCTCAAAGTGGCATTTCTACTCAGTATTGTTTGGCAAATCATTATGAAAAAAAAAAAAAAAAAAAAAAAAAAAAAAAAATGACATTTGTGAAAAATAGTCGTGGTAGCCATATGCCAGAAATTGTGTTTAAATGTTAAATGCCAAAAAATTATCTACCAAATAAAAAAAAATTTTGGTCATTTCATAATTTTATATGTGTTTTATTCAAAAAAAAAATCGGCAACCTCTTAAAAAAACACGTTATATCTATATATTTATTTATTTGGTAGATAATTTTTTGGCATTTAACATTTAAATACAATTTCTGGCATATGGCTACCACGACTATTTTTCACAAATGTCATTTTTTTTTTTTTTTTTTTTTTTTTTTTTTTTCATAATGATTTGCCAAACAATACTGAGTAGAAATGCCACTTTGAGCTGTCAAAACAACTGTCATAAAATAAAACGACATCTATCGGAAAAACAAACCTCCCAAAAAAACACCCTTTATAACCTCGAGAGACGTTGAATTTTCAAGGATTTGAGTTTCATCCACAAAAACTGACACCAGCAACAAATGTACAACAACAAATGTGGTAAAATCTTCTACTACGTTCGCAGATTTTACGCACATGTACACACATATATACATTATAATGATATACACTGTAAGTACAAAAAAGATATCTTCAGCGCAGCTTAACAAAATCTGAATGAAAACGGACGTGGTGCGGTGCCGCTGGCTTCTATATAGACACGATTTACTGTATATTTGCAGACTCAACTTTCGCACATATTCATTTTAAACACTAACCAAACATATACACTATATTTGTATATACATACAAAGGACAAGAAAAGAACAAAAGGTACTTCATAGTTTTTCGCCCCAGTAAGCCAACTTGACATTATTGTTGAATTACCCCACATTTAGTTTTGGTGCATTGCTCCCTTAAATAACGCATAGATGAATGGGTCGTAAATTCACACAACATACGCAGATACATTGATACATTATATATTAGTGATATTAATGATTATCGCAAATAACATGAAAAGTAAGTAAATCGTGACGTAAGGGATAACACTTTCTTGCACATAACATTGAAACTAGCTTTGGGTTTCCTTGAAATCAAGAATATATTTGTTATTTTATTTTAATTTTTGATTTGTGAAATTCTATAAAATTTTCTTGCAGCAGCAAAATTTATCAACATTATTGATTTCTTTACTAGAACGCACCTTATCGAAGTTAACAATTTATATACTGATGTATATGGTATCTTTAGACGTTTTTCGTACCATGTTTCAACCAATAATGAGTGCTTATGATACGAAAAAACATATGGGTTAGTCAATACTTAGTTTTCTACAATTAATAAACTGCAACCACGACATGCCAGCGAGCTCAGCAGACTACAACGATCAGTAGCAGCAGTTCGCATTACAGGAGCTTTACGGTCACGTCCGATCGTTGTCTTCAGCACCATCTTAGATCTACTACCTCATGACATATTTATCAAATATGTCGCGACATGCAGTGCAGTACGATTTAGAGAATTTGGGTGGTGGGTCAACAGACTGCAACATACTGCAGACAGTACCTGAAGGTATGATATAACCTTCTACTGACTGCACCACCAAACTAAGCTTCAACTCCAACTTTGGTATCGAGTTTCCGACTGCCGAAAACTGGAACGAAGTGCAAGTTGACGTTGTTTGACGTGACAATCTATACTGACGGATCCAAGGCGAATAATGGAGTCGGTGCAGGTGTCTTCTTGGATTAAATTCAAAGTCGTACCGGTCTTCTGACTCGTCTAGCATTTTTCAGGCGGTGATTCTATCGATAACGCTTGGGAGGCTTGTAGGACATTAAATTAAGCCAAAGTACCGCCCTCCAAATTTGGAAGAGTTGGTATATGTGTAGACTGCCAATCTACTCGTACAATTAGTGCTATTCAGCATCAGCATCAGAACATCGAAACTACTTCAACAATGCCAAGCAGAACTGGCCAAATCCCATAAATAACCATCGTATTGCTACCGGAGTACAGTAACATATAGGGTAACGAGATAGCGCACGAATTGGTAAGGAGGGCTTCACTAGGACACTAGCTCAATGGAAAGAGCTAGCTGCCCAATGAGCTCAGTTTACAAATTGTGTCATTCTTTGCTACCAGGTCACAATTGAGATAAGCAAGAGCGATATTGCACTGATACAATTAATGAAGAATCGCGGAGTTGATACGAAGATCTCGGAAGTGTGCATATTTGTATGAGTCACTGCAGGGTTCAGGCTCCAGAAATTGAGTTAACGGCACCCCATATAAAAAAATCGGCAGTAATTCAGCTCCGCGCAGATTGTGAACTCTACCTTCTCATGAATGGAGCACATGATGCCTCTTCGCTAGTCTTCTGGTATCGCTTCTTCCTCCCATACTTGCACTTTTGTTTTATGAATTGCTTGATGTTAGTGCGGGACTTTCCGATTAAATGACCTCCGCTGGGATACCGTCAGATCCCGAGGCCTTATTGTTTTTAAGAGGATTTATAGCTTTACTTACATCGTTTATGCTTGATGACGGCAATATAGTGTGGTCGTTGGTCATTGGTGGGTGGAGCCTCCAATTCCTCAGTTAGTTGGCCATTAAGCAACTCATGAAAGTTTTCTTCCCATTGCTCTTAGGTGCCTTTGAGATCGGCGATCAGATTATCTTATTTGTGTTTGCGGTATGTGCAACGCAGTGTATATTGCGTCATACCGCGGACTCTTTGGTAGAACTTCCGCGGCTGGTGCGGTCCTTGCTCTCTGTACTGTTCTAGTTTGCGGACGATATTCTTCTCCCAGGCTGATTTCTTTCGCCGGTGAACTGTTTTTTCATATCTCCTGAGCTCTTTATATTCATCTTCGCGTGTCCGCGTTCTATGAGATTGTGGCATTCCTCGGTACGCAACATTCTTACGTTCAGTCGCTAGCTGACACTCGTCATCGAAGCAGTCGTTTCGATCTCTATGACTACTGCCTAAGATAGAGTCAGAAGTACTAATGACAATATTCTGAATGACTTAGTAACACTGACTCTTCTACGCCCGACATCTCAGTCCCAGGAGTTACTCTTCCTGTATTTAGGGCGAGTTCTATCGCTTGATCGTAGTTGTTTCTGGTCTCTTCGTTGCGAAGGGTAGCCGTGTTGACTCGAATCTGATTCACGGATGCAATCCGCGCTCGAAACTCTATACCAACAAGATAGTGGACCGAGTCGACGTTGGCACCACGGTACGTTCGTACCATCATCAGGTTCGGGTTGTGGCGGCAGTCTATCTGGTTGCGAGTGGCTCCATCATGAGATACCCAGATGGCTTTGTGGATATTTTTACAGGCAAACCTTGTACTCGCAACGAAGAAATTATTGCTTGCTTAGTGTTCTCGTGTAAGCTATGGGTGCCAATGTACTGCCTGAATACAGGCTCCCTAACTATTTTAGCATTCATATCCCCCAGAATTATTTATACGTCATACTGAGGACAGGCATGGAGTTCCCATTCGACTGATTGAAATAATTCTTCTTTTTCATCATCTAGGGAATCTTCGGTAGGTGCGTGAACGTTTATGAGGCTTATGTTTTTAAATCTGCCCCGCACGCGAAGGGTGCATAGCCGTTCATTTACTGATTTAAAGCCGATAACGTTGGGTTTCATTTTTTTGCTGACTAGAAACCCTACCCCGAGCACATGATGTCTTGCATATGACAGCTGTAATATATGTCATATTCTAATTTTTGTAAGACATCATTCCCCGTCCATCGCACCTCCTGGATTGCTGTTATGTCAGCGTTATATTTGGACATGGTGCATCGGTGCAGCTCGAGCTCTATACAGTGAGCGTACGTTCCATGAAAAAATTCTTAAATAGCTAAGCCGTGTTCGTTGCCTTGGTCGTCGTCGTTGATCAGTGTATCCGAGGCGAGGTTATTGGGCTCGCGCCAACCTTTCTTTGAAGGGGCTAGCCCGATCACTCAGCTTTTCCTGTAGTGTAGGAATATTACCGGCGGCCACTACGTGGAGGTTTGATCGCACTTCTACCAGTCAGATATAGTTATTCCCCTATTCTGCTGTTTCTGACTGCCAAGCCAACTTATCGATTGATATTATTGCGTCTAGCTTCTAGCAAGCTGGAAAATTGACATCGATGTTCAACGTAAAATTTGATCGATTTTGTTTGAGTCTTTACCTCAAAAAGTGGCGTTATCATCTTTGACAACTTATTTTGAAATGATGATAACCTACGAGTAAAAACCATTCCTGTGCACTTCGTTGGCGAAATATTCTGCAATCGGCAATAAACTTTTTTATCATAGCAGTAACACAAAAACACGGCCACTCATAAAGGGATCAAAGCACGAATTCGTTTAAGTCATTTGACATTCGATGTCTTCTTCCAATATTTCTAAATGGTTTCCAGTGATGTAAAAAATATGGTTTATTTTTGAAATTTCTGGAGAGAAAAATGGGAAATTCATCGTTTGTGATGCAATAACAACGCTCTCTATAGTGGAAGTTGTCATTCTAGCACAGTCAATCGAGTTGGATTATCATTCAACGAGTCTGTACGAGCATCTTAATCTATTCAAAGGACACTTACTCCATGCGAAGTTACTTTGAGAAGATGATTGCAATGTAATACTCAAAGCTGATGGTAAAAGCAAATCGAGTGGAAACCTAAAAGTCACTGCATTTTATAAACGAAAAATTACATAAACTGATAAGGAGGAGGTAACGAACTGAAAAATAAAAACAAAAAAAAAGGAGACTAAGACGGTAAAGGAAGTATTCCAATTCTGAATCAAAATTGAAAAAAAAACACTTGATGTTATGCAGTCAAATGAAAATCTAAAACGATTGACGACGGATTCCAACACAATTTGAGTGGAGAAGAAATTCACTACAAGATGAGCTGAGCATCGTTATATAAAGCTTGTGAAGTGAATTACGGAAATTCCACACTTCACACTGTACACGCTCGAATGCACTTTCTATGAGTTTCATCTAAAATTCCAAAATCCTCAGTCTCAGTAGTACCAAGATGTTAACCAAACTATGGGACAAATTGAGGCAAACTAATATCACCCAACTATATTGTTGGCCTATGCTAAAATGCACTATTCTGTTTCTACAGAATACAAGGTGTAGTCAACGTACAACACAAATAATCGCAAATTTATTCAGGTGTGCACACTTGTCGTGTGCTTTAATTATTCCGATTTGCATCCATCTGATATATGTATGTGGATGGAAAATCCCTATTCATGAATGCTGGTATTCTATTCAATCTTTGTACGAGTTAAGTTTGGTAAGAAGCAGGAATTTAAAAGAAGAAAAATCAATATCCGCACCGTAAAATTGGACCAAAAAATATAAAAACATATATATGAAAATATAATATTGATATGGGAATAAAGATTTTTCTTCTTGTTCTTCGTAAATCCTTTCACCCCATCGAAGGGCATAGGGCGTCAACAACGCCTACGCGCCATATTGTTCTGTTTACTGCAAAGCGTTTGAGCTCCCTCTAACTCTAACACTCTAACTCAACCGACACTTACCCTGTTTTGTGGCGCAGGAGGCTCGCCATATGCCCTTTTCCGTTCGCAATTTCCCAGAGAAAGTCCCAGATGGCACCACGAGGAGGTGGAAGTAGAACTTACTAACAGAGCTGCAAGTTATTCGGCTCCAGAGGCTCTTTCTCGTTATTTAGCGGACCATCACCTATCGGGAGATGCTGCTCCTACAAGGCCTTTGTTAGTCGTTTACCATCCTAAAATAAAGACTTTTGGAAAATTGTAATTATCTAAAATGTTGACTCGGGTTCAGTGATTCGATAAAAAAAGGATATAAAACAGAATTCCATGTCAGTTTAACTCTTCGTAGTTGTCGCAATCCATCCAATGGACATTCTTTTGTGAGATTCATCATGCATGAGTTGAACATCCGTTTTATAAAACCCCTTTTTGGTAAAATCGATCATTTCTCTGTGGTTCGCTGCTCCAATTACAGCTGTGTCTGACGCCGGCTTTATACCTAACCCCATACCTAACCCCAAAAGCCCCAACACTGTAGGAAACGTAACTCGTTTACGACTATACATCAAGCAATGATTTAAATTCCGCAAAATGACTTGTCAAACATTACACACCCAGATGATTTCTAAAACGCACAACAAAAAAAAAAAATCAAAGAACTGGTGATGCGAAGCAAATACGATTTACAAGAACATCCCTTGACAATAATGATTGCTGGTTGTGAGGATTGTTCATTCGAACGACTTCATTCAATCTTGAAATTCTCCTAATGATTGTTTTGATCGACGCAAAACGACGCAAAGACCATCTCCGTCAAACTTACGCTCCTTTGGATATATCCTGCCGCACACTCTGCACAACACACGGGCGTGTCATTGTTGGATTTGGAATAATGATGAATCTCATACTATGCTGTATGCAAATTACGACAATTATAAAGTTATCACAGCGAGAGTTTTTTTTTTTTGGTTTGGTTTGTCGACACCGTCACAACTAAACTGCAGCATTCAGAGTTTGAAAATTATGTGCTGATTAAGTCGCTTGGTAGTGGTTCCCAATGAAATTTGAATTTTGATTGCTTTGCTTGCACAATCACAGGAATCCAATCAAACTGATCGACTGAATGACAAAATAACGATGAAGTCGTCTATGATGAAAGGATTAATAAGACTGGAGGTCCATCAAGATGGCTTACATCAATGAGCAACGATGTGATCTGAATTGATGAATTTAATTTCGTTCGATTCTATAGTTTTGTGGAAACCATTCTGCTTTATTATATATGTACATATATACGTGCCAGCCTTGTGGAACAAATACAATTCATGGGTTAGTCGAGTGACTATAACTCTGGTCGAAGTTTTTATCATCAACGCATATTTTGCAACTACATTTATATTCATTGTTCATTAAGGGTTGCTTGGTGGTTTATTATCCCGTTCATTTCATTCTTGCTTTTTATAAATTATGTTTTTTTATATTAATATTTGAATGTTTTCGAATAAATGTTCACAAAAATGTTATCCATACTCGTTTACTCGTAGTTTTAGCAGATAGTTCTCTCCTTAATATTTTTTACATTTTCGTGAATAAAAAAACAACCCATAAAAATTAAAATTTTTCATGTAAATTCTCTAATAGGAGATGGGTATGTGTTAAAATTTGAAGAAAATCGGGCTAATTTTTAAAAAATTTACATGGACACAACACGGGTCTCAGAGCCATATCACTCCAACAAATTTACAAAAAGTTATGTCCATCAGTGATACACATGTGTTAAAAATTTAAGAAAATCGAGCTAATTTTTAAAAAATTTATATGGGCACCCCTTGGGCCTCAGGGCACGTTGACTCCAAAAACAAAAACAAAAAGTATTTTTCATCGGAAATACGTACGCATATAAAATTTGAAGAAAATCGGGCTAATTTTTTTTTAATTTTGTCCAAATTTTTTACAAAAAGTGTTGCCTATCGGAGATACACGCGTATATAAAATTTGAAGAAAATCGGGTTATTTTTTTAAAAAAATTTTATGGGGCCCCAAAAACCCGGGGCTAGGGGTCTCCAAAGTTTTAACAAGAAGTGTTGTCTATCAGAAATACATGTGTTTATAAAATTTGAAGAAAATCGGGTTATTTTTTTTAAAAATTTTTATGGGGCCTCACGAACCCGGGGCCCGGGGGCTCCAACATTTTTACAAAAAGTGTTGTCTATCAGAGATACACATGTGTATAAAATTTGAAGAACATCGAGTAAAATTTTGTAAAATATTTGTATGGGAGCCCCCCGACCCTGGGGCCCGAGGGTCCTCAAATTTTAATAGAAAGTGTTGTCTCCGGAAATAGACATTTGTGCAAAATTTCAATAAAATCGGGCTTTGGGAAGTGGGTTAAAAATTGATCGCAAGATTCCACGACAGACGAACGACGACCGACCCACGGGCAAGTGAAGTTAATATAGAGAATTTAAAAAATCGTCCCAGGCTTCCAGGAAATGTATGATAGGAAATAACAATTTGAGAAAACTTATCTACTGGAAACGAACGAATTCGTTGGACTCTTACATCTAAACTCAAACATCTGGACTACGCTGACGACGTTTGTTTACTCTCACACAGGAACTTCCAATTTTCTATCCTCTGGTGCCCTATCGCTGCCTAACACCAGAACAAAGGGAGACATCCTACAGTATAGCGACCGAAGGGTCAGAATAATAATAGAAAAGAATAATAGAAATATAATATGCGAAACCGTAGAATATATCTGCTAAGAAATTGTAAGCTGAAGTTAAACCATTCTTTTCAAATCTGGACACTTGGTTGAAAAGGAAGGGTAGTGCCTTAGGTTTCTACATGGATTCAAAAATGTGAAATATGATCTTATACACAGACGCTTTCTCACCAATTTTAAGTTAATTTAGTAAAACAAAATTGAATACAGCTAATTAGGCGATCTTGTACTGTAAGTGTGGCGCCAGTCAGCCATCAGCAGAATAGGGCGAATAACAAAGAATGCTCTAGAATTGCAGGTGGTCGTAACTACCTCTGACAGGTGGAAGTGCGATCAAACCTCCACGTGGTGGCCGCCGTTAATTTTCCTGCAAATACAGGAATACAAGCCAATAACCTCGCCCGTAAAAAAATGTTATTAATAATAATAATATTCTGCGCGACAGACCATTGCGGTCCACGGCCTAGCTTCTCGCGACCACTTGTGTTGGTTGTGTATGTATATTTTTGGACACAAATGGAAGGGACCTACAATTTAAGGCCGGATCCGAACGGCGACTTGCGAAGCTTTCCGTGACAAGTTATTACTCTTGGAACGTTTGTCACCAATTCGAGAGAGGTGGGACACCGTGAAAAATACTTATGGTGTTACTGGGATTCGAACCACGAACCTTCTGCTCAGTATCCATTTGCATTTCCACTAAGCTACGGCACCCACGTTATTACGGAACCCAAAATCAGCCTCGGATACACTGATGAACCACGACGACCATGGAAACGAAAACAGCTTAACGATTAAAGAATTTTCTCATGGAACGTACGTTAACTGTATAGAGCTCGAGCTGCACAGCAGATAGCCGATAACCTGTCCAAATATAATGCTGACATAACAGCAAAAATAATGACACCCACCGTTATCACATAGAACGCGGTAAGGCGAAGAAGAATATAAAGAGCTCGGATGATATGAAAAAACATTTCACCGGCGAAAGAAAGCAGCTTCGGAGAAGAATTTCGTCCGGCAACAAGAACAGTACAGAAAGCGAGGACCACACGAGGCGTGGAATCCGCGGTAAATCCGAGCGATAAATCCGCTAAAAAATAATAAGGCCCCGGGATCAGATGGTATCCCAGCGGAGTTTCTTAAAATAAGAGGTCCCGCAATACTCTAAGCAATTCCTGAACTAATAGTGTAAGTATGGAAGGAACAAGTGATGCCAGAAGCCCCATACATAAGAAAGGAGATATCACGACATGCAGCAATTATCTTGGTACTCGTATATCGTTGTTGAGTACCGCGTATAAGATTTTCTCCTCTATCCTTCAAGACAGGAAAGTCCCATACGCTAAAGTCATCATTGGTCCATATCAGTGTGACTTCATCCCAGTCAAATCAACAACTGATCAGTCTTATACCCTTAGGCCGGTGATGGAAAAATGTCTAGAGTATCAAAACTCACAAACACAATCTTTTTATAGCCTATGATAGCATAGCCAGAGTAGAACTTTATAAAGCCATGAGAGAATTCGGCATCCCAAATAAACTGACACGACTATGTAAGGTTGATCATGACCAATGTTATAAGCCAAGTAAAAATATCCGAATAACCATCAAACCCATTCAACATCTATAACGGACTCCGACAAGGGGATGGACTGGCCTGCGTCCTCTTCCGAGTTTCTGATGTAACGACGGGAGGAACAATCCTCCATAGGTAAGCTGATGCAGACTACATTGACATCGTTGGTAGAAACCCAAGAGCTGTACAGGAAGCTTTCATCCAGATCGAGCCGGCGCGCGGAACGAAATCTGGGGCTGCACATAAATGAGAGCACCACGTCTGCGTTTAGAAGATCCAACATTAGTCCCGCAATTATAATAGTGCAGCACTAATTTGAAGTAGTGTTATCCCTTAAACTATCCCGAGTCAACTGTAGCAGCCGATAACAGCATGGAACCAGAAATACGCGCACTGTTGCTTAAAGTCAACAAAGTCTACTATAGCCTGTCAAGACTCTTCAAATCCAGGAACTTACCCATAACATCCAGCTGATTATATATTAGACAATGGTCATACTATACATATAGATTTGAAACTTGGTTGCTTACCAAGCTCGCATGAGCGAAGGTCGTCCAAGCCCACGATGGGAGGATGGCGTAGCCCAAAGTTTTGGGGGTGCCAAACTGAATGACATCGGCTTAAAATCGGGACCAGTGGAGAGACTTTTTGCGGGAGGCCAGGACCGGACCCCGGTTGTATAGCTAAATATGATGACGATGAAATTTTTTGTAACATTGGTCCTTTATATCTGGTGTCTTCAAACATTTTTAACTCTTTTGTGTTGAGCTGCTTTATATTTCCCTTATTTTGACGATTTTCCGGAACTCAACTCCATGCCATCGAGATCTGCGCTTAGATAAACTTTGGTAAAGGTATTAAGTGTGCTAGGATATATATATATTTTTGACAGCCAGGCAGCACTTACAGCGCTGTCGTCCAACTTAATTGACTCTATATCAGTCAAATACTGCACTAAAATCTGTTGCTAGACATAACAGGGTGAAACTTCGATGGTCACCAATGAATTGCAGGCAACGAATCTGCAGATGAACTAGCTAGGGCTGCCTATGGGCGCTTATATTTAGAACCTGAACCCTACTGTAGTGTCAACTGGGCTGCCGTCACAGCGCTGACTAATAATTGGGAACAGGGCTGAGACAGTCCAAACGATTAATCAGGCCTTATTCCTACAAGGAAAACCATACTATTCATATGGTGGCAGTTTGGTCGGGTTAGTAGGGTGTAAGGGACAGCAAAACAACGCCTGTTATTTTAACTTTTGGTGGGTCTAAACGGTGTCTTGGTGGTGGGGTCGGCGGGTCCAGGGTAACGCCGGGTTTAACAACTAGTACTTAATAGAGAGAACGATAGCGTTAAAAATCGGGTGAGCTTTGGAAATATGCTTGTCATCTGAGTTGAGAAACAATGCTACTAAGAAGCAATTTATATGGGAGCCTCCAGACCGTGGGCCCGATTACTTCTTACCTGTCCTTTGTGGAATAGGAATGAGCAATGTCCTGAGCTTTCTCTCAGTTCTCTCAAGCGAAACAAACTAAGATCTAAGAGATACTTAAGTTGCTTGTCGACTTAGTTATTTTATTTCACTTTCCTGAACAATTGGAATAGAAGGACGACCCAGCACTCATACAAACAGGTAAAGTGAACAAACCAAAAACAATAAAAACATATATATACGATATTCTTCTTGGTAAATTTCTTGGTAGTATAATTTATTTTTCTCTAAATTTTTCAAAAAAATTGTTTGTTATTTTTTTTTTGTATTTTTTTTTTATTTGCTTTTGCTCTGTTTAGTTTGTTTTCCATACAACAATATAATAATATTTTATAATATTTTTATTTGTTTTATTTATAAAGTTAAGTGCAGTTTTTTGTTTGTTAATTTTTATTTTTGATCATTCATTGAATAAGTTTTAAAAAACTATATTTCTTCACGTTATTTATATTATTACATAATTCATTTTTTTGTCTTTCAATTGTATTTTAATATTAAATTTAATATTTTATTTATTTTTTTTTATCAATAAATGCAGCATCCATGAAAAAAAAAATAACAACATTTACAAATGAAAAACTACACATTTACATAGACGGGAGATGAGACTTAACGCAAAAATGAGTCAATTTAAAGGAATTCTTATACATTCACCATTTATAAGGTAAAAGTATATAAAGGAATTCTCATACAGTCAACATGCATTGGAACGTACTGTTAACATTTATAAGGTAAAAGTAGACAGAGTTTACAGAGTGCGTGTTTATCACATCAACTCCTTTTGTTTGTTTAATTATTAAATATATATATATATATATAGTAAAGGTTCTATTTATAGTGAATATGCTGCAGGATAATACATAATAATTAATATTACTTTCATATTTATTAGAGTTAGTTGTTGTTTTATTTTTCCTGTTTATTATTTGCTTATCAAATCGTAATCATCAAAAAGGGACGGTGAAAATTACAATAAAATCATTGAGATTAAAAATCGAAGATCTTGAGTTAATATCATTTTTATATTATCATTTAAAATATTTCCTCTGAAGAATATACTTAATATTCTTCGACAGTTAAAATTTGTGTTTTCTTTATTTAAATATATTTATATTTGTTAATTGTGTTAGTAAGTTAGACTTACAATTTATTGGTAATTGTTTTTCTGTTTTCTTACCTTAAATTTTAAACATAAAAAACAAATACATATAAACATCTAGTTGTTGCGGTTGTTTTTTTTTTTTTTTTTGCTTAATATTTAACATTAGTATCATTACTAATATTGGTTCTATGTGTATTTTTATGTTTGTGTAAGATAAAGACTGTTCCCGTGTATTCCTGTGTGGGTGTGTCTTGTGTAATGTATCTCTTGTGTTTTGTTTCAATAAATTCAATTGATTGGCTCGGTATAGATTGTGATTTTATTGAAATCTTTTTTTTTTGTATTACTTTAAATTTATAATACTTCGCATAATTGGAAATATTTGTTATTAACTAATTGTTGTGTGTGTTACGGTGACGGTTGTTAACATAAATTTTAATTTTCATAACTATTTGAAGATGACCGACCGTTCGAGCAAATTGTCATGTCGCGCTACTGTTTTCAGTAGGGCCTGGAAGCGCGAACACAAATACATGATGTACATATATGGGAAACTTGGGCAAACAGGCAAACAGAATATCACTACATTTGTCAGAATAGTTGCTAATATTTCATTAATGTTGGATTTATAAGTTTATTTTAATACTGTAGGACTGCGGTTAGTAATAAGTTAACTGTATCTAGTATCTGGTATATTGCAGATACAATATATCTTCTATCTTGTTTATTGTATCTTGTATCTTGAGTCTTGCATCTTGCATCTTGTATCTTTTATTTCGCATTATGTATCTTGTATTTTATATCTTGTATCATGTATCTTGCATCTTGTATCTTTTATCTTTCATTATGTATCTTGTATTTTATATGTTGTATCATGTATCTTGCATCTTGTATCTTTTATCTTTCATTATATATCTTGTATTTTATATGTTGTATCATGTATCTTGCATCTTGTATTTATATCTTGTATCATGTATCTTATATCATGCATCTTGTACTTTTTATCTTCCATTATGTGTCTTGTATTTTATATGTTGTATCATATTTCTTGTATCTAGTATTTATATCTTGTATCATTTATCTTGCATTTGGTATGTTTTATCTTGCATTATGTATGTTGTATTCTATATGTTCCATCATGTATCTTGAATCTTGTATTTTATATCTAGCATCTTTAAACTTGTATCTTTTATCTTGCATTATGTATCTTGTATATTATATCTTGTATCTTGTATATTATATCTTGTATATTGTATTTTATATCTTGTACATGTATCTTGTTCTTGTATCGTGTAATTAATTTCGCATTTCTATTGCAGTCTACTCAAAAAATTTACTACTTTCCGTTATCTATAATTATGTAAAAATTTAATTAGGTATTTTTTGTTGCTTTTTATCCAATTGTGTGCAATTTTTTTTTTTATTCTACAAGAACATCTTTTCTATTTGTGTTTTAGATAACGTTGATATTTTTGCTGTAATTGCTATTCTTACGGGAATTGTAAGTAGTATCTTTCTCCATTAATTCCAATTAAGGGTTTATTATTAAAAAGGCGACCATCAAAATAGCGCTTTGAAAAAGCGACAAACAAAAAGGCGACCATTAAAAAAAGGGCTCGATTAAAAATGCGCGTGATAGAAAAGTCGACCAACAAAAAGACCCAACAAATAGATTGTCTTTTAGAAGGTAGCCTTTTTAATGGTCGCTTTTTTAAAGTCGCCTTTTTATTAGAATACCCCAACTAAATAGAGATACTGTTATACTTTTGGTCAATTTTCATTACCTATCGAGCGTTATCTACTTATGAGATAGGAAAGTTTTTTTTGGAAAACTGAAATCTTGACTGCAAACCAATAAAATTGTATTATTTTCAAAACAATAACTTCAATCTAAGATTGCTACATTTTAAGTCATTGCTAATCCATTAGGAGAGCAGTCTTTGCAGCCTCCGTATTTCCCCCGAAGAAAGTTTCGAAGAGGTCGCAGCAATAAAAGCTCAATCAGCAGGATGAAGAAATACCTATGTTCTGGATGTTATGTAAGGTGCTTTATTACACTTTTTGTGTATGTATAGTGTAGCAGAGATGGACAATCCATCAATAACTACAAAACCGTTTTAGTGTCTTTCACAAGAAGAAGATTGGTCAATCTACGACCTATCATTATTAAAGGCACCACTTTATTAGGTTATTCTTTAATGGAGTTTATTCCTGCCGTGATAAATGGTTTCACTTTGCTAATTTCCACGGAACTCAAATATCTAGGGGTAATTCTAGATGGCAAGATGAAATGGAAGATGCACCTGTAATCGAGAATATCAAAAGCTTAGATTACCTTCATTCAATGTAAAAGAGCATATGGGTGTTAAAACGTGGGCGCTGAGTCAGAAAATGATACACTGGTTGTACTTAACGATAATCAGACCCATTCTCACATATTCGGCAGTTGTTTGGGGGGCCAAGAACTTGTCTGAAAATGCCATAGAGGACACTAAACAAATTGCAAAGGAATTTGTGTTTGGGAATAACGGGCGCAATACGCTTCTACCTCGGCAGATGCTCTCAATATACTGCAAAAAATCGCCACCTCTGGCTCTAGATATTCAGATAGAAGCGATGTACGCTATATGTTGACTTCGAAATAATAACGTCTGGCTGGCATGATGAGCAAGTGTATGGAAATATATTCCATAAGGTTTCGGAACGCTCTTACGCTTCGGACGCTACGCTTCCTGATGCCTGTGGACAGTACTTTGCCATTTCTTATGTTCAATAGAGGATATTAAGTCCAATACCCTAGCAGGGAAAGTTTCAAAAATTCAACTGAGATCCTAAGGGAATTCGAAAAAATATTCTTCACTGACGGTTTCCTCACTGATTAAGGAACTGGAGCATGATGTTCTTAGAGGCATATTCGCACTTGGAAAATAGCCAACTGTTTTTCAAACTATTTCGAAATATTTGCTATTTTACAAGCTGGCAACTGCGCTGACTCTAAAAAGATACAAGGAACCTTGCAATATGTAGTGATAGCTAAGCTGCTATAATAGCCTGGGAATCAGCTTGTGCGAACTCGAACATTGGTCTGGAATGTAAGAAACGACTGAACTCTATTTCAAGATGGAATTCCGTGACTCTTATTTGGTTTCCGGGCCATACAGCAAAACAAAGGAAATGAATCTGCTGATGCACTCGCAAGAAGTGGTTCTTCAAATGTTCCTACTGGTCCGGAACCAAAAGCTTGAGTCAGGCATGCTTAAGTATTGGTATTCGAAGATTTATGGAAGCCGAACAGGTGAACTGTTGTAAATCCATAAATACATGTAGAAGTACCAAGCACTTTGAGGATAGGCCGAACAAGCACATCACTTAGTATATTTTATGAATATCTTAAAAGAACTGTCGGAGCATGGGCGGTTTACTAATAATGCGAAACCCGAGTGGAAGTCATATGTTCAAGATGGGTCTTATATTGGATCCAATATGTAAGTCCTGCCTGGAGGAAGAAGAAACAACTTTACATTTCCTTTGTAGCTGTCCTGCTTTTTCCAGATCGAAGAACTTCGATCGAACTCCGAAGAACTTCGATCGTTGAAACTACACTTGGGTGCAAAAAACTCGCCCATTAACCAAAAGTTCAAAAATAACAAAAAATCCAATGTTTGTTTTATTTTCTTGAATGCAGATTCAAAGTCTATTTCAATACCTATCCAGTGGTACCTTTTTTGTACTTACACCGTCCAACAAAGTGATTTTTGGGGTCATCAACTGAAGTACACGTTTTTTTGTGAATTTGTCAAAATCAGTAAAAAAGAACATTTTTATTCTCTCCTCTAGCCCGAACAACAGCTTCCAGTCAATGTTTCATTGATTTCACCAAAGTTTTCACCAAATCTTGAGGTATCGCCTCCAATTTCTCTGGGATCGCCTATTGCAGCTCCTGGAGATTCGTTGGAGCAATATCTCTTGCTCGAACTCTTTTTTCAGCTCGTCCCTTAAATGCTCGATTGGATTAAGGTCCGTGCTTCGAGCTGGCCACTCTACCAGCTCCACCAAAGGCACATCCACCTCTTTAAGGTACTGATGCACTAGACTAACCATATGCGGTCTCGCATTATCCCTGTTGTTTTCACCAATAAACCCGGCAAAAGGCACGACGTAGTCCTCGAGTACATCCTCAATGTACCGTTGAGAACCCAATCCTCTGGATTGACGGCCAGTATTCGCTCAGGAGATGAACGCAAGATCTGTTGTTGTTATTGTTGTATCAACTACTAATTGGGTTGGGTTGTAATGTTTATGTTGCTGCCGGAACAGTCCAGGCCCAGAAATGGGGCTTCTTTGACAGGCTGTGTCCATAGGGATAGCGGATAGCGGTACTGTAGCATGCCAGTAGGAATTTTGAGTATTAGGGTTTCTTGGTGGAGATGGTCCTCATGTAAAATGCGGTGGCAACCATTGATGATGCGTAGAGCAGCATGCCGACAGGTTTGAAGCTTCTGCCATTGTGTGTGACACAACCCTGAGGGACACCCGCATTTATGCGGTGGATATCAGACTTAAAACCATCCAACACAACTTCGATTGAATGGTTTGAATGATAGCTTCCAATCAATTAAAGCAGGGGTACATCGATTCCAAAAGCACGCATTTTAGACAGAAGAGCTTGGTGCCAAACTCTGGAGTTCATCCCTCTCATTTCTGCCGTTCTGCGGATGGGTGCGCCCGCAAAGCTCTTCAATCATTGGAACATGCACGACCGTCAAATGCGTTTGAAATATCAAATGCTACGTTGCTTTCACAAAACTTATGAAAAGACTGGTTCCACTTTTCGGTGACATATGCCATCAGATCGCCAGCAGAACATTGTCCACGGAAGCCATATTGGCTGTCATTTAGTAGTTCTCGTGATTCAAAATATTGCATAATCAGCGTTTCCATGACCTTAGAAAGAAGGGACGTTAGTGCTATTGGTCGGTTACATACGGTACGGCATAGGCTGGATAAATGCTGTTTCCCAACTACTCGGGAAGAGTCCAGAAGAATAGGAGAGAAGGAAAAGCTTACGCAATGGTAACACCAGCGATGAAGAACACCTCTTCAGAAGTAATGGGGGAATACCATCTGGTCCAGTGGATTTGTGTATGCTGAGGTTACGTAGAACTATAGCAACTTCATGAGTTCGAATGTAAATCTGTTCCATAAGGTATTCGGCACTCGGAAGTACAGGTGGAAGCAAAGCACAGTCTGAATTAAGTCTTTCATACCAATGCGAGTCATGTTTTGTAATCACATCAGCGGTGGCATTGAGGAAGAATAGTGACCAGCTAAATTTCCTAAAGAATGTATTAAAGACGTCCCAATTGGCTTTCTCGTAAGCCCATTCAATTCTTTTTCGGAGTTTTTTCCTTAAATGATACGTCTAGAAAGGAGAAATTAGCTGATACAACACAATGGTCGGATGCGCCTAGAGGTGCAGTTACATTAACGGTATATTTATCAGGATCAGAGGTAAGAAACAAGTCCAGAGTGTTGGCGGAATGATTCGCAAGATCAGGAATTCGTGTAGGATCCTTCACGAACTTGGATTGTTTGTCTCAGCATACCTACCTTCGGGTCTGTCCAGAGTGGCGAAGCCAACCAGAATTGTGTACACTGAAATCGCCCGCAATAACGATTTCAGCATAGTGGTCTTCAGTTACAATTTATAAAATTGACTCAGACAGCGCATTAAATTCGTTGAGTTGAAGCTATGTCTGGGTTGGGGCTTCTATATATGAAACAGTAATAAATGTCTTGCTTATGCATTTTAACTTTTAACCAAATGAAATTGAATTCTGTGTTGTAACATCGGTTGTCACCAATTAGAAGAGTTGGGGGGATTTTGGTATCCTGCACGGCAGCAAAACATATAGTGGGTGATCCCTGTTAATTTGTTTCGCAGGACATTACAGTTCCACTGAAGGATCTTGAAAGAATTAACTGAATGGCCTATATGCTGACCGTTTTTAGTTTGTGAATGGGGGCGTCGGTGCATTATTAGTGCACAGGAGTTTGATGGAATGGTAGGGGGTTGTGAGGCTCCTTATTAGCAGCATGGATCAATGAAATTTGAATTATAATCGTTGGTACTGTGTAGCACTGAGCATTGCCGAAGATGACACCAGTTATTACCACTGTTGTAGCACTGAGCATTGCCGAAGATGACACCAGTTATTACCACTATTGTAGCATTGAGCATTGCCGAAGATGACACCAGTTATTACCACTATTGTAGCACTGAGCATTGCCGAAGATGACACCAGTTATTACCACTGTTGTAGCACTGAGCATTGCCGAAGATGACACCAGTTATTACCACTATTGTAGCACTGAGCATTGTCGAAGATGACACCAGTTATTACCACTATTGTAGCACTGAGCATTGCCGAAGATGACACCAGTTATTACCACTGTTGTAGCACTGAGCATTGCCGAAGATGACACCAGTTATTACCACTATTGTAGCACTGAGCATTGTCGAAGATAACACCAGTTATTGCAACTGTTGCCAAGCACAGAGGCTACACTTTTGCGTATAGGAAGATTACAGACCGAGCAGTTCCAGATTCTGCGACCTGGGTTTGACTCGATGCCGGCTCTAATTACTAGTATACCGAGTAGGCTTGCCGGGAAGCCCACTCTGAAGGCAAAATACATGCAAAATAAAGCAAATGAAAGAAGTGTATCCAAGTGATCCCATTTCAAACCTGTTGGCTGAGTTGACGATCTTAGGCCCAATCTTTTGATAGGCATTGAGGTGATTTCGGTACATAGAACAAATCATTGTGGAAAGTGTGTATGTTGTGGTTGTTACTATGTTGTGTTTTACAATTTATATGAAAATATGTTATTTATGATTTATTTTGCGGAAGAAAATTCACAAAAGAAGTGTATCCAAGTGATCCCATTTCAAACCTGTTGGCTGAGTTGACGATCTTTGGCCCAATGTTTTGATAGGCATTGGGGTCCTTTCGGTGCATAGAACCAATCGTCGTGGAAAGTGTGTATGTTGTCTGTTGTTACTTCTGTTGATACTATGTTGTGTTTTACAATTTATATGAAAATGCGTAATTTATGATTTATTGTGCGAAAGTAAATTCACACAAAATGAAAAGAACAAAATGGAAAACTTGAAAACTTAACTAAAAAGAAAAACTCAAAATACATACACGTTTTACTTTAATAATGGACGATTTTATTTATGTTTTATATTTAATTTAATTTAAATATGTTTATGTATATTTGTGTGTATGTATAAATATATTTATATTTAATATTTCATTTAAATATATAAAATTGTATGTTTTGTGGGTTTTTTCTTTAATTTTTGTTTCATTTACTTAAATGTCTAGGAGAAAAGAAGGAAGGATGGTAGACTGCGTCTTCATTTGAATGACGAGTGAGTGAGTGTGTGTCTTTATGCTGTGTTGTGTGAGTGTAGTAGTTAGGTTTAATAAGTTTCTGTTTTTTTTTTGTTACTAAACATTTTTGCTAAGCTGCTTTCTTCTTGGTTTGGTTGTCACCTTAGAGACTAATAAAAGTTAACTGCTGCCAATATGCATACCGCTTCCTTGCTGTTTTTTTTCAATTATTTCGTTATTGTATAACTAAGAACTACAACTTGCATTAGAACAATGTACAATGACACGACCATTGTAGTGTTTTGTTTTTCTTTTAAAGAAAGCAAAATTATAAGTAGGGGGGGTGATTTACAAAAATCCAAAAAGGGAAACAATAGGATTGTTCCTCAAAATATACATATATATAAATTAAAGTGTCTTTTAATTTTAATTTTGAGTTGTTTGTTTTGTTTTTCGCGCGTACAGCTTTTCTGTTAACCAATCAACCAATTTAACAATAATTGTAATAATAGATAAACTTTTGTGTAAAATTTCATAAATATATAGAAACAGAATACATTTCCACTCTTAATACTCCTATTATTTGCTTCGCTTTAAAGCAATAAATAAAAAAGAAAAGAACATTCCTCCATTGAGTTGGAAAGGTAACGAGGAATTTTAAGTAACAAACCGATAGCAAAATATATTATAGTGCTGCTGCATAGTGAGTAATTATTAATTTAACATAGAATAATTGATAGCAGTTTCAACAATACTTTTAGTAATAATAATAGAATAGTTAGTTATACTGGTAGCTAATGAAACAACATAGTTTTAGGTGCATCATTCATTGTTTTGCTGCTTCATTTTCATCGCCATGATAATTTCAAAACTGGACGCAGTGGCAATCGAGTAGTGTAAGCAACAATTGTACACTTTCACACTCACCGAGTGATTAAGTCAATCAGTCAGTGAGTGATATTAAGGATAGAAAATCAAAGTTCAGAACTTTATAACTTAAGTAAGGTATAAACTAAGGCTAAAAGTTTACGCTGTACGCTGATTTTATGTTAGAATGGATTTTGATTATTGGTTGATGCATTTCGTGTGGATGTCCGGGCGAATGATGATTTACCGCCGGTACCACGCTGCGGTGGCATTGGTCGACGGACGTGTCGCAATTCACTGCAAAGAGGAAAATTCATGTCATATTAATAATTATTTTAGTTAATAGCTTCGGTAAAATATTAATAAGAAAGAGTGTTAGTTGCTTTACAGTTATTTGCTATAATTAGTACAGTTTTTATCGGAAAACTTGTTGCAGCAGACAAAAAGAAAAAATAGTGTTTCAAATGAAGGGTAAAAGAAACTCATATGGAGTTTAATTTCGTTAAAGAAAGAATCAGCTCAGTTTAAAAGTTAATGGCAGGGTAAGCTGGCGGGCAGACAGGCAATGTTTCAAGCTGCTTATTCAGTTATTAAAAAAAACGACCAAAAAAATAACTCACTCTAACTCAACACACTCACCAACATCAATCGTGTAGGTGTAATAAGACGCCATATTCGCTTTAGAACTAAGTCCATCAAAACAAAAAAGGATGTATAAGCTGCAAAATGGCTTTAAATATCGGAGGAAATCTTTATATTACATAAACAAAACCAGAAGAAATTCCAACGAGCCAATACAGTGCACAACATATCATCATCATCATATTTGGCTCTACAATCGGGGTGCGGTCCTGGCCTCCCGCAAAAGGCGGTCAGCCATCAGCAGAGTAGAGCGAATAATACAGAATGCTTCAGAAATGCATGTGGCCGCAACTAACTCTGACTGGTGGAAGTGCGATCAAACCTCCACGTGATAGCCGCTGGTATTTTCCTCCAGTACAGGAAAAGCGAAATGATCGGGCTAGTCCCTTTAAAGTAAGGTAGGCGCGAGGCGAATAACCTCGCCCGTAAAAACCCATATTACGGAACCCAAAATCAGCCTCGGATACACTGATGAACGACGTCGACCACGGCAACGAAAACGGCTTAACGATTTAAGAATTTTCTCATAGAACGTACGCTCACCGTATAGAACTCGAGCTGCATAGCAGCTAGTCGATACCCTATCCAAATATAAGGCTGACATAACAGCAATCCACAAGATTGGTGTCTTACAAAAGTCAGAATGTGACATGTATTACAGCTGTCATGCAAGAGATCATGTGCTCGGGGTGGGGTTTCTAGTCAGCAAAAGAATGAAACCCAACATTATCGGCTTTAAAGCAGTATATGAACGCATAGCCGTCATATTTTGCCCTTCGCGTGCAGGGCAAATTCAAAAACATAAGCCTCATAAACGTTCACGCACCTACAGAGGATTCCCAAGATGATGAAAAAGAGGAATTCTTTGAATCAGTCGAACGGGAACTCAATGCCTGTCTTCAGTATGACGTAAAAATCATTCTGGGGGATATGAATGTCAAAATAGGTAGAAAGCCAGTAGTCAGTACCCATAGCTTACAAGATAACACTAAAGACAATGGACAACGAGGTAGCAAGCAATAATTTGGTCGTTGCGATTACAAGGTTTGCGCGTAAAAGTATCCACAAAGCCACCTGGGTATCTCCTCGCAACCACCACCTCCCTCCCTCCCGCCACCAAGCATGGACGAAGTTAGCAGAGCGATAAATCCGCTCTTAAAAATAAGTCCCGGGATCACATGGGATCCCAGCGGAACTGATTAAAAAAAGGAGGCCCAACAATGCACCAAGCAATTCATGAATAATAGTGCATGTATGGGAGGAAGAAGCGATGCCAGATGACTGGCGAAGAGGCATCCTGTGCCCCATACATTAAGGAGATATCACAACCTGCAGAAATTATCGTGGTATAACGTTGTTAAGTACCGCGGATAAGATTTTCTCCTCTATCCTTCAAGACAGGATAGCCCGATACGCTAAATGGATCAATGATCTTCATTAATGATCTCCTATCCACCACATCTAATCCAATCCATTACTTTGCTGACGATAGTCCTCTTAGCTTTTCATATGACTTCGCGCTTTCTGCACGCCCCTCTTCGTCATAAGTGGAACTTGAACAATAACGTATGTAAAGCACGTTAAATTCTGACCTTCACAGCACAGCTAGGTGGGGACTATATAATAGAGTTGAATTTAATGCTTCTAAAACCCAATGCTGTCTTCTGTCTTAAACTCCTAACCTTTATCCATGAATGGATCTTGCATCAAAGAAAGAAAGAAACTCTCAATATTCGGTATGTGCGTCAACAACAAGCTTTGTTCGAATGACCACATATTTGCCATCGTTAAATATGCTACGAGATGCTTAGGTTTCCTAAAACGGTACAAGATGTACTTCACTCCTTCAGATCTTGGCTACTATTTACAAGGCTTATATTCGCACTAAACTTGAATACAACTGTATTGTCTGGGCAGGAGCCTCACAGACCGTTGGTGATGTCTTACGACTTATTGGTGACGTAAATATCGCGAAAAAAATAGAATCGATTGAACATCCTAGGAATGTTTCTTTTATCGCTTTTTCTATAAGCGGTGTTCAAAAGAAATATTCAGATGCATCCCGCCCATTCTCGAACACATCCGTAATATACGTGCCTCAACCCGAGCCCACGGGTCCACCATTAAGCCTATCTTCGGATTCCTTCTTTAGCCGCACAGAAAGGGTAACCGGCCGATTCCACTAGCACAATTCCACTGGACACAATTCCACTGGACACAATTCCACTGGACACAATTCCACTGGGGAACAATTTAACTCACAACTCTTCCAGGGTCTCCGTTATTGATTATCAAAAAGTTGAATTGTGCTAAGTGGAATTGTGCCAGTGGAATTGTGTCCAGTGGAATTTTGTTTATTGGAATTGTGCTAGTGGAATAGGCCTAGAACCCACAGTAGTTACGTGGAATGAATTGCCTGATTATGTGTTTCCGCATTTGTATGATCTGCCGTCATTTAAGACACACGTGCATGGACATCTCATCTTTTCCTCTCCCTAATTTCCTAACGCCCACGCTGTGCAAATTCTTTTAGCGTGTGTACATTATAAAAAAATAATCTTTTGAGCTTTTAAGTACGAACAGAAAACACGATGTCTATTTAAAGCATAGAACTGCTCTTCTTTCATGAAATTTGTCTACAAAAAGTACACAATAAGTGAAAAATAATAGTATACGAGGAAATTAATTATTTAAAAATGATAATTTGCTTACAACTACGTGTTTGTTTGTATGTGTTGTGTGTGAATTAGTCACTAAAAACGCTAGCAGCTACAAGCAAAACACTAAAATAAAAATTAATACTAAATGCATTTAGCTAAAGCCGCAAAGCTGCATTACGAACAAAAGAGAAACAAATGAAAATTAGTAAACGGGCAAATAAGGCAAAAACGCACAATCACTAACTGATGGAAACACAATTAAAAGGTATCTTGTGTCATCATCATAATTTACATTTGGATTTCTCTTACCAATTGTCATTCGGGATATTAATACTTTGTTGAAGAAAACCGAAAAGTAAAAATTAATCAGTGGTAGTAATGGTGGTGGTGGTGGTGGTGGTGGTGGCAACGGTGATAGTAGTGATGATGATTGAGTGAGTGTGTGCAAGGGTAGAATCGAAACGAAACGAAACCAAACGTAATAAAAGAATTAAACAAGAAAACTAAATAGAAATCTCATTAAAAAAAGTATTTGCAACTAAAGAGTGTGAAGAAAAAAACGTACGAGCGTTCTACCGAACGGTAACCACTACATATGTACTATCAGTGACGAAAAGCAACCCACCGATCCATTTCGATTTCTTCTAAACGTTGCGTTAGCGTCAACTTTTGCTGCACAGCAAGTCTTAAAAGTTGATTGAGAGTCTTCTTCTCTTCTTCGGCAGCTTCCAGCTGGCGATTGAGGTCATCAACCTGTGTGACATACTCTTCGCAGCGTGCAGCAAACATTGCACGGAGGCCTGGAAAAAATCGATGTTGGATTAAATGGACGTTTTAAAGAAATATTAATAACGATACTGACTTGAGAATGTCGCGGCATCCTCCTTGAGGATCTTAAGTTCGTTCCTCAACTTGGACATTGTCTCGCTGACGACCAGCTTCTCATTTTCGTATTTCGATTTGAGATTTGTGAGGGCGACTTCGGCGGTTTGCTTATTCGATTTAAGGACTGTTCGCAAAGTGGCAATTTGTTCGCGTTTCGTCGACAGCAGACTCTTGAGTTTGATGATTTGCTCCTGGAGTTCTTCGACTTCTTCGCGATTGAATTTGTCCGCTAGAATATTTGAGAAAGTATTATGTTAGCAATTGCTGAGCACGTTCTGGTTAATATGCTTCGAAGAAACTTACCCTTTCTGATGTTACCGTGTACTTTGTTCTTGTTGAACTCGATCGTGTGTTCGACAGCGTTCTTCAAGTACCTAAGCTGATCACTGACCGTATCGACATACTTTTTAATCTCCACCGAATCAGCAAGACCCTGAAGATCCTCGATAATTTGTGATCTCGAGGTGAACACATCGGATTTAAATTGTGATTGAATGGCGGTGAGAGAGTCGTTTTCGAAACTGAAAGTGTTATAATTTAGCGATTGAAGGGCGGAAATTAAAAATAAAAGCCACATCAACACCACACTCCTTACCTCATGTCATCATTCTTGTGATCCAACAAAACCCTGGTTGGCACTTCACCATTCACCGTGCAGACTAGATGATACAACTGAGCTAGATCGTCACTCAATACGACCAGCGTAGACCGTGCCGAACCCAAACTCTGTCCGGCATTCTGTGAAATATTTGTGAGCGTCTGCACATCCGATTGCAGATCGAGTGACTTTTGTTCGGTCGATAGAAGTTTATTCTTCAAATTGGTAATCTCATTGCGTAGCGTTACCGTCGCATCGGAATAATTCAAACCCTTTTGTAACTCAATCAAATCAGTCTTAAGGCCGTCAATCTCCTTGGCACTGAGCACAAACCAATTCGCATACTGTGTTAGTGCTTCGCGTAATTTCCGATTGCGTTCCTCCTGGTCTTTCTTGTTGGTCGTTAGTGCTGCCTTTGGATCTTCCTTTGCGTCAATTTGTTTCTTCAATTGGACGAGCGCATCGACATGTGCCGCAAACAGTGCCAGACGAGACATAAAGTTCTGCAACTCATTCTGACTCTTGTCCAGATTTGATTGTGCTTCGCGCAAGTTCGATGTCATATGGGCCTTCTCGTTTTCCATTGAATCCAATTGTTTTTCCAGTTTCTTCAATTCGTTCAGGTGAATCTCCGAGAAGAGATCACATTTCGTGCCATCAGGTGATTTCATTTCGGTACTTAGATCTGCCTCCAATCGTTTCAGTGCCAAATTCTCTTCTTCGCCCTCGTCACTGTTAGCGCCAGCGTTGTCATCAATGTTACGCATTGTGTAGGCCAAGCTGCTGATGTGATACAGTGATTCGCGATTGATATGTCCGTCCAGTTCTTTCTTCAAAGCGTATTTTGCTTCTCGTTCACCCTGATTGGTAAAGTTTTAAAAAAAATTCTTAGCATCTTTGCATTAATGAACCTACTTGCAAAGCCTCTAAAGCTTCTTCCATTTGTTTTTCGGCGATCTTCTTCAGGTTTGCCAACTCATCAACTTGCGAATTCAGCAGCTCAAGCTCCTCGGTAAGTCGTCGGATCTCATGTTTGGCACCTTCAAATTCAACCTGAACGTAACAACGAGAAAAACATAAGAAGCATAAATGAACTAAAGATCAACTACACCCAAGCACTGACTACCACTTACTTGTGAACTTCGCAAACTGGACACTTGCTTCTGTAACGATATGTTCTCCTCTTCCAGCTCTGAGTATTCCGAGAGCATTCGTGTCTCGCGGAATTTCAGATCTTTCAGCTCAGCTTTAAGGCGAATTTTCTCCGCTTCATTATCGGATTTATCTCGGCCAATGTCAGAGTTCTCCTGCAGCATGCGATCGCGTTCATTGCGAACACGTTCCAGCTCGTGACGCAATTGTTTGGCTTCATTTTCCAAATCGAGTATTTGCAAGTTCAGCGATGTCTCGATGGCAGCCGACTCATTCAGGAGTGTCTCCTCTTGCTCTATGCCGGTTTTTGTTGTCACTTTTTGTGATGTTTGAAATTTGGCCAGAGCCTGGAGAAACAACAAAGAAGAACAGATATTTTAATGTAATGGCTTTTAGCAAATTGAATAAAGGGACGGACGACATCATCAACATAAAGCGCTGCCCAAATACTGATGGGACAGAAGATAAAGAATAAAAAATTAACAAAACGTGACCCGCATTAGTAGTCGTCCTTAAACCAAGGGCAACAAAGCGCTACGCTTCGACCATTACCATAAATAAAGAGGCAAAACGCATCCGTTTACCGCGAAGTGAGCGGAAAATTATTTTTTTTTTGTTTAAATTTTAAAGAAGGAAAAGGGACACCTACCTGTGAGCTGCCTTTGTGTATCCCATTCCTGTGCCTTGGTTAATACTGGATTTGCGACGCGCGAATACCTATGTCCTTCAGGATTTTCACAAAGACTACAACGTGTTTCATGGAAATTATATTTACTATAAACCCGCCGCACCCAACCCTGGCCAAACCAGCTCAGCCATTCGCTATTCACGGAGTCAGGCGGCTAAGAGGGTAGATAGCCGAATGGGGGCAAAAAAGAAAAATAAACGGGAGCACCGTTTGACTTCTTTGACAAGTTGTTGGATATGCGCGCGGGGTAAGAAGCGACTACCACTGTAACAGCGAATTACAAAAAGGTAAGCCACAGTCCAGTTACACGCGCGTCAGATTTCCCTCTGTGATGTTTGCATAAAAACCTCATTTTATTTCGTTTGTGTTGCGTGACAAAAAAAAACCCGCGACTCTGTTAACAGTGGGCAATAAAAGGGAATCTTTGGACAATTAAATGTATTCTCGCTTTTCTTTCGTTTGCTATGTGCTCTTTCGCTATCGATTATTCATAATTTGGCATTGATTCTGTTACGGAGTTGGTGCGAAATTTGCATAATAATCTGCGGCTAATGTTTTTCCTTTCTATTCAATCACTGAAATTCATTTGATTTCCAAAACTACAACAACAGACACGTCTGAATTGTTCCAGCCGAAAATAATTTTGTGAATTAATCAGGAACTTTCTAAAAAAAATGTCTGCTGGTGTAGCAGCACCGAGAAGTTTGTCTTTTAAATCATCTATGTGGGCGCCGTGGCTCAGTGGAAAAGAGCATGGCTACTGAGCAGGAGGTTCGTGGTTCGAATCCCAGCAACACCTATAAGTATTTTTCACGGTGTCCCACCACTCGCGTCGCGAAAAGCTTCTCAATTTGCCGTTTGGAACCGGCCTTAAATGTAGGTCCCTTGCATTTGTGTCCAAAAATATACATGCACAACACAAGTGGTCGCGAGAAGCTAGGCAACGGTCTGGCGCGCCGAATATTATTATTATTATTATCCTAAAAGCACATTAGAAGTAAGAATTCTATGGAAGGGTATAGCAACTTGACATGCGGTCATTTTGTTAAAGGTTACTTTCATGATCATCATATTTGGCTTTACAACCTCCCTTTACAATAGCCTCCCACAAAAAAATCTCTCCACCGGTCCCAATTTCGACCCGATGTCATCCAGTTTTGCATCACTAATCTCTAGGCGCCTTGGTCTACGCAATCCTTTCAGCGTAGGCTTGATCGGCATCCCTTTCGTGTTCCAAAAATCCTACCGTTCAAGCAGGATCCTCTTCACACATACGAGCTGCGTACTCAGCCCACCGGAGCCTACCGAGCTTAACTCTCTTCATGTTGTCGACATTACGATAACACTCGGAAGTCTCATCTCCGAACCTTCCTCAAATACAGGGCCAATAATTCTCCGAAAGACTTCTCTCTCGAACTAAGAGGTGAGAATGCTTTTTGCTAAGCTAAGTCTGAACATTGTCTTATACATCAGCAGCTTGGATGTTATGGTTAAGTTCCTGGATTTTAAGAGTCTTGACAGACTATAATAGGCTTTGTTGGCTTTAAGCACCGTGCCCTTATTTCTGGTTCCATGCTATTATCGGCTGCTACAGTTGACCCGAGATAGTTAAAGGATTGCACAAATTCACGATCCACTGTTAAAATTGAGGAACCAATGTTGGATCTTCTACTTGCAGACGTGGCCAAAATGTAATTTGTTTCGCTCTCATTTATGTGCAGCCCAAGATTTTGTGCCGCCTACTCAATCTGGATTAGAGCTTCCTGTACAGCTCTTGGATTTCTAACAACGATGTCAATGTCGTCTGCGTAAGCGAGTCTCTGAATGGATTTATAGAGAATTGTTCCTCTCGCCGTTACGGCTTCATCCCAGGCAAATCATCAACTGAAGTCTTGAAGGATAGAGGAGAAAACCTTATACGCGGTTCTCAACAACGTAATACCAGGATAATTGCTGCAGGTTGTGATATCTCCTTTCTTTTGTATGGGGCACAGGATGCCTCTTCGCGAGTCTTCTGGCATCGCTTCCTCCTTCCATACTTGCACTATTAGTTCATGAATTGCTTGGTGGATTGCGAGATCTCCTGTTTCAATCAGCTCGGCTGGGATACATCTGATCTCGGCGCATTATTACTTTGAGACGATTTAACGCTCTGCTTATTTCGATTATGCTTGGTGGCGGTAGCATAGTGTGGTCTTCGGTTATTGGTGGAGCCTCCAATTCCTCAGTTAGCTGGCCATTTAGCACCTCATGAAAGTGCTCTTTCCATCGCTTTAAGATGCCTTTGAAATCGGCGTTCAGATTACCCTCTTTATCTTTGCAGTATATGCAAGGCCGTGTATATTGCGTCATATCGCGGACTCTTTGGTAGAAGTACTGCGCTTGGTTCGGTCCTTGATCTCTGTACTGTTCTAGTTCAGGGATGAGATTCTTCTCGCAGGCTGCTTTCTTTCGCCGGTGAACTGTTTTTTCATATCTTATTCTGAGCTCATTATATTCATCTGCACGTGCCCGCGTTCTATGAGATTGTTGCATTGCTCGGTACGGAACATTCTTACGTTCAGTCGCTAGATTACATTTGTCATCGAAACAGTCGTTCCGATCGCTACGACTATTGCCTAATATGGAGTCAGCAGTACTAATGACAGTATTAAGGCGTGTCCATTCCTCTTCTACGCCCGACATCTCAGCCCCAGGACTTACTTTCCCTGCATTAAGGGCGAGTCCTGTCCGCTTGACCGTAGTTGTTTGTGGTCTCTTCGTTGCGAAGGGCAGTCTTGTTGACTCGAATATGATTTGCGGATGCAGTCTTTCGTGATGATGCATTCCGTGCTCGGAGCCATACCATACCATATCATACCATAGCATAGCATAGCATACCATACCATACCATACCATACGACCAAATTATTGCTTGCTGCCATCTATATGACTCGTTGTCCATTGTCATTAGTGTTCTGGTGTAAGCTATGGGTTCCAATGTGCTGCCTGAATACTGGCTTCTATTTGTGTTACATATATTATTATTATTTTATTAACTTCGCGTGCCCGTGGCTGGCTAGCAGGCTGGCTGGTGGGCAGAATCTTGTGGTCAATTTTTAACCCACTTCCTAAAGCCAGATTTTATTCAAACTTTGCACACATGTGTAGGTATCTCCGATGACAACACTTTCTATTGAAATTTGGGGACCTTCTGGCCTCGCAGTCAGGGGGCTCCCACACAAGCTGGACCTTGCAAGCTCTTAAACTACGATCTTTTCGCCAGCATTGTTGGACAAAGCTACAACTGCTGTGAGTGACTGCAAATCGACTCATGTGGGCCTTCCTCAACACTGCGCTCTACAGCCACAACAAATGCTTCGGTGCGCACTGTACGTCTTCTCTGCGGATGCATATTGTCAATTAGAGTATGCGTTGTACGAAAACGGTTCATGGTTAATCGAATAACTTGTTCCGATGGACTATGGATTATGTCGACCGTAAAATGGACGTAGCGCACAGTGTCGGGAACTGAACCACGATTTTCAAAATAAATTTGAAACGTTGTTCTGGCGTCTATTCGTGCTGAAATGGCAAAACGTACTGAACATAAATCAGCTGTCAATTTTCAAAATAGTTGCCACTAGAAAGCAAACCTCTAAATAAAATACCTGAGAGCAAACAAAAAAGGATAAACTGGCATATATTTGTTGGGCTATAAAGGCCAGTGCGCTCAAATAGTTCTTCAAAGTATTGTACCGTTTATGATGGTAAAGCCATTTCACATTTTGTATTTTGCACATTTACGGCTTTTACATGGGACTTAACAAATAAATTTTAAATAAATATTTTTCGGTCCTCACCTAAATAAGTTGGTAAGGACCGTAAAATAACCCTAAGTAACGCAATTCATGGCAAAAACAAATTCCAATTATTTGATCCACTGTGCAGCAATGTGGGTAAAGCTATTGACATTACCACTGCATAGTACCACAGTGTATGAATGAAATTAACGCTTTAGGGATGAAATGGAATGTTAAAAGGTTCCCTTTTGTATCTTTGCTTAGTGTGTATGTGTGTGTGTGTTTGTGTGTGCAGTGCTGGAATTGTGTTGTCTCTTCACTTCCCATATCCCATTTGTATTTCGCGAAATTGAAATTTTAATATCCGCTCGGTCCAGCGGTTAACCCCATCATCGTTGTCGTTATATCACGGTATTCAAGGATTAAAAAATTGTGCAAATCAGGGATGTTATACAAAAAAAAAAAAGAATAGACATAGTGCAGTGCAGTGCAATCTGCACTTGATTTATAAACGGAATTTGAATTTTTCTCTAGGAGTCTAATGTGCTTATCCGCACTATGAGTAGATAGCAGTTTTTTTTCTACTCTTCTATTGTTTTTCTTTATTCCTCACCACTATCTAGTGTGTGTGTGTGTGAACTCGGCTAGAATCAAACGCGAGTCTGGCGAAAAAAAAAAGATTAATTTTTTTTTCTTTCTTTTAAAGTCGAAGCAGCCACTCTGGCTGGCAGTTCGTCGTCTACGTGTACACAACAAAAAGCTCTCGAGAAAAAAATAATTTTAACACTAACGGTGACTTTGTGAGCTCATGTGTGTATTTGCGTTTGTGTTTTTGCGGCAAAGAGACTCCATTCCATCATCGTAGGATCGCAGAATCACATCAACTAAACACCAACTACTATAACACTCGTGAAGTGTAAGAATGAAGATGTTGATGATGGTGAAGTTGATGGTGATGATACCCGGATGCTACCATGCGAACAAGCATGAATAATTAATTCGAGTGTTTATTTTTGTCATTAGGATTTTTCATTTTAGATATTAACGCTGTAGTGTTTGTACTCTGCGAGCGAAAACCACCCACCCATAATCAAGAATCCGTTTGCTTTAGGAAACGCCATCAGCAAATAAACTCAAGGCAACCAGAATTATTGGAACATTCTTTATGGGCTCGTCAAAATGCAAATGAGCTCAAGGTATGCCTCGGTTTTTTTTTTAATTCTCTATATTATTTTTATTCGTCGTATAATTTTGTTATTTTGGCTTAGTTTGCTTAGCCCGTAAGAGTCACAAAAATATATTTTCTACAAATTTGGGAAGGTCTTTATACATATCCGCGGGATTGACGAGTTGTGCAGATTTATTAAACACATTAACAACTAATTTGTGCTTTCCATTGTTCTAAGACGTTTGAATCTAAATGTTGGTACTAACAAATTAGGATGCACGACCGGTAACGCGAGTAAGCGATATTTTTACTTTTACTTATGTCCTGTGACCCTTATTGGAGCATAGGGCGTCATAAGCGCCTGCACGCCATCATGTTCGGAGCCCTTGTTCTTTAATTCCCTCCAACTCATTCATATTTCTATTGAATCCTCTACTAACTTTCTGCGACACGGTTGCATTATGGTCCAATCCCTCATCCATACCCACTCCCAATAAACCTTTCTTCTGAGATACTTCTTCTAATATCCCTTTTCTCGTTCCCCTTTTGCCACCGCCTGTTAAACTAACACAGCAAACCATCGACATCCTCCTGAATGTCGTTATGCGCTCTCTAGGCTTAGAGAAAAAAAGGTAAACGAGAATATAAGTCTCTTTCCTGTTTATCTGCATGACAAATCGGACTCAGTTCGTTATTAAAATAAAACCAAAACAAGCGTCATGGCTTCCATCGAGCAGGAAGGCCTCGCTACCGATCTAACCAGCCTCAGGAACATTTATATCAGGTAACACGATATTTTCAGAATGTCTCCCAAAAAAAAGTCAGACGACCTTGCAGCTTTCGGTAACTATGTACACTCTAAAAGAATCCCACACCTCCAACGGAGCCGTGTTGACCACGGTACTTCCCTAATGAGGACGAACTTCTCAAATCGCCTTGGTGGAGGTTTCTCTGTCTAGCTTTAGTAAAGATGCTGCAGTTAGGCCAGATAAACCTCCAAGATTTCAATTCTTTTCTACTCCGTCTTTGTAAAGACAGAGAGGATATAGCCTTGATCCAGGAATCATAGATTGTTTACAGCCTGGTTTCTGGACTCAGGACTGCTGGTTAACATCTAATATATGCACGCAGAGGCCTAATTTGCAAGTTAGGATCTTATCGGCCAGATTTCGGACTAGACTGGACTCCGCAATATCATCCGAATGCCTAGGTATAACATCGACCGGCTAAACATACCCTCAGTACGCCAAAAATTAAGGGATCATTTGTCGCAAGGAGTGGAAGCAATCAGCAGCTCACTGCCGGCAACCATCCAAGAACATTGGAAAGCTGTGAAAAATGTTTTTATATTTGGAGCGGAAAGTATTGTTGGTAGAAGCCAGACAAGGCACAGCACGTGGGTTACCGAGGATACCTGGAGGCGAATTGAAAATGTAAGCTTCTTAAAGTTCGTATTGTAGATACTCCAGCAGCAGCGAGGATCGAGCTGGAGTCCCTGTATCGAAGCAAAATGAGAGAAGTGCAGCGTAGTGTAAGACGTGACAAACGTAAGTATATTAACAAACTGGCCTCAGAAGCAGAGGAAGCACGAGCAGGCGCGATAGCAGAATCGTTTACAGAATCACCAAAGAGCTGACAGGTGGTCACCGCTCTAGCCAACATCCGGTGAAAAACCTTGATGGTGCCGTACTCGTTTCAGATGAGGACTATGAGGATGAGGCTACCGCGATCAACGCACTAAAGAACAACAAGTCGGTATGACTAGATGGTATACCCGCAGAGCTTCTGCGTGCCGCTCCAACGACATAAGCGGAGCTTTTAAAGCCCCTATTAGAGAGAGCTTGGGAAGCAGAAAGTTTCCCCGACGAGTGGAAGAAAGGAATGATTATTAAGCTCCCTAAAAAAGGTTGTCTTATGAAGTGCGAAGCCTGGAGAGGCATTTGAGTTCTTTTCGCAGTTGCAAAGGTAATAGCCAAAGTAGCACTTGAGCGTATTAAGGAACATCTGGAAGATACACTCGATGCCGAACATGCAGGTTTCCGCACTGGATCCTCCTGCGTAGACCACATAAACACCCTGCGGATCATTATTGAACAGTGCGTTGAATTCCGGTCACCACTACACCTGCTGTTCATCGGTTTTGAGAAGGCGTTTGACAGTGTCAACAGACAGTTTATCTGGCTCGACTTGCGCAGAAGAGATATACCCGATAAACTAATAGCTATTATTAAAGCAACCTATGATGGCTCTAAATGACATGTCCTGCATAGAGGAAAGCTGTCAGATGACTTCGAAATCCTAAGTGGGATACGACAAGGTTTTCTATCGCCGATACTTTTTTTGTTGGTGATTAGCGATGTGCTTTGCGGAACTTTATCTACTGAAAACGGAGGAGTTCGTTGGACTCCTTCTTCTCAATTCAAACACCTGGTCTACGCAGACGACGTTTGTTTACTCTCACATAGGATTATGGAGTAGCACCAAAGGACAACAAATGTGGAAAGGGAGGCAAATGCTGCGGGTTTGAAGATTAATACTGCCAAAACCAAAATCCTTTAACCTCGGCACTAACTCAGTAACTCAAGTAAACATTGCTGGACATGGACAACCGGTAGAGAGAGTAGAGAGTTTCCAATATCTTGTGAGTATTGTCTCGACCGAAGGTGGATCCGAACAGGACATTGTCAACCGAATCGGCAAAGCAAAATCAGTGTTTGGAATGATGTCCATGATATGGCGGAGCAATGCGATCAGCTTAAACATCAAGCTTCGACTGTTCCGTTCAAATGTTGAATCTTTCATGATTAATAGGGACAAATTGCTTTGGGCACTGCACTTCAAAATATAAAAATCTGCAGGGCCGGATTTATGGAGAGAGGTGAAAGTGGTGTTTATACCCAAAGCGGACAAACGCTCTGACGTCAGTCCAAAAGATCTCAGAACTATCAGTCTGTCATCATACCTTTTAAAAACCTTAGAAAGATTGATTAATATCCATTTACGCAATAGTATAGATAGAAGACTTTTGTCTTATGATCAATATGCTTATTGTAAAGGCAAATCGGTAGAAACAGCTCTACATACATTAGTGAGTTCTATTGAATATTCACTCCAGCATAAGGAGTATACAATGGTAACATTCCTGGATATTGAAGGAGCTTTTAACAAAGTCAACACATCAGCGATCGCAGCTGCACTGTCGGCCGTGAAGGTAGACGACTCACTTGGTGAACGTTTTAATATCCTGCTTAAAACTCAAAACTGAGTGTGGCGTCTGCCAATAGATCTGTCTGCAGAGGAACGCCGAAAGGTAGAGTTGTATCCCCCGTTTTATGGAATTTAGTGGTGAACCAGCTGATGATATACCTGAAAAGGAAGGGCTGCAGAGTGATCGCCTGTGCGGATGACGTTGCTGTTGCTGTTTCAGAAAAACACCTTAATACCCTGAAGGAACTCTTACAGAATGCTCTTAACAAGCTAACTAAATGGGCGAATCGTTGTGGTCTGGGAGTAAGCCCCCAAAAAACAAAACATGTCCGATTCACTAGAAAATATAAAAGTCCACAAGTTAACCCACCTTCTATAAAGGGCACACGCTTATCCTTCTCTGATAAAGCTACATTTCTGGGTCTCACTCTGGAGAGAAAACTAAGCTGGAAACCTAATATACAAGAAAGAGTTTGTAAAGCCACAGTGGCACTCTTCTTCTGTAAAAAATCCATCGGTAATAAATGGTGTATTCAACCCAATATCACTCATTGGCTTTATATTTCGGTAATAAGACCTACATTTCTATACGGTGTGGTGGTCTGGTGGACTGCATTACACAAATGAATAATTCACAAAAATCTAAGCAAATTAATCGGCTTGTCTATGTATGAGCGGCGCTCTTCGCACCACCCTCTCCACTGCATTGTTCAACCTAACACTACTTGACATCTTCAGCAGACAAGTTGCTGCTAGAGCGGCTATTCGCCTTAACGCAACCTCCCAGTTCGCAATGGATAAGAATTCTATTCTCTATTCTCTTCTATTCTGAATTCATTCAAAGCTTCACCATGAGGTATAGACTACACCATTCTGCAACTACATTTCAACAACAACTTCCACGTCACCGACCTCTCCAGATCACTCTGCAAAGAAGTTACTATCTCGGAAGATGAATCAATCGGTTTTTTACACCGACCGGTCAAAAAATGATGGGGTAGGCGAAGGTGTTTTCTCAAACCCTTCAAAGACCTCAAAAAGGCTAAATATAAGCCTCTCTATCCGTCTTCCTAATTACTGCAGTGTTTTAAAGAAGAAATCATGGCGATTTAAGAAATCCTGTCTTGGCTAAAGAGAAACGTTCTATCGACTAAGGATATCCTCAGTTTCTCGGATAGTCAAGCAACTTTGACATCCCTAGAATCAGTCTCTACGAATTCTATTGAAGCCCTAGACTGCCGATCACCTCTCAGGAAGACGGCGGAGCAGTTCAACATTCACCTGTATTGGGTGCCGGGGCATAGGGACATTCTGGGGAACAGGAAATCAGGATGCCACTGAGATCTGCAGTGTTTTTAAAGCAGAAATCATGGCGATTTAAGAAATCCTGTCTTGGCTAAAGAGAAACGTCATATCGACTAAGGATATCCTCAGTTTCTCGGATAGTCAAGCAACTTTGACATCCCTAGAATCAGTCTCTACGAACTCTATTGAAGCCCTAGACTGCCGATCACCTCTCAGGGAGACGGCGGAGCAGTTCAACATTCACCTGTATTGGGTGCCGGGGCAGAATGTCCCTATATTCTGGGGAACAGGAAAGCAGAATACTACTGACAAAACCAACCTTAGATGGACAAATGGTATAACTTGTGTAGCGATCTGGTCAAAGCTAGATCCGATACGCTCCAAGTGTTTTTCTGTTTGATTTCTCTAAACAAAGTGCACAGAAGCGCTACGATAGGTGTAGTTACTGTAGTTACACTGGTCTTATAGGCAAGCATGCGCAGGGCTTGGTGTATTTTCCAATGACTTCTGAAGAAGCATGGACGAGATATAGGAATCATTTGCAAATTGATTTACTTCCTATAATTATGAGAAGCATCTTTTACTTTCCCTTGTAATGCGAATGTCAAAGAAAGCGCTTGCTTTATTTTTCTAGAAGATTTTCTTTAGACTTAAGACTTTTACCCTTTCAAGACTGTTTTAAAATTATCCTTGAGTTTTGTATATAAAAAACGATTGCTATTAAGGTTTGCTTTTGCATTTTGCTTTGCAATCCGTAAATTTCTAGAACATTTTGTCATTGTTTAGAGTCGCAGCACTTGCTTGGCCATTATTTAGCAGCATTTTATGAAGAAGAAGAAGAAAAAAAAACTGCCACTGTGAATAAGTCACTCACACATTTTGTATAACAAGGACATTGCCAAGCCGTTTGCCGTTGATTGCTGCCCGCTGGTGGAAGTCGCCAACTAACACCTTTGTCAATGGACGCGTTTTTCTGTTGTTGTTCTCTCCCGGCCCACCCATTTTTTTTTTTGTGTATCCCTAGCCCCATCGTCATCTCTTAATTTGTCACTTGACCCATAAAATGCCTATAGGCATAACTGAAACAACGGGAATTTTCATTCCAAAAAGTGCTCCACATTGCATGGAAGGAGGAAAAACAATTTAAAAATGGAAAATATATATAAACGCAACAAATTTATTGTGTGCCCACAATGTGGGCGACAAGGAGAAATGGGGGCATAATGTTGGATTTTGATGGGAGTTCTGGTGTTGGCGCACTAACAACAACAACAACTAAAAATGTTGTCATTGTTCCTCTGTAAGAGTACACTTGCTTGAAATGCAACAAGCCAAGCCAGTACAGGCGGGCCCCAAATGGAAAAATGCAGCCAACTCAAGTGCCTTAAGCCTAAGCTGAAACAAATCGGCATTACAGAATAAATAAATAAATAAATGAATAAATGAATGAACGCACACATACACACAGAACTTCTCCAACGGCAGTCGTATATGCGCCGACGACGTTCTATTTCAATGGCTTAATTGGAATCTACCACGCGCTCGCAGTAGGCACTAAGCGGCACCGCGGAGACGTCGGAATGCGAAGAGTTTATTTCGCTCGTCTTGTTCTACCCAGCTTTTCACTACTTCATGCTACAGTGCCTGGTCTATTTTTATGTTTTGAATACTTTTGTTCACTTAGTATCTACGTTCCCGCATGTTTTACGCTTTTCCCGCTGCAGAACTTAAGGAAAAGTTCCCGCGATTGTTAATTGAGATTTTCTTTGCGGTCTTCGTTGCTATTTTGATGACGAAGGCGGTAATAATGTTGGGAACGAAGGATGTTCGAGTAAGACTCCCCATTCATTCACATCTCTGCCTACTTCGCACCCTTCCACTCGAATGGCAGTTTTAAATTCGCATTTCCCTGACAAATTTCCAGGCCGACATCCAAGTCAGTTGCTTTTGTTCTGCCATTTCTCGGGGGAAGATGATTTTTTAGCGTACAATGAAATTAATTACTCTTTACAATGCCGCCGTCAACTGACTTAAGGAGAATGCCTGCAGCGTCCATCTATTCTAAAGTAGTCTTTTTGTGGAAATTTCTCTCCGAGACACTGAAAGTAGACATCATTTAAAATTGACAAAAGGAAATTACATGTTGATCATTTCCTGTTTTGTTATTAATGCGCAACTTGTGCTTTATTTTATAATTAAAATGTTCTCTAAACCCAAAATGAACGCAATAATTACCGTACTTACAATGATGACAATAATTATGGTGTCAATATGACGGTACGGTAGCTAAGTACTTTCACGTAATTTTGTGGTTTGTGATTAATTTGTCAAGTGATTTAAAAAGCAATTAAATTCCACGAAAATATATTAATTAACATTATATAGAAAGAATCATTTTCTGACTCAGAAGTTTCATTAACGGGGGTAGATTGAATGGTGGGCCGCCTGAACATATTCATCTCCAAGCTCAATGAATTTCTTCCATCTGGTCATTACATCGATTTTCGACCTATTCCTTCGCTTATATAACGTGTCCGAAAAAACTGATGCCATTACCATATCCGTTGATAAATCAACCTAAGCTTTTTTCGCAGATCTCATCCATCCACTCTTTTAATGGCTGTTTGGTCTCAAAGGTAAAGTGATGCAACTCCCAAAATCTGACCAAAAAATCTTGTAAGGAGAGCACCTAATCGAACAGCCAAATTGATTGCATTTTTTTAAGATTACATATTTTTCTAGTCTCCTATAATCATCATATTTGGCTCAACAACCGGGATCCCGCAAAAAGTCTCTCCACCAGTCCCGATTTTGAGCTGATGATACCCAGTTTTGCATCCCTAAACTCTGGGCGTTAATTTGGGATGCCGAATTCTCTCATGGCTTTATTAAGTTCTACTCTGGCTATGCTATCATAGGCGGCGCTTTAAAGTTTATAAAAAGATGGTGTAGTGAGTTTTAAAACTCTAGACATTTTTCCATCACCTGCCTAAGGGTGTGAATCTGATCAGTTGTTGATTTGCCAGGGGAGGAAGCCACGCTGGTATGGCTTAAGCGTATGAGGCTATCTTGTCTTGGAGGATAAAGGAGAAAATCTTGTACGCTGTACTCAACGACGTTAAACCACGATAATTGCTGCATGTTGTGATATATCTTCTCTTATGTATGGGGACAGGATGACTCTTCTCCAGTCTTCTGTCATCGCTTTTTCCTCCCATACTTGCACTATTAGTCCATGAACTGCTTGGTGTATTGCGGGGCCTACTGTTTTAATCAGCTCCGTTGGTATACCTTCAGATCCCAGGGCCTTATTATTTTTGAGCCAATTTATCGCTCTGCTAATTTCGTCTATGCTTGGTGGCGGCAGCATAGAGTGGTCTCCGGTCATTGGTGCAGCCTCCAAGTTAGCTGGCAATTTAGCCGCTCATTTAGTGCTCTTAGCATCGCTCTAAGATGTCTTTGGGATCGTCGATCAGATTACCATCCTTGTCTTTGCAGTATGTGCAACGCGGAGTATATTGCGTCATACAGCGAACTCTTTGGTAGAACTTCCGCGCCTGGTCCTCGCTCTCTTTAGTGTTCTAGTTCACGGCCGAGGTTCCTCTACCAGGCTGCTTTCTTTCGCCGGTGAACTCCTTCATATCTTCTTCATTATGATGCCGCTATACGAGTATGACGCGATGTTCATAAAAAAAAACACTGGACAGAAAGCAGCGCAGCGAACAGTGCAGCACACAGTCAACGCATTCGCTCGACTTTAGTTATTTAGTTACAAAATTGGTCGCCACGCCTTTCTTATATTTAAACGGGATAAAATAAAAAATTCTTTGCAAATATAACTCAAGGCTACTCAAGGCTTGAAGAACCCTGTATGCTTCACCATGCACACATTTTCTATTTGTATTTAATCTTATAGCTTTATTGGTATCACTAAAATTAATTCAAGAGCTCTTCCCAGCGGCACTTGTTTAGCTGGCTAATCAGCAGCTTCATTACCATCTGAGTGCCTTGGGCACTCCAAACCAGCTTCTCACAAATTTTGATTTTATTTTGATTGATTTTCATCGCTTAGTAATTGTTTGCTGTCGATAATGGTTGAAGTAACCCTCTAACGAAAACGGCAACGAAATTAAAAGAGGGTGCTCGGTGATCTGTAGTATTACCATGATTATTGCATAAAATTAGCTTCAGGATTCTAGATTCTGTAATTAAAAAAAAACCTGGGATCGCAAATCGAAGGGCTTTATTTCCTGCATATCATTTATTTGCTTCTAAATTATCAAAAGGGTGAAGAGACATTTCAATTGGAATTTGGTTTTTTTCTTACCGCAACTAATGCCCGCTATACTGTATATTGTCTTGTAACAATACGATTCATCCGAATGACATATTTCGTACGTTTAAGTGAATAAAAACTTTGACGTAAAACCAAAGTTTCATCGATGGTTTATCTGAATAAACAACAGTTATGTGAAAATGCTCATAAGTATAAAAGGTGTGCCATCCGGCAATAATATCTATCCATTGCATGATAATTATGTTCTGTGTTAAATGTTTCCTCACCCACATAATGAGAACACCTAAAACTACCCTACATTAACCAGCAACCGAAATAAACAGCAAATACATACATTTCTAAATACGAAATACGAGTATATGGGTAATTTGGGATTACCTTCATTATTTCTTATATATGTACTCTTCCTGTCCTACCCTACGCATGTGGCATCACCAAGTTATACAAAATATTAAGCGAGGATATTTACGTTATCCTCCAGGAATATGGCAAAAGCTGTAGAAAGGGCACTAGAACGTGAATGTGTTACTAGGTGTGGTGAAAACAAAACGATAACGAATTCCCCGCAAGAGCCATTATGAACAAAAAATGCCCCAAAGTGAGGGCATATTCGTGGAATAACTGGTATCTATATGGTGTTATTTTATTAAGCAGATGTTACAACATTCATTGTTATGAGTTTTGGAAGGAGACTCAAACATTAACGACCTGGGATGCACGAGCGTCGAGAACGTAAAAGTAGACTAAGACATGATATACATATCATCTTTGTTAGTTTGCTCGATTTTGATTAATTTTCAACAAACTCGCGCATGGAGTGTATTAACCAAATAACTTATAGTAGAGTTTGTTAAGGAGTTATTTACTTGGGGAAGATATGGGGCAAAAAACCCAAAAAAAAAACTACAAATGGTTCTCCACCTGATCTCGAATATAAAAGTATTCCAAAAAGATTATTGTGGAATATAGAGTTGCATGAGCTGTGAGTAGTGAAACTTTTAAGTAAATTATCCCGAAATTTCATTCCAGTACGTCTCTAAGCCCTAAGACTATACAGACTTGAAATTGATGAACTTGGACCGTTAAAATGCGTACGGCATGGTTAGCATTTGCTAAACTCAGTCAACACTGTATTTGAAAGTTCGTCTCTATAACCGGGATCCGGCCCTAGCCTTCAGCAAAAAATCTCTCAACCGGTCCCGATTTCGATAGATGCAAACCGAAGACCCTTAAGTTTCGACAACAGCCGATGAATACATTTACAAGATGTTTATAAAGGTGAAATTTCCTTACGATCCTCAAGACTTCATTAGTAAGTAACCTTCCTCTTCCTTAACAGAGACTCAATTACCTACGTTTAGACATAATAGTTCTTATCCAGGTTTTACTTGGGCGAGCCACGCAAAATTCGTGGTTACTTCTTACTTAGGTGGTGCTACACGTTCGGGATGAGCCTGGGCCTCTCCAATTAGCACGATGTTTTGCTAACTAATTCCAATTACCTCCTTTACAGGACACCCTCTGTGCCCTGCGCGCTGTCTACGGCGGAGCCCTCCTCTCTAAAACTAACTATCTCAAACATAAAATATGTAGTTCGCTAAGTCGATGTAACTGTACAGCTCGCTTATAAATTGGCATTAAATCTTCTAATCCAAAGCTCGTTAACGTAAATAGGATCGAAAATTGACCAAAGAATTTTTCGTTCGTAACGACCAAGGTATCTTAACTCGCCTTATTTGAGATATAAAAAGAAAAAAGTTCAGAGGCGTCAAATGACACTGACAATTGACTGATGGTGCATTTCTTGATACAATTTCGGCTTAAATAACATGATTGTTTGGCCTCCTGTGTGGAATGTGTTGTCACAATTAAAGCTTCTCAAATTTAACCCGTCGGTTAACATACTCCGGTAGCGATCTCTACTGACTCCATTGAAGAATAGGCTAGTGACCACTCCATCAAAAAGTTTTGTTGTTTTGTTGCTTACTTGCCAAAATATCAAGAAAGGTGGCAACTGGCTATTTCTCTGGAGCACCGCTTGTGGAAGAAGCGATAAAATAGTGATAAGCAAGAAACATTCCCGTGGTGTTCAAGCGAATCTATTGATTTCGCTATGTTTGCGTCACTGATAAGCTTTAACGCTTTTTTACTCTATATAGCAGATGCAAGGTTGTATTAGGCGCACCTGACCAGATATGACATTTGTACATAAGTTTGGGGCGAATAAAAGCCTTGCAGAAAGTAGCCAGATCAGAGGGAGTGAAATATGTTATGCACCGGGTTAGAAAACCTAAACATTTCGCAGCATTTTTGGCGACGGTAAATATGTGGTCATTCCAACGAAGCTTGTCGTTAACGAACATACCGATAATTGTGAGTTTCCGCGATGCAAGTGCCATTAATGGATAATGTCATTGGATTTAACGAGACAATGTTTTGGAAGTGTTAAATTCTACTCAGTTGTTTTCTATTAATTTTTTTATGCTGTCCAGATCAGACTTTAACGTACTTAACATACGTATTTGTTTGAGTTCCACAGGAGAAGTGGAGGGACATTCCTCAAATTAATATGGGAAGCTAAGAATACTGTCGTCAGCGATAGAATCAATTGGATTAGAAGTAATGATCATCATCATCAACATCATCAATGATCATTAATAGTAAAAACAACCCATTTAAAATTTTTAATGTAAAATCTGCAATAAGCAAAAATATACTGAATTCCACTATAAATGATATAAAATAAAAACACATGCGAAGCATTGCAACCGCGAACTACCTTCACAGTCATTATAGTATGACATTATCTGATGCCGCTATATGATAAAAATAAAATTTGTATGGGAGCCCCCCGATCCCGCGGCCCTATCACTCAAATTTAAATAAAAAGTGTTGTCATCGGAAATACACATGTGTGCAAAGTTTGAATAAAATCGGGCTTTAGGAAGTGGGTTAAAAATTGATCACAAGATCCCACCAGCCAGCCACGTGCACGTGAAGTTAATATAGAGAATTTAAAAATGAGAGAAAGAGTGTCGGCGACAAAACAGAACCCTGGGTAACGCCAGCACATAATGATGTATTTCATACTTGAAACCATCCAAGACAACTTGAATTGAGCGATCCAAAAGATAGCTTCTAATCCAATAAAACAGGTTTTCATCGACGCTCTAGTAAAATTTGATACTTATATTCACTCAAACCTTAATTGTAACTATAAATTAGCAGCGTTATTCATTGATATAACCTTTACTACAGTTGATCATAAAATATTACTTTGTAAACTTGAAGGTATTGGAGTCCGAGGTCCATCATTAGAGTGGTTTAAGAGATATTTAGTAAATAGGCGGCAAAAAGTTAAGATTAATAGTTCTTTCAGCTTTGAGGCTCTAGTGAACACTGGTGTTCCTCAAGGTTCCATTCGCGGTCCACTTTTATTTTTGATTTATACCAGCTCAATATTTTCTCTTGATACCCCTGGGGAATTAATAGTTTTCACAGGCAATACTGCGACTATGTGTTCTAGTCAAAATTATCTACAGCTTGAGGAAGACACATTTTGCATGATCTACCAATATTTCGTCAATGGTTTGACGTACACAACATGATACTTAGTGGCAAATCTAAATTGATGTTCTTCATTTTAACCAATGATTATATACTAAGAAATGATTTTATATTTCACAGCTCAAATTGCAAAAGACATGATTGTAACAACGTGAATTGTGTAGAAATTTAATTTACTCAGAACTTTAAATAGTTGGGCTTATTATCATTATCATTATTATTAGCACAATGATATGTTAAACTCTATCCGTAAAATGTATCTACTTCGCAACTCTTGTCCCCCGATTGTGTTACAAACTTATTTGGAACCTATGATCCAGTCTCGTGTTCAATAAATTGGGGTTGAACATATTGGTCGAACTTAAATAATATAGTGGTTGGACAGAAACACTGTTTAAGGATAATTTATTGTAAATCCCATTTGTCACCATCATTTTCACTCTTCTGTAAGTGGGTTACAAATTGATCGCAAGATTCCAGGACAGACTTGAGGGGCTTGAGATAGCCCCAAAAAAAAAAAAGTTCAGAGGCGTCAAATGATACGGACAATTGACTGATGGTGCATTTCTTGATACAACTTCGGCTTAAATGACACGATTGTTTGGCCTCCTGTGTAGTATTTTGGGGATCAACATATTGGTCGAACTTAAATAATATAGTGGTTGGACAGAAACACTGTTAAAGGATAATTAGTTTGTAAATGCCGTTTGTCACCATCATTTCCACTCTTCTGTAAAGCAAACATTCTTCAAATTCGGAATCTGTATATTTTTAAAGTTTTGAAACTTTTCTTAAAAAAAAGAAGTGGAAATCGAAATATTAAACTGTTGGAACACAACCTAAGAAATACAAATACCTGCCTAGCGCCTGCAGTTAAATTTGAAGTTATAAGGAGAAGCGTCATGTATATGTCACCTTAACTTTATAATAAAAACCCACTTCACTTAAAACTTAAGGTAAATACTCCAATATTTCTTAAACATTTGAAGTTATGGCTGATTAATGTTAAAAATGTTAAACATCTGTTGAAATTTTAACGAACTCGGATTGCTGACTTTTCGCTTTTGTATTTTCTTTTTCTTTTTTGATCTACTGTCTTGTCATATTAATTACTATGGTATGTTTATATTGTTTTCTTATATATACACATATGTATATGATCCATTGAAAAATTCAATATTAACTCAATTCCTTAAGTAATCATTTATATTATATTTTGTATTAAAAGTTCTTTATCTTTTATTTTCCTTGTACCGGGTGACTGACACGACGTGTTACCAACTTCAGACTGTCATTGCTCTCAAACCAATGATGACAGAGCGCTCACTAATGACAGTTCATTCCATTGTTTACAAGCGTACAAAAGCATTTTAGTGGGAAATATTTAGAAAAAAAGTTATCCGCAATGGAATTCAAGCGTAATAGTGTGATTGCTCTGTATTTGGCTAGAAAACCACAGCCGCCGATTGTTAACCAGTTAAAACATCTGCATGTGAATAAAATGTTTGTGTATCGCACCATAAATCGTTATAACGATACTGGCAGCATTGCAAAACGCCATGGTGGTGGACTGAAACGCACTGCAACATCGCCGGATATCATTCGGAAGGTGAAAGCCAAATTGGCTTGGAATCCGCGCCTTAGTGGCAGAAAAATGGCTCGTGAGGCGAACATTTCGCTCGAACGGATGCAGCACATATTGAAAGATCATCTTGGACTAAAGGCCTTGAAATTCCAAAAAACGCATGGTCTCACCGATGCTCAAAAAAAAAGTTAGAGTGGAAAGAGCAAAGGAGTTGTTACGCTTGCACGAAAGTGGCGATTTGCCGAATTTGGTTTTCTCCGAAGAGTCACCATTAGTTATTAAGCAATATGTGAATAAGCAAAACGACCGGAATTACTTGCCCGGCTGTTCTACTGATAATTTGGGCTAACGGATTGCCACTCGAAACCAAGCGCCGCCGATGGTGATGGTTTGGGCCACCTTAACGGCCGAAATCCGTTCACCGCTAGTTTTTTTGGACCTTGGCATCAAGATAAATGTTCAAATTTATTGCGATCATGTGTTGAAGGGAGCGTTGAAGCCTTGGGCATAAAAACATTTCGGCCGCTGAGCCTGGACATTTCAACAGGATTCGGCGCCGAGTCATAAAGCGCGCGTCAATCAAGATTGGCTGAGAAACAACGTTCCGCGGTTCATTTCCACTGCCCAATGGCCATCAAATTCACCGGATGCAAATCCGCTAGATTTCTCGGTTTGGGGTATTTTGAAGAGCAAGGTTGGGACAAAAAAATACCAAAGTGTCGATCATCTCAAGTAAGCGCTTCGCTAGGAATGGGCCAAAATACCGCAGAGCCACTTTCGTGCTGCATGCAATAGCTTTGTCGGCCGTTTGAAGGCCATAATTGCGGCTAAGGGCGGCCAAATCGATAACTGATAATGCAATTCGAAATATTTGTGAACATTTTTTAATTTGATTCAATAAAATTCATCTAAATTATAAAAATTCTGTGGCGTTTTGTTTTGGTAACACTTCGTGGCAGCCACCCTGTATAATCTGGCACCCAATTGAAATGTCAAAAAAAAGTTATTTGAAAGTTGATTCGATACTTTGAGCTTGTCCCATTTAGAATCATTTAGCTTATTTTATTTATATCTTCATAGAACTAAAATGTAAGGTCTGTTAAATTGTATTATAAATAATATAAAAAAAAAAAGTTTCGCTCAATTTTCTCCAATAAGATAGTAAAGCGAGCTTCTCAGCTCGCCATATGTATAATTGTAATTCAGCCTAAAGACTGAATTATCTTAAAAGGATTTTACTTTAAAAAAAAAAAACATTTTTTTTCTCCTAACCCCTATGAATAAAAAAAAAACTCAAAATAACACCATCGCAAGCTGAGCGCTTAACAATTATTTTAAAACAAGTATTTATAAAAAAAAATTACACGTGGCACACGCGACGAGCGACACGCGTCACGTCATAGCAAGCCAAGTTTTAAAACTGGTATTTAAAAAAAAAAATTTACACGCGCCACACGCGACACGTGACACGCGTCAAGTTATCGCAAGTCAAGTTTTACAACAATTAAAACAGGGTGACTGACACGAAGTGTTACAATGACATGTGTCACGTCATCGCAAGCCAAGATTTAAAACAAGTATTTAAAAAAAAAATTACACGCGCCATACGCGACGCGCAACACGTGACGCGACTCACGTCATCGCAAGCCAAGCGCTTACAAATTGTTTTAAAACAAGTCCCATCAAATTCTGACTGGTAGAAGTCGCGATATACAACCGGACAAACTGACAAACTGACTAACCGACAAACCCACACACGTACGCTAGAAAAATTTTCTTGTCCTCATATTATTAGCTTCGCCCTTTGGGTTCGCAATAATCTTAATTGCATCGTTATAACTCAATACATTTTACCTTGAATAGCTTCAGCAAATAAAAAGTATTAAGACTTCTTAAATACATAATAACATCTCCTCACAATGCCGCAACTATGAGATAACGTGGAAACCTTGCAGAAGAGTTTCGTCTGACGTCTGCACAACATTCCATAAACTAAATCTTGATCTGCATATTATAACTGTGAGTGAAAAGCAGACGCCCACAGATAGGAAGGGAAAAGTTTTCGGCTAATAAAATTGCTCTAATATTTTCGTCAATATATAAAAGTGCAGCCGAAGCGAAGCGGTTGGATATGCAAATTTGAACATTCCACAGTGATAACAGCACATAACCAAATAAAATGAGGAGGAAAATCTGATGAAATTAACCAAATACTTTTCTCAACTTTTCCTCCTCATTTAGTTCAACTTTTGGAGGAAAAGAATTGAAAAAAAAAGTTTCTATAGAGTTCTAAGCAAAAACGGAAATCCCCCACATACACCGCACAAATACAATACACAGCCAACTCAGTTGCGGCGCTTCAAGCCCGCAGTCTGCATTTGCTGTGCCATATCCCCCCCCCACTACTCCACCACAAGGCAAATGAAAACAATTGAGAAAATACTGTTGAAGCTAAACTGAAAAGAAAAACTTCCGCCGCCTTCAGCGATGCCATACAACAATGACTGCATCGGCCGGTTGGAAGCGTTGCTCCCCACTTGTCCCACATGAACCATCGCATAGTCACTCAGCGTCATGACGGCAGGCAGCAGCAAGTGAAATTGGAACTGAAATCGCAACTGGAACATAAACATCAACATTGATGTTGGGTTGAAAGTCGTGTAATATATGTATTTGTATTCATAACCAATGATAGTGGGGATGGTTCGCAATAGGTGACCAACGAGGTTGCTTCGAGGCCGACAGAGCAAAATGACGCCACCATCTAGTCAGTCAGTCAACCAGTCAACCAGTCAGGCAGTAAGTCAGTTAGCCAGCCAGCCAACAACAGAAGTACGAGACTCTGAGGAAGGCGGAATGGAAGACAAAAATGTAATATGGTGGATACGTACGTCCATTATCCAGCCTCCTGCAACAGCCAGCGCTATAAACAGGCCACTAGACCGACCTATGGACTTGTTATTGCTTCAGTTCAGTCGCAATTGCGTCAATTGCATTTCAATTGAGCACCCCCATCCAACTTTACAGTCAGATGTTATGGCTGGCTAGAGCGATTTGAACATTTGCGCCATCATCGCCGACTATTGCTTTCACTCTCTGTCTCTGTCTCTATCTCTCTTTCTTTCTGGGTACTTGTCATGGTGCTTTCACACTATTTCCACGCGAAAGCGGTAAACAAAATAAGGATAAGATGATGAGGAGGAGATATGATGATGAAGAAACTTTGCAAAAACACTTGAAGTTTTGCTTTTCGGACGCTTAATGAAAATGTGAGAGAGCCTCTAGAGTGGCTATAGAACTGGACTAAAAAAGCAAACACACCAGCAGAAAAACAATTCAGAAACTACGGAAAATGGGGATGGAAAAATTATTTGAGGGCTTAACGGTGGTAGGTACTCTGGGTGGCTTGTTGAATGATGGAAATGATTATTACGGTGACTGGAATCGTTGACCGTCTGTCTCTAAAGTTGACTTTTTGAAAGGAGAGAAACGGGAAACGAAAGAGAGTGAAGCTACAGGTAACCCTTCTATAGCACGGTAGATAGGTTCCTGCAAATTGTCGTGTTGTATGAAACCGTGTTATATGAGACGAGTAGCCAGTACAAAAAGTAGGGTTACTATTAAAACCAAATTTTTTTTTTATTTCATTAACTAACTTAACTTTTATAAAGAATATTAATATATATATAACAAGAAACACAAAAAAAAAACAAAATTTCAGTAAGTACATACATATTTCCTACTAGCTGTTTGCAAATGTGTCCATCTTATAGGTGGGTGTGAGTGTACTATAGCCTATGACTTTTCCCAACCTGCCAATAATATACATTAAAAACTTTGTACAAATCGCTTTGTAAATGTAGGGTTGAGGTAGGGGTATCTATAGCCTTTATCTTTCCCCCACCTGCCAATAATATACATTAAAAATTCATTAAAATCGGTTTGAAAATCTGACCGATATTGATATTTTGCATTTCACATCTACAGGGAGGGGGAAGGGGGTGTTTATTTTGTTATTGGCTATAAACTATCCTCCACCTGCCAATAATATACATTGAAATTTCAAAAAATCTGTTTTTCCTTCACTTTCTGAGCTTTTTTCTGACCTCCTTAAAAAATCGGTAATGTTAGTTTACTTAGTTGTCCTTACAAGGTCGTTGAAAGTTTCATAATATGGAGAGCTAAGCTGGTTTCCAGCTCCCTTTTGAATAAGACGCATCAGCATTCAAGAAAAATATATTGCTTGCTGCCATATCTACGACCCGTCCATTGGCATTAGTGTTATCGTGTAAACTATAGGAGGCAATTGTTTAGCCGTTTTTGTTCCCGTGGTCGTCATCGTTTATCAGTATATGCGAGGCTGATTTGGAATTCCGTTAGTTTTTTTTTTACGGGCGAGCTTATTGGCCTTACGCCAACCTTAGTTTGAAGGACTAGCCCGATCATTTTGCTTTTCCTGTATTGGAGGAAAATTACCACGAAAAGGTGTTTATCACCGGTCAGAGAAGTTACGGCCACGTGCAATTCTGATGAATCTTACGTGTTATTCGCCTTCTTACTATTTCACTTCCTTACAAATTGAAAAGGTTATTGCGATCTACGAACTCAACACTTGAAACACATAATATTCAATGGTCTGTAATTGCTGCCGATTTTGCTTTTATGTAGAACGAAAGATGCAGACATAACTTAATAGTCTGTAATTACTGCATTCATAACTACAGCCATAATTACCGGGTATTCCCCGATTTTGCTTTTATGTTATAAGGCAAACAATGCAGACATAAATTAGACATAGCATTATCATCAGTACTAGACATTAAGCATTCGACGAAGACTCAGACATCAGACTTGGGAGCTAGGTTATTATAAAATTATTCATCCGATATCGTCTGATATGAAGGTTTCTGCAGGACGAACGACGCAGACATAACATAAAAATCAGCACGACACATTACATCTACCAGTTATTAAGCATACGAAGTAATAGACAACAGTCCTAGGACCAAAGTTTGATGGTATTATATGAGAGTTTCCGCAATTTTGTTATCATGTTATAGCGAAATCGTGTTGTAGGTAACCGTGCTACATCAGGGTTTCGGAAATTCCTTTTTCATGTTAGAGCTTGTAAAGATTGGGTTTATATACTCCCAACGAGCACCGATGTTCCTTTATTGGACCTCCACTAGTCTGGGCTATTGCGCATTTGACTTTAACCTTTAGGCAGTTATACACCCAAGATGGGATTCCTATATTACTTTAAGAGCTAAAAGAGAATGTTCCAGTGCCTAAGGCTCGTACGCCCAATAAAACCAAAGAAACGTTCAGTTCAACTGCCGAGATCGTAGTCATCTTTATTCTAAAATCAGGTTCTTATTTATATTCCGAAGACTCTAATACGTGTGACGAATACAATGCTAATATCTATTAATACATAAAAATACTACATTACTAAAATCCACTAATGTACACAAGTCTGTATCGCTTCTGACCAATACTCCACATTGTATTGTGCCTTGTCAGCATTTTTGCATTAGTACTTTGGGAAATAGTCCGCATACTATGAGCTTTCGGTCGTTTGCCTATTTTGCTGATGTGACATATTCATTACCATAAGCAAACGACCTAACTTATATAACGAACTTTCATTGCATTCTCAATCAGCGCAATGCGTTGTAAGGGTAAATGACCGACAGCGTTTAACGATCAGTGATCGCTTATCTATTAACTTTAATAAGCATATATGTCATAAACAAACTTCCGCTGATCGCGCCTCGTTGCGTTATAATTACTTTGTATTAATTGTGTGGTTCGTATGCAGAAGGCATTGCGAGGATTACTTTATATTAGTTGTGTGATTTATATTGGCATCCCTTCACAAGCTTACCTAACCATGTTGTAGGATACGGTGTTGTAGGAGGGCTACCTGTATTTTAATTTTGTTTTCGTAACAATAAATTACATTAAGGATTAAAATCAAACAAATAAAACGCAAAATCGAAGGTAGGCAAATATAACCCATACTCACTAATGTAGATAGGGATGAAACACGAAAATTTTGACAGTAAGTTGTAAAGTTCTAAAGCAGATTTTGCCAAGAAATGGAATTTTATGATCAAAATAAAATTAAAAGTATTTAAGAGGAAAAGAAAAGGCTTTCGATAGGAGTCATGGAACAACATGAAGCTGCACATAAACTCAACAGACAGACTCAAGCAGCGCCACTTGTTTTGTTTGGATGCAGTTCTTTTATGTCCGGCAAAATGAATATTTTCCTGAAAGTTTGAAAGGTCGGTAGAAACTGAAGTTGGTCGCAACTTAAATGATAACGATAAGAACAACGAAGCTCAACTCAACTCACCTTTTCACACTGTGCAAGGCAAAAAAAAAAACAACGCGTTGATTCCATCTGTGTGAACGTGGGAAGGGGGAAAGAAAGAAGCCGGCAGCTCGATGGATATGCGATGCGTGTTTTTCATGGCATTTGAATCTGATTCCATTTTGAAGCCAACATGAAAAAATACTTATATTGCACTGCACAACTAAATGAAGAGCAAAATAAAATCCAATAAATGGGTGAACGGGAAGTACGCTCTTGTTGTCGGTTGCGAAAACATACAAAACAAAAACAACAACATGACAATGAGGTCGGGGGTTGTGTGCAGCATGAATTGCATTCAAATAAAAATCTCAAACAGCATGAACTGATTTTGTTGTTTGCTGCATACGTTTTTTTCTCCTCTTCTTTCGGGCATATTTTTTTTGAATCTTAAATCGGTCTGTTGGTCGGAGACGTTGTTAGATTCAGCTTTGGTAAACCGGCAACGTCGGCATACAAACATTTCATGGACATTTATGTGCATAAGCAGCGCAGTGGACTACAGTGCATTCAAGTCCATTCAAGTGGAATTACGAAGGGCTTTTCCATAGCCATAGGTGAATATAATTATGAGACGAGATGAGATAAATAAATTAAAATCATCAGTTATTAACCAAGAAAATGTCAAAACAAATTGCGAAGGAGTTTACAAAAAAAAATTGACTATTACCACTTTGATATTGGATAAAAAAATTGAATTTCGAATTCTGGTTGCTTTTAAAAATTTTTTTTTGTGTTGTCCATCAGATCGGGATCCATCGGGTTGATTTTTTTAAAAAAAAAATTGTGGCCCCACGACCCCGGGGCGCGGGGTCTCCAAAATTTTTACAAAAAGTGTTGTCCATCGGAGATAACAGTGTGTATAAAATTTGAAACAATTCGGGTTCATTTTTTAAAAAAATTTGTTGAGGCCCCATGAACCTGGGATCTCCAAAATGTTTACAAAAAGTTTTGTCCATAGGAGATACACACGTATATAAAATTTGAAGAAAATCGGGTTAAGTTTTTAAAAAATTTGTTGGGGCCCCATGACCCTGAGACTCGGGATCACCAAAATTTGTACAAAAAATGTTGTCTATCGGAGATACACGGGTACATAAAATTTGAAGGAAATCGGGTTGATTTTTTTTAAAAAAAAATGTGTGGCCCCACGACCCCGGGGCGCGGGGTCTCCAAACATTTTACAAAAAGTGTTGTCCATCGGAGATACATATGTGTATAAAATTTAAAGAAAATCGGGTTATTTTCTTAAAAGTTTTATATGGACTTTTTAATAGAAAGTTTTGTCTCAGGAAATACACATGTGTGCGAAATTTCAATAAAATCGGGCTTTGAAAAGTGGATTTAAAATTGATCGCAAGATTCCACGGCAAGCAGACCAACCGACCGACAGACAGACAAAGCGAATTTAAAAATTTAATTTTTCTTGTAAATTCTCTGATCAGAGATTCGATTTTGTGGTGAAATTCCCCATTTGGTGGTGAAAACATAGCAGCCACAGCGCACGGTTGGTGCGACGTACACACAACGACGTACGAAGAACCACTAAAATTCTTTCTTTTGAGTTGAGTTAAGCTGTAAAGCAGTTGAGTGCGTAGCCAGTTCTTCATATACTCGAATATTGTACAAATTATTGCCCCGTAATAAATTCTATAAGCGTACCTAACTATCTAATTTTAAAACTACTACTATAGGTACCTCATCTACCTATACCTATTCTATTGCCAAGACTTTATTTATATTTTATTTATAGCAGGTAAGAATACCGATAAGAATGAATCCACTTAATTAAAAAATAAAGTTTAATAAATGTAAATACTTGCGCTTCTCACTTAATATTTATTCAGTGTTTGATACATGTTCCTCGAATGTACACACCTGCAGGAAAATATTTATTTTCTTTGCTCTATGACTGTTGGCATTGCAAAGTAAAAAATTCAATTACATCACCTGTCATTGATTGATAAGGAGTTTCATGATACTTTACACAAATGGCAAAAAAAACTTGGGAAAATGTGTAGTAGCTCTCTTGATCAAGACTGATATATGTCCCTGAAGAGTGTTTGGCTGTGTGCTACGATTTTCGCACTATGATTTTAACAAATTAGACATTAGGATGATATAAATTGAAAGATGGGGTTTCAAGATATATTTATTAATTTATTTATTTGCTTAAAGCTTAGCCTTACCTTAGAAGAGGCTGAGGGAATTGGTTCGTTCCGAAAGTAATAGGTTCTAGGGGGTGGGGGAAGTCGTTTGCGAGAGAAGGTAATGGATTGACATTTAGCAACACTAAGTTCTAAGAAGTTTTTGTCGCACCAGCTATAGAATGAATTTAGGTCATTTTGAAGTAACAGAGTATCGGTGGGGGTAGATATAATAATAATACTCGGCGCGACAGACCATTGCGGTCCAAGGCCTAACTTCTCGCGACCATTTGTGCTGCGCATGTATATCTTTGGACACAAATGGAAGGGACCTACAATTTAATGCCGGTTCCGAACGGCGAATTGAGAAGCTTTCCGTGACAAGTTATTACTCTCGGAACGTTTTTCACCCATTCGCGAGAGGTGGGAAACCGTAAAAAATACTTTTGGTGTTGCTGGGATTCGAACCATGCACCTTCCACTGAGCCACGGCGCCCGGGTAGATGTAACCTTGATTATTTTCATGCCATCCGCGTAAATAGACAGATCTGAGTCTTTTATGATGTGACCAGCATCCATCGAAAGATGTGCTCACTTTAATCTGGAAAGAAACTACGTGAGGCAGGAAATAGTCATCATGTCAGACAGCCAAGCTGCGCTTAAAAACCTAGATGTATTCCAAATCACGTCAAGACTGGTGGAGGAGTGTAGGGCGAAGCTAAGCAGGCTTGCCAGGACACTGGCATAGAAGGGAATGAAGCAGCGGATATGCTCGCTAACAAAGGGGCAGCAACTCCGCTTGTAGGGCAAAAACCATTCTGTTGAAGAGAGTTTGGCTATAGGTCGGTAGTTTGATGTATTGTTTTTACTACCTTTTTTATGGATAGGAAAAATAAAGGAGTCCTTCCATAATTTTGGGAAGACGGCTTGAGAGAGTGAGAATCGAATAGAGTTGCTTGTAAGGGATTTTGGCTATAGGTCGGTATTTTGATATCTCGCTTTTACTACATTTTTTTTGGATAGGGAAAATAAAGAAGTCCTTCATAATTTTAAGAGGACAGCTTGATAGAGTGAGAGTCGAAATAGAGTTGTAAGGGGTTGACTTATAGCAATACCGCCTTTTTTTGAGAATATGGCGAGCAGACCATCGGCACCGGTGGAAAAGTCATCATCGAGCCGATTAATCTTTTTGCGCACTATATTATTCCTTATATCGACAGAGACAAGAGAAGTTTGAAGGCCGTTCTTCACGTAGTTGAAATAGTCAAGTTCCGGTTCGTGAAGGTGGTCACTAAACGATTTCCTGAAGAAGGTGGCAAAGAGGTTGGGTATTACTATAAGATTGCAGATGAAGTGTTAAATAATTTTAGAGTGGAAGGGAATCCATCGAACCTTCTTTTGACGTTTTAGGTTTTCTAGCCCGGTGCAAGAGATATTTCACTCCCTCTGATCTGGCTACGATACACAAGGCTTTTATTCGCCAAAAACTTGAGTACTATTGCCATATCACCACGAATATTTAAATGATCTCAACATTCATAAATATGTTGGGCTTGATGGTATTCCCGCTATAGTTTTGAAAGGTGTTCTTCAACTTTGGGTATTTCCACTGCGCAGGCTTTCTTTTATTCTTCTGGAGTCTTCTTAAGGAAATGGAAAACAGCCTTTATCCAGCCTGTTCCTAAAAAGGCGAGCCGTCATCTTTTTTGTGGTACAGACCCCCCATTGCGCTAACATCCATGCTTTCTAAGGTCATGGAAGCGCAGATCAATTGTAAGCTTATGCAATACTTTAAATCATATGATATCCTAAGCGACCACCAGTATGGTTTCGATGATAAATAACTAAATTCTACAGGTGATCTGAGGGCATATCTCACAGGAAAGTGGTCCAGTCTATTCACAAATATGATGAAAGAAAAATGGTTGCACTCGATTTTTCCAAGGCATTTGATAGAGTCTGGCATCAAGATCTTTTTCGAAAATGAATGCCTATGGAATTGATAAGACCCTGCTTGTTTGCCGGTAGTCACTAGACCTTTCTGAGAGTTCAGTTCTGGACAGTTTCAAATTCACTGCTCACCGCATAAGCGCCGGTGTCCCCCAAGGCTCTGTTATGTCACCGACATTATTTCTCACTTTCATTTCTAATCTCCTATCTTTTTTTAAATTCTCTATATTAACTTTTCCTGTTATTTATCCTTAATTACTACTTTAATTTATTTTGAATGGAATAATAAATTTATTTATTGCGAGCCCGAAGGGCGAAGCTTATATTGAAAATTTTCAGCAAACGTGTGTACATTTGTACGTTTGAACGGTTGTTTGTCGTGTCGTATATCTCGGCTTCTACCAGTCAAAATTTGATGGGACTTGTTTTAAAACAATTAGTAGGTGCTCGGCTTACTCGGTTTACCAATAAACCTATCTTCGGACGTACCAACCAATTCAGAGATTCCATGTTTCGCCGCACAATAAGTTTGTGGATAGAATCTGCATTTTTGCATTTGTGGGACCTGCAGTTATTTAAGCCACATGTCCATAGAAATCTCATCTTTTCCTCTCCCTAATTTCCTAACGCCCACGCTGTGTTAAGCAAATCCCTCGAAATCGCGCTTTATTCAGACTGTTGACTTATAACAAAACGTTTAGAGGTGTATTTTTCTGTTATTATTTCTAAAAGCTTTACTTTGACTTAAATTGAGTTTCGAAGACTCCGGCTTGACTCCGACTTAAATTGTATTTCAAAGATAATTAAGTCAATGTTTCGGCTTTGTGAATTTTCAATCTCCAAAGGTTATGAAAAGGTTAAGAAAAAGAAGTTCCAACCCAAAAGATTCAACGCGAACTATAAGTAGCTTGAGTTAATGTGAAAACACTGAAAGGTACTGCTTTTGCCGTACCGCGGGTCTTTATGCGTGAAACATCTTGTCCGTCTGTGTACGCTTTTGTAGGTATTTACTCTTTTTACCTAAAAATAAAATTTTTACGAAAATAGTTTTTGACGTCGTTTGTTAGAACGACGTTCTAAACTAAACTAAACTGATCGTTTAGTTTATTTCAAATTACCAATTTCAACGTTTCAACTTTGGAATATTTTCTCTCCACTTTAATCGAACAGATGTTAGTTTTTAACTAACCGTATTAATGATAGAATTTTTGTTCTATCATATACTCAATTCCAAAATTCCAAAAAGTTTCTGTGTCCGCCTGGGTCTGATAATACTCTGGTATAGCCATAGAGTCATTTGCGCGTTTATTCCACACGTTTTATTAAACATGCGTTGGCACGTGAAGCAAGCTTTATTAGCTTTTTTTAATAATGTGTGTCATATGGGAGTTCCAGGTTAGTTTTTGGTCAAACAAAACCAACGGATATTTGGCTTCCGTCATTATTTGGAGGACCTTGCCTTGGAAATTCAGTGTAGCAATTTACATTATTCTTCTCTTTGTGAAGATAACAAATTAAATAATAATAAATAAATAAATAATAAATTAAATGTATACTTCTTCAAACTTATGTTATAATGATTCAAATACGGACATCTTTTCGTATGATCACAGACTTTTTTCCAGTACCCTATTCAGCAATCCTATAGACGTTTCAAGTCAAAAAGTTCATGTGACAGCTCATTTTGGTGCTCAGGTGCATTTTTACAAATTATGAGTTTTATTTATTTATTATGCGTTCAATTATTTATTGCCAATTAAAGTGAATTGACGTTCCACAACAACAACAACAAAAAAAAAACAACTTAGCCATTGAAACCACCCACTAGAGATTTTATGAATGATGCAAATGTTGAAAGAAAAAATACTCCACTCCCCCAGAACGAGAATAATAGTTATGGACAAAAACCAATAAACTTTTTAATTAATTACCAAGTGTTTTTTTTTTGTAAAAAAAAAGTATACCAACAACCATCCTGCGCGCACAAGACCATTGAGCAAACATTTCAAACTACTACGTGTATTGAGTAAATTTGCAAACTTTCAATGGAAAAATTTTCAAGGGAAGCTACATGAGCACGCACACACTGCCATGTAATAAGGACTTTCGACTAACTATGTCAATTACGATAAATACAAAATAAAAGTAAATAAAAATACGGAAAAACTTTTTAATTAGATCGCTTTGAGGGAGAAAAATTTTTAATTGAATAGAGTTGCATTTCAATTGTAAAAAAAAAATCAATATCTTACTTAGAGCGCAATGTGCAACGTTAGTCTGGGACAGATTATTTTCATTCGAAATCAGATAAATAGGAAGAATAAGGAGGAAATCCTGGATTCTGTTTAAAATCTAACAAATTGCAAATTCATGAGGAACTGAATATAACCGTCGCCGACAATCCCGCTGAGCTTTATTATTTAAAATATTCCAGCGGCAATAAATTTCATTGGAAATTTATTCGAGCGTACACAAAACTTAATGCGGAGATGAGTGGTGTTGTGCACAGATACTGCAAACTGCGGGAGATAATGCACTATAAAGTGTATCAGTGCTCCATATAAATATACCATCCTATATATATTTATTACTTCGTATGCAAGCGTTCTTCTCTCCGTTTGCACTGTGTGCTTAAATGGAAAATCTGTTCATTTAATTGCTTATTCTACAGCACTTCGAAGATATAAAGTAAACAGCCATGATACTCGTACTCCCCTTGTTTGTTCACACGAATCGATACATGGGTATGGTCATGCATTGTCGTCCACATACGTTTTAATCGGCTAAAATCATTAATTGCACAAAATCAAATATTTAAGATTTTCCAGTATGTACCTTAAACGATCTGAATTATGTGTTAGCGAAAGCGATTGTTTGCGCTTGCATAGACGAACTTAATTGATTTAGCTACAGACAATTACTAGAGTGGTTAAAAAATTCGAGGTGACATTCATCGAGAAACGAATCATCTTGATGGCGTTACATATTTAATTTATTTATTTGTATTTTTTTGTTTGTATTAAAAATAAAAAAACCAACCCATAAACATTAAAATGTTTCATGTAAATTCTATAATCGGAGATACAAGTTGAGGACCCCAAAAAGACAATCAAAATACTACCAAAAAAGACCCAAAAAATATCCTCACCAAAAGACCATCAAAAGACAGTAAACAAAACTCAAACTTCCTGGAAACTTCCACATGACTCCTCTAAGTTCCCCCTCAAAACATCATCAAGATCATCTTAAAATCACCTAAATTCCCCTTCAAGACCAGCCACACAACACAAACTCAAAACCAGCCTCAATATCCCACAAATACCGCCACAAAACCTCTTCAAAGACCCTCTCAAGACCTCCTCAAGACCCACCTTATAACCTTCCTAAGTCCCTCACAAGAAGCCCTCAAGACCGCTTCAATACCTCCACCTCAAAACCCCACCACCACCTAAGGCCCCCTTAAAACTCCATCAACACCCCTTCAAGACTTCCTTAACACCCTCTCAAAATCCCCACAAGACCCACCAAAAGACCACCAAAGTACTGTCATCAAAGATACAGATGTGTGGAAAGTTGAATAAAATCGGATTAGTTTTTATAAAATTATATGGAAACTCGTTGATCCTGAAGCCCGAGCACTTCCTAATTTGTACACAAAGTGTTGTCATAGGAGGTACACCTGTGTGCAAAGTTTGAATAAAATCGGTGTTTAGGAAGTGAGTTAAAAATGTATCACAAGATTTGGCGACTAACAAACATATCTGGACGCGAAGTTAACATTGAGAATTTAAGAAAGTAAATTTAAAAAAAAAACTTCGTTTTTTGGGTGCCACACGGCAAACACTCCTTTTGTTTTTACATTGTATTATTTGGTCGTCATAACCGCCAAATTATCTGTTTTTGAGATGGGGCCTATTGCACAGTTAACTCACTTTTCCACGCATCGCACGAGCCACACGCGACGCTCGACACGCGTCGCACGCCGGATCTCAGACACAGGCCTAAACACTGAGCTGCACAAATGAATCAGCTCTCTAGGTAGTGTGAAAGATGGTTGTGGCTATCAGCACGGGCCACTGGCCAGTGGGCAGCCTCGCTCCTAAGTTGGGTATAACGCACAACAAATTCTGCAGAAGTTGCAAAGATGAAAATGAGAAAGAAACTCTCATACACTTCAGCTGCAGTTTAGTGCATATTAGTTAAACCATTTTATCCTGACCTGAAAGAGCTCTCAGATAACAGGATCATCGAGTTGAACTCGTATCTGAACGCTACTGACTGGTTTTAAACCACTTAAATATCCCTTCACAGGGATTAAGAATCTCTCAGTCCACATTGCGGAGAATTTTGCGTAAAGATCATAGCCTTCACGCTTACAAGATCAAACTAACCCAAGAACTAAAGCCTCTTGATCATTTGAAGCGCCAACACTTTTCCGATTGGGCTCTGCAAAAGATACTTATTGAAAAACCCTTTATAAAAAAGCTATTTTTTGGAAGAAGAAATATATAAGAAAACAAACGGACGACGTATGCTTCGGACGACGGAGAAAGAAGCTGACATTGTAGAGCTAAAGATTAATCCAAGAAAACAAAACTTCCGCAACAATCCAAATTAACATTTCTGGACAACCGGTAGAATAAGTGGAAAATTACCAATATCTTGTTTCTACCGATGGTGGAACGAACTAGACATCAGTTGTAGAATCGGAAAATCAAAGGCTGCATTCGGAATGTTTTCCAAAATATGGAGAAACAACTCTAACAGTTTAAAGACCAAGCTGCGACTGTTCCGTCTAATGATAAATTCGTACTGCTGTACGGGTGCAGCACATGTAAGGTCATAAGGAAGCTGCAAACGTTCATCAATAGATGGCTGCGTAACATCTTATGGATTTTTTTGCCCAACCGCATCTTCATTGATGAACTGTACACGACAACATGACAGGAATCTATTCGAAACCCTAAGTGGCAGTGGATTGGCCATACACTTCGAAAAGGAAGGAATTATATTGCGAGCCAAGCGATGCAATGGAACCCGTTCATACAGTCAGGCAGAAAAGCGGGATGCCAAATAAGTACATGGCGTAGAACAGTCGAGAAGGAATCGGCGTAACTGGAGAACGTATTAGTATCAAAGGAAAGGTGAAAATTACTTCTACACAGCCGTACTTTTTTATGGGCGTTGGCCAGCGTTTAAAGGGAAGTTTGATCAAGTTGTACGTAGTTCATGTGGTATCGATATATATGAAATTAAATTGTGGTATTATATGAATAATATATGAATAATATAATACCACAATTTAATTTCATATATATCTATGTTTTTTTTTAAAAACATTAATTTTTCTAAATGGTTTGATGGATTCTAGGGGGTTAATTGCTTTCGTATAAAAGGTAATAAAAATAACTTTCATCTTATTTAAAATTGGGTTCAATCCAACCCACTTCAACAGTGTTAGAGGCAAAAACTTACTTTCTTATGAAAGTATTTTAAAGTGGGTGGGCCTTAATACTGGTATCAAATTAAAGGTGAAAATTAGCTTTACACAGCCGTACTATTTTTATGGGCGTGGCCAGCTTAGATCTGGTGACGCGATTTCAAACCATCACACGCGCCACACGCGTCAGACGCGTAATACAAAGAATGCTATTTGGACTCAAGACACTCACACTCACATTTCAGCGCTGTAGGTCGTGTGGAAGGTGGTTAAAAATGACCTCAAAGAAGTCGAACAAGAAACACGCGCCACACGCGCTACACGCGTCACGGGACACGCCTCATACGCAGAATATAAAAAATCCTATTTTATAACTACTTAGACACTCACAAAATTTCCACTCTCTAGCTCGTGTGCAAGGTGGTTAAAAAGGACCTCAAAGTAGTCGACGATACAGACAAAAATGAGTCAATTCAAGTTAAATAAAAGTTTTAAAAAGAGGTTCAGTGTGGCTGGCCGACCGGGGTTGGTTATCAGCTAGTTAGTTATAAAATAAGAACTATTTGGATCACAATGATGTCCATTAGACCTGGATTATTTATATAAAGAATAAAAAAACTAACACACAATCAAACAATGATATAGTTTTTGTAGGCTATTTCATTGACTTCATTTTGTGATTACAGATTGCAGCAAATATTTATTCAGTTAATTGATACAATCAACCAAAACATATATTAGTTTATTGGAATTGAATAGTCAATAGTTTTGTTCAAATAGAACATAGAGTGACATTAAACCGCTATGTATTTAAGGTAATTGACAATCAATCCATATCAAAGTGGGAGAGATGTTTAGACTGAATTCTATATGCAAAAGCAAAATTGCAATACCATTTGCTACTTATTTCCGCAACAATTCGAGTGGAGTTATTTTCAGTTATACCTGTGTTAGTTACTGGTACTCAGATAAACGCAAATTAATTAATTAATTCTATTTCGGTTTATTCATTAAAAATACATACAAGCCTATCAATGGTTGGTTCATTCACAAAGTTATGAAACAAAGAAAAATGCAAAATTTCATAACTCACACTGTCTAGCGCTTAATAAGGACACATATGAAACTCCCACTTGCAACATGTGTGGCAAAGATAACCTAAATACGACAGGTGACCAAAATAAATCTACAAACTTTTCTCAGTTCGTTACAACATGAAATGGAAATGCCTTTACAGTGCGTGAGCCAACAAACTGGCTTATGTAGCGAAGGAAATCGATGAAAATAGAAATACATGCATCCCACACTTGAATCCAAAAATACAAAATTCCACTCCAGAAAAGTGAAGTGATGGTGGAGTGAGTGCGCTTCCTAATTTACACCAAAACGCATTTGCCCTTTAAAAGCCGAAGTAGCAGAAAACCGCATGTAATTGCACTCATCCCTTATATCCATTCTAGTAGATACTTAATTGTAATTTTAACATCTGACATCTGAATTTCCGAAATGGCATGTGGCAACTGCCTATGCATTTAACAACAATTTAAGTGAGTTGGACGAGAAACATAATTCATTCTCTCTCTATATATATATATATCGAATGCTGGTGGAGCAAGCAGGCAACCAACCAACCTCTAGGCAAGCAAAATTTATGAGACTAATGCGGTTCGAAACGTCCCATAACCAGAATCAAAATCTGAATTTGACAACCAGTCATGGCATGTGCCTTAATTTCCAGCTAACAAAGTTAATTGACCATAAAATGACGCTAGGTTGCTCATGCACTTGCCACCAAAGCACCGGCAACAGGGCACCTGATGCTGGTGAACTCAGCTGAAAATGAAAAAATTGCTGAATTGCAAGATTAAAAGCGAAATTGCAATTGCCGGGTTTGGATTCCTTGTGCATAGCTGTGCGGTAAGTGAATGTCTCCTTTGAGATTTACGAGTATATACTATCATCCGGCCTGCTGATGCAGCTATGAATATTTACATTTCTCGTAATTACTATCGTAGCGGTATGAGACGCTCCAGCTAACACCAACACAGATGAAATTCCCACAGAGTTTACAATTTACAGTTTTTAGAGTTCAGTATAACTCGATAGATCCGGCGGTGGGGTGGGTGGGTGCGTGCTAGTTGGATGGTTGCTAGCTAGCTAGTTGCTTGATGGTTACCGACCTCGTCGGTTAACTGGAAATTCATCTGTAGTAGTTAGAGGACTTTTTTTTTAAACTACTCATTATGTATATATTATAATTGCAGGTTACTCGTGTGTATATCCTTTAAAGTTCAAAGGTTAATTACCATGAACGAGTCGAATTATATGTGAAGGATGTACAACAATTTTTGGCTGAGCACTATTGCACAGAAGGATGCCAAATTAGAAATTTTAAGGAAAGAAGGAAAGAATATTTCCAGATTATACGTAGTTCTAAAAAAGAAAAAATGTAGCCTTTAGATATCTAATTAAGAAAAAAAGTCATGCAACATTTTTCTACGTGAATTGCAGGTAAACTTTTTTTTTTAAAAAAAAAACCCTGGAAGAAAATTTGTTTACTTCAAGGAGTCTAGCCGGACAAATAAATTTTCTTTCTCATTTGCCCAGTTCTTCAGAATACTGCGTTACAAGTTTTGAATTAATTTTTGTTGACTTAATACATTCAATTGCGAATGTAAGTAATTTAGTGTACACCTTTTCGTGTGCCCTATATAAAAATAATGATATAAATAACAAGTAAAGTAAATAATGAATGTAAATGAAAGGAAGTCGAAAAAAAAAACGAAAATTTTAACCCATCACACGCACCACGCGACGCACGTCTCACGCGGAATATAAAAAATGCTATTTTGGACTTAGATACTCACAAAATTTCAGCTCTCTAGGTCTTGTAGAAGGTGGTAAAAAAGGACCTCAAAGAAGTCGAAAAAACAAAAATTTCAACCCATCACACGCACAACGCGACGCGCGTCTCACGCGGAATATAAAAAATGCTTTTTTGGACTAAGTTACTCACGAAATTTCTGCTCTCTAGGTCGTTTGGAAGGTGATTAAAAAGGACCTCAAAGAAGACTAAAAATCAAAATTTTTAACGCACCATACGCGACGCGCGTCTCACGAGGAATATAAAAAATGCTTTTATGGACTAAGTTACTCACGAAATTTCTGCTCTCTAGGTCGTGTGGAAGGTGATTAAAAAGGACCTCAAAGAAGACTAAAAACCAAAAAACCGCGTCTCACGAGGAATATAAAAAATGCTATTTTGGACTAAGTTACGCGAGAAAACAAAAATTTCGAGCTGAAATTTTGTGAGCAGCTATATCTCACGCAGCATTTTTGAAATTCCGTGACGTGTGTCGCGCGTCGTATCTGGCGCGTGTAAAGCAAAAAAAAAAAAATGGAACTGGTATATATCGTCTTCTACTAGTCAGAATTTGATGAGAATTGTTTTTAAGCAATTGGTACGCCCTCGGCGTGTGATATCGTAATTTGTGACGCGAATATATGCCTTGTAAAGGGAAGCCAGTTTCAGTTTCAGTTTCTTTGATGCAGGATCATGGATAAAGGTTGAGGTTTAAATTACACTTAAACGGCAGAAGAGAGCATTGTTTTTTGGAAGCGTTAAATTCTACTCTATTGTGTAGTCCCCACCTTGTTGTTGCCAAGGAATTTAACGTGATTAACATACGTTGTTAGAAAGCGTTGCAGAAAGCGCTAACTCATATGAAAAGCTAAAAGTGCTCTCATCGACCAAAGAATGAATTGAATTGGAATACTGGATTTTAGACCGTCCAATACGACCTGAATTGAATGGTCAGAAGGGTAGTTACTCCAAACAAGCAGGGTCTTATCAATTCCAAAGATGTTCATTGTCGACAAAAGAGCTTGATGCCAGACTCTGTCAAATGCCTTAGAAATATCGAGTGCAACAACTTTACTTTCACCAAATTTGTGAATAGAATGGTTACACTTTTCGGTGAGATATGCCATCAGTACACCTGTAGAACGTTGCCTTCGAAAACCGTACTGCTGGTCGCTTAGGATTCCACGTGATTCAAGGTATAGCATAAGATTACGATTGATCAGCGTTTTCATGACTTTAGAATGTTTGGATATTAGCGCAATGGGTCGGTACGAGGAAAAAAATAACGGTTCGCCTTTTTTGGGAACAGCTTGGACAATTCCTTGGGAAGACTCCAGAAGAACAAGAGAAATGGAAAACCCTGCGCAGTGGCAATGCCAACGTTGAAGAACACCATGATCCACCGAAAATCCCCGATCTCTTTGGACCACTTTGACATCTCTGCATTATTTTTTGTGGGACCACGTGAAGTCACTGGTTTCTGGTGATAAACCAGCAACAATTGAAGCCTTTCAGGCCAACATTGTTCGTGTTATTTGTGACATACAGTTGGCAGTACTCGAAAAAGTGGGCGTCCAGAATGTGCTTCGTTAAAAACAGCTACGGTGGCCATATGTCCGAAATCATTTTCAAATGTTAATGCCATGTATTGATCGTTCAAATGAATAGAAAAATTTGATAAGAATTAAATTTTTATGTTATTTTTTACAATTTCAAATCTAAATCTAATCAAATTCTATCGGGCTTAAAAAACACCAATTATATGTCATATTCTGATTTTTATAAGACACCATTTCCCGTCGGAATTGCTGTTGTCAGCTTTATATCGTATCGGTATCAGCTGCTGTGCAGCTCGAGCTCTATTAGAGTGAGCGTAAGTTCTATAAGAAAATTCTCAAACAGTTTAGCTGTTTTCGTTGCTGTGGTCATTGTCGTGGATAAGAGTTTTATAGGCTGATTTGGGCTTTCTTAATATTGGTTTTTTACGTCCGATCATTCAGATTTTTCTTTTTCTGGCGGCCACCAAACGAAAGTTTGATCGCACTTCCACCAGTCAGTATACATACTACATGTTATTCCTACTATTTTGTTGCTGCCTCCCAAACTAGTCGTCTCTTAACATTCAAATTTATGTTGAAAATATCGGAATATTAGAATGGTGAATGACCCATTTATTTAATATCGATAAAAAAAGTGGGATGTGCTTAAGTACAAGGATAAACTTATCTCAATTACGGAGAACTTGATGTCTATTTTGCTTTTGGTTAACAGATTACTCGTCGTTGTTAATAGTTTTAAGGACCTATTTACAACCAAATTGACTTCATAAGCCTTCTTGATTAAAAAGATATTTATATATGACTCTTTAAGATACTTAGGAGTTAGATGGAATTTACTGTTTGTGCCCATAATTTGTTTACTTCTAGCTATTCTAGTAAATTTGGTGAATTTTAGCAAAAAGTAGGTAATGTTGTAAAAAATCAGTTAATTGGTTTAGGAGCAAAGGCAGTGCTGCGGGGTGAAAGTACGCAAGGAAATTTGCTCGTTTTGTATTCTTTGCTGCATAATCCCGTCACACATTTGTACAGAGGTGCATGGTGAGTAGCGAAGGCAGACCAATGACCGACCAACCACATTACATGTTGTTCGAGTATGTTGCACAAAATCCGAAACCGCCGCCACAAGTAGAACAAGCAGAAAACAGAACACAACAAACAGCAACAAGGAATTCATTTTCTATTTCTACTAATTGCATTTAGATTAGCAAAACAGAACAGAAATGTGTAGCTAGGTACAGGATATAGGTAGGAAGGTAGATGGGTATACGGTTTACCTTTTACTGTACGGATTAATTGGAAAGCAATAAAATATACCCTGGCTCCATGCTTTAGGAGCCGCAGGTAGAATGGATTTTCTGGGAAATAAAAGGATATTTATGCTTGGCTGTGTCTTTATAAAATTCTACAACTCTTGCTTCTGTTTCGAGATATAATTTAACAAACGTTCATTAAGGAAAAACATAAATCATTAAAATAAAATTTTGTTGGCAGCACTTTATATTACACATTTATGGAGGACGGAATATTATTGATTTGAAACAAGGTCCATTCATAAAAGGTACAGATGATGATGGCTTATTTTTAAACAAGCAATGTTGTTTTCAATGTTTTACTGCCATCTGTTCGTGAACACAGTAAAATTGAAGCATATTATGTCGAAATGGGAAATACCTAGGCGGAATCCTTATTCAAGATTTCTTGGTAAAAAAATCATACCCATTCCAACCAAACGAAAATGTCGTAAATTGTTTTTAAATACTTAATTAGTCAATCAATTGGTTAATTAATATTATAATCGAAAATCTACTGTGTGTATATTATAAAACAAAGTTAAAAGTGGAGAACATTTTTATGGGAAAATTTCATAATTTAATCGTCGCCGAACAACCAGACATCTTCAAATGCAATAAAGCCAAGCATATAACAACAATAACTGCATAAGTCTCCAACGAATTAATCATGATCAGAATCCAGTTGAGTCAAGATCCTAAACCGTCCAACTATGGAATGCGCAGAAACCACGCCAACTGATGGAATTTGACGATGCATTTATCTTATCTTCAGTACTGAAGACATTTCCACCTCATGCAAATTTTTTAATGTCTGATTGACACATAAATCCAATCTCATTTAACAATTTTAAATCGTCGTCATAATATTTGGCTCTACAACCGGTGTCCGATCCTGCAAAAATTCGCTCCACCGGTCCCGCTTTCGAGCCGATGGCATCCAGTTTGGCATCCCTAAACTCTGGGCGTCCTGGTCTACGACATCCTTCCAGCGTAGGCTTGGCCGACCTCGCTGTTGTGTTTCATAGATCCTACCGTAAAGGACTTTCGAAGCAGGATCCTCTTCACTCATCCGAGTTAGGTGTCCTGCCCATCGGAGCCTACCGAGCTTAATTCTCCTCACGATGTCGACATCGCGGTAATGCTCGTAGATCTCATCATTGTAGAGTCTCCGGAATCGTCCTTCCTCAACTATAGTAGGCTTTGTTGGCTTAAAGCAACCGTGCACGTATTTCTGGTTCCATGCTGTTATCGGCTGCTACAGTTGACCCGAGGTAGTTTAAGGATTGCACTACTTAAAATTCGCTCTCCACTATTTTAATTGCGGGACCAATGTTGGATCTTCTACGTGGCCATCATGTACTTTGTTTTGCTCTCATTAATGTGCAGCCCCAGATTTCGTGCCGGATGCTCGATCTGAATAAAAAGCTTCCTGTACAGCCCTTTGGCTTCTACCAACGATGTCGATGTAGTCTGCGTAAGCCAGTATCTGAATGGACGCCGTTACGTCAGAGTCTCGGATCGCTTTCTCCAACACCAGGTTGAAGATGACGCAGGCCAGTCCGTCCCCTGGTCGGAGCCCGTTATAGATGTTGAATGGGCTTAATAGTGATCCTGATATTTTTACTTGGCTTATAACATTGGTCCTGGTCAACCTACACAGTCGTGTCAGTTTGTTTGGGTTGCCGAATTCTATCATGGCTTCATAAAGTTCTACTCTGGCTACGCTATCATAGGCGGCCTTAAAGACTATTAAAAGATGGTGTAGTTAGTTTAGAAATTATAGACACTTTTAGATCACCAGCCTAAGGGTGTAAATCTGATCAGTAGTTGATTTGCATGAGATGAAGCCACACTGGTATGGACCAATGAATACTTCAGCGTATGGGACTATCCTGTCTTGTAGGATAGAGGAGAAAATGTTATACGCGGTACTCAACCACATTATACCACGATAATTTCTGCATGTTGTGATATCTCCTTTCTTATGTATGGGGCACAGGATGCCTCTTCGCCAGTCTTCTGGTATAGCTGCTTCCTCCTATACTTGCACTATTGTTTTGTGAATTGCTTGGTGTTACTGCGGGACCTCTCGATCTAATGAGCTCTGCTGGGATACCGTCAGATCCCGAGGCCTTATTGTTTTTAGGAGGATTTATCGCTTTACTAAGTTCGTCTATGGTGGCCTCCAACTCCTCAGTTAGCTGGCCATTAAGCAACTCATGAAGTGCTCTTCCCATCGCTCTAAGATGCCTTTGAGATCGGCGATCAGATTACCCGCTTTTTCTTTGCAGTATGTGCAGCCCGGTGTATATTGCGTCATACCCCGGACTCTTTGGTAGAACTTCCGCCGCGCGCGATCCCCTCTCTCGGTACGCAACATGCTTACCTTCAGTAGCTAGCTTACATTCGTCATCGAACCAGTTGTTCTGATCTCTACGACTACTGCCAAAGATGGAGTCAGCAGTACAAATGCCAGTGTTCTTGAGGCGGGTTCATTTCTCTTCTACGACCGTCATATCAGCCCTAGGACTTACTCTCACTGCATTTAGGGTGAGTCCTATCGCTAGACCGTAGTTGTTTCTGGTCTCTTCGTTGCGAAGGGCAGCCGTGTTGACTCGAATCTGATTCGCGGATGCTGTCTTTCTTCATGATGCAATCCGCGCTCGGAGCACCAAACCAACAAGATAGTTTTCGGAGTCAACGTTGGCACCTCGGTACGTTCGTACCGTCATCAGGGCTCTAACACCTTAAAGGAACCCCTACAAAATGCTCTCAACAAGCTAACGAGATCGTTGTGGCTTAGGAGTTAACCCCCACAAAACTAAACTTGTCCTCTTCTCTAGGAAATACAAAATCCCACATGTTGACCACCCAGTCCCACCTATCAAGAGCTATCTATAACTATCTCTGAAGAAGAATAAGACCCAGATATCTCTTAGTATCCGGGTCTTATTCTGGATAGAAAGCTAAGCTGGAAACCAAACATAAAATAAAAGGTTCGTAAAACCGCAGTGGAACTCTTATAAAATGTAAAAAGCCATTGGAAAAGCAGTAAATCGTGACAAGCAAAGCAAAGGCCAAAGATCATCTTGTTTATGTACGAGCGGAGCACTTTGTACAGCTCCTAGACATTCTGTTCAACCTTATTCGCTCCAGATCATTCTGGGAAGAATGAGCTCACTTGAAAGAAGTAGACATCTTCTTGGAAGGTTACAGCAGACAAGTCAAAAACTGCTGACGGGGTTGGCGGAGGTGTTTAATCAAAAGGCTAATTCTAATAAAGGCTATTCCTACTAACTGTCGTGTTTTCCAGGTTGAGATTATGGCGATCAATAAAGTGCTATTTTGGCTGAAGAGAAATGTGATATCCGCATCTTCTAAGATCAAGCTGCGCTGAAATCCCTGGAATCAGTCTCTACGAAATCCTTTATAGCCCTAAACTGCCGATTATCTCTCAAGGAGATGCCGGTGCAGTTCAACATTCGCCTGTGTTGGTTGGGTCCCAGCGCTTAGAGACATACCAGGAAATTGTAAGGCGCATGAACTCGCCAAACATGGAACTACATTGCCCATTTTACCTGAAAATAGTTTTCTAGGAGTACCAATGGCATGCAAACTCATGTTAAAGTGGGATTCTACTGAAATAAATAACCGTACGTGGTCAGACGGAACAGCTTGCCTAGCAACTAAGCAGATCTGGCCCCAAGCTGGATCTGAAACGCTCCAAGAGTCTGATATCTCAAAAAAGATTACACATCAGTGCTATAATAGGTGTCCTCACTGGGCACTGTCTCATAGGCAAGCATTTAGCAAGGCTCAGCGTTTTCTCTAACGACTTCAACAGAAGCTGTATGGACGAGTAGGAGGAGGAGACCATTCTCCACCTCCTCTGTACGTGCTCAGCCCTAATGACCTAAACGATCTAACCTGGAATGTAATAGCAATTCTTCGTGCCGAAATTCGACAATTTTGGTTATAAACGAGCTAGAAATAGACTCTATCGCTGAGAATTGAAAATTGGAGTTAGCGCAGGTAAAGTTCTCACAACTGAACACGAAATTTGATAAAAGTTTTATACAATTTCCAACCATTGTTGAAGCGTGTAATTTTTTATTACTAAATGGCAAGTATAGACGAGTTGGAATGTTAAAAAGCCACATACCTGCACATAGAACTAGAAATTGTTCCCTCTATGAACTCAAAAGGTTGAGAGTCGATGCGTTGGAAAGCATAGATGTTAAAAAGCTAGCAAACGACCGAAATGTCCAAATGTTGCAAGGAAAATATTGCTAAGCAAAACGCTGTCTTCCAAATGTTGAATAAAAAACGCTGCAAGTCAAATAGTGGTAAAAAAAAATACATTCCTTTCAAATTATGGTAACCAAAACTATTCAGTGCAATTTTGCAAAACGTTGCATTTCAAAGTCGTCTTGAAAGTATACTCTCAACGCCCTTATAGAAGTTTCACGTCAAAAACTTACAATTCCTTTTCAGCAGTGCACTGCAATTGCGAATGTAAAAAAATTTCTGTTTATACCTGAAACGCAACTCATCAAAGTGACTAATGGCAAATCCAGCAAGGTCGTGTAAAAGTTTCAGAGGCTTTTAGCTTTAATGCAGGCTTAATTGCAGCAACAATGATGAATAATCCACTAGAACGAGAGGCAAGCGGCGATTCTAGTTCAAGAACACGCATTGGCATTTCTTGATGTAGCCCGAATGTATGAGAGAGAACAAATAGCGAGTCTAATATACTGCGGAATAGCTAATCACTGTTCATGTCATTAACAGTTTAGATTTAGAAAGACTGTACCTCTTTGGAATTTGTTCAAATTTTTTTAAGAAATTCCAAGTAGCGACAAGATAATACAATGCATAAATAACTATTATCAAAAACTATATAACTGTCATTATAGATAGTTACAGTAATCTTATCAGAAGAAATGTCATCTGTAACTACCATTATAAAGGGTGATCAGATTGGAGGTACTTTTCCAAAAGGATTTGTTTGACATGTCACGCGTGACTACTTTCAAAATAAATACACAATTTTATTCAGTATTCATTGACATTTCATCATGGAAAGACTAACGCCCGTGATCTCCACGACCGAATTACGGCGCAGTTGCGGCCAACATTTGAAAGGGATTATCTTCAAAAAATACCTAAATGTCATGAAAATAATAAAGATTGCCCAATCAATTTGAATTTTGTTGTTGTTTTATTTCAATTCAAAATCCGATACCTCTAAATTGATCACCCTTTAGATGATTCTAGGCCAATTCCACTAGCACAATTCCACTAGACACAATTCAACTGGACACAATTCCACTGGCACAATTGCACTTGGCACAATTCAACTGGACACAATTCCACTTGGCACAATTCCACTAGCACAATTCCACTAGCACAATTCCACTAGACACAATTCAACTGGACACAATTCCACTTGGCACAATTCCACTTGGCACAATTCAACTGGACACAATTCCACTTGGCACAATTCCACTTGCATAAATTCGCGCGCGCGATTTACCACCCTAAATGCGTTTGATTACCAAAGACTAAAATTATGCAAGTTGAATTTGTTTATTTATAACAAAAGTTAACTAAAGAAAGAATAGGAATATTAAAGAATGTTCATTTAAAGAAAACAATAAGTAAATATTTTATTACCACGCCTACGCAAATAAAATATTAAACGCATTTATGCGCGATTGTTATTTTGTACAATTTAAACCATGCCACCGCAAATAAAATATTAATGTGTGTATTTCTGTATTTGCGGTTCCGTGTAACTTTACAAGTTGAATTGTGCAAGTTAAATTGTGTCCAGTGGAATAGTGTGTAGTGGAATTGTGCTAGTGGAATCGGCCGGTTACCATATTAATTCATTTAATAATAAAGATTGCCCAATCAATTTGAATTTTTGTTGTTTTATTTCAATTTAAAATCCGATACCTCTAAATTGATCACCCTTTAGATACTCTCAGGTAAGGTAAGGTTAGGTTAAGGTGGCTGTCAGTGAATCGACACACTTAGACCAGCAATGGTCCATTGTGATACCACACGGATCAGGAATTTTTTTTTCCACCTACCAATTAGATGAGTGCTCATGTCAGTGTTGGTAAGATCATTAGTGTCGTTATAGAAGAAAGCTCACAAATGGAGTTAACGTTTTTGGGAGAGGGCTGGACAATTACAGGGAAGATGGATAATGGTCTGCTCCCCCTCCTCATCAGCATTGCAGCTTTTGCAGAAGTCTTTCGAGAAGACTCCATGTCTTGCTGCATGCTTGCCTATGAGACTGTGTCCAGTGAGGACACCTACAATAGCACCTCCTTTCCACGACGATTGGTTCTACGCACCGAAAGGCCACTAATGTCTATCAAGACATTGGGCCAACAGGTTTGAGATTGGATCACCTGGATCCACTTCTTACATTTGCTGTGGAGTTGCTACAACAACAACAAAAACAATAGCACCTATGTGCGATCTTTTTTGAGAGATCAAACACCTGGAACGTTTTGGATCCAGCTTTGGCCATATCTGTTTTGTCGCTATGCAAGTTGTACCGTTAGACCACCTACGGTTAGTTTGTGGTTTTGGTTTTGACCCGTCTGTGTAAAAATGAATGAATGTGTTCATCTTCTAGGTAAGCGTCTTCTTCCCAGAATGATCTGGAGGGGAAGGTGGCCAGGAAGTTTCTGTTGAAATTTAGTTGCGAAAAGGTGTGGTCTATGTTGTCTGGGATTCTGACTAAATTCAGGATAGAGGAGTGACCAATTTAATTTCTAGTCCGGTTGGGAGATAGCATTAAGGCGAATAGCCGAACTGGCAGCTACTTGCCCGCTGAAAATATCGAGTGGTTGAAGGTTGAACAGAGTGTCCAGTGCGGCGGAGGGGGTTGTACGAAGACTAGCTGATCTTTGGACTTTAATTAATTTGTCAAGATTTTCTTTCTTATTTAAGGCTGTCCACCATAAAGTAACACCTTATAGAAGAGTAGGTCTTACTACCACTGTATATAGCCAATGAGTTATATGGGGTTGAAGACCCCATCTGCTACCAATGGCTTTTTTGCATGAGAAGAGTGCCACTGTGGCTGTTAGCTGATAGGTTTCCAGCTTAACTTTCTGTCCAAATTAAGACTAAAATACTTGGCACTATCAGAGAATGTTAAGCTTATACCTTTTATAGAAGGAAGGATAATAAGTGGAACTTAATATTTCGTGGTGAATAGGAAACTCAGTTTTGTGAGGATTTACCCCAAGTTAGCAAGTTAGCTTGTTGAAAGCATTTTGCAGGAGTTCCTTTAAGGTATTCGGATGTGTTCCTGAGACAGCAATAGCAATGTCATCCGCATACGCGATTAGTCTGCAGCCCTCACCTCTTACAACATACCAGAAGCTCATTCACCGCAAGTTCCATACAAGGGGGATAGGACTCCACATTGTTGGGTTCCTCTGCAGACAGATCTTCTGGCAGACGAATTAATTAAGTTTTGAATTAATAATCTGACTTGTGAGCAGAAGATTAATCAATTCGCCAAGCGAGTCGACAGTGCATCCGTAATCGCAGATGTGTTGGCGTTGTTAAAAGCGCCTTTAATGTATAGGAATACTACCATTGTGTACTCCTTGTAGTGAAGGGAATGTTCAATAGAACGTACCATTGTATGTAGAGCTGTTTCTACAGACTTGCCTTAACAATACGCATGCTGGTCTGTGGACAGGAGTCTCAATGCGTGTGCGTCGGTAGATATCGATTAGTCTTTCCAGTGTCTTTAAAATTTATCAGATCATTGGAGATGGTTGTACGAGTTTCTGCCCTATAAAGGCTGACATTACTTAAAACATGGGAGCACTGAGCGATTCTTCGCTTGGGGTGGTCCAAGAGCCGCGTGGTTTATTCAGGCAGCTCGGCATTATTGGATTGGTTGCGAGGATTTTTCTTAACCTAGATGCCTCAGAATATTCTTCTATTTTACCACGGAAGAGTCTCCAAAAAGAGCGCTTGGCTGTCCTTAATTCTTTTTTATAAAGTTTGAGGGATGCTTTGTTAGCATCCCAGTCAGTTTCTAATCTAGTAGCCTTGGCTACGTTGAATAGTTTGCTGTAGCTGTTCCTAATATGTCCTTGTTCCAAGGTCCACCAATGTGGTCTCTTCTTGCCTGTTGGACAAATGAGAGGGCAGGAAGCAGAAAGCGCTTTATTAAAAGCACAGGTGAGTAACTTGACCTTGTTGTCAAGGGGGGAACATTAAGATCAAAGTTTACTTTTAAATAGTGTTTAAAAGTTTCTCTGTATTTTAGCTCATATCTCACAATATCTCACACTTCTTCAGTAATCTTATCAGAAAAAATGTCATCTGTTGATTTCTGTTATATTTAATGATCAAAGTTATCTAAGAGGAGTGCGTACCTTATCTTCCCTCATTTACACCCAATAGTAACCAAACATTCAGTAACAACAAAATATATAAAATGAAAAGAACAGCAGACTGAATATTTCATCTTTGTCTATCTTCTATCTATCTATCCCCACATTTCTCCACTAACCAAAGCGAAGCACATTCGGAGTGAATTCATTAGAGCACCTTTGTGAATGACTATGAGTTGATGATGTTGGCGCTGGCGTCAGGTGTTAAGCCGGTGAGCAGCCGATAAATTTAACTGATTACGTGGATGTCTAAGTTAACGTGGTAGCGTACGAATCGTTAGGTGAGAGCCAGTAGTTACCGCACGATAGACAGCAAACAGCAAACAATGTTTAATGAATTTTGCTCGCTGTTTAAATGGAAGACACACCCAGGGTACGTACATTCGATGCCGTGTTAAGCCACTATGGAATTAGTGCCTAACTGTACCGTATTGTATTTCATTATTCAACTATACTACCTATACGGATTCTTGTTTTACTAAACAAAATATGCTAAATCGTTATGAATTAATAAGCAGCAATATGCGAATTTTCGCAGGAATAATAAACGGTAAGATGAATGTGAGTTGAAGGAGGAGACGAAGTCACTAATGAAATTTTGTAGTTTTAGATACTTTCAGCTGTCAGCTGCAGCAATGTTGCGCACTGACTTTAGTCAGTCAGCACGGGTGGTTGTGGTAATTTTGTGAAATTACCGTCACTGCCATTTGGGTAGATATTGTTGCCACATTTCTTGTGCTTTACTTTAACATTGGGTCGTTGTTACATCCCGTAGTCCATCCAGGTGTTATCAATTAGTTCTGACTTTATTTGCGTTCATAGATAGATAAGTTAACTGCGTGTTGTTACCATTATTAATTAATTAATGTTATGTTTCCTCAACTTAATAGACAGCAGAAATGTTACTTTTATAAGTTAATTGATGAATTATTGCAGTCTTTAATTGCTTTTGATTATTAAGTGAAGCTAAGAAAGTTGACTTAATACAATATGAATAAAAAGAGAAAATTTGTTTAATTTAAAAAGTGACTTTGTTACAGCGGAGCATGGAGTGAGCAGTCAAACTATCATATGATTTCTTTTCTATTCAATATAAAAGGACTTTCTCCATTTCTGATCCATATTAAACCTCTTCTTCTTCTTCTTAAACTCATGGATGAGAATTCATTGAATATTCCACAGTATCCCACAGTTACGATAATAGCTGACATCGCCATGTGAATTTAAATGGAACAACTATTTTTCCCAATAATGGAACAAACACATTTGCAGTTTCAGCTGTTTTAAGGCTAATTTAAATTTAAGTCAATTAAAGCGTTTTGTACCAAAATGTACATGTCTTGTAATAGTAAAACAGTGATTATGTGATGGTAAGACTTATAAGGGAAATTACTGGTCTTTGCTAGGTATTTCTTTATATAAGACTACCTTTTCCCGGGCGCTCCGCCACCCACATATATGAATCCACCCCTTGCCATCACTACCACAGGAGTGGTTTACTACTGCCCAATCCTAAACAAAGCGCCACCTCGATCGTATTCACAATATGTGGTTGACAGAGATTCTGCTAAGACGCGTATTCTATCAAAGTTTCAGCTCAATCGGCTGTCTAGTTTTTCAGTTTTCGTGTCGTATTACAAACCAACAGACATTCATTTTTATATACTTATATATCTTCTTCATAAATCCTTTACCCCTCGAGGGGCATAGGGCGACAACAACGCCTACGCGCCATCTTGTTCTGTCTTCTGCAACGCGTTTGAGCTGCTTCCAACTCATTCCCAAGGACCCTGCTTCCTCCTGGACTGTCCTGCACCACGTCGTCCTAGGGCGTCCCGCTGTTCTACCTGCCTGGATGAGCGGGGTCCACTGCACGGCATATTTCGCAATGGAGTTGTCGTAGCGCCGTAGTGTGTGTCCAATCCACTGCCACTTTCTCCTTCGCACAATAACATTTACAGGTTCTTGGCCCGTTCTCCGATGAAGCTCGTCGTTGGATATACGATTGGGCCAGAAGACCCTCAAGATGTTAGGACGATTGCAGCTTGCGCGTGGTAGTGGTATCCACCTTACAGTACTGATTCGACGTTGGAACGGAACAGTCTTGGAACAGCTTGGTTCTTACGCTGAAAACATTGCTTCTCCAGACTTTCGATAACATTCCGAACGCAGCCCTTGCTTTGCCGATTTTGCTGCACACATCCAGTTCGGTGCCACCGCGTTCAGCCGAGACCACACTTCCTAACTATAGAAAGTTGTCAACTTTTTCGACTACCCGTCCAGCAATGTTGAGTTGAGAACGGCTGTTAGAAGTGTTCAGGGCTTTTGTTTTGGCAGTCTTTATTTTGAGCCCCAATTTGCTTGCTTCGGTTTCTAGATTTGGGCTATCATATGAATATAGTCATATAGTCAATGCTTACGCTAAAAGTCGATTCTAAAGATTGGTGAAAGAATTTTTGAAATCGGTCCAGTAGTTCCGATGATTGCCTCCTACACACAAACTAGCATTACCTCTTTATAATATTAGTATATATTGGAAACCTCTGGAAATTATTTAATTGGTATAAATAGCCCAAAACTCTGCCGCAGAGTTCAGTTGTTGTTTGGAATTCCGCCAGACAGGTTGAAAAGTACTTGGAGGCAGATAGAGCTACCAGCAGAGAGAATAGTAGTACAAGCCTCTTGCCTAATCAGTCGGAGCTGAAAAGTTCGTCCTCCGTGGTGGAGGAAAGACCTTAGTAAACTTAGGATTATGACTAAATCGAGCTTCAATATCTGCTATACGAACAAAGACTGCCTAGGAAGGTACAAGAAGGCCATCAAAGAAGCTAAGCGACGCTCTTGGCTGGACTTCTGTCAATCTATTGAAACTACAAAGAACTTTGCTAGAATTAGCAAGATTCTAGCCAAAGAGAGCACCTGTCCGACTTTCATCAAGAAAGCTGACGGTGTGGCTGGATGGTATCTGCGGCAGAATCCCTGGATCTTCTCACTAATACACACTTCCCCACTAGCAGTTAATAATTTGGAGAAGTTGCATGCTGAACATCCGGTCTCTTGTGATGTAATGGATGACATCATAACCCGGGAAATGGTTTCCTGGGCTTTAAGAAGTTTTTCGGCCTATAAGTCTCCTACAGCCGATTATGCTACACAAGTCACTGGAGCTGTCGACTTTAAGACTAATTAAATTATCAGAAGCTGCCTCCTACTCAATTATGTCCCCCGAAGCTGGAATTCTGGTGGTTTTCATACCAAAAGCAGGCAGAAGCGGCCATGAATCAGCAAAGGATTTTAGGCCTCTAAGTCTATCATCTTTCTTGCTAAAGGCTCTGGAGGGAATTCTAGATCATCATATCAGGCAACGATTTGAAGTCACACAAGCATCGGGATCTCAACACGCATATCTCAAGGGCAGGTACACGGAAAACGGCCTCCATGAGGTAGTGCGAACGATTGAGCACACGATTAACTACAAGCAATTCACGCTAGCCACCTTTTTAGATATAGAAGTGGCCTTCAACAATGTTGACATTAATGCCATTAAAGAAGCTCTGACCAGTCATGAGTGGAATCCTTCCTTACACAATGTATCATATCCATGCTCGGTAGCAGGATTATACATGTCAACCTTGGTAGCAGTAACATTATGAAACAAGTCGACGGAGGCAGCCCAACAAAGAGGGGTCATCTCTCCCTTACTGTGGCTGATGGTAATTAACAAAATGCTACTAAAACTTGAAGAGGATAAGGACGAAGGTAGTTGCGTACGCAGATGATGTGGTGATACTCGTATCAGGCCAGTACCTTTTCGTGATTAGTGAAGTCATAGAAAGGTCCCTGGGTAAAGTCAGCTCCTGGGCAAGAAGCTGTGGCCTTGGAGTCAACCCCGGGAAGACTGAAATGGTATTGTTCACCACTAAATCCAAAATACCGACGACCGACCGACCGACCGACGAGAGAAATGAGGTATTGTGAACAACAGAAAAAGGATTAGATAACAGAGACCAAGGGCTTCATAAAATAATTCAAAATAATGGAACAAATGCTTGTGATATAAATATATAAAGTTCCTATTGAAGCCCAACCAAATCCAGAGAAGATACTATATCGAAGATACCGACAACCTCACAGGGGAAACCTCATTCTGCGATTCCAAATTATAAAAAAAGACAACAAAGGAAAAGAAATCATATCCAAGCAGACTATAGGATGAAAAATTAAAGAAAGTTGATATATATCTGCTAACGGATTGAATTATTGGTATAAATACTTTCGAGGAATATTCATAACTGTATCGAAGCGAATGATTCGGAAGGAAAACAATAGGTTGACTGGGAATTTATAGAATGACATATGACATAATGTTGTTTCTGTCCACTGTCACAGATGATAATGAAAATATATGTAAAGGGTTTATCAATAGAGACATAAAAATTTTGTATTTTAATACAAAAACACCCCTTAATTTTTTTTTTATGATATGTCAATGTCAAAACGTCAGTCAAGGTTTACATTTTTATCATGGTGAAGTTCAAGAATGAGCAACGTTTGGAAAAATTACTAACTACCGAAAGTCTGATTCGGTGGCCGTAACCTTAATAGAGCGCTTACACCAATTTTCGGTCACAATAATCGTCCCACCAGACATGCTGTGTATGATGTAGTGAATAAATTCGAGTCAATAAACACGAGATATTCACGATTGAATGTGAAAAGGTGCGCACCGGTCTAAGTACCGGAAATATTGCAGCCGTAAGTACTTCAGTTAAAAGTCGAAAGCCAAATCAGTCGATTCCACGCCGTTCGTTCACATGAACTGGTAATCTTTCAGTCCACATTGTGGCGAATTTTGCGTAAAGTTCTTGGCCTACACCCTAACAAGATCAAATTACCTCCAAAACTGAAGTGCCGAAATTTCTCTGATTGGGCTCTGCAAAAGTTTGTAGAAAATCCTGAATTTCATCGACAAATCATTTAGTTCATTTTTGGCTTAATGGCAATTGGCTTTGTGAATAAACAAAATATGCGTTAGTTGACAGCAACAATCCCACTTGTGCTTCAAGAGACTCCATGGCATCTACAAAAAGTATGTGGTATGTGGATTTCATGCCGGAGGTCATTTCGTCGATGATTATGATCGCCATGTTACGGTCAATGGAGTTCGCTATCGTGCCATATTGAAAGACTATCTTTAGCCAGAATTGGATGGACTTGACATCTGTGATATATAGTTCCAACAAATTGGTACCACATCCCACACAGCTGGTCGAACAATTGTTCTATTAAAGGGGAAGTTCGATAGCCTCAAGAAATAGTCAGTTCATGCGATTTAACGCCTTTGGATTTCTTTTTATCATTTCATATCATATCACTGAACATTAGAGGAGCTCAGGAACAATATCGAACGCGAAATTGCCAACGTTCCGGCCCATATGTGTGCAAGAGTTGTGGAAAATTGGCTCCAAAGATTCGATCGCTACAAACGTGCTCGCGGTGAACGAGAACGAGATCGAATTCCAGACTTAACATGTGTACTACAACTGCAATAAAGCCCCTTATAATGCACCCTTATAATGCTCGGCTATATGCTTGGCACAGCGTGGGCGTTAAGGAATAGAAGAATAAAAGAGGAAAGAGAGGAATAGTAAGAGAGGAGAAAGAGGAAGAGGAGAAAAGAGAGGAGATATGTCTATGAGCTTGTATTTTGAATGTCTGTGGATCATAGTGATGTGGGAAGACAGATCTTGGCAGAGCATTCCACATACGTGTTGTACAGCTGAAGAACAAATGCCTGAACCAAGTGATTCAGGGATTAATGTGCAATTTTGTCTTTATTGAAACCCCCTTTACATACAATACACAAAAACAACGAAAATCAGAACGCGAAACGAACGCGTTCCGTGTGTTCTGATGCCCAGCCACTTCCCAAAGCCCGGTTTTACTCAAACTTTGCACACTCATGTGTATCTCCGATGATAACACTTTTTGTAAAAATTGATCGGAAACTTCTCAACTAGCTGATTTATTAACTAAAATTATTAATTAAAAAAATAAACATGCAAATCAAAAGTGAAAGCAATTTATGTTTTAAAAACAGAAATACATTACAATACAGAAATAATTTTTGTTGGCGGCGTGACACTTTGCTTGATACCTACGTTTCGTGACGTTCGCTGAAGTTGAACCTTTTGCAAACCGGAAGTTACATATATACGGGCCTTGGGTTACATGGCGCATATCGTTAACATAACCGATTTTACTTGACTTTCAAAACACACAATAATATGACAAATTTTAAACAATAAGCCACCAATAATAATACTTGTAACTTATGTGCCATAACGAAATCTATTTTGGTTTCTGGCACGTGTTGCTATATGTATGCAAATTACATAGATAGGTCCCAATTTAAGCCATGAGCGCTGGTACGATAACCAAAATGTTGCAAAATCATAACACTACTGAAAGGGATTGGTGTATTTTACAAAAAATACACACAGGTAGATAGGTAGGTGTATAATCATAATTCTTTTTAAAGTTCTGGAGTTCTACCTCAATACTTAGCATTTATTTGGTATTATCGGGATAATTTAGCACTTAATATGTTTTAGTAGATGGCTCAGTAAATCAGTAACAGTGGAAAGAAGTCAGGATGAAGAGCCAAAAGACGAAGAAAATGTAGCAAAAGAAGTTATGCATTTTTTATTATATTACTATTTAGTTACCGCGGAATATGAATACATGTATTATATCACAGCTAGGTACAGTTCCACCTTTTTGTCAGAATAACCGTCTGCGGTGTTGAATCATTTCAGAAGACAAGTGTCACACACACAATAAAAAAGAATTCGCTCATTAAAAGAAACTTTGCAGACATTCTTCTGTTCCTTCTTTATTCCATAATTATATCCTTTATAAAACTGGTATTTAGAGAGCCCATCTTTTAGCTTCGCTTTTTGCTTGTACGTCTATCCTTCCATTATCTAAATAAAGCCCACCAATTTTTCCGAATGAATGCCCAGGTATGCCTAAAATCTATATCCGACCACAGGTTGTTTCAAAGATTTTTAAAGGACTTAACCCCAATAAAGCGACTGGACCCGATGGTATTCCGTCATTAATTTTGGAAAAATGTCATGATACTCTAGTGGAACCGCTTAGCAAATTGTTTCATCTCTCAATGAAGACAGGTGCTTTTCCGTTAATTTAGAAAACGGCCTACCAACTACCGCATCTATTGCTTTGTTATCAGTTCTATCCAAGGTAATGGAATCTATCGTTAATTTCAACCTAATTAGCTATCTGGATACGAATGCAGTATGGATTTAGCAAAAATCGCTCATCAGATGATCTCATGACGCGCATGACTCCTTTTTGGGAGCGAAGCATTCAAAATCTAGGTGAATCAAGCGTCGTATCCCTCGATATTTTAGAGGCTTTTGATCGAGTGTGACATGTTTTTCTTATCGTTCCTTCAACTTAGACACGACTCTCATTGCATGAATTGAGGATTATTCATGGAACCGCAACATAAAAGCTGTATTGAAAGGTATTTCGTCATCTTCGGATAGGATCAATGCTGACGCGCCACAAGGGTCAATCCTGTCGCCTACGCTTTTCTTTATATGTATTAATGTATTAATGACCTTTTATCTTCTACAACCTGCGATATCCATTCATTTGCTATCGGCTTCCATTAAGTTTGTCAGTTAAAAAGAATGCAATGCTCGCTTGAGTTGTCCCTGAGATTTAATGAATACGGCTATTCTGTCAAACATTCAAGTCATTATTGATTGGGACAGATCGAATAGGGTGGAATTTAACCCTATTAGATAATAAATTCCAGGCTGCTTTTCTTTCTCAGAAGGCAGTTAAATGTTGCGTGCCACCAGTAATTAATGGTGCCCCTATTGCGAGATCTGATTTAATTAGTATGTTAGGTTTGAAAGTTTTAAGTGAACTTTCTTGGAGAGAACATATGTATGGAATTTCAAAAAAAGCAAGTCAATGCTTGGGCTTTATAAATCGTTTTAACTTCTACTTCACCCCCACTGAAGTATTAAGATATAAGACTTGTGTTAGGCCAATTTTGGAATTTAATACATGTATGGGATGTGGAGCCCCATCCATTTGATTTATTTTGATGGAATACAGAATAGATGGAATAGAATAGAATCTGGAAGCGTGGAGCTAGCTGCAAAATGCTCAGCAAACAGATAGGCCTTGTCTTCAGAACTGACAACTGGAACTGGAGTGTCATTATAAATGAGCGTTGGAATCTACGACGAGGCTGTATTTTTGATTCTCTTCCCGAATGACCAAAAATGTTTACCACCTCTGGGACATTGTAGTATTTTTTGCCTCAATTTTTGGTCGTAGGATAATTTTACTCGCCGAAGATGGGTACTGCAATCAGTTCTGGCTCGTTTAAAATTTGCTCGGTTTTCCTCAGCAGGGTTTACTTTGTAAAACCGAAAGCATACCTCTCTAATCCTAGGAGCCTCTTTACAGCTCGAGTCGTACCATCCATCATCCCTTGGTTTGACAGACTTATTCCTGGAAGGGATAAGTCCCTCATACCAATGAGAATGATGACGCAGCGGCGGCGTCCACGTTGCTATCGCGAAATAATAGCAACCAGTTGATATTCCCAAAGAAGTTGTTAAGGCCCAATTGGATTTCTCGTATTGACATACTATTTGCTTGGCACAGTGTACCCACACTAAGAAAAATGAGGAGAAAGAGGAGATGTCTATAGCTTGTGTTTTGAATGCTTGTAGATTGTAGGCAACTGGCTATTTCTCTTGAGCACAGCTCTGGTGGAAGACAAGCAGGAAACATTCCTGTGGTATTCAAACGAATCTATTGACTTGGCAATGTTTTCGTCACAGATAAGTTTTAACGCTCGCCTTTGTATTCTTTTCGCAGATGCCAAGTAGTCTTAGGCGCACCTGACCAGATATGATATGATTGAACTCAAGTTCGGGGCAAATAAACGCATTTTAGATAGTAGCCAGATCAGGAGTGAAATACTTCTTGCGTGTACCTATCATGTAGTAAACTGTTGACTTCTATTATGCTTTCCCAGCTACAATTAAGTTTTCTGGAAGATAAACAAAACTCTACATCTAGATTTAAAAGGAAAACGTAACTGCAGATCCACTCACTCAAGAGCAAGTGCACTTGAGTGTAATTTGCCAGCTTAATAAAAGGCAGCAAGTGTTTTGCCTGCTTCCTTCTTTGAATCAATGGGTGACTAATGCTTAGCCTTTATCTGTCTGTTACTGCCACCAATCTACAATTTATCAAGCTGAGAATCGAGATTCTAATCAAAATTAAAAGTCATCATAAAACAGCAAACACGTCCGAATAGTGGAACAGAAACAGCCAATAGATAAAGCGAGTGGAGAAATAAACGACGAACCGATGAAAAAGAAAGAGTTAGTTGGAGCGACTACGTACGTCAATCCAAGCTAATAGGCGAGCGACAAAATTAGCAAACGAAGTGGGTAACTAATGAGTACTGACGCAGCACAAAGCACTGAATAGCTGACACAATTGCCCTCGTCACAAGGCACCGTAAAATAAACTCCACTTGTTATTGATCGATGCGTCGCTTATTCTATTTACTGTATGTACTATGTACTCACCTCTTGCGTAATGTCCAAATCATGTTTAGTGTTTTCGTAGAGCGACTCCAGCTCTTCGAATTTATGTTCTAGCGTTGACTTCTCCTCGAGCAACGATAGACCATATTGGGCGGATTGAATTCGTTCGCTGCTAGCCTGATCGAGCTCACGTGTCAGGCGTTCCACTTCGAGGCGCAGCTCTTCGGTGTTTTTTCCTGTTATTGAATCAATTAGGGAGGTATTGTTCCCGCCGGGGGATGATCTCGCGTCGCCAGATGACATTCTAATCCGCTGCAATAGGAACTACACGCGAACTACGAGAGTTGCCGGAGGTGATGGAGGAGAAGGAATGTTGAGGAACACGTCCGTTTTGCGAGAGGAAACAGGAAATTGTCAACAAGACTCGAGTGTTTGGCTGGCTGGCAGTTTCACTAGAATTCGCGACGAGTGTTCCGGAGGAGATGCGATTTGTGCCCGTGCGCGCGTGCAAATACTGAGAAGGATTTGCGTCGACTGACAAACTTTTGGCAATGCTGGTGCTTGCGCCGTGGCACTGAGGTGAACGAAATGACAGAGATGCTTCCGTTCGCCGTTGCCGTACTTGGATGGATTCTTCGTTGCACTTTTGTGATATGCTAATGCTCGCAGGTGTTGTGGAGGGAGAAGTGGTAACGTTTTTTTTTTAAAAATAAATTTCTAGAATTTTTATTTTGGACGCAATCTGAACGGGGTTTCTCTGCTTTTATTACTTTCTCTGTTCTCATACCATGTTGACCGATGGAATTCAGAGTGTTGTTTGCGGTGGGAATTTAGAAAAATTAGCAAATGACATCACAATTCGCGACAACGGGCGGAGGTGGTTTTTAGCTGCTGCGAACCATAACCATACAAAAAGAAAGAAACCAAAAAAAAGAACCGACTAACACGGTAATTAACAAAATAATTTATAATTTTCGACGGATTAGAGTTGAATGGGTTATTTTTTCTTAGTATTTTTTTGTTTTTTGTTCACACCACACAAGGCACAACTTTACAATTTCACACAACACCAGCAGCAGCAGTAGCAGTGAAAAAATGTAAAAAGTTTTCTATTCTTTTCCGTTTCTGCATGCGCGTGTGTGACGGAATGCTGTCTTCCTAGAGCAGAAACAGTTTATGCATATGGTGTTGAAGAACGAAGGAGACGTTTCTTCTGCTTTTGTTCGTTGGCATATATACGGCTGTGTAGCACACGATATCATCGGTTGTCTCTTTTTAGTGCCATTTTTCGATATGTCAACTGTCATTATCAGAATACGTTGACAAATTCGAAATTAGAAAGGATGTGTTCAGTAACGTAATTTCAATACGCCTTAAATGTTTGTCTTTTCTTATTCTTTAAATACGCATTACTTACTTATGTATATAAATGCAGTATTTTATTTGCCGAGGAATAAGGAATTACAACAATAATTGCACTTTATTATTCCTACTTTGGAATAAGAAAACCTTTTGTTTTGCTGGTTTTCAAATTTTAATTCCTTATTCCTCGGCAAATAAAATACGCCTAAAATGTATTAACAGACTCAATTTGTAGTATAACATTATGATACAAATCGATAAACGATACTTATATCAAAACCACGTCTAAATTCACTCTTTTCGTATTTTTAAACCAACTAAAGTCACAAAATTAGGAGCTAATTTAAGTTGTAGTCATATAGTTACGTTTATCACTGAATTTTATTTTATAATTTCGATTTTAGATTCTTTTTTTATTTTACATCTTCACAGTATTCTTGTGAATTAATATTTTAAATTCGTAAGTCAATTTTTGTTGAATTAGAAAATGAAATATTTTATTTGATAATTTCTTTTTGATTCGGGTTGTCAGCTCTAAGGACAAGGCCAATCTATTTACCCTCATGCCATTTTTCGGACGTATAGTTAAATTGAGAGATTCGTTCTTTAGCCCTAGAACACGTATGTGGAATGCTTTCTTGTCAAGCTGTACTTTTTCACGTCGTTACGATCCACAACAACACTCCACGTTTTCCTTACCTCCGAAGCATAAGCCAAAAATATAGCAGAGAATAATAAGGGTGCGCGTGCCCAAATAGTAGGTATTTATTTTGTGCTATAAAACGATGGAAAGGGCAGGATTCATTAGTAAATGTATATTCATTTTTTTATTTTTTTTTTAATTTCTTTTGCACTTAACAGATTTTTCCTAATTGCAATACTTTTTGAGTCATTTGCAAAAACTCGAAAAACTGTCTAAGAAAACTGTCACTTCTGGCCGTCAGATCCATCAAAATCATCTGGCCCATCACAATTTATGTAAAAAGCTTAAATAGGATTTTACATCCCGATAAATTAAGCCGTCTGGGCTGTAGAGTGGACACAGATAGAGCTACAGACAGACAACAGAGATTTTTTTATTTTCTCTTTTTTTGACTCAGGAGATACGGTCGGTAATTGGTAAATTTGCAAAAATTCCGAGTTCGAACATTTTCATGATTACTATACTTCCTTTTACTATCTAAAAAAAAGAATGTAAAATATTTTTAATAATTAATTTGGGTTGTATTCAATTTTTAAATGGATCTGTCATTAATGTCTTCATAATTTCCTAATGATTGGAATATTTTTGGTGGAAAACGTAAATTATAAATCAGAACGCATTTTCCAATTAAAAGATTCTTTTGAGATTTTGTAGTAAGAATACAAGTATTTATGTTTTAGTTCCTTTTTAAAAAAAACAATAACTTTTAATTACAATTAAAAATTCAAACAAATAAAACGTGTGATATATTGCAAAATACATTCCTTCGATTTTTTTAAAAAAGGGCTTAGCCCACCTTATTGTCTAGGTGATAGTCATTCAGGGAGAGCTCCCTTAGTAATAAGTTTTCATAAAAAAGCATCGAATATTACACTGGGGTCCCTATTTGCGTCGATTCGTTTTGCGTCGATTCGTTTTGCGTTAAAAAAGAGGTTTGCGTTGTTTCCTCGATTTGAGTAGCTACAAAAATGTCACCATTCTTTACAAATGTAAATATTATGTTTTTACCTACATCATTGTATATATTAACACGTTAAGAATTTTTCATTCAGAATTTTAGTGAATTTGAGCGTAAGAGGGGATAGATAGGTGCTTAAATACAGTCCAATCTTAGGGAAAATTTATATTAATCATAATAATATTTACATTACAAGTTTACATACTTTTATATAACTATATGTTTAAGTGAGTGATTGGTTGATCGCTAACATGAATTTACTTTGATGTTCTTCTTGTGATTATATAATGTTCAGCGTTTGTGTTACAGAACAATGGCCTGCAAGAAGTGAAAAGCGATCTCCTTTCATCAACAGAAGTACATATTAAAGAGATTAGACATTTCAAATTAAATGAGTTTTTTAATGAAATAAAAAAATTAAAATTCTCAGTTTTTGGAGCCAAAAGTATGGAATCATATGGGAAAATTTGTAACAAAATACATTTTTTATAAACTTTGGAACCAATGTACCACTAATTGTATGGGAATATACGAGAAAATATGTTTCGATTTGCGTTGTTTCGTTTTGGGTACACAATTTTTAGGACGCAAATCCGAACCCCAATGTATTATAATTTTGCAGTTTACCTAATTCATGTCAATTAAATTGGAAATAGCTTTACAAAAACTTCTTAAATAATATCCATCAACTGCTAAATGATTGTAACAGTACTTCGTTATTAGCATGTGTTGGTTTAAATTTTTCATTTTCCGTAAGGTTTAAGTTTTCATATATTGGTTTGCTCAAATTACTTTATATTATTACAAGAGTTGGCATTCAATTTCAATTCAGCATTTACTTGTTATCAAATAAACTAGGTGTGTATGTAGTACCTATTTAACTGAATAAATAATAAAATAATCACGACATTTGGTTTTAACAAAAAATACTTTCATCATGGACTATTATAATTATGAATACCAGCCCTGTGTTTCACATGATCACAATCCATACAACATGCAAACTCGCTGAAAAATGCATTCATCGATTTGACAATCTTTTGACAGCAGCAAAACCAGCTGCGCTGCATTAGACATTTTTCGTTCGTGTTATATGAGAATTGTTTTTGTCGTGTATTCAGAAAATAAAAATATCTATTTGTTATTAAATAGTTTCATAGAAATAGCGAAAGTCAACTTTTGTCAAAAATAACAACTGTCAATAGTGATTGTCTCATGATAACTTAAAAAGTTTTCTTACGAGTTTCGAAAGAAAAAGTAAAGCCGCCCGCCCCTAGACTGACGCTGAGGATTACCTATTAGAATCATTGCGTCTTACGCCCACTACCTGCACTGCACTGTAGCATCTGGTATTAAAATAATTCGGCATCGTCACGAATGTGTGACATCATCTGCATGTAAAATCAGTTAGAGTTCTTTTTATAAAGTTTTTAAAAAATTACCACAGGTGCAGTCATCCTATGATCTGCTACGACTCTGCCTAAGCCATGGAGATGAAAAAGGTGCTCGATAAAGAAGGCCGAGATGCTAAAAATCTTCTTGTATTTCAGTTCAGTGGAGATGGAGATATGGGGTCGCCATCTGTCACCGCCGACTCTATTTTACTTGTGTCGGAGAGTAAGTTTTGTTTTGCAGACTCAACTACCAACTAAGAATGTGCACAAATAACTTCTGAATTTTTTTACAGAATCTGCTTCATTCCGTAAACCTCCAGCAGCTCCAAAATCACCCAATTCCCAGATAGCAACACCAATGCGGCAAGCAAAGCATGGTTTAATGTGCTCCTCATCCGCCGCCCGCTCCTTGACAAAACAAAACTCTGGACCACGTGTGCGCAGTGCATCGACGGGACGCGATAAAAAGTCTGAGCTTCAAGCCCGATACTGGGCTCTGTTATTTGGCAATTTACAGCGGGCAGTCAACGAAATTTATCAAACAGTCGAGTGCTATGAGAATATATCCTCATGTCAAGAGGCAATCTTGGTGCTAGAGAACTACGTGCGAGACTTTAAGGCGCTAAGCGAATGGTTTAAAGTGTCGTGGGACTACGAGACTACACCTCTGCCACAGCGACCACAGTCATTGACATGGGAAGTGCGAAAAAGCAACCCAATGCCGCGTGTCCGTGCCAAAAGTCTCTCAAGCCCGACAATGTCTGGGAAATCAAGTCCCTGCTTCTCCGGTAAGAGTTCTCCCTGTTGTGCGGCAACGGCTGCCGTGGAAGAGCGAAATGCACTTACACCGCGAAAGGGTTTGCGTGCATATGATCCCGTGCCAAAAGGTGCTATGAGAGTTAATATTCGGGAACTTTTCTCATCTAACAAACGCAATCCCAGTGATAACATCCAAAAGGAGGAATCTATCCAACCCATTATCACTCCATCAGAACCAACTCCAGTAATCAACGTAAATACCGACTGGGCGAGTCAAGTCGATGGAGAGATGTACAATAATAGTACATTATCTCCTACTGGTCAAGTACTTTCCATTGAGAAACGTGATCAGTACGCACAAACCGATTTGGAGGATGAAAATCTTACGCTTGCAGAAATCCGTGAAAAACTTCGTAGACAGGAGGATTTAGCGCAAGAACAAGCTGCACAGCAGGCACAGTATGATGCTGAGCGCGCACGTCAAGCTTTAGCGGAAGCAGAACGTGTAGCAGAACTTGAAGCAGCCGCTGCCTCCGCCGAATTAGCCGAGTCCATCACACCAGAAAGTGATTCCAGCTCAGTGATTTGCCGGGAACCAACAGCACTGGAGATGACAGTGGAAAAACTAAATGCCATAGAAAATGCAATTCTGGTTAATGATGTCAAGCCAGCGACGACACCACAGGCAGCCGAAGTGAAAAAAACCGAACCAGTTCTTGTGCAAAAGGCAGCTCCGACTGTAGCTGTATTAGCGTCAGAAGTCAAGAAAGCGCCCGTACAAAACAGCCCACTTAAGTATTCCAGTGTTCTTAATCGGCCACCCACCACCACACGAATAGTCGGGGTTCCCAAAGTGAATACTACCCGTTCCGCACGACCGAATTCCACGGTGCTATCAACTCAGAAGACTGCAGTAACTGCTGCCTCAAATTTCCGTCGTAGCGGAGCCACAGCTGGGAGCATAACAAAAACAGTGCCAACCATTACTCGGCCGACAGCGTCAGCTCGACCATCAGCTAAGCCGCACCCCTCAAATGTTTCCTCTCTCCTGTCAGCACGTTCACGTACAATGATCGAAATGAACAGTAAAACTAAAGTCCGTCCAATACGTTCTGCAGGAGGAGGAGGAGCAGCAGCAGCAGCAAGGTCCAATTCGGGTAAATCATCACGCGAGGACCTAGCATCATCCAGTTCAACTTTGAAAGCAAGTAACGAACGAATCTGTGCATCCCGCAGTAGCATCATCGAAGATCGTCACTCAGAACCAAAACAAATGACAGGTAATCCTCCGCCGAACAATGACGGTTGGTTAACGGTAAAGAATCGTCGACGCTCGAGCTTACACTGGGCCAATAGATTCAACCAGCCAACTGGCTATGCAAGTCTTCCAACACTCGCATTTCTAAATGAGAAACAAGAGGAACAACAAGGCCCACGTGCAAGGCAGCAGCCACCGAAACTGGCGGCAAAATCAGATGAGAAGCCTACAGCAAAAAATACGCCATCTACTGCAGCTGGTCGTCCAGAAATTCGTAATGCAAAAGCGAAAGTGAACTCGTTGCCTCAACGAAAGATGACAACGGCCGCCCCTCCTGTAACACAAAAGGAAATGCCAGCTCCAGTTGCCGAACCACCGGTTTCTGTCAGCAAACCAATCGTCAATCGACAGACAATCATAAAGCGACAGAAATCCGACCTGACCGGCTTAAAACTCACCTCATTGCATAAGGAATATATGCGCAGCGAGAAGTTCCAGAAAATCGCTGCAACATCACGTAAGGATCATGTCGATGCCATTGATATTCAGGTACTTCCCGCAAACGAAGGTGGTGCTATAGATGCCGCCATTGATACCGACAGCGATCAGAATAAAATCGACATTAAAATCCAAACGAATCGTGATTTTTCAAAGACAATCGGCGACCTTTACGAAAGCCTTTCAGCGATCGCCATCAGCAATTCCACAAGTCCGCAGAACAACCGTCATGGTGCACTGTCCAGCTGTGACGAGAGCGAGGAACAGATCGATATTGACTGCGATGAGGACCAACGAAAGCTGCTCGAGGAGGAGGAATCACTCGAGAGGCAAATTCGCGAATTGGAGAACACCGAAATCGATGTGGACACCGAAACGGACGAAACAGACTGTGAGGCTATGATTGATCATGACAACCAGGATGCAGTGGATGAAGACGGTGCACGCTTAAATGCGGACCCTTCACTTCTGTTTGTCGATGATGAAAATCTCAGCCTGGAAATGCGCTATCAAGCGCTGCTCTCGGACATGTCGTGGGGTGAACGCGAAGAGGCACTGGCTACCTTACAAGCATATGTTTCGCGGCATCCCGGACGGGCACAGGAACTCCATCAGAAGCTGTCATCGCCATCGCGACGTCGCTCGTTACAGGAAACCCTAAAGAAATATCAAGCCAAGCAAGCACGTGCTCAGCAAAAACGTGAAAACCTGCAAAAGGATAGGGCAATCAAGATTCAGCAACTGCTAGCTCGGGTGGAAGATGTGAAGGCAGCTAAAAGGCAACTAATTGAAGACAAACGTGTGAAGATGGAGGGACGTCTTCAGAGGGCAGCGGAAAATCGCAATCAGTACTTGAGGCAAATCATCGAGAAGGCGCACGATGAAGAGAAGAAACTCAAGGAGATCAATTTCATTAAGAACATCGAAGCACAGAATAAGCGACTTGATTTAATCGAGTCCTCCAAGGAGACAGAGGGACGGCTACAGGACTTGGAACAGGAGCGACAAAAGCGTCTCGAAGAGAAGGCAGCTAAAGAGGCTGCTGTGGAACGAAGGCGACAAGAACTGGAACAAGCAAGGCAGCGGAAGTTGGAGAAAATGAATGAAACTCGCATCGAGAAGGAGCAGCGCATCGGGAAAATGCAAGAGCAAAAGGAAAAGCAGAGACAGGCGTTGGCTCGGGAGAAAGCGCGCGATCGAGAGGAACGTCTCTTGGCGCTGCAGGTGCAACAGCAACAAACCACAGAGGAGCTGCAACGGAAAATCCAGCAAAAGCAAAAGGAGTCTGCTCGCCGTCATGAGGAAAACATGGAACAGATACGCCAGCGAGCGTTGGAGTTAACCATACCCAGTAGAAATGTGGATGAGAACGGCCAGCGTATCGATTGCGAAGAAGTCGGCGAAGATGGTGATCTCTCGTCGACAGTATCCGATGTTGGAAGTCGCGAGCATACACGTGGATACAAAAAGAAAATGAAAAAACTCAAGCAGCGAATGGCACAGGGGTAAGCGAGCCAATAATTTCCTACATCCTCTCACTAACACTTTACCTTCCAATTACAGAGCCGAGGAGTACTTTAAAGAACTGCAACCCGTTCCACTGCATATGAAACGTGAAAGTCAAGTGCCAAAGTTTTTGAACCTCGTAGGCAAAGGTGGTGGTGCTCAGGGACTCGAACGAGCACTCGGCCAATTGGTTCGACTTATGGCAAAAGCGCAAGTCTTTGATTTTCAATGTTTTCTTCTTATGGACGGACTGGGAACGGTCGCCTCTGTCGTTACCAAAGGCATGGAGCCATGTTCTGAGATAACAAAAAAGTAAGAATTGCCCTGCGTGTGTCCATCATGCCTCTCATTCACGCCTTCCTTTTTCTTTTGTTTTTCCAGAGCTGTTGTGCTTGCCGTGCAGTTATATCGCAATGCATGCACCCTGTGCCCGCAAATAGCCCGTCATGCCATTTTAGGAAATTCCATAACTGCCATGTTTGACGCTCTGTTCCAAAGTTTACAAGTGAGTTGTTGCGTATGGCTTGCGCGTGTTTTATTTTCCCCTCTCGCTTCATGATAATTTCAATTCCTTTTCCCGCACCTCCTGATACCCGCTTGCTTGTATATTCCTTTTTTTGTTTACTCGAACCAAAATTACGTTGTGCTTTGTTTTGCGTTCACAATTATTATTATTATCGATTTCCATTAGCTGGCGGCGCCGTTCGTCAATTGGCGGCGGGCGTTGATTGATTGACGCGCCGGTTGGTGCGTTATATGTTTTATTTACATGGGATAGATGGGTAATGGTGTGGTGTGTTTGTATGGGTATGTGAAGGTAATGTAGTCATGCAATTAACCAGAGATCTTTTTATTCGAGAGACCAGCACCGGACACTGGCCATATGGAGCTTACAAGGAAGGAAGATTGTAAATATTTTTTAGGCAAAAGTTTTCTATTGGATATCGTACAGCGCGATGGTCACTTAATTATTACAAATACTTATCTTATTATCTTTTGTAATGTAAACACGGTCGCGGGAATTACACTCTTGTATTGATAAGCACAGCATTGGAGTTAGAAAATTAAGGAAGGTGCACATGTCACCTGAATGCGTGCAGATCTAACACAGAAATTGGCAAATTATTCCACCTAAAGAAGGAATCTCTATTGGTCCGTATGTAACAGAATTACCTTAATGGTAGGACCCGTGGTCCCGGGAGATTGCGGGAGATTAAGCTGAATATTTATTTTGAACACCGTTTTTTTTTCTTTCGAACTGACCCTTTTCCATATGGCTGACACTGCGACCCATAAGGATCTATTGCTCTTCCGCCTGACTATTGCTATGGAGACAGTGTATGCTCGGCCCTATGGCACCTCCTCCATACCAATGGCTCTTATGAACTTAAAGAAATGGTGGTGGGTTCAGTGAATGCCGTGCAGTCTCCGAGATCGCGTGAGTTCCCAAGTGGTCGCTCCTTTGTCGGATCGTTGCTTTCCATTCATTAAGAAGACCTCAGCAGCTACCATCCTCTTCTTATTTTAATTTCTTTAGGTGCCGCTTCAGTCTACAATGCCCTGGTTTTGGTTCATAGTTCCCCATCATTTCCAATGCTTGCCGTAGGCCTGGGATATTTTCACATCTTACGGAAGCAGATACCTTTCCTATTGTGCGTATCTCCTTTCACATTATGCGGTACCCTATGCCACAGAATGGTTCTGGCCCTACAAACGGAGTTTTTGTCCCTTTGTTAGCAAGCCTATCCGCTGCTTCGTTGCCTTCTATGCCAGTGTGTACTGGCATCCAGGTAGGTTAGGTTAAGGTGGCTGTCAGTGAAACCGACAAACTTAGACCAGTAATGTGATACCACATGGATCAGGAGAAATTCTTTTCACCTACTCGATGAACCAATTAGAGCTTCGTATGAAGTGAAGGAGACTACCAATTTTGATGTTGATGAGATCGTTAGTGTCGTTGTAAAAGAAAGCTCCCATATGGAGTTTACGTTTTTGTGAGAGGGCTGGTTAAGTACAGAGAAGATGGACAGACAGGCAGAAGTCATTCGAGAAGACTCTAAGTCTTGCTGCATGCCTGCCTATGAGACAGTGTCCAGTGATGACACCTATAGCACCGATGTGCGATCTTTTTTGAGAGATCAAACACTTGGAGCGTTTCGGATCCAGCTTGGGCCAGATTTGCTTTGTCGCTATGCAAGTTGTACCGTTTCACTACCTACAGTTAGCTTTTACATTAGCATCCCGCTTTAACAAGAATTTGCCTGTAGCGATTGGGATGCCTATCGAACTATATTCAGAAAAGGAGGGTAGTGTAGTTCCTTGCTTGGCGAGTTCGTCAGCCATACATTTACCCGGAATGTCTCTGTGCCCCGGCATCCAACACAGGTGGATATTGCATTGCTCCGCCATCTCCACGAGAGATGATCGTCAGTTAAGGGCTAGAATTGAATTTGCAGAGACTGATTCCAGGGAATTCAGTGCAGCTTGGCTATCCGAGAATATACGGATATCCTTAGCGGATATTACGTTTTTCTTCAGCCAAGGCAAGGCTTCACTGATCGCCATCGCTGAAAATGTTGACTGGTGTAAGGTCGAACAGAATGTTCAGTGCGGCGGAGGGGGTTGTACGAAGACTAACTGACCTTTGGTTTTTGCTTAGTTTGTCAAGGTTTAATAATAATATTATTCGGCGCGACAGACCATTGCGGCCCAAGGCCTAGCTTCTCGCGACCATTTGCGCATTTATTTGTGTCCAACAAATGGAAGGGACCTACAATTTAAGGCCGGCTCCGAACTGCGAATTGAGAAGCTTTCCGTTACAAATTGTTACTCTCGGAACGTTTGTCACCCATTCGCGAGAGGTAGGACACCGTGAAAAATACTTTTGGTGTTACTGGAATTCGAAGCACGAACCACCTGCTCAGTAGCGAAGCGCATTTCTACTGAGCCACGGCGGCCACAAGGTTGTCAAGGTTTACTTTCTTATTTAAGGCAGTCCACCATACAGTAACATCGTATAAAAGAGTATGTCTTACTACCGCTGTATATAGCCAATGAGTTATATGGGGTTGAAGACCCCATCTGCTATCAATGGCTGTTTTGCATGAGAAGAGTGCCACTGTGGCTTTACGAACTCTTTCTTGTATGTTAGGTTTCCAGTTTAGCTTTCTGTCCAGAATTAGACTCAAATACTTGGCTTTATCAGAAAATGTTAAGCTTATACCTTTTACAGAAGGAAGGTTAATAAGTGGAACTCTATATTTCCTGGTGAATAGGACAAGCTCAGTTTTGTGAGCATTTACCCCAAGCAAGTTAGCTTGTTGAGAGCATTTTGCAGGAGTTCCTTTAAGATATTCGGATGTGTTCCTGAGACGGCAACAGCAATGTCATCCGCATACGCGATTAGTCTGCAGCCCTCTTAGGCATATACCAGCAGCTCATTCACTGCTAGGTTACATAGAAGGGGGACAGGACTCCACATTGTGGGGTTCCTCTGCAGACAGATCTTCTGGCAGACGAATTAATTAAGTTTTGAATTAATAATCTGACTTGTGAGCAGAAGATTAACCAATTCGCCAAGCGAGTCGACAGTGCATCCGTAATCGCAGATGTGTTCGCGTTGTAAAAAGCGCCTTTAATGTATAGGAATACTACCATTGTGTACTCCTTGTAGTGAAGGGAATGTTCAATAGAACGTACCATTGTATGTAGAGCTGTTTCTACAGACTTGCCTTAACAATACGCATGCTGGTCTGTGGACAGGAGTCTCAATGCGTGTGCGTAGGTAGATATCGATCAGTCTTTAACATGTGATGACAGACTGAATGGTCAGCGATCCTTTGGAGTAACATGCGAGCATTTGCCGGCTTTGTGTATGAAAACCACGTTCACTTCTCTCCATAAAACTGAAATCTGGACCAGATTGAGACAGCTCTTTAGAATTCTTTCTATCAAAGGAAGGATAATATCCGAAGTCCTTTGCAGCTCGACTGGAATTATGCCGCCAGGTTCTGTAGATGTATATGGTTTGAAGCTTTGTAGCGCCCAAAGCAGTTTGTCCTTATTTATCAGATCATTGGAGATGGTTGTACGAGTTTCGGCCCTATCAAGGCTGACATTACTTAAAACATGGGAGCATTGAGCGGTTCTTCGCTTGAGGTGGTCCACGAGCCGTGTGTTTTTTTCAGACAGCTCGGCATTATTGGATTGGTTGCGAGAATTTTTCTTAACCTAGATGCCTCAGAATATTCTTCTATTTTACCACAGAAGAGTCTCCAAAAAAGAGCGCTTGGCTGTCCTTAATTCTTTTTTATAAACTTTGAGGGATGCTTTGTAAGCATCCCAGTCAGTTTCTAATCTGGTAAACTTCGTTACGTTGAATAGCTTTCTGTAGCTGTTCCTAATATGTCCCAGCTCCAAGGTCCACCAATGGGGTCTCTTCTTGCCTCTTGTAGAAATGAGAGGGCAGGAAGCAGATAGCACTTTATTAAAAACACAGGTGAGTAACTTGACCTTCTTGTCAAGTTCATTAGTGCTTAGGGGGGGAATTGTAAGATCAGGGGGTTTGTCATCTAAACTGAATCGTATGTACCGGTGATCGGAATTCTGATCGGTGAAAGAATTTTCCGCCGATACCTTCCAGTGTAGAATTATTTGGTTAAGAGAGTCGGTGACAAGAGTAATATCTAACACTTCTTGTAGACTCCTGGTTACGAAGGTTGGTTCATTACCAATATTGACTACAGTAAGGTTTGTACTTAAAATATAATCGAAAAGTAACTCACCCGTCGTTGATGTCGGAGCTGCCCAATACTGAGTGATGGGCATTTGCATCGCAGCCGATAATGAGACTGGTGTAATGTCTTCTTGCCGCTGCGATGAATCTCTCCAGATTATCACGAGGGAGGGATCCCATCCATCCCATCCCATTAAATGGGCGAGATAAGTTGATGCCAGTCAATAAGTTCCGTGGTGAGTCTCCAATTGTACGTCAGTGACATCTTGATCGTTGAAGTTAGGGAGTTAGATTACGTTTCACTATACATATAGCGAGTAATAACCAGGAGTCCGCAAACAAGGCTGTTAACAATCAATGGTTCTTGGATTAGGACGATGTTCTCTCCGCCTTCAAGTAGACGGGGTAAAAGGAAGGCCGAAGCCTTTTTAGAGTGTTGGAGGTTAATCTAAACTAACTGCAGCATTTCTATTGCAACCAGGGAGAGAAACCTCTACCACGGTGTTCTCCAGATCTTGCCTTGCTGAAGTCGAACTGATAAGTACGTACTCGTTAGGGAATTCTCCGAAGGGTGAGTCCTCCGTCTCTATATCCGATAGAGGATCGGTCAGGGAGATAGACGACTGTGACATGGTCACCGAAGTTTTTGGAGTGTCTTCCATCAAGGGAATCGTGACAGATTCTTTAGGGTCGGGAATTAGGAGCTCCGAGTCTTATGGATGGCTTGCAGTTTTTCCTGCCTTCAGCTCATCCTTCTTGTAGACTCGAAGGGTGATGTGATCCAAATCTTACCACGCCTGTGGTCTCAGCCAGAGTCAAAAAGCCACTGACTTATCAACCTGTCCTCGTAAACCGTGCGAGAATTTCCATGTTGTTTTCTGCTGTTACACCTGACATGAGGTAGCTACTTTAGCTTTAACCAGATTCTGTGTTCCCTGGTGTATATGATTTGTATAGGCATTCAAGATGCATGTGCATATGTCTGCACTGATTCTACCATCAAAAGGGTAAAATAACTTGAGCGTGTATAGCGATTTTTTGTGATTCTAATCAATATTCGTTACCAAGGGTTGTTTCAATGATGGAGGAACAGAAGCAGGATTGTTCTCCTTTGCATTTGGAAAATGGTCAAAAGGAATACTCTTGGAACTTGGAATAAATTATCTAAGAAGGTAAGAAGGCGTCAATGTAGATACCGCTGCACTAAGAAAAAAGTAAACTTTGAATGAGTTCCGATGAGTAGGTAGCGTTATATTAAGGTTCACTTTACTTCCTACCTGTTGGAATATAATATTACTTAGATAGCACAACCCAACTGGAAGACATAGAAATTTTCAAGTTTGGACTTATACTGGAACCAATATGTTAATCTGGAAAAAGTGTAAATGATGTCCTAAATTACTCTTATAAGGGATCGTGCTTATTGGCATAGATGGTAAACTCGGCATAGTTCCAAAGAAAAAATTCCCTAAGCATAAATTACACGAAAGAGAGGCAGGCAATTTACTGGTCTATCTTAAGATGACACGGTCACCGACTTCAATAACTCGATTGCTTTGCAATTGTTTATCCAATTTCCAATTTATAACAAGAAACCAATGTCAATTGTTCAGAAGCGATCTCCATTGACTGTAACTGCGTTGCCATTAAAGAAAAAATATGGTCCAATGACCCCTTTTTGTGGGTCTTATGGCATTATGTGAATGGCTTCGGGTTTCTGTTGCCCAAATGCGACTATTTTGCTTATTAACAAGCCGTTGAGCCTGAAATTGGTTTTGTGAGCTGAGAAACATTTTGAGATAAGTAAACAGCTCATAAAAATTAAATTTTTTCTTGTAAATCCTGTCTCTAATTGGTGATACACATGTGTATACAATTTGAATAAAATCGGGTACATTTTTAAAAAAAAATTGTATGGGAGCCCCTCGACCCCGGGGCCTGTTTAACGTCCAAATTTTTACAAAAAGTGTTGTTCATCGGAGATACATATGCGCATAAAATTTTATATGCGCATGTGTAATTTTATTTGTATAGGAGCCCCCCGACCCCGAGGCCCGAGGGGCCCCAAATTTTACTAGAAAGTGTTGTCATCGGAGATACACATGTGTGCAAAGTTTAAATAAAATCGGGCTTTAGAAAGTGGATTAAAAATTTATCACAAGATTTGGTGTCCCAGCTAGCCAGCCAGCCAGCCAGCCAGCCAGTCATCAATCCATGTTTGCTTGGCATATGCTTGACACTCAATGAGTTCCTTTTTGTTGTTAACACAACATTTTCCACCAGACGTTCAATTGTTCGTTAATCTGGACGAGTACGGCGATCGAAAATTGGAGTTAGCGCACGAAAAGTTTTCACAGCCGAACGTGAAATTCGATAAAAAATTTGGAAGATTTACAAACGTTGTTGCAGCGTTTAATTTTCCATGATTAAATGGCAAGTATAGACGAGTTTTTGGCATTTTTTGGCGATGGTCATTCAAACGAAGCTTGTTGTTGACGCACATACCGAGAATTAAGAGTTTTTGAGTTTCTTTGATGCAAGATCCATTCATGGATAAAGGTTGGGGGTTTAAATTACGCTTAGACGACAGAAGACAGCATTGGATTGTAGAAGCGTTAAATTCAACTCTATTATGAAGTCCCCACCTTGTTATGCTGTCAAGGTCAGAATTTAATGTGCTTTACATACGTTGTTGTTCAAGTTCCACTTGTGACGAAGAGGGGCGTGCAGAAAGCGAGAAGTCATATGAAAAGCTAAGAGTACTATCGTCAGCAAAGTAATGGATTGGATTAGATGTGGTGGATAGGAGATCATTAATGAAGTTCATTGGTATGGACCAATGATTCCGTTAGCGTATGGGGCTATCCTGTCTTGAAGGATAGAGGAGAAAATCTTATCCGCGGTACTTAACAACGTTATACCGCACGATAAGTGCTGCAGATTGTGATATCTCCATTCTTATGTGTATACAATTGTGTATACAATTTGAAGAAAATCGGGTACATTTTTAAAAAAAAATTTATGGGAGCCCCTCGACCCCGGGGCCTGTTTAACGTCCAAATTTTTACAAAAAGTGTTGTTCATCGGAGATACATATGCGCATAAAATTTTATATGCGCATGTGTAATTTTATTTGTATAGGAGCCCCCCGACCCCGAGGCCCGAGGGGCCCCAAATTTTACTAGAAAGTGTTGTCATCGGAGATACACATGTGTGCAAAGTTTAAATAAAATCGGGCTTTAGAAAGTGGATTAAAAATTTATCACAAGATTTGGTGTCCCAGCTAGCCAGCCAGCCAGCCAGCCAGCCAGTCATCAATCCATGTTTGCTTGGCATATGCTTGACACTCAATGAGTTCCTTTTTGTTGTTAACACAACATTTTCCACCAGACGTTCAATTGTTCGTTAATCTGGACGAGTACGGCGATCGAAAATTGGAGTTAGCGCACGAAAAGTTTTCACAGCCGAACGTGAAATTCGATAAAAAATTTGGAAGATTTACAAACGTTGTTGCAGCGTTTAATTTTCCATGATTAAATGGCAAGTATAGACGAGTTTAAATCTCGAAGAAACCGCACCTAACTTCACACTAAGCCACCGAAAAACACTATTGGAAAAATGGGGCGTTCCAATTGAAAAACCTTTTGCACCCACCCAGCCAACATAACTGATAGTATCTCATTTATAAAGAAGTCATTGTATAAATCACATTTATTGGAATAATAGCTATCTATATAAAAAATTGGCAATGATCCCAATGATTTTTAAAAGAGGAAATGTACGTATGGGTTTTCTACCATGTTTTGTTGTAGAGAAGAGGATCAATGACAGTCATAAGGCTACTCTGAAACTCAAGCCGATAAAACTTTGTAAAATGTCAATATTGTATCTGGTCTGGTGCTCAATAAAACATCTTAATCGCCAGAAATCACACGCACGAGTAGGTACGTGTGTCCAAAGTAATCTAATTTTCGCCCGCATTACCGCTGCACACTGAGTATAAGTAACTGAGCGCCGGCGCCACCAATCGCCCTCATCTGCATGACCAGAGGGCCACCCAGCACTTAAGAGCGTTTACCCAAATGCGCATCATACAGTTATTTGAAGTGTTACAGAGCAACAACGAAAAGATTGCCTCCTCAGCTCTGATACTGTGTCTAACGTTATTATCGCTTCCCGCCGATGCCATTAATACGGCGAATTGCTCGTACCTACTTGACCGCTTCATTGTTGTAATTGTTGTGAGGAACAACATTTTTTTGTTATTTATGCTTGCTTCGTCTGCTGCTCCTACCGCTGCGCCTTGGAGTTTGCTTGTTGGTGGCGTCTTCTCTACTCGACTCTCCATTAGACGCAAGACGTTGATGAACCAATAAATTACGAGTCAATTCAATTTTGGGCCAAGTGTTTTAAGTGGCCTTTTAGTTACATATATGAGTGCGTAAAAAATACTCTTCGACCGGCCGGCTTTGGTAACGCGTCCATTATCGTAAAAAGCGTAAGCACGAACAGTTACGAGTATGTGAACTACAAACCGGCGTTGGCATAAAAAATGAAAACTTCCCCCGAAAATTCAGCGTAAGTATACGGCGGGTATCTTGCTTTCGATTGGATCATATACCGTATTGAAAGTGTGAATTGTTTAATACCTACACGCAGTGCGCACACCCCCATCCATTTGGCATTGAATTTCAATAAAGTTAACTGGTTTCGCCATTAAAATGTTTGACTTTTTAAATTCCCTAAATTAGCTTTGCGTCCGGCTGTGTTTGCTTGTAGCGGACCAAATCCTTTGATTTTTTATCCACATCCTAAAAGCCAATTTCATTCAAACTTTGCACATATCTGTATCTCCTAATTCTTTGGTGGTCTTTTGGTGGGTCTTGAAGGGGTTTTAAGAGTACCTCTTGTGGGGGGGTTGGTTTTGAGTCGATCTTGAGGCTGCCTTGAGAGGGTCGTAAGTGGTTTCTGAGAAGAATGTTGAGAGGGTCTTTAAGATGGTTTTGAAGCGGTCTTGATGAAGGTATTAAGAATGGTCTTTTTGAACGTTTTGAGTGGCTTGAGGGTAATCTTGAGGAAGTATTGAGGTTAGGAGGATTATTAAGAGGGGATTTTGGGTAGAGTCTTCAGGAAGTTTAGGGTGAGTCTTCAGTGTCGTCTTGAGGAGGTAGTTTGGGGGTCCGCAAATATTGTACATTTGCATTAACAACATTGGTGTCTTTTGAGGCTCTTTTGGTGGTGTCTTTTAGTGGATCTTTTGAGGGTCTTTTGGTAGTCTTTTGGTGGTCTCCAAGTACTCTAGATTTGCATTAACAACATTGGTGTCTTTTGAGGCTCTTTTGGTGGTGTCTTTTAGTGGATCTTTTGAGGGTCTTTTGGTAGTCTTTTGGTGGTCTCCAATTATTTTAGATTTCCATTAAAACTATTGGTGTCTTTTGAGAGTCTTTTGGGGGTTTCTTTTAGTGGATCTTTTAAGGGTCTTTTAGTAGTCTTTTGGTGGTCCCCAAGTATTCTAGATTTCCATTTACAACATTGGTGTCTTTTGAGGGTCGTTTGGGGGTCTTTTGGTGGTCCCCAATTATTCTAGATATCCATTACGCCAGGTTGAAGAGGACGCAGGATAGTCCATTCCCTTCTCGGAGCCCGTTATAGATGTTGAATGGGTTTGATAGTGATCCGGATATTTTTACTTGGCTTATAACATTGGTCGCCGTGGCTCAAGTGGAAATGTACACGGCTACTGAGCAGGAGGTTAGTGGTTCGAATCCCAGTAACATCAAAAGTATTTTTCACGGTGTCCCACCTCTCGCGAATGGGTGCCAAACGTTCCGAGAGTAATAACTTGTCACGAAAAGCTTCTCAATTCGCCGTTCGGATCCGGCCTTAAATTGTAGGTCCCTTCCATTTGTGTCTAAAAATATACATGCGCAACACAAATGGTTGCCAGAAGTTAGGCCTTCGCGCCGAATATTATTTTTATTATTATTTATAACATTGGTCATGGTCAGCCTACATAGTCGTGTCAGTTTATTTGGGATGCCGAATTCTCTTATGGCTTTATTAAGTTCTACTCTGGCTATGCTATAATAGGCGGCTTTAAAGTCTATAAGAAGATGGTGTAGTGAGTTTTAGATATTTTTCCATCACCTGCCTAAGTGTGTAAATCTGATCAGTTGTTGATTTGCCTGGATTAAGCCACACTGGTATTTTTTTATATAATGTTGTACACACGGGGTTTGCACCCTTATAATGCTTAGCACAGCGTGGGCGTTAGGAAATTAGGAAGAGGAAAAGATGAGTTGTCTATGCACACGTGTCTTAAACGACTGCAGATCATACAAAAGCGGAAACACAGAATCAGGCAATTCATTCCACATAACTATCGTGCGGCTAAAAGAGGAATCTCTGAATTGGTTAGTACGTCCGAAGATAGGCTTAATGGTGGACCTGTGAGCTCGAGTTGTGGCACGGGTATTACGGATGGGTTGGAGAATGGGCGGGATGCATCTGGATATTTCTTTTGAACACCGCTTGTGGAAAAAGCGATAAAACAGTGACAGGCAGGAAACATTCCTACGATGCTCAAGCGATTCGATTGTTTTCGCGATATGTACGTCACCAATAAGTTTTAACGCGCGGTTCTGAACTCTGGCTAGTAGATGCAATGTGGTCTTGCACCGTTTTAGGAAACCTAAGCATCTCGCAGCATTTTTGGCGATGGTCATTCAAACGAAGCTTGTTGTTGACGCGAGAATTAAGAGTTTTTGAGTTTCTTTGATGCAAGATCCATTCATGGATAAAGGTTGGGGGTTTAAATTACGCTTAGACGACAGAAAACAGCATTGGATTGTAGAAGCGTTAAATTCAACTCTATTATGAAGTCCCCACCTTGTTATGCTGTCAAGGTCAGAATTTAATGTGCCTTTACATACGTTGTTGTTCAAGTTCCACTTGTGACGAAGAGGGGCGTGCAGAAAGCGAGAAGTCATATGAAAAGCTAAGAGTACTATCGTCAGCAATGTAATGGATTGGATTAGATGTGGTGGATAGGAGATCATTAATGAAGATCATTGGTATGGACCAATGATCCCGTTAGCGTATGGGGCTATCCTGTCTTGAAGGATAGAGGAGAAAATCTTATCCGCGGTACTTAACAACGTTATACCGCACGATAAGTGCTGCAGATTGTGATATCTCCATTCTTATGTATGGGGCACAGGATGCCTCTTCGCCAGTCATCTGGCATCGCTTCTTCCTACCATATTTGCATTATTATAGTTCATGAATTGCTTGGTGCATTGTTAGGCCTCCTATTTTAATCAGTTCCGCTGGGATCCCATCTGATCCCGGGACTTATTGTTTAGGGCCGATTTATCGCTCTGGTAACTTCGTCTATTCGTCCGAAAAGGTGACAGTTCCATAGGAAACTATACCCAATGCAATGGAATCCGTTATCTCAGAATGCCAGAAGAATGGGTCGTCCGAGAAATATACATGGCGCAGAACAGTTGAGGATTGGGGAAGAGTTGGAGAGAGCTGAAGCTCATTCAGGAACCGCACGAGATGGCGCGTAGGCGTTGTAGAGGACCTAGGAACCACAAGGGGCACCACAGTTAGCTGGCCATTTAGCAACTTATGAAAGTGCATTGCTCGGTACGCAACATTTTTACGTTAAGTCGCTAGCTTACATTCGTCATCGAACCAGTCGTTCCCATCTTTACAACTACTGTCTTAGATGGAGTCTGCAGTAATAATGACAGTATTCTTAAGGCTTGTCCATTTCTTACGTCCGACATCTCAGCCACATCAGGACTTACTCTCCCTGCATTTAGGGCGAGTCCTATCGCTTGACCGTAGTTGTTTATGGTCTCTTCATTGCGAAGGGCAGCCGTGTTAACTCGAATCTGATTCGCAGATGCAGTCTTTCGTGATGATGCAATCCGCGCTCGCAGCACCATACCCACAAGATAGTGGTCCGAGTCGACGTTGGCACCTTGGGACGATCGTAGTGTCATCAGGTTCGGGTTGTGGCGGCGGTCCATCAACACGTGGTCTATCTGGTTGCGAGTGGCTCCATCAGGAGATACCCAGGTAGCTTTGTGGATATTTTCACGCGCAATTCTGCTACTCGCAACGACCAAATTATTGCTTGCCGCCATGACTCGTTGTCCGTTGTCATTAGTGTTCTCGTGTAGGCTATGAGTGCCTGAATACTGGCTCCCTACATATCTTCTAGAATGATTTTTATATCATACTGAGGACAGGCATGGAGTTCCCGTTCGACTGATTCAAAGAATTCTTCTTTTTCATCATCTGGGGAATCCTTTGTAGGTGACTGATCGTTTATGAGGCTTATGTTTTTAAATCGAATTATTTGTCCTTGATACTTTCTAGAAGAATTGTGTTTCATTTCATTAATAAGCACTTGACTTTAGATGCTGTATGGAACTCAAATGTTAGACGTCGAACTAGACTGAAAATGAACAAGTAATCTTGAGTGTAGAAGAGTAGGTATATGGAACATACATTTTAGGTTTGTGTATAGGATTATTTGTCATTAAATAGCTTGACAATAGATATAAATACAGAAAATTATTTTGCGAACATAGCATCTGTCCATTAGCGTAAGACTAATAACTTTTTATTATCTTTGGTGATATGTACATTTAGTTGCTGTGTATATGGAGGAGGCAAAAGTCCTGATGGTTTTTCTGTTGATTTTGAACGCTTTAAAGTCCACTCCACTAGGTTTACCTATAAATATTAATGAAAACTTAGTAATGCTCAAATTGGTCATTTAGTTTTAAGTCGATTTTTTTGAAATTTCCTATATTTTCCATATTTTCCACAAATAAGTTGGCAACTCTTTTTCTTAAATTGTCTGCTGTGCAAAAGTTTTAAACCTTTGTGATACAGATTAGCAAAAGCAAAACAAATCTCCAATACGAGGTGAATTAACCGAAAAAAAAATATCAATTGAAACTTTGCCACCAAATGCAACAGTCTTCACTCGACTCGATTCGCCCGAACGGAGATTAATAATAAATCATCAGGACGAACGTCAAAAGGTAGATCCTCGTGACACCGTGTAACCGCTATTCTTTAATACAAAAATAAGAAATATTCTTTTATTTTTGATTTTTTTTAACGATTGTTTTTCTTTGTTTCCTCTTTGTACAGCTGCCTGAGGAGAAATCACCACAGCATCCCGTCGAACTTTCCACTGAATTGATGTTGGCCTGCACTGTGGCGCTGTCGCCATCGTACACAAAGAAAAACTCACACCCCAAAGTATTGGAACGCCTACCGGATCTGATAAGGTGAGTAAGTCGCGTAAATGTATAAACATGATGCATTCTTGTTTGATTTTTGTTTCGAAAATGGAGAAATTTTCGAATACAATTTCGAGCGAGCACGTTATGATAAAGTGAGAAAGAGAGAACAGAGAGTAAAATGAGTAAAAATTCGCGTAGTTTCGAATATAAAATTAGAAACTTTGGTGCGAAAGAGCAGACTACATAGTGAAGGCGTGGTCTGTTTTGTACCGATTACCGAGTAGATAATTCAAAGTATATATATAGAAGAGAGTGAAAGGGGCAGCTATATTTGTCATTTCTCTTATCTTATTTTTTATTAGTATATAAGGCACATGCGTTTACAATAGCAAACGCATTCGTTGACAAAGGAAGCGACTTTCCAGTGTGTGTGACCCGTCCGACCGTTCGCAGTAAATTATAACGTACCTATATACCGTTTTATAGTATTTCCTTTACTTCCTTTAAATTTAGCTTTAATATGAAAAATTCAGTTTTTGCCTAAGTTATCGTTTTTTTTTTGTTGGTAATCAAAATTTGTAATTTATTTTAGGTAGGTAAGGCACCTTGTCTGTCAATATGTTTATGTTGCTCTTTCTTCTCTTTTCACTTTGTATTTATAGGAAAAATATTTAGTTTTGTACAGCACTTTTGTCCCGTTTTTGTGTCACCCAAAGACTTCGATATTTTTGCTAATTTGAATAAATTTTTCAGAAAATTTAAAGTTGAAAAGCTTTTGATTATTTTATCAAGATGACAAATTGATTGCAGAAAGTACTACATTCATTTAGATGCTGTGTTTTCTTACCCCTTATTATCTTAATTTGCAATTTGTATTCGTATCTACTTACCTAGTTAAGAAAAGAGGATTTAAATTTCTAGTATATTTTGATATAGTAAAAGGAAGTATAGTAATTATAAAAATTTTCGAAGTCTGGATTTTTGCAGATTAACCCATTACCGTATCTCCTGAGTCAGAAAAAGCGAAAATAAAAAAATTTCTGTCTGTATGTCTGTCTGTCTGTATGTCTGTGTCCCCTCTACAACCCAGGTTTTTACATAAATTGTGGGAGGCCAGATAATTTTGACGGAAATCTGACAGCCGGAAGTGACAGTTTTTCGAGTTTTTGCAAATAACTCAAAAAGTAGGTATAGCACTTTGAAGAAATTTAACACAAACAAAAAAATCGAAAATCATCAGATTCTTCGTCATCTGACGAAACATTCATTGCTTCTAAAGTAGAGAATTCAATTTCTTCGGACTCTGTTAAGGCATTTGCTTCAATGATTATAAAATCAAGTTTCCATATTAATATAATTAGTTGACTTATTATCTGCTTACGATAATAAGTCTCGAAACTTTTTATGATTCCTGCGTCTAAGCGTTGGAGTGCTTGTCATATTTGGTTGAAAAAATATTAACTTTATATTGCTTAGGGACATTTTTAGATGCGATGTTGCATTGTCAAGAAAAAGGCATATCTTACGGCCTTGTTTTTTTTTTTTTTTTTTTTAATAATTCGCGCACGCATAAAGGGGATCACACCCTTATAATGCTCGGCTATATGCTTGGTACAGCGTGTTGGTGTTAAGGAAAAAGGGGGAGAAAAGAGAAGATGTCCATGAGCTGTGTTTTGAATGCTTGTGGATCATATTAATGTGGAAAGACAGAGCTTGACAGAGCGTTACACATACGAGTTGTAGGTACGGCTGAAGAACAAATCTCTGAACTTAATTGTACATCCGAAGATGGGCTTAAGGGTAAACTGATTAGCATTTAGAGCGGTTGAATTCAATGAGAGGTGGCGTGCAGCGTGCTATTTCATTAAGAAAGATGAGGAAGAGTGTCGGGACAAAACAGAGGCCTGGGGAACGCCAGCATTTAAGTAATGAACTTTAGACTTGAAACCGTCCAATACAAATTGAATTGAGCGGTCCAAAAGTTAGCTTCTAATCCAGTGAATCAGTTTATCATCGACTCCATAAGCACGCACTTTGGACAAAAGGGCTTGATGTCAAACTCTGTAAAATGCCTTTGAAATATCGAGCGCAATAGCTTTGCTTTCTCAAAATTGATGTAAAGACCGGTTCCACTGTTCGGTGAGATATACCATCAGATCACCAGTAGAACGTTGCCCACGAAATCCATACTGCCGGTCTCTAAGGATTTGTTTCATGACCTGAAAACTGATCATCGTTTCCATGACCTTGGAAAGAATGCATGTAAGTGCAATGGGTCTGTACGGTACTGTTAATTTGTAACAGCATCCATTTATAAGAGACGTCACCCAGGCCTTTTTATTAGATCTGTTCATAATTTTTTCTGTCTAAATTAGGAAAACATTGTGGCTTTTTCGCTTTACCTACTTATGACAAGAGGTTTTTCAATGGAACCATCAGCAAATACACACAAAAGAGTAGTAAGTCTTTCCTTGGACTGTTTGCCACCATGACATTTTTCACCCTTTATAATAATATTCGGCGCGACAGACCATTGCGGTCCAAGGCCTTGCTTCTCGCAACGATTTGTGTTGAGCATGTATATTTTTGCACACAAATGGAGGGAACCTACAATTTAAGGCCGGATCCGAACGGCGCGTTGGGAAGCATTCCGTGACAAGTTATTACTCTCGGAACGTTTGTCACCCATTCGCGAGAGGTGCGACACCGTGAAAATACTTTTGGTGTTACTGGGATTCGAACCACGAATCCCCTGCTCAGAAGTCAGCTCTTATCCACTGAGCCACGGCGCCCACTTTTTCGCCCTTTACCTGAAGAGTTTTTTCAGGCAGCCCACGACAAAATACAACCGTCTCGTTTGCATTTGCAATATCTTTTCAATCAGAGTCTTTTGTTAGGTCATCAAGTTTTGATTTCCACTCATCAATTGCTAACTTCAAGACATAATTTGATTCTCCATAAATTTTGGCAAAAGTCAAACGATGCCTTTTTTGAAAACTTTCTAGCCAACCATTCGAAGCTTCAAACTCTGAAGAATTGGTCCCGATACCGGTAAATGTTTTGCTCAAGCTCCAACAAACCACTGATGGGTGCGCTTGTTGATCTCTTCGTTTCCTGTAGCTCTAAGGTCTCTTCTAATTTGTAAGTTTTCTGTTGTCAGCCAATCCTCTTTAAGTTTTGCTCTAATTGCTTAACCAGGAATTCATTTCTTAAATTCTCTATGTTAACTTCGTGTGCCCGTGGCGGCTGGCTGGCCGGCTAGTCAGATTTTTTGATAAATTTTTAACCCACTTCCCAAAGCCCGATTTTATTGAAATTTTGCAAACATGTATATTTCCGGTGACAATATATTTCTATTTGTGATCGCGATCGGGGGCTCCCATAACCCTTTTTTCATTTAGCGGCATCAGATCACACCATACTATATTGACTGTGTTCTGTGTGCGCTGATGAGCTGATGCGCTGTAAGTAGTCGTGTTGTGCCCACACCTCCATTTTTTAGTCTTAGTATCAGTAATAAAGGAAAATATTCGTTCAGTGTCAGCATAGGAATGTACAACAAATGTATACACTTATGTCAAGTTTAGGAACAATTCCTTAAAATCAAGTCCTATTTTAGACGAAACGAGACCCCAAAACATCGATAATATTCGATTGGTCCTTACAAAACATTCGTTTTGTACTTTGTTCTTTGAAGAAATACTAGTCTTTGCACCAGTTTTCTTCTAAAATTAAAGTCATAAACGAAGGTTCTACTGTTAGTATTAACAGAGCAATTTCCGTTAACATGGGTCAGGGTACACCAAAGTAAGGCCCGATAAATCATGTCAACGCCTTCTTAAACATAGAGAGGGCTTTCGACATCGCATCGCATGGGGAGACAAGGAGTGCTCTGGAGTGAAGTATGGTATATAGCACAACTATTAGATGGAAGGGCTATGTGATATAATCTAGAATGCGTTAAATACAACAAGCAGATGGTGCCAAGAAGTCGAACTTATGGTAAATCGGAGTAAAACCACAATTGCCCCTGCCACTAACAAAATGAAGCTGGTGCGCATGCACACAATAACCCTTAATGGCGTGGAGATTGTTATTAGTAAAGAAGGTGAAATTTCTGGGATTGTTATTGTACAGAGTAGACAGCTATGGACCATACACCAACAACAAATGATCGCTAAATGGTATGCAGAAGAGCTGCAACAATACCCTGAAAAATACTCTGGACGTACAAAATGATGATTATACCAATAATCACATATGAAGCAATAGCATATGGGCAGAAGGATTCAAGCTAAGCTCCGCAAAGAAGCGAATTAAAAAAAATGTAGAGACTGGCCTGTGTCTTACTAGGGGCTATGTGGATGGAGGCTATCATTGGGCTACTTTTACTGCATGTGGCAACTAAATCTAAGCTACGTTTGAGCATAATAGACGACATCATGAACGCCAAGGCAAGAATAGAAGTAAACTCACTTGCAAGAAGGATTCCTTTAACAAGCATGCCATGTGAAGCTTGACTTCAAAAAAAAACTTTGAAGTCAGATTGAGCACCAATAAGAAATTCAAATCTTAATCTGAATGCAAAATACATCTGGTATACCCATAAAGAGTGGTAATGGATGAAACAAAAAAACCTGAAGGAGCTGGTACAGGAGAACATTGGTAAAGAACCAAGAGCTCACCAATGAGACAATAACAGACAGACAGACAGACACAGACTAATAGTTATTTTCTTCTTTCAATCTTGTGTATGATGTTTTCTTTTCATTATTGTCAATGTTCATCCAGTTCAGAGCTATGTTTAAGCAGTTTCAAGTCTCTAGCTCACCGGGAAGTTAGTTTAAAATCAGTAGCGAAATTCCACCCGAACAGACATACACGCAAGAAAGCGATATAATAAAAATGTGTTCCAGTAGAAGGAGTTATAAACATTTTTGATTGTGCCTATGATTTTTGATTATGTCCTATATCCACTTGTGCTTCATGAGCTTCAGCTCTCTCCAACTCTTCCCCAATTGCTGTGACGGGTTCCATTGCATTGCATAGTTTGCTATGGAAATGTCGCCTTTTCGGAGTGTATGACCAATCCACTGCCACTTCCGTCGTTGGATGGTTGTGCCTTTTGGTTCCTGACCCGTTCTCTGGTCAAGATGTTCGTTAGAGATACGGTTAAGAAAACCCTTAAGATGTTCCGTAGGCACCTATTTACGAATGTTTGTTATCTTTTTGTGATAGTAGCGGTCACCTTCTAAGTGCTGCACCCACTGCACAGCACAGATTCAACATTTGAACGGAACAGTCGCAGCTTAGTGTTTAAGTTGATCGCATTGCTTCGCCATATCATGGACATCATTCTAAACACCGATTTTGCTTTGCCGTTTCAGTTGACAATGTCCTGTTCGGTTCCACCTTCGGTCGAGACAATACTTCCAAGATATTGGAAACTCTCTACTCTCTCTACCGGCTGTCCAGCAATGTTTACTTGAGTTACTGAGTTAGTGCCGAGGTTAAAGGATTTTGGTTTTTTTTTAATCTTCAAACCCGCAACATTTGCCTCCCTCTCCACATTTGTTGTCATTTGGTGCAGCTCCATAATTCTGTGTGAAAGTAACAAACCAACGTCGTCAGCGTCGTCCAGATGTTTGAGTTGAGATGTAAGAGTCCAACGAATTACTCCGTTTCCAGTAGATAAAACTGCGCGAAATACCTACATCGCTAATCACCAACAAAAAAAGTATCGGCGATAGAATGCAACCTTGTCGTACCCCACCTAGGATCTCGAATTCCTCTGACAGCTTTCCTCTATGCAGCACATTACATTTAGAGCAATCACAGGTTGCTTTAATAATAGCTATTAGTTTATTGGGTATACCTCTCCTGCGCAAGGCGAGCGAGATAAACTGTCTGTTGACACTGTCAAACGCCTTCTCAAAATCGATGAACAACAGGTGCAGTGGTGACCGGAATTCAACGCACTGTTCAATAATGATTCGCAGGGTGTTTATGTGGTCTACACAGGAGGATCCAGTGCGGAAACCAGCTTGTTCGACATTGTGCCTATACGACTAACTAATGCTTTTGCTTTTACTTTTATAAAAGTAGGTAACCAACACATGTTGTAGAAAAGTTTTTCTTTAATTCACATTGGGTTGTCGTATTTCCTCTATGTGCACTTATTCTACAAAGGTTAGTGATGCAGATAATCAGTTAGTTGCGGAGGAACTCATGCCTTGTTGCACTTTTTAATAAGTGTTGGATATTTCTCCTTCATAGTTAATAATACACATCAGCTCGAAAATGTAATGGTTTAATAATACTGGATAAAATAGGCTTATAACTTATAATTTCCCTTCCATTGGAGGTCATAGAAAATCTAAGAAACTCTCAAATAGTTTAAACATAGACAGTTGTGTTTGTCACAAAAATAAACATGCAAATTGATGATGATGACTTCTTTCCCCTTTTTTTGATATCAAATGTCACTGATATTTATGCGAATTTAAGCAGAAGGCACCTCCAGTTAAGGTATAGGTAACATGAAACGCACTTATCAAATAGTTCGCAGTATTTACACACATAAATGACTTTATAAACATCATCCTCGACTCAAATATGGCCCGGAAGTAGCATTTTAGTTCGTTCTCATTTCTCGTCTCGTTTTTCCAAATCTCACAAAATAACTTCAAGTCACTTATATACCCGTTATGATGTTTCGTTTTGTGCAGAATTACTCTCGCTACATTTGTCCTATTCAAACACTTAGAGTATTCCTGGTTGAAGTGTGGAATCATGAGGGGTTGTTTTCAGATGTCTATTCAATTATAGGTAGGTACAACCCCTCGATTGGTTGTGTATATCCTCGGGCAGCGACAATTGCAATACAACTGCTGCGTGCTCCGTGTTAAGCCCTCGTCATTGCGATTTGATTGACTACTCATCCTATTGTCTTGCTTTGTTTCCTAGTAGATGATGATGAAGATGATGATGGTGATGACTATACTGAAGTAGGATAATGGTTAAATTCACCCTTCACCGCACGGATTTGTGTGTCTCTGGTGGCATTGTTGAGCACTTATGTAGGTAGTGCGCACTGCATCGATAATGCAGTGGGTGAACCTTATCATCAATCGGAGAAGCGAGCCGGCGAAAGAGCATTAAATTAAGTCGGCATCGTCGACATCAGCGGAGCGGTATAGTGCACTTTACACATTTTACATATGTCGCAGAAAACACGTTTGGTTCTTATTTTTTGCTGTTGCTTAGTGTAAAACGAGATTTCTCAGCATTCCCTGTGGCCTAGTCTCTCAATGTTGTATTCTTTGTGCTCTTCACCCAATTGAAATGTAATCCAATCGCTGGGTATATGCGGCATGGATATGCATTCGTTCTTTTGATCCACAATCAAAGCATTCGCCTTCGTTTCGGTCTCTGAAAATTCAGCGCATATGGTCAGGTTTTGGGTCTCATTCCGGCCGAGTGTATAATCTTTGCCAGAAGGCTATTGCGTGGTATAACATTTGAGTTGGATGATGTCTTTCAGTGGGTTTTTGGCAACTGATTTTTGACTGACGCCAGCAGACGTTTTGACAGGTTGACATGAAGTTTTGAATTGTCAAAATTGATTAACTCAAATCGACTGACATTTCGCATAAATAATGCTGCCGGTTGGTTGTTCATGATATAAGTTGATTGAATTCAGACTTTGATACCAGTTGGAACCGTTTGTCATTTTGATAAATCGAGAACAGTTTCCATCATCAAATTTGGCTATTATTTGGTCTCCCGCAAAAAATCTCTCCACTGGTCCCGATTTCGAGCCGACGTCATCAGAATAGTTTTCGTTCCATTAAAATTCGAAAAAGAAAACTCATTATGCATATTCCTTGCCAGAGAAATCATTCACATCCAAAACGCTTGGAAGACAAAGCCGGACACCCACCCACCGTTGCAGTGTTTTTGTCTAGTTATGAGACCGTTAACACGGGAGGATTAAACATTTTTGTTTGAAATGCTTTTGGAGCCATTTAACACACGCTGGTGTTTTAGTTCCACATCTGGAGCAGAACCGGCGAACATATAAGAGAAGCTAAGAGTACTGTCGTCAGCTAAGGAATATATTGGATAAGAAGTTACAGACAGAAGATCGTTAATGAAAAAAATAAAGAGTGTTGGAGACAAAATACAGCCCTTGGGGACATCCTCATTTATGAGGTAAATAGCAGACTTCCAACCATCCAACACAACTTGGATTGAACGTTTTGAAAGATAGCTTCTAGTCCATTGAAGTAGGGCTACATCGATTCCAAATGCACGCATTTTAGACATAGGAGTTTGGTGCCAAACTCTGTGAAATGCCTTTAAAATATCAAATGCTACAACTTTCACCAAACTTGTGAAAAGACTGATTCCGCTTTTTGGTGAGATATACCATCAGATCACCAGTAGAACTTTGTCCACGGAAACCATATTGGCGGTCATTGAATAGTTCTTGTGATTCAACATATTTCATAAGATGACGGTTAATCAGCGTTGCTATGACCTTAGAAAGAAGGGACGTTAGTGCTATTGGTCGGCACGAAGAGAGACATGACGGATCGCCTTTTTTTGGTATAATAATAATAATATTCGGCGCGACAGACTATTGCGGTCCAAGGCCTAGCTTCTGGCAACCATCTGTGTTGCGCATCTATATTTTTGGACACAACTGGAAGGGACCTACAATTTAAGGCCGCTCGGGATTTTTGCAGTCTGTCTGTATGTAGTCTGTATGTCTGTATGTCTGTATGGCTGTATGTCTGTCTGTCTGTCTGTATGTCTGTCTATCTGTGTGTCTGTATCCACTCTACAGCCGAGTCGGCTGAACTTATCGGGATGTTAATTAATATTTAAGCTTTTTACATAAATTGTGAGAGGCCAGATGATTTTGACGGAAATCTGACAGCCGGAAGTCACAGTTTACTTAGACAGTTTTTCGAGTTTTTGCAAATAACTCAAAAAGTATAGCTTTACTTGAGCCCTTTTGTCTTTATTTTCGACTACTTTGAGGTCTTTGTTAACCACCTTCCATACGACTTAGAGAGCTGAAATTTTGTAAGCAGCTCAATGTAAGAAGCCATTTTGGATATCCCGCCTGTGGCGCGTGTCGCGAGTCGCGTGTGATGCGTGGAAAAGAGAAAGAGATATTGTGGCGATTATTACCAAATAATAAAGGACTGTGGTGGGCGCCGTGGCTCAGTGGATGAGAGCATGGACTTCTGAGCAGGGGGTTGGTGGTTCGAATCCCAGTAACACCAAAAGTATTTTTCACGGTGTCTCAACTCTCGCGAATGGGTGACAAACGTTCCGAGAGTAATAACTTGTCACGGAATGCTTCTCAATTCGCCGTACGTATCCGGCCTTAAATTGTAGGTCCCCTCCATTTGTGTGCAAAAATATATATGCACAACAAAAAGGCCTTGGACCGCAATGGTCTGTCGCGCCGAATATTATTATTATTAATAAAGGACTGTGTGTCGTGTGTCGATGTAAACATAAAAGTTTGTACCCGAAAAACGAAGTTTTTTACATTTAAATTTAAATAGACAGCATATTTTTTTTGGTGCCATTTTATGACACTGAGATAGTTAAACGAATTTTAAAAAATACAATTCAAACAATGGAATGTGTGCATTCGTGCTATTAGGGTAATCACCAATTTCGTTGTCATCAATACAAGTCGTGCTAAGAGGGGAACTACAAATTTTCTAAAATGCTTTCGTTTGTGCGTTTTATTAATTCTGTCGGTTTATGAAAGATATTTTGACCAAAATGTTATGGAATAAAGTGTCAGCGTCATGTTATTGGTGCGTCCGCCTATATTCGAATTATTTTTGTATGGAAAAATTAATGAAAATAAAATTAATGTCCGTCTATGTGGACTGTCCGTATTGGGGAATTTCACTGTATACCCCAAATATGAAATAATATGAAATGTTGCCAGTATATTTACAACACTTGCAATTTATACGCAACCAAATACAAGATAACCCCGGACAAGAGGTTCATGTATCGTTTCGCACCTTGCTCAAAACTTTCCTACAACACAAATCCTCAGAGGAAAATTCATCAACCTGCAACCACAGTAACCAACTCCAGTGCGCACTTTTACATAAAATGCACTTGCAACTACACGTATAGGAGGATTCCAGACCGCACATCATCACAGACGAAAAGTGGAAGCAACGGCACAGCAGGAACTGGTTTGATCATCGAACGAACAAAATGGACAAAAGATAGCTGCGTCAAAAGTTCACTGTCGTGAAGGGCAGTTCCGAGACATGCGTGCGCGAATGCGAGTAAAATGGGCTCTTTAGCTAAGTTGTCATCTGCTAGCCAACTAACTAACCAACAACCATCGCGCGACTATTTGGACATGTTTTCCGATTAGACAAGAAAAATCAAAAATCTCATGACACGATAATAGGCCACCATCTCTATGGAACACTTCGCGTCTTGTACTCGACGATGCTCATATCTCGATGCATGGCTAAAAACAAGGCAATTATCAGACAAACGATTAATGGACAAGATCCACTTAACAGGAAAATGGGAGTGCGCGTTTTACTTTTTGTGGTGCTGCAGTTCTTCACTGGCTGAACGTGAAACATATTGTATACAACGCCCCGCTTTGGCCATCATGCTCGACGCTTGCTGCTATAAGAATCAAGTTAATCGCCACCGTGAGCTACCAAGAGAGTCTTTGTTTTTTCTTCTTCTCATTCCAGTTTCGTTGCTTCTTTTTTTTTCCTGCTTGTTTAGGTGTGTATGAGTGTGTGGAGAAGACGACTTCTTTGGTAATCTGAGACTTTTCAGAGTTGGAACGGTTGTACCTACGAAAGGAAAAACATACTGTGCTGTGCACCGTGGCGGAGGAGGCTGATGCTCTCGTGAGCTGTAAATTCGTGCGAACGCGAAGACAATTTTATTTTCGTCATCATCGCGATCATTTTCACATCGGACCGTCATATACGCCCGCGCCACAGCCGCAGTCAAAGAAACCACGGATGTTAGCAATCAGAAATCCTGTCAAGGAGTAAATGAGATTTCCTCGTCATATTGTCGCTTTTATGCCGAGGCGTCACCGTCTTCGTCGGCGGCTGCGGTGTCGTCTTCTTGTGTTTTGCTTTTTCTCTGGAAGAACAGTTTGCCACCCAACGCGTGAGTTTTTATTTCTGTGGTTCACGGGAAAAACTGAAAGGGTGCGATTTATTTTGACAGTTGCGTTCCCGCATACATCTTAGTTGGATGGATACGGCTGACGGACAGCGGACAGAAAGAATTGCTCTCGTGTGAATGAAACAACAATTCATCATAACAGCACATAATGAAAATAATACAACAATCACCCGGTAGTAGCGGCACCATATGATATGTGTCATACTACCTACCGCATTTTTATTTTTTTAAGAAAGATTTGGTTCCTACTTCAAGTAGGAAACTTATCATTTGTGTTCCAGTTTTTTTGTTTCTTGATGGATAAAATTTGGTGATCTATATGTAAAATAAGTTTTTTTTCGTACATTATCATATTTATATGAGGCCCCAAGACCCCGGCCACCAAAATTTTTTGCAAAAAGTGTTGTCCATCGGAGATACACACACATATAAAATTAAAAAAAAAACGGGTTAATTTTTTTTAAAAAAATTTTTGGGCCCAATGACCCTGGGGCCCGGGATCTCCAAAATTTTTACAAAAAGTGTTGTCCATCAGAGATACACGCGTGTATAAAATTTGAAGAAAATCGGGCTAATTTTTTTAAAAAAAATTTATGGGGTCCCACGAACCCGGGGCCCGGGATCTCCAAAATTTTTACAAAAAGTGTTGTCTATCTGAGATACACGCGTATATAACATTTGAAGAAAATCGGGTTAATTTTTATAAAAAAAATTGATGGGGTCCCAAGAACCCGGGGCCCGGGGACTCCAAAACTTTTACAAAAAGTGTTGTCCATCAGATTTACACATGTGTATAAAATTTTAAGAAAATCGAATAAAATTTTGTAAAATATTTGTATGGGAGCCCCCCGACCCCGTGGCCCGACGTTCCTCAAATTTTAATAGAAAGTGTTGTCTCCGGAAATACACATGTGTGCAAAATTTCAATAACATCGGGCTTTGGGAAGTGGGTTAAAAATTGATCGCAAGATTCCACGACAGACGACCGACGACCGACTCACGGGCAAGTGAAGTTAATATAGAGAATTTAAAAAACTTGCCAACAAAAAAGAAATCAATTTTATAACTGTTTAGCCATCGAAATATCGAAATGCATAGATCCTACGACTCTCTCGAAACTTCTCAGTAGGAAAAACGGGAAAAAATTTAAAATTTGTTTAAATGTCACTGCATCGCAACTAAAAGAGCACTTTAAAAATGTCGTGAATCCGCCTGGACATAGTCATGGACCTAGGTTCTAATATGCAGTACCGAATAATATGAATGATCTTTTGGATGTCCCCATCACAGAAGAAGAAGTAAAAGGCTGCTTAAATAACTGCACAGACCGCAAAGCACCCGGTACGGATGGTATACCAGTCGAATTTTACAAATATGCAAATATTTTTGAAACAGGAGCCATCCCAAACAATATCAAGCAATCAGTGATCTTCTCAAGAAAGGTGACTCCAATCTGGCAGAAAACTACCGTGACATTACATTTTTAAACTGGTCATTAAAAATTCTAATGGGTATTCTCGCTAAACGTTTTCAAATCTGCCCTTCAGATCACATGCTATCTGAGTTTCAGGCGGGGTTTTGAGAAAGAAGAAATTGTATGCGTTCTTCGTAGACCTCAAGGCGGCTTTTGACACAGTAGACAGAAGTGCACTTTTCTACAAACTGAATAATCGTGGGCTAATCAGAAAGTTTGGAAAACTGATCGAAAAGATATAAAGGGTCCGCCAAATAACTTTTTTTTTTCTTGAAAATGCTATAAAAAAAAACTACTGATTATTTTCTCAAATTTCTTTTTTTTATTTGAAAGTACAATCCTTCCGGTTAACAATGGAAAATAATTTCATTCAAATGGCTGCCTCGGCTGGCCATGCAGTTGCCTACACGATCGGTCCAATTTTTAAGCACATTATCGATTGTGTGCAGCTGTATTTCACCAATGGCTTCACGAATATTGTCCTTTAAAGCGTCAATTGTCTCTGGCTTGTCGGCGTAACACTTATCTTTTAGGGCACCCCACAAATAATAGTCCAACGGTGTCAAATCGCAGCTCCGAGGTGGCCAAACGACATCAGCTCTGCGGCTGATAATGCGATCTTCAAAAACAGGGCGCAAAACATCGAGTGTAGCTTCGGCTGTGTGGCACGTAGTGCCGTCCTGTTGAAACCAAATGTTGCCAATATCCTCCTCTTCAATTTTTGTGAACAAAAATTCGTTCAACATGGCCCGATAACGATCGCCATTGACTGTAACGGCCACTCCTTGCTCATTTTCGAAGAAAAATGGCCCAATTATGCCTCTGGACCGATCAAAATCCGCACCAAACAGTGACTCGTTTTGGGTGTACCGGCTTTTCAATGTATGCGTGCGGGTTTTCTGTGCCCCAAATGCGACAATTTTGCTTGTTTACATACCCGCCAAGATCAAAATGAGCTTCACCCGAAAAGATGATTTTTTTTTTTGGCAAAATTGGTATCTTCTGTAAGTCGATCGCAGGCCCACTCAGCGAAGCGAAAACGCATTGGATGGTCAGTTGGCTTCAACTCCTGAACCAATTGGACTTTGCATGGCGTCATACCAAGGTCTTTATGCAAAATTCGTCTCAATGATGTCTCCGAAATGTTTAATTGTTGAGAACGACGGTGAATTGATGTTGATGGCGCTTCACGCACACTCTCTGCCACAGCATCAATATTCTCGGGTGTACGCACTGTTTTTGGCTTTTCACGCTTTGGTTTATCGATGAGGATGCCAGTTTCTTTCACTTTTTTCACAAGATAACGAACATACGGAGCTGACGGTGCTTCTCTTCTTCCAAAATCCGTACGCAATTTTCGCACACATTCTGCAACATTACCATGATTTTCAAAGTAATGTCGCAATATTTCCCAGCGTTGTTCAAGCGTATACACAACCATATTCGTTCAGCGGAAGGATACAACTAATTATCTGTCAAATCAGACATGAGCTAAGTGTTACCATTCACGAAATAAGCACTAGTTGAAAAAAAAAACTTTAGATGGCGGACCCTTTATGAAACTACGTCTTCAGCTATGGGATGGAAAACAATTATCAGATTTCTTTGAAACAATAATGGGGGGTAAAACATGGATGCAACTTTAGCCCGCAAGCATTTGTGATGTTTATTGATGACATAACAGAAGCTCTATGTGGGGTGGAACTTCCATTAAAGCTCTGCTATATTCACATGATTTAGTCCTACTTGCGGACTCACGGGAGAGCTTGCAGAGAATGATAAATGAAAAGTTCGGTACACAGATCAATATATATGCAAACCTCAATCACAACCTTTGCGAAAATAACTACTTCAGCGATAACTCCTCGATCGAAGTAATAGTAATAGTAATAATTGTTAAGGCAGGAGAAATTATGAACCGGAATTTCATACCACACCCTGAAGATTTACGAATCAGTTGTTCCTTATGTAATCTACGAGAGAGTGATGTCACCTTTCACTTTTTGGGCAGGTGTCCAATTCTAAGCGAAATTAGGTGTCAGCTTTTTGATAAGGGAACCCTGCAGGAGGAGGATATGGTGATGATTTTAAACAGCACGAACTGAAAGAAACTACACAATTATTGTCAAAAAACATTAAAATACAAAAGAGCGATACGCGAAGAATCTTTTTGAGCATACATCAACGGTATCGTCAAACTCGGGCAGACGGCTTTTTAGCCTTAGTCTTAAATTTAAGAATTATAAACTTGTATTTTGTTAATGAATTATTGTAAATGAATAAAATCTATCTATCTATCTACTCGTATCTATCATCTTCAAATTCTATACGCATGTGTTTTTCCGATGAAAAACAGTTTTTGTAAAAGTTTTGTAGTTATCGGGCCCCTGTGTTGGAAATATTAAATTTTTTTTTTAAATTTTATACATACATGTGTGTATCTCCTATGGAAACGCTATTTCGAAAAATTCTTGGAGTGATCGATTTTATTCAAACTTTGCACATTGTGTATCCCCGATTAGAGAATTTACACGAAAATTTTAATTTTTTTGGGTTGTTTTTTTATCTGCTTCAAATTCGGCTTTATATATTTATTCCACGTGTTAATCTGTGGCAGTATGTACGCTGACATCACAGTTCTTGTTCGATTTGCACCATTCTGTACTTATTTGCTTGTCGGGTCTGAAAGCCGCTTGCTGTTTCAAAAACTTTCTCTACGTTTTCTTTGAGCTGCATTTCTACTACCAACTTACCTACATTTGTGTGAAGTTTATATATGGTTGACTAGCGGAAATACCCGGCGTTTTCCGGCTGCCCTATCCCACTGAACCCGATCCAACTGACCAGCCGCATACTGATCTCTCACGCATTCGTATAAACCTTATACCGACTATGAGTAACATTTTAAAATAAATATGAGCCAACTCGGTCCAGCCGTTCCTAAGTGACAGCATTTAGTTTTTATTTATATAGAAGAAGATGACTGGTACTTACATTATTCACCTTAGGAGGCTCTACATATCGGCTTGAACCTAGGTCTCAACTATTATGTCCGGCCAATTTTGATTATTGGCTTCAACCTATCCTTTGCATGTCACCTACTTCTGCGACCTATCTAAGGTTGAAAGGTTAATCGGCCTGTATATTTGTTACAAACGTAGGCGATGAATTAGGTATAACAAGGCTTTCTTTCAATTTAATTCGGATCTGGTCTTCTTCTCATCGAATAGCGAATGTGAAAAATTATCAATGTGCCAACACAAAAAAAAACTACCAGAAACAAAAAACATTCAAATCACTACTGAGCAATCAATTTCCTAAATAAAGGAAGTTCCATGCCGCGTGACAGTCGGCGTGAGTTCACCCTGCTGGCCATCATTTTAGTCATCGTAGCATCACATTATTCATTTCCCTAGCAGTGTCACACAGTATAGCGCCATGTACATATTATACAATTTAATTACCCTTTAAGTAACCGTATCGAATGTCAGACAAAGCGAGACCATTTGCTCATCATGAATAAACTCAAAGGGATATCATGAGGGCGACTAGATGTCGTCCTGGGTGGAGTACGTACCTAATAATAATAATAATTTTATTACGTCTATACTAACAATGCCAAAATGCCATGTAGATACATGTAGAGAAGGTGCTTAGCACATGGACAAAGGAGCGAGCTACTTCTGTGCTCATCTGTTCGTCGTTACACACCAGTAGATGTTATCGCTATATCATATCGTCAACAGCGTCATCATCATCAAGATACGAGTGTCAGCGTATGCGCATGACTTTCAGTTATTCTTGTACCTTTAACAGGATCATGGATCGTTGGGATATGGCATACCCGTAACGCGCGAATGTCACATGTCAACATATGATATTTTGCACACATTTAAAAGTTTTATAGTTTTTAAAAGACTAGGGAAATATCTCTTATCGATTAAAAATAGATAACAAAGGCTAGCAAATAGCTGAAGGTACATTCCGAGATAAGGAACGTTTACAAATAAAAAAGTGGTTGGTGTCATTTGTAAAAGAGACGTAATTTACAAAGGTTTGTTACACAGGCATGAAGTGTGGCACGTATGTCCTGTTAGGTATCGTGTCATTTTTTATGCAGAATCTATAGGAGCTGAAAGCTTAAATGTAAGCAATGACAAACTTATGAGACTAGTAACTATGGCAGTTTTTTTTGGAATGTCGCCGTTCCAGATAGCATTCAGTTTACGTTTTAATTTGATGTTGTACTTTAAACATCTTGGTTAGTGGAATTTTGCATTCTGAAACAAATTAAGGAAAAAATGTGTAGGTCTTACAATAGATTAAGGCATTTATTACCAATTGCAAGTATGAAGGTAGAAAACGACGATAGACAGCTTCTTCTGGAGAAAATGTAGGATACATTATCCAATTAGAAAAAAAGACAAGAAATTAAGAACCGCCGCTCCACCAGACAGGATGTCCTTATACGTTTAAACCATCCTTAGTTTATACCAGTGTGGCATTATCAACAACTGATAAGATTGTCATTTACCCTTAAGCTATGGAGGTTCAAAAGTAAATAGACCTAGTTTTGAATAGACTTTAAACCCGTCTATAAAAACGCAAATCGAACAAAGCTAATTTGACTTCCTATAACTGATACCACAGTCAAAAGTATAAACTTAAAGCTAAAAAACAGCATGGCATTGGAAACACGCGAACAGTTTCTTTAAGACAACAAAAGCTCATCAGTCTAGCCTTATGGCAGTCGTTGGATGTACTGTTAAGAGTTCTTTCTTAAGTTGTACAACACGTATATGAAATTCTTTTCTGTATCATTGAATGCAATCAAGATACAAGCTCACAGACATCTCCAGTCTGCTCCCTAATTCCTTAACGCCTACGTCTGTATGCTTGACATGTTGAGGGTGCTTTCGATAACACTGGCCACGACTCAATAGTAAGAGCAATCAGTAGCAGAGGTATCGATGACTTGACTAAGCAATGGATAGGGGCCATGCATGAAAGTCGAGTTATCACTTCCTCCACAGGGGAAGTGTCTGTGTTGGTGATCGCAGCTAAGGGATTTCCACAAGGTGGTGTCCTTTCTCCCATTCTGTGGTCAATCGTCATAGACAATCTTCTAGCCAATGTACATAGATCAGGCTACATCGTCATTAGCTGTGCCGATGACTTTACAATGTCATGCAAGGTGCGTTACTTCACGTCTTAGAATGGTGCAGCTGAGAAGGACTTTCCATAAATACTTGCAAAACGGTTCTAGTGCCTTTCACGAAAATATGATTCCGATATGATATCGTCATCAAAGGCACCATGTTAGATTATTCCACTGAGGTTATATATCTCGGCGTCATCCCTGATAATCAGCTAAACTGGAATTATCATATTAAGTCCGCTATCGATCGTGCCACTAGGGCCTTGTGGGCCAGTAGACGCTACTACGGCAGAACTTGGTGTCTAAATCAGAAAATGATACATTGGATATATACAACGATGGTGAGACCTATTATCACGTGCGCGGCCAACGTTTGGTGACCGAAAGTTCTTGAACTGACAACGGCAACTAAGCCTCAGAAGCTACAAATAATTGCCTGTCTAACGGGCGCCATGCGCACCTGCCCTACGACTGCATTAGAAGTGGTTGTAGGGCTTTCACCCTTGCCAATCTTCATTAGGAGGACAACGGCTAGATGCGCTATTAAGCTGCAACTAGAATACGGACACCAATCAGGTGACTATGTGGGACATCTAGTGGGCGCCGTGGCTCAGTGGATAGGAGCATGGACTGCTGAGCAGGGGGTTCATGGTTCGAATCCCAGTAACACCAAAGTATTTTTCACGGTATCCCACGTCTCGTGGAAGTTTGACAAACGTTCGAGAGTAATAACTTGTCACTGAAAGCTGAAAGCTTCTCAATGCAAAAATATGCATGCTCAGCACAAATGGTTGCGAGAAGTCAGGCCTTGGACCGCATGGTCTGTCGTGCCGATATTATATATGTGGGACATCTGAAAGTTCTTGACTCAATTCCCGAAAGAGACATGTTTTGCATTATCCCCGACACAATGGTCAGGGAGTACTGTTTCGGCATTCGGCATTTATTTAAGCTAACAATATTCGATCGTGCAATCTGGTCTTATGGTGCTCCAGCACTGGGCGCTAAAGGTCTGGTCTGGTAAACACCCGGATCGAAGATGGAATCTGGAGTCGGAGCTGGTGTTTTCGGACCCAACACAAAAGTCCCATGTTTTTTCAGGCGGCGGAACTCCATGCCATTGAGGTCTGCGCTAGGATTAACCTTAGTAAGGGTATTATCGGTGCTACGATTATATCTTTTCAGATAGTCAGGCAGCACTGAAAACGTTATCGTCCAACATAATAGACTCAAAATCAGTTAAATGCTGCCACTATGCACTGCAATCCCTAGCAGGGTATAACAGTGTGAAGATCAGTTGGATCCCTGGTCACCAGGGTATTGCAGGCAACGGAATCTGCGTTCTTAGGACCAGCACGTTACTGTGGTGTCAACTCGGCTGCCACAACAGCGATGGTTAATAAGTGAGAAAGTATACTTCGCCTAGCCAATTAGGATAATACTCCAGGGCTTAGACAATCCACAATCCAAACGATTAATCAGACTCTTTTCCTGTAAGGATAGCATCAGAAAGCTCGTTAGCTTTCTCAGGGGTCACTGTGGTTTGCGATATCACCTTAGCAGAATTAATCTGGGCTCAGACACTGAATGTAGGTTCTGCTCGGATGATGATTAATCATCCGTACACATTCTCTGTGATTTTCCAGCACGGATCTGGTTAAGGAAACGTACTTTCCATAAGGCAAAATGTTTGTCGGCGGATATGTGAAGCTCGGCCACTTAGGACATACTATCCTTCATTAGAGAGGTAGTAAGTCTCTTAGATTAGTTACACCCTGTGACAAAATAGATATTTTTAGATCGCAGTATCCACTTGCACTAGGGTTGTCTTTATAAAAAAACTCGCACGTCCCTAGCATTTTAAAAGGGTGTAACCTCTTTTACGTGTAAACAAATTGTTAAAAAAAAACACCGAAGCATACTGAGTCATCCTAGTTATTTGTTAACTTACTACTACGGAAGGTACCAGACGTCATTCACGTACAGACCTCAGATAAGTGTCACCACCACACAACTGAATGTTTACATCAGAGGTTTTTGTAAGGAGTTAGAGCACAACAGCTCGTTTTTAGGGTCAATTGGTATAGCAAGTACTTCAACACGTTGACGTACAAACTTCAAAACCTAATCAATTCTCCGCCTTGATTTATGAATCACTTTAGCGAAAAATTTTTGAATTTTGATTTGTTCTTGTGTACATATGGTACCTTGATTTGTTTTTCTGAGTAATATTAATACTTCAGTCTTTTTTAAACAGAATTAATAGTAATTTTTAAATAGGTTAAATAATTTTATTCTGACTTAACAACGATAATCTTGAAAATATATCACAGCAGCCCAATACTTTCTTCAAAGAAGTCGCTAGCAAAGAACTTTTATCGAATGTAAGCAACTTTTGGTGTCAGATCAGAATTTCTACATGTACACAAGTCTTATGTATTCCGTTGTCATACTGATACTTTCCGAAATGTTCTCGATTACATAAAACAAAACATCACTTCATTTCACTTTCTGGCATGTTTGTGTTTCACAGCTCGGTCTCCTGCCACGTTGTGTCATGTCTTGCCAAATAAGACGCATCAAACACAAGGAAGCTTACCGCCGCCGATATCAAGTTACGGCTTTGTTGATTTTCCAAAATTCTTCTCGATTTCTATTTAATAACCTTACTGTATTTTGACTGGCTGCGTCTTTTTCCTCCTTCGCCTTTCGTCACTCCGCCGGCGGTTGCGATTCCAAAAGATCACATTGTATGTGCGTTGACGAGCGACCATCAGAAGTACGGATGGATTTCGTCTATACTGTTGGTTTTTGCTTCTTTTATTCTTCAAACACCGTTTGTTCGGAGATTTCCCAGCAGTGGCACATTTTATTATTACCTACCCCCAAATGGAATAGAATAGTTACCAACCTTTGTTTACCATTGCTTCAGTAGTTTCCTTTCATCGATATCACCATTGTAGTCGCTCCTTAGTTTCATTGTATTTTCAGTCAAAGGATAATTTAATTTGGTAAACGGCAAAGTGACATCGACGCAACAAATCGAATTATTGTTCCCGAAATTCCATTATTTCTCAAACTAAATTGTTTGGTTAACAACTTTTGGAACACTGAAAACGAAGTAAAATTTTTCGGTTAACAGCAACAGTCACTTAAAGTTTGCTTTTTATTTTTATTTAATAAATTCTTCTAATGGCATAAAAATTAATGGAAATTGAAATTAGAATTTCATTTTTATTGCACATGCCATGCAAAGCTTTTTTCTGAGACACATAAGAAAAATTTGAAGGTAGAAATTTTTGTTGGCGCCAGATTTTAGTTTCAGAAATCATATAATAAAACTGCAAATTCTTGGATGGCACTTTCAAAACGACATTGAAATAACTATTGCACATCATGCCGCCATTGACATTGTAAAATACTCGCTGGGTTGGCATACACTAAAATTTATACTATACATACAAACTCGTAGTACTCGTACAGTTTTCCTTTGCCATCCACGTTAGTGAAAAATGAGAATTTATTAAGACATCAAAAATCATAACATAAACTATAATACTTCTTGGCACAGGAGGGTGACAAAAGCACAACTTAATGGCCCACTGCTGCTCATCATATACATTACACGTAATTGTCGAAGAAAAGGCAAAAACACACAAATAAATGCATCTAAAGTATGCCCCCGGGTAGAAAGCCGGCGGTCGATGGATATTATGTTTCAATTATTGTTATTGGCACTGAAGAGAAATTCAATCCTGTCTGTTTGGGATGATAGGGGAGGTATCGAAGGTTCTGGTGAAAAAGGGTAAATGGTAGCATGACTTTGATTTTCACGAAATTGTATGGGGAGGAGGATTCGCTCCTTTAGTGCTTAAAATTACAGTAGCGGAAGAAATAATGAACAAGTTTCTACTTGTAACCTGCCTCTTCTAATTATTTCAAAATTTTATTATTTCAAAAAAATGGAAAAATCTCTCCTTCGTTCCCGATTTTGAGCTTATCCATTTTAGGCATCTCTAATTTCTGAGCTTCCTGTTCTACGCTATCTTTCCAGCGTAGGCTTGGCCTGCTTCGTTGTCATGTCCCATAAACCCGACCACAAAGGTAAGTGCTAGGTGTCCTGCCCACCTAAGCGTACTGAGCTTAATTCTGTTCACACTGTCGACATCGCGGTAACACTCGTAAATCTTGTCATTAAAGAGTATCCTGAATCGTCTCTCCTCACATGGTAGGCAGGTAGGTAGAGTGGCGGCTCTCGCCTACTTAGCGAGGTCCTTAAATAGGCCTTTAGTGCGCCGTTTTGCTACCACAGCCCTCAGTAGACCGAATGGCACAAAAACTGGCTGTGTATAATTATGTCCTACCTGTAGCATTGAGGTACGTTATCAGATCGGTGATGCCGTACCATTAAAGCTCTTTTAGGTCAGAAAAGAAGGGAATACTCAGTTTGCGTAAACGGAGAGCCGCAAGGGCTGGACACTTGCAATAGAAATAAATAAGAGTTTCTTTCTCATTCACATCTAAGCAGCTTCTGCAAAAGGTATTGCGAGGGAATCCCAGTTTGGCTGCGTGGCTGCCAGCCGGCCAATGGCTCGTGGTTATGGCAAGCACTCTGGAAATATCTTTCCGAGATCTGGAGATCAGTTCGGTGGATTTATTGTTATTATGGGAAGGCCACATCGCCCTCGACGTGGTGCAATTTGCCAAATTGCTACACCTTAGCTGTGTTTTGGTGGTAAGGAAGGAAAGAATACGTTCCCTAACGCAGCTCAAGGGGCAGCAGACTGTCTCAGCGCAGTCCGTGTCCAGTGTGACGCCCTTCTTTGCCAGTACGTCTGCTTTTTCATTGCCGTTAATGTCCCTGTGCCCGGCACCCAAACAACGAAATTTTTCCTGGGACATTAAAAGAAGCGAAAAAAGCCCTTTCAATGGACCAAAGTGGCTTTCGGAATGCTTCGGTAATGGTTTGGTGGGGAGTCTCTCATCATTGTTTAATTTTTATGAGAAAGAGGTCTAAACTGGAACAAAAGTGTGTCTTAGAAGACGTTATAAAGGCGGAGAGATGTGTTTGACAGCAGGACTTAGCCACACAACGCCAAGAGAGCAGCTGAACGTTTGAAAGGCGGGATTTGAATCCAGTGGATTATTGTTTGTGGTTTGATTTGGTTAATGTTTGAGACTTTAGGAACTGGGCCTGTAAAAAATTCTCATAAAAATTTAGAATCTCATGATTGATCAAAGCAGTAACAACTTTGTTCTTGAATACCGTGCGTGCTGCTATAGCCCAATGGAAACACGGTTTAAAAGGCTGTCAAAAAAGCCCTCTTTTTAAAAACTTTTATTTAACTTGACTGGGTTGGACATTTTTCTTTTTCGACTTCTTTGCGGTCCTTTTTAACTAACTTCCACACGACCTAGAGATCTGAAATTTTGTCTAAGTGTCTAAGTCCAAAATAGCAATTTTTATATTCCCAGTAGTATGACGCGTGTCAAGTGTCGCGTGTGGCGCGTGTGACGGGTTGTAATTTTTGTTTTTTCGACTTCTTTGAGGTTTTTTTCAACCAACTACCACACGACTGTGAATATCTAAGTCCAAAATAGCATTTTTTATATTCCACGTATGACGCGTGTCACGTTTCGCGTGTGGCACATGTGATGGATTGAAAACGAGCCATTTTCTCGTTTTTTGAGGTATTTTTTAATCACCCTTCGCACGACCTAGAGGATTGAAATTTTGTGAGCGGCTCAATGTCAAATGCCCATTTTCATATCCCGCTTTTGACGCGTGTCGAGAGTCGCGTGTGTCGCGTGTGAAGCGTGGAAAAAAGAAAATTCTTTGATATAGCTCCGACCTCAAAAACAGATACTTTGGCTATTATTACCAAATAATAAACGACTGTGTGGCGTGTTTTGATGTATATATAAAAGTTTGTACCCGAAAACGAAGTTTTTTTTTACATTTACTTGTTTTATAGTAATAAACATATGAGAAAATAAAAGATATTTTTGATACGTAAGGTTTGTTTGTTAAAATTTTAAAGGTTTTTTTTTTAACAGAATAAGAACTTAAGGCAGAAATACTTGTCGATTTTTTGAACTCCACTATATAAGAAGGCGTGCGGCCTTCTGGAGAACAGTTGTTGGAAAAGACCCACCTTTTTAGATTGTTTCTTGTTTGCGTTAAAAATTTGAAAAAAAAAAAACAATTCTTGTATTTATTTTCAGTCCGCTACTGTATGTCACTAGGCAAATATTCTCGTACAGTGTCCTTGCGAAGAGGCGACAAAGCACCCTGGAGATATTTATGCTCAAATAATATGATTTTAATAGACACAAATGTGGACGAGCACGAAAATGAGCTTCGAGGTGTGGTCGCCATAAAATGGGCAATGTACGTCATAGTTTCATGATTTTAAAATTTAAATTTATTCATAGACCTCAATAGTAGGGAAGGGAGTGAGTGAGTAGTGTGAGCACACAGGGTCATGTCAGGTTCATTTAAGGTGAAGCTGCCTAGAGGCGATATATAGACGTATATCCGAACAGTTTCACTTTCCACTGATGCATCCATATGCGATCGCGGCGTTTGGTTACAACATAAAAAATAAAAAGTGATGTTTTCATCCCGTTTTACTGGAACATGTGCTTGAAATTATTCCAACTACAGTTAGCTTACTACCTCAGTACACGTCGTACATTCTGTGGGGTGGTAATGAACAGATGGGGATGATGCCTGATAATGTTGTTGTGTGTATTGAAAATTTGCGTATTCGTTACGCATCGGCGGGTTATTACGATTATTCAGGAATAATTTTATTACCTCATGTCAGGCATTGTTTCGGTTTTTGGTACATTTCAATGCTCAACCGGGTGCAAATGTAATCAATTTGATGTTTGATTTATGGGTGATAATGTGGATAGACAGAAATGCGAGGATTTTTCTTTGGGTTAAGTTTAGCTTAGCGTTGTTTCGCAACATATGACCAATAACGGCTTAATATACATTTCCCATTTGTGCGACAGGCAAAAGTCGGGTTCGATTAGTTTATTAAGTGGGTTTTAAGAGGCGTTTACTCAGGGTGTTTTGGGGTTTTAATGTTTCAATTTAATTTCTGTTAAATTTTTAGCAATCTGTCGTTGAGTTTTTTTTTGTGCTTATAAATTTTTAGGGCGACTTTTTTTGTTGTTGGTTTTTTTTGTGGTTTTTTTCTATGCACATTTGTACTTTGAGTTTAATGTTGAAATAAAAGCAATTAAAAGGATAAGAACCCAGTACATTCAGTACACCCAGTATACCCAACCCAGTGAGTATACTGTGTAAACTCAGTAAATTCAGTATACTCAGTGGGTGTACAGGGTGTAATGGGTGTACTCATTAACTCGTTGGTGTGTACTCATTAACTCGTTGGTGTGTACTCATTAACTCGTTGGATCACATATTTGCTAGTTGCAAATTCATGTTGGTTTTTTGTACATTTTTCAAGTTTTTTACTTATCGAACATCATTCACCAATCAAAAGATGCAGCAATTATCAGAGTATAACGTTGTGAAGTACTGCGTATAAGCTTTTCTTCTCTGTTCTATAAGACAGGATAGCTATATACGCTAAAGTCATCATTGGCCCTCACTAGTGTCGCTTTATTCCAGGGAAGTCGACAATTGATCAGATTTTTACCTTTAGACATGCAATGGAAACATTTCTAGAGTTCCAACACACTACACTACTGTTTATAAAGCCATGCTAAAAGTTGACATCATAAATAAACTGTACGCTGACCATTTCAATGTTTTTGGTCAAGAAAACATATCTGGATCACGGTCAAGTCCAATTAACATCTATAACAGACTAACAATATTGACATTGTTAGGAGAAAGCCAACTCCTGCACAAGAAGCTTTTATTCAGATCGCGCAGACGGCACGAAACCATGTGCTGCACATTAATGAGAGCAAAACAAAGTATTAAGAGGCTGGTAACTTGTGCGAGCATTAGTCTCTCAATTCAATTCAAAGTAGACACAACCTTTAACCATATTTTGGGTCAATTGTAGAAGCCGATAACAGCATGGAACTAAAAACACGCGAACGGTTGCTTGTTGAAAGCCAACAAAGCATACTGTAGGCTGTCAAGATTCTTTAAATCTAGGAATTCAAGTATTGGATGTTAGGTGCTATGTTGAATAAGACAATGCTTATAAGCGTACTTACGAGGGGCAATCAATAAGTACCCGTGTTAGGAATGAAGACGCAAGTTTTTCGGTTTTTTTTTTCAACGTAATCTCCTTTTAGGTGGATGCACTTTTCCCAACGTTTCTGCCATTTCTTTAAACCCTCCACAAAATACGTTTTCTCAATCTTTTCAAAATACGCTTCTGTCTCGGCGATAATCTTCTCGTTTGAGCTGATATTTTTTTCCTCCAAGGCATGTTTTCATGTTTGGGAACAGAAAAAAATCACAAAGAGCCAGGTCGGTCGAGTACGGTGGGTGCGGCAGTAATTCGTAGCATAGTTCATGAAATTTGGCCGCGATAAATGTTATAAAAAAGTGTGTCCATCGGAGATACACATGCGTTTAAAATTTGAAGAAAATTGGGTTAATTTTCAAAATTTTGATATGCGCACCCCTCGAGCCACAAAGCCCGGTCATCCCAAAAATGGGCACCCCTCGGCCCAGACGTTCGGTGGTACAAATTTTATTTGCACATGTGTGTAAAATTTCAATAAAATCGGGCTTTGGGAAGTGGGTTAGACATTGATCACAAGATCTGACTAGCCAGCCGACCAGCCAGCCAGCCTGGTTCGATGACGAATGTAAGCTAGCGACTGAGCGTAAGAATGTTGTGTACCGAGAAATGCAACAATATCATAGAACGCGGGCACCCGAAGATGAATATAGCGAGCTCAGAAGATGAATATAGCGAGCTCAGAAGATAAAAAAAAACCAGTTCACCGGCGAAAGAAATCAGGCTGGTAGAAGAATTTCATCTGTGAATTTCGTTCGTTCGGCGCGGAAGTTTTACCAAAAAGTCCGCGGTATGACGAAATTTAGACAGCATTGAACATACTGCAAATACAAAGAGGGTTATCTGATCGCCGATCTCAAAACCATCTTCGAGCGATGGGAAGAGCATATCATGAGTTGCTAAAGGGCCAGCTTACTAAGGGAATTGGAGGCTCCACAAATGACAGAATACCACACTATGCTGGCGCCAACATGTATAGACGAAGTTAGCAGAGCGATAAATCGGCTCAAAAATGATAAGGCCTCGGGACCAGATGGTGATTGAACTAGGAGGCCCCGACATACACCAAGCAATTCATGAACTTACAGTGCAAATATGGGAGGAAGAAGCGATGCGAGAGGACTGGCATCCGATGCCCTATACATATCACAACATGCAGCAATTATCCTGATATAACTTTGTTGAGAAACGCGTATAAGATCTATCCTTGAAGACAGGATAGCCACATATGCTAAAGTCATCATTGGTCCATCCTTCATCCCAGGCAAATCAACAACAAAGCCTACTATAGTCTGTCAAGACTCTTCAAATCTAGGAACTTAACCATAATATAAAGGGTGTTTTTTTAGGAGGTTTGTTTTTCCGATAGATGTCGTTTTATTTTATGACAGTTGTTTTGACAGCTCAAAGTGGCATTTCTACTCAGTATTGTTTGGCAAATCATTATGAATAGGTTAACTCCAGAACAACGTTTTCAAATCGTGGAAATTTATTTTCAAAATCAGTGTTCAATTAAAAATGTTTATAGAGCACTTCGTGAATTTTATGGTGCACATAATCGTCCGTCAGAGACCACCATAAAGAACGTAATTACCAAATTTCGGTCTACATTCACTCTTTTGGATGCCAAGCCACCGACAAGAATGAGAAGAGTTCGTACAGAAGAAAATATTGCTGTCGTTGAGGCCAGTGTCGAAGAAAACGACAATTTATCGATTCGTCGTCGTGCTCAGCAAATTGGACTTTGTCCATCGACTTTATGGAAAATTTTACGTAAAGATTTGGGTTTGGTGCCATACAAAATTCAATTGGTGCAAGAATTAAAGCCACACGACCATCGTTTGCGCCGTGAATTCAGTGATTGGTCGTTAAATCAATTGAACGAAGATCCATTTTTTTACCGTAAAATTCTCTTCAGTGATGAGGCGCATTTTTTGTTAAATGGATACGTCAACAAACAAAATTGTCGCATTTGGAGCAAAGATAATCCACACGCCGTTCAAGAATTACCAATGCATCCTGATAAATGTACTGTTTGGTGCGGTCTATGGGCTGGTGGGATCATCGGTCCATATTTCTTTAAAAATGAGGAAGGACGACGCGTTACCGTGAATGGAAATCGATACAGAACCATGTTAAATGAGTTTTTGTTGTCAAATCTTGAAGATATGGATATGGATGAAATGTGGTTTCAACAAGATGGTGCCACTTGCCATACAGCACGTGAAACAATCGACTTATTGAAAGAAACTTTCAACGACAACATTATTTCGAGAAATGGTCCGGTGAATTGGCCTCCGCGTTCGTGCGATTTGACGCCACTCGATTACTTTTTGTGGGGATACGTGAAGTCATTGGTTTATGTGGATAAACCTCAATCGATTGACGCTTTGGAAACCAATATTCAACGTGTCATTGCTGACATACGCCCTCAAATGCTTGAAAAAGTGCTGGAAAATTGGACCTCCAGAATGACATTTGTGAAAAATAGTCGTGGTAGCCATATGCCAGAAATTGTGTTTAAATGTTAAATGCCAAAAAATTATCTACCAAATAAAAAAAAATTTTGGTCATTTCATAATTTTATGTGTTTTATTCAAAAAAAAAATCGGCAACCTCTTAAAAAAACACCCGTTACAAGCTGCTGGTATATAAGACAATGGTCATACCAGTACTCACATATGGATCCGAAATTTTGGTTTAGCTCTTTTTCCATTTTATTGAGAAACACGAAACAGGAGTGATACAACTGGCTGCCAAAAAAAAACTAACCTATGAACTAGTCTGACATTTAGTATGGTGTCGTTTTACAGATGACAGTGCACGACGGTAAAGTCAACTTCCCTAAGCAATGCCACCTGTTTTCAAACACGGGTACTTATTGATCGCCCCTCGTACATATGGATCTTAATTTAGATAAGTCAGGGAGCATGTTGAACCCTTATGTGTGGAAGGAGACTTTAACGATGAGATCTATGAGCTTTACTGCGACAACGGAATGGAAGACAGAATTAGACTTGGTAGTCACCTAGGCCCGTTGCACATTTGAGCTAAGCTAATCTATACAAGCGAAATATGTTCATAGCTGTCGGTTGTTTATAAAGAATTTTAATAGATCACTTAAAACTAATAGTTAGGGAATTACGTATTAATGCAAGAAGATATAACCGTTTTCGTCACGCTACTATTTTTGATCATGTTTCGATTTTAAAGACGTTTCACGCCAAAAGTTCAAAGAGGCGTCCAATTAACTAGTCCATTTCTGAAGATAACGCACGGTTACCGAACTTTGACTTCAATATTTCGTTTTGCTATTCTTGTTGAAACCACATATGACAACCTCATTCAATTTATCCCAAAAAAAGTCAGTCAAGATGCTTATTAACAAATCCGTTAAGCCAGAAATAGACTTCATCGGTGAGAATGTAAATTTGAAGTGATCACAAACCGAACGTGAACTTCGATAAAAAATCTAAACGATTTGCAAACGTTGTTATAGCGTAAAATTTTATATAATTAAATCGCAAGTATAGACGAGTTGAAACACTAAATGAACCGCAACTAACTTCATGCATAACCGAGAAACTTTATTGCATAAATGGGGCGTCCCAATTGAAAAAGTGAAAAAAGTTAAGTGTTTATGAAGTTTTGGCTTTCATATTGTCGCTAATTTCGGACTCAAATCTGTAGATGTAGATATCAGATGATTCCCTTCTTGGAAGTTCTTGGAAAAAAGCCAAAAACATGGGTCAACGAAAAGGTTAACCAACTCCAACTTTACGATGATGAATCCCAACTATATTTCAAAATAAAAAATTAAATTTAATCAACGTAAATCCGATTCAATTTTTAATTTCGCATAAATTAATTTAAATGGCAGTTCCTATCTGCAGTAAATGTTATTGTTATACTTAAATGCAAAACCACCATTAAACCAGACGCCGTCGCAACAGAGTCAGAACAAACCAATCCCTTCTTTAAGCACAACTCATTAGCATCCAGGTAAATGCATTTAAAGCAAACAACTCACGGAAAAAACTTGGAAGCATCTCTACAACAAAGAAGCAACTCAACAAACTTCCGCCGTTGTCAAATCAGTGAACATAAAGAATATAAAGTGAACATAAAGTCATAAAGAATCGCAAAGCCGCACATTACTCACTCAATCTCTCTGCGCAGTACACCCGCGCGTTTTTAGCATTTTAATTGGAACTCAAACCACACTGTATTCGAGTCACGAATTTCCAATTCGCTGTTGATGGAGAATTAATGGGAGATCAGTTTCCATCTGACTGAGATAATAATTAAAAAATTAACCAAAACACCAGACAAAAATTCCAAAAAATGTTTAAAAAAAAAAAAAGCAAAAATGCCAAAAAACAGTCCTCACTTCGGGCCTCCGGGTTTGGTAGCGCTTATTGCTTTTTTATCAATTTTATTGCCGCTGCCGCAATAAGTAAATATTTCGACGAGAGAAACAATCGAATTTCCAGCTGCAGCGCTCGCTTTACAGATAGACGGACGCCTAGACAGCTTCAAAAGTTTGGGGAATTTGTTGGGCAAATTTAACATCTGACGTTGTTGTCAAGACAGGAATAGGTTTATATGCTGCGCTCGACGAGGGACACACAACAATTCGAACCTAAACAAACTTTAAAAGTATATAGCAAAAAAACCAACAACAATAATGCCAAGCAAAGTTTTTGTCGCTCACTAAAAAAAAGTTTCAAGTTTCGTTCATTCCATGTGAAGCTCTCTGATGGTTGAACGCGCAGTTTTTATTTGGGCTGCTTTCGTTTGTGTTTTGTTTTTGTTGGCGCTGGCTGTGCAAAGTGTCAAACTTTTATTATTTTTTGTCGCTTTGATAAATTTCCCCCTCTGGAGTGGCGGCTCCTCACGGGAGTCATTTAACCGCAGAAGTTTACAATAAAAAAAAAGTTGCTTCTTCATTTTTGTATTCCTTTGGCTTTCAAAAATCGATTGAATTAATTTGGAACAAATGCAAATGAAATTAATTATCATTTTACTTTTTCTTGTGGGCGGATGACTAATTTGATCAAATTAACGAATAATATCCGTCAATGGAATTCATAAAACATTTATGTGATTTGAGTTTGACGTTTTTTTTAATTGGATGCTTCGCATGCTTCTCCCGCTAAAGTGGTTTGAGTGCAATAATTAAAATTTGGAAAAGTGTCAGGTGATGATTATAAACGAGGTGGTAGTTTTGTTTAACGAAAATGTATGTTTCTGTTACAAAATTAGACTGCAAAAGTTTGATCGAAAAATGTCCTGCGTATAGCTTTAGTATATTACATAACGAGCGAAGATAGTGGACCTTATCCACTCTTCAGTGAGTAAGTAGGCTATTTTTCACACGAACAAAACAATTTGTCTACTAAACTAATGCAAAACTACTGTGGGAATGTGTGTTCGCTGAGACTGCAATAAATAACATTTTCTATGTTAACACACTGGTGAGAATAATGGCTACTAGGCTATAGCGTAGGAAACAGTCACTTTCGTCTATGGTCGTGTGAAAATAATTTATCGCTCCTAGTTACTCCACTGGCAAGTCATTTAGCTTTTTATGCAATCGGGAGCAGTTATAATGAACGAGGTTGTTGCTATAACCGAGTCAAAAACTTTTTGAAGTTAAATTGTGATTAAAACCATGTTAATAAGGAATTCAGAAAACAGAATACTTAAATGTTTAGATAATGAAAAAAACTTTTATTTACTTCAATTATAATTCTGAAAAAATAAAAACAAAATCAAGTACATTCATCAAAATATAAGAAAAATGTGTTTTATAATGTATTAGCTGTTCCCGGGCGCTTTGCTACCCGCCCACTGACGCCACGCCCACTTACACCCGCGTTTCTCGGCTGACCCATCCCACTGACCCCCGCCCACTGACCTCCCGCCCATTGACGCCACGCCCACTTACACCCCAATAACTAACCAATTCAGAAAACTATAGAATCGACACTTATACAGGCAAAAAATGTACACTTGTTCAAATATTCTTTATATGAAGATCATATACAGGGAAAACTACATTTTCCACCCCAGCTCCACATATCGGGTCCAAATTTTGTCAACGACTTTCTTTTTATTTAAATATTATATGGTGTGAATTTCAATCGTTCCATAAATAAGAATTTTCGGGAAAAAAAACGACACCAGCGCCACCTATCGGGTCCAAATTTTGTCAACAACTTTCTTTTTATTTAAATATTATATGGTGTGACCTTGAGCCAAATCGTTCCATAAATAAGAATTTTCGGGAAAAAAACGACACCAGCACCATCTATCGGGTCCAAATTTTGTCAACGACTTTCTTTTTATTGAAATATTATATGGTGTGACCTTGAGCCAAATCGTTCCATAAATAAGAATTTTCGGGAAAAAAACGACACCAGCGCCATCTATCGGGTCCAAATTTTGTCAACGATTTTGTTTTTATTTAAATATTATATGGTGTGAATTTGAGCCAAATCGCTCCATAAATAGGAATTTTCGAAAAAAAAGAACAAAAAACTATACCAGCGCCACCTAGCGGAGCTGAACCAACTCAGAAACCTTCGCGGGCTCATGCACAACAACTTTGCTAAAGATCATCACATGATCAAATGCATAGTTTAGGATTCTATAGGAGACAAACACACAGACATTCATTTTTATATATGTATATAGATAGATAGATAGACTAGCTGACCCGACAGACTTTGTCCTGTCCAACTTTCAATAAATTTGTTTGTGATCGTTTTGTGAATTTGTGAAGAGCTATTTGAAATGTTAAATCAAAGTAAAAATGAGAAGAAAAGCAAATAATTCATTTTCTTCTATAAAATGGCAAACCAATCAGCATTTGTTTGTTTTGATTGTTCGCTTGAACATCACTATTTCGTTCCTTGGAATGCGTATTGCACACATCCGCAGCATCCGCTTATAATAATAATATTCGGCGCAACAGACCATTGCGGTACAAGCTTCTAGGCTAGCCAGGCCCTGAAGTGGTGGCCAAAAACAGAGCAATATACGACACGCTCAAAACTATATAAAATTAAGAAACTGATCTGCTATAAAGTCCACGTAACTATATGTGTTGAGCATGTATATTTTTGCACACAAATGAAGGGGACCTACAATTTAATGCCGGATCCGAACGGCGAATTGAGAAGCTTTCCGTGACAAGTTATTACTCTCGCACGTTTGTCAGACTTTCGCGAGAGGTGGGACACAGTGAAAAATACTTTTGGTATTACTGGGATTCGAAGCACGAACCTCCTGCTCAGAAGTCATCTTAACCACTGAGCCACGGCGCCCACTGATGCCTTAATTAAAATTCGTGTTGCAACTAAAATATGAATTAGGCCTACTAAATTAATAAAGTGCTTCCTTAGCAATTTTGTCATCTTTAATATTTTTTTTTTTTGATAATTCTTCGAGTGCATTGGTAATCGCTTCTGTTAACGTTTCATGGATCTTCTCTGTGTCATACATCGATGCCAGTAATGCAGATACTCTGTCTGGGATATTGAGGAAATTACTTCTTACCACTATTGCAAAGTTAAATGCTTCAGTCTTTACTTCTTCTACTGAGATAAATTAACCAATTTCAGCTTTTGCCTTTGCCTCGAGCAGTCTTCACCGCTCTATCTCGATTTTAATTCGGGTTTTAAGTAACATGGTAGAGAGCTCACTGGTGTTTCCCCTTCTTAAATTCTCTATAGGTATTAAATTCGCGTGCCCGTGGCTGGCGGACTGGCTGCCAGCCAGCCAGGTCTGATCTTGTGATCAATTTTTAACCCACTTCCCAAAGTCAGATTTTATTGCACACATGTATATTTTCGGTGACAATACTTTCTATTAAAATTTGACACCTCGGGCCATACAAATTAAGCGTGGCCGATCACAAAGAAAAATTTAAAAAAACTAACCAAGCACACAGTTGCACTCAACAGATACATTCGTGGTATTCTCAAGTAGCGGAAAAATATTGCGATAACCGAGTAGTTGCGAAAATTGAGAGTTGCGGTTAAAAAAAAAAGTTCAATAAGTTTCTGAACCTCCAAAGCGTAGATATCCTTTTTTTTTGACTTGGATATGTATTTTGAAAAAAATTAAAAACTCGCTACATACAAAAGAAAGTGTGATGCTTGACCGCAGTGACCTTATTCAACCTCATCGCATCGCATCGTCCCACCTTATACTACAACCATAGAGCAATAAGCCTACAACTGATCCCAAGTAAACACTCTGTCGCGCAGAAGGCCCACTTGAATGGTTGTTGTTGTAAATATTTATCCTCGTCTGGATGCTCGATACACAATGTCCGACGTCCTACGACATCAAGTACTTTGTAAATATGTGCGGCCATAGTAAAATAGAATGTCGTTGTCTATTCAACTGCTGTTGGCAGATGATGCGCGTGTATAGATTCGTGTATCACTTGTATCCTTTTGTTATATCTTTAACTAACCATACCGGGATCATCATCATCATCATCAACATCAATATCATAAGGTCCAGACTTTAGTGCTGCGTGTGTATTCAGTATTTGGTTGAGGAGGTTGACACGAAGGTAATCAAGCGAACAAGGACTGTGGGTTGCTTTGGCTTTGGCTTTGACATTCGATTTAGCTGTGCGCGCATCTGGCAGGCAGGTAGGGCAATGGCTAGAATGTTGTTTTTATTTCTATCCTTGAAAAAGAAAAAAAAACGGCAAAATTATTTTTAAGGACTTTTAGGATGGATATGAGGATATGGAAAAAAGTTGTTTTTTTCGATGAAAACATCAAATCGAACGCACCATATGCAGCTGCTTTGCATCCGCCGAGGGTGGATTGTTAAGTGGCTATGCTTCTGTTACTCTGTAACTACTGTTATCTACAAGTATACCCCTCCCTCAACGCATCATTGAGTAGCGATGATCGTATGTCGATGTCATAAATTGAGAATATTGATTTCAACTTTGCACTGGCGAATGTCAACTTTTGCAGAGAAATATGCAGTTATTTATGGCTGTGGCTGACATTTAGAAAAATGAACAAAATGTCAATTAAACAAAAAATCTCATAAAACTAAGTTTGAGCCAGCAACATCCTTTGCAACACAATTTCTTCTACTTATATTATTTTTATTAATTTATTATATTTATATTTTTAATCTCAACAATATTCCTGAAGATTCTTAATGTTTATAAAGCTTGATGCCGAACTTATGCCACTTGTTTATTACATAGTACCTTGCTTACCAAATATCCGGTTCATAGTTTCGAAGAGATACAGGACTTATGTGATTTAATCAACTTTCAGTTGGCTCTTCATTGTTAATATGAGCTGAAAATAATTTCTCGACATTTTCGTCAGTAGTGTTCTATAGATGTTAAACTGATTGTACCGTAAATAAGTAAAACAAAGGAAACACTTAACTTCTGAACGTTGGTGTTCTTTCAAACTTGCAACCGCGATAATCCTAATATTGTAGACTTTCCTATTTCTTGAGCAGCATGGTCATTGGTTTCTTGAGCTATCTTTTTTAAAGAACTGGCTGCCAAAATATGAAATCTGTCAAGGACCTCACATTACGGCGATGCATCTTCAACTGAGTTCGATACAGACTAAACCGCCAGCAACAAGTAGCACGTACCTATGCCAAAATGAATTTGAAACGTCTTCTATTGTGCTGCTTTCTACAGCTATTGCAACTCTATCTTAATCAACAATGCAGACGTACCTATCTGCTGGTTTCTAGATCAGAGCAGTCAATTGAATTACATCTTCGAGGATTTAGTACAAAAATTATGATTGCCAAGAAACTCAAGCTAGCATAAAACTCAAGCTTACGTAATCATCCAGAGACCTGCTATTCATTAATATAAAAGCCCTCGTAGTTAAACATGTTACCGGTTCTTTTTCCAGGATGTCTTCTGTCGTCTAAACGAAATATAAACTCTCAACCTTTATCCATGAATGGATCTTCCATCGAAGAAACTGAAAATCGCCTGAACATCGTAGGACGACCTGGCATAGAAAAGAAGGGTGGACTTCTAATACAAAACACTTACTTTGGTGGGGGTGGATTGTATTCGGTTTTTCAGGAAGCGTTATTGGAAATAAAAACTCTGCCTTCACAACACTCTCGGAGTTTGAATCAACATTAATAAATTTCTAGGATAATCTAGCCAACAAAGGGAACATTGATCAAGATGATAGTTTATATTACGAGAAATTATTCTCATATTCGAGAGGCTTTCTTACGGGTCATTGAGGCCTAATATACCTTCACAACAAACTGAACGAGATGGAAACTACGGAGCATGCTGTCTGCAAGTGCTATACTACGAAGAGTTCTCCACATGGAGATATTTACTCCACCGGAGCTTTTAAACTTGAACACCAAAGAAGTTCTCATTTTCATAGGGCACTCTTGGTGTGCGGTGGTTTCATGGGATTTTTAATGAACTCGCGACCATAGGCTACAATTTTGGGTAGTGACGGGTATATGTGCTCAATGGTGTGTGGTGGTTTCAGTGAGGGACGCCTGTTATTTTGGGTCTAAACGTGTCTTGGGGTTGGCGGTCGGTGGGTGCCGGGTAACGCCGGGGTTAACAACTAATATTATATAAGTTTAACAATAATATAAAATTGTAATTGTTCTTCTTTTGTTTCTAAACGAATTCAATCATTAGAGAATGTCAAAATTTAAAGTTATTGACTTAACTTTAACGTCCTCAAGCTGACGTAACAATCGTAAGCAGCGGTAGCCGTAGCTTCCCTGAGAATATCCCTATAATTGCCTCACAAATTCAAGGACCTAATACAACTGTTGAACCACCTTTCCTTCTAAACAAATGCGTACCCATCTCCCATCTTTGGCTCTTGGCTTCGATCGCACTTGAGCTTCCGATAGATCTGCTGCTATTATAGCTTCTGATGTCCTAAAAAATGATGGCCTGATTACGTCGAGTGACCAAAGTAGTGTGGTAGATCGCTCGAAGATTCGACGTAAAAGATTAAAGAAAAGGACTCCTTTACAAGACCTCAGTCGTAATGAAGTCTTTACTTTGATGGAAGAAAAGCCAAGTCTTTAGTTACCGTCAAGAAATGAGTGAAATGGTACAGAAAATGGTAAATAGACGACCATTACGTCATTGTATCGGAACGAGGAAGTGTTTTCTTTGGCCATGTCACAAGTAATACAGGCTCGGATAGGACAAACAAGCACAAAATTGTTAAATATTTGAATAACAAATCGGTGGGCTTGAGTGTTTTGTCTGTAAATGGTTATGATGGGAAAGTAGTCAAGGATCTAAAGGTGGTGTTATTCATCTATTAAGGAAGAGTTAAATAATCCGTTGCAATGGTTCGTCTTTGTTCGATTGACACTGCAACACTTATTGTTACACTTGGACGGTGTTTTTCAGGCCCAATAGGATCTGAATTGCAACAATGGGAAAAAAGACAGTTGTGAAGTTTGCAGTTATACCCACGACACTTCCTGTAATTACAAAAGATCACAGCTCCGATCAGAAATATTTATTCGATATAATGACCGCAGTTAACACTGGTATTTACCCAACTGATTTGGTAAAAAGAGAACCCAGTGCTGCAATTCGAGCCTTGATTGCTTTACGCTCATCGATCCGTCTCCAGGTGTCTGCCGATAACCATGTGCGGTGTTTATTCTGCCTTTTACCGTCGTAGGTGCGTGCCCCAGTTTCAAAAACCTGTTTCACAGCATTCCAGTGGTTGTCCACGTTCTCTTGCGGTATGCTGTTGATTATTTCTGCTTCTAAGGCAAGATGGTCCCTGTATTGTTGACGCACTTCGGGTTCCCTAAACCTATCAGTATTGCACCTGGTAATGTTGAGCAATTTTGAGCGGTTGCTGTTGACGGATGCAGTACGAAGGCGTATAAACATAAGATGGTGATGGTGGTAAAATCGCTCTTGTCCGATATCGTATCCACGTCTGTTACGGACGTCTAAAAGGCAGTTTCTGAAGTGGCGGCTTCGCTGCCTGTCAGTATGCTGTTTATTATTTCTGCTTCTAAGGCAAGATGGTCCCTGTATTGTTGACGCACTTCGGCTTCCCTAAACCTATCAGTTTTGAACCTGGTAATGTTGAGCAATTTTTAGCGGTTGCTGTTGACGGATGTAGTGCGAAGGCGTATTAAAGCTAACATAAGATGGTGATCTCGTGATCTTTGTGGCAGGTGTTATATGCTTAGAGAGCAGGCTTATTTATGCTCAAGTTTTTGCACCTTTTAACGTAGTCGTGAGGCAAATGAGTACTCTCAATCGTTTTATGTGTACACGTTTATGCTTTGTGCAATGATAATCCTAGGACAATTAAAGAAATCCTTTAAAATCATAACAACCAAATATAAGGGTGCCATAAAACGGGCAATTAAATGCGAAATTAAAAATACCACATGCGCGTGCTGTGGTCGCAATCGGTCGCTCGTGCCAATATCAAACATCATAATTACCAATGCATAGCTGATACAGACCCACATACTATTATTTGCCCATCGATTTTTGTTCGACTTCGATTTTAAATGGAATTGAATTGAGTCTTGCTGGTCTCAGTGGTTTGTTATTTCAATTAATCTGTGACTCTGAACCGGACAATGGCCGCTGGAAAATTAATTACCTTTGCCGAGCTGACAGATTTGAAAGGTGTCCAACCGCGATTTTCAATAAAAACACAAAAGAGTGCGGGAAATCGTCTGTCTATAAACTAAATAGAAGTGCATATAATTTTGTTGTTGTTATATCGTTGAGTGGCGGGCGCATTGGCAAAATATCCGCTGGCATCCGTCGTCCTGATGAATGGATGTTTCGTCATGGTTTATTTTCCACTGTACGACATCCGTATCCAGTGCGGTCCGAGCCCTAATCTGCTAATGGAACAATAACAATAAACGCCTCCTTTTTGTGTCCTTGCATTCAACGAAGAATGGATGTGAATTTTGAAAAGTCCCAGTCCAGCGTTCACTGTATGTTTAGACAGGAAAAATTACATTCAACGTATATATATAATATAATATCTAATAAAAAAACGAACAACAAGGGAACGCGCGGGACCACGATGCTCTAGAATTATGATGAAATATGACGACGGGGTGCCATCGTCCGCCCGCCCAGCATCTATGCGCCTTCGGAGTCCTGCTGTGTTAAATCACCACTTACTTATTTTTATCCTTTGAACAGGGGTTGTAGTTGTTGCTGTTGTTGTATAGTATACTTGTTATACGAAGGTACACAAAACGCATGCCACCGCATCATGCGTCTTGAACGGAGGAGCGTACAAAATGTGATTACACTTGGAAAATGCTCCCGGATGCTGGAAAAAAACATCTAAATTCAATTACGGATAAAATAACTCAATCAACATCACGGAGAAAATCCGGCACAAGACAGAGACATTGTCGCCTTTTTTCTTAGGGTTATTGTTGGCTGCGTGTGTATGTGTTCAGCCTTACTTCTGAAGTCACCACCATATCATATATTAATATTATGCGTGTACCTGAGCTTGTTTGGCTGTGTAGGCGCAAGACAATTCATTGTTTTGATGGCTGGCATGCGTCGTCACGTAAGATGACATTCAGGATATTTAGGACTTATTTTCATGTGACGTAAGGTTACAACTTTAACACCTTGCTGCAGGAAATTATGTGCGTAAAAAATTACTCATATTACAGGGAAGGATCATTATTAACTGTAATCCTTTTAAATAACTTCTGCACCTGTAAAGATATCCAAATAAGTTGTGGTCATGACGTACCGTATTATATGTATACTTCAACGTTATTGAGATTTCAAGTCTTGTTCAAAATACAAAAAATATTTAAGGAAAGTACTCTTTACTTCATACATAGTTGGCTCTTGGTTTAAACAATGATAGTTTTCAAGATCTTAGATGTATTCCATATGTAAGTCCCTGTGAAGGTCTTTATTTCTTGTGTACCACGGAACATTTACGATGCTACGAAGAACCTTGTTTTGAAACGTCTGTATCATTTTGGCGTTTGTTTGCTTAGTCCATCCCCAGAGTTGAATACCGTAGGTCCATGTCGGCTTCAGTATTTGCCGATATAGCAGTAGCTTGTTGTGAACTGTAAGCTCAGAGCACCTACCTATGAGCCAATACATTTTTCTGAACTTAATGTTAAGTTCTTTATTTTTCTTTTTGACATCTGACATCTCTCCACTTGAGCTTGGCATCGAGGGTCATGTCGAGATATTTAGCTTTGTTTGCATATGGCACCGGTCGTGACTTAATTTCTATCGGTAGATGGGAAGCCTTTTGATATGTAAAGTTAATATGCGTGGATTTCGTCTCATTAAGCTTGATTCTCCAGCGCTTAGTCCAGTTACAGTTTGCTCGTTGCATCAGCGACATTACTTACAATCGCCATGATTGCTGTGTCATCTGCAAAAGTGGCTATGCTTCCATCTTATTTGTTGTTGGAATATTCCTTGTATATAATAAATACAGGATTGGTCCTAAGACACTCCCCTTTGGGACACCGGCAGATTTTCTTTAGTTCGTAGTATTCATCCTCATATTTCACTCGAAAATGTCTATTGGATAAAAAAGATCTAAGTATGGCATAGAATTGCCTCGGCAGATCTCTATGCAGCTTGAATTCCAGTCCACTATGCCAAACTTTATCGAATGCTTGGGCGACGTCCAGAAATATGCTGGAGTATACTTTTTTACGTTCTAGCGTTCTTTCAATAATTTTGGTGATTCTATGCACCTGTTCAATTGGGGATTTCGATTCTCTGATGTGGATTTGATTGATGTGGAGAAATTAGTTATCGTTCCTCAATTATTGGCTTAAGTTTTTTTAATAATACTTTTCCAAAAAGTTTTGACATAATTGGCAGCAATGAAATTGGCCTGTATGATTTTTTATCGTTAGGTGATTTATCAGGTTTTGCTATCATCATTACTTCTGCTACTTTCCATTGCCACGGAACATATTTTAACCGAAAGCTTGCATTGATTATGTGTAATAGCTTAAGAAATCCTTTATCTGGTAGGGCCTTATTTATTTGGCAAGTAATCAGGTCATACCTTGGGGCTTTTTTCACATTCATGTTGCTTTTTACTTCTTCTTTTAATTCTTTGAGAGTTACTGGGCGTATATCAAAATCATCAAGCTTGTGGATTGGCATTATATTTTCATTGGCCGTTTGTCTTGATAGTGGTTGGAAGGTATCTTCGAGATACTCCGCAAACAGATCAGCCTTCTCTTTAAGACCTCTTGCCAAGGTTCCATCCTCCTTTTTAAGTGGGGGCACTTGTATTTTGGGTTTTTTGAGTCCCTTCGTCGCCTCCACAGGGAATAATCCGAATTTTTTTCATCGGTTAGGCTAACTAGATATCTATTGATTGATGCATTTTTAACTTCTTTTAGAAGAGATTTGAGACTGTTACCTAAATTGTTAAGAATTGTTTTGCTCTCCGGTGTTCTTGTTATTTGCCAGGTTTTCTCTTACCATTTCTCTAACTTCCATTGGGTAGGATATGTTAAGCTTCCTCTTATCTTGTATAATGGGGGTACTTGCCAAAGCAGCATAATGAATTGTTTCATTGAGTTGTTCCAATTCATCTTCCAACTGGTGAGAATTTCTTATCGGTACCTGAAGATTGATTTTTCCCTCCATTACTTCACTGAGAATGTGCTCAGATGACTCTTCATCCTCCGAGCAGAACCTTCATTCTGTCTCTGAGCCCACACCAATTTTGTTAAGGTGACTTCGCAAGCCACAATGACCTGTTAGAAAGCTTACCAGCCCTCTAATGCTACCCCTATTAAAATTAGGGATTTCCTTGTAGGAAAAGGGCCTGATTAATTGTTTGGATTGCCTAAGCCCCGGGACAGCTCCCCAGTGGGTCAGACAAAGTTTGTGTTTCCAACAATATATCAGTTCTGTTGCGGCAGCCCAGTTGACACCACAGTTGACAATAGCGCATCTAGCAGCCGTCTTCCTGATGTAGATTTGCAAGGGGGACAGCCCTACAACAGCTTCTAATGCAGTCGTTTGGTAGGTGTGTATAGCACCCGTTATACCTAGACTGGCAATTTTTTGTAGCTTCTGCCATTATCCGTTCATGAACCTTCATTCACCAAACGATGATAATAGGTCTCACCATCATTGTATACATCAAATGTAACACTTAAGTATTTAGGCCCTAGTGGCGGACTTGATATGAGAATTCCAGTTTAGCCGTTTATCAAGGATGACGCCGAGATATTTAACTTCACTGGAATAATCTAATGTGTTGCCTTTGATGATGATAGGTCCTAAATCGACCAGTCTTCTTTTCGTGAAAGGCACTAGAACGGTTTTGCAAGGATTGATGAACAGTCCTTCTCTGCTGCACCATTCTAAGACGTGTAGCACCTTGCATGACACTAGTGATAGTCGTGCAGTGCTTACTACTAATAAAAATCGCCAAATCATCCGCATAACCAATGGCGATGTAGCCTGATCTCTGAAGATCGACTAGAAGGTTGTCATTGATTACTGTCCACAGAAATGGAGAAAGTACTCCTCCTTGGTGACATCCCTTAACTGACACAGACACTTCTCCCGAGGAGGAAATAATGTCTCGTCTTTCAATCATGGCCCTAATCCAATGATTGGTCGACTCCTCGATACTTCTGTGCTACTGATTGCTCTTGCTATTGATTCGTAGCCTGTGTTATCGAAAGCGCCCTCAATGTCGAGGATTCCATTTCCTTTGAACAAAAAGTTCCTTCTTTCTTCTTTACAAGATAGTGAAGGCCACCTTCTGTGATTTTGCCTTTCCTGTACGCAAACTGGATTGTGTGCAGAGGGTTAGACACATCTAACCAGCCTCTAATATGAACATTAATAAGTCTCTCCATGGTTTTGAGGACAAGTGATGTTAGACTTATAGGTCTGTATGGCTTAGGCAGCTCACTAGGCCTCTTGCCTGGTTTGGGTATAAATATAACATTTACCTGTCTCGTAGGAACGTTTCCTACTTGCTAGTTTTTTTATCGATTCTTCCACCACCAGCGGTTGTAGTTGCATGGCTTCCTTCCATGAATTCAACCGCAATACTCGTGGCGCTCGAAATGCTCATCTGTTTACCCTCAAGTCCATCTTCGGACGTACGGTTAAGTTCAGAGATTCCTTCTTAACCATACAACACGTATATGGAATGCTTTGCAAAGCTCTGTTTTTCCACATCGCTAAGATCCACAGGCATTTAAAGCACAAGCTCATGGAGGTATCCTCTTTTTCCCTACTTCCCTTAACGCTCACGCTGTGCCAAGCATATAGCCGATCATTATAAGGGTAAGAACGATTACGGCATTGGAAGCCAACATTACTCAAGTTATTCGCTAGATACCGACCGAAGTCCTCGAGCGAGACATTCAAAATTGGTGTTTACGGATGGCCGAATTACGGCGCAGTTGCGGCCAACATTTGAAAGGGATTATCTTCAAAAAATAAATGTCATGAATGGTTCTAAACAAAAATAATAAAGATTGTCCAATCAATTTGAATTTTTGTTTTTTTATTTCAATTTAAAATCCGATACCTCTAAATTGATCACCAATTATATGAAAAAAACGAAATATATCACCAAAGACCGTTGTGTTTGTTTTTGCTGAAATGAAAAACAATACCATTCTTCCCTTAATTCAACTTTCCATAATTTAATTTTTATACCCAGCGGACGCCATTTGTGCGGTACTTAACATCCTTATTATACTTATATCTTTAAGATGTGTCCCGTATACCATCAAGCACGAACATAGGTAATACGGATGATGTAAATTCCATGATCAGGTGTTTTTTGCGTTGGCTAAATGCAACATTTGTCCATAAAATTTATATTAACTTATGTATTTCTATGGAACCTTTACGACTATTAAGAGGGTCCAAATGTACTGTGATGTATAAATGTACACGAGTACAAGTACGCATCCCTGTTGCGCAGTGCACCGTTGTAATATTTAACGACATGTCTCAAATGATTTGGTGATTCTTGATCCTGTAAAAGCAGATGTTGTTTGTTTTTTTGTGGAATTTTGTTGTTAATGGAGTTGTAATGGATTAGGTACCTATGTATGTATGTGTCCCAAATATTCTTACCAGTTCAGGGGATTCAGTTGAAAACTTTTTTATGAACTTCCAAACTTGAATTATATGGTAATTTTGGCAATTTAGGAAAATTCCAGTGAAAATTGCTCCAACAACTACTGTTTCGAAGAGATTCCTACATAAATTGTAACCAACAACAATGTTGCCTCGTAATATAGTAAAAGATACAGCTTCTGCTCAGCTGTTCAACTACAATTTAAAATGTAAACAATGGCTTTTTCACACTTATCACGGATCACGGTTAAAGTGGCTTATAATGCGTTTATGCACTGTGAGAAATTTCCGTCTCTCTACGCTTAGTGTCAATTAGGTTGGGAAATCCACAGCATCATTGTAAATATTTACACCCAGTGCCACATACGAGTACATATAAATATTCATCAATCCATCTAGCAACAATATTTTACGATCCAATTAGCCGCAGGCTCATGAGGTGAGGTGGCTATAAATTAGATGTCGTCAGTTTATTGCCAGTTCCATGCGCTGAGACAATAAAAACTTGAAAGTGAAATAGTGTTGCAGAGAGATGTTTTAGAAAAGTGTGAACTCGTTTATGGGGTTTAACTATAATGTATAGGTACATATATATTCCCTCTCAGATTATTCGTTCAAAATATTAGAACATTCAGTCGTCCTTCAGAATCAATTAACCTATAAATAGTTTTATTGAAATATTCTGTCCTTATGGTTATCTTATACACTCGTGTAAGATGTTTTTTTAAGTAACTGTCAGATTTGCTAGCTGGTTGCTTTTATTTTTGCAGGTAAAATCGTAAAGGTATACGGATTCCGGTTGTAGGGAGATTTTTTTTACTAAGGATTTTATTAGCTTATTCAAATTAACCCGAACCGACAATATGACTTTTTATGTATACACGATTTTATTGACTTATAGAAGATGGCGGCAAATGAGTCAATAAGTCTGAATAAAGTTTCGAAAAGGGCCTAAAATTCTTCAACCGGAGATACTCATGTGAGCAAAGTTTGAATAAGCTCGGTTTAATTTTTAAAGAAATTTATATGGGATCCCCTCGGCCCTAGAGCCCGATCACTTCCAAATTTTTTCCGAAAATGTGTTCGGAAATAACCATGTGGGCAAAATTTGAATAAAACGGGGTTAATCTAAAATCCACTTTTGCAGGATGAAATGACAAATTAGTCAATTAAAATCTACTATGGTTGCCGTGGCTGTAGTGATTAGTGCGTTGAACTACTGAGTGGGAGGTTCGAATTTCGAATCCTAGAAGAACACCAAAAAGCTTTTTCACCGTCCACCCTCTCACGAATGCCGTACAAACGCCCGAGAGTAATAACTGTCATGAGAGTGATTCTCAATTCTCCTTTCGTATATATGTAGCTTCAAAAATTGTACTTTTCCATTTGTGTGAAATCACCCACAGTACGAATACGACGAATGGTTGAGGGAATCTAGGCCGCCCTGGACCACAACGGTTTGTACGAATACGACGAATGGTTGCGGGAATCTAGGCCGCCCTGGACCACAACGGTTTGTCGCACCTAATATTATTATTTATATCTGCTGGCTTTTCGACACTAATTCTAAAAAATTATTTAACAAGAATGGTTGTTGGCCACGAAATTAAAATTGACTCCATAGTTGATGTATACCTGTAAATATCATACAACCGTAGTTCGGTCCATGCCTCCTGCGTAAATTGTTAAGCCGTTCTCATGATGTGGTCGTTGTTATCGATCAGTGTTTCCGAGGCTGATTTCGGGTTTTGTTATGTTATGTTTTTTTAAATTTACTTCGCGTGCCCGTGGCTGGCTGGCTGGTTGGTCAGATCTTGTGATCAATTTTTAACCAAAGCCCGATTTTATTGAAATTTTGCACACATGTGTATTTTGTGGTGAGAATACTTTCTAATTTAGCCGATTTTCTTCAAATTTTATACGCATGTGTATCTCCGATGGACTTTTTGTAGAAATTTGGCAGTGATCGGGCCCCGGGGTCGGGGGGCACCCATACAAATTTTATTAAAAAAAAGTACCAGTTTTTCTTTAAATTTTATACACATGTGTACCTCCGATTGGGCGGTCAGCCATTAGCAGAGTAGTGCGAAGAACACAGAATGCTTCAGAAATGCATGTGGCCGCAACTATCTCTGACTGGTGGAAGTGCGATCAAACCTCCACGTGGTGGCCGCTGGTGATTTTCCCCCAGCGCGAAATGATCGGGCTAGTCCCTTCAAAGTAAGGGTAACGCGGGGCGAATAACCTCGCCCCTAAAAAACCATATTACGGAACCCAAAATAAGCCTCGGATACACTGATGAACGACGACGACTACGGCAACGAAAACGGCTAAACGATTAAAGAATTTTCTCATGGAACGTACACTCACTGTATAGAGCTCGAGCTGCACAACAGCTAGCCGATACCCTGTCCAAATATAATGCTGACATAATAGCAACTCAGGAGATGCGATGGATGGGGAATGGTGTCTTACAAAAATGAGAATATGACATATATTACAGCTGCCATGCAAGACATCATGTGCTCGGGGTAATCGGCTTTAAAGCAGTAAATGAACGGCTATGCACCCTTCGCGTGCGGGGCAGATTTTAAAACATGCCTCATAAACGTTCACGCACCTACAGATGATCCCAGATGATGAAAAAGAAGAATTCTTTGAATCAGTCGAACGGGAACTCCATGCCTGTCCTCAGTATGACGTAAAAATCATTCTGGGGGATATGAATACCAAAATAGGTAAGGAGCCAGTACTCAGGCAGTACATTGGCACCCAAAGCTTACACGAGAACACTAATGAGAATGCACAACGAGTCATAGAGATGACGGCAAGCAATAATTTGGTTGTTGCGAGTACAAGGCTTGCTCGTATAAAAATATCCACAAAGCTACCTGGGTATCTCCTGATGGACCCACTCGTAACCAGATAGACCACGTGTTGATTGACCGCCGCCACAACCCGAATCTGATGACGGTACGAACGTACCGAGGTGCCAACGTCGACTCGGACCACTATCTTGTTGGTATGGCGCTCCGAGCGCGTATTGCATTTTCAAGAAAGACAGCATCCGCGAATCAGATTCGAGGTAACACGGCTGCCCTTCGCAACGAAGAGACCAGAAACAACTACGGTCAAGCGATAGGACTCGCCCTAAATGCAAGAAGAGTAAGTCCTGGGGCTGAGATGCCGGGCGTAGAAGAGAAATGGACACGCCTTAAGAATACTGTCATTAGTGCTGCTGACTCCATATTAGGCAGTAGTAGTAGAGATCGCAACGACTGGTTCGATGACGAATGTAAGCTAGCGAATGTAAGTTGCATACCGAGCAATGCAACAATCTCATAGAAACAACTAGCTAACTTGCTGGACAGATCGCTGTGGTTTAGAGGTAAATCGTCATAAAACTGAGCTTGTCCTATTCACCAGGAAATATAAAGTTCAACTTATAAACCCTCCTTCTATAAAAGGTATAAGCTTAACATTCACTGATAAAGCCAAGTATTTGGGTCTTATTTTAGACAGAAAGCTAAGCTTTAAACCTAAAATACAAGAAAGAGTTCGTAAAGCCACAGTGACACTCCTCTAATGCAATGCAAAAAAACCATTGGGAGCAGATGGGGTCTTCAACCCCACTCATTGGATGTATACAGCGGTAGTAAGACCTACTCTTCTACACCGTGTGACTGTATGGTGGACTGCTTTAAAACCTTAACAAATTAAGTAAAGTCCAAAGATCAGCTAGTCTATGTATGAGCAGAGCATTTCGTACAACCCCTGTACTGTTGAACATTCTGTTCGACCTTACACCACTCGTCATTAACAGCAGGCAAGTAGTTGCTAGTTCGGCTGTTCGCCTTAACGCTATCTCTCAGTGGACTTTAAACTAAATCGGCTACTCCTCTATCCTGAATTTATTCAGGATCCCAGATAACATAGACTACACCATTCTGCAGCTCCATTTTAACAAAAACTTCCAGGTGGTCACCTTCTCCTCCAGACTATTCTGGCACGAAGACGCTTACTTGGAAGATGAACACATTCACTTTAACACAGATGGGTTAAAAACTGATGACGGAGTCGGCGGAGGTGTTTTCTCAAAAAAGCTAAATATTAGCCTCTATTTCCGTATTCCCAATCACTGTAGTGTATATTCTCGGATAGCCAAGCTGCAATCAGTCTCTATAAATTCAGTTCTAGCCCTTAACTGCCGATCATCTCTTGCGGAGATGGCGGAGCAGTTCAATATCCACCTGTGTTTGGTGCCGGGTAACTGTATGACTGACGAACTCGCCAAGCAAGAAACTACACTACCCTTCAAACGGTACAACTTGCTTAGCGACAAAACAGGGGTCGAATTACCATATACGTGACTGTATAATGTTGATTTGGCATGATCGCTTACGTAAACGTTCGACGAGTAGTGATCATACCAGTGTAAATACTCAATCACTCGTCAACGTATGAATGTCATTCACACGGTAACTGACGTCGTAATTCGACCCCAGATCTGGCCTAAGCTAAACGCTCCAAGTGTTTGATCTCTCAAAAAAGATCGCACATAGGTGCGATTGTAGGTGTCATCACTGGACACTGTCTCATAGGCAGTCATGCAGCAAGACTTGGAGACTTCTCGAATGACTCTTGCAGAAGCTGCATGGATGAGGAGGAGGAGACCATCGTCCATCTTCTCTGAACTTGTCCAGCCCTCTCCAAAAAACGTAAGCTCCATATGGGAGCTTTCTTCTACAACGACACTAATGATCTCATCAACATTGACTACGCTTCATACGAAACTCTAATTGGGTCATCGAGTAGGTGGACTGATTTTTTTCAGATCCCAGTGGTACCATTGCTGGTCCAAGTGTGTCGGTTTAACTGACAGCCACCTTAACCTAACATAACCTAATTATCGAGGTAGTACTGTACTACACGATATTCCCACTATACTGCTGATGGCTGACTGCCGGTAATCATGTTGTCTCTCTAAATTGAACTTATCGTCATCAACTTAATTTTTAAATCCTAACAAGTCGAGTCCAGTGACCTGACCTGCCAGAGATGCAGACTTAAGAACACGAAGGCCTTTGTCATTGCAGGGAATAATGGAGGTTTGCTTAGTAGAGGACAGAAAAAGGATTTGTTTGCTGGTGGTGGCAGAAATAAAAACATGAGCATCATTCGTTCTTCGCCTACGTAAATGTTTTCCACGCAAACAGAATATGAAGCACGGACAGATTAAAGAAACTCTTCCTCTAGTTCATCTCCTGCCCTTTTGCCATCCTTTAGTTGACTAGATTGTTGGATTATATATTCGGATTTTATTATAATAAGGTGAATCCTCATTGACCTCCTTGGAATCGAGGTACTGGTCAGGTGGCAGCTGACCGACAACTGAGCTAAAAAAAACATGCTTGCCCGACTGTCCACTGTCTTGTCGTTGTGCGTATTCATGGACTACATGGAAAACAAATACAATACACTGTCTTGTTTACCGCAAACAGAAAAATCCGATTGTTTATCATATCAACAACAAAAACGGCCAAACGAAGTCGCTTGTTCAACGAATCGATGGATGAATGCTCATTATTAAACAAACAACCGGAGGCAAGATGAAAAAGTCAATGAAAATGCCGAAAATGCAGGAGGACTTATTCATGTCATACTGGAAAATCATACGAAACGCAGGCAAATACACCGCCTGGACCACTTGAAGTTAATTCTGGTATTGATTGTGTTTACTCTGAAGAGAGATCAATATTGATCGATTTCGGCAAGAAAAAAAGTACCAGCAGCCACCCAGAGTGGAAATGGTAATAAAATTCATATTTTCATCATTTTCAGTTCTACAACTTTTAAAATCCTTTTGGAAAAGTCTTTTCGGCAAATTTGAAAATATCAACCCAAAATGTCGACTGCTGTAGGACTTAAAATCTTTATAAAGGGTTTTTCAATAAGAGCACTTCAACTTTTTTTTTGAATAAAACACAAACTGTTCGACTTTTGAACTAACTTTTTTTTTATTAACGAATTTGAACATATACATATGATATATTTAAGTATGGAACTCGATTTCTTTTGCATGACCACCGCGTGCACGTTTTACGAAGTCCAATCTTTGAACCCAATTTTCGACCACTCTTTCGCATAAATCGGCCAAAATTCCAGCAATTTCACGTTCAATATTGGCTCTGAGCTCTTGCAACGTCGCCGGCTTATTGGCATAGACCAATGACTTCACATAACCCCAAAGAAAATAATCTAGAGGTGTCAAATCACACGAGCGCGGCGGCCACTGGACGGGCCCATTTCGCGAAATAACACGCTCATCGAACTTAGTCTTCGATAACGCGATTGTATCGTGTGCTGTGTGGCATGTGGCCCCGTCCTGCTGAAACCACATGTCGTCCAAGTCCATTCCATTCAATTGCGGCCAAAAAAAATCGTTTATCATATCGCGGTACCGATTTCCATTAACAGTAACGTGGCGATCGTTATCGTCGATGAAAAAATATGGCCCAATGACGCCGCCGGCATGTAATCCGCACCAAACAGTGACTTTTTCGGGATGCAACGGTGCCTCATGAATCACGTGTGGGTTGCTTTCTGCCCAGTAACGCATATTTTGCTTGTTGACAAATCCTTCTAGCCAAAAGTGAGCCTCATCGCTGAAGATGATTTTTCGGTGAAAATGCTCTCAAAGTAGCGGCAACAGAACGATTATTTTGATAAAAAATTTGCACGATTTGCAATCGCTGTTCACATGTGTAGCGTTCCATGATGAAATGTATACTAATGAAGTTTCCAAATGACAAAAGAACAATAAAAAATATGGCGTCGTTCGCCGTCCCTATCGGAGAAAAGTTGAAGCGCACCTGTTGAAACACCCGAGTGAAAATAATTGTCGCAAAGTCTTGTTGCCATTAATTAGTCCTAAATTTGTAACAATCTGACTTTATAGGATATGTTTCTTGTCACACTAACGTAGTTTGCACTTACGTCTCAATGCAGGTATTAAATTGTGAACATATTTGTCTTTTTCGTTATACACTTGAGGATCCAATTTTGGACGCTCTCAAGAAATCTCACCACCAGTTCTGATTTTAAGTCGATGTCTTATTTTATGCCTCCATAAACTCTATACATTCATAAGCTTTGGCCGGTATAGGCCAAGAATCCTTCTACTGCATGATTGTCCACCATTGTGTTCTATGAATTGCCTAGCAAGTTTCTCTTCGTTGAGCTCGCATTAATAAACCCTACCAATATATAGTGCTTATAAGTTTTCCGTTCTTTCTCAACAACGAAGCAACAATTACCCGTAAGATTATTCTCTCTATCGCGGCTACTAGTTATTCAAAGGGCTTAGCATCCAAATCTCGGATTCTTATGTAAGAATTGTAAGTATTGGTGCGATCATTGTATCTTACACTAGCAAATTGGATATTATAGTTAGTAAAATTCATGGATTTTCCAAGACTTCACAGACTTTCATAGTCTTAGGAAATGTCAGATAATTAAATAGATGTGAGCCATCATTGTATAAAGTGTATATCTATCTAATCTGACTGCGTGAAGTGAGATCTAAGTGGTGTGGGGAATTGTATCTTACAAAATCAGAATATAATATATATATAATATATATAACAGCTGTCATGCTTTTATAGTCAGCGAAAGCCCACATTATTATCTACAAAGCAAGAAACGAACGGTTGCAGGGCAAGTTTAAGAATGTAAGCCGTATTCCCCAGACTATAAATTTGAAGAATTCCTATTTGAATCAGTCGAACTGGAACTGGAATATCGCAGAGCGAGAGTGAGTTCCTAAATGACCAGCTAACTGAGGAATTGGAGGCTCCACCAATGACTGAAGATCACACTATAATGCCGCCACCACCACGAAGACGTAGACGAAGTTAGCGCAGCGATCAAGAGGCCCAAATACAAGACCCTAAAGAAGCTGATTAAATTTGGAGGGCCCGCATTACTCTGAGCAAGTCATGAACTAATTGTGCTACTATATGAGAGGAAGTAACGATGCCTAAAAAGAAGCATCCTGTATACCATAGATAAGAAAGAAGATATCACAGTGTGCAGCAATTATCGAGGTATAACATTGTTGAGTACGTTTACATCAACATTGGCCCATATTATAAAATCCAAGCTGGTGGTCTGTATTCTGTAAGTCTATTGTCATACCAGTACTCACATTTATGTATCCAAGAATTGGGTGCATAGCAAAAAGCAGTCTGATCTCTTAGCCGCGTTCGATAGAAAAGTCTTTTGGATAATTGTTGGCTCTGTATGCGAGAAAGGATGATTACGGAGAGTCTATAATAATAAGATCTAGAAGTGTTACCACCTTATTAACATCATGAAGAGAAACAACTATCAAGAGCACCTCTAGTTCGTACAAGCAAAAAGGATCCGGCTTGGAAAGCCTTTTGCGGTAGAATTTATAGAATACGACAGCTTGCCAGGCCAATCATACGCTGGAAGGTTGGCTTAGAGCAGGACACCCAGAGTTTAGGGATGCCAAACTGTGGTTAACATAGGTTCGAATGCGGCACCTGTCGCGAGACCTTTTACGCGAGACCTGGACTATGTAATAGTGATGATGAGATAGTTAAACAATTACACTACCTCAAATTCTTCTTAGCTTACCTGTTTTATGTTGGATCAATGGTAAATCTTCTCCTTAAGTGGAGTACCGCAAAGGTCCGTTCAAAAACCACTACATTTTTTAAATATACTAACTCTACGCACATGTAGAGAAAGTACCACAACTAAGCTTCGAGTTGTATTTGACGCTGCATGCAAAACATCAAATGGAGTCGCATTAAACGATGTTTTGATGGTGGGTCCAACAATTCAGAGTGAGTATACAGATTATGTATTATTTTGCTTGGTTTTTGTTTTGAAAATTGTGTGATCTTAGATACGTTTTATTAACCTAAAAAATGTCTGGTTTTTTAGATATAATTGCTCCATATATATATTGCGATGTAATCATACCCGGTAGGATGAGATCAGATATAAATATCCGAAGGCAATCGATCTCATCCTACCGGGTATGATTACTTTATTTAGAGCTCGCTACAACTGGGGGTACGTTCCTACTATCTGGAGACAGGTAAATGTGATATTTATCCCCAAACCAGGCAATAGGCCTAGTGAGATGCCTTTATCATATAGACATATAAGTCTAACATCATTTGTCCTCAAAACCATGGAGAGACTTATTGATGTTCATATTCGGGCCGGTCTACCCCTCTGCACTGAAATCAGTTTGCGTACAGGAAAGCCAAAAGCACTGAAGGTGCCCTTCACTATCTTGTAAAGAAGATAGAAGGAACTTTTCTTTCCAACGAAGCGGCTCTGTGTGCCATTAGCGGCTTTAAGGGCGCTTTCGATAACAGTGGCTATGACTATTGTAAGGGCAATCAGTAGCAGAGGTATCGAAGACTCGACCATGCTTGAAAGTCTAGATATTATTTGTTCTCTGGAGGAATGTCTGTGTCCGTGACTGATGTCCCTAAAGAGGAGTGCCTTCTCCCCTTCTGGTTTTTCTTTTGAAAATTGTGTGATCTTAGATACGTTTTATTAACCTAAAAAATGTCTGGTTTTTTAGATATAATTGCTCCATATATATATTGCGATGTAATCATACCCGGTAGGATGAGATCAGATATAAATATCCGAAGGCAATCGATCTCATCCTACCGGGTATGATTACTTTATTTAGAGCTCGCTACAACTGGGGGTACGTTCCTACTATCTGTAGACAGGTAAATGTGATATTTATCCCCAAACCAGGCAATAGGCCTAGTGAGATGCCTTTATCATATAGACATATAAGTCTAACATCATTTGTCCTCAAAACCATGGAGAGACTTATTGATGTTCATATTCGGGCCGGTCTACCCCTCTGCACTGAAATCAGTTTGCGTACAGGAAAGCCAAAAGCACTGAAGGTGCCCTTCACTATCTTGTAAAGAAGATAGAAGGAACTTTTCTTTCCAACGAAGCGGCTCTGTGTGCCATTAGCGGCTTTAAGGGCGCTTTCGATAACAGTGGCTATGACTATTGTAAGGGCAATCAGTAGCAGAGGTATCGAAGACTCGACCATGCTTGAAAGTCTAGATATTATTTGTTCTCTGGAGGAATGTCTGTGTCCGTGACTGATGTCCCTAAAGAGGAGTGCCTTCTCCCCTTCTGGTTTTTGTTTTGAAAATTGTGTGATCTTAGATACGTTTTATTAACCTAAAAAATGTCTGGTTTTTTAGATATAATTGCTCCATATATATATTGCGATGTAATCATACCCGGTAGGATGAGATCAGATATAAATATCCGAAGGCAATCGATCTCATCCTACCGGGTATGATTACTTTATTTAGAGCTCGCTACAACTGGGGGTACGTTCCTACTATCTGTAGACAGGTAAATGTGATATTTATCCCCAAACCAGGCAATAGGCCTAGTGAGATGCCTTTATCATATAGACATATAAGTCTAACATCATTTGTCCTCAAAACCATGGAGAGACTTATTGATGTTCATATTCGGGCCGGTCTACCCCTCTGCACTCAAATCAGTTTGCGTACAGGAAAGCCAAAAGCACTGAAGGTGCCCTTCACTATCTTGTAAAGAAGATAGAAGGAACTTTTCTTTCCAACGAAGCGGCTCTGTGTGCCATTAGCGACATTAAGGGCGCTTTCGATAACAGTGGCTATGACCATTGTAAGGGCAATCAGTAGCAGAGGTATCGAAGACTCGACCATGCTTGAAAGTCTAGATATTATTTGTTCTCTGGAGGAATGTCTGTGTCCGTGACTGATGTCCCTAAAGAGGAGTGCCTTCTCCCCTTCTGTGATCCCTAGTCATTGACAATCTTCTAGTCGATCTTCACAGATCAATTATGCGGATTTATACAACTTAGTGTCGTGCAGAAACCATTCTAGTGCTTTTCACGAAAAGAAGACTGGGCGATTTGGGACCTATCATCATCATCAAATGCACCACGTTTGATTATTCCAGTGAAGTTAAATATCTCGGCGTCATCCTTGATAAACGGCTAAACTGGAATTCCCATTTCAAGTCCGCCATCTCACGCGTCACAGTAGACGTCTCTACGGCAGAACTTTGGGTCTAAATCCTAAGTTGATAGACTGGATGTATACAATATTGTTAAGACCTATTATCACGTACGCGGCCATCGTTTGGTAGCCGAAATTTCTTGAACGGACAACAGCAACTAAGCTTCAGAAGCTACAAAGAATTGCCTGTCTATGAATAGCAGGTGCAATGCGCTTGCCCTACGACTGCATTAGAAGCTGTTGTAGAGCTTGCAAACTAGGTGACTATGTGGGACACCTGAGGGTTCTTCACTCAATTTCTGAAAGAGAGATGTTCTGCATCCCCGACGTTATAACTAGGGAGTACGGTAGGTTATTTGAGGTAGAAATATTGAACTGGGCAAATTGGTGCCCGTCGTCTGGTCCGGTTTAAGATGGAAACTGTTTGGAGCTGGTATCCAAAAACGACAACACAACCCAAGTCCCAACACAAAAGTCTCTATACCTATTGGAAAAAGTCCCACGGTTTTCTAGGCGGAACTCCATGCCATTGAGATCTGCCCCAGAATTAATCTTAGTAAAGAAATGAGGGGCGCTATATTATATATCTTTTCAGATAGTCAGGCAGCAGTTAAAGCGCTGTTGTCCAACTTAATGGACTCGTTATCAGTTAAAAACAGATACGATGCACTGCAATCTCTTGCCATACACAACAGAGTGAAACTCGGTTGGGTCGCTGGTTATGAGAGAATTGCAGGCAACAAATCTGTAGACGAACTAGCTAACTGGCTCGGAATCTGCGTTCATAGGACCTGAACCCTACTGTGGTTTCAACTGGGCTGCAGCCACAGCACTGATAAGCTGTTGGGACCACAAGCTTCGTCTGGCCCACTGGGATTATGTGGCATTCCAAACAATTAATCAGGCCCTTTTCCTATAAGGATGTCTAAATAGGGATAGCATTAGGAAGCTGTTGAGTTTTCTAACAGGTCATTTTGGCTTGCGGTGTCACCTTAACAAAGTTGGTATGGGCTCAGAGACCACATACCATATAACATATCGATCATATTCCCTGTGAATACCAGCATTACTTTGGTTAAGTAAACGCATCCTTCATAATAAAATGTGCTCGACAGCGGAGTTGAGAAATTCTGTCACTAAGGACATACAATCCTTCACTAGGGAGGTGGTACGTCTCTTAGAGTAAATACATCCTATGATACAATAGATGTTTTAGGTCACAGTGTCTGTCATATGGGCTAGGGTATTCTTTATAAAAAAAAATCGTTGCCCTAGGGTTTTTTTAACTGTGTGACTTATTAATATTTGACCTTAACCCAAAAAACACCAATGTGGTTAGGTCCATTATTTTACTTAGGACATGCGACTGAAAAGTCATAAAATAATTTTTGTGAAAAATTCTTAACAAAGGGCCCACAACTGGTTTACTGGTAGCTTGGGTCTATTCTGTCTGTCCCGCATCAATATATTTCGATATTTCAAACTAAAATAAAGATATGTATGTCAATCAGTTGATATATAAATTCAGCCAATATAGGGTACTGCAAATTTCAGTGCTGGTTCGGTGATACATATTTAATCCGACCAAAATATATGCAGATATGTGCACGTATGCCATGCCATAAGTAAATCCGTTAAAACTCAGTGCAGTATTTCAAAATCCAACTGTCCAGGTGCTGTGCAGATTGAATTTTTCTATTAATTTTCTGTCCATTACTTGGAGTACATTGTAGTTATTGAGTTCATACGTTATACATTGAAGTACTGTAACACAAAGTGCCTAAAATATCAGTAGCCAGAATCGAGTACCGCATACTCCTCATGCAAACCCATTGTTCCACTTCCGTTGCGAGTACAAAATCCGATTGTAATTTCGATATTAGTTGCCTTTGCGAACAATGAAATCTGCAGATCTACATGCTCGTATCTCCGCATAAACAAAATATCTGCATATCATGTCCATATTTCCAGTGTTCGCCCAACAAAAGCGGCAGAAAATAAAGTGGCCGGCGCATGCCATCGAAATCAATGGAAATGTGAAATTTATCCCTTTTTGAATGAATTATTTGTCGTCGTTGCGACATACATACCTGGGTATACGCTTTCATTGTTTTGACAAGCCAAGGACATGTGTGCGCGTGCGCATGCGCATGCAGCTTGTTCCTGAATATGCTCTGGATCTGTCAGTTTTGCCGATGAAGTGCCAACAGCAATTGAATTTTAATGTATAGTTAGTTTTACGTTCTACTGTGAGTGCGTATGGTTATGTGTTGCTCACTTAAAGTGCGTCATGTCATTAAGGTGTTGAGGTTCCTCTTCTGGATTCACTCAATTATTTTACCATTTGCATTGGTATGATTTCCAACGAATCGAAACAAGGGGTTTAAAGGAAGCACATCACCCTTTTCGTGTTGCTTTTTCATTTTCACTTTTCGGTTACAATTCGATGGGGTTGAATTGTTTTTGTTGTTTCTGTCAATTTTGATATTTTGATTCAATTTGGATTTTTCAATTTTCAATTTTGACTTTAATACGCGTCATGCGTTTCCTTTTAATTGAATTTGTCAGCGGATTTTGAACAACAAAACAGAAAGAAAAAACATAAGGGTTGGATGTTGGATTCGCTGAAAACTTTTTTCTTCTGTGGTTCTGGGATTACTCGTTTTCTATGATTTTTCTAGGTTGCTGTTGGCCAATCATCACTCAACTGAATTAATTGATTCTTGAAACTAATACAAGCCTCGGATACATATCGAATTTATCAACAATGACCCTTTGACCACGGAAAAGGACACGTTTTGGAACTTGGAACATTCGCACGCTCATCAAGACAACAACGCTTGCACAATTAGCAAAAGAATTTCGTAAATACCATCTAGAGATTCTTGGTCTTAGTGAGGTGAGATGGCCTTGAGTAGGGGAAAAACGAACATCTACCGGCGAGTTTTCTGATTTTTTCGGGTAAGCCTACAGCAGAACACCATGCGAATGGAGTGGGATTTCTACTCTCTAAAGCCGCGAGAAGATCGTTACAAGACTGGCAAGCTATTATTGCAAGCTGTTCGACAGGTCGTGTTTGTTCAAGTTTACGCACCAACGGAACAAGCCACCTCTGAAGAAAAAGACACGTTTTACTTGCGTCTAAATAATTCATTAGATCAACTACGGTGATGATGATGATGATGATAAAAAATGGGGTGTTGTAGCACTTCGACCCATATGGATCTATTGCGCTCCCCCTGACTAGTGCTACAGAGCCAGTGCATGCCCGTCCCTATAGCACCACGTCCATACCAATGCTTCTTAAGAATCCAATAATATGGAGCGGGTTCAGTGAATGCCGCAAAGGCTCCGACATTGCGTGGGTTCCCAAGTGGTCCTTCTCTGACGGATCGTTGCTCCGCACTCGTTAAGTAGATGCCATGGGGTCTCCTCCGCCTCCCCACAGAATCTGCAGCTTCCATCCTCTTCTTTTTTTAACTTCTTTAGGTGCCCCTTCAGTTTGCAATGTCCTGTTAGGAAACCCGTAATGATTCTTACATTACTTCTACTTAGTCCCAATATTAGGCGGGACCTTTTTGGGTTATAATGCCCAACATTTCCTTTGCTTGCCGTAGGCCTTGCAGATTCTCCCATCATTCTTACCCATACTGCGTACCTCTTCCCGCAATATGCGGTACCCTATGCCACAGAAGGGTTCTGGCCCTACAAGCGGGGTTTCTGCGAGCCTATCCGCAGCTTCGTTGCCCTCTATGCCGGTGTGTCCCGGCACCCAGTATAAACATACTTTGTTGGTTTCACCAAGCTTGTTAAGCTTCGTCTTGCATTCCTCCACCAGTTTTGATGTGACGTGGAATGCGTCTAGAGCTTTTAAAGCAGCTTGGCTATCTGTCATGATTACTGTTTCCTGCCTCATGTAGTTCCTTTCCAGATTGAAGTGAGCACATCTTTCAATGGCATTTACTTCTGCCTGGAATATACTCGGGTACATCCCCATCGATATGGAGTGTTTGGTTCGTGGCCCATATATTCCAGCACCCGTGCCTTCTGCCTTCTTTGATCCATCCGTATACCACTTAATGGCACCCGGATGTATCTGGTATTCGGTTTCTGACCTGAATTCCATCTTGATGGTCATTTTGATTTCAAAGTTCTTTTTGAACTCAAGTTTCCGCACCATGTTATCGCAAGGCATGCTCGCTAGAGGAATCAGCTTGGTAAGTGGTTCTAATATCCCCCTTGCCCTGCTGTCCGTGAAGCAGCCTACCTTGCTCAAACGTAACTTGGTTTCCATGGATTTGCTCTCTACCACTAAGTGCAGTGGGAGAAGCCTAACTACGGTAGAGTGACATCGTTATTTTGATGGGTGACCTGAACGCAAAGGTATGCAGCGACAACAGTGATTGGGAACATGCCATGGGAAAGCATGGCCCTGTTTCTATGAATGAAAACGATGAAAGGTTTGCTGATCTTTGCTCTGATCGCAACCTAATCATTGGCGGCACAATTTTTTCCCACAAAAACATCAACAAAGCCACCTGAACCTCTCCTGATCACATGTACAATAACCAGATTGATCACATCGCTATAAGCCGCAAGTGGCGATCATCGTTGCTGGACGTTAGAACCGGAGGAGCAGCCGACGTCTACAGCGACCACCACCTTGTGATTGGCAGCTTGCGATTGAAGCTCGCGGTCCGCTCAACCACACGTAGTCAAACAACGAGAAAGTCAGTTGTAGCAACACTGAAAGACCCAGATGTGAAACTGCAATATGTATCCCGCAACAGTCACTCTCTGAGATACATCCCCAAACCCTTAGCAGGCATTTTAGGTTATCCCGACAAAACCAGAAAAGAATGAATATCAGATAGCACATGGAACACAATTCGTGAACGCAAATCCATCAAAGAAGAGTTAAACGCGGACTCGGCAAGTTGGCCGTTCAGCTAGGAACGACAAACTAAGCGACATCGCAACACAAGCACAGCAAGCCGCTGATAGCAGACAATATAGCACAGTCTACCAACTCGCTTGTAAGCTCGCCAACAAGAAACACCACATCAACTACCCCGTTAAGGCAATAGACGCCTCTTTGATCCTTATGGAGGAACAACAATTAACTGGACAGAACATTTTAAGAATGTTTTGAATTGTACTTCGCCAGGCATGTCCATCAACCCACACATGCACCCTAATAGGATACTTAACATCAGCTTCGCTACTCCTTCGTTGGATGAGATAAGGACAACAATTCGTTCACTGCAATCAGGTAAAGCAGCAGGCAATGACAACATCTACGCAGAACTCCTTCAAGCCGACGTCGAGCTAACTACGCGAACATTGCATGCGATATATCAAGGTATCTGGGAATCTGAAATCATTCCATCGTCGTTAAAAGAAGGCTTAATAGTCAAACTCCCTAAGAAAGGTGATTTGAGCAATTGCGAAAACTGGAGAGGAATTACCCTGCTGAACACATAAACAAAGTAATTTCCCCGATAACAGCTAGGCGCTAACGGAATGCGTTAGAGCCAATTTTGAGAAATGAACAAGCAGGATTTCGCCCAAGCCGTTCTTGTACTGATCAAATTAACACCCTGTGAATAATCATTGAACAGTCAGTTGAATATCGCTGTCCTGTATATGGTATATGTATATGGTTTTTCTAGATTTCAAACGCGCTTTTGATAGCGTAGGCCGAAACATGATGTGGCAGATTTTGTCTAGCTAGGGTGTTCCGGAAAATGTCATCAACATCATTAAGAAGCTGTACCGCGACTCAACATGCCGCGTCCTTCATAACGGTCATCTTGGCTCACCTTTCAACATCTAGTCGGGAGTCAAGCAAGGTTGCACCCTCTCACAATTGTTTTTCACAAATGTCATCGACTGAGTGATGAAAATAGTAATCCGTACTCCATCGGGTTTGCCATGGAATGTTTTTCACCGCCTAGAGTACGTGGACTATGCCGATGATATCTGTCTCCTATCACAATCGCTAGTTAACATGAAGCGAAAATTAAACTCACTAGAACTCAACGCTAACAAAGTGGGTTTAAAAATTAACGTCTCAAAAACAAAACTACTTCGCGTTAACGCTAGTGGAACATGTGATATCTCGATTGACGGACATCAGATGTAGTAGTTTTGTTATTTGGGCAGCTGGATGTCAAAAAATGGTGGTGCTGACTCGGATGTGTGCTCTCGTGTAATCAAGGCGCGACAATCCTATAGTATGCTAAATAATTTCGGAACTCCTCGCAAATCTCCCGGATCTGAAGCTAACGATCTTAAGATCTAACGTTCTCTCAGTACTCTTGTATGGCTGCGAAACTGCGAAACGAGGAAAGTCACAAGGTCAATCTCGACGCGCCTCCAAGTATTCGTCAACTGAGAATAAGATGGCCGGATATTATCACCAACGAAGACATGTGGAGAGTAACGCAGCAGGAAGCAATCGCGATCACCACCAGACGATGAAAATGGAGCTGGATTGGCCACACTTAGCGAAAGCCAGCGGACGATATTACGAAACTAGCGCTCGACTGGAATCCACAAGAAAGCCGCCGAGTTGGCTGTCCTAGTAAGACATGGAAAAGACAATAGAAGATGAAACAAGATCCCAGGGGACAGAGTGGCGTCTCTTGAAACCTCAGGCGATAAATCGAGTTCGTTGGCGGGCGTTTGTAGAAGCCTTATGCTCTCTCGCGGAGTAAAGGAAAGAAATATGATAGGTTACCTTGCATTTCATAGTAACTAACCATATTAAGCTTTTAAACGAACTTGCTATCCAAGTCTCCGAAGAGAGACCCAAAACGCTAACACAAATTGTTTGTCTATTATTTTTAGTTAGATTTTTTTTTTAATATAAACCTTTTATCATGTAACGTCCGCCAACACGCACACTTCACACACATCGCCAGCCTCCAAACTCAGCAGCTTCAAATCATTTCAATCACTTCTTAATCATGCGCAGTTCTGGCAGCAAACAAGCCGCTACGGGTTCATAAGCGAGTGATCTTTGATCTTTACCGCAACACTGGGTATGACACAAAGGCAAACGCTAAATTACTTAACAATTCACTACCATTTGAAATGAAAAGATCAACATCAGTAATCTCAGAGTCACAGGTCCATACCAAAAATCAAAATTACAAAACACCTTAAAGTCCGTCATATGCTCGTGTGTGAAAAAAGACGTGAAAGTCACGTAAAGTTCTATGTCAGGTGTGACGAAGCCAGTAGCCGTAGTAGTTGTCTGAAATCGAAGGTAAATTGGAAATTGAAAGCATTTTTGTATTTTTGGTGCAATCGACAGTTCGGTGTCATTTTTTTTTTTTTTAAATTTTGTGTACAGACGATGGCATAATCCGGCCAGCGAAGTATTCTGTTAATCTGTTAAGGGAAACCTGATTAGAGTTATTTGCATTTGAATTTTTTGATATATGACTGAATGAATCATAGTCAAAAAAATCTAGTTTCCTCCTTTAGGAACAAGAAGGTAACCTCTCCGTTGTTCATAGCAAACACCCACATAGGAAAACCGAACAAAATTCATGCGAGCCAGAAATCATTCATCATCATCATATTTGCTCCCGCAAAAAAGCTCTACACCGGTACCGATTTCAAGTCGATGTAATCTAGTTTGGGATCCCTAAACTCTGGACGTTCTGGTCTACGCCATACTTCCATCGTAGGCTTGGCTGTCGTGTCTCATGAATCCTACTTCTTTCCGAGTAGGATCCTTTTCACTCATGCGAGCTTGGTGTCCTGCTCACCGGAGCCTACCGAGCCTTAATCTCTTTACGATGTCGCAACTGTGCGCGTATTTCTGATTCCATGCTGTTATCGGCTGCTACAGTTGAACCGAGTTAGTTAAAGGATTGCATTACTTAAAAATCGCGGCCCACTATTTTAATTGAGGGACAAATGTTGGATCTTTCTGTTCGCAGACGTGGCTATCATTTATACTCTCATTTATGTGCAGCCCCAGATTTCGTGCCTCCTGCACGAACTGGATGAAAGCTTCCTGTACAGCTCTTGGGTAAGCCAGTATCTGAATGGACTGATAGGGGATTGTTCCTCTCGCCGTTACGCAAGAGTCTCGGATAACTTTCTCCAACGCCAGGTTGAAGAGGACGCAGGCCAGTCTATCCCCTTGTCGGAGCCCGTTATAGATGTTGAATAGGCTTGATAGTGATCCGGATATTTTTACTTGGATTATAAAATCGGTCATGGTCAACCTACATAGTCTTCTCAGTATATTTGGGATGCCGAATTTTCCCATGGCTTTATAAAGCTCTACTCTGGCTATGCTATCATAGGCGGCTTTACTGTCTTTAAAAAGATGGTTTATTGAGTTCTGAAACTCTAGACATTTGCCTGGCATGAAGCCACACTAGTATGGACCAATGATGACTTTAGCGTATAGGGCTATCCAGTCATGAAGGATAGAGGAGAAAATCTTATCTGCGTTACTCAAAAACGTTATACCACGATAATTGCTGCATGGTGTGATATCTCACGTCTTATGTATGTGGCCCAGGATGTCTCTTTGCCAGTCTTCTTGCATCACTTCTTCCTCCCATACTTGCACTATTAGTTCACGAATTGCTTGGTGTATTGCGAAACCTCCTGTTTTAATAAGCTCCGCTGGATCCCGAGACCTCATTATTTTTGAGCCGATTTATCGCTCCGCTAACTTCGTCTATGCTTGGTGGCGGCAGCATAGTGTGGTCTTCGGTCATTGGTGGAGCCTCCAATTCCTCAGTTAGCTGGCCATTTGGCAACTAATGAAAGTGCTCTAAGATGCTTCTGAGATTAGCGTTATACAACGCGGAGTAGATTGCGTCATACCGCGGACTCTTCGGTAGAACTTCCGCGCCTGGTGCGATCCTTGCTCTCTGTACTGTTCTAGTTCACGGACGAGATTCTTCTCCCAGGCTGCCCAGGCTATATATACTATTATCTTCAGGGCTGAATGAAAGCATGAATATGTCGAGCGGATCCTTACTTATCATTATTTGTTGACTGCATTAATTACATGGAATCCCTGATTCCTAATTCCTTTTGAATGAATGGTGTACATTTTCAGCCATAATTCTTATAGGTCGATCTTAGTTGTTTATTTTCATGAGAGTACCAACTGTGTTTCCTTTCATTTAGTGTTCTGGTTAGGGCTTTATAATCATCGTCATCTGTTACGTTAATTTTTAATGTGGTATTCAAATGTTTTTCTGATATAATTGCTTTAATTTCTTTGCACAAATCAACGTAATCCGGAATCGTATCGACCATTATTGGTGGTGGTGGCGGTAACTTTTTGGTTTCCTTATGTAGTGTTTTAGAACCTATATTGATGAGTTTAGAAGCACAGGCAGTATGCTATGGACACACCCGCTCCTTTCGGTATTCGAGAAGTGATTGATGAGATAGTTTCTGGAGAGTTTCTATAGCTTTTCTCTTCTTGCTGGCTCTTTTTTTTGTCGAATCAGTTTCTTGGATCAGCTCATCTTCATCTATGTTGAGTAAGAATGAGGTTGTTTAAGTTCACTTCCACTTTTATGTGTATTTTTCAAACTTCTTTCCAGTCTCTTTTAGTTTATTATTTTCAATTTTACGTACGTGATGATGATCGATATTTATAGCTTTACAATGAGGTTCTATTATGGTGTGGCCTTCCGACTTACCTTCATTATATACTTATTCTTTTATCTCTTTGTCCGATTTTCGTATTTGTTTGCATTTATCTGAAAACGAAGGGTTAAGCGAAACAAATGCATTTGTATGTGAAAAGCCTACAACTGATGCAAGCTGCAAATAAAGTATTAAAATGTAAATAAATAAAATTAAGCTTCTTTGATGCAAAATCACAACTGATTTGAATCTAATTGTCGAAAATGTCACAAAAAACATTAGGGTTATTACGAGACAATTCACATTCTGACCGTCGCCTGACCGTCCACTTTTGGGGTGGAAAACACCCTAACCGTATGTGACAAAAACTGTAATCGTTATATTTGCAAAATCTTTTTAAATTTTTCCTTTTTTTTTTGTTATTATAAGACTACTGGTTTAACTATTTATTAATCTGCACTCTTAAAAATAAATACATTTGCTTGCCAACAACACAACTTGCCTAACATCAGCATGACACGGCATTACGAGCATAACCGACAGAGCAATAATCCTTGTTGCTGTTCCCAATGCACATACGAATTGAATATTATACCAATTCTCGCATGTGGGTGCAAATCCTTAAAGTTCTCCAAGCGTTAATTATTGTATGTTCTGTGGCGCACTGTGTTTTTCCTTCCACTTGAAAATCAGTATTTGCCACCCCTCTGATGCGTACTTATCACGAAGTTGTACCGAGGATGATACTTATCCACTCTTCATGCATTTCTCTAGCGAATGTTCATTTGCTGCCATCGTAGAATAGTTTCGAGTGTAGGTACAGCAAGGGTGGCGGATACGCCATCATCAACTAAAGCAAAACCAACTTACGCAATGTGGCGGAATGGCCCGACCAGGACGAACGCTAATATGTAAGTAGGATTTTTTTGTCTTCGCCTGTATGCCTTTTGCGAAGTACAATTTCATCATCCCTTGAATTCCATTCGTGTGCATTGATTTCCGAATTTAAGGACATAATCATCACCGGATTTGTGTATTGAGCGTTGTTACTGTAGGACTATGAGAATTGCGCCGCCGGGGGTTAATGCCTCCGTGTATATACTTTTATTTGTCGTTATTGCCGCCGTGATGTGCAGTCGGTGAATGGAGATTAAAATCAAAACAGATTTCTGAATCAAGGGATTTGCGCTTCTTGGTTGAATGACGGGAGTGAGATGGGTGGTAACCCTAGATGTTAGCTGTGGGAGTTGGCAAGTGTTTACAGTGTTGATATTTCGGTAGAAAGCGAAGCACATTAAAAAATTATTCGAAACATTAGAATCTAAAATGACAAAAAGGATAGATTTAAAAGTACAATTGCTATCGTTAGTTTGTCAGCAGCCATTACATCGATAATATGACGGGTTTTTAAGGAAAAATCTATTTTTAAAAGCATAGGTTGAGTTGAGTGCAAACACATAAATCGTTCAATAATTCTTTTTGGATTGTTATCCCTTAGCTTACCGCTTTGCGACACCAATACCAAAAAAGAAGGGAGTAAAAGATCCCTGAAAACAGCCTACTAAGATTATGAGCCAAACTGTTCTGGTAGCATTTTAGTCACCTAATGTCAACTTGAGGATTATTATGGAATGTAAGAGACAACTGAACACTTTTTCAATCTGGTGGAAAGATAAGATACCCGTATCCCAAGAAGGGTGATCTCAGCGAGTGCAAAAATTGGAGAGGCACTTGAACTGCATTGCTAAATCTCGGAATACCGGATACAATCGTAAACCTTATCCGTGAATTATATAAAGATGCCGCTTGCAGCGTCCGATATAACGGATAGAACTGTGATTCTGAATCACGTTATGGCGCAAACCAACATCGATGCACCAAACGGCATGCAATGGCGCTTGAATAAAAGGCTTAACCATATCGACTACGCTGACGACATCCGTATGATGACTCACAGATTGGACGATATGAAGTGTAAGCTTGAGAGGTTGATTTATAGCGCTGAACAAGACGAAGTTGCTGCGAATCGGAAAGACCGACAACCGCGAATTATCCATACTTACCAATGATGCAACGATAGTCATTGAACACGTGGAGAAATTAAGCTAGTAAGGGACCCTTATTACTAAGCCCGGCGGGTCCGAATCAGACGTGACAGCCCGCATAAACCAACTTACTACTCATTAAACAAAGTGTGACGAGCGCATAATATCTCCAGGAGCACCAAGCTAAAGATCTTTAACTTTAGTGTTAAATCGGTCCTCTTTTATGGTTGTCAGACTTGGAAAGTAATTGCAAGTCAAGTCGTCAACAAGTGTCTACGTCGAATCTGTGGCCAAACACGATCTCAAACTCGGAGATCTACTTTCCCTGATAAATAATGAGCCAATCTACATCGAAATTCGGCGCATGATGTGGCAATGGGTAGGGTACACCCTACGGAAACCGGACAATGACATTGCGAAAATTGCCTTTGAATGAAATAGAAGGCAATGTATCTGCTGACGCAGTTGCAAGAAGCTTGACTCAGGCAAGCTTAACTATTAGTATTCGAAAATTTACGGAAGCCAACAGAACCACAATTGGAGGTTAGGTAAGGTTAGGTTAAGGTGGCTGTCAGAGAAACCGACACACTTAGACCAGCAATGGTCCATTGTGATCCCTGCACATACTCGTTGAACTACTTAGAGCTTCTTATGAAGCGAAGGAGACTGCTGATATCAGTATTGATAAGATCATTAGTGTCGTTGAAGAAGAAAGCTCCCATATAGAGTTTAAGTTTATGGGAGAGGGCTGCACAAGTACGGAGAAGATGTATAATGGTCTCCTCCTCCTCATCATCCATGCAGCTGCTGCAGAAGTAAAACGAGAAGACTCCGAGTCTTGCTGCATGCTTGCCTATGAGACAGTGTCCCGTAATGACACCTGCAATAACACCGATGTGCGATCTTTTTTGAGAGACTTGGAGCGTTCCGGATCCAGCTTGGGCCAGATCTGCTTTGTCGCTATGCAAGTTGTACCGTTTGACCGTACCGTACCGTACCGTACCGTACCGTACCGTACCGTAGCGATTGGTCTGCCTAGAGAAACATATTTTGGTAAGATGGGTAGTGTAGTTCCTTGTTTGGCGAGTTCGTCAGCCATAAATGTCCCGGAATGTATCTAAGCACCGGCACCTATAGAACATGTGGTTAATAAACTCCTCCGCCATCTCACTCAGAGATGATAGGCAGTTAAGGGCTAATATTGAAATTGTAGAGACTGATTCCAGGGATTCTAGCGCGGCTTGGCTTTTCCAGAATATACGGATATCCTTAGCGGGTATGACGTTACTCTTCAGCCAAGATAAGGCTTCACTGATCACCATAATTTCAGCCTGGAAAAAAACTACAGTGACTAGGAAGACGAAAAGAGAGGCTAAGGCTTAGATGTTGTAAGAAAACATCTCCGCCGACTCCTTCATCAGTTTTTGACCCGTCTGTGTAAAAATGAATGTATTCTTTCTTCCATGTATTCGTATTCATCCCAGAATGATCTGGATGTTGTCGGGGATCCTGACTAAATTCAGGATAGAGGAGTGATCGATTTCATTTCTAGTCCACTGGGAGATATCCTTGAGCCGAATAGCCATATCCATAGCCATAGCAACGAGCTGCCCAATTTCTTAGCTTGTTGAAAGCATTTTGCAGTAGTTCTTTTAAGATGTTAGGGTTCTTTCCTAAGACGGCAATACCAACGTCATCCGCATAAGCGATCAGTCGCCAGCCTTCTCAGGCATACAAGCAGCTCATTTGCCACTATGTTCCATAGAAATAGAAGGGGGACAGAACTCCACCTTGCGGGGTTCCTATGCAAACAGATCTTCTGGCAGAAGACACACCCAGTTTTGAGTTAACAATCCTTGTTAGTAGAAGGTAAATCAGTTCGCCAAGTGAGTCGTCTACCCTTAAGGCCGTCAGTGAATCTGTGATCGCAGATGATGTGTTGACGTTTTAAAAGCGCCTTCAAGTTTAGGGAGTATTCAATGGAACGTACTAGCGTATGCATAGCTGTATCCACAGATTTACCCTTGCAATACGACTGCTGATCTGTGGACAGAAATCTCTTGGCAACGCTAGTACGTATATGGATGTCTAGCAGTCTTTTCTGTTGGAACTCCATACATACTTGTAAAACCACTGATAGGCCGAATAACAACACCGCTAACTGTCTTTTATGAATTTCTAGAAGAAACAGATCGGTTTACTTATAGTACACAAACCAACTGCAAGAGTTGGGGAGTATAGACTAAGGATGAACTTTTTGGGAAGATATATAACAACGATTTAGATCGATGAAACTTGATTAAGTCCTTCGCTATCCATAGGAAGAGACTCGAATAGTCAAGTTTTTATAATGGTGCTAGAAATAGTTAAGTTATACAAATACCTCGGTATCAACAACAGACCAAGAAAAGCTCACAACAGCTAAGTCAGCAATTACAGGTACGATACCAGTATTCCGGCAGTACATTTTGGCACACATAGCAGTGCGGCTTGGAAAAAATGTTTGGAAGATAAGCACGTATCGCTGAGAGTAAAATATGAGATATTTTAAGCGGTTTCTAAATCAGTCCTGCTGTATAGAGCGCAGGCGTGAAAAGAGGGCTTCGTTTTTTTTTTGAAACAGATACTTCAACTGCTTTAATGCACACCGAATAGTATGCTACTAGTTGAGACTGGTACTTTTTATTAGTACATTTAAACTTCATGTGGCTCAGGAACGGTTGATCAAACGTATAGTGGAGTACATTATAGAGATTCTTTGGTTTGAAGAATGGCAGATAATTGCAAAATCTTGCGGACATACCTTCAATTTTAATGCGAAAAACAAACACAATTGGAAGAAGGAGTATATTACAGAACGAGCAAGGAAAGTGGAGTTTATCGTTCGAGGTCGAAGCTTGGCAATCTAACGAGCACGATGGGCACTTTTCTGCAAGTCGTGTACGCTATTTTTCACGCGTCCAAACCGGTTTTTTTTTTGCTAAATCGAGAGAGAAGCAGAAATCACAAACGACAAACAAAAGAGCATTCTTGCTCATGCGCAATGTGAACACATTGTAGTAAATAACAAAAGACGTTTATATCATAACATAACTAGTGTTGTTATGGGCTACTTTCGAGGCTAGTTTATAGCGTACGAAACAGTCACTTTCGTCTATGGGCGTGTGAAAATTTACTAACGAAGCTAGATGAGAAAATGCGTCCAGATAGCATCGAAAATGTAAAATGTTTAGTACAGAGCCAATATATGCAAACCTCAACCACAACCTTTGCGACAATAACTTCTTCAGCGATATATACTCGACCGATTTTTCGATTCTTCGATTTTTAAAGCAAGAAATTATGAACTTAAATTTTATACTACACCGTCTTGTAGTCTACTAGTAGGTCGTCAAATGAGCCTTAAGCATGGAGCGTTAACGCTTTTCTATACAAAGAAAGTTTAAGTCGAAAAGTGTTAAGTTGAGCGCAGTGCTCAAGTGGCCAACAATAACGAACTGAACAGGAGGTTCAAAGTTCGAATACCAGAAAAAAGCAAAATGCCTTTTCACGGCCTCACCTCTCGCGAATATCTGACAAATGTCCAAAAGTAATAAGTATCATAAGCAAGCTTTTCAATTCGCCTTTTAGATATGGCTTTAACTTGTAGTTCCGTTTCATTTGAGTGGAAAAATATAACACGCATTAACCACAATGGACTGTTGCGGCAATTATTAAAATTATTAATAATGTCAAGTCCGAGAGGCCAGCACCGAATCGGACCGGATATGAGCTACACATGATGAATGGCAAGTCATCCTCTTTTAAGAAGCATTTCCTAACGCTTCGTTGAACAAATGAACAAAATTGAGAAGTGTAACTCCGAACCAATAAGAATTCTCTGTTTAAAGAGTTAAGTTAACGCCTCGCATTATTCTATAATCAAATGTGTGCTCTTAAACTAATAACCCTAAAAGTGACAATACTCAAAAGGTCATCATTCTCATTAGCCCTCTTATCTTCTTTTTAAATGACGAAATCAAACCTCATCCTTACTTTAATTCGAAGGTGCTCAGAAAAATCTTTGCCCGGTCAGAACGAATGTTTGTACCTATATTTGTTCACTCGTCATCAACACCAAAAAATTATCCTTAAAATGTTTCCTAAATCAAGCAAATGACAAGCGCGACTATTGGACTGAAATCGTCGTTTTTGCTTCAAGTCTGTCAAATGGCATTGCATGCTCGCTTTTGCCAAAATGCTGTCTCTACTTCTGAAGTTAGCATAAGTAGCATCAAATCAAATAAACTAACGGCGACAGGACATTAAGTCCCGTACGTTTCTTCATCATCCCTAGTTAGACACGCAAACACACACACACACAAAAAAAAAAGATTCGTCAGTTGTCGCGAAAAGTAAACAGAGTACGAAACGAACGAAAAAATAACAAAAAATTAACACAGCCTGGCGACGAAACAGAAAGAATATCACGTTCGCTAAATACACTGTCAGAAGACTGAATGACGGATCTCGCCCACCTCACAACAACAACAGCAACAACAACAACATAACGAGGGCAAATATTTTAACAAGTGTCAAATGCACACGGTACTTAAAAATGAATACACATTTTCCCAATGCGGACACCCAACGAGACGAATTGGGGTCGTCGAGTCCTCTGAAGTACACCAACAGTATACACTTAAAAAAAAACAAAGTGTTAATTTCATTGAAGAAAGTGCCATCTTTAAAAGTAAAGAGGTGCAATTTCTGATGGAAGCGTTTCTAACATAACTGGTAAACTAACGTTGTTCTTGCAATTGCTGCTTTGATATTGTTGGTGGAAACTCACCTTACTTATAACTTATTTATTATATACTTATTGATTAACCTTCCAAAAAATTAGGAATTAATATGCTGAATGATATATGTTCCGCTTGCCGTGGGTCGGGGCTTGACAAAGATGTTTTGCTTTATAGCTTATTTATTGAACTATTGTTGTCTTCTTTTGGTGTTTCTTTTTTGTGCTACCGGCTCTCCTGCAGAACCCTTGATAACATCATTCATTATTATGGCAGAGTAGTAATCTGCGCCCAGTAATATGTCGATTTTATTTGGCATGTTGTGATTCGGATCAGCCCATAACAAGTTATTAATGTGAGGCCACATCCAAGCATTAAAGCTGCGCTCCGGCAGGTCTCCGACTAGCTGGTCTACTATTAGTGCACTTCTTCTTACTTTCCTTTACTATGCGGGGAACCGAAATCGTTCACTTGATTTGGCCTTTTGACAAACACATCCTTGAAAACTTGTGAGTGCCTAAACATGCTCTAGAAAGGTTCATCGTGGTACAAATCTTGTTGCGCTCTATTGTTGACATTTGCACGTGTCAATGTTATATGATATCCTTTACAATTTACGCATCTGTTTGCTGCTGGGGCACAAGAAGTTCGTGAAGTCGAAGTCAGTCGGTGGACAGTTAGAAGACGACTTCGAGAAGGTCATCTGACTGCACATAGACCAGCAAAGGGCCGAAATTGACGCCCACCGACGAGCTCGTCTTCAATTTGATCGAGATCATTTGGATTGGACAGAAGAACAATGGAGAACAGTCCTGTTCTCTGACGAGTGTAGGATGTGTTTATATGGCAACGATGGGCGAGGAAGAGTGTACAGAAGATCAGGAGAGAGATTTGAGCAATGTTGCATTGAAGAACGTGTTCCATATGGCGGTGGAACCTGCATGTTCTGGGGAGGCATGTCACTGGAGGCGAAGACAGTATTGGTTTTGATAGCAGATTGGCTGTATACACATATGCTAACCCTGACAGTTATTGCGGTATAATGGTAGGGCCCTGCATGCCTCACTTATCGCTAAGATCTCCGCCTGAGAGATACTAGCAGAGTCAGATAGCTTGTAGGATCTTGAAAGGTTAAGGTTTTCATAGTAAACTCCAGCACCGACTCCATTTCTCATCTTGGTTTCGTCGGTGAAAACAGTTACACCAAAAAGTCCCACAGCTCTTCCGTCCTTCCAACTCTACGACAAAGCTAGGATTGAAGTGAAGTTTATGAATGCAGTAGTCGGTTGAAGTTGGTATTATCACCTTTGGTAACAACTGCCGTATGGTTTCGTAACAAACCACCCATATTTTCTGAACCGGACCCGCTGCACGCCCAACATATTTAATAAATAGGTCGGGAGGTAGCAATTATAGGCTTGTGTTTAGGGCATCGATGGGAAAGAACCGAAGTTCTCCAATTATGCCAACAGCTGCTAATATTTGTTTTCTACTTACCAGCAATATAAGTAGAATACAAAGATCAGCAGCTGTTGGCATAATTGGACTTGTACTTTTTATTAATCGCCGGACACCAGACCAGCGTACCATAGGTAAGAATAGGCAAGGGTGTTTTGTTTGCAGTGAAGGGAGTGTTCAATTGTGCGTACTAACTCATGGAGGGCTGCCTCTGTGGACCTGCCTTTAAGGTAAGCATGCTGGTATTATATAGCCGTAACTTCAAACCTAAGCCTAAGTCTAAGATTCGCTCCAGCGTTTTCACTACGAACGACGATAGACTAAGTGGTTTGAAATCTTTCGCCGAATCATGACCTCTTTTGCCTGCTTTGGAATGAGTACCACTCGTACTCTTCTCTAACTGCAGGGAACATAGCTAAGTCGTAGGCAACTTCTGAAAATATTCACTAGCCAAGAGGTCGACACACCTATAGTCTTCTTAAGCATGATAGGTTGAATGCCGTCAGGACCAGGCGATTTATACGCAAATAAACTGCAAATGGCCGAGGAGAACTTTTCGTGGATTATGATGTTGTCCGCTTCGCATGGTGTCCTCCTCCTGGCATTCAGGAGTACTCAGCCAGTAAGCTAAGCACGAGTCTTGCATGCGAGGAAGTGGGTGTTAACTAGAACTAACTAACTAGCCGTTGATTCTGACCAACTGTCATCCGATCTTTTTATAAAAGGCGGACAAGAGTTTTCCTTGGATAGCAACTTACATATTCTGGCCGAGTCCTTGGTGGACTCAATGTATTTTCAGAACTCCATCCAGGAACGTCGCTTAGCTTCGCTTCTTATATGTTTTCAGGCAGTTCATGTAGGGTTGCCAGAAATTATTGCTACTGCAGATGTTTTACATAGATCTGGACCTGGACAGTCTGCTGGGCTTATCCAGTCTAGTTGGGTGCTTTTTTACTACGTATGATCGGGGATGAGGCTTTCATGACCATATTCATGGAGTCTTTAGTCTGCAAACTACTTAATGTTGGAGTTCACTACTACAGTCGTAGCTGGTTCAATAAAAGGAATTTTGCTCAGATTGGTCTGGTTGTTACGGAATTTCAATGAAACCTAATGATTGTTACGCCACAAGTGGGTGAGGAAGGGGGGTGACTTCCTCTCGTCCTCTTGAAAATAAATGATAAATTTCTTTAACTGCAACAAATCCGATTATAATTTTTTTTTCGCATGTTTTCCTTACAGCTACGCTGTCACTGTAGGCCTCATCGAGATCTTATCCAGACGATGTATGAAAATTCGCGAGTCAATTGAAAATCATCAGAGTGTTATTCTATCGCTGCTTGCTACAATTGGTTTCCTCAACAGATTTGTCGATATTTGTCCGCCAGGTATGTACGCACACACAGCAACACATACAATCATTACACCCTGTAAAATGTTATTTACATTTTCCCATTTCCCATTTACCGCAGGACCTACAGATGTTACGCGATTCTTGACGGCGGCAAAATCTACTGAACTCTTTGGTTCGATTTCGATGCTCTATTCCAGTGTTGTACCAATTGGTAAGTTTTATTGGCCAATCTAAAGGTCCTAATTGATAACATATTCACCGTCTAACGGATGCGACGTGAGTTTATCTTCACACTTTGTCTAATCTTCTTTTTCCGTTTCCTGTCTTCATTGCACAGGTGAATGCATTCCACCGAGAACAATTTCGTTAGCGGCTGCTACCTTTAATTTAATTGTATCAATGGCTGTGCTAGATTTGACCACTTTTCAGGTAAGTACTATTGAAAACTATTCGTTTAGGTTTGGTTCTTTTCTTCTTCAACTACCTTGGTTGGAATTTGAAGAAAACAAATATCAAATAAACTTTTTCCAATGGTAGAAAAAAGGACTCTTAGCTAAAATTTGCATAAAGTAGGAATAGCAATTTATTTGGTTCAGCAATGCAAGTAGTAACAATTCTTTACTACCTTCCTAGTACTATGGATATGGACACTTCACAGGGGTTGACAAATTGTGTGTGTGTGGTGTGTGCTCTCCGGAAATGACTTTTTCAAAGACTCGAAATTTAAAAACAAAAATCAGCGTAGTTGCCAATGCTCACTCCTCAATTCATCCCATCCATTTAATGTGTTCTTCTAGTGTTTTTGTGTTTTTAATTTGGAAGCGATTTTACGTTTGAAAAACTTCAAGAGAGCAAAGTAAAGATTTGGCCATGTTGACTTGTGTGCCATCTCACCCCGCGTCGAATGTCAATAAAACCCCAATCAGCATGCATATATTCATGTGTTTATCGTTCTTTCAAAAGTTCGACTCGAGCAGCATGCGGTGGTATTTTGTGGGAGTAAGTACACTTCGTGGAATGAAAAAACAACTGGCAGCTTGGAGATAGAGAGTTCAGATCACTGCAGATACACTGAAGAATGCCATTTGCACTTTTTCTAAGTTTAATTTAGAAATTACCTATACCGTTTCATTTGTCATCCCCTACAGCATATTGTTATATTTCCAACACAAATAATAGACTGTTTCTGACTGTTTTGTGTGTGTAAAAGATTTTGGAAGGATTAAGAAATTAACTAGTTTCCCTTACTTTAGCTGCCCTCTTGAAGATTCATCTGATACGCAATAGCAGTAGGAATTTTTTACACATGGAGCACTTGACAAAGTTTAGTTTTCATTTGTGAAATTTTCCATCTGTGCTATTATTATATAAATGGGATAATGCTTTACATCAATTCTCGTAGTAAGGTGTGCAGTGGTAACATTGTTTACACAGCAGTTAATACCAATACCACCATTGACTAAAGTGTAAAGTAAAAAATTTACGTTTTTATGTGAATACCAACATTATGCGATGCACTATAGAATACCTTATACCGAAAGACTTAAAAATAGGCGGGCTATCTTGGTTAGAAGTGAAAAATTTCTTTATTTAAATTTTCTATTCAACTTTTATTCTAACAAATTTTTAGGCAGTATATGCGCCTATATCGTTTTGAAATGTCACTCATACTCTGAACGAAAGAAAGAATCGACAAATTTTGATGTCGTTTCGGGTACAAATTTTTATATATACATCGAAACACGCCACACAGTCCTTTATTAATTGGTAATAGTCGCCAAAATATCTGTTTTTGAGGTCGAAGCTATTTCAAAGAATTTTCTTTTTTCCACGCTTCACACGCGCCACACGTGACTCGCGTCATAAGCGGGATATCAAAATGGGCCCCTGAAATTGAGCCGCTCACCGCCGCCCTCTAAGTCGTGCGAATGGTGGTTAAAAAAGACCTCAAAAAACGAGAAAAATGCGCGATTTGAAACTATCACACGTGCCACACGCGAAACGTTACACACATTATACGTGGAATATAAAAATGCTATTTTGGACTTAGATACTCACAAAATTTCAACTCTCTAGGTCGTGTGGAAGGTGGTTAAAAAGGAACTCAAAGAAGAGGAAAACAAAAATTTCAACCCATCACACGCGCCACACGCGGCACGCGTCATACATAAATACATCGGAACATAAAAAATTATATTTTGGACTTAGCCAATCACAAAATTTTAGCTCTCTAGGTCGTGTGGAAGTTGGTTAAAAAGGACCTCAAAGAAGTCGAAACTAATTTTTTTCAACCCATCACACGCGACACGCGTCATACTCGGAATAATAAAAATGCTATTTTGGATTAAGACACTCATAAAATTTCAGCTCTCTATGTCGTGTGGAAGATGGTTAAAAAGGACCTCAAATTGGTCGAAAATACAGATAAAATGGGTTCAAGTCACGTTAAATAAAAGTTTTTAAAAAACGAGGAGTGGGCGCCGTGGCTCAGTGGAAAAGCGCTTGGCTACTGAGTAGGGGTTAGTGGTTCGAATCCCAGTAACACCAAAAGTATTTTTCACGGTGTCCCACCTCTCGCCAATGGGTGACAAACGGTCTGAGAGTAATAACTTGTCACGGAAAGTTTCTCAATTCGCCGTTCGGAGCCTTAAATTGTAGGTCCCTTCCATTTGTGTCGAGAAATGTACATGCACAACGCAAATGGTCGCGAGAAGCTAGGCCTTGGACCGGAACCGTCTGTCGCGCCAACTATTATTATTATTAAAAAAAAAACAATGAAAGGATGCCAGAAGACTGTTGAAGAAATCTCATACAAAAGAAAGAAGATATTACAACGTGCAACAATCCTTGTGACATTGTTGAGTGATTTATATTTTCTTCTCTATCAATCAAGACCGCTAACTTTAAGTAGTAAAAGAATGATCTTGAATTGCTAATTTCTTTTATTTTTATTTTAAATTTTATTTTGATTGTTAATTTCGTTTCTATTATACAAACAAAACTCCAATAAAAATAAAATTTAAAAATCTATATAAATAAAAATGAAATGCTGTTCGTTGGTAACCGGATCACTCGAGAACGGATCGATCGATTAGGCTCTTTTTTATTTTAAATTGTTCGTCATAGTCCGAGTAAGGTAAATGCGGAAAAAAATAGAAAATTTGCCCGGATAATTGGAAAATTCGGGAAAAACTTAAAGTGCTGTTTTCCATAGGATTTTTGTGTGAACTCGCGACCATAACTCACGATTTAAAGGAAGGATTTGGGTTATTCTTCTTTTGTTTTGTTCGTTTTGGTCCTGGGAAAGAAAGACAGTTACAAAGTAAACTCGAAAAATTCGGACAAACATCAAAATTCATATTTTTTAATGCACTCTCGATCATAACTGACGATAGCAGCGACATATTTGGTTGATTCCTTTTTTGTTTTGTTCGTTATGGTCCAGGAGAAATTTCGGAAAAATTACAAGAGAGAGTAGGAAAATTTGGAAAACAATAAATTGGATATTTTTTGAGAAAATAACTGAATTGCATGTTTTCGGTAAAATGAAAAATCTGAAAAAACGCATTCCAGTCTAAATGTCTAAATTAAAATAAAATTAAATTTTTTTTAAATTCTCTATATTAACTTCGCGTGCACGTGGCTGGCTGGTTGGTTGGCTGGCTGGCTGGTCAGATTTTCTGATCAATTTTTAGCCCACATCCCATGGCCCGATTTTATTGAAATGTACACATGTATATTTCCGGTGACAATACTTTCTATTAAAATTTGAGGCCCCTCGGACCTCGGGTTCGGGGGGCTCCCATACAAATATTTTACAAAATTTACCCGATTTTCTTTCAATTTTGTACACATGTGTGTGGAAAACACTTTTTGTAAAAATTTGGAGCGATCGGCCCCTTGGGGACCCCAATATACAATTTTTAAATATCGCTATATCGCATCAGATCACGCAAAGTCTGAGCTCTGTGCTTTGTGAGCAGCGCTGTTCGCTGCCGCTGCGTCATTTGGTGTGTGTGTGTGTGTGTGTGTGTGTGTGTGTGTATCTCCGATTAGAATTTACAAGAAAAATTTTAATTTTTATGGGTTGTTTTTTTACTTTTGTGTTGATTCTTGATCTGTCCAACAAAACAAGTTATTTTATTTCTATTCCAATAGATTCCAATACTTGGCGCTATGTGCCCAAATGTAATGATTCCGACTGACATGCTATTAAACGTTAAGCAATTGTAGTTTCGGGTGCAGTTTGCAATCGCAATTACAATAAACAAATCACAAGGGCATTAATCTTTAAAATCCTATTTTCTCGTATGGTCAATTGTATGTCGCCTGTTCCAGTATCGGAAATCCATCAGCTTTGTTTGTTTACGCGCCAGACAACAAAACAAATAAAAAACAGTACGCGTACCTTTTACGCACGGTTTAAGTGAATGAAGTGGTTGGCAAAAAGACTTTCAAAAGACCCCTAAAAGATACTAAAAGATCATCAAAAGAATCACAAAAGATCCCCTAAAAGACGCCAAAAAGACTCAAAAGACCCCCAGAAGACCCCCAAAAAACTTTCAAAAGTTTTCAAAAAACTTCCAAAAGGACCCCCGAAAGACCCTCAAAAGACCCTCAAAAGTCTCCAAAAAGACCTTAAAAAGTCCCCAAAAGGACTTAAAGACCCTCAAAAGGCCCCAAAAGACCCTCAAAAGACCCTCAAAAGAATCCTTAAAATACCCCAAGAGACGCTTAAAAACCGTTAAAACTTCTCAAAATACCCCAAAAAACCCCCAAAGGACCCCCAACAGAACCCCCAGAGGACCCTCAACAGACCATAGCGAATTTTATACAAATCGGTTGAGAAACAACACTGCTGTGGACGGAAAAACAAAATCAAGTTATGAGTTAACTAACATAATAACACACACACAACACCTACTAACACTGCAAACTTGCGGTCCTGCAGGAGGAGAACTTACTTTTCACTTTCCAACTCGCTTTTTGCAACCAAAATCCGCCTTCTGTTTTACATTTAAAGTTAACTCAAAGTTGATAAATCGAGAATTTGATAATTTGAGCTGCCCCACATATAAATTATTCTCTCTATACCTACTAACAGATGAGCTTTATATTGTTTCCTTATGCCACTTCAGATGAACAGTGGTGGTGCACTGGTGGTAAGATCTGCCGCGTGCTCTGCACATCTTCCAAACGCACACTCTCACAGTCCGCATATAATGATACCCATCAAAACTACAGTCAACAAACAGACGAGGAGTTTCAAAATCTCATTTATTGTGTCAATATTGGTAGATATTTCTATCGTACAATTGAGCGTTGCGCTTTCGTGATTAAAACCTAATAAAATTATTTCCACCAAAATGACTGACGCATGGTAAAACCTCAATTTAGTTGCCAAAACGTGCCTCACGCAAAACAGTAAACAACCAGCAGCGCAGCCTTTGAATTCGTATTCGTATCTTTAGTGGATTCGAGACAAAATAACGAGCGCATCATCATTCTGTTTAGAGACGATGACGCATTCGTTCCACATTGACTATGCCTACCGCGTCTTTACCTCCGCCAACAGTCAGTTTTCGATGGGGTTGTTCGGTTGGCTGATTTGGTTATTTTAGCGGTTCGCTATGTATATATGGAGTATGTACTCCATGGCAGACATGCAGCATGGCAGAATCAATAACCACTCCTCGTAAAGGAGTGCAAACATTCGGCATAACAAGTAAATACAATGATCAAATGTTGACATTAGCGCATTTGTCCCCAGTCCTGTGACGACAGCTAACATCGATTTCGTTTGCGCTCAGTGAACTCGAGGAATTAGCTTTGATTTGAAATTGAACGCCAGACTAGTCAGTCAGAATATAATTAAAATTTCAAGAAGGCAAATTAAAAATTTAAATTTCTCACCAAGTTGGTTTGAATAAACCATGAAATGAAATGTCAAAGGCTAATAATAAATATTTTAATGATTACGCATTATATGCGTAGCCCTACGTGCTGCTGAAAAGTAATATTGATCTTAAACAGTAAACAGTCAATCGTAAATGTCAATCTATTTGGGACGATAAGCATCCATTCAATACACAACTTGACACACTGACTAAGTGATATTGTCCAACGATATGTGTAGTTATTATTTATTATTAACGCAAATGCTTTGTGCATAAATGAACCGTGTTGAAGTGCGGTTTCTCAATGGCAACCAAATACTGATAGGAAATTTTTAGGAAACAGAGTATTAAGAGAATCTAGAAACTGGAGGAAATTCGGGCTAGAACAAGTTTACAGGGTGTATCCGTTAAGGTGGCAAATACTTAAATGGGTGATTCCTTAGTTAATTTCGTGAAAAAATCGTATGGGTGTGGGTGGGGGGGGGGGGTGTTTTTTCACCCCTGGGTGTTCGTAGCGTTTTAAAACGAAGAGACATACTTTTGACCTTACATCACTTCACACCCTGTAACTCTTTAACGCTTCTAGCTACAAGGCCACTGCCACAAAATTACATCCATTCCAAGAGTAATTTTGTTGCAATGTTGCTGCAGGAACACTGAGACGTCATGCAACTCATCTTATACGTAGTAGTAGTAACATAACCCGCACTACCTCGCTCTACATGTACATCGTTTGATCCTTAAAATTTAAATTTTCTTTCAAAAAAGATCAATAGTAACCTTATAGCTGGAAGCGTTCAAGAGTTATGGGTTTGAAGGCATGTAAGGTCAAAAGTACGTTTTCGTTCATTTTACAAACTTTCAATGTTCACCCTGCTCCTGTTGATCGAATGCATAAATATTGTGAAAGGACTTTGTAGAAAATTTAAAAGGCTTTAATGCTGCATTTGTCAAAAAAATTATCCGAGAGCATTTTTCGAAATACCCGCGTTTGAATATAAAATTAAAAAATTTTTTTGACTTTGACGACGTTCAATCGGTAATGACTGTAAGAATTTAAAAAAGTTTGCATTGTTTGACTTTAAATATTTAATTTTCTATCAAAAGAGACCAACAGTGACCTTGTAGCTAGAAGCGTTCAAAAGTTACAAGGTGTGAAGTGATGTAAGCTTAAAAGTATGTCTTTTCGTTTTAAAATGCTTAGTTTGACAATAATTTAGTAACAACTCTGGTTTTACTGGATTTCTCCAAAGCGTTTGACACTGTCTCGCATAACATACTTTTGAAAAAGCTTAAGAATTTTTTCTTTTTCGAAAACTCAGCTTTAACGCTACTTGAACAGTACCTTAGCCACAGAACTCACTTTATGTGAACTGCAGCCTATTTGATTTTCTCTCCACCGCTATTGGCGTGCCACAGGGATCAATATTGGGACCACTCTTGTTCAAGCTATTCAAAAACGACCTTCTCAAGTATTGTAATATTCATATGTACGCAGACGATGTGCAAATTCATTTAAGCTACCGAATTGGCATGGTGAAGATGCAACGGCCAGAATAAATTAAGATCTGATGAGTATAGCACAGTGGTCTAGAGCATGGAATGTTTTTCACCGCCTAGAATACCTGGACTATGCCAATGATATCTGTCTCCTATCACAATCGCTAGATGGAGCGAAAATTAAACTCAATAGAACTCCATGCTAACAAAGTGGGTTTAAAAATTAACGTCTCAAAAACAAAACTACTTTGCGTTAACGCTAGTGAAAAATGTGATGTCTCGATTGACGGACATCAGATAGAGGAAGTCGATAAGTTTTGTTATTTGAGCAGCTGAATGTTAAAAAATGGTGATGCTGACTCGGATGTGTGCTGTCGTGTAAACAAAGGGCGACACTCCTATAGTATGCTAAATAATATCTGAAACTCTTCACAAATCTCCCGGAATCTGAAGCTAACGATCTTCAGATCTAACGTTTTCTCAGTACTCTTGTATGGCTGCGAAACGTGGAAAGTCACAGTCAATTGCGACGCGCCTCCAAGTCTTCGTCAACAAGTGCTTAAGGCGGATACTGAGAATAAGATGGCCGGACATTATCACCAATCAAGACTTCCGGAGAGTAACGCAGCAGTAAGCAATCGCGATCACCATCAGACCACGAAGATGGAGCTGGATTGGCCACACTTTGAGAAAGCCAGCGAACGACATTACGAAACTAGCGCTCGACTGGAATCAACAAGGAAGCCGCCGAGTTGGCCGTCCTAGCAAGACATGGAAAAGGACGATAGAAGAGGATGCAAGATCCCAGGGGACAAAGTGTCGTCTCTTGAAACCTTAGGCGATAAATCGAGTTCGTTGGCGGGCGTTTGTAGAAGCCCTATGCTCCGCCGCGGAGTAAAGGAAAGAAAGAAGACCTTACAAGAGCACGATAGAAACTTACTTACTTATGTCCTATATCCCCTTGTGGGTCCTAGGGCCTCTACTATGCCTACGCGCCATCGCGTACGGTGCCTGGCAATGAGCTGCAGCTCTCTCCAACTCTTCCCCAAATGTCGTGCCTCCTCCTCAACTGTTCTGCGCCATGTATTTCTCGGACTACCGGTTCTTCTACCATCTTGAGATAACAGATTCCATTGCATGGCGTAGTTTGCTATGGAACTGTCGCCTTTTCGGAGTGTATATAGATTCCGTTGTTGGATGGTTGTGCCTATTGGTTCCTGACCGACCCGTTCTCTGGTAAATATGTTCGTTAGAGATACGGTCAAGCCAGAAAACCCTTAAGTTCCGTAGGCACCTATTTACGAACGTTTGTAATCTTTTTGTAATAGTAGCGGTCACCTTCCAAGTGCTGCACCCATACATCAGCACAGATTCAACATTTGAACGGAACAGTCGTAGCTTGGCTGATCGCATTGCTTCGCCATATCATGGACATCATTCCAAACTTTCTTTGCCGATTCGGTTGACAATGTCCTGTTCGGTTCCACCTTCGGTCGACACAATACTCCCAAGATATTGGAAACTCTCTACTCTCTCCACCGGTTGTCCTGCAATGTTAACTTGAGTTACTGAGTTAGTGCCGAGGTTGATGATTTTGGTTTTGGCAGTATGAATCTTAAAACCTGCAACATATACCTCTCTTTCCACATTTGTTGTCATTTGGTGCACCTCCATAATCCTGTGTGAGAGTAAACAAACGTCGTCAACAACAAGCTTCGTTGAAACGACCACATATTCGCCATCGCTAAGAATGCTGCAAAATGTTTAGGTTTCCTAAAACGGTGCAAGCTGTACTTAACTTCCTCAGATCTGGCTACTAGTTACAAGGCATATATTCGCCATTATCTGGGCAAGACTACATTGCATCTACTCGATAGAATTCAGAACCGCGCGATAAAACTTATCGGTGACGTAAATATCGCAAAAACGTCGCAATACCCGTGCTTTAACTCGAGCGCACGGGTCTACCATTAGGCCTATCTTTTAACGTACCAACCAATTCAGAAGTAGATTAAAATTTGAATCTACTTAGCCATTGTCGTTTCTTTCTTTTTTATTTTTATTTTCTCGATTGAATGGTTGCGTTTTTACTGCTTTTATGCCTTTACGTTCAATATGCGGTTAAAGTTGAAGAAAGATTTGTGTTCTGTATCTCAACTACTCCGGCTGCCGAAATTAAAACAAAAATCAATGCTAATTGGTCTCTCTACTTGGAAAGTCTACGATTGAACGAGAATGCATTAAACATAATGTATCTAATGTGTTTATTTTGATTCTACTTTCAACAAGTTCCAACCCTTTTGTCTGTTATATACGTGTGTTTTTCTGACTCCCAAGTGAATAGAAGAAAAATCTTAAAATAATACTCGTACTTCGAGTCCAAAAGTCCGAGGCCGAGACTGAAAAAAGCGTAAAAGCAAATAACCATTTCCATTGTTTTGCGTTAAATGTTTGCCTTCGGTTTACTAGCTCCGCCATCGTCAAACAAATTAAAAGAGGATAACTGATTTTACTCGCATTTTTGCTTAATGTTTATCATCTCTACGCTTTCCTTCAGAAGGGTTGTTGGCCAGAAAACCCTATTTATTTGCGTTGACTTAATTAGGATATCTTTTCGAGAGGTTTTCTTCTTTTTAAGTTTGGGTGCGTGTTTGTTGTCTGTGTGATTTGTGTGCCAATTGGTTTTTGGTCCTTTCCAATTTTGTGTACATAAGATATTTTAAAATAATAAAATGTTTGTTTTGCTTTTGTGTTTTTGCACATTTTTTGCATTGCAGGATGTTATCTCTGGAGAATCGCTGTCACTGAAATTCCTTGACGTTGTTACAATATTACTCAAGTATTGTGGAAGCAAATGTTCGGCTTCCAAAAATAGTGAGACTCAAGCTGTGATTATCGATCTAATAGCAACAATTGGTTTCTTTTGTGCAAATAATCGAAAGAATCAGGTGAGTAAATTGGATTGTAGATGTTAAGAAGTATGACGGGTTCGGGTTTGGTTATATAAATGATATAATTTTAAAATGATAGTAAAGAAGGGTAATTTTGGGCACTGTCACTCTTGAGGTGATTGTGTTGGACTTCTGAGCAAAAGGTTCGAAGTTCGAATCTCAGAATAACACAGATCCCACCTCTCGCGAATGATGACAAACGCCTAAGAGATGAAATTCCACGATCTTAGTGGCCAATTAAAATTGCCGTCCTTAGATTTCTTTTTTAGACGAACGGGAAAAATAAATCCTTGTCAATCTAGTGTCACGAAATATTTTCTAAAACGGATGACCACTTGTAAAGAGGCTAAAGGCGGTCATTTTAAAATATTAGGTTTGCAAGTTTAGCCGTAGAAGTAGAAGTAAATAGAAAGGATCATAAAAAATTTAAAAAAAAAACCTTTAAAACATAAATAAATGTATAAATATGATTTCAAGTATAATTAATTATTTTATTTTATATTCTTTTGTCTCTATAAATGTTCCAGGATCTCCTGACTTCAGAACAAAGTTCCATTATCATTAAGAGCTTAACAAAACTACCTGAACACCTTAACGTTGTTATCTACCCATGCCTAGTCACAATAACGTTTCAGAACCAACAAGCACGCAATGTGATATCGCGCGATTTCAACTTAGAGGTAAGTCAAATATTTTTAACAACAATTCCTAAAGCTTCGCCACACTATAATATTTTTAAGTAAAAAACATTGTTGGGCGGTCAGCCATCAGCAGAGTAGGGCGAACAACACAGAATGCTTCAGAAATGCATGTGGCCGCAACTATCTCTGACTGGTGGAAGTGCGATCAAACCTCCACGTGGTGGCCTCTGGTAATTTTCCTCCAGTACAGGAAAGCTAAATAATCGGGGTAGTCCATTCAAAGTAAGGTTGGCGCGAGGCCAATAACCTCGCCCGTAAAAAAACCATATTACGGAACCCGAATCAGGCTCGGATACACTGATGAACGACGAAGACCACGGCAATGAAAAGGGCTAAACGATTTAAGAATTTTCTCATGGAACGTACGCTCACCGTATATAGCTCGAGCTGCAAAGCAACTAGTCGATACCCTGTCCAAATATAATGCTGACATAACAGCATTTCAGGAGATGCGGTGGACGATGGATGGTGTGTTACAAAAATGAAGAAGAAATGAAACCCACCGTTATCGGCTTTAAAGCAGTAAATGAACGGCTATGCACCCTTTGTGTGCGGGGCAGATCATAAACCGCATACACGTTCACGCACCTATAGATGATTCCCGACATGATGAAAAATATGAATTCTTTGAATCAGTCGAACGGGAACTCTGTGCTTGTCCTCAGTATGACGTAAAAATCATTCTGGGGGATATGAATGCCAAAATAGGTAAGGAGGCAGTATTCAGGCAGTACATTGGCACCCATAGCTTACACAAAAACACTAATGACAATGGACAACGAGTCATAGAGATGGCAGCAAGCAATAATTTGGTCGTTGCGAGTACAAGGTTTGCTCGTAAAAATATCCAAAAAGCCACCTGGGTATCTCCTAATGAAGCCACTAGCAACCAGATAGACCACGTGTTGCTAGACCGCCGCCACAACCCGAACCTGTTGACGGTACGAACGTACCGAGGTGCCAACGTCGACTCGGAGCACCATCTTGTTGGTATGTTGCTCCGAGCGCAGATTGCATGATAACGAAAGACTGCATCCGCGAATCAGATTCGGGTCAACGCGGCTGCCCTTCGCAACGAAGAGACCAGAAACAAATACGATCAAGTGATAGGGCTTGCCCTAAAAGACCACACTATGCTGGCGCCACCAAGCATAGACGAAGTTAGCAGAGCAATAAATCGGCTCAAAAATAATAAGGCCCCAGAGTCTGATGGTATCCCAGCGGAGCTGATAAAAACAGGAAGCCCTGCAATACACCAATCAATTCATGAACTCATAGTGCAAGTATAGGAGGAAAAAGCGATGCCAGAAGACTGGCAAAGAGGCATCCAGTGCCCTATAGATAAGAAGGAGGTAGCACAACCTGCAGCAATTATCGTGGTATAACGTTGTTGAGTACCGTGTATAAGATTTTCTCCTCTATCTTTCAAGACATGATAGAGACAGGATAGATACGTTAAAGTCATCATAGGTGGCTTCATCCCAGGCAAATCAACAACTGATCAGATTTACACCCTAAGGCAGGTGATGGAAAAATGTCTAGAGTTTCAAAACTCACTACACTATCTTTTTATTGACTTTAAAGCCGCCTATGATAGCATAGCCAGAGTAGAACTTTATAAAGCCCTTAGAGAATTCGGCTCCCAAATAAACTGGCACCACTATGTAGGTTGACCATGACCAATGTTATAAGCCAAGTAAAAATATCCGGATCACTATCAAGACCATTCAACATCTATAACGGGCTCCGATAAGGGGATGGACTTGCCTGCGTCCTCTTCAACCTGGCGTTGGAGAAAGTTATCCAAGACTCTGACGTAACGGCGAGAGGAACAATCCTCTATAAGTCCATTCATATACTGGCTTACGCAGACGATATTGACATCGTTGGTAGAAAACGAAGAGCTGTACAGGAAGCTTTCATCCAGATAAATCAGGCGACACGAAATCTGGGCCTGCACATAAATGAGAGCAAAACAATGTACATGGTGCCCAAGTCTGCGAGTAGAAGATCCAACATTGGTCCATCAATTCAAATATTGGAGCGCGAATTTGTAGTAGTGCAATCCTTTAACTATCACGGGTCAACGGTAGCAACCGATAACAGCATGGAACCAGAAATTCGGGCACGGCTGCTTAAAGCCAACAAAGCCTACTTTAGTCTGTCAAGACTCTTCAAATCCAGGAAGTTAACCATAACATCCAAGCTGCTGATATAAAGGGTTATCCATTTCGCGGTTTCAAAAGTATAGGGCTGGAATTCGACTGACTGACACCGTCAATTCGGAGGTTTATGGTCATATGCTAACCGACTTTTTTTTCTCCTGCTATTGAAGAATACGACTTAGAAAATATGTGGTTTCAACAAGACGGTGCCACATGCCACACAACTCGAGCGAATATGGCTTTATTGCAAGAGACATTTCCTGGCCGCGTAATTTCTCGTCGTGGCGATATCAACTGGCCACCAAGATCATGCGATTTGACACCGCTTGACTTTTTTTTTGTGGGGCTACGCGAAAGACCGTGTTTATGCAGATAAACCTTTAACTCTTGAGCACTTAAAAACCAATATTCGTCAAGTTATGGCTGAGATACCGCCCAATATGTGTCAAAAAGTGGTCAAAAATTACCTCAAAAGAATTGATGCTTGCAACAATTCGCGTGGTGGTCATTTAAATGATGTAGTGTTTCACACATAATGTCAACGTTCAAACTTTATAATAAAAAAGAAATATCATGATAAAAAATATTTTATATGTGTTTTATTTACGTTTACTTTTGAAACCGCAAAATGGATAACCCTTTATAAGACAATGGTCATACCAGTACTTACATATGGATCCGAGACTTGGGTGCTTAGCAAAAGCGAGAAAGTACGATTCCGAAGACTCTATAATGATGAGATTTACGATGTCGACATCGTGAAGAAAATTAAGGTCGGTAGGCTCCGGTGGGCAGGACACCTAGCTCGCATGAGCGAAGAGGATCCTGCTCGGAAAGTCCTTTGCAGTAGGATTTATGGAACACGACAGCGAGGCCGGCCAAGCCTACGCTTGAAGGATGGCGTAGACCAGGACGCCCAGAGTTTAGGGATGCCAAACTGGATGAAATCGGGACCGGTGGAGAGACTTTTTTGAGAAGGCCAGTACCGGACCCCAGTTGTAGAGCCAAATATGATGATGATGAAATTAGATTAAGTTCAGTTTAAGTTAATTTAAGCTGCTAGGCTTGTATTAAGCAAATAAATCAATATATGTAAATTTTTCTATTTCAGTTTCTGGACGAATACAGTAAATCGGAAAAAGCGAAAAAGAATCACTTGGTCGCCATACTAAAGGAGAAAACGTAATTTAGTAAAAATCTCGTTGCAGCAGCTGATCGGGCAATAAAACCTTTGGGCTATTTGGGCACTTCCTTAAAATATTTCTCATATTTAGCTATAAACACATATGCAACTCATACACAAACAAACAGAAATGTACTAAACATTTTTTTATCGCTATCTCTACAACACTACAAGTAATCATGAAGTGATACTACTACCTTAACACATTGCATACACATATGTACATTCTCATTACACTGATCTATCTAACTCGTACTTAATGAAACCAGAAATAACTTTCTGCATTTTTAATATTTCCTTTTTAATTTTTCTACTCTTAAAAATATTAAAAATAGAAAATTAGAAAAGTTTCAAATGCTTTTTGTTGGTAAGCGCCAAATTTCATCGTTGAATTTTGCTCTCTGTTGCGCCTCATGTCTATTTTTGTATAAAAAGAAGGTTTTTTTTTTTTCTGTGTATTCAATTATTGTGTACAAGTATTTATTGTGCTATATATTTTACGGGAAAATTCACTCGCTATCTTCAATTGTCCGTTTGCATTTTTTGTTTCCCAATTTATCTATTCTCTCTTGTGTTTTAAAATCATTATCATACAAACTAACATTAATATTAATTTATTAAAAATAATAATTTATTAAAAGAAAACTTTGAAAAACTGCAATATATAGATATATGTTACATAATATATATCAAAATATTTTTCCATTAAAAAAATTAAGTAATTTAACAAAAGAAGTAGCTATCTTTTATTCTTTCGTATCTATTTTCAACATTTTAATAACAAAATACTTTTAACGCCGTGTGTGTGTGTGCAGTGTGCTTTTGTCATTTCGAGTAATTACAGCAGCGGGCAGCAAGCAGCACCTAGATCGGCGGCGGCTACTACGCTGCTGATGAAGAAATGTTTTCCGTTTGAAGTCACCTGAACAAAAGGAGACGCACTTCATCAGGCGTATGGCGTAACGGAGTCAGCGGTGAATGGTATTTTTTTTTTGGTTGGATATAAAAACAATCTGAAATACAGTTCACCCCCATCTCTGCGTTGGGCAGTCAGCCGTTGGTCGTCCGTCGTCGTCCAAAATCAAAGAGGCAGACAGAAATTGTGTCACACGAAATGGAACGAACTTTTTTTGTTGTTCCATCCATCGCTTGCTTGTCTTGTTGTTGTTTTGTGCCCTGTTATTTATGTTTATGTTTAATTTTTTTTTAATACTGCCATATGGACCTTAATTTGGGTCTCTCAGGGGTGGAATTTTCCAAACAATAGTCCATGGCATAAGCAGCGAGTATGAAAAGGACTAACGTTGATGGTGACAGATTGAAGTCACTCAGCTCGAATGAATTCCGACAAGAACATGGATGTATATACGTAGAGCTTGAGGTGATGTGTTGTGTCGTCGTCGTTGTGCGCTATTGTTACGTGTGTCGCAGAGAGCAAAGGAGGTGGGAATTGCCGGAGCAGCATTGTGTCCTGTGTCCTCTGTACAGTCCATTGTGGTATTCTGCCATGAAGAAACACACATTCGCGCAACAATAAATCAAACATTCATTTCAACGACAACAAGCGACTAAAGACCACGAAGGGGGGGAGCGAAGGACACCGAAGGAGATGGCGACTCCTCCTGCTATACTCGTTCGCGCATCTTCAAGTGCAATTACTTACTTTTCAGAGCTCCGTGTAATAAGGGGATAAATTACAATAATTGCAGCAAAGCAAAATTAATGGACGGGGGCCCAGAGAGGAGGAAATTTTTTAGTGAGATATTTAGGATATTTAACACACAGGACACAGTGTTGTTAAGGTGAAGAACATGTTTCGTTATCCAATATCGGTTCGATAGTTCGGACAAATGAAATGTTTGAATTCTGGATTGGTTAGCACTAACAAGATCCTTATTATCCCTGATTTCTTAATTTAAAACATTACTTATTTAAAAAATATTAAAAAAAAGAAACTTTTCCAATTGACAACATAATAATAATAATAATAATATTTGGCGCGGCAGACCGTTTCGGTGCAAAAGGCTTAACTTCTCGCGACCATTTGTGTTATGTATGCATACTTTTTCACACATAACAGGATAGAAGAGGTTCAGACAGGGCTGAAAGGGCTTCGAATAGGATAGAAAAATCCAGAACATGGCAGAACAGTGTCATAGTAAGGCTGAAGAGGTTCAGGGCAAGGCAGAACAAGGTAGAAGAAGACAGAACAGGGCAGAACTGGACACAACAATGCAGAAAAGGATAGAAGAGGTTCAGAACACGTCAGAAAGGTTTTAAAACAGGGCATAAAAAGGCAGAACATGGCAGAACAGGGATGAATAGCACAGAACAGGACAGAACAATTTCTAAACAGGGCAGAACAAGGTAGGTAATGTTCAATAGTAGAATGCAATATAATAATGTAATACCATGGCTAAAAATTCAATTCAAACTTACCGTGTAAATTCAGCATTAGAAAGTTCAATATGTAACGTATCTTTCCGGCTGAGGTATGACTCATCGGCTTCCAGGGTCCAAATGAGTTGGTTTATTGATTTCTTTTAATTTTCTTTATTCAGTTTTAACCTAATTTAACATTTTGTTTAATAATAACATATTCATAAATCCTATCATACTATTACTAACAATAACTAATTAATAATTAATAATAAGTTAATGAGGGTGACCTATGGTCGCAAAGGAGACGGCTATACCCGCGATAAGCGCGGGTGGTAAGGTTGCCCCTGAAGAGAGAGAGAGAGAGAGAGAGAAAGAGAAAGAAAGAAAGAGAGAAAGAGAGAAAGAAGAAGACGGCGGCAAATAAGTGAGTTTTGCCGATGGTCACTATGAAGAAGACTTTTGTCTGCTCCTGGTCAGAACACGTCAGATAGTCAGAAAGTGATAATAAAGGGTGTTTTTTGGGAGGTTTGTTTTTCCGATAGATGTCGTTTTATTTTATGACAGTTGTTTTGACAGCTCAAAGTGGCATTTCTACTCAGTATTGTTTGGCAAATCATTATGAAAAAAAAAAAAAAAAAAAAAAAAAAAAAAAAATGACATTTGTGAAAAATAGTCGTGGTAGCCATATGCCAGAAATTGTGTTTAAATGTTAAATGCCAAAAAATTATCTACCAAATAAAAAAAAATTTTGGTCATTTCATAATTTTATATGTGTTTTATTCAAAAAAAAAAATCGGCAACCTCTTAAAAAAACACGTTATATCTAACGGGTGTTTTTTTAAGAGGTTGCCGATTTTTTTTCACAAATGTCATTTTTTTTTTTTTTTTTTTTTTTTTTTTTTTTTTTCTTTTCATAATGATTTGCCAAACAATACTGAGTAGAAATGCCACTTTGAGCTGTCAAAACAACTGTCATAAAATAAAACGACATCTATCGGAAAAACAAACCTCCCAAAAAAACACCCGTTAGAATGCTGTCAATGATGCAAGACCCGCGATAAGCGCGGTCGGTAAGGTTGCCCCTGAAGAGAGAGAGAGAGAGAGAGAGAGAGAGAGAGAGAGAAAGTAGAAGACGGCGGCAAATAAGTGAGCTTTGCCGATGGTCACTATGAAGATGACTTTTGTCTGCTCCTGGTCAGAACACGTCAGATAGTGAGAAAGTGATAATAGAATACGGTCGGCTCCTGATCTGAACACGTCAGCGTAGAGGAGAAGGGAAAGAGAATGCTGTCGGCTCCTGGTCAGAACACGTCAGCGAGAGTTTGTAAGAGAGGGGGGGGGGGGGTTGACGCGATTTATAGACGGTCGCCTGGTGTTGGTCTTTTTGTATGCGTGGCTCCGAGACTGTCGCCTAGTCTTTTAGAATGTAATTGTACCTGGTGGGGCCAAAACCTTCTCTATAGAAAGCCCAACTGTATGCATACTAATGCACTGAACAATCCCAAACGCGTCTGTGTTTGTGGGATGTGAATACAGTGTACAAAAAATAAGCAGTCGCAAAGAGCGAGAAACGTAAGATGTGGTAGTGGGAAACAGAAAAATGTATGGATTTTGCTCTTTTGTTGACTACCAATCCATAAACATTTGGGATTTTTTTAAGCATGAATCTGTGTGTCAGCGAAACAGTTGGGCTTTCTGTAGAGAACGTTTTGGGTGGGGCACACAAAATTTTGTTGATATGTTTGCGAAGAAACACACCAACAGCGTCTTATTCACGGGGATTTCGACAATTTTGCAAGTGCAAATTGCCAAACCTAAGTTTCGAGAGCAACTTGATGGGAATTTTATGACTGGCCGTATACTGAAAACAAAATTATTTTATATCTATTTCGTATGGTCGGTTGTGGTTGCCGGTAGTTATACACTGTCAGTTTTATGTTTGTTGCTTTGTTGTGACTTCCGGCAATTACACTTGGAATCGGAATTTCAAGTTTTTGTCTGCATCTGAGGTAGTAGCTCAATGTGCAAACATACGTTCGGTTGTATGTTTGCTGCTGGGCTATGGCTTCAGGCAATTACCTATGATATTGGCATTTCAGGTTTTTGCTTAGGTGACATATTAGCTCAATCTGCTGTGCAAAATGAGAACGCAGTCGGACGGACAAAGCGAGAAAACCTAGCCGTATGGTGAGTAACGACGGCACTGCGTTACAACTAATACGGTCCGCCATTTTTGATTACGAACGTAGTATACAAATATTTACAAAAAAATTGTATTATATAGTAATTCCTCACCTATTTACTTTTTATAATCTTCCATCAATATCCTTCTATCCTTCTAATTTCTGAACACAGTAAATATTCTCAACGCATTTATGTGATATTTAGCTGAACACAATTGTAAAGTCGCCTATAGAACGCTTGAAATCATAATCAAAATTTTTAACAACGAATGACATATTAGGTGTGTGTTATATTTGTGCGCTTTTATTCGTACTCCATACTCATATAGAGAATACCAAGAACATAGAGCCATCCACACGTGGGCTGATGGATGGGCCTTTGTTATTATGCGAGCAAGTCAAAAACAACAACAACCACACATACCGTAGCAAGAAATTAATTTCTTACAATTTTGTGCGCCAAGTGTATAAAACACCCACAATATGTAAGCGGGCAAAATAAATGAGAAATTTTTATGATATGAACGAGAATTACAAACCTGAGGACAATACGACCAAATGACAATAATTTTCTAGCCATTCGCGAAACAAGGCGGAGAACACCGACCATCCACCATCACCCACATCAGGTCGGGAGGAAACAATTATTGGTAATTGAAAGAAGAACTAAATTTGTAATTTAAAAAAATAAAAAAGGAAAAAAGAATGAGGCTTCGCGCGCACTCTTGACTTCATTCTGTTGGTTTTAATTACGGAACATGTCTCCCAATAGAAGAGTAAGTGCTGTTATTATTTCGAAAGCAAAAAAAAATCGAGAAGGACTTAACTTATAGGAGTTAAGCGATTTTCGTTTATATCCTGGCTGCGGGTCGTTTTATGGTTTGAGGTTTTGGTATTCTTGTGTGTTGCCGGTTGTCTCATTTGATTATCGTTGCAACTGTTGTTGTTTGTTAAAAAATTAGTAGGCTGGGTATAGGGTGGATGTTTTAATTTTAAAATGTATACTAAGAAATATGAAACAATAGCCATTTAGAAATGGGTTTTCATACAATATGATAATGAATAGAAATCGTTTGTCTTGTCGTGGTTATGAATTGTGTCTGTTGCAGAGTGCATCGTAACAAAACAAAATTCCTATACTTCATCTTTATGAACCCAGCGTTGCCTGGCTGTCCCAACCCCACTGTCCCCATCACACTTTCCCCACCCAACTGACCTCCAAGATCCACTCCGAGACTCACAGTTCCAAATTAGAGGCCAGAAAATTTCATTTAATGAAAGGTAATAAAAATTGATGTGCGGTTAGTCATCAGCATAATATGTAGAATAACACGTAAGATTAATCAAAATTGCACGTCGCCGGAACTATCACTGACTGGTGGAAGTGCGATGAAACCTCCACGTGGTCGTCGCCAATAAATTTCCTTCAATACAGGAAAAGCTGACTGATCGGGATAGTCCCTTCAACGTAAGGTTGGCGCAAGACCAATAACCTCGTCCGTATAAAACTTTATTACGGAACTCCAAATCAGCTTCGGATACAGTGATAAACGACGACAACCACGGCAACGAAAACAGCTAAACGATTTAAGAATTTTCTCATGGAACGTAAGCTCGAGTTGCACAGCAGATAGCCGATACCCTGTCCAAATATATTGCTGACATAACAGGAATTCAGGAGATGCGGTGGACGGGGCATTAAAAAAATCTGAATGTAACATATATTTCAGCTGTCATGTGCTCGGGGTGGGGTTTCTAGTCAGCAAAAGAATGAAACCCACCGTTATCGGCTTTAAAGCAGTAAATGAAGGGCTATGCACCCGTGCGGGGCAAATTTAAAACATAAGCCTCATAAACATTCACGCACCTACAGAGGATTCCCCAGATAATGAAAAAGAAGAATTCTTTGAATCAGTCAAACGAGAACACAAAGCCTGCCCTCAGTATGATGTAAAAATCATGCAAAAATTTTTGTTTTTGACAGTACATTGGCATGGATGACATGAATTTCTGTGCAGGGGGTTCGTAGTTCAAATCACAGAAAACACCAAAAAGTATTCTTCACGGCCCCATCTCTCGCGAATGTCTGACAAACATCTGAGAGTAATAACTTGTCACAGAAAGCTTCTCAATTCGCCGTTCGGAGGTCCCTTCCGCGAATAAGATTCGAGTCAATACGGCTGCCCTTCGCAAAGAAGAAACCAGAAACAACTACGGTTAAGCGATGGCACTCGCCCTAATTGCAGGGAGAGTAAGCCCTGGGATTGAGATGTCGGGCGTAGAAGAGAAATGGACACGACTTAAGAATACTGTCATTAGTACTGCTGACTCCATATTTGGCAGTAGGTTTAGACATCGAAACGGCTGGTGATAAAACAGGCGAAAGAAAGCAGCCTGGGAGAAGAATCTCGTCCGTGAACTGGAACAGTACAGAGAGAAAGGACCGCACCATCTTAGATCGATGAACTGATTAAAATAGGAGGCCCCACAATACACCAAGCAATTCATGAAATAATAGTGCAAGTATAACGTTGTTGAGTACCGCGTATAAGATTTTCTCCTCTATCGTTCTAGACAGGATAGCCCCATACGTAAAGTCATCATTGGTCCATATCAGTGGGGCGTCATCCCAGGCAAATCAACAACTGATCAGACTTACACCCTTAGACAGGTGATGGAAAAATGTCTAGAGTTTCAAAACTCACTACACCACCTTTTTATGGACTCCGCCTATGATAGCATAGTCAGAGTAGAACTTTAAAAAGCCATGAGAGAATTCGGCTCCCAAATAAACTGACACGACTATGTAGGTTGAACCATGACCAATGTTATAAGCCAAGTAAAAATATTCGGATCACTTTCAAGCCCATTCAACATCTATAACAGGCTCCGACAAGGTGATGGACTGGCCTGCGTCCTCTTCAACCTGGCGTTGGAGAAAGTGATACGAGACTCTGACGTAACGGCGAGAGGAACAATCCTCTTTAAGTCCATTCAGATACTGCCATACGCAGACGATATTGACATCGTTGGTAGAAACCCAAGCATGGAATCAGAAATACGCGCACAGTTACGAATAAAGCCTACTTTAGTTTGTCAAGACTCTTTAATCCATGAATCTAACCATAACATTCAAGCTGCTGGTTTATAATGCAAAAGTAGCATTCCAGTACTCACATATGGATCCGAGATTTGGGTGCTTAGCATAAAGCATTCTGACCTCACAGCCGCGTTCGAGAGATAAGTGTTACGGAGAATTGTTGTCCCCGCATGTGAGGAAGGACGATTCCGGAGACTAATGCTGAGATCTACGAGCGTTATGGCGATGTTGACATCGTAAACAGAAGCAAGCTCGGTAGGCTACGGTGGGCAGGACACCTAGCTCGCATGAGTGAGGAGGATCCTACTCGGAAAGTCATTTGTGGCAGGATTTATGGGACATAACAGTAAGGCCGGCCACGCCTACGCTGGAATGGTGGCGTACACCGGGACGGCCAGAGTTCTGGGATGCTAAACTGGATGACATCGGCTCGAAATTGGGACCGGTAAAGAGATTTTTTGCGGGAAGCCACGACTGAACCCCGGTTGTAAAGCAAAATATGATGACGATGAATAAAAAATGATAACATTTTGTTTAGTTGAAGGTTGATAATTTATTAGTCATACAACGATTTGATTGATCATCATGTTTTGATTGTAAAAACTCGATAAAAATTTAGAAACATTTTATCACTGTAATTCGGTCAGATGACAGTATGTTTGATTAATGGAATCTCAGAATTGTTTACCGGATCCACAAGAAAGGAGACCCACTAAACTGCGCCAACTATACTGAAAAATTATAAGTGTCCTTAACACCGCCTATAAGATCCTGTCTTCCGTTCTGTGTGAAAACCTGAAGCCACTCATCAACAACGTGATTGGCTCCTACTAGTGCGGCTTTTGGCTAAGAAAGTCCAGAAATGATCAAATATATACACTGCGCAGATCCTGGAGAAGAGCCAAGAAATCGATATACGTACTCATCAATTCTTCATCGATTTCAAAGCTTTACAGCCTTTATAGAGACGAGCTATACAACGGCATGTCAAACTGCAGAATGAATCTTCCAAAGCGCTATCTAAGTAAGTAGTAAGGATAAAATTTATAGTGTAAAGGTAAAAAAAGTCCAAAAAACTTTCAGAAAAGCAAAAAGTTAACACATTTTTTTACACCTTGTATACTTTTCAGAGAAAGAGGAACCCGCCACTGGCATACGTTTTTTGAAGTAAAATATAAACTCGGGATTTTTTTAGTGGCTTTCTCAAATGAATCCTAAATCAATAAAAAAAATACTACTTAGACAGATAGTTGTCGGCTTTTTTATTTTACTCCACGATCCCTGAAATTTCATTCCCCATACAAACTGGACGCACTAGTAACCTCTTGGTTGGTGCATCCACACTCGTCCAATTCGAACATGTCACCTTCGGTTCGCAGTTGTCTGTCAGTGCCGTCGATTGCATTACTGAACATATATGGCATGTACAGCGAATGTTCTTTTTAATTTTTTCATGATAAGCAACATTTATAACACGCAATCCAGCGTATACTTATGGGATAATTAAAAATTGATTTTCCATCCATCATTCCATCACGAAATTCCCCTAAGACCTAAGCAAATTTTTTGTAAATCACAAATTTACATTTAGAACATAAACATCCATAATATTATGGAGGAAGTCAGTTAGATAAAAAAGTTACCAACAAATAGATAATTACATGAAAGAACAACATCGCTCATGGTCATCCATCCTTCTGCCAGACCATCTGCTTATCACATTGACTCATCTTTTTCCGGAGCGCACGCTATGCACCGTGCGCCGTAGTGGACTACTTACTAACTTGACTGACTTTAGCGTTAATTTCGGTATAACACGCGCCCGGAAAGGCAACACGAGTCGAGTTGACCATCAGAAAAGCATCGAACACAGAAAATTACCATCCTATGCTGGAAAAAAAACAAGGGGGAAACTTATTACTATCGTTAGTGTAGAAGGACAACAACCGGAAATAGGTAAGGCACATCAGACGAAAGCCTCACCTTTAAGCTATACAAAGGTAAACATCCTTGGCAGGATACTCGTATCTCATCAGTCGTCAGTTGATGTTTTGCTGCCTGCGCTTACTTATCAATTATAAATGTAAGTCATTTTGAAGTTCAGTCTTTGCTCTGATGGGCTGTGGTTTGAGTAACTTTTTAACTTTCAGCGTGTCAGCCTTGTCGTTGTGGTTGTTGTTGTTGTTGTTTATTAGTCAATTCATAAAAAAGGTAAAAACTAATTCCACTGTTTGATAATTACAATAAGCGCAATATCCTATATGCTGTTAGTTGTGCGGTGGTAAAAACATAACCACAGGGGTTGGGAAAAGCATTTGATGTTCTTTTAAAAGACGTGAGCGTGTGTTTTACCCTTTCCATATGAATGTGGTACATATATTCAAGTCATCCTGGTAATTGAATTTGCCATCGTTCAGCGGGCTGAGTAGCTTATGCCTAGAATATTGTTTGCCGCTTAATGGAATGTATCGAAGTAACAATTAAGTTTAAGGTGTCGCGTACTCGTCAGCTCTTCTTGATATTGAAAAACAACAAAACAATGTTTATGCAGACCTTGGTTTATTTGTGTGCCTGTTTGCATAATCTTTTTCCATTTTTCTTGCATTGAGGAAAATCGCGTTGTAATCCTTATTTCATACTATAGACGTGAGATATACCAATTTTGGATTATGTGATCCCGTAAGTCTTAAAACAAGTTTATTGTTATGAATTGATTTCAATTTGATGATTTGTTAGTTGTAAGTGATTTTTGTAAAAAAAAATGCAAATAACGGCAGAAGACATCGCCAGGGCACTGTCTTTGTCTGATGATGGACGAAGTGTACGGTTTGCCACTATTATGATAAGAAAACCAGAGACGACTTTAAGAAGAGCCATTAAAAGATACAGGGAAACCACCCACTCCTACACCCCCGGCGTTATAAGTGTCAGGACGCCCCACAGCAACTTCTGCAAGGGATGACCGATATTTGGTGCTTGAAAGCCTTCGGAAATGTCACCAAACAGCGACTGAGCTGTCTCGCAGACTTCGAAACGTTAGAGTGACAGCTGTGAATCCTCAAATGGTGAAGCGACGATTAGTGGAAAGTGGCCTGAGTGCAAGAAGACCTGCTTGTGTACCGAGACTCACGGTAGAGCATAAGCGACGTCGAATGCAACTTGCTCCCCTTTACCAGGATTGGACAGATGCCGACTGTGGTATTGTCCTTTTCACGGATGAGTCCAGGTTTTGTCTGCATTCAAAAGATGGACGTAGCAAAGTGTGGAGACGATCAGTTGAGAGGCACTGTTCGGCAACAGTTGCCCCAGAGAATGTTTAGTTTATACCTTTTATAAAAGGAGGGTTAATAAGTGGAACTTTATATTTCCTGGTGAATATGACAAGTTCAGTTTTGTGAGGATTTACCCCTAAACCACAGCGATCTGCCCAGCAAGTTAGCTTGTTGAAAGCATTTTGCAGGAGTTCCTTTAAGGTATTCGGGTATTTTCCTGAGACGGCAATAGCAACGTCATCCGCATACGAGATTACCCTGCAGCCCTCACCTCTTAGGCATACCAGTAGCTCATTCACCGATAAGTTCCATAGAACGGGGGACAGGACTCGCCCTTGTGGGGTTCCTCTGGCAGACGACACGCCCAATTTTTAATTAATAATCCGACTTTCGAGCAGAAGATTAATCAATTCGCCAAGCGAGTCGTCCACCCTCATAGTCGACAGAGTGCATCCGTAATCGCAGATGTGTTGACGTTGTTAAAAGCCCCTTCGTTATCTAGGAATACCACCATTGTATACTCCTTGTGGTGAAGGGAATATTCAATAGAACGTACCAGTGTATGTGCAGAGCTGTTTCTACAGACTTGCCTTTACAATACGCGTGCTGATCTGTAGACAGAAGTCTTTTATCAGTGCCTGTGCATATGTAGATATCGATCAGTCTTTCCAGTGTCGAATGATGAAAGACTGATTGGTATGAAATCCTTTGGGCTAACATGCGAGCATTTGCCGCCTTTGGGTATGAAAACCACGTTTACTTCTCTCCATAAAACTGGAATATGGACCAGATCGACACAACTTTTTAGAAAGGAAGGATAATATCCGAATTCTTTTGCAGCTCGGCTAGAATCATGCCATCATGTCCTGCAGATTTGTATGGTTTGAAGCTTTGTAACGCATAAGTTTGTTTGCAGTTTGTCCTTATCATTGGAGATAAAGGGTGTTTTTTAAGGAGGTTTGTTTTTCCGATAGATGTCGTTTTATTTTATGACAGTTGTTTTGACAGCTCAAAGTGGCATTTCTACTCAGTATTGTTTGGCAAATCATTATGAATAGGTTAACTCCAGAACAACGTTTTCAAATCGTGGAAATTTATTTTCAAAATCAGTGTTCAATTAAAAATGTTTATAGAGCACTTCGTGAATTTTATGGTGCACATAATCGTCCGTCAGAGACCACCATAAAGAACGTAATTACCAAATTTCGGTCTACATTCACTCTTTTGGATGCCAAGCCACCGACAAGAATGAGAAGAGTTCGTACAGAAGAAAATATTGCTGTCGTTGAGGCCAGTGTCGAAGAAAACGACAATTTATCGATTCGTCGTCGTGCTCAGCAAATTGGACTTTGTCCATCGACTTTATGGAAAATTTTACGTAAAGATTTGGGTTTGGTGCCATACAAAATTCAATTGGTGCAAGAATTAAAGCCACACGACCATCGTTTGCGCCGTGAATTCAGTGATTTGTCGTTAAATCAATTGAACGAAGATCCATTTTTTTACCGTAAAATTCTCTTCAGTGATGAGGCGCATTTTTTGTTAAATGGATACGTCAACAAACAAAATTGTCGCATTTGGAGCAAAGATAATCCACACGCCGTTCAAGAATTACCAATGCATCCTGATAAATGTACTGTTTGGTGCGGTCTATGGGCTGGTGGGATCATCGGTCCATATTTCTTTAAAAATGAGGAAGGACGACGCGTTACCGTGAATGGAAATCGATACAGAACCATGTTAAATGAGTTTTTGTTGTCAAATCTTGAAGATATGGATATGGATGAAATGTGGTTTCAACAAGATGGTGCCACTTGCCATACAGCACGTGAAACAATCGACTTATTGAAAGAAACTTTCAACGACAACATTATTTCGAGAAATGGTCCGGTGAATTGGCCTCCGCGTTCGTGCGATTTGACGCCACTCGATTACTTTTTGTGGGGATACGTGAAGTCATTGGTTTATGTGGATAAACCTCAATCGATTGACGCTTTGGAAACCAATATTCAACGTGTCATTGCTGACATACGCCCTCAAATGCTTGAAAAAGTGCTGGAAAATTGGACCTCCAGAATGACATTTGTGAAAAATAGTCGTGGTAGCCATATGCCAGAAATTGTGTTTAAATGTTAAATGCCAAAAAATTATCTACCAAATAAAAAAACATTTTGGTCATTTCATAATTTTATATGTGTTTTATTCAAAAAAAAAATCGGCAACCTCTTAAAAAAACACCCGTTAGTTATACGTATGTCTGCCCTATCAAGGCTGACATTGCTTAACACAAATGGGAGCTTCCCATGAAGTGGGTATCTAAACGCAGAGTAAGCGATTCTTCGCTTGAAAGAGGCCACGAGCCATCTGCTTTTTTCAGGCAGATCGGCATTACTAGATTGGTTTTTCTTAGCCTAGATGCCTCAGAAGATTCTTCGATCATACCTGACAACCTACTGCAGATACAAGGTCAGCAAACGCGTAGCTCTAATTTTCCTGGCCTCTCGCAAAAAGTCTCTTCACCGGCCCAGATTTCGAGCCGATGTCACACAGTTTGGTATCCCTAAACTCTGGACGTTCTGGCCCGCCTCGCAGCGTGTTCCATAAATCCTACCGCAAAGGACTTTCAGAGCAGGATCCTCTTCGCTCATGCGAGCCTACCGAGCTTAATTTTCTTCACGATGTCGATATCGCGGTAACGCTCGTAGATCTCATCATTATAGAGTCTCCGGAATCGTCCTTCCTAACATACGTGGCCAACAATTCTCCGTAAGCATTTTCTCTCGAACACGGCTAAGAGGTCAGAATGCTTATTGCTAAGCACCCAAGTCTCGGATCCATATGTAAGTACTGGTATGACCATTGTCTTATATATCAGTAGCTTGGATGTTATGGTTAAGTTTCTGGTTTTGAAGAGTCTTGACAGACTATAGTAGGCTTTGTTCGTTTTAAGCAACCGCGCGCGTATTTCTGGTTCCATGCTGTTATCGGCTGCTATAGTTGACCCGAGATAGTTTAAGGATTACATTACTTAAAAATCGCGCTCCACTATTTTAATTGATGAACCAATGTTGGATACCTTAAGATAAATGATGCCTTTCGACAGCGTAGACAGGCAAAGCACAAACACATGAACAATGCTAACCTTGAAAATCCGCCCTCCAAAAATGATCCACATGCCATCACTTTAAAGAATACTCTTTCCACACAGTAAACGTTGGACATAAATTCTTAAGCTGTGTCATGATAGTGACGCCATGTATGTCACTTAACCCCAATTAACTTGCAGTTGGCTCATCTCGCAGACAATTTAGATGACATATTTTGTCAACGCGTAAAGGACCTTGTCTGCTTGTGATATAACTTCATCTTCCCTTCGACTTAGTATAAGTGGCCTCGTCGGAAGATATTCGCACTGAAATTCATTAAAGTTGCCATCAGACACTCACCAATAAGCGGACCCGCTATTTATTCAAACTTACGCAGCGTAAGTAATGTGTGTCATTACAAATTTACAAGAGGGAAACAACTTGGAAAACATGACGCCTCTTCACTTTTTATTAATATTTCCATTTTTCTTTAAAGTAAAGTTGTTATGGTTGCGAGCACGTCGACGGCGCGGCTAATGAAAGGGCCTCTTGCCCGGCATTCATCACAGCTTACTCGTTATGTTCTTTGACACAATGATGTGTTTTTTTTTGTTCATTCAAAAAGGTACCATTCCATTAAGCGAATGCATTCATTGATCTGGGCATTTACTTAACGCCACCGTCTGGCCTGATCATCCGACGCGATCCATTAGTTCAATAGTTAATGCGAGTTGGAGTTTAAAAGGAGAGAAAACAAAAACACACACGTCTCACCATCAGTCGAATGATTTTGTAGAGTTGGGTGGCAATGGTTTCGTGTACAAGGGATGAGGGAGTCTCATTCTTCTTATATGATCAAGACATCCGACAAGATGCCGCTCGGCTGATCCGTTGGTGCGATCGATCGATACAGTCGCATCAACTTGAAAGTTTGTTTGGTTCGATGGTAAATATTGTGGGGCGACACTGCTCTCTAAGTGCGTTCCGACAGATGAAAATGTTAAGCGAACGGCCGGTAGTGATATTCTCTCAGATGTAAGATCGGCGGCGGTGCGGCGGCATTCTAACAAAAGATCATATAAATTTAAATGGAAGCGACAGAAAAAAATTGGATTTATAAATACTTAGATACCTATGCACGAGTGAGTAGTATACTTTTTTGTAAATCAATAAATTATTACGTACGTAAGGAACTAAGGAGCAAAAAAGAAACCCTTGAAAATTCCTTTCGGCCGTCTATACTACAGCTTCTAACTTCTTAAGTGGTTAGCGCTGGCGCATACTTTTCATTTACTCGATCGGAGTGCGGCCGATGTCGAGTGCTGGCTAATAGGCAAAAAAAAAATATTGCTCCACTTTCATTGGACGACATACTACTTCCTCATAAGTGCCATACGAAGGAAGAAATTTCGAGTGATTTCTAATGGAATTTCCCATCTGCTGATAATGGCGAAAATCGTTCTACTCTCATGTGTCGCTCATGGGCGGCGTTGATTAGTTTCTAGTCCTAAATTATAAGGCGCAACGAGAGCGTGGGAATGTGTTGGAAATGTCAAACAAATCGCTTTAATTTAAACAGAATTGAGTTGTCGTTTGTAAATCTAAAAAATAAATGACATTTCTGTAACGGATGATTCTTTAATTGGTATAGAGAAACTCTGAACTATTAACACCAGCGTTGTTAAGAGGTTAATGCCATTTCAATAAATTAAAAAAACTAAGCTGTTGGTAAAAATACATACTCTTCTCTTCAGATATATATTGTTATTTGTTATAAGCGTTCTATTTGACGATATGTTTAGCCCTTAGGAATTGATAAACAATTTATAAAACTTTAAGGTGGGAACGAGCTTAATAGTTGCTCAATTGCAAGAGGGGTTAGCTACAAAAGCCGTGTTAATCTAAAAGGTTTTTCCGCGGCGGAACAGGGAATTTAATTTCCGTATTTGAAAAAGTTCATCGCCTTGAATATTCGCCTTTAAAACCATTTGTCACCTTTTCTAAAAAAAAAAAAAAATGGAATTTCCTGGAACCCCTCTAAAACGTCTGCAAACAATCACTTGATCAGAGAAATCAGCATAACAATCTTAAAGTAAAAACGAAAATTTGTAAATGATAATTTGAATTAAATTGCGTAATCTGGTAACACTGGCTAAGCAAAAATAGTCTCGCATGAACTAAAAATAAATGATGGCATAAAAAACTGGGCGTGTTTCATAATTAAAATAACAAATTCGTCCATAAACTCAATAAATAACTGCCCAAAGAGAACATTTGGCCAAAAAATTTCGGTATTTATTCGTAATGATAAGAAAAGCTACTTTGGGCGATTATTCATTCTTCAAAATATAGGCAATTATTCATTTGACAGCAGAATAGCCAACAGCTATTTGACTGCAAATATGGGGAATAACACAAAATGCATCAGAATTACAAGTGGCCGTAACTATCTCTGACTGGTGGAAATGCGATCAAACCTCCACGCGGTGGCCGCCGGTAATTTTCCTCCAATACAGGAAAAGCTGAATGATCGGGATAGTTAGTTAGTTTATATCCTCTTGTAGAGAGAGCTTGGGAGGCAGAAAGTTTCCCCGACGAGTGGATGATTGGCAAGCTCCCTAAAAAGGGTAGTCTTATGAAATGCGAAAACTAAAAAGGCATTTGCGTTCTTCCTGCAGTTGCAAAGGTAATAGCCAAAGCAGTACTTGAGAGAATTAAGGAACATCTGGAAAGATACACACGATGCCGAACAAGCAGGTTTCCGCACTGGATCCTCCTGTGTCGACCACATCAATACCCTGTGGATCATTACTGAACAGTGCGTTGAATTAAGGTCACCACTACACCTTCTGTTCATCGATTTTGAGAAGGCGTTTTACAGTGTCAACAGACAGTTTATCTGGCTCGCCTTGCGCAGGAGAGGCATAGCCGATAAATTAATAGCTATTATTTAAGCAACCTATGACGGCTCTAAATGTCATGTGCTGCATAGAGGAAAGCTGTCAGAGGAATTCGAGATCCTAAGTGGGGTACGACAAGGTTGCATTCTATCGCCGATACTTTTTTTTGTTGGTGATTAGCGATGTACTTCGCGCAGCTTTATCTACTGGAAACGGAGGAATTCGTTGGACTCAAACATCTGGACTACGCTAACGACGTTGGTTTGTTACTTTCACACAGAATTATGGAGCTGCACCAAATGACAACAAATGTGGAGAGGGAGGCAAATGTTGCGAGTTTGAAGATTAAAAAAAAACCAAAATCCTTTAACCTCGGCACTAACTCAGTAACTCAAGTAAACATTGCTGGACAGCCGGTAGAGAGATTAGAGAGTTTCCAATATCTTGGGAGTATTGTCTCGACCGAAGGTGGCACCAAACAGAACATTGTCAACCGAATCGGCAAAGCAAAATCAGTGTTTGGAATGGTTAACAATGATATGGCGAAGCAATGCGATCCGTGTAAACACTAAGCTGCGACTGTTCCGTTCAAATGTAGAATCTGTGCTGTTTGTACGGGTGCAGCACTTGGAAGGTGACCGCTACTATACCAATAAAATTACAAACGTTCGTAAATAGGTGCCTACGGAACATCGTCTACCACACTCCAATTACCCCCCTAAACCCCAGTCAACACGCATACCAGACTGGCAAGTCAACTGAAACAGCATTACATGAGCTGACAACCGAAGATACACTCCAAAGCAAAGAAATGTTTATGTGCGCCTCCATTGAAAAACAAGGAGCTTTTGACAATACCAACTTCGAATTAATTCAAATACAAGCCAGATCAAGAGGAATTGTGATGAACGAGTTAATTGGCAGGCTGATGAATAATGGCTTAACAAATGCAGATGATCTACTCCTAATGGTTCCTGCCAAATTCGAGACCACGATAGCAGAACATATGCAATTTGCTTTTAATCAGGTAAAGGTAAAGAGATCGGCAGAAGTGTCAACCATGACAAAATAGTCTGCACCACATTTACGAAAAAGAAAAATATTATGCTTTTCCTACACTGCGGTTCCAAGGAAAAATCCTTCAAATAGTGCCAGAAACCTAATATCTAGGGGTCATGTTTGACACCAAAAACTCACATGGAACCCCCGCATATCATACATTACTAACAAAGCTAACAAAGCTTACTTTACACGCTAACGAATGTTTAGCGAATCTTGGGAATTAAAACCATAAATGACTTTATGCCTATACCAAAGCATTATATAAGAACCAGGATCACATACGTGACCCTGATTTGGTAACCAAATGCAGAGCAATCAAAGACACGCCAAAAACTGAATAAGACCCAGAGACTAATCTGTTTAATGCGACCGGTGCAGTAAAGTCTTGCATAGCGGCAGCTCTAGAAAAGCCTCTGGTGCTCCAGCCCCTGCACTAATCAAATCAATATCAAAAGCGAGGCTGGATCAAGAGCCGTTAAACCAAAATTTATCAACCAAATAAAAGCAAATAGATCACGACACACCAGAGAGACCGGTGCCGTAAACGGCAGCTCTAGAAAAGCTTCTGGGGCTCCAGACCCAGCGAGGCTGGATTAAGAGCCTTTAAACCAAAAAAATAAAAGCAAATAGTTCAGGACACACCCGCATAGTAATCAAAATAAATTTAAAAAACGTAACTGTCCAACTATCAGACTTAATGATAAAACGACTAACTTACAAAGAAACTTTTCGATAAGAATACCAGATTGGAATCAAGTTAAGCAAGCAGGAGTGTTGGGACCCAGAACTACATTGCGAATACCACTGGGAAATTCTCCAATAGTATTCCAGGCAGAAACTATAGCAACAGAAGCCTACAGCTTAGAATATATCAAAAGAAGGTGCAGGAGAACTATGCGAACTCAGACAGTCAGGCAACACTGCTTGCTTTAAAAGGTTCAGTCTTTCATTCCAAAACAACGTGGAGCTGCTTATTCCATTTGGAAAAACTGGCTTTTGGCCATTCAGACATTCATTCAGACAGACTTCATTCAGATATTTCAGGAAACGAGGCAGCAGACATCTGTGCAAGAGAAGGCGCAGAAGAAGTCTTCGCTGGCCCTGAGCCCTGTATTACCTATTCCAAAATCCATCTTAAAAACAAGATCGAAGAGTGGTAAAAAACCTCATCGGAGCGGAATGGGCATCATCGACTGGGATGAGATAGGACAAAGCTTCCTAAATATACAACTAATCACCTAGACAAAGCACTCAAACTGAACCGCCATGCACTAAGAACACTAGTCTGGTACATGACAGGACATTCCATTCTAATAATGTAGGTCAAGCACTATCGCTGGGCCGTTTCTCTTTGTTGTGAAGGACAGCCGTGTTGACTCGAATCTGATTCGCGGCTACAGTCTTTCTTGGTGCTCTTGGTTTCTTCTAAATGCTGTACACTATCAATGCACATCGAATTAATAAATGAAGGGGTTAAGAGGGAAAAGATGAACAAAACTGGTAAATAAAAGTTTCTTTCCAGAAATGTTATGGTTTAAATCGTCAATACAAAAAGGCCAATTAATTGAGCTTTAATTTAGCTCTAAAGTGCTTTAAAGTCGATGAGACTCATATACGTAATTATAGAAAAGTCAATCTGCTCACTCAAGAGTTACAAAGTAAAAGCTAAACATTTTCCAAAACTACTTACCAGCTTCTCAAACATTTGCATCAATTGCTGGCTCAAGAGTTAGAAAGTAACAATTAGGTCGCGTGTTTGCGCGTACTTTGCTACAAACTTGTATAATTAATAAAAAATTTATGATTTTTCACGGTCCAAATACCACCACATTATATAGTACAGGGAGCTCACTCCTCATTCATTAGGCCAAAGATTCGCTATAATGCCATAAAGCAATAATTAGCCTTCTTATCCTTATGCTCGCTGCAATGGACACAAACACTTGGAGTTTGTATTCTGCCTACAATCGCACAAAAAAAAAAGCAAAACAGTGGCGCTTTATCAAGATCAAAGTACGAGTGTAACTCTACCATTTTTATGAGAATTTCGCCTGTCGGTTGCCATCAAATTATCCAACTAGTTGCCCACAAATTATAATCATATTTCTGGCAAATTTATTGAACGAATCACAGCGGCAAGTGGCACATACAAAGTCAACCAGTTTCCTGTTGGTCTTGCTCGTTAGTCCCACTGAGTTCCTCGTACTAACCCTAAACTTCTATGCACTCCTGCGTCGAGATTCTGATGTCTGTTCAAAATGACTCTATGTACTAGTATGTAGTTTGTGTTGCATGTGAACGAAGCCCGAAGACATTGTTGCTAAAGTTAAGTGAGTGTCTTCGCGACGGCGCGCTGCTCTTAACAACTTAGGCATGCATTTTACGCATTATTCATCTCCAATTATTGTGATTTTATGCTAAGCAGCTGTCAGTTGGATTTCCACTCACATTATTTACGGTGGAACAGCAGCTTCACGGTGGACGAGGCTGAAATCTTTTGGAGCTGCTTGCAAGTGTCGGTCGATGTTGTCATTTTGCTGCAGTCGCGTTTAGACTACCAATCATATCTACCAGGTATATAACTCTGAGATCATATCAACATGTACACGAGTGTTATCTGTGACTTTCTTACAATTTATTTAGGATGAAAGGCTCTTTTTAACGCATTTAATAGTTAGCCTTAAACGGCTTCTTTTAAGATTGACAATATATACATATAAATCATCATTGACTTTCCGAGCGGGATCCTCTTCGCTCAAGCGAGCTAAGTGTTCTTCCCACCGGAGCCTACCGAGCTTAATTCTCTTAACGATGTCGACATCGCGGTAAAGCTTGTCTTATATACCAGCAGCTTGTATTTTATGTTTAAGTTCCTGGATTTTAGCAGTCTTGACAGACTAAAGTAGGCCTTGTGGCTTTGAGCAACCGTATTTGAGCGCGTATTTCTGGTTCGATACTCTTATCGGCTGCTACAGTTGGCCCGAGAGAGTTAAAGGATTGCACTACTTCAAACTTCGTCTACGTTTGGTGGCCGCAAAATAGTGTAGTCTTCGTTCATTCGAAGTACCTCCAATTTCTCAGTTAGTTACTCATGAATGTGCTCTTCCCATCGCTCTAAGATGCCTTTGAGATCGACTATCAGATTACCCTCCTGTTCTTTGCAGTACGTGCAACGCAGTGTATATTCATGCCACGGTATGCGTCACGTCTTGCCATTTCTTGATGATGACCATACCAACAAGGTAGTGGTCCGGGTCGACGTTGGCACCTCGGTACATTCGTACCGTCATCAGGTTCGGGTTATGGCGGCGGTCGATCTGGTTGCGAGTGGCTCCATCAGGCGATACCCAGGCAGCTTTGTGGATATTTTTACGCGCAAACCTTGTACACGCAACGACCAAATTGCTGCCATCTCTATGACTCGTTGTCCATTGTCATTATTAGAGTTCTCGTGTAAGCTATGGGTGCCAATGTACTGCCTGAATACTGGTTCCCTACCTATTTTGGCATACTGAGGGCAGCCATGGAGTTTCCGTTCGACTGATACAAAGAACACTTCTTTTTCATCATCTGGGGAATCCTCTGCAGGTGCGTGAACGTTTATGAGGCTTAAGTTTTTAAATATGCATAGCCGTTCGTTTATTGCTTTAAAGCCGATAACGTTGGGTTTCATTCTTTTGCTGACTAGAAACCCCACCACGAGCACATGATGTCTTGCATGACAGCTGTAATACCATTCCCCCCGTCCATCGCATCTCCTGAATGGCTGTTATGTCAGCATTATATTTGGACAGGGTATCGGCTAGCTGCTGTGCAGCTCGAGCTCTATACAGTGAGCGTACGTTCCATGAGAAAATTCTTAAATCGTTTAGCCGTTTTCGTTGCCTTGGTCGTCGTCGTCCATCAGTGTATCCGAGGCTGATTTTGAGTTCCGTAATATGGTTTTTTTTACGGGCGAGGTTATTGGCCTCGTGCCAACCTTACTTTGAAGGGACTAGCCCGATCATTCCGCTTTTCCTACATTGGAGGAAAATTACCGGCGTCCATCACGTGGTGGTTTGATCGCACTTCCACCAGTCAGAGATAGTTACGGCCACCTGCAATTCTAGAACATTCTGTGTTATTCCCTCTATTCTGCTGATGGCTGACCGCCCTACCCAATTTTACATAATTTAAAATTGACATCCAATAATCCGGAATATCTGCTAATCCAGCACAGCTAAATTCCAAATCGTGCCGTGTGTTCGGACTTCTATTGTAAATGGTGGACACGTCTGCGTGCAAAAAATCCAAAATACTCGTATCTAGGTCACTCAGAGAAGATAGACGAGTGCGAATTTGAAGTAGTGAAACTCCATATATAACTTGGATCATTTTCTTAAAGCCTTTAGTCTGTCAAGACTTTTGAAATTCAGGAATTCAACCATAATGTCCAATAAGCTGCTCTTGTAGAAGACAATGGTCATACCAGAGAAATTTCATAAGGATTTGAGACTTTGGTTCTTAGCAAAAAGCACTTACGGATAATTATACTCGTATATGGGCAAAATTTAGGGGACACGACTGTCACGACAATCAGAATGGATGACGATGACGCCCAGAACTGGGGAATGATAAAGTGTATGACATCCGAACGAAATTGGGTCGATCCGGTGAAGATATTTTTTCAAAGTTATATGTGCCACACGTGTCATGTCATTTTGCACCTATCCTTGCTTGTGGTTGCAGTTAAAGATCAAGACGTATGTGACCGTAAAAGTGCATTACGTATTGATTACGTAAAAATACATAATCGCGTGATCTGTAATCGCAGCCTATGTTTAAACAACTAAAATGCTCAGTTGGCCGTATTCAAAGTCAACCAAATGCATTTTAGGATTTCATATCAAACGAAGAACAAAAAAAGACGGCACATGGATATGTATATAGAATAAAGTTTTAACAGAAATTAATTAACTTCAGAATTCAAACAAATCTTCGAGAAAGTTTAGCAAATTCATAGCGTCTATGTAAATTGCAAAACTTCCAACAAAATTTTAACTTTGTTCTAGACGTTGCCATGTATCAATATTATGGAAGCTACAAACTACGCAAAAATTCGATTCCAGTAAACTTTCGTCGTGAAATTAAAACCGTTTGGGGTTTTTCAACCCTGTATGCTGATATGCTATGTAAAATTAGCAGATAAAGGTTATGCTGTTTTAATCATAATAACTGATCATTTGTTTTTCTTGTGAAAATGAAATTTGTATAATGTGAAAGTTATCATCATTTCCCATAGCCAAAGTCAACATTTGGAAAATAATTAAGTTTCCCAAACCGAACTCGTATTGAACGTTCAACTTTCATCACAATTGAATTTAGTTATTTAACGAAAATAAACAAAGTCACCAGAAGAATCCGCCAATCAAATTAAAATACAAATTTCCACAATCAAACAAAGATAAATAGAGACTCCTACCATACATGAGAAATAAAGTATCTTGTATTTTACGTTTTTCTTTGTTAGATACTCGTCAGCTCCTTGTCGAGCATCGATGTAAAAAAGGATTTCTTATCTTATTTTTCGCCGAGAACAATCACAATTGAGTTTGCTCGCTGTCAGCCAGTTTATCTTGGATATCAAATTTGGTATTTGCTCAGAGTTTTCGACGAATGCTCATATCATTCCATCGCGCAGTGGATCGGCGTCACGGAGAAGCCCCCTTTAGTAAACAAACAATCTCCAACGTATGCTTGTACGAGTATTATATGAAATATGCAAAGTGAATCAACGTTTTGCTCACAGAAGGATTTGCTCCAGTCAGCAGGCAGCAGACAGCTTTTGCTATGAATTTATCTTCGTCCATCGTCTTTTGTGTGCTCATGCATAATGCATATCCTGTTTTTAATCATACCAGAGCTTCGCACATACTGGTATGTTTTATATATATAATCATGTGCATATACAAACTTGCGTCTCATGTACATCTTTATGAACCATTTTGTGATTTATTTTACAATTTTGCAAATTTGAATATTATTCTTTAACTTGCTCAAAGGTTACCATTTTGTTCATCAGTTTACTTTGTTTGTTTGAAGAAAGGTCCTTATGATTTTTTTGAATAAAAGAGTATTTTTATAGAAATTTCTAAATATACAGTTGGGCAGCCCTTAATAAAAATGGCTGCTCATTTTTTCTTTTGCTATAAATATCAAAAGTCCGTTTAAAATACGTAATACCACCGCCCTTAAAAATAATTATTACGGAACACCAAATCATCCACAACGACAATAACAGCAACGAAGACGACTACATATTGACAGTAAACTGGCACCCATAGTTTACACGAGAACACTAAAGACAATGGAGAACGAGTCATAGAGATGGCACCAAGATAGTCATTGCGAGTACAAAGCTTGCGCGTAAGAGAATAAAATCCATACGTTAACGAGTGATCGAGTATTTTCATTGGGATGATCGCTACTCGTCACTCGTTCACGTAAGTCATGATGCCAAATCAACATTGTTCAGTCACGTATGTGGTAATTCGACCCCTGTATAGAGGATGCACAGTAAAAATATTAATTCAAAATTTTTAAAATTGTTGTCACCGGAAATACACAAGTGTATGGGAGCCCCCGACATTTCGGCCCGTTCACTCCAAACATTTTACAGAAGGTTTTGTCCATCCGAAATACACGTGTGTTTAAAATGCGAAATTCTTGGACATCCCTCAGGCCTCAGGGCCCGTTCACTCCAAATTTTTTTTTTTTAAAAAAATTTTTGGGGCCCAGGGTCTCCAAATTTTTTACAAAAATTGTTTTTCATCGGAGATGACGTATATAAAATTTTAAGAAAATCGGGTTCATTTTTTTAAAAAAATTATGGGGCTCCACGAACCCGGGCCCGGGGTCTCCAAATTTTTAACAAAAATTGTTTTATATCAGAGATACACAAGTGTATAAAATTTGAAGAAAATCGAGTAAAATTTTGTAAAATATTTGTAGGGGAGCCCACCGACCCCGAGGCCCGAGGGTCCTCAAATTTTAATAGAAAGTTTTTTCATCGGAGATATGCATGTGTGCAAAATTTCAATAAAATAGGACTTTGGGAAGTGTTTCAAAAATTGATCGCAAGATTCCATGACACACAAATCCACAAACCCACAAAACCACAAACCCACAAACACACGGGCAAGTGAAGTTAATATAGAGAATTTAAAAACAATGCGCGTACCTTTTAAGCGCGGTTGAAGTGAAACATCTTTGATGTTGTGGACAAAAATACCTCCAAAAATACCCCTAAAAGACCCCAAAAGAGCATCAAATTACCCACCAAAACCCCAAAAGAATTATAAGAAGACCACCAAAAAATATCCCTAAAAGACCATCAAAATACCCCCAGAACCCACAAAAGAATTATAAAAAGACCTCCGAAAGACCCTCAAAAGAATACAACAAACCTAAAAAAAAAAACCACAAAAGGCTCCCAGAAGACCGCCAGAAGACCCCGATAGGCCACAAAAGGACCCCCAAAAGGCCACCGAAAGACCCCCAAAATAATCATAAAAGACCCCTTAAAAAATCATTAAAGACCTCCAAAATATCCCCAAAGAGCCTCAAAAGACCCCCAAAAGACCCCAAAAAGCCCTGAAAAAAACACCAAAGACCCTAAAAAGACTCCTCAAAAGACCCCTAAAAACCCATCATCTTGGAGCGTTTCGGATCCAGCTTGGGCCAGATCTGCTTTGTCAATGTGCAAGTTGTACCGTTTGACCACCTACAGTTAATTTTTACGTTAGCATCCCGCTTTAAAAGGATTTGCATGTAGCGATTGGGATGCATATGGAACCATATTCAGGTAAGAAGGTTAGTGTAGTTCCTTGCTTGGCGAGTTCCCTGCCCTGGCACCCAACACAGGTGGATATTGAACTGCTCCACCATCTCCACGAAAGACAAATCGTTTCACATCTGGAGCGGAAAGTATTGTTGGTAGAATCCAGGCAAGGCACAGCACGTGGCTTACCGAAGATACCTGGAGGCGGATTGAAGAACGTAAGCTATGCTTAAAGCTCGTATTGTAGATACCCCCGCTGATTCTGCTATCAGCGATAGCAGAACCTTTTACAGAATTACCAAAGAGCTGACAGGTAGTCACCGCTCTAGCCAACTCCGGTGAAAAGCCTTTATGGTGCCGTACTCGTTTCAGATGAGGATCAGCTCAAGCGATGGAAGGAGCATTTCTCTACGGTCCTTAACCGTGTATTCGCCAATGATATGCACCCAAATCAAACGGAGCTGCCGGAAGTAACATTTTCCCGAATTCCCATCTCAACTCCCAGTAAAGATGAGATCGCTACTGCGATCAACGCACTAAAGAACAGCAAGTCGGTAGGACTAGATGGTATACCCGAGCTGCACCAAATGACAACAACATATTGCTGGACAACGGGTGGAGAGAGTAGAGAGTTTCCAATATCTTGGGAGTATTGTCTCGACCGAAGGTGAAACCGAACAGGAGCAGAATCGGCATATCAAAATCAGTGTTTGGAAAGATGTCCATGATATGTCGAAGCAATGCGATCAGCTTAAACACCAAGCTACGACTGTTCCGTTTATATTTTGAATCTGTGCTGTTGTATGGGTTCAGTACTTGGAAGGTGACCGCTACTATCACAAAAAGATTACAAACGTTCGTAAATAGGTGCCTACGGAACATCTTAAGGGTTTTATGACTTAGCCGTATCTCTAACGAACATTTTTACCAGACAACGATTCAAGAACCAATAGGCACAACCATCCAACGACGGAAGTGGCAGTGGATTGGTCATACTCTCCGAAAAGGTGACAGTTCCATAGCAAACTACTCCGTTATCTCATGATGGTAGAAGAACGGGTCGTCCGAGAAATACATGGCGCAGAGCAGTTGAGGAGGAGTCACGGCAATTGGCGAAGAGTTGGAGAGAGCTGAAGCTCATTGCTAGGAACCACACGCGATGGCGCGTAGGCGTAGTAGAGGTCCTAGGACCCACAATGGGATATAGGACATAAGTAAGTTAATGCCGTATCCGAACGGCGAATTGAGAAGCTTTTCATGACAAGTTTTTACTATCGGACGTTTGTCAAACATGCGCGTGAGGTGAGACCGTGAAAAAAACTTTTGGTGTTACTGGTATTCGAACCACGAACCTCCTGCTCAGAAGTCCATGCACTTATCCACTGAGCCACGGTGCCCACTATAGGAGAGAATATATTGAGATTTTTAACATCGAAATAACAGGGTTCCTGTTGTTGCCGTTGCCCACTAGTAGTATTACTATCCTTTAATTAGCGCTTCCAAAAGCGGCTGAAGCATTGAACGCAGACGAACACATACGCATAGCAAGACAAGTATGACCATGTTTAGCTTGGTGTGCTCTAGTCCGTTAATTTAATAATGCAAAGACGAGAGTTAAGCCGGTCGTAGGGATACTGCCTTTTTATGGAAAATGCGACTCATGTAGAAGCTGTAGTTCTATGGTGGAGGAGGAGACTTTAGTTCAGAAGAGAAAATATGCTGGTAAATACATAATGTGCGACCTATTGGATCTCGAACACAATACGCAACATTTCACGCTAATACATCAAAGTCTAAAAATGGGTATTCTTTAAAGGGGATAAAGGAGTAAGATCTTGTGGTATAACAACGGACCTCCAGTGTGCCAAAACAGACGTTGAAAACTATCCTAAACTAACCTACGATACGATGGCGACATTCAACGTTTGCTTTTTACCACTGCCCGTTTCACAGTAAATATAGACAACATTTTGGTAGGTAACTAATGGAACAATAATTTATTTAAGAATTCCTATCTATACATATTATCCAATATAACATGATTCCAATATAATGCTTAATATAAAAAGTTTTTGTGACAAATCTAATTAAAATGTGAATCGTTCCTATGAAAAAAGATAAGTACTTATCTACTCATATGTAGATTTATTAATTGTATATTTACCATAAACAATAACCGGGTTGATTTTGTCCAAATCAAAACCAAAGTGACTTACAGAAAAATTTACTACTTAGCCAAACATTTGCTTGTTGATTTGTGCGGCGACGTTGCCGGAGGCTTGACAAACTACTAAGCGTCTAATTAAATTCATGCACCGCGACAAGGACAATCAAAATAATTGCTTGTTTGTGTCAAAATGACGGGAAGGGGCACTTTGTGTTCCTCCATACCGATTGTCGCTAAGGCGATATCTATATAGTCCTTTGAACTGATAGCTAAACAAAAGATAAAAATGCAACTTGGAACGAGTACTGATATTAATAATATTTAGTGTCATTGTAGCACTTGAAATGGATGTTCGAGATAAGTACGACGAGCTGGAGCCCACACAAAGTCGCTCACAGGAAAGCGCCACCGCATTTGCACAAAGATAAAATATGTCGAGTATTCCTTATACACATATACACTCGTATTGTCCCATCGTGCAATCAATCTATATGTTTGAGGAATACTCGACATATTTTATCGCTGATAATTTAAATGCAGTACTCGGTCTGTGGCGCAGAACTCACTCGAGTCCATATGGGAGGATTTTGTTTTGCGAAAATGATGAACGACTTTCCCCACACGATAATGACGACACTTTGCGGAATTTAGGTGAGCTTCAGGGCGAATTAATTTACTCGAACAAAATCGACTGAAATATAGGAATGTTGGTGGTGGTATCATGTAATGTGCGTAATGCTTAGATTATGATTAATTATACCCTTACTCGAATATAAATTCATTGAAGCGAGTCATTGTACGAGTATTGTGTAATTACGCGTTATGATTTACACAGCGATTGTTATTTTTTATGAGCGTGTAGTCCTTGTAAGATAACGTTTAGGCTTACGGTAGCAATTGAAATAAAATAGTTATCGTGAAAATAGAGACAAGGGCGCAGTAAAGCTAATAACAGACTATAAAAGTGTAGAGAATAGAGATATAAATATAGAGATAGCATTATAGCAATCAGATAATTTTCAGTTACGATGGAATGAAAGCATCTGGTACAGGTTTCGATTTGTTGCTTTTTCTATATATTTTTTTAAGCCGACTTTAAAATGATATTAAAGCAAATATCGTTTTTTTATAAAAAAAAAATTGGTAGTTCTTCAAAGCAGCTCCACAGTTGGGATCTTTTATAGTAAGTACGAGTAATTGAAGGCATAGAAAACACAAGCATCATAATATCAATACGCACACCTAAAAGGCAGTTCCACAGAAAAAACCCTCCATGATTTTGTCCGCACGGGTTGACGACTTGATCAGCTACAAATAATATACGCCAGCCACCTTTATCGAAATTGACGGTGCATTTACAATTTCCACATTGGAGCCATTCAGTATTCTGTCACTCAGTGGGGTAATCTATAGCTTTAAGTTAAACCTTTTCCTATAGCTAATATTCAAGCTTAGTAGCAGAAAAAATCATGATAATTTATACAGCTGTAATATTATCAATTTAGTAGACAGAGGCATTACTACGGGATATATTTTTTGGTACTTGCTGTGGCTAGTGGTCATAAACAAGTCCGTGAAAACATTTGAGGGAAAAAGAAGGCAGATGACGTGTTGATTCTTGTCTCAGGACAGGATAGAACCGTAACAGGTCAGCGAAGCCATCAAAAGGAATCTGAGCAAAGTATCACCTTTTAGGTAACAAGTTGTGTACAAGAAGTCAACTCAGGGGAAAACTGAAATAGTATTTTCACCACTAAGTTCGAGATTCCGGCTTTAGTCCTTCCAAAACTTTTAAAAACAAGGACAAAAACTTACTTCCAACGCTAAATATGACGTTGTCATTCTGAAGAAAAAAGAAAGAAAAGAAGAAAGCTTGTTTCATTCTATATGCCAGGAGTGAAACTATTGGAAATAAAGGGGTTGACGCTTAGGTTCACCTCATTACACTATTCGTTTACTAGTTTGAGAGCAAACTGCATTCGTTCTGCTATCGTGCTCTCGAATTTGCCGCGAACCATGAGGACAAGGTAATCCGCATAGCCAATGTTTGTGATACGATTGTTCTTAAGCCTAGAGAGTAACTGGTCAATTACCAGCAGCCACAAAAGAGGTGACAGGGCAGACTCTAGTTGCTGCTACTATTATAGCTTCTTCGCTCGAGTTCTCCGTCATCGTAGCATGCTTATCACCCATCCTATGATTGAGGATTCAACACCCTTCGAAGTAAGTGTTTTCAAAAGTGCCTTGAATGTCTATGAAGGCGCATTTTAACATTTCTTTGTACCGAAGTGTGTCTTCGATTTCCTCAGTCAGCTCGTACAGTGCTGTTTCTGTTGACTTTCCAGTCTGATATGCTTGCTGGCTGGGGCTTAGAGGGTTACTTGGAGTACATTAGATTTTATATAGTGACCTAATAACTTCTCCATGGATTTAAGTAAAAATGAAGATAGGCTGATTGGTCTATAGGACCTAGCATCTTCGGGAGATTTTCTACTTACCTTTGGTAAGAAAATCACTCGCACTTCTCTCCAGCACCTTGGAACTAGAACACGTTCCAACACTGTACCTGGGTTTGTAGAGTTTCATGAGCAAAGATTCTCTCTGATGGAGGCCGCGTTGTTGGGTATACACCGTCTCCTCCAGGGGATTTGAATGGGCCGAATGAGTTTACTGCCCAGCGGACTCCTTCAATGGAGAACATGCTTTTTGAGCGACTGTAGGCCTCGATTGGTATGATATAGGGATGTGAGTTTATATCCTCCTTCCTTCATAGTTACCCAGTATTAAGCAGTCTGTAAAGTGGCTTTTTACCAGGCAGTCGACAGTTTCGTATCTTTTGGTAGTCAATTCTCCGTTGGGTTTCTTGACTGACCTGAGTGGATTTGTGTGGTCGAGGGAGAGAGCCTTGTGAAGTTGACATGCTGTTGGGAGTTTATCGATGCTTTTACAAAATTTTCTCCAGCTTCTGCTGCTTCTTAGCGCTGCGTTATATTTGATAAGGGAAGTTCGATAGGCCGTCCAAATATTTGTCCGTTTGGCCTTGTTGAACAGTTTCTTTTCTTAACCTCGAGATTGTATTTCCACCAGGCTCTCGTACCTTTGGCTCAGGCGGCAGGACAGCTTGTGTGGTAGGCATTTATGATTGCCTCGGTAAGGTCATTTGCCGAGGAGACTAGATCGACAATCTTATTCGAATGAATTCATTTATTTTTAAATGTGCGAATTTGTTTTTTATTTTACAAAAGGCAAACACGGTCAGTGGAAGGCGATGAATTGTTTGATATTTGTAAAAAGAATAAAAAAAAACTGAAAGTATTTAAAAATGATACGAATCCAATTCCGTTTTTATTTTTTGTTGCTCAATCATTTTGTTGTGCTTGAGTGTCCGTTTCATATTTTCCAGTCTATGTTTAGAAAATTCGCTTTTTATCAGGCCGGACACATCGCACATAAGGTTTGAGTAATAATTTACCTTTCAATTTTGATTTCCGGCCAATGAACAAAAACTATTGTCGTTAATGTACAAATAGAGGGTTGATACGGTTGGTCAAGTAACATATGCAATACGCAGATACCTGCTTCCTTTCTGTTCATTATTAAAAATACAAAATAATAATCACTTTCGTCAGATAACACAAGTGACAAAAAAATCCCCAACAAGACAAAATCACTTTCAATAATTGCATGAGCGCCAGAACGTAGACAAATCATGCAGAGCATATGTGATTAGGTGTATACAACAATAGTCGAAGTTGTTGCAGACAGACAGACAAAAAAAAAGGAGTTACCAAATATTCAGTAAACCCTTTCATGTTGGTCCGCGATATGTCCATTTACGTACATTACACTCCGCGTGAAAACTCACGCATTATAATTTGATTGCTATCTGCGTATGCACGTACGAATTTTACGATATTTACATATCAACGGATTTGGTAAAGCCATCACAGTATCTATAGCTCTGTGCGGCCGGCCGATCTCTAACCAATGTAAAAGCTGAGTGTGAAACAATTGAATGCCGACCAACACCAGGGATTTTCCAAACCTTTAGGGAGTCGACTACAAGACAGAATTGATTTGCCTCAAATAGCCGCCCTTGTGCCTTCTATTGGTCAGTTCTTAACTTCTTCATCAGCTTAAGATCGAAAAGAAACAAACATTTAGCTACAGGAATATACAAAATGCATGATGTTTCACTAATCCCTTCTTTTGTGTTGGGACAGAATGTGCTCCTTTAACCACCAGCACACCGGTGTGACGCAAGTGTAATAATTTGTAATCCTTTTGGCAAATTGCAATTTTCACACCTTTTATGCATGCGCATGATGCTGAGGCTTAAACTGGAGATTTTCGGACTTAACATCGATTAAAGGAGTTACGTTCGCTGTCCTTTGAAAGGCCAAGGATTAGAACAAAAATGTTGTATATAACTGTTTGCTTGATATAAGTTGTATTAAAATTATTCATTCATTTGTGGCTCTACAGCCGAGGTGGGGTCGTTGCCTCCCGATATGTTTTGTAATAGACTTTTTATAGGGTAATGCTCCTTTAAAATTCTATTTAAACAATAACAGCTAACAGCTGTACAAATAATCCTGATTGTTCCGTTTGCTGCAAGTTTTAGGCACACTTGCATCCAAAATGATTAAGATAGTAAAGCGGAGCTCCTCAGCTTACCATATGGATACTTGTAATTCAGTCTAAAGACTAAATAGACTGAATTAGCTTAAAAGGATTTTAGTTTTATAAAAAAAAACCCTTTTTATTCTTTTCCTCCTAATACTATCCATTTTTTAAAAACTCTTTTGAGCTCCTCAGCTTACCATATGGATAGTTGTAATTCAGTCTAAAGACTAAATAGACTGAATTAGCTTAAAAGGATTTTAGTTTTATAAAAAAAAAACCCTTTTTATTCTTTTCCTCCTAATACTATCCATTTTTTAAAAAAAAAATTACGCCATCGCATAACGAGCTCTAAACAATTGTTTTAAAACAAGTCCCATCAAATTTTGACTGCTAAAAGTTGAGATATACGAGTGGAAAAACTCACAAACTGACAAACAAGCACACACACGTTGAAAAAATTTTCATTGCTATGATTATTATCTTCGCCCTTCGGGCTCACAATAATTATCATAAAATATACCCGACTTTAGTTGTTTAGTTTATGATCAGTATTAGAAAAATTAAGGTGCTATGACCATTATGATGCAAGGCACATTATATATAGAGGAGAGAAAGATGATATGTCTTTCAAAGTGGTGCGTATACACAGATTTTTAGCAAAATCCATATTTGTGTTGTACGACTGCAGAAAAAATATCTAAATATTGCAGTACATCCGAAGATGGGCTTGAGAGTAAACTGATAAGCATTTAAAGGTATTGTGATAAAGTGCATGGAGTGACGGATTGCAACTGGATATTTCTAGTGGGAATCACTGATGGTAAAAACGGGGATACAGTGACAAGCACCAGATTTTCCTGTAGAGTTCTTGTTTTGGCAATATTTTCGTCACCTATAAGCATAGACAAGAATATTATATTATCTGAGCTATAATTTTATCACTCGGTTATGTATTTTGAGAATCATGGGTACACTTGGCTTCCATGGCAATTGTACTCAATTTTGGGTCGAATCAACGCCTTGTAAATACTACTTTGGTAACAAACGGTGATGATGATGCAATTATAGACAGTCATGTCCTTAGCCTCTCGCATAATAACTCCTATCCTATGCGTTCACGTCGCGTCCCTGGAATCTCGTCCAAATCAAGTGAATGATTTCGGTACCCAATCCGATTTGTTTTAGCTTGTGTCGGGGATAAATAAGAAGGTGACTTGCCATGGTCGACGGCGCTTCTTGTCGACCTAAGTTGCGGTTGGCCAGTCACCACTCAACTGAATTAATTGATTCTTGAAACTAATACAAGCCTCGGATACATATCGAATTTATCAACAATGACCTTTGGACCACGGAAAAAGACGGACACGTTTTGGAACTTGGAACATTCACACGCTTGTTAAGACAACAACGGTTGCAGAATTAACAAAAGAATTTCGTAAATACCATCTAGAGATTCTTGGTCTTAGTGAGGTGAGATGGCCTTGAGTAGGGGAAAAACGAACATCTACCGGCGAGTTTCTAATTTTTTTCGGGTAAGCCTGTAGAAAAGCACCATACGAATAGAGTCGGATTTCTATTCTCTAAATCCGCGAGAAGATCATTACAAGACTGAAGATCAATATCCGATAGAATTATTATTGTAAGATTTAAATCTGCTGTTCGACAGGTCGTGTTTGTTCAAGCTTACGCAGCAACGGAACAAGCCACCTCTAAAGAAAAAGACACATCTGAATAATTCATTAGATCAACTACGGAAGAGTGATATCGTTATTTTGATGGGTGACCTTAACGCAAAGGTAGGCAGCGACAACAGTTATTGGGAACAAGTCATGTGAAAGCATGGCCTTGCTTCTATGAAAGACAACGGTGAAAGGTTTGCTGATCTATGTTCTAATCGCATTCATTGAAGGCACACATCCACATAGCCACCTAGACCTCTCCTGATCACATGTTCAACAATCAGATTGATCACATTGCTATAAGCCGCAAGTGGCGAGCATCGTTGCTGGACGTTACAACCCGAAGAGCTGCCGGCGTCTATATCGACCACCACTTTGTGGTTGGTAGTGTGCGATTGAAGCTCGCGGTCCGCTCAACCACACGAAGTCAAACAACGAGAAAGCCAGTTGTAGCAGCACTGAAAGACCCAGATGTTTAAATACAATATGTATCCCGCATACAACAGTCACTCTTTGAGATACAGCCCCAAACCCTAGAGTCTAAAAGGGAGAAAACAGTAAACGCGTATACGGAAGCAGCCTCAACCATTTAAGGTTATCCCGACAAAACTAGAAAATAATGGATCTCACATAGCACATGGAACAACATTTGTGAACGCCAATCCATCAAAGCAGAGTTAGACGAAACCTCGGAAGCCGTGCGAAGCGCACTAGCGTGGAAGTATAGTCACTAGAATTCCACGCTAACAAAGTGGGTTTAAAAATCAACATCTCAAGAACAAAACTACTTCGCGTTAACGCTAACATGTGATCTCTCGATTGACGGACACCAGATAGAGGAAGTCGATAAGTTTTGTTACTTGGGCAGCTGGATGTAAAAAAATTGTGGTGCTGACTCGGATTAGCACACATCGTGTAAACCAGGTGCGAGACTTCTATAATATGCTTAATACTATCTGGAACTCCTCGCAAATCTCCCGGAATCTGAAGCTAACGATCTTCAGATCTAACATTCTCTCAGTAGTCTTGTATGGCTGCGAAACGTGGAAAGTCGCACAGTCAATTGCGAGGCGCCTCCAAGTCTTCGTCAACAAGTGCTTAAGGCGGGTACTGAGAATAAGATGGCCGGACATTATCACCAATTAAGACTTGTGGAGAGTAACGCAGTAGGAAGCAATCGCGATCACCATCAGACGACAAAAATGGAGCTGGATTGGCCACACTTTGAGAAAGCCAGCGAACGACATTACGAAACTAGCGCTCGACTGGAATCCGCAAGGAAGCCGCCGAGTTGACCGTCCTAGCAAGACAAGGAAAAGGACAATAGAAGAGGAAGCAAGTTCCCAGGCAATACAGAGTGTCGTCTCTTGAAACCTCAGGCGATAAATCGAGTTCGTTGGCGGGCGTTTGTAGAAGCCCTAGGCTGCCGCGCGGAATAAAGGAAAGAAAGAAGGGATACTAGCCCGATCAGAAGAAGTGATAGGAAGCCTAGACATTTTGCAGCAGTTTTGAAAATGTTAATAATGTATTTGGTCATTCTAAGGAAACGTTGACACACATACCTAGAATTGCAAGATTTTCGGTTTCCTCCCTCGATACAAGTGTTAAGCGTGGATAATGGATGGAATTTCGCTTAGACGACATATGACAGCATTGGGTTTTAGAATTTGTAAATTCTACTCTATTGTATTCTCGTCACTTTGTTATGCTGCCAAGATCAGAATTAACATAAGCTGTTCTTCTAGTTCCATATACGAGGACGGAAGTGACGTGAACCTGGGAACATAATATATGAGAAGCTGAGATTACTTTCGTCAGCAAAGGAATATAAGGATATATAAGAAGCAGACAGAAGATCACTAACCTTTAACTACTGGCGCCTACAAAATCACACAAGTTGTGTACTTCACAACTCACAATTGACCCGATTTTCTACAAATTTTATACAAATTACAACACCGTCTGTAAAATTTGGAAGTTATCGCACCTTGATGTGGGGAGGCTCCCTAACGAGAATTTTAAAAATTGTACCCGATTTTATCCAAACTGCACATTGTGTATCCCCGAATAGAGAATTTTAATTTTGTTTTAGTTCTGTAAGTCAACGAAGTCTGATTCCTCCAATGCAAATTACCAACAAAATTCACTTTTTTAACTTCATTTTAGTTTAGGAATTTTCGAACTCACAGCGTAAAATTTTCATGAATTGCCAAAAATTGTTGCTGCTTTTGAGACATTGTAGTATTCCTTGCCATAATTTTAGATCAATTTTCGTCTATTTAGGTGAATTTGACTCACCTAATTTTGGTAATGCAATCGTTTCTGGCTTTGGTGGTCAGTCATCAGCAAAATATTAGGGGCGGTAATAACATGAAGTGTTTTTACACGTGCTGTATCTATTCTGATTGGATGCGGTGCCATCAAACCTACTCGTGGTGGCCACCATTAATTTTCCAACAAAAAAGAAAAAGCTTGATGATCGTATCTTTTCAAAGTAAGGTTGGCGCGAGGAAATAACATCGCTCGTAAAAATCCACTATCATACGGAATCTCCTGGAGTCTAGGACCGTATCCCGGTTGCAGAGCAAATAACTGTAATGAGTCTTTCCTGAAGGCCGATTTCGGTCGCAAATGAGTCTAGACTCCTGAAGGTGAGATGTCATTTTCGTACGAGGTGTATAGCATACAATTTTATTGTTGTGTTATGTTTTTTCTTTCTTTGGGTTAGTGTAAATTTAATGACAGAAAGTAGTAAAATCTTGTACATAATTGCCGAATCGGTTCACTCTTGCCTCATGCATTAGTCTAGCCACATGCTGGCGACTACGTGAAAAGTCTTTATCTGTCAAAATTGTAGTTAAACACTAATCATATGCTTATGACCAGTGCTGCTGCTAAATTGCAATCAAGGTATTATACTACTATTTCATTAACCGCACTATTATACTACCTTAAACCCAATTATACTACTTTTATGAAGTAATTCTAAATCGAAACGATACCAAATTTATTTGATTTTTTAGCAAAAAAATGTTTTCTTTTACAATTACATGTTATTAAGTCTGTAAATTTCTCTCCGAACTATCAATAATTATTATAAAGGAATTTTTACATTTCCCAACAATTATATTGACCAAGAATGTACATATACGAAAAAATAAACAAAACACAAATAACAAAATTTGGTATTTTATTTCAATTGATGCCTTTGCTTCCAAATTGAAAGCCAAATACTATTATATAATATACTAAGAAACCGACGAGTTTTTTTCGATTGATTTTTGTAAAATCTTTATATGATTTTGTTTTCGGATATATAATACACAAAATAAACGTCGGTTTATTTGTTATATTTTGGTACTTTATTTAAAGCATTTGTATTTAGTTGTTGTAATGTAGTAAAATAATAAAAGTATAAGTACATCATCGTACTTGTGTAGACATAATGAAACACAGGAATATAAGCATGGAATAATTTATTTTGTGCAATTGCAAAAAAGGGCGAAAAATAAATCACTAAATAGGCTTTTTTGTTTTCTGTTGGAACTATTTTTACAAATATTTTTATCGTATAATCCAGTATACTTTCAAAAAGCCGATAATATACTCCGCTCTAAAAATGTAAACCAGCAGCACTGCTCTTGACATAAAAGCAAAATCAAATTATGCGCATGCGTCAAAACGTCGTACCACTGCACATAACATCTACTTACACCACAAACTTGCGGTTGTTCAGGAGTCTAGACTCATTTGCGACCGAAATCGGCCCCCTGGTTCGCTTAAATTTTACGAAAGGTTTTCTTCTTTTTTTTGAAGCTTTGTTTGAAATTTAAGATCAGCGTACAAACTTTGAGCGACATCTACCATGCTTATCCATTGAAAAGGTAATAACCATGCGTGACCCAAAAATGTTTGTAATTTTATGCCTCAGTTTCTTCAGGCGTAACTAAGACCTCAATAATCTATGCTCTAAAAACTAATGTGACTGTCCTTTTTCTATTGTTATGGAGTTTTTGTTTGACAACCAAAAAAAGGACATATTTCCATCAAATCAGAGATTGTATGTCGTTTTACGATTTGTTTCTTCTCATTGCAAGACCGTGGTTTACGGCGGCATTTTACTTCTAATCCGCTTAGGATTGTCCTTTTTTACGCTTTGTTACTGATACGGTTAAACACGGTCTAGTGACTTTTCAGAGCAGTTTGGGTTTATCGTGTTTAATAAAATCAAAATACGGCTTATTAACTGTTTCACACAGCCCTGATGGCCAAGCAGGCATACAAGCACTGTTTACCAGAGTACAGATAATAAATAAATGGAAAAAACCCTCTTCGATTTGAAAAAGGCGCTGAACTGCGATGACCGCACCACGAATACGCAAATGTGGGAATTTCCGCAAACAAAATGATTTCCTGCCGCAATAAATCAATGCATCGACATGCCAAGCGGCAAAGCGTACTCTAGTCCCCACCAGTGAGCGGATGGTTTCGTTTTCAGCGGTCATTCACAGATAAATTAAGAAGCAGTACGAGAAGTCAGAGTTCTGTGATGCTCTAAATTTATTATTTCTACATCCAGAGAATGGGCATCACAACAGAAAAATTTATTGCTTGTATAGGGGATCACGGGAAGCTGGAGCAAGACCTGAAAAAACAATTTGATTTTGGTATAATCAGGGTTAAATAATAGTTCAGCGATTTTTGTGTGGAAGATTAATGCGGTTTTTGTTTTAGCGTAATAAGGAGAGCGTTTGTTGCATTGATGGTGGATAAGGGTGGATTTTTTTGTCTACGTGCATTTCGATAGTAAATTGCTTATCCATATTAATATCAATAGTTTTTACCACTATCGACTAATACATACAGTGGAAATCAGGCATGGTGAACTTGAACCACTTGTCAAAATTTGAGTGCAGAAAAAAAAACATTTCTGATGCTAAATTTTCGAGAAGTTGTTTTTTAAAGTTAAAGCGGTCTTTGCTTAAAAAATTAAGGAAATACCACTAGAAAGTATTACTGAGAACCATTCTCCACTTGATGTAAGGTTTAAGAAAATAGGTTGTCGATCCAAGTGAATGCTGATGACTATGGCATGACTATTAAAAAGATATTATCTATGCTTTGTGTTTTGCCTCGATGCCCATACTTAATTGCCTCGCCAAGTAAAATCACAGAAACCCATCCACTTTCATAGTTACTGACAGTATATACAATTTATGAAATAGGTATTCTGTTCTTACCAAATACTCAAACAGTTATCATCCATCATCATATTTGGCTCTAAAACCAGAGACGATCCAAGCGTCCCGCAGAAAATCTCCACACTAGTACCGTTTTCAAGCCGATGATATCTCTTAACACTAGACGTCCTGGTCTGGGATTGGCCTGCCATGCTCTCGTGTCCCCTAAATCCAACGGCTAAGCCAGATCCTCTGCACTCAAGCGACCTAGGTATTCTGCACATTCGCTCTACGATATCAACCTCGCGGTAATGCCCGTAGATCATTAATCATTACAGAGTCTCCTGAATCACACTATCCAGGGTCCTACATACGAGGCCAACAATTCTCAGTATGACTATCCTCTCGAACGCGGAAAAAGGCAATGTTCTTTTTGATAAGCACCCAACTATGAGATCTATATGTAATTAGTGGTGTAACGATTATTGTCTTGCATACCAATAGCTTGGATGTCACGGTTAGATTCCTAGATTTGAAGAGTTTGACAGGCTGCTACAACTGACCCGATATAGTTAGACGACTGCACTTCTTTTCTTTAAATTCGCGCTCTACTGCCGATCATGTACTTTGTTTTGCTCTCATTTATGTGCAGTCCCAAATTTTGGACCACCCGTTCTAAATAGATAAAAGGTTCTTGTAGAGCTTTTGTCTCTATACCAGTATCTGGATGAAATTATCAAGAATTATTCCTCCCGCCATTTCATAAGACTTTCGGCTCACTTTCTGTAACGTAAGGTTGAAGAGAACCCAGGCTAGTCCATCTCCTTTTTAAAGCTCGTCATAATGGGCTTGATAGTAATCTTTGGTGATGGTCATCCTACATAGTTGTGCCATTTGCTTGTTTGAGATATGTCAAATTCCCTCATGCTATGCTATCTTAATAATAATAATATTTTGCGTGACAGACCGTTGCGGTCAAAGGCCTAGCTTCTCGCGACCATTCGTATTGTGCGCGTTATATGTTTGCACACAAATAGAAAAAAACCTACGATTTAATGCCAAACGGCGAATTGAAAATTTTCCGTGACAGTTATTACTCTCGGACTTTTATTAGAAATTAATTGAGAAATGGGACCACCGTCAAAAAGATTTTTGGTGTTTTTTTTTTTCTAGAACTCAAACCTCGGAACCCCTGCTCAGAAGTCCAACGCACTAACCATTATAGTTACTGTGCCCACTATCATGGGTCGCTTTAATGTTTATATACAGATGGTGTAGTGAGTTTTTAAACTCTAGATACTTAGACATCGCTTCCGTAAGTGTGAATCTGATCAGCTGTTGATTTGCCTGCGATGAAGCCATACAGGTAAGGGCCAGTAATAATTTTAGCTAAACGGGTCTATCATGTCTTGAAGGATACAGGAGAAAATCTTATACAGCGTTATACCACGAAAATTGGTGCACGTTGTGATATCTTCTTTGTTATATACGAGGCACACGATCTCTCATTTTTAGTCTTCTGGCATCGTTTCGTTTTCCCATACTTGCACTATTCCTTCTTGATTTAATGAGGGCAAACTAGTTCCATTAGATTTCTATCTCCAGAGATTTATATTTTCTGAGTTCGTTACATTCTTCTTCGAGTAGCTATGAGTTTATTTCATTGCTCGGTGGGAAACATTCTTATGTTATGTCGCCAACTTACATCATCGAATGTGATCGGAATGATCTTTACGATTAGTGCCTAAGGTGGGGTCTGCAGTACTGAAGACAGTTTATTTCTACGTCCGAAATCTTAGCCCCAGCGTCTGCATTTAGAGCGAGTACCATCACTTGACCATAGTTGTTTCTGGTCTCTTCGTTGCGAAGGTCAGACGTGTTAACGTGAATGTAAATCGCGGCTTAGTCTTGCTTGTTGATGCAATCCACGCTTGAAGCACTATACCAACAAGCTAGTGGTCCGAGACAACATTAGCATTCCCATTCATATGCGCAAACGATCTTCCTATTTGGATCTAAAACCGGGGTCTGATGCAAAAACAAAAGTCCCGATTTTGAGCGCCTCTTAACAAGAGTCACACACATACATTCCTAACATCTTAGCGTCTGGTCTACTCCATTTTCAGTCCCGATGCCGTCTTACATTATCAGTAGGTTCTTTCCTTCTCATACGAGCCATGGGTTGTTTTTGTTGTGTTTCCAACCGGAAACTACCAAACATTATTTCTCGTCGCACGTATATCATTCTTCTATACAGGCTTTGTAAAAGGCTTTTCACATCTACCTGCCAAAAATTGTCCGTAAGATTCTCCTGTAGAACGAGAGTGTTTTTGCCAAACACCCATGTGTTGGATCAGTTTGTTAGTAACTACATTCTAGTACTTTGATCGACCGACCTGTTTTTAATTATAAAGAACGATATGTGAAATTAACTTTACAATTTGTTAAGATAATGCATAAAATACTGATTTATAAACGGAAGCGTATTCCCGCAGGTACTATCACTTTTTAAGGAGCACCGTTTAAAGTGTTTATACGGCATTTGTAAAGCGATTCACTTGGTTGCGCAATGCATTTCAAAAACCCAATTTCTTAAGTTACTTCGCTTCGCTTTCATCTCCATTATCACATAATTATTGAAAGTGTGTACGAGTTACATAACTTCTAATCGATTTTTACTTAGACATACATATATGTACGTAAAAAATATATATACAATAAAACATCCTTTGGTTCAGTGCATTTAGAGTCGCACATAAGTGGCACAGTTAAGAGGAGAATTATTTTCCGCCTTTTAGTCCCTATTTTTTTTTTTGTTGAAAGGAGAGTCCTTAAATATACTTCAGATTTAAGACATTTTGCAACTGTCATTCGAATTGCTAAACACTTAAGAAGCAGCTTGTGAGCTACTGTTGGCACTTTTAGTAGACACATTTGTCTACTCTAATGAATTGGAATTATTTGTCTTTGATACTTTCGATAAATCTGCGTTCCATTTCAGTAAGCAGCACTTGATTGTAGAAGTTAAATAAAAGTTAAATATAAGACGTCGAAGTGAAATATAGTAGACATAAAAAAGAATAATGTACTTATTCTTGAATGCACTATAATTAAATTTCAGGTTTGTGTTTACTACAACAATATAAAAAAATTGTTGGAACATACCAGTATCATCGCTCAATAAGCGTAAGATATCTAGGTACTTATTATCTTTGCGGTTATAACCCAGAGCACTCCTATTGATAATGGTAAATATGTGGAGACATATGACATGACCGATATTGATGTCCAATCTATAGTTGTCAGTGAAACGTCAAGCTTATCCTTCTCTAATAAAGGTAAATATCTGGGTCTCATTCTGGAGAGAAAGCAAAGCTACAAACCTATAACTAACTATACAAGAAAGAGTTCGTAAAACCACAGTGTCACTCTTCTCATGTAAAAAAGTCATCGGTAACAAATGGGGTCTTCAACCCCATATCACTCATTTGCTTTATATTTTGTTAATATGTCTTACACTTCTGTAGGGTGTGGTGGTCTGGTTGACTGCCTTAGACAAAGCAATAAATCGCGACAAACTAAGCAAAGTCCAAAGATAGACTTGTTTATGTATGAGCAGGGGTCTTAGCACCACCCCTCCGCTGCACTAGACATATTGTTAAACTTAACACTACTCGACATCTTCAGCAGACAAGTTGCTGCTAGCGCGCCTATTCGCCTTAACGCAACCTCGGAGTGGGTAAGAAATGAATTCAGACACTCCTATGTTCTGAAATCATTCAGGGCTCCACCAGGAGGTATAGACTACACCATTCCGCAACTACATTTCAACAACAACTTCCAGGTCACAATCCCCTCCAGATCACCCTCGGAAGAAGGTGCTGTTCCGGAAGATGAATCAATCAGTTTTTATACTTACGGGTCAAATACTGAATATGGGTTAGGCGGAGGTGTTTTCAAAAAGCTTAAATATAAGTCTCTCTTTCCGTCACTTCAGTGTTTTTCAAGCAGAAATCATGGCGGTTAAAGAATTCCTATCTTGGCTGAAGAGAAACGTCATATCCACTAAGGATATCCGCATCTTCTCGGATAATCAAGCAGCTTTGAGATTCGTAGAATCAGTCTCTACGAACTGTATTGTAGCTCTAGATTGCCGATCCTCTCTGAGAGAGATCATGTTAAAGCAGTATGCTACTGACAAAACCAACATTAGATGGATAAAAGTATAACTTATGTGCGATAAAACAGATCTGTCAAAAGCTGGATCCGAAACACTCCAATGTAATAAATATCGTTCAATAAAATTGTTATTACAAATTTTTATTATTATATAAAATAATACAATTAAATTCAAATTAAAGAAAATCAAAATTAAAAATGACAATAATTAAATGAAAAAAAATCTTAAGAAAGTATAATTAAGAATTAAAAACAAGTGAATGTAAAAAAACTTCGTTTTTCGGGTACAAACTTTTAAATATACATCGAAACACGCCGCACAGTCGTTTATTATTTGGTAATAATCGCCAAAATATCTGTTTTTGAGGTCGGAGCTATTTCAAAGAATATTCTTCTTTCAGGCTTCACACGCGCCACACATGTCAAAAGCGGGATATCAAAATGATCCCCTGGCATTGAGCCGCTCATAAAATTTCAGCCCTCTAGGTCGTGCAAAAGGTGGTTAAAAAAAACGAGAAAATATTTAAACCATCACACGTGCCACATGCAAAAAATTGACACGCGGTATACGTGGAATATGACAAATGCTATTTTGGACTTAGATTCTCACAAATTTTCAGCTCTCTACGTCGCCGTCGTGTGGAAGTTGGTTAAAAAGTCGTCGAAAAAAAAAAATGTTCAACCCACCACGTGACACGTGATACGCGTCATATTCGGGGAACAAAAAATGCTTTTCTGGACTTAGACGCTCACAAAATTCCAACTTTCTAGGTCGTGGGGAAGGTGGTTAAAAAGGACCTCAAATAAGTCGGAAAAAAAATAACCCATCACATGTGCCACACGCGACACGCGTCATACTCGGAATATAAAAAATTCTATTTTGGACTGAGATACTCAAAAAATTTCAGCTCTCTAGGTTGTGCGAAAGTTGATTAAAAAACACCTAAAAAGTCGAAAAAAAATTTGAACCCATTACGAGCGCCACACGCGACACGCAATACGCGTCATACTCGGAATATAAAAAATGCTATTTTGGACAAAGCTCTCTAGGTCGTGTGGAAGGTGGTTGAAAAGGACCTCAAAGTGGTCAAAAATACAGACAAGAAGGGTTTAATCGCGCTCTTGGTTGGCAACCCGTCCCTTATATTGTTGTACTGCAGAGATTTAATTACAATCTACCTGACAAACTTAATATACTCGCACTTTACTCTACCATTCGAAGTAGGCATACAAATCCAAAAAATCTCATCATTTTGTCATGTACGGTTTTTTAGTTTTCCTGTCTCTTTTCCTTCATACAGGATACAGGACGTGAAATAGGACTTTTGGATGTAAAAACAGAAATAATAACATTAAAGAATTTTCACCGCCACTGTACATGCGCATATAAAGATACATAACACATATATACATATGTACATACATATAATGCAAGACGGGAAATTTCTACGGACGAAGGAAAAACAGAAGGATACTCGTATCTTGCAGTTCTGTACACAGACATAAAAATGAAACAGATACGGAGCACTGTGGAAGCACACCCAGGAAGTTTAATCGCTAGACCCAGAACGTCGGCCACATCATCGCGTTGGAGATTTCATTTCAGCAGCAATGTGTGCAATAAAGAAAATGGTGCACGAAGTCGTCGTCACACGCATGGCTGTGTGAATTCAAGTGTATACGAATTAAGCGGAATTTGGGGGGTAGAGCTTTCCAGTAAGTTCTGGGATTTTAATTTTTTTTATCACCGCCCGATTTGTTTTGTTTCACATGGATTTGTATTTTGCCAAAGTAAATTCGTTGGTTGACTGGATGATGATTGCGTGACTTTCGACAGTACGGGATACGGAAGAGGAATTGCGAAATCAGGCGAAATGAAAAGAAGAACGGGCAAATGATTGCAGGGATTTGAGATTTTCTCAAAGACTGTACTTGTCGGAATGAATTGAAAGTCCTTTCTCTTCATAGAAAATTTAAAAAGGCTTTCGTTTCAAACAGTTAAGTCAGTGGCATGTTAAGATCGTTACGGAAATGTAGAGATAGGATATAAAACTTGAGATGATGATGATTTATTGTCACATTTTTGTTTTGTTGTTGTATACCGAATATGAAACCTATGGCTGTGGATCATCAGCTGCGAATTGTATATATATTTTTTATGAAACGTATCTACTTAAAACTTAAAACTTAAAACAAAGTCAAATGTATTTTCATATATTTGGACATGATTCAAATAATCAAAATTCAATTTTCCATTTTGCTATTTGCTATAATGAAATGTTTGCCAAACTACACTATATGCCACTACATCATGGCGGTCATGCGTAGTTTCTATACAGAAAAGGACTGCATAGCCATATGCTAGAGCTCCAACGATGCCAGTGGCTTGGAGTTCATTGTGATGAATCCTGTATAAATGTTACACAAAAGGGGAGACCGACGACGCATTTTGATTACATAAAGAGAGTTGCCATTTTTTGCAGTTCTTGTGACAAAGGACTATTACCATAATTTCATAAGGATAAAAGCAATAATGTGTCATGGCACAGGCTGCGTGTTGCTTTTGTTAGGAAAATGGCAGTTTGTAATTTATTTTTAAAAAGCTTATACATAAGTAATAATATTATAGCGTGCAATATGTTTAAAAGATAGAGGTATTTGTTAACTTTTTTCGTTAATATTTTACCTGCAAGCTGTACAATTATTAGAAGGAACAAAAGACTCGTAGTAGAAGCCATATAATTATGTGCACTGCACTTACAGGTATACTATTAAGTTTTTTGTTTACAGAAAATATCGGGTGTAATTTGCATGATTTAAGCATTTGGTCTGGCTGTATGACTTGTTGTAAAAAACCTTATAGTTCAGAGCTTCAAAAACACAGGGACACTATTATGAAATGGGTTGCAATTTCAAATTATTTGCGTTACGGCGATGGGATTAGCAGATTAGATGTTTTTTTTTAACAAATTGAGAACATAATACGTTCTTTCATCATCATCATATTTAGCACTGCTATAAAAGGTAGCTTTAAAATCTATAAAAAGATGGTGTATTGAGTTTTGAAACTCCAGAAATTTTTCCAAAAACCTGTCTGATCAGTTGTTGATTTGCCTGAGATGAAGCCACTGTGGTATGGAAAAAAGGCAAGACTGGAATTTATTTGGGTTAAATTCTACTCTGTTAGAAATGCCCCAGACCAATGATGACTTTAGTTTCTTGAAGGATACAGAAAAAATCTTATACGCGATACTCAACAACGTTACACCACGATAACTGCTGCACGTTGTGTTATCTCCTTTCTTATGTATGGGGCACAGGATTCCTCTTAGCCAGTCTTCGGGCATCGCCTCTTTCTCCTATACTTGCACTATTACTTCATGAATTGTTTGGTGTATTGCGCGACCTTCTGTTTTAGAAAGCTTCGCTGGGATACCATCTAATCCCGGGACCTTATTATTTTTGTGCCAATTTATCGCTCTGCTAACTTCGTCTATGCTTGGTGGAAGTGTGGGGTTTACGGTCATAGGTAGAACCTCCAAATGCTCAGTTAGCTGGCCATTTAGCAACTCATGAAGGTGCTCTTCCCATCGCTCTAAGATGTCTTTGAGATCGGCGATCAGATTACCCTCTTTGTCTTTGCACTATGTGCAAGCCGGTGTATATTGCGTCATTCTGCGTAATCTTTGGTAGAACTTACACCCCTGGTCCGGTCCTCGCTCTCTGTATTGTCCTAGTTAACGGACAATATTCTTCTCCCGTGCTGCTTTTTTTCGACGGTGAACTATTTTTTCGTATCGTTATATTCATCTTCGCGTGCCCGCGTTCTTTGCGATTGTTGCATTGCTCGGTACGCAACATTCTTACGTTCAGTCGCTAGCTTACATTCGTCATCGAACCAGTCGTTGCGATCTTCACGACTACTGCCTAAGATGGAGTCGGCAGTACTAACCCGAGCACATGATGTCTTGCATGTCAGCTGTAATATATGTCATATTCTGATTTTGTAAGACACCATTCCCAGGCCACCGCATCTCCTGAATTGTGGTTATGTCAGCATTATATTTGGACAGGGTATCGGCTAGCTGGTGTGCAGCTCGAGTTCTACACTGTGAGCATACGTTCTATGAGAAAATTCTTAAATCGTTTAGCCGTTTAAAAATGCCAATATTCCTTAGATTCTGTATGAGACTTAGCTGCTCACAAAATTTCAGCTCTCTAGGTCGTGTGAAAGGTGGTTAAAACGGACCTCAAAGGAGTCGAAAACAAACACTTTTTCATGCATCAGATGCGCCACATGCGTCATAAATTACGCTATCCCAAGTCAAGCGCTAACCAATTATTTTAAAACAAGTCCCATCCAATTCTGACTGGTAGAAGCACAGATATACGAGTAGACAAACTGACAAACTGACAAACTTACAAACTGATAAACTGACATACTAACACACGCATCCTGAAAACATTTTCTTGTCCTCCTGTCTCGCCCTTCGGGCCCTCAGCACAATTATATTTGCGTCCGGATGTGTTTTTTCGTGTATTTGTGGCTGCCATCAAATCTTGTGATCAATTAATCCACTTTCTAAAACTGGGTTTTATTAATATTCAAGATTCAACCACCAACAGAACGAACGAAAGATAGCTCGATCGAACCATGCCGACAGGAAGTTAATATAGAGAATTTAAAAATTAATTAATAGAAAGTGTTGTCACCGGAAATACACATGTGTGCAAAATTTCAATAAAATCGTTCTTTGGGAAGTGGTTTATAAATTGATCGTAAGATTCCACGACAGACAGACAGATCTTCTTTAGGCTTCTTTAGTAGCTTTCTCGAAAAGTGATGAACGATGTTCTTGAGATTTCTATTAGAACTGCTCCAATAAAATTTGATCCTTCTAGGCAAGTCGGTTTGGAGAAAAGTGGTGAGGGTGCACCATTCCTCAGAAAAAGTCCGTCGAAACATTGAGACGGCATGCAACTATTTTAATGATTGTGATTGGGTTATTTCTTAAAACCCCCGTACTACTGCGCTTTTCAATTCAGCATCCACCGTACTACCATTGGTATCAAAATAACATCCCTCTAGAAAGTCGTCGTTCCAGGCAGCGACGATAATATTCGGGCGATATTTGCCTTCTAAGAATTTCTAAATAAGTAACCATATAACACTGAACATAGGTAAAGCACATAAAAATTATTAAAATTCATAAAAAATATAAAATCAATTATCCGCTCCTGTTATTTGGTGGCCTTTCAACTTGTCAGCAATCACCCGTAGACGGTTCTGACTTCGAAATGACTTTCATAATAATTCACGCTATAAGAAGATTTTATTTTGTGATATGTGTGTACGGGCTGTCATAATGATAATTGTCTCACGCTTTTAACGCCCATCTCATTCCGGATCCGGATTGATGCACCGAAGCAAAACGTTAGCACTCAAGCCGCACATGCTGACAACACAAACATGTCGTCAGTCAATTTCAAATCTGGCATCGGACACCTCAACAAATCATCAGACTAATAAACGCACAAACATGTTGTTAGCGTTGTGGAACCTTTTAAAAATTTTCAAATTCTCCCGCTGTTGTTGTGCTCTTGTTTGTTTGTGTTTCCAGAAATTCCAAATCGCACAACGGCATTCCATTTCGGATAAATGAATGGACTAAATCCAAATCTAATATTTTTAGGATGCATCCATTAGTGGTGGCGTGGCGGTGTGTACGTTCTCTAATTTTAGCGTTGATAAATTGCTGAGTGTCCGTGTGTCCGGGTTAGAGCATTGCGTCGACATCATCACAAAAAGCCTTCATCCTCGTCATGATCAGCACACGCGTCATCCAGTAGCTAGCATTATTCTCGCGTGCTACTTTCAACGAGATGCATTTTATACGCAGATGTGTTGTGTGTTATAGAAATGTGGTTCGGTTTGATGTTCTGCAAAGAAAGACATTAGCATTAGTCGAATATACTGTTGTCAGAAGGAGTAGGGAGAAGGTGCTGAAACAGAAACAGCCTGGCACGCGTTATGCTTGTTAGCTGTGAGCGGCTGATCACAGGAGACGAGTAAGGAACCTAAATTATTATTTTTATAGATAGAGTAATTTGGACATTGCTTTTAGGCCCAACTAATGGAAATTTCAGTACAGTGGATCGATATGTATTAGACTGACACATTTATTTTATAAATTTTAAAAGAATATTCACTTCGTTGAGAATAAGTAATCGAAGTTGTACCTTGAATTGTAAATTCTGAAACAGTACTTATCGGACAGGAAAGTTTAAAAGAATTTATCACTGAAACTGCATTGCAAATAAGGAAATTGGCATAGTTATGACGTACATTTTGAAAATTCTATGTACAACTCAGATGCCTGAAAGTTTTTTTTTTGTATTACTTTATGTTGGCTCATTTCTGCATAATTATTTCTAATTTTAGCAAAACAAAATTAAAAGAATGGTCTCAACACGCAGCTTGTCTTTTGAGTCGGGTGTTAAGCTCCTACTAAAAAACTTGACAGCGTTGACAGATTGTTTTCTTAACACAAAAATGTGAGGATTATTAATGTTACGCGAAACCATACTGAAAAATTAAAAAAAAAACCATAAAGATATTTTTATTGGCATTTAGAATCCATCTACTCCATGGTTTTATATAAGATTTTCAACGAAAATGAACCTTCAAATAACCTGATATCTATATCTAGAGACGGTAGATGATTGGGCTCTCCCTTAATTATAAACTATACATTGCCACCTTCCACGACATAGAAGGAGCTTTCAACAATGTCCACATTAACGCCATTCAAGAAGCTCTTACTCAGTTAAGGGTAGAGCAACTCCTACTACAATGGATCATCTCCATGCTATCTAGCAGGGAAATCAATGTTAGTCTGGACAGCAGTAACATCACCAAATCAGTCAGCAGAGACACCTCCTAGGAGAGGTAATTTTGCCCTTATTGTGGCTGCTAGTTATAAACAAGGTACTCAGGATACTTGAGCTGGGCAGGACAAAATCCGTTGCGTATGCAGATTAGTGAATTCATGGAAAGGGATCTAAGCAGGGTTAGCTCCTAGGCAATAAGCTGTGGTCTAGGTGTTAACTCTAGCAAAACTGATTAAGTCTACTAAGTCCAAAACACCGACTTTTGCACTTCTCAAGCTCAGTGATCAGACACTTACACCTACCTCAGACGCTAAATATCTCGGCGTGATTCTAGATGGAAAACTCAGGTGGAAGAAAAATATAGAACTTAGAATTAAAAAAACATGTATTGCTTTATATGCTACTAACAAAATCATTGGTAAGAAATGGGGCCTACAGCCTAGGATGGCTCTATGGCTTTACACAGCGTTGGTAAGATCTATTCCCAACTATATGGAGCGCCAGTCTGGTGCCCGGTGAATAACAAGTAGTAAAATGCCAGCAAGCTAGGTAGAATATAAAGATCAGTCGTCTCATTCTTAGCTCCAACCGATAGCACTTGCATCCATTCTTTCCAAGGTTATGGAAACGCTGATCAATTTTCAGCTCAAGAAATATCTTGAAACCAACGAAATCCTTAGTGTCCGGCAGTATGGATTTCGTGGGCAACGTTCTACTGGTTATTTGATGATATATATATATATATATATATATATATATACCACCGAACAGTGGAACAGGTCTTTGCATCAATTTGGAGAAAGCAAAGCCATTGCACTCGATATTTCTATGGCATTTGACAGAGTTTGGCAAGAACTCTTTTGCCACAAATGCGTGTCTTTGGTGTCGATGATAAACTGCTTCATTGGATTAGAAGCTATCTTTTGGACCGCTCAATTCAAGTTGTATTGGACGGTTTCAAGTCGAAAGTTCATTACTTAATTACTGGCGTTCCCCAGGGCTCTATTTTGTCACCGACTCTCTTCCTCATTTTTATTTATGATCTCTTATCTGTAACTTCTAACCCAATTCACTCTTTCGCTGGCGACAGCACTCTCAGCTTCAAATATAAGTTTGAGGAACGTCCCTCCACTTCTCATGTCGAACTCAAACAACTTCGTATGTTAAGCACGTTAAATTCTGCATTATACAGCATAATGGGGAGAAAACAATCGAGTAGAATTTAACGCTTCCAAAACCCAATGCTGTCTCATGTCGTCTAAGCGAATCCTAAATCCCATGCCATTAACCATGAATGGCACTTGCATCGAGGAAATTGAAAATCTCGCAATTCTTGGTATGTGCGTTAACGACAAGCTTCGTTGGAATGACCACATATTTACCGTCGCCAAAAATGCTGCGAAATGTTTAGGTTTTCTAGCCCGGTGCAAGAAATATTTCACTCCCTCTGATCTGGTTACTATATACAAGGTTTTTATTCGCCCTAAACTTGCGTTCAATTGTCATATCTGGTCTGTTGCGCCTAAAACTACTTTGCATCAGCTAGATAGAATTCAAAACCGCGCGACGAAACTTATCGGTGACGCAAATATAGCGAAATCAAAAGATTCGCTTGATCGTTCCTGCTTGTCACTGTTTTATCGCTTCTTCTACCAGCGCCGGTGCTCAAGAGAAATAGCCAGCTGCATGCCACCTCTTCTTGAATTAAATTCGTTAAATTCAGGGATTCGTTCTTAAGCCGTACAACACGTATGTATATCTGCCAAGCTCTGTCTTCCCACATCACTTTGATCCACAGGCATTCAAAACACAAGCTCAAAGATATCTCCTATTTTCTCCTCCTTTTCCTTAACGACCACGCTGTGCCAAGCATATAGCCGAGCATTATAAGGGTGTGAACCCCTTGAAGCGTGCGCGAATTATAAAAAAAACACCACTTACTCCACTCAGTAACATTGTTTTCTCTTGTTTTCCTTGTGATATGGTTTGTTTTATTTTACAAATTCAAAAATTGAAGCCATACCGGAAGTCTAAACAGGTATAGATTCTATCTGAGATGTTATATTTACAGATTGCGCATTTAATACAGTCAACCATAAGGACGATTGCCGGCTTTATGCAATATGTATTTGATAATTGTATTAAAATTGCTTCATCTTGAGCTTTTCTGAGCCATTGTACTTTCTTCAACGTCTATATAATTTAATGTAAACTGAGGGTTTCGAGAAAATTTGTCATGTTTAAAAAATCTAACAAGCTTATCGAGTGTATCACATTCAATTACAAAAGCTTTTCCATTTTTTGTAGAAGCACTGCAATCTTTAGAACTCAGTGAAATAATATTTATGTATAATCCAAAATGCGGCTATTAAAGCACCAGCTCTACGACAATCAAACATTGCAGCTAAGGCTTTATTCAGGATCACGCCTACCTTTTTCCCTGTTTACTGAGTTTTTTAAAATTCAAAAGAAATGGTTTTCGTAATCGTTTTGGATTGATTGATTGTTTTTTTTTTTTTTTTATTTAGTTCGCCGTTCGGCCTTGCAATTAAAAAAGCTTTGTATTTGCTAGTTACACTTTATTGAACGAATCTTACGCTCTTCACTCTTGCTGGTTAATTATCGGACATTTGCATCATAACTTATATTGTTTTCAAAACTACTCAATTGGATAACGCGGATTTTATCAAAATCGACCGGCATTTCAAGTTTAGCATCGAAAAAGTTTATTGGTACCATACTCATAACACTGCATTGTAACCGAGAAAACACTTTTGTGCAAAAGTTCAACTCAATTGGACAATGGGAAGTTTATGAAAATAAAGTTGCAGCATTTGCAGCTAACAAACATATGAAATCATTTAACGTTCGAGTCCATCATTGGACCAGCTCAGTAGAATCATATCATTATATTGTCATCAAGATTGCACTACATCAGTAGGAAATTTCAGTTTGACTAGTGCATCAAAATAAACTTTAAAGATTTGACACAAATAAAATTTTGAAGCTCCTGCATAACAAGTCCATCATCGCAACAATTCGTTGGTACCACCACAACATTGCATTGTCATCGGGTCTACACGTTTGTGCCAAATTTCAACTCAATTGGACTATGAGAAGTTTATGAAAATCAGTTTGTTGTTCTTGTCAAATTTGGTTTCGGTTTGGCGTTCTATTTCCAAAGCATTCAGCAGGAAAACCACGAAAACCCTGTCACTTTGGCAGCTTACCCATGGTTTGGGTTTCGGGTATGGCTTAAGCTAATCGGAAGAGGCATTAGAAATATGATGTTCTTTTGTGAAATAAATAAAAAAATGTATGTAAATATAAATGTTTGAGTGCGAAAAGAAATTTAAATGGAGAACATTTGTAGAGGTGAGCTTATTCACCCTTTAGATTACCCATTAGTATAACAATGGTGGCGTCGTTAGGTGTAGGGGTCAATTCTCTTAAACGCTTAAGCTTTGGGTGCTTTACATACAGTTTTCTGATCTCTTATTCGGATTTAAGAGAAAAAGGGTAACGGAAAACTAATGGCCCAGTAAGAGAGGAAGGCTTATTCCGATATTCCGGACCAAAAATAACTCTATTAAGCGTGTAGGCTCACATTAGCGAATTTGGAAAGAACATATTGCGTTAGAATTTGTTTTTTAGAGATGTCTAACTGGGTAGGCATCCGCTTGAATTCGAAAGTGGTGGATAGATAGACAGGATGGTACAGATCCTGATTGTAGAGCCACAAAAAAAAAGAAAAGGCAAATAGTTGTCATTCTATTCTATGCATACTTACTTCATAAACATTTAACTGAAGTTAAAAGTTGAAGTTTTGTCGCATATTTTTGCTATTAGGACCCACTATAAACCGCATTTACTACAAATTATTACACATAAAGCGATAAAATTTTTTTCAAATGGACTAGAAGAAGCGAAATTGAACACAATGGAGTGTAGCTGCTCTTCTACCACATAGTCCTACATGTCCGACACCTTATCTAGCAAGCAACACCATTTATTTTCCCTCGTCAATAGATTTCCATCAAAGAGAATAATATTCAAATTGGAAAGAATTTTTTTTTCCTCCTCCGGATTGTGATGGTGACTGTTGAGTAATCTGGATGCAGAGATATACAAAAAAACCATGATACCACGCCATCATAATGGAAGTGCATGTTGCGCTTTGTTCGTAAAAAACTCGATACAATGTACTTGACGATTACGGCGAAATGCCTTTATTCCATTTTTTCTGATATGCGCTATTTTTCTGGCATCTCATTTTCCATGCAGTACGGTGGGCATTGTGTTGAGGCGATATACGGCCGATTTTTATGGCAGTGAGCGACGCTGAAATATTTATGTTCGTGGTGGCCACGAGAGAACAACGATACTAGTATATCGCAGGCACAATTGGAAATGTATGCATGGGAATATAGGAGTACCTACCTCTATGAGCACCGGACGTCATGCAAACGAGAAAAAATCTAACCTTAATGGATTTCCGTAAAAATTCCACAAAAAACAGGCAACTTAATGTTGGTAAGCTTGTGGGATATGATGATGTAGCTCTGTTCGTTGTTTGTCATTTTTTTTAGATGAAAAAACGAACTGACTTCAAGTACATTGGCATGACAAGGAACAGTGCTACCTACTACTCGATTTACCACGAACATGATGAGAAGGTAAATATCGTTGATGCATTTGGATGGATTCCTATTAAGTTCAAGCAGCTGCTGTACTAAAATATGGACTTAAAAATCATAGAGTATGTGCGATACGATACTACATACTTGAAGGATATGGATTTGAAGGAGGCTTACAGTTAAAACGCCAAAAGCGAACCATTACACTTCAAAAGTGTGGTAAGTTTTGTGATTTTTTTCTTCTAAAGATTGGTTCTGGCTTTCTGTTGATGTTTCTATGAGGGCGTGTTTTTTATTAAGAAATTTCATGCAGTAGAGTAACCAAAAATGGTCTAACTCTGTTAAGTTTGTAGCAACAATAGTGGATGATTCTATTAGCACTCTAAATCGATTTGAAAACTCAGTTGCCAGAAAGAGTTTATTTAAGTTCACAGGTTAATACTAGAATACTAGAATATCTCAAAAATCTAGAATCTTAGGCTAATACATAAGCTATGTTTGGAAGGGAGAGGAAGAGGTGATACTATATAGAACGAGTGCAGCCGCAGCCGCTTCAATCTCAGTTGCCGTACAACAAGGTTACGTGAGTTAGTGTGAAGGGAAATCATTTCCAACCCTAATGAAGCCTGTACTGGCGCTTCTCAAGGTACAATTTCAGTCTTGAATTGAAAAATCGTGGAAAACCGAGAGCTTTAAGTTTAAGGTAAATAATTTGGTGGCATATTTTATCAGAAACCTTGCTGTAGTCGGTGGTAATGACTATTCCTTACCTTTCTCTAATACTTGTAGTGTTTTAGAGACGAATTCGGTTAGGTTAGTCGTACTGGACCTGCCCTATAAGAAACAGTGCTGTTGTGGGGAAAAGACGGATTTGCAGTGAAAAAACTGGGAGTCGTAAACAACGCTTTCGAAGATCTTTGGAATTGAAAAGAGTTTGGGTAGTTTGACATCTCGCTTTTGCTACCTTTTTTATGGGTAGGGAAAATAAATGAGTCCTTCCATAATTTTGGGAAGACAGCTTGAGAGAGTGAGTGTCGAAATAGAGTTGTAAGGGGCTGACTTATAGCATTTACGCATTTTTTAAGAATATGGCAGGCAGACCATCGGGACCTGGGGAATAGTCATCCTTGAGCCGATTAATCTTTTTGCGCACTATATTAGTTCTTATATTGACAGAGACAAGGGAGGTTTGAGGGCCGTTATTCATGGAGTTGAAATAGTCAAGCTACTGTTCGTGGTGATGGTCACTAAACTATTGGCCGAAGAAGGTGGCAAAGAGGTTGGTTATTACTTTAGGGTCTGCAGATGAAGTGGTAAATAATTTTAGAGTGAAAGGGAATCCATCGGACCTTCTTCTGACGTTAATAAATTGGTAGAAACGTTTAGGATCAGTGATAAGGCTAAGTTGTATTCTGTTGAGGTATTCGTGGTAGAGGGATGGAAAGGATGGAAAAGCAGAAGTAAGCTTATTGGTAGAATGAATCAGGCTCTGGATGTCAGTTTTCCATAATTTTTTTCTGGCATTGCGAAGAGTACGTAATTCTTTATTATACCAGGGAGGGGAGGATGAGCAGTTTTTACGTGGCGCGTAAGAGACAGTTCGGAGAAGACAGTCAAAAATTGAGAACTATGTCAATGGGAGTGTTAATATTTAGAAAGAGGCTGAAGTTTAAATTATTGATTAGATCACTGTATAGAGCTCGACCTGCACAGCAGCTAGCCGACATCCTGTCCAAATGTAATGTTGACATAACAGCAATACAGGAGATGCGGTGGACGGGGAATGGTGTCTTACAAAAAGCAGAATATGACATATATTACAGCTGTCATGCAAGACATCATGTGCTCGGGGTGGGGTTTCTAGTCAGAAAAAGAATGAAACCCACCGTTATTGGCTTTAAAACAGTAAGTGAACGGCTATGCAACCGTGATGGACAGATTTAAAAACATAAGCCGCCGCCTCATTAACGTTTACGCACCTACAGAGGATTCCCCAGATGATGAAAAAGAAGAATTCTTTGAATCAGTCGAACCGGAACTCCATGCCTGCCCTCAGCATGATATAAAAATCATTCTGGAGGATATAAAATCAAAAATAGGTAGGGAGCGTTACTTACCTTACTTCGAAGGGACTAGCCGATCATTTCGCTCTTCCTGTACTGGAGGAAAATTACCAGCGCACTACCACCAGTCAGAGATAGTTGCGGTCACATGCATTTCTGAAGCATTCTGTGTTATTCGCCCTAGTCTGCTGATGGGTGACCGCCAGCGGAGGCTCTATGTGGGGGTATAACAATTGGTTGAACTTCCATTAAAGGTCTGCTATATGCAGATGATTTAGTCCTACTTGTGGACTCACCGGAGAGCTCGCAGAGAATGATATATAGGTTACAAAAATACAGCGAAGAGTTGAGACTAAGGGTCAATATAGCCAAATCCTAGGACATGGTTTTTAGAAAAGGAGGAGGACGATATGCTAGCAAAAAAGTGGTTTTTTGCCGGCCAAGAGCTGGAAAAAGTTAATTCGTACAAATACCTCGGTATCAATATCTCCAATAACTTGAATATGGAACAACAAAGGGAAGCTTACAACAGCGCAGTCAGCCATTAGTGCGGCTTGAAAAATCTGTCTGTAAGATAAGCACATATCCTTAAGAGTTAAATATCAGATATTTCAAGCGGTTTCTAAATCAGTCTTGCTGTATGGGGCAGAGGTTTGGGTTTATAAGATGTTTGATACCGTGGAAAAACGGATAATTAATCTACTTCAAATCACACCAAATAGTATGCTTCTATAGTTGAAACTGGTCTTGGATTTATAAATATCTTAAAACTTCATTTTGATTGTATGTTGAATACGCTCGCCTTGGACCAGGAAAGGTTGACTTAATGTATAGCGGAGTACATTTTAGAGGCAAAAATACATTGGTTTGATGAATGGCAGTTACTAGCAGATTTCTGTGGACACACCCTCAACTTAAATTCGGGAAACAGACTTAATTGGAAGAAGGAGCTGTATAATTTGCTTATGAAGCTGGATGAGAAAGTGCATAAAGATAACATCGAAAATGTAAAAAGTTCAGTACACAGAGCAACCTCAATAACAACCTTTGCGAAAACTACTCGATCGAAGTAATATCCACAATTATTAAGGCAAGAGGAGAAATTATGAACCTGAGTTTCATACCACACCGTGAAAATTTACCAATCATTTGCTCCTTGTATAATCTACGAGAGAAAGGGAGAGGACACCATTCACTTCTTGGGCAGGTGTCCACTTCTAAGCGAAATTAGGTGTCTGCTTTTTTTTTAAGGGAACCCTGCAGGAGGAAGATAGGGTGATGATTTTAAACGGCACGTACTGGAACAAACTACACAATTATTGTCAAAAAGCGTTAATATACAGAAGAGCGATACTCGATGAATCTTTTCGAAGATACATCAACAGTATCGTCAAACTCGGGCAGACGTCTTTTTAGCCATGTCTTAAAGAATGCCTATGGCCTAAGAGAATTATAAACTTGTATTTTGTTAACGAATTATTGTTAATTTTTTTTTTGGAAACTATTGCCAAAGGCTTTATTCTTGAATATTTCTCAATACGAAACTAACAAGAAGTGTGAAATTCTTAAAAACTATAATTTGTTAAACTTAAGCCTTAACCTATGTTAATACTTTATGTTAGTATGCATTATTATTAAATTCTCTATATTAACTTCACTTTCCCGTGGCACGGATGTCGGTCGGAAATCGGTCGGAAATCGGTCGGCTGCCGGACGTCTGTCGTGGAATCTTGCGATCAATTTTTAACCCACTTCCAAAAGCCCGATTTTATTGAAATTTTGCACACATGTGTATTTCCGGAGACAACACTTTCTATTAAAATTTGAGGCCCCTCAGGCCACGGTAAATAATTAACCCGATTTTCTTCAAATTTTATATACGTATGTATATCCGATGAAAAACACTTTTTGTAAAAAATTTTGGAGACAGCCCCAACAAATTTTTTAAAAACCTTACCCGATTTTTTTTTAAATTTTACAAACGTGTGTATCTCCGGTGAGCAACACTTTTTGCAAAAATTTTGGAGACAGGCCCCAACAAACTTTTTAAAAAACTTAACCCGATTTTTTTTTAAATTTTATATACGTGTGTATCTTCGATATACAACACTTTTTGCAAAAATTTTGGTGGCCGGGGTCGTGTGCCCATAAAAATTTTTCAAAATAAATTAACCCGATTTTCTTTAAATTTTATATATCTACATGTGTATCTCCGATGGACAAAATTTTTTGTAAAGTTTTTGGAGTGTGACCCTGAGGCCCAAGTGGTGCCCACAAATTTTAAACACATGTGTATCACTGATGGACAAAACTTTTTGTAAGTTTGTTGGAATGATCGGGCCCTGACTCCGTTTGGTGTCCATGTTAAGTTTTTAAAAATTAGCGCGGTTTTCTTCAAATTTTAACACATACCCATCTCCTATTAGAGAATTTACATGAAAAATTGTATTTTTATGGGTTGTTTTTTTTTTAAATTATTATTAGATACTTAAATTTGGTGTGTTAGCTCAACATGCCTGTAGTTAATAGATTATACAATTTCTTAGTTAAATTAATCTAGAGGATCAGCTCTGCGAAGCCGTTTGTATTTCGGTTGCCTTAGTAGTTCTCTAGCTAATTTTGTCGTCAGCAAAAGTTGTGGTGATTATTTATTCGGTGGTTGGTAAGTCAGCCGTAAATAAAAAATATAGCACAGGTCCCAATACACTACCTTACGCGACTCCTGACATAATCTCGTTTAAATCAGTAGTGGCCATGTTTTGTTTCACTTGGAACATCCTGTGGGCTAGGTAGTTTCCAAGAATTGCATGAAATTGTCTAGGCAATGTAATTTAATCCTTCATGCCATACTTTGTCGAAAGCTTGCGCAATATCCAAGAAAACTGCCGAGCAGTATTTTCTTTCGTCTAAGGAAAGCTTGATTGTGTTCACAATTCTGTGCAACTGTTCTATTGTGCTGTGCTGCTTTCTAAATCCAAATTGGTGTTCTGGTATAATGCGACCTTCAGATAAAATAGGCATTATAGTTCTTGTAGTAGCATTTTTTCAAAAAGCTTTGAAATTATCGTGAGTAGACTTATTGGCCTGTACGACGAGACTTGTGTTTCGTCTTTAACTGGCTTAGGAATATTATTGTAAATGAATAAAATCTATCTATCTAGTGCGGTGAAAATTAGGAAAAAGTTAGGTACAAACCTTACATACAAAGGTTACGTGGGTTTTGGTCAAAGCAGATCATTTGGAGCTGATGATGACTTTACGACTTTACGACGTTTTTTAAGAAAATTTTTTCAGATGATCCGCATAGTGGGACAAGTTATATCCATCTGACTGTGATAGACCACGTAAGGCAAAACAAATTCTCGAAAAGGAGCTTTATATTTCATTCTTTTCAAGTATCAATTGAAAGCCAAAACCCCTGAGTTTGAAGAGGGTGATTTAGTGCGATATTTTCTCGAATGTTTTACTAAAATCGGTGGTAATTACATCTGGGATCGGTGGGTAGAACTGGTGAACTGGCTGAAGAAATGCACAAAAGAGATAATTGGAGAAGTATTTCAATAGCTGATTCCTTATTGTAAATCTCGTCATTCTAATCCCGAAAATTCTGAACTAAAAGATTAACAAGAAAAGCTGTCTAAACTCTGCCGACATGACTAAATCTTAAAGTCATTTTGTATTTTAAACATCGGATAATCCTATCCAACCCACCTGATGACCAGCTGCCAATCCCGTCAGTATGTACGGCCCGCATTTAAAAAAAAATCTACCGTTTCGACCTCCCACACAAATTGATACTGACTCGCTTGTATCCAATGCAACTTCTACTTCAACCTTTCGTAACGTGTTAATGTTAATACCCAACATTCTGCCTAATTAGAGAGATACCTTTTTATTGTCTCGTCCGTCTGCGGCACAGTCAGGTGGAAGAATTTTCAATTCTGTGCCTCTGAAGCGCCGCAGAACAACGCAATTAGCTCGGAGGAAAACATTTTTATTTTCAAGAGCATCGATTAATCCCTTAGTCAGTTAGTTACACGCCTATCATTTGTCCGTCATTATGATCACTTTGTTTGTCTCACCGCAAGTCAGGGCGCTATAGATCCCAGCTAACTCTACACAAGACAACGCGATGGACAAGTGCGATAAGCGCCACTCTCTTCGTTGATGCTCTGTAATTTTGCAGCAGAATGAGTCAGCGATAGCGGTTTGTCGTCTTTCTTCATCTTGGATCTAAGGCGGACGGTTGGACGATTAAGACACATGTAGATGATGCTTTGCTGTCGGCCGTCAAAGGCTTTGCTCGTTGAAGAAGTGGCTTATCTTAAAGTGATTCCCATATCAGCCACCGTCATCTTGTCTACTTCAGGAATAGCTGGAATTTTATTCAATTTTGACGGTTTTGATGGAACAAAGCGAAGCAAATTTAGTACAAAAGATCTGACTTACTTGTCTTTCGATTGCCTCAAAATAGTTGAACGAAAGAATAAGCCAGAACCATGTATGGAATTTCCATAATGCTAATGTATGCGCATAACGGATGGGAATCAATGAATTATCAGCTTAAAATGAAGCAGCTGTGTGCTATTATTATTATTATTATTATTATATTAGGTGGGGCCGAACAGCCTTGAGCACTGCGACCTTTAGGTCTATTGTGCGTCCCTGACGTTTTACCACATTATGTGGTTGTTCAGTTCCTTCGTGAATGCCACCACATCTGACAATGCGATTGGTCTGGCATTCGGCCATGGAACCGTATAGGCCTTGAGATGTTTCATTCTTTTCTGGGTGAGGGCTACGCATACGAAGAGTATATGCTCTGACGTTTCCTTTGCCTCGTTACAGAAACGGCAGCGGTCCGATTGGGATTTGCCTATTTTCAAAAGGTGGTCTTGGAATGGGCCATGTCCTGTCATATACCAGATTAGTGTTCTTAGTGTATGGCGGTCCAGTTTAATGGCCCTGTCCATATGACTAATGTTGTAGTTTAGAAGCTTCTTGGCTTGTCTCATCCCAGGCGAAGAATTCCATTCTGCTTCGATAGTAGCCTTTTCCCACTCTTTAATTTTTCTGTTGATATGGCATTTGGAATAGGCAATGCTGGGTTCTGGGCCAGTGAAAATTCCTTCTGCGCCTTCTCTTGCGCATAGCTGTGTGCTACTTTCCCGTAATTATAGGGAGAGCTTTAGTTGTGTGAGTGAGATACTTTAGCAACGAAAGCTAACGTAAAAAGCTTTAAATCTGCAACAATATTAGCATCACCATCGTTTTCTTTTATATGATGTTCTCAAATAACTCCGTGACTTGGAGAACTGCAAATCTTTACTTCGAAAAGTGATTTATACATTCACGAAAAAAGGTGGAGTTCCTGCAGCATATTTGCATCGTGTTACCAATTTGGGCGATTTTTCATTTCTCAAATTTTGGGCGATAATGCATTTTAACAAAAAATTAATATTTTGGGCGAATTTTGATGAATTTTTTGGGCATTTTTATATAATATTCAATACCATATATCTTATTATTTTTGGCGATTATTTATTTTCGGTTTGAACTTGGGCGGGTATTCAGAAAGCTTTACAAAAGCTCTGCAATGTTATGAGCTTACGCAATATGCACCATGTTGTTCAAAAAGAATATGTTCTTAAGATCAATCAGATGTATCCCGACGGAGCTGATTGAATCTGAAGTGCCGTGGAAGGAAGAAACGATATCAGAAGACTGTGGTATGTTGAGGCATCCTCTGACCTATACATTAGAAGGGTGATATCGCAAAGTGATATTACGTTGTTTAGTACCGGGTGATTTTATCCTCTATCCTACAAGATACCTCCCATACGCTTAAGACATTAATGATCCATACTATACCTTCAATACGCATAGGACATTATTGGTCCATACCAGTAGTGTTGCTTAATCATAGGCAAATTAAAAACTGATCAGATTGTAATTTGAAGCAGACGATGGAAAAATGTCTAGAGTTCCAAAACTCACTACACCATCTGTTTATAGACTTTAAAGCCGACTATGATAAGAAATAAAAGTGCAAGTATGGAATGAAGAAGCGATGCCAGAAGACTGGCGAAGAGGCATTCTGTACTCCATACATAAGAATGAAGATATCACAAAATGCAGAAATTATCGTGGATACTTACGTTGTTGAGTACCGCGCATAAGATTTTCTCCTCTATCCTTCGAGACAGGATAGCCCAACACGCTAAAGTCATCATTGGTCCATACCAGTGTAGCTTCATCCCAGGCAGATTTCAGATTTACACCCTTAGGCAGGTGATGGAAAAATGTCTAGAGTTTCAAAACTTACTATACAACATTTTCATAGACTTTAAAGCCGCCTATAATACCATAGCCAGAGTAATGCTTTATAAAGAGAATTCGGCATCCCAAATAAACTGACACGACTATATAGGTTGACCATGATCAATGTTATACGCCAAGTAAATATATCCGGATCACTATCAATCAACATCTATAACGGGCTCCGACAAGGGGATGTACTGGCCTGTGTCCTTTTCAACCTGGCGTTGGAGAAAGTGATCCGAGACTCTGACCTAATGGTGAGAGAAAAAATCCTCTATAAGTACATTCAGATACTGGCTTACGCAGAGGATATTGACATCGTTGGTAGAAACCGAAGAGCTGTACAAGAAGATTTCATCCAGATAGAGCAGGCGGCGCGAAGTCTGGGGCTGAACATAAATGAGAGCAAAACAAAGTACATGGTGGCCACGTCTGCCAGTAGAAGATCCAACATTGGTCCCTCAATTAAAAGAGTGGAGCGCGAATTTGAAGTAGTGCGATCTTTTAACTATCTCGGGTCAACTGAAGCTATCGGCTGCTACACTTGACAATAGATAGTTAAAGTATGGAAACAGAAATACGCGCACGGTTGCTTAAAGCCAATAAAGCCTATTAGAGTCTGTCTAGACTCTTCAAATGCAGGAACTTAACAATAACATTCTAGCTGCTGGTATATAAGGCAATGGTCACACCAGTACTTAAATATGGATCCGAGACTTGTGTGCTTAGCCTCTGACCTCTTTACCGCGTTCGAGAGAAAAGTCTTACAGAGAATTGTTGGCCCCGTATTTGAGGAAGGACGATTCCGGAGACTCTACATGTAATGATTTTTTTATAATGTACCCATGCTCAAGGGGCTTAAACCCTTATAATGCTTAGCACAGCGTGGGCGTTGGAAAATTAAGGAGAGGAAAAGGTTAGATGTCTATACACATGTGTCTTGAATGGCTGCGAATCTGGAAACACATAGTCGAGCAATGCATTCCACATATTATCATGATGAGATATACGAGCGTTAGCGCGATGTTGACACCGTGAAGAGAATTAAGCTCGGTAGGCTCCGGTGGGCAGGACACCTAGCTCGCATGAGCGAAGAGGATCCTGATCGGAAAGTCTTTTGCAGTAGGATTTAAGAAACACGACAGCGAGGCATCGGCGGAGAGACTTTTTGCAGGAGGCCAGGACGCTATAAAAAACAGAACCAAAATAATAAATGGCCTCACGATTCGGGATAACATGCGAAACATTTTAATTTCAAATTCAAACAGTCGAAGCTTTTTTGGTTTGTTTTGAAACTTTGTAGACAAGATTTCTTCTGTTCCTTGTTTGTGCCATAATGGTATTCTTTATAAAACTGGTATTCAGAAATCCCTAATCCCTTAACTTCGCATTTTGCTTGTGCGTCTACCTATCCATTACCTAACCAAATCCCACCAATCCTTCCGAAGGGAGGCCGTCTAAAATCTATTTCCGACCACGGGTTGTTTCAAAGATTCTTTAAGAACTTGAGGCCAATAAAGAGACTGGACCAGACGTTATTCCGTCATTAACTTTGAAAAAATGGCCTGATACTCTGGTGAAACCACTTAGCAAATTGTTTCATCTCTCAATGAAGTCTGGTCCTTTTTCGTCAATTTCAAAAATTTATATTTAACCCGTAAAGAAAAGGGTGATTAATCTGCTCCTACTCACTATCGCCCTATTGCTTTGTTGTCGGTTCTATCGAAGGTAATGGAATCGATAGATAATTTCAAACTAATAAGCTATCTGGATATGAATACTCATTTATTCTATGTGCAGTAAAGATTTCGTAAAAATCGCTCTTCAGGTGAACTCATGATGTGCATGACTCATTGTTGGAAGCGGAGCATTTATAATCTACGCGAATCAAGCGTTCTATCCTTGGATAGTTTTGATAGAGTATAGCAGAATGTTTTATCAATAAAATTCGTGCGCTCAATGTATACACCTGTATTGTATTGAACGGTATCTATTCAGCTTTACATGGGATCATTGCTGGCGTACCACAGGGGTCATCCTTATAGCCTACGCTCTTCTTGATATATATTAGTGTTAAACGATCTCAATACTCACAAATCCGGTAGGCTGGGATGGTATTTCCACATTAGTTCTGAAGATGTGTTCTTCTTATCTGGCATTACCATTGCCTAAGCTTTTCCATTTATCCTATTATTTTGGACTCTTCCCGAGAAGTTGGAAAACAGCCTTTGTCCAGTCATATCAAAAAAAGGTGAGCTGTCGTCTCCTTCTTTTTACCGGTGCTCAAGAGAAATGGCCAGCTGCATGCCACATCTCCTTGAATTCAACCGCAATATCGTGGCGCTCTAAATGCTCATCAGTTTACCCTCAAGCCAATTCGTTCTTCAGCCATAAAACACGCGTGTGGAATGCTCTGCCAAGCTCATTCTTTCCACATCGCTATGATCAACAGGCATTCTAAACAGAAGCTCATAGACATCTCCTTTCTTCTCCTCCTTTTCCCTTATGCCAATGCTGTACCAAGCATGCAGCCGAGCACTATATAAGGGTGCAAACCCCTTTACGCGTGCGCGAATTATAAAAAAATGGCCCTTATCCAATGACTGGTCGAGTCGTCGATATCTCTGCTACTTATTGCTCTTGCAATAGATTCGTAACCAGTGTTATCGACAGCGCCCTAAATGTCGAGGAAGGCACAAAGGACCTGTATCCAGATAGTAGAAATGTACCCGCAGTTGTAGCTAGCTCTAAATAAAGTAATCACACCGGGCAGGATGAGATCGGTTGCCTTCTGTAGAAATCTTTTGGAAAGATCCGATCACAGCCGATAGTTTTAAAAGAGCCTACCGCCCATTTAAACTTATCCGGACTGATGATTTTACCGGATAAACTATTTACCCTACTACCCTTTGTTCAGATGCGCTCGCGTACGTGTAAGGTGCACAACTAGACGAAAATGGGAAATAAACCTGGAGTAGGGTTCTGATTTCATCGTTACGGTCCGACGTGTAGGTGCCATCGGCATTTTTTTAATAAACCTAAAAAGTTTGTCTAATGCTTTATGGGCTATGGGTGCAACTACTAGCATTTCGACAATATTTTCACAGCATTTCCTTCATGTGGCACGTTTGGATCGTCTTAATTCAGAGTTGTACTCTGTAAGTGCGAACCTATATTCGTCCCGACGTTGAAGAGTTTTCTTAGTTTCTTGTTAAATATAGCCAACTGGTCGTTCCACCAGGGAACCTTTCGTTTGCACAAACTGGTTTTACGGACACAGTTGTCATGACAGGAAGAGAGAAACACATCATTAAGTTGATATTCTGCCTCATCTACGTCACCTGTGGACTTAATAGATGTGACAAGCATATCGACTTTAGAGAGGACAATTCTCCGATATAGGTTCCAGTCCGTGGACTTTGGATCATATCTAGAAGGAGCATGTGCCAGTTTGCCTGGAAAGTCAAACCTGTTTTGATGGTCTGACAGCGAGGCTTCGTGGGACACATGGCAATTTTCAACAAAGTTGGAGATAAATGGACTAGAGGTCAAGTACCTTTTCACGAATCGCATTTATGAAGGTAGGTTTGGATTCTTTATTTAGTATATCTACACTACTACTAATAAGTTATTCTTTTGGTTTTGCTTACTTTGTTTACAATACCTTCACATGCTATACTTATTAGGTCTTCTTTCCCATCCTTATATTGCTTATTGAGATCATTTAAATAATCAAAGTCGCTGCTGCCACAGACCTCATGATGTGCATTTGCATCGCATCCTATAAGGTACTGGACTTTTGTTCCAGCAGTGCTCTATCAGCTCCTGAACCTCTAAGGATGGAATGTTGTCTTTGTCACCGGGGAAATATTCTGAAGTACACACGATATTCTGTGTTCCCCTCTCGGTCGGAACTTCAATCAGCAGGGCCACCAGGTCTTTCGTTATGAATTCTGGAATAGGAAGAATGTTGATATTCGTGCCGATCAAGCAGGCCGCGCTTGGCACTTGCTCCCCGCGTTTATAAATTAACTTCTTTGCCCCGTTCCGTAGACATTTCAACTGCCCCCTAATAATCCAAGGCTCTTGGATGAGACCAAGGGTTATATATTTTCCTCGGCGAAACGCTTGCTGAGGGTAGCGGACGCGTTCTTCGGCCGATGCTGTTTTGCCTGTAAAAGCCTAATGGTGCTTATTAGTCCTCCCTGGATTTTGAATTGGGAGGAGCGGCTTTGGCAAAAACAAGAGCACTCTCTCTATCTTTGCCATGCGTAAAGCATGTTTAAGTCGCCTTCTCTATAGCAAGTTCAATTTAAATAATCCACCTCGGTGTTTCTGGATCAGTAGCCCATCTAATGCCTTTCCAATAGAAGAGCATCCGGATTGCTCCGAGATGACGCTACTTGCATGTGGATGCGTCAGAATCAGAAGTGACTGATTTCACGTCCTCAGTTCTGACGCCCGTATGGCTACGCCGTCCGATCTCTGGGCTCGTCTGCTCAACAGCAAACCGAGCAGTTAAAGCCAATATTGGGTTGGCCATCGAGAGCTCAACAGCTTCTCTAGATATAGGGGATTGCTCAACAGCAGAACCCAAGGTTGATGCGCTTTGAGATGCATCGGTCTCATAATTTTTAAATCTTGAATCAATAATGACCCACGAGAAGCCGGGAAAAGAATTCACCCTTGTCAGAGCCCGGAGGGTTGGTTAAAACCGAAACCGGTCACCAGGTATTCGGAGTCCGCATACTAGCGACTATATCCCCTCTTAGCCATGCATCCATCAGCGTACGCTGTTCCACCTTGGATTAGGAATAGCTTTTACTGATTGCAAACACTCCTCCTTTACCCGGGCTTGGGACTGGCATATGTCCATCGTAATAAGGCGGAGTTAACATTGATGGCTTGCATAGTTATAAATAGCACTTTCATGTAATGCTTAGTGGCTAATCAACATTGAATTCTTTTAGTTGGTTATCTCAGCAGCTATTTTGATACTTCTGACAAGTCTTATACCACACAAATATACAATTAAAAGCAAAATGAAAATGTGTCCCGCCACCATTTCACAAAGCAACTCTTTCTTTTCACTTTTGATTGTTTTACATCAGATTATGCCGAAAATGGCACACAACACCAAAGACTATATTCCCATTTTGATTATAGCTAGACGAGTTCTAGCAGAATCGAAGCAAACAGAAACCTCTACAGTATAATGAATTCAGATTTTTTTTTTGCAAATAGGTGTGCCGCGATCTTTGGCAATTAAAAGCAAAAAAAAAAGAAACTAAAAAAAAACCTCCCGAAGGAAATCATTTTTAGTATCAGTCGCTGTATAATTACTTCGATCTGCAGATAAATATTAATGATTTGTGTTTTGAACAAAGCCGCGCTCCGCAGCTTTAAAAGCCACAGATTGCTTGGACTGTGTGTGAGCACTTTGGTCGACCTATCATGTGTATTTACCGTCCCGCAGAATTATCACGCCAGATCGAGCACAGTCATTTAAGCGGCTAATTACAAACACCTGCATTCTCGGCTGCTGATCAACGTCCGCTGATATTGTTTAGTTAACCAAAGTTGTGTATACGTGTACCTGTCACCCACCACTGACTGACTGACTGACCGACCGATCGACCACCATCAGCAAAAAAATGTTAAAAAGTCGTCGACTTTTGTCCAGCACCAACCAGCTGGCGCTGGGGCCGAATCTCAAACAGCGAACATGCAAAGCAGCACTAAAAATTGTTAAACAGTTTTTATTGTTTTTCATTTTTATTATTTTCTTTACACTTAAGTGTTATTTGTGTGTCTCACATACACGACATTGATGCTTACGAGCATTAAATAAACAAAAAATATGTAACAGAAAATTAGCAACCCGCATTCACACGATGATGTAAACGCTACGTGGGAAGTCTTTGCTCGTTCGGCTATCCCCATCTTATGGCTATGTCAACGAAGAATTCCAAGTCGTTCAACCGGTAATTTAGTAAAAAAAAAACACACGCAATGTTACTACAAGTGTGACCGAAATTACACATCGTTTCCGAGTTCTTGGGAAATGCACTCCTGATGGTATGGAAATGATTTTTTATTTGAAGTGCTGGAGCGGGCGAAAGATTATTTATTCCAATCTGACTATAGTCATAAACTATTAAAATCGGGGTCTAATTTTTATGGAAAATGCATATTTAACACTCTAACAGGCCAATAGATCACTTGTGGGCTGGTCGGATTACCAGATTACGATATAAGATCTGTCGACGAATTCGAATTCGCGGTGAACCCCGCTCATCCAAGTTTCTTTTAAATCTCTCGATGTAGTCTGTTCCCGCACTCCTGCCATTTGTCGCAAAGAGTTTCCTCTAGTATCTGCTTTTCTTTCCGCTTCTTCAACTACTGGCCTCCTTTAACCACTCCAAGGGCATAGGGCAATAACAACGCCTACGCGCTATCTTGTTCTGTCTTCTGCAACGCGTTTGAGCTGCCTCCAACTCATTCCCAAGGACCCTGCTTCCTCCTCGACTGTCCTGCGCCACATTCTCCTAGGGCGTCCCGCTGTTCTACCTGCCTAGGTGAGCGGGTTCCATTGCATGGTATATTTCACAATGGAGTTGTCATCCCGTCGTAGTGTGTGTCCAATCCACTGCCAATTTTCCTCGCCCCGATGATGTTTGTCATTGGATTTACGATTGGGCCAGAAGATCCTCAAGATGATACTTAGGTATTTGTTTACGAAAGATTACAGCTTGCGCGTGGTAGTGGTACCCACCTTCCAAGTACTGCACCTATACACCAGGACTTATTCGACGTTGGAGCGCAACAGTCGAAGCTTAGTTCTTAAGCTGAAAACATTGCTGCTCAAGACTTTCGATAGCATTCTGAACGCAGCCCTTGCTTTCCCGATTTTGATGCACACATCCAGCTCTGTGCTACCGCATTCTGCCGAGACCACACTTTCTAGGTATAGAATGTTGTCCATTTTCGACTACCTGTCCAGCAATGTTGGGTTGAGAGCGGGTGTTAGAAGTGTTCAGGGGAGTTTTTTTTTGCTTGCTTCGGTTTCTAGATTTTGGGCCATCATATGAAGGTCCATTATCCGATGTGAGAGCAGGCAAATATCGTCAGCGTAGTTCAGGTGTTTAAGGTAAGTTGTCAAAGTCCATCTAATTCCCTACCGTCAGTGCTGCACGTCAAGTACATCGCTTATGACCACCAGGAATAACAGCGGTGATAGTATGCACCCCTGACATACTCCACTTTGGACTTTAAATTCCTCGGACACCTTACCGTTCTGTAGGACGTGACATTTACTTCCTTCGTATGTTGATAATAGCTATTAAGTTTTTCTGGTATACCCTTTCTGCGCAGGGCCAACCAGATAGCTTTTTGATTTAAGCTGTCAAAAGCCTTCTCGAAGTCGATGAACACTAGATGTAGCGGAGATCTTTACTTAAAGCATTGTTCTATTGTGATCCGCAAGGTGTTTATGTAATCGATGCAATAGGATCCAGAGCCTGTTCGACGTCCAGAGCTGAATCTAAATGCTCCTTTACGCGTTCTAATATGATTCTGGCTATTATCTTGGCTACGGCGGGTAAAACGCATATACCTCTCCAGTTTTCATAGTCCATTAGATTTTCCTTTTTTTGGAAGCTTGACAATCATTCCTCTTTTCCACTATTGGGTAAACTGGTAATTTTCCCATGCTCCCCGTATGAGGCAGAAATTCAGCCGATGTGCTTGGCGCCGCTTGAAATATTTCGGCAGAGATGCCGTCAATACCCACCGCTTTATTTTTCTTTAGAGACTTGATTGTTGCTGTTATTTCGGTTTTACTGGGAGGTCCAGTGCGATTTTGGGGAATTTATCTTTTCGAAAGATTCATTAGCACTCGAGATCATATCACCATCGTCTAAGTGGTTAAGGACTGTAGCGAAATGTTATCTCCATCTAATGAGCTGCTCCGGTCTTGGTTAACAGAGCGATAAAGGAGAGCGTTATGTGGACTTTTGTAATACCAATCGCCTAGTCATTGAATGTACGCTTTTTAAGCATAACACCTGCCACTAAATCAGTTGCGTCTCAACTGACAGACAGCGAACATCGAACCCTTATCCGACATCAGATGGTCACCATCTAAACTCTTCACTTGATGTTGTTTGGATTTCCGACCACCGTTTAGCTCTTTGGTGATGTTATAGACAGTCCTACTGTCACCCCTTCTTGCTGCTTCTTCGGTCATTGAGGCAAGTGAATCGATGTCCTCTCGTTTGTCCCGTCTTACAATACACTGCAGTTCCTTCTTTTTGACGCAATATTGGGCTTCTACCGCGGTACTCTCTACTGCTGAGGGCGCTGCAGTTCGAGCCTTTATTGCTTTACGCTCATCGATCCATCTCCAGCTGTCTGCCGATAACTATGTGCGATGATTATTCTGACTTTTATCGACGTAGGTGCGTATCTCAGTTACAAAAACAATTCCAGTGGTCGTCCACGCTCTCCTGCGGTATGCTGTTGATTATTTCTGCTGCAAGATGGTCCCTGTATTGTTGACGCACTTCGGGTTCCCTAAACCTATCAGTATTGAACCTGGTAATGTTGAGCATGTTTGAGCAGTTGCGGTTGACGAATGCAGTGGTGTATACAAGCAAACAATAGATGGTGATATCGCTCTTGTCCGATATCGGCTCCTCGTCTGTTACGGACGTCTAAAAAGCCATTTCTGAAGCAGCGGCTGCTCGCAATGTGATCAATCTGGTTCGATGTTCGCTGCCTGTCAGTTGAGACCCAACTGATTTTGTGGCAGGTCTTATGCTTAAACAGCGTACCTTCTATGACTAGGCGAATGGTAATACAGAAGTCCACATAACGGTCTTCGTTATCGTTCCGGTCACCAAGACCGTGAACTCCCATCACTTGCTTAAGCATAGTATTGTCGCTCCCTACCTTGGCGTCAAAGTCCCCATTACGATGCCGCCATTAAGCATTTGCGGTTGACGAATGCAGTGGTGTATACAAGCCTTGGCGTCAAAGTCCCCATTACGATGCCGCCATTAAGCATTTGGTTTTAAACGGAGCCCAAATTACTTTAAAAATTGTCCTTTTCGTCATCAGTCGCGTCTTCAATCGGAGCCTAACACTGTATGATAGTAATTTTGCTTACTTTGGAATCTAGCCGTCAAAATCCGGTCACTGTGAGGTTTCCAGGATATAAGACTGCTTCGCGCTGCCGGAGTTAGCATCAGTCCAACTCCAGACCTACGTCCGCTCCCAACTGGTCTACCGGAGTAAAGCATCACAGTATTGTTTGTTGGTGAATGGTACTCTCAGGCATCATACCATCTTACTTCACTAAACTCACGCTCTAATTGGAGGAATATGGCGTTTTAAGGTCGGCAGCAGAGGCTCTTTCTCGTTATTTAGCGGACCATCACCTATCGGGAGATGCTGCTCCTACGAGGCCTTTGTTAGTCGTTTACCATCCAGTCGATGAACATCACTCATCTATAACTACCAGGGTCGAAGGCTTTTAAACTGTTCGGTAAGTGCTGGCAAAATGGAAGACACTAAGCTTGTGTACACCAGCAGTACTTGATGAAGGTTCTTCCTTAGTCTACAGCAATTTTGGTTTCCTTCATAGATTTGATACTTGTCGCAGAACATCCTAGACCACATTTGGCATTTGTATCGCGTTATGAATTGGCTTTTCTGAATAGTTGTTTTGTTCATGCAGCATAGCAAACACCCGGTGCTTAAACAACATAGCCAACTCGAAGAAGTGAAAATCACACACGATGACGGTCACCTTTCTCGTGTAAGTTTGTGGGAAAGTAGCTGAACCTCTTATCACTAAACTTGCTCCTATAAGCACTTCGCTGCCCGCTCGTATGCTGCCCGCATTTCGGTGTATTTGTCGTGTAGATTAGTGGGAAAGTAACTGAACCCTTTCACCACTCACTTGCCCATAATAGCATTTCGCTGCAACGTCTCACTGCCGCATTTCTTTGCCATCGTGTAACATACACGTTTCGGCATCGTTCTGATACACATCGCCCAGATTTACACATAGCTTGAGTTTCGGATCACTAGACTTACGCTTGACTCGGCTTACGTATCGTGCTCTACGCAAGTGTGGTAATTTTTTCCTCCAATCCATGTTAAAAAGCTCCAATAAGTTGGAATAATATTCACCGGTTATTGTTCTTCCCTTTTCAAGATAATCGATGTCGATTATGCCTCTTGCAGTACAGAAAACTGTAACTGAAACCTTTCCAGGTAATGGAAGGACTTTTCCTTTATTCGGCGCTGGCTTGGTAGGACCATTTCGTTTCCTGAGGAAGGCACCTTAGTGCCTTAAAGGAACTCTTACAGAATGCTCTTAACAAGATGTGCATATCGTTGTGGTTTGGAACTTTTCCTCTTTATAGTGGCCGCTACATTGGCCACACTGTTCAATCAAACACCACTCGACATCTAAAGCAGACAAGTAGCTGCTAGCGCAGCTATATTCACCTCAGTGCAACCTCCCAGTGGACCAGGAATGAAATCGGACCTTCCTCTGTTCGGATCTTATTCAGATTTCCACCAATAAACATAGACTACACCATTCCACATTATACTACAGTTCAGCAATAACTTTCAAGTCTCCATCGCCTTCAGATCATTCTGGGAAGAAGGTGCTGTCTTGGAAGGAAGATGAATCGATCTACTTTTACACTGACGGTTATAAAACTGATGTTGGGTAAGGGGGCTAAATATTAGTCACTCTTTCCGTCTTTCCAATCACTGAATCACTGCAGCGTTTTCCAAGCAGAAGTTCTGTCTCGGTTCAAGACAGGATATTCGCATCTTATCGGATAGTCACTTCTGTAACAACAAAAAAGGTCTTGTCTAGGCTGGATTCGAAACCCATGGATCTATACATACAGATTGCACACAAGTGCACCAATAGGTGTCATTACTGGGCAAAGGTGTCAAAGGCAAGCATGCAGCAAAGCTTACTGAATTTTTCAATGACTTCTGAAGAAGCTGCATGGACGAGGAGGAGGAATAAACCGTTCTTCACCTTCTTTGCCAATGCGCAGCTCTTTCTCTAAGACGTAAGCTCCATCTGGAAGCTTTATTTTACAATGACCTAAATGATTTGTCAAGTACTGACATTAGAAGTCTTCTACGCTTCATTCGAAGCTCCAGCTGGGTTAATCGTGTAGGGTGAAGAATCTTCTCGTTTCATGTAGTATCACAATGGACAATCATTGGTCTAAGTGAGTCGGTACCCTGCTTACAGCAACCCCAACCCTAACCTAACCTAACCTACAGTTCCTTTATATCTGGTATTTTGTGATAGATCCATGTTTCGTCCACAGTTATGAAGCGACATAAATTCGTTTGAATCACGTTTTACCATCCTCAAACATGTCACCTGACATTAGAAGTCTTCTACGACTTCTTCACACGACTGGTCAACTGGTACAAAAGGTCTCACAGGATTGCTTTAATGACAGCTATATTTGTGGCAAAACGTCTATGGTATTCAGTTTTGACTTCGCATGTTGTAATCGTCGCCCTAGACCGCATTGTGTAAGTTACATTCCTTTTTAAGTTTAGATAGCCTTGGAGGTGGCGGTAGGTGGAGGTAGAATAGCTTAAGAACCTTGAACTCATATAACTAATGGATAGAGAGTAAGCCTAATTATCTAAAGAGTGGAAGTGTATGCTCCAACCTCTGTTTAAAAGTTATTATTCTTACAACTATATTTTGGGCTGGCTGGTAATACCATACTCCAGACGCGAGTGTACTAGAGCATAATAAACAGCAACAAGCAGGTTTGGATGGACTCATCTTTTTAAATAAAGCATTCTGTTCAAAGCTATATAGACCATTTTTTTTAATACTAGCTATGTATGGCTTCCAAGTTAAATTGCAATCAAGAGTTAGCCCGAGATATTCGAACTCCAGCACAGATTTCAATTAAATGCAAGATTAGTTGCAGTTTATTTGATCACAATTAAGTGTAGGAAAAGTACTTTATTTATCAAGCCTATCAAACCTTGGATTTATATGAGATTAACATGTGATGGAGTGTAAGCCATCTGTTCAAATGCAATAAATTGGAACTTATATGTTGCTTAATAGTATTTACACACGAAGCCGTATACGACAGAGCCAGGTGATCAGCATAGGCCACGACTTTCCCATAGAGCGTCAGCTTGAAAGTCAAGTTTAAATAAATAATAAACAAGAGAAGACCTAGAGCTGATCCCTATGGAACACCTGTGTCAGGGCAAGGCAACCTATCACTTACTGTAGAATTTATTCGTATATACTGTATTCTGTTTTGGTGGTAGGACGCGATTCGCTTAAAAACCAAGCCTATCGAGTAATTTCAGCAAAAACTGAAGCAATGCGATTAACTTAAACACCAAGCTGCGACTGTTCCGTTCAAATGTTGAATCTGTGCTGTTGTATGGGTGTAGCACTTGGAAGGTGACCGCTACTATCACAAAAAGATTACAAACGTTCGTAAATAGGTGCCTACGGAACATCTTAAGGGTTTTCTGGCCTAACCGTATCTCTAACGAACATCTTTACAAGAGAACGTGTCTGGAACCATTAGGCACAAACATCCAACGACGGAAGTGGCAGTGGATTGGTCATACACTCCGAAAAGGCGACAGTTCCATAGCAAACTACGCAATGCAATGGCATCCGTAATCTCAGGATGGTAGAAGAACGGGTCGTCCGAGAAATACTTGGCGCAGAACAGTTGAGGAGGAGTCACGACAATTGGGGAAGAGTTGGAGAGAGCTGAAGCTCATTGCCAGGAACCGCACGCGATGGCGCGTTGGCGTAGTAGAGGCCCTATGACCCACAAGGGAATATAGGACATAAGTAAGTAAGTAAGTAACTAGATAGAAAGTAACTAGTGAGGTCGAGGAAAAGTCCAGCAGTTTTATTTCCTTTGTCAAGTCCCTCATAAATGTTTTCCAGAAACATCACCATAGCGTCCTCAGTTGACTTGCCTTTGACGAAACCAAACTGAAATAGTATATCATCTTATTTGTGATCAGTTTCTCCAAAATTTACAAAAAAATAGATAGCATTTGTTAATCAAATAGGTCAGCGGAGAGCAGACAAGATGACTAATTTTCTTTAAAAATACGTTACTAATACCATCAGACCCGCATGAAAGCTTAGCTTTTATGTGAGAAATAATACGGATTACGTCAGATTCTTCCACTGGTTCCAAGAAAAAAGAGTAGAGCACTCTATTATTAAGAAAAGAGCTCCAGTTACGATCATGTTGTTTATGTTGGGACCTAGTTTGCTATTTTTATTAGCTATTCCGAAATCGGCGCCATGGCTCAGTGGAAAAGCGCATGGATACTGAGCAGAGGTTTGTGGTTCGAATCCCAGTAACACCAAAAAGAGTATATTTCACGGTGTCCCACCTCTCTCGAATGTCTGACAAACGTTCTGAGGGTATTAACTTGTCACAGAAAGCTTCTCAACTCGCCGTTCGGATCCGACCTTAAATTGTTGGTCCATTTGTGTCCAAAAATATGCATGCGCAACACAAATGGTCGTGAGAAGCTAGGCCTTGGATCGCAACGGTCTGCGATTATTATTATATTATTCCAAAGCCATCGGATGTTATGTTCTCACCGAACAATCTTGAACTCTTTCAATTGGCAGCGTTTGAGTTGGTCAATTCTTTCGTATTGCCTGCCTGATTTTTCTCTGTGCAGTCAATGATCCGATGAAATGTGTCCCTTTGCATTGCATATTCGGCAAATATCACCACACATTGGGCATTGAACATAATTATGTCGTGTTGCGCAACCTGGACTGGAAATATCATATATTTAATATTGCTTCTCCTACACCATGATTACTGGAGCGTTCTCTACCCTTCAAACTTTAGACACTCGTCTAATGACAACAATTTTTCGTCGGGAGTGTTCAAACATCTGACAACAATGGCTCTAGAGTGCCCCTGAATCAACAAAAAAGACTAACCACTAACTACACAATAAACTGTACATGTATCTTTTTGATTTAAGCCTCTACATCTTCCTTTGCTTCTCTCTTGACAGACCGATGTGAAAATCATATCATTCAAAAAAAAAGTAGGCGGGGATTATTATATTCAAACAGAGATGACGGTCATTGGCATCAGCAATAACCAAACCGAATGTCATACAAAGAAGAAATTGATAGATCATCGAAAAAATATTCTTTGTCGGAAATTTTCTGACCAACGAAGAGAAATTTTTCAAAAAATGCCAGAGGAACCCTACTACAACCGACATTCCTTCAAATTCGTCACCTCTCCAACCATCCATATGCCTTTGTGCCATTAGCCGAAAGTATAGCTTCTACTCAATGTTTACCAGAAAGGAACATCACCATGAAAACAATATAACGTATTGTCAAATGACACCGACTTGACATAATGTGGCGTTTAACAGATTCCATCGACCGGCCAACACCGAGCAATATGCATCCATCAAATCGTTTAAGGTAACAGACAAAAAAAACCAACACAAAAACATAACACACAAGACACAGGCGTTGGATTACTTAAGACACAAGACACAATAAGCAAGGTATAGGCAGTATGCTCCAACAGAAACTCTGCCATCAAAGAGCACAAAAACAGAACAAAAAAGATCATCAGATGAGATCGCAGATACGGCCAGATAAGACGCCTAAGAAGATGCTCGCAGACAAACGCGACCGAACGCAGTGGAATTAGCCTAATCGCATCGCACATCGGCATCTCATCGCAACGCATCGGTGGAATAATAAACAGATCATCCCATCAGCAGGCCTATTAGGCTTTTTTTCGGATTCGAATGCAGAGTGCGGCGGTTCACTAGAGATATCTTACAGATACAATGCGTACGTGCGTGCATTGGTGTATTTGTGTATATAGTCCTTTGTAGCTACGAGTATACACGTCCTCTTTCTCTGTTCACAAAGGCTGAGGAAAATGTCACTGCATGGCGTTTAATCCGCTTTTAACATTATTTTTTATAAGGTGAGAAGTGCTTTTTTTTATTTTAAATTTGTTTATGCTTCAAGAAGGTAAACCAATCTCCTAAAGGGAATAATCAGCTGATAATGATTTCTGTTCATTTATTTGCGCTGTGCAATATTATATAAAGGGTCCGCCAAATAACTTTTTTTTTTTTGAAAATGCTATAAAAAAAAACTACTGAATATTTTCTCAAATTTCTTTTTTTATTTGAAAGTACAATTATTCCGGTTAACAATGGAAAATAATTTCATTCAAATGGCTGCCTCGGCTGGCCATGCAGTAGCCTACACGATCGGTCCAATTTTTAAGCACATTATCGATTGTGTGCAGCTGTATTTCACCAATGGCTTCACGAATATTGTCCTTTAAAGCGTCAATTGTCTCTGGCTTGTCGGCGTAACACTTATCTTTTAGGGCACCCCACAAATAATAGTCCAACGGTGTCAAATCGCAGCTCCGAGGTGGCCAAACGACATCAGCTCTGCGGCTGATAATGCGATTTTCAAAAACAGGGCGCAAAACATCGAGTGTAGCTTCGGCTGTGTGGCACGTAGCGCCGTCCTGTTGAAACCAAATGTTGCCAATATCCTCCTCTTCAATTTTTGTGAACAAAAATTCGTTCAACATGGCCCGATAACGATCGCCATTGACTGTAATGGCCACTCCTTGCTCATTTTCGAAGAAAAATGGCCCAATTATGCCTCTGGACCAAAATCCGCACCAAACAGTGACTCGTTTTGGGTGTACCGGCTTTTCAATGTATGCGTGCGGGTTTTCTGTGCCCCAAATGCGACAATTTTGCTTGTTTGCATACCCGCCAAGATCAAAATGAGCTTCATCCGAAAAGATGATTTTTTTGGCAAATTCGGCATCTTCTGTAAGTCGATCGCAGGCCCACTCAGCGAAGCGAAAACGCATTGGATGCTCAGTTGGCTTCAACTCCTGAACCAATTGGACTTTGTATGGCGTCATACCAAGGTCTTTATGCAAAATTCGTCTCAATGATGTCTCCGAAATGTTCAATTGTTGAGAACGACGGTGAATTGATGTTGATGGCGCTTCACGCACACTTTCTGCCACAGCATCAATATTCTCGGGTGTACGCACTGTTTTTGGCTTTTCACGCTTTGGTTTATCGATGAGGATGCCAGTTTCTTTCACTTTTTTCACAAGATAACGAACATACGGAGCTGACGGTGCTTCTCTTCTTCCAAAATCCGTACGCAATTTTCGCACACATTCTGCAACATTACCATGATTTTCAAAGTAATGTCGCAATATTTCCCAGCGTTGTTCAAGCGTATACACAACCATATTCGTTCAGCGGAAGGATACAACTAATTATCTGTCAAATCAGACATTCACGAAAAAAGCACTAGTTGAAAAAATAAACTTTAGATGGCGGACCCTTTATTATTCTGTTTATGAAGGGATCTTTAAAGGATATGGATGCTTTTTTTTAGAAATGCGGTTAATAATTCAAGTTCTTCTCCCATTTGTTATAAGAGATACTGTTTTTTGAGATGTCGCACATGTATTTGTAAAGTGACACAACTCAAAACAATTAATTTTTGACATATCACCATAAAAGAGTTCGATAAATATTAACTTATCTTAGCTTCTAAAACGCTTCCTCAAGAGGTCACTTGTGTCATTATTAATGTTTCAAATTAAGACAAATTCCTTCGAAAAAATGACATATTTTAAGTTGTTACTCTGGGCGTCCTGGTCTACGCCATCTTTCCAACGTTTCGCTTTGCGGGCCTCGCTGTCGCGTTTCATAAATCCTACCGCAAATGATTTTTCGATCCTCTTCGCTCAAGCGAGCTAGGTGCACTGGCCACCGAAGCCTACCAAGCTTAATTCTCTTCACGATGTCGACATCGCGGTAGATCTCATTATAAAGTCTCCGGAATCGTCCTTCCCACATACGATCGCCAACAATTCACCGTAAGACTTTTCTCTCGAACGCATGGCTTAGGCTTTAAGAAAACGTGCGCGTATTTCTGGTGTCATGTTGTTATCGGCTGCTACAGTTGAACCGAGATAGTTACAGGATTACAATACTTCAAATTCGTGCTCCACTATTTGAATTGAGGGACCAATGTTGTATCTTCTACTCACAGACGTAGTCACAATGTACTTAGTTTTGCTCTCATTTATGTGCAGCCCTAGATTTCATCCCGCCTGCTCGATGTAGTTGAAAGCTTCCTGTACAGCTCTTTGCTTTCTACCAACGACTTCAATATCGTCTGCGTAAGGCACTTATAGAGGATTGTTCCTCTCGCCGTTACGTCAGAGTTCCTGATCATTTTCTCCAACGCCAGGTTGAAGAGGACGCAGGTCCCTCCATCCCCTTGTCGAAGCCCGTTATAGATGATTATTAGCTTATAAAATAAGTCAAGGTCAACATAAAAAGTCGTATAAGTTTCTCATGGCTTAATAAAGTTCTACCCTGGCTATGCTATAATAGGTGGGTTTAAAGTCTAGAAAAAGATGGTGTAGTGAGTTTTGAAACTCTAGACATTTTTCCATCACCTGCCTAAGTGTGTAAATCTGATCAGTTGTTTATTTGCCTGGGACAAAGCCACACTGGTTTGGACCAACGATGACTTTAGAGTATAAGGCTATCCTGTCTTGAAGAAAAGAGGAAAAATCGTATACGCGGTACTCAAGAACGTTATACCACCTTTCTTATGTATGGGCCATAGGATGCCTCTTCGCCAGTCTTCTGGCAACGCTTCTTCCTTCCATACTTGCACTATTAGTTCATGACTTGCTTGGCATATTGCCGGACCTTCTGTTTAATAAGCTCCGTTGGGATACCATCTGATCCCATCTGAGCCTTATTATTTTTGAGCCGATTTATCACACTGTTAACTTCGTCTATGCTTGGTGGCGGTAGCATAGTGTGGTTTTCGGTGGTGGAACCTCCATTTTCTCAGTTAAATGGCCATTTAGCCATTTAGAATGATTTTTACATAATACTGATGGAATTCATGGAGTTCCCTTTCGACTGATTCAAATAATTCTTATTTGTCATCATCTGGGGAATCCTCTGTAGGTGCGTGAACGTTTATGAGGCTTATGTTCTTAAATCTTACCCGCATTTCATTTATTGCTTTAAGCCGATAACGGTGGGTTTCATTCTTTTGCTGACTAGAAACCCCACCCCGAGCACATGATGTCTTGCATGACAGCTGTAATATGTGTCATTTTCGGATTTTTGTAAGACACCGGATTGCTGTTATGTCAGCATTATATTTGGACAAGGTATCGGCTTTCTACTGTGCAGCTCGAGCTCTTCAGTGAGCGTATTGTGAGCGTGAGAATATTCTTAAACCGTTTAACCGTTTAACCGTTTTCGTTGCTGTGGTCGTGGTCGTTCATCAGTTTATTCGAAGCTGATTTGGAGTTCCGTAATAACGATTTTTTTACGGGCGAGTTTATTGGCCCCGCGCCAACCTTACTTTGAAGGGACCGATCATTTCGCTTTTCCTGTACTAGAGGAAAATTACCAGCGTCCACCACGTGGAGGTTTGATCGCCTTCCACCAGTCAGAGATAGTTGCGGCCATATGCATTTCTGAAGCATTCTGTGATATTCGCCTTACTCTGCTGATGGCCGTTATTATGTGGAATGAACTGCCCGACTCTGATGTGTTTCCGCATTTTTCTGATGTGCACTCATTTAAGAAACATATGCATATAAAGACATCTCATCTTTTACTTTCACTAATTTCCTAAAGCCCACGCATCATTAGGGTTAAGGGGTCTGCACTCTGCGTGTCTACATTATTAAAAAAAAATAAAAAAATATGAACGTCACTGTTAGGTAGATATCAGACCGATTTTTTTGCCGACGACAACCAATGCAGTGAACCACAAGTGGTCACAACATACTGTAACTGATGGTGTTCAAGTAAAACATTCTGTTGTACAGCGAACCCAACTATGGATCTTAGGAAATTTTAAGGGCCCATAAAGTTGTTAAAGTCTAGATATTTTCCATGACCTGGCTAACGGTGAAAAACTGATCAAACTGATAGCTATAATTGACACTCTTAGTACATTAATTATTAATAAAGCAATTTAATTTATAAACTTTAAAGATGTCTTTATCCTGACGGGGTGGACATCAGAGAATGTAAATAAAACCCATTTTTTTAACTGCTTATAGAATTAGGACATTGGTTGGTCCTGTACCCACCCTCATAATCTTTCCAAGACAAATCGAATAAGCATTTAATTGTTAACGAATTATTTCTATCATTTTCACATTCACGACTATCAGTCGGCGTTCAGCAGCGGCGGAATAATAATAATTACACCCATTCATATGGCAGTCAACACGTGGCACTCATCAGGAACCGCCACTTTCAATCATAATACGAAAATAGCGTATCAATTCATCCCGGTCCAGCAGCTGCTTGCTCTTTTATACTCGTACCATGAATAACTTTCCCCTCTCCCTGGATGATTTGTGTGTGTTGCCTGGCGTGCACCACCCACAATGCCCACCCACAAGAATTATTTTATTTCTTCAATTTGATAAATGTCTCGGAGTCCTTGAATTCTTAAGCCAAAACACTAGAAACTTGGCATTCCCATGCTCCGCATGAGATCTAAAGATGAATCCACTGCAGGACCCACCCCTTTCCGACAAATGTCATTGCCGCTGCTAATGTTTCAATGTTTCGTGTTCGTCCGCTGCAGTCAAATCTGAGACACTTGTTTCTGTGTTTCATGCCAACGCGTGCTTCTACAATTGTTGTTTGTCCTAACAATTTGTGAGGAGCGTGCGGCGGCACACTGCACCACACACACTCTTCACCATTTTTATTAGTTATAGAAATTTTCGAAAAAACCAAAATAAAAGTCATCGCTCACATCACAGTTCCGTCATGGGTATGTGCGCGTACCCCAGGGGACTCTACTGACGCGTAACGAACTCTCATCCGTTTTGATGCGACACAGTTTGGTCGATTCCAAGCCAAGTAGTAGGATGTGGCCACCAAATGAACGCGCATTCGTCTTTGCCGTATTCCGACAGGAATATAGAATAATCACCGTCGATCGTCCACCATTTGGATTAACTGCGGCGACGTTTAAGGAAGTTTTAGGAATTTATCCAAATTGCTACAATTGTTTGGTCACGTGGCGACCACATATTGGCGCATCGTATATGCCATTGGACACGTGACTTCTCATGAATTTGCACGTACGGCGGCGTATAGGAGGGGGAACATCGTGTGGAAGTTTTTCAATTTCGCATTATTATTGCGTGAACGTTGGGTGACTTCTTTTTTAAGTGTTGCACTCTGCACGCTGTTGTTATCCTTTGACTTTATTACGTCGGTAGCGACGCGGGAAACCGCCAACTCAACACTTCGTTTGAAGGCAACGGCGTCGGACGGTCGTTTTTTTTAGCGGTTTCCTGTGGTGGTAGGAAATCATTTTTTAGGGCGTGTTCTGGCATTAGTCTGTGGCTAATGTTTCCTGAACACTGTTTGCAGAAAGGAATAACACACGAACTTACCGATGGGAAAGTTAATTTATTTACAATTGCAGCTGTAATCATTTTAAAAAATGATCACACCTTTCTGTGAGATTAGAATTTATTCATTATTATTATTTATATTAGTGTTGTCAATGTACCACAATTTTGAGGTCACATGCAAAATCTAACTGATGTAACATTCGAAATTGTATAAAACTGCGTGTAGAGTTAGAAGAGCATTACATATATCGCTTCGGCAACTATGACCAAGGGAAAATGGGCTACATAGCCAATATGATTGGAAAATGCCTAACACTTGTACACAACTACATTAAAAACCCAGAAAACAATGAAAAAAATAGCAAAGAACGAGTGAGCAGGGCAATAAGAAGATCTGTCAGGTGGAGTAGAGAGTGGCAAATGTTTTTACAGCAAATTGTAACTTGATTTTCAAAACTCAAGAATGACCAAGGGAACCTACACACCCATGCACGAAAGACCTTTTTCTAATTTTTGGAAAATTGTTTGGTAGACAACGATAGACTTTCTACCAGGATAATGACACCGGGTTCAGAGACAAAATGTTAAATCATTGTCCTGCCCGCAAAATTCGTATGGAAACGTGTGGAATTGACTTCAAGGAAGGAGGAATATATATTAATTTTATATTTAAATTGGCGGTAAGCCATCAGCAGAATAGGGTGAATAACAAAGAATGCTTTAGATTGCAGGTGGCTGTAACTATCTCTGATTGGGGGAACTGCGATTAAGCCTCCACGTTGGTGGCCGCCGGTAATTTTCCCCCAATACAGGAAAAGCTAAATGGGTAGTCCCTTCAAAGTAAGGTTGGCGCGGGGCCAATAACATCGCCCGTAAAAAAAACTTTATTATGGAACCCCAAATCAGACTCGGATACACTGAAGAGCGACGACGACCACGGCAACGAAAACGGCTAAACGATTTAAGAATTTTCTCATGGAACGTACGCTCACTGTATAGAGCTCGAGCTGCACAGCAGCTGGCCAATACCCTGTCCAAATATAATGCTGACAAAACCAGCAATCCAGGAGATGCGATGGACGGGGAATGGTGTCTTACGAAAATCGGAATATGACATATATTACAGCTGTCATGCAAGAAATCATGTGCTCGGGGTGGGGTTTCTAGTCATCAAAAGAATGAAACCCACCGTTATCGGCTTTAAAACAGTAAGTGAACGGCTATGCACCCTTCGCATTTAAAAGCATAATCGTCATTAATGTTCACGCACCTACAGATGATTCCCCAGATGATGAAAAAGAAGAATTATTTGATCAGTCGAACGGGAACTTCATGCTTGTCCTCAGTATGACGTAACAATCATTCTGGGTGATATGAATGCCAAAATAAGTAGGGAGCCAGTATTCAGGCAGTACATTGGCACCCATAGCTTCCACGAAAACACTAATGGTCATTGCGAGTACAAGGTTTGTGCGTAAAAATATCCACAAAGCCACCTGGGTATCTCTTGATGGAGCCACTCGCAACCAGATAGAAGACTGGCGAAGAGGCATCCTGTGTCCCATACATAAGAAGGGAAATATCACAACATGCAGAAATTATCGTGGTATAACGTTGTTGAGTACCGCGTATAAGATTTTCCCCTCTATCTTTCAAGACAGGATAGCTCCATACGCTAAAGTCATCATTGGTCCATACCAGTTTGGCTTCATCCCAGGCAAATCAATAACTGACCAGATTTATACCCTTTGGCATGTGTTGGAAAAATGTCTAGTGTTTCAAAACTTACCCAACCATCTTTTTATAGACTTTAAAGCCGCCTATAATAGCATATCCAGAGAAGAACTTTATAAAGCTATGAGAGAATTCAGCATCCCGAATAAACTGACACCGACGGGCTCCGACAAGGGGATTGATTGGCCTGCGTTCTATTCAACCTGATGTTGGAAAAATTGTTCTGAGACTCTGACGTAACGGCGAGAGGAACAATCCTCTTTAAGTAAATTCAGATACAGGCTTACGCAGATGATATTGACATCGTTGGTAGAAATCCAAGAGCTATACAGGAAGCTTTAAGCCAGATCGGGCAGTCGGCCGAAATCTGGGGCTGCACATAATTGAGAGCAAATCAAAGTACATGGTGACCATGTCCGCCAGTAGAAGATCCAAAAAGCTCTGTCTCTCCACATCACTATGTTCCACAGGCATTCAAAACACAAGCTCATAGACATCTCCTTTTTTCTCCTCCTTTTTCTTAACGCACACGTATATAGCCGAGCATTAAAAGGGGTGCCAAACCCTTTATGCGTGCGCGAATTAAAAAAAAAACATCGGTCCCGCAATTAAATTAGTGCAGCGCGAATTTGAAGTAGCACAAGCCTTTAACTATCTCGGGTCAACTGTAGCAGCCGGTAACAGCATGAAATCAGAAATACGCGCACGGTTGCCTAAAGCCAACAAAGTCTACTATAGTCTGTCAAGACTCTTCAAATTTAGGTACGTAATCATAACATCCAAGCTGCTAGTATATAAGACAATGGTTATACCAGTACTTACACATGGATCTGAGACGTGGTTGCTCAGCAAAAATCATTCTGACCTCTTAGGCGCGTTTGAATGAAAAGTCTTACGGAGAATTGTTGGCCCGTATGTAAGGAAGAACGATTCCGGGGACTCTATAATGATGAAATCTACGAGCGTTACCGCGATCTCGACATCGTGAGGAGAATTAAAATCGGTAGGCTCCGGTGGGTAGAAAACCTAGCTCTGTTGAGCCAAGAGGATCCTGCTTGAAAAGTCCTTTGCGATAGGATTTATGGAACACTTCAGTGATGCCGGCAAAGCTCCCGCTGGAAGCATGGCTTAGACCAGGATGCCCAGAGTTTAGGGATGCAAAACTGGATGACATCGGCTTAAAATCCGGGCCGGTGGAGAGACTTTTTGCGGGGGGGTGGGGGGTATACCCAAATATGAAGATGATATGCTCGCTTTGGGTATGAAGACCACTTTAACCTCTCTCCATAAATGCGGAATGTGGACCAGATCAAGACAACTCTTTAGAATCGTCTCTAGCAAAAAAGAAGGATATTATCCGAAGTACTTTGCAGCTCGGCAGGAATAATGCCGTCTGGTCCTGCCGATTTAAATGGTTTAAAGCTATTCAACGCCAAAATCAGTTTATCCTTGTTTATTAGATCATTTGAGATAGTTGCAGGAGCGTTTTGCCTTAAAACATACGAGCTACCCGGGAAGTGGGTGTCTAGAAGCAGATTGAGCGTAATCCAAGAGCTATCGCTTTTTTTCAAAAAGCTAGGCATAGTTGGATTAATAGAGAAGATTTGTCTTAGTATAGATGCCTTGGAAGATTCTTCTATTTTGCCACAGAAGAGGACCATCCATCCATTTTGGAGTGTTGGAAGTTAATCTGGACTACAGCCGCAGTGATGATATTACTTAAATATTTCATCAATGCATCTTCAGTCAATAAGCCCTCACGAATGCCTCACGAGGCAGCTAGCAAAGAATATAATTTTATTTAAATAATCGAGCATTCTCAATTTAACAGACTTTTCAAATATTTTTACGAAAACAGACAGTAAAGAGATAGGCCGGTAATTTTCAATATTACCTTCATCGCCTTTCTTATGCAATGGAATGACAATAAACGTTTTGAGGATAATAATAATAATCGTAAACTTAAACAATAAACGTTTTGAGGATAATTTTGTTAAATAAATGTGCAAATATAGACGAAATTTTGGGAACAATTTTCTTAATCATTGAGCTACTTATTCCATCATACCCTGCAGAGTATGAGTTATCCAATGTAGAAATTATTGATAGTACCTCATTTTCTCTCTGACTTGTTTAAAAAGAAGGAAGAAACTCTACTGTTATGAAACGATATGAACTCATGGTTTAAGTAATTATTATTAAATGTTAAAATGTTGCCCTAATTGTTTTATTACTTCAATAAAATACAAGTTAAATATATGCACAATAGTAATAATAATAATAATAATAATATTTGGCGCGACAGACCGTTGCACATAAATGGAAGGGACCTGCAATTTAATGCCATATCCAAAAGGCAATTTGAGGAGCTTTCCGTGACAACTTATTACTCTCGGACGTTTGTCAGACGTTCGCTAGAAGTGGAACTGTGAAAAATACTTTTGGTGTTTATGGGATTTGAGCCTCTGACCTCCTGCTCAGAAGTCAAACGGACCCCCTCTATTATAATACGGACGAAATAATAAAAAATAAATATTTGGTAGACACTTCAATAATCGAGGAATAAGTGTGGTTAATTTTAAAACTTTAATGACGAAAATATCATGAAACTAAATAACTAATCTAACTCTAAATCTCGAAATTCTTTTTAAAACATAAACTTTCTCTGATCTGGGAAAAACCTTTTACAGAAGAGGTTTTTCCCAGATTAGTTTATGGAACCAAAATTAAATATCTATCCGTATTAAATATTTTAAATATATTAAATACACTCCGTACCACGAGTGTACCACTAGACTTTACAACATAGAACTCATGAAAATGTTATCGAACTGTGCCGTGAACTACTCCAAAATAATTTATTTTCTGCCATTCTTATTGTTTACTAATTATTCATGTTTTTCTGGCCAATCATGGATAGATTATCGCGAGGAGACGGCTACACTGGGGAATTCTTCTTTAGCAATATATGTAGCCTGCATATATAGCACACATCCTGTTGCTTCAGAGACAATTCACACCTATGTTTGGCTTTGATCAGGACATAAGTGCAGTCTATAACTTCAGCTTTACAGCAGTCTGAACATGCACAGTTGTCATGAACAATGTTATTTACAATTTGGCTCTTTTTCATAATAGCACTTAGTATTCATGAAAATATTATTGACCCTGTGCTGTGATCTACAACTAAATCTTTTGCCACACCATTTTAAAAACGTAGATCGCTTTTATCTCAACTATCGTAGAAAAACGCTTATTATTTGTTCACCACTGAGCGCTCTTCTTTCTGTTTCCCTTATTTACTGTCATCAATTTTGGCATCTTGCTATTTAAACTCGACTAAACAGCTTCAAGTAAACGAAGTAACCTCAGGTCCTTTTTGGTCAGTCATTTAAGTGAAACCATCTTCCTTCATTGTTGACAATAATCAACCTCCAATAAAATTCAGGACAACAAAAAAAAATCCATTCCCGCGTCTATTTTGTCTCTATACCGAAAAAACCTTCCTGCTGACTGACCGCCCTGATCAACCGTACAGCGCACATATGTATGTATGTAGTATAATAAATTTGAGAAAATCATAGATTAGTGTCATTTCAATTTAAACTTAAAGACCACCCGTTAGCGAGTTGATTTAATTCCTATCATCGCCAAAGCAAAGTCTCATCAGTTGCGAAGGCAATCCCTTAAATCAAAAGAAACCGCGTATCAGACAACACAAAATTCCATACTTGGTAGGAACCGCGTGGACGCAAGACAACCGAATTAACACACAGTAGCTGATGATACTGCCCTCATCTGGCATCATAATCATACTCATCGTCAGGCCAGCAAGCAATGGCATATCTGTGGAACAAAATTCAAAATATTGCGACCTCGAGAGACCGCCATATACATAGGCGCACTGTGACCATCCTTCTTAGTCGATATTTTCTGTCCTCAATAAATAAATCGGATTCGATCGGCCAGCAAATTTTCTTGTCGCCACATTATAAATCATAACATTAAACCCAAACAATTATCGGCGGTCGGATGTCGCGCCGACGACGATTCTTCGAGTCGAACCTTCCTTTCTGTTGTCTTGAGAGGCAATGGACATGATGAGTTCGCGATACGAGATCGCTCGTCGCTCGGCTGTACTTACTGTTGCTCAGGTCGCCTCCGGTCTCTGTGTACGCAACTAATGACTGCACGAGCACCGTGGACAAACGGATTAGCAGACAAGCCCAAAGTCGGACAAACAAACGCAACACAGAAGCAACAATCAGTTGGACGCTTAGTCTTCGAAAATGAGCGACGGCTGTCGACGAACGATTGATCTCCCACAGAGGTTGGCTTCGCTTCGCACAGTCTGATGGCGTAACCGCAATAATCCAATCAGAAATCCTCGTGATCCGAATTTCTTTCCGCCATGTTTATTTTGTGAGCCGACGACATTTACCACAGGAGTCTCAACTCTCAACTCATATAGTTAATGATTCTTGTCGCCTGTGCCGCTGCCTATGTAGGTGTGTATGTTTGGCCTCGCTCTTGTAATTACGTCATGGAGTAACAATGTCTTCTTCCATATGCCTACAGCAGGTCCTACCTGAGACTGGTGCGCCATTAGTGGTATACAGTATACACATCCGTACTGCATACCGCCGACGGCTGACACAAAATATATCTTCTTCCTTACCTGTGTCAAAGCGATACACAGCTTGAGATGGTCGACAGAGACGGACGTTGTGCTCTGTCTGCTTTGTTCTTATCGCGCTCAGTCATAAAAGTGAATAAATATTTATGCTCGGCTTTTGTTGTTCCAAGCAGGGTTTACCTTATATCGAATATGCAGTGAAGGCGAGTTTAAATGTTATGTCGGCATTTTTGGAATGCGGTGTTATCAGCAACTCAGTTTGGACGCCGGACGGTGCAGTTTTAACTCTTTCGAGTTCTGGATACGAGAGACATCGGAAATTACGAGGATAATAAAAAAGGGGCAATTTTTTACGATTACGATTGGATTTGTTTGTCTGTTTGTTTGTGCAAAGCCATAACTAACCCAATTAACTTATACATTATTAGTTGGGGGACATCGACCGTGTCTCGACTGGTTTTGGGCGAATTCTCCTAACAAGGCACAGACGTAGACATTCGAATTACGTAAGCCATTCTAATATTCATCGTCCTCTTGATTAAACGTCTGGCATTCTGAGTCATTATGAGTATTAAGGAACAGGTTGCCGGCTTAAGTCGAAAAATCAATCCTAGCGCCACGTTGTTCGGCCGACCGTCTCGTCTATGTAAACTAGATACTTAAAGGGTTCTAATCATAAAAGTATCGATAATGTGTTAAACTTTATTGATTTATACGGAATTGAAGAAAATCAAAAGACTCAAGAAAGCATCTTGATAAAAGTAGTACCTATAGTTTGACTTTTTGTACGCATCAGTGGTCAGCGCTCAGCACTAAACAGATTTAATGGTCTTTTTACTAAAATTTGAAGTTTATTTAAGGGGCGTAGGGGCCATTTTCATGCCGTTACATGGATCTGGTAAATTTTGTGAAAATAAACACGAGGTCACAGATTCTTGATTGCTATACATCGCCTAGTTTTCCATATCTCAGGATGACTCACTTAGTTTAAATTTAAAAAAACCTAATATTAAAAGGTTTGACATCTCACTTAAGTGCTTGGCCTGATCTTTCACCGTATGCTATCTCTGGCCACTGGAAGTTTGTATGGATTGCGTATACTCATAATGTGGGACACCCAGTCTTTTCTACTCACAAAAGCAAAGTTAATGCTTACAAAAATCAGGTTAGTCAATGTCCTTTCAAAAACCTTTTAAAATCTTAATAATTTAAGCGATATCTTCAGAATACAAAGGTTCCAATAACTATCTGTATATAAGAAAAGTTGTAAACACTTTAATCGCGAAAGTCGAGGCGAGTCAAATTCGCCTACGACCAAAAATTGAGGCAAAAAATACTACAATGTCCCAAAGGTAGTAAAAATGTTTGGTCATTCGCGAAAAGAATCAACTCTAAAGACAGAGCCAATCTGTTTGCTGCACATTTTGCAGCTAGCTCCACGCTTCCAGATTGTGCATTGTTGGCGCCTGCACCTCCGAGTATTGAACACTCTATGGGACAGATCTTCTTTCGTACTCGCAAAATTGCTAGAGTTATAAACGATCTCAACATTCAAAAATCCGCTGGGCCAGATGGTATTTCCCCATAAGTTCTGAAGAGTTTTTCTTACAAGTTTGCGTTAGCTCTTCCATCTATCCTATTCTTCTGGGCTCTTTCCGAGAAGTTGGAAAACAGCCTTTGTCCAGCCCATACCCAAAAAAGGCGAGCCGTCGTCTCCATCTTCGTACCGAGCCATAGCACTGAAATCGATTCTGTCCAAGGTCATGGAAACGCTGATCAATTTTCAGCCCATGAAATATCTTGAAACCAATGAAATCCTTAGTGACCGGCAGTACGGATTTCGTGGGCCACCTTCCACTGGTGATTTGATGGTATAGGGTTTTTCAATAAGAGCACTTCAACTTTTTTTTTTGAATAAAACACAAACTATTCGACTTTTGAACTAACTTTTTTTTTTATTAACGAATTTGAACATATACATATGATACATTTAAGTATGAAACTCGATTTCTTTTGCATGACCACCGCGTTCACGTTTTACGAAGTGAGCCTCATCGCTGAAGATGATTTTTCGGTGAAAATCTGCATCATTTTCGATTTGCTCTTGAGCCCAATTCACGAATCGGCGTCGCTTCAAATGGTCAAACGGCTTTAGTTGTTGTGTCAGCTTGATCTTATACGGATGTAGGCCAAGATCTTTACGTAAAATCGATTGTCGAACGGGCTGGCTTGTTAAATGCACCGTAAAATGGCCGTAATGCTCTTAAAGTAGCGGCAACAGAACGATTATTTTGATAAAAAATTTGCACGATTTGCAATCGCTGTTCACATGTGTAGCGTTCCATGATGAAATGTATACTAATGAAGTTTCCAAATGACAAAAGAACAATAAAAAATATGGCGTCGCTCGCCGTCCCTATCGGAGAAAAGTTGAAGCGAACCTATTGAAACACCCTATATATCTCACCGTATAGTGGAACCGGTCTTTGCATCGATATTTCCAAAACATTTTACAGAGTTTGGCATCAAGCTCTTTTGCCCAAAATGCGTGTCGATGATAAACTGCTTCATTGGATAAGAAGCTATCTTTTGGACCGCTCAATTCAAGTTGTTTTGGACGGTTTCAAGTCTGTAACTTGTGAATTCTGTGAAACCACATAAATGCTGGCGTTCCTCAGGGCTCTGTTCTGTCCCCGACTCGCTTTCTCATTTTTATTAATGATCTCTTATCTGTAACTTCTAATCCAATACACTCTTTCGCCGACGACAGCACTCTCAGCTTCTCATATAAGTTTGAGGAACGTCCCTCCACTTGTCATGTGGAACTCAAACAACTTCGTATGTTAAGCACGTTAAATTCTGCATTATACAGCATAATGGGGAGAAAACAATCGAGTAGAATTTAACGCTTCCAAAACCCAATGCTGTCTCCTATCGTCTAAGCGAATCCTAAACCCCATGCCATTATCCATAAATGGCTCTTCCATCGAGGAAAATCTCGCAATTCTCGGTATGTGCGTTAACGAAAAGCTTCGTTAGATTGACCACATATTTACCGTCGCCAACAATGCTGCGAAATGTTTAGGTTTTCTAACCCGGTGCATGAAATATTTCACTCCCTCTGATCTGGCTACTATCTACAAGGCTTTTATTCGCCCTAAACTTGAGTACAATTGTCATATCTGGTCTGGTTGCGCCTAAAACCAAAATACAAAACCGTGCGATAAAACTTATCGGTGACACCGTAGGAACGTCTCCTGCTTGTCACTCTTTTATCGCTTCTTCCACCAGCGGTGCTCAAGAGAAATAGCCACTTGCATGCCACCTCTCCTTGAATTCAACCGCAATACTCGTGCCGCTCTAAATGCTCATCAGTTTACCCTTAAGCCCATCTTTGGACGTACAGTTAAGTTCAGGGATTCGTTTTTCAGCCGTACAACACGTATGTGGAATGCCCTGCCAAGCTCTGTCTTTCCACATCACTTTGATCCACAGGCATTCAAAACACAAGCTCATAGACATCTCCTCTTTTCTTCTCCTTTTCCTTAACGCCCACGCTGTGCCAATCATATAGCCGAACATAATAAGTGTACAAGCCCTTTAGGACCCAGTCAGTGTTACGACACCGTTGCTGCATCCTAACCCTATATATTGGTATGGTGCGGGGCTTTACGGGCATTGTCTTCGTACTTGGGTGGACTCTTCGTATTTGGTGCCACGGTCTGCTTTGCAACCGTCCAGGCACTCATATCTGAAGGAACCGAAATCTTTGATACTAGATCTTACCAAGATAGACTTTGATACCACCGAAGTTGTCTGTGCCCAACGAACCGGTTTTACTGTGAGGTTGATCGAGTCTGCGGACAACTTCGCATGCTGTGGGGACTGTGGTTTACTACCAAAATGCGGGTAGAGTACAGTATTGGTAACATCAGAACTTTCGGTTATATTAAGAAAACCCCGCCGTGGAAAACCGAACCAAATTAAGACGAATCGGACATGATTGCAATGCCTACCTTAAACGAGTCAAATTCGACTATGACCAGAAAGTGTGGCAAAAAATACGAGTAGCTACTTCAATGTCCCAAAGGAAATAGAAATTTTTTTGTCATTCGTTAAACGAATTGAAAATACTGCCTCGTCTTCAATTCCAACGTTCATTTCACATTTCGCAGCTAGGTCCACGTGCACGCCCTGCACAAACGAATAGCGCTTTGTCTCCGCCTGTACATCCAAGAGTCGAATCCTCTATGGGACAGACTTACTTTCGTAATCGTCAAGTAGCTAGAGTATTAAATGATCTCAACATTCATGAAGCTGCTGGGCCTGATAGTATTTCCGCTATAGTTTTGAGAAGGTGTTTTTCAACGTTGCCATTGCCACTGCACAGTTACGTGGAATGAATTGGCCGATTCTGTGTTTGCGCATTTGGATGATATGCAGTCATTTCAGACATCATCTTTTCCTTTTTTTTGTCCTCTCCCTAATTTCCTAACGCCCACGCTGTGTTAAGCATTATAAGGGTGCAAAATAATTTTGTATAAGATTCTTGGGTATATTCTAAGAATAGAATCATTCTACAGTAAGGGTCTATCTCCAATGTTGACATGATTTTTCGTGGATTTAAGAAAAAGCTTACTTTGGTGTACCCTGACCCATGTTAACGGAATTTGCTCTGTTAATACTAATGGTAGAAACATAGTAGAAGCATACAAAACAGAGGAGTACACTTTGAGCACCTGTTGTAACATTTTTTTATTCATAGCCTTTGGAGCTGAACGCAAAACAAAAACCATTTTTACAAAATTTTACCTGCTGCAGGTTTTCTTTAGTATCATAAAATCTATGGGGTTTTCCGCAAACTGGTTAGTGATTTTTTTTATTTTTTATTATTGTTACGTTCATAAGAAAAAAAATAGTAAAACGCCATGTTTATTACGTATTTTCTGGAGAAAATTGACCTCAAATTTAAAAATTAGTATATGGGCAAGAAAACTGGAACAAGCATTTAAGTAGGATATATAAAGACTCAAACAAGCTATCAACTTTATTTGAACGCAGTTATAAAGGACAATATTTATTCTACAAACAAAGTCCTAAGCGAAGTTTCTACTATTGGTATTAACAGATCAACATGGGTCAGGGTATACCAAAGTAAGTTTTTTTTCTTAAATTCCCGAAAAATCGTGTCAACATTGGAGATAGACCCTTACTGTAGAACACTTTTTTTTCTTAGAATATATCCAAGAATCATTTCCCAAATTATCCTCGACGAATAATTATTTTTTTAAAAGTTTTTACAAAAAGTGTTTTCCATCGGAGATACACATGTGTATAAAATTTGAAGAAAATCGGATAAATTTTGTAAACAATTTGTATCTGAGCCTTCCGACCCCGAGGCCCGAGGTGCCCCAAATTTTAATAGAAAGTATTTTCATGGAAAATACACATGTGTGCAAAGTTTGAATGAAATCGGGCTTTGGGAAGTGGGTTAAAAATTTATCAAAAAATCTGACCAGCCAGCCAGCCACGGGCACGTGAAGTTATCATAGAGAATTTGAAAAAATGCATAATATTAATATAACCGTTTTTTCAAAAAAAAAAACTATATGAGGTGGTAATTCAAAAAACAATTGTTTTCATATACAGAAAGATATTATTTAACTTTGTGTACATGCACTTGCTCAGGTTCAAATTCTGGCTTAGAATTCTCTTTCTCTTCTTAAAGAATATATATTTATTTTCACTTGCATTGTCTGTTCCACTTATGCATTTGAATTTTGTGTTTTCTGTTGCCAAAACATCCGAAATGCACATGTGTGGACTTTTAATTCCGATATATACATCCGAAGTACATATATGTGTACTTGGTGTTTACAAACCAATTATTTCCACAACAACAAAAAACTTTTATATATTTTAGGATTTCCCAATAAAAAAATATGTTAACTTAACTTTTTTAAATTATTTTTTTATTGAAAACGTACTGTATTTGCCATTCAAAAGACAGGCTCCTTCAGTGGAGACATCACGTCAATTAAAAAACAAAAAAACCGGCACAATTTAAAATAACACTGCCTATGAGAGAATTTTTAACAAAAAAGAATCGTTCTTTTAGGAAAATTTCCAAGGCAATTTATTTCCATAAATAAGAGCGAACCTTAAGTCCACATGTGTGTACTCCTGCATCGAAGAGGTTATGTCTTGCCTTTGAATGCTTTAGTCCTTGACATTTAGTCAATTAGTTAAACCAATTTTGTGTTATTCGCACTAATGCTGTATCGACCGACCACCTTACAAATAAAAGAAATACGAAGAACATAATTACAGCGCCTGCGAATATCCAATATAAATTATATAAATAGTAGTTCAAATCTTTTATTACTATAGGTATATATACATTATAGCAGCTGATAACAGCATCGAATCAAAAAATACCTACAAAACGATCGCTCAGGTCTCAAGACTATTAAAATCCAGGAATCTACCTTCAACATATAAAATATTGATGGACATACCAGCCCTTTATGTATGTATATAGGATTCCAAGACGTGGGTGCTTAGCAAAAAGCAGTACGAACACCACGTTCAAGAGGAAAGTTTTACGAACAATTAAATGAACTTTTTTGTGAACATGAAATATTCCGGAAACTCTATAACAATCAATATAAAAGAAGATGAATCTGCTTGGAAAAAAGCAGAAAAAACTGGGGGTCGCATCGCGGAAAAAATATCCTAGACCGTTATCTAGATGAGTGAAGTTAAGACTAAATTACAAACACATTAAGTAATAGTTCAATTTTATTTGTTGTAGTTAAACATAATTAACTATAGCCTTCTTTCAAATGAAACTCACATCCTTTACTGAAAGCTGAACCATGGCAATGAATTGTTTGCAAATTATCTAGAAGATGATACGATATGTTGAGGGTCGCTATTAATTTCCTTTCGTAAACGAGTACTCCTTTACGAATACAGAAGCAAAATCAGGACGATGTTTATGTTGATGGTAATCGATACTACGAGTATCTACATCTTGACTTGCTGGCGGATTGAGATGTGTTGTCGATAAACGGGAGCAAACGCACAAATGAGTGTCGAGGTGTGTTCATTGTTTGTCGTTTTTTTTTTTTTTGATGGGATGGGAAATAACATTAATTTGATCTTTTCCAAAACCAATTAGCGCGGCTGACGTTTGACGCGGTGAAGTTTCAATATATATCTCAATTTTCTCTGCTTAATTAGCAGTAATGATAAAAGACACGTATTACAGGGGCCAGGGCCGGGCTAAGAATGAAATAAGCAGTTCTGTCGCTTGTAAGTGGGGCCCAGTAGGAAACATTTTCGCGTTACCAAAAAACTTATTGATTGTATCTTATAATATCGGGAAGCGCAATATATCCATATGGGTCGTAGTGCTATCGATAGATGCCCGTTTTCTTCATCATCATCTTATATTGTTGCAAAAACTGCATCGCTGCACACTTCTGATAGAGTTTAATTTTAGTGCATGCAAGAAAAATAATTACGAGAGCACATATATTTTTGACCCATAATGATGACTGGGCTGGTACTTAAAATGCCATAATAATTGCTACTAATACTATAAAAGGGCTTCCTTATGTTTGAATGTTTGAATTTTATTATATTTTCAAAGTTTCAGAATATAATGTAATCGGAGTGCAAAAAAAGTGCCACATTTTGTCTGTCTCACGACGACTATCTACATCTAAAAAGTTAGACAAAGTCTGAATGGTCTTACTACTGCATCATATAAGTTATGTCCGTCAATGTCTCTGTTCTGTTCATTTAAAAGTAACCTCATTTCTATAGCTACAAGGAATCAAGAACTTAAATTGGTACACACTTGATATGTGTAATCAGAAAATTTCTTCATCCTCTAATTTTTATAACGCTCTGTTTTCCATTAGAGATAAGAAAATGCCCAAGTTGTACTCAGAAGTAAATTGGTTCCCAATAACAATGATATGACTTTGAAATTAAAATGGCAACTATACGTTACTGCCTTGACAACTGTCATTAGATGTGTTTTTTTATAGTATCCTGTGATAATTTTTAAATACTTGCTTACGAACGTTTGGTTATATACAAAAATTTATGAAAATGGCCTCAACGTGCAGTTTGCAGCAACTGTGGTCCACATAATCGGACTTCTGGGCTTGCTATTCGTCGAATCGTTCAAAAATTTGAAAGGGTTTTTACTCTTCACGATGTAAGAACTCCGCCAAGATGTCAAAATGTAAGAAATGTAGAAAACATTAGAGAACGATAATAATAATAATAATAATATTTCGGCGCTATAGACAATTGCGGTGCAAGGCTTAGCTTCCCGCGACCATTTGTACTGTGTTTGTGTATTTTTGCACACAAATGGCCCTGCCCAGAAGTCCATGCCCTTCCCACTGAGCCACGGCGGCCACTTAAAGAACGATAGTTTGGGTATTTGCGACAGGACTTGGGTTTACACCAATGTGAGATTATGTGGAATGCTGTATTCGTGAAATTAGGCCACAGTCATTCATTCCACCAGATATTCCACAAAGTCATCGAAAATTGGGTTCGTCGATTTCGCTCGTATGAACTAAGTCAAGGTGGACACCCAAAACATAACATAATATGAGTAACATGTATAGGGTGTTTCAATAGGTGCGCTTCAACTTTTCTCCGATAAGGACGGCGAACGACGCCATATTTTTTATTGTTCTTTTGTCATTTGGAAACTTTATTAGTATACATTTCATCATGGAATACTACACATGTGAACAGAGATTGCAAATCGTGCAAATTTTTTATCAAAATACGGTCCATTTAACAAGTTCGACAATCAATTTTACGTAAAGATCTTGGCCTACATCCGTATAAGATCAAACTGACACAACAACTAAAGCCGTTTGACCATTTGAAGCGACGCCGATTCGTGAATTGGGCTCAAGAGCAAATCGAAAATGATGCAGATTTTCACCGAAAAATCATCTTCAGCGATGAGGCTCACTTCGTAAAACGTGCGCGCGGTGGTCATGCAAAAGAAATCGAGTTTCATACTTAAATGTATCATATGTATATGTTCAAATTCGTTATTAAAAAAAAAAAGTTAGTTCAAAAGTCGAATAGTTTGTGTTTTATTCAAAAAAAAAGTTGAAGTGCTCTTATTGAAAAACCCTATATTTCAAAAATTTATTAATAGTTTTTTTTATGTCTTAGTAAAATACGCTGCTCTTAATGGCAACCTTTTAATGAAGTAACAAGTGTTTCCGTAGCCCCTAGTTTGTGTTATTTGATTTGATGTCTCTTACCCTCAAAATCTCTTAAAGCTTGCGCTAATTAACAAAAAAATAACCCCCGACTCCGTCGATCCACTTATGTTTAACCAATTCTATTCATCTCAGCGACTCCGCATACTATGGATTTGACACTCATATCTATATCGACAATGTCCTAAAAAAAAGTGAAGATTCCCTCAAGACCCTCCAAGTAGCTTGAAGCGTACGCTAATTAACAAAAAAAAAACCCAAACACCTCTGTCTTACCAACTCTATTGATCTTAGCGACTCCGAAAACTATTGACTATTATCAATATTGACAACCTCCCCAAACAAAACCGAAGACTACCTCAAGACCTTCCAAGTCCCTTGAAGCGTACCCTAATAAACAAAAAAACCCAAACAACTCTGTCTTACCAATTCTATTCATCTTAGCGACCCCGAAAACTATTGATTCGACACTAATATAAATATCGACAACGTCCCCAAAAAAACACCTAAGATTCCCTCAAGATCCTCCCCTCCAAGTCCCTTGAAGCATTAACAAAACTGTGAATTCGACACCTATAATTATAATTATGGAAAAATTTTAGTGAATGTGTTAACTGTACACTATTGAATTATAGATATTTTTTGACATTCGTAAAATATATGTCTTCCATTAGTACCTTCCAATCGAGCCCGTCCTTAACCTGCAGTGTATGGTATATACAACGACTGTCGTACACAATAATTAAACGGAAGTTTATCCATAATGGGGTAAACACCACTGCGATGGGGTTGACTTGACCCCATTCCTAAGATATCAGTTTCCAAATGAAAAACAAAGAAGAGGGGAGGCATTGTAAATAGCGCACGCAAAAATTGCAATCGTATGGATCTTCAATCCGGAAGAAGATGCTGACAGGCTTTTATGGTAGTTGGGGTTGTGAGTTCGGTTCGTTGGAAAAGTGAATATTTGTGTTCACTTTTTTTCTTTATTGGCATAACATGAGATGGCGTCCTGAAGGTCTTAGCGGTAAAGCAGACAGACACATACACACACGTCAATTAGTTTCTAGTTAATTAATTAAATTTATATCACTTTGCATTGTTTTTGCGCAGAAAACATCTCGCAGTTATAAATTGGCATACGCATAATTAGAGACATTCATTTCGCGAATATTTTTCGTTCTCAAGCAATCGACGAATGTTTTGTTCGTTCTTGAGAGTTTTCGATAATAATTTTAAAAATAAAATAACCCATAACAACTTAAATTGTCCGTGGAAGTTCTCTAATCGGGGGATACACAATGTGCAAAGTTTGAATAAGCTCGTGTAAATTTTTTATAAAAATTGTTTAGGAGCCCCCTATCCCGAAAATTCAAAAATGTTTACAATTAGTGTTTTTAGAGGAGATACACATTTTTATAAAATTTGAAGAAAATCCGGTAAATTTTTGTATGGGTCCTTCCGCCCGGTGTCGGATTACTCCAACATTTTTACAAAAAGTGTTGTTCATCGGAAATACACATACGTACAAGATTTAAAGAAAATCAGGTTAATTTTGAAAAAATATATATGGGCACCCTCACGGCCAAAATTTTAATAATCGTAAATACACATGTGCTCAAAGTTTCAATGCAATCGGGCTTTGGAAAGTGTGTTAAAAACTGATCGCAAGAATCCACGACAAACAGACAAACACACGGGCAGGCGAAGTTAATATAGAGAATTTAAAAAAGATATTAGTGTCGGGTTTCTGAGTAGAATGGTGATAATAAGACAGCTCTAGGAGGATGTCGTCGATAACTGTGTGGGGGGTGACCGAAATTAGTGTCGATTTTATATTTTTCGGGGTCGCTGAGTTGAACGGTGATGGTAAGACAGCTCTAGGGGTATGGGGTCGATAACGGTTGTGGAGGGGGTTACCAATATTAGTGTCGATTTTATATTTTTCGGGGTCGCTGAACTGAATCGTGATGGTACCACAGCTCTAGGGGGATGTGGTCGATACCTAAGGGGGATGACCGTTATTAGTGTCCATTCAATAGTTCTCGGGGCCACTGAGATTAATAGTGTTGGTAGGACATTCCTATGGCTGAGTTGTCTCCCCGGAGGGGGGAGGGTGACCGATATAAGTGTCTATCCCATAGTTTTCGGAGTCGCTGAGATGAATATTGGTGTTTAGAATGGTACTCGGCGACTATTTGGCGACGAATTTGGGGTTGAGGACATTGTCGCCCCTACTTCAAATTGGAAAAAGTAGATTAGTAGCCGTGTTTTATGGATATGTTAAATTGACATCGATTTTTGAAATGTGCCGCTGAATAATAAATTTTGTTAATAAAAACTGCAATTTTACCTTATAGATAGATATCATTTTTTTTCTACCCCTGCCTAATAGAAAATCGGGATGAATAAATACATGGGCAACGCCGGGTAATCAGCTAGTGATATTATAAAAAAAGAAAGTTAAATTTGGTCGTTGGAAAATATAAATTTTTATTAAGTTTTCCCACAGGTATAATGTACATGATAATTATTTGTAATATTACTTTCAGTAACCAAAATTCTGATGATTGAGCATCAAATGGTCTATTGTGATACCACACGGATCAGAAAAAACTCCTTCCACCTACTCGATGGACCAGTGTGAGAGCTTCGTATGAAGCGAAGAAGACTACCAACGTCAATGTTGATGAGATCATTAGTGTCGTTGTAAAAGAAAGCTTCTATATGAAGTTTAGGCCTTTTGGAAAGGACTGGACAAGTACAGAGAAGATGGACGATGGTCTGCTTCTCCTCCTTATTCATGCAGCTTCTGCGAAATTCATTCGAAAAGACTCCAAGTCTTGCTGCATGCCGGCCAGTGTCCAATGGTCGTCACACAATAGCTAATTGCAGTAGCTCCAAATATACACTTTCACTCATACGTAAATAGTTTAACCAATCACCATACCATACGTATGTTCAAACCTCAATTCCCTCATTTGAATTTACGTGCGATAGGGTTCCTCTTTTTAAGTACCAATCTTTGCTCCATTTCTTTCTTCTTTTCGATTTATTAAGCGACAAAACTATAGCGATTGCAATAAGGATTTCATCGTCCATTACGCGATGTATTTCTTCTGACTTTCGAATGCTCACAAGTAAAATTAAAGCTCAACTGAACACCGGACTGACGTCTAAATACACTGTCTTTTTTAACTGAACTGACAACTGATCGTCTAAAAGGGGCTTAATCCTCTTTTCCTTTTGAAATACAATACGGTTTTGTGTTTCGTACACTTTTGAGTTGTTTTGGTGAGAAGGGCGCTGAAATTGCACTCTGGAGCTCAACCTGAGCGGTTAACGAATTTGAATTTGTTATTTTATATATATTTTTTTTTATAAACACCTAGGTGTATATATTTACAGCAATCTAGTATAAACAAATAAGCCATATCTTTTGAACTGAATATGCTAAAATTTACAAATAACAAAGTACTTATCCTATGAAAGACACTTTTTTTATTCTACAATATTTCAGTAACTCTTTGAATGTGATCTATATTTATTTATGGCTGTATTAGAATAGTTCAAATGGTATCACTCTTCTAAGTCTTCTAACCAGGTCATCATTGTCCAGGAGCTGGAGAGCCTCAACGTTGATGTGTTTTCGTAGTCGTTGTTTGTGATTTTGAGGATGTTTTTTGATGACGCTGTCGACAACTTCTATCTCTAAGTCCTTATGTAAGTTGTTATTTCGAATGTACCCATGGGGCACCGACGCGACGATGTCACGAAGTACTTTATTCTGGAAGCGTTGAAATATGTTTCTGTTACTTTGGCTGGCACAACCCCAGAGTTGAATTCCGTAAGTCCATATTGGCCTAAGGACTTGTTTATAAAGCAAAAGCTTGTTGTATACTGACAGGGCTGAGTAGCGACCCATGTACCAAACAACTTTCTGTATTTCAGTTTCAGTTCTTCTTGTTTTTTCTTGACATGCGGCATCCACCTGAGTTTGGCATCTAGTGTCATACCAAGATATTTGGCTGTGTTCGCGTACGGAACAACTTATTCATTGATTTACACTGGCTTGTGCTGGATATGCTTGTTGGTAAAGTCAATATGCACAGATTTGGTTTGATTTAATTTGATACGCCACTTCATAGTCCAGCGTTGTACTTCGGCAATAGATGTTTGTAGTTTTTCTGTTGATTCGGTATTATTGTTGCCAATAGCCATAATTGCAGTATCATCAGCGAATGTAGCAACAATATTTTCTCATTGAACGTAGGTAAGTCACTAGAGTACAGGAGGTAAGGGTTGGACCAAGTACACTACCTTGTGGAACACCTGCTTGAATTTTCTTTATTTCTTTCTTCTTTTCTCTTGCTTGATTCTGAAGAATCTTTCTGATAAATTGGATTGCAGCAGTTCTGAGAACTGGACTGGAAGCAGAAGTTTGAACTTGTTATTCAACCCCTCACGCCAGACTTTGTCAAAAACCTGGGCTACACCAAAAAATATTGTTGAACATACTTTTTTCTCTTCAAGCGATTGTTCAATGACCTTAGTGATTCGATGAACCTGGTCAATCGTGGTGGGTTTCTCAATCCGAATTGATGGTCTGGGATAATCTTTCTCTCTGCGATGATAGTTCTTAATATTTTTAGCAATAGTTTCTCAAACAGTTTCGACATAACCGATAGTAATGATATTGTCCGATACGATGTTGTTTCAAGGGGTGGTTTGCCTGGTTTAGGAATCATAATGACTTCAGCCACCTTCCATAATTGTGGTTCGTATTTCAGTCTAATGCATTGATTAAATTAGTTATTTTAATTATTGCCTTTCTCGGTAGTTCTCTAAGTACTTGTCCAGTGATTAGGTCAAAGCCAGGAGCCTTTTTTGGAGCAATATTAGTTTTTATTTCTCTTTTAACTTCAGCCATTGTGACTAATGGTATTGCTATACTTTCTTGCTCGATAACATCGGGTAGTATTTCAATATTGTCCACTGAGTTCGGTTGGAATATTCCTTCTAGATGTTCTGCAAACCTTGATGCTTTTTGAGAATTGTTTCTGGCCCATCTTCCACAGCGAATTCCTAGCAGGAACATCCAAATTGTGTGTACTTAATGTTTTTCAAGACGCTAAGAAGCAATATCACTAATTCCTGTTGTTCAGGTTTTAAGAAATTTTGTCAAACAATAAAAAAAAAATCATAAAATCATAAATTTGTTTTATGGGAGAACGTACTATTAGTTGATAAATACGGATATATGAACGTATGTTTAAATTTTGAAGACTTCGATATCATTGTTTTAAATTTTTGCAAATTAAAAAGTAAAAAGATAGATACTCGAATTTTTGTCGTTCACCATCGAACGACTTCCGAGTGTTTATTATAAGCAAAATTCTAGACGAACAACCATTGGCAATGAATTTAAATAGAAGAAGAAAGCTAATATGTCCCATATGACTAAAATGCATAGTCAATGCCTACTCATACTCTTGCTAGGGATGAAACATCCGCCACAACATACACATACATATATGTATCTACAAAATCTTGGATATGGTCATAAATAGTCTGTGGGTTCACCATTACACGATGTAATCGCATATGAATAAATTATTCGGCGAGAAAGCAGGGAAAGCATCGTGTTCCTGACCATGCAAAAACACAAAACCAGAAGGGACCGACCGTCGAGCTCTTTGCGTCTCTTCCTAAAGAGATTCGAAATTGCCTCTTTCCTAAGCCATATGGTCTTTATTTGTGGATAATGGTACTCGAACTTTAGCCAGAGTACTTTCTTGTTGTTGTGTGTGTCTGTGTGTGTTTTTTTTTCGTGCGGTGTGACAGTCCAGAGCTCGAATCCATAAATTTCACCCTCGAGGAATGTTACTCTACTGTGTGTGTTGCATGATAATAGAAGTGCGAAGTTTTCCCTTTGAACTTTAGCTCGAGTCGAGTCATCCGCTTAGTCATTTTAGTCTTCAGATGAAATATGGAGATCAACAGTGGAACGAATGAAGTGCATACAAATCAACCCATGACGAAATGTTCTTCGCTGCTCTGATTGGTAGTAATTTAATCAGAATTGATTGATTTTACTCGCTGATGTTGCTTGCTAATTAAGTATACATCAACTTAAGGTAGACTGCGCTATGCAGTCCTAAAAAATAATCAGCCGCTGTAGCTACTGTCTGTTTTTGAACTTGAAAGTTAAACACCACGAAGAGAAATCCAGATTCTGATGGTGTTACCAGAATAACGTTTTTTTAGAGCGTAAAATAAATTTTTTGTCAAAATTTTCAGAAGACAGATACATTGAATAATATCGCCTAATAATTGCCGTTGTCTGTTTGTTTGTCTGTCTATATGGATATAACGCTGATTAGGTGGCGCTGGAGTAGATATATTTATGAAAACTTCATATTCAAACCATATTATCGTTTGTTGTCCCAGTAGGTGGCGCGATATTTAGGAAAATGTTTGTTTATGGTCTGAGAGTGGCGTATAAGTCGATGGTTTGAGAGAACCAAAGTTATAACTGTAACAACGAGTAGATATCTTACTAAATGGATGTCTCTCTCTAAATCTTCGTGTATATTTCCATCTTAAGGCTTTTTTTCACTCCCTAATTTTTTTATTGACACCTTTTTACTATTAAAGTAGGCAAACAATATTTTTGACAAAAAAAAGTTGTTTTTTAAATTCTCTATATTAACTTCACTTGCCCGTGTGTTTGTGGATTTGTGGGTTTGTGGTTTTGTGGATTTGTGTGTCATGGAATCTTGCGATCAATTTTTGACCCACTTCCCAAAGTCCTATTTTATTGAAATTTTGCACACAGGCATATCTCCGATGACAACACTTTCTATTAAAATTCGGGCCACGGGGTCGGTGGGCTCCCCTACAAATATTTTACAAAATTTTACTCGATTTTCTTCAAATTTTATACACTTGTGTATCTCTGATATACAACACTTTTTGTAATAATTTTGGAGACACCGGGCCCGGCTCCGTGGGGCCCCATAACTTTTTTTTCTTCAAATTTAGTACATATGTGTCTCTCCGTTAGACAACACTTTTTGTAAAAAATTTGGAGACCCCGGGCCCGGGTTCGTGAGGCCCCATGATTTTTTTTTCTTCAAATTTAGTACATATGTGTCTCTCCGATAGACAACACTTTTTGAAAAAAAATTTGGAGACCCCGGGCCCGGGTTCGTGAGGCCCCATAATTTTTTTTAAAAAATAACCCGATTTTCTTCAAATTTAATACACATGTGTCTCTCTGATAGACAAAACTTTTTGTAAAAAATTTGGAGACCCTGGGTCCCGGGGTCGTGGGGCCCCAAAATTAAAAAAAATTAACCCGATTTTCTTTCAATTTTATATACGTATGTATCTCCGATGAAAAACACTTTTTGTAAAAAATTTGGAGACCCCGGGCCCCAAGGTCATTGGGCCCCAAAATTTTTTTTTAAAAAATTAACCCGATAACTTATATACGTGTGTATCTCCGATGGGCAACACTTTTTGCAAACATTTTGGAGACAGGGTTTGGAGAGTCATGGGGCCCCGACAAATTTTTTAAAAAACTTAACCCGATTTTTTTTAAGTTTTATATACGGGTGCATCTCAGCCCCATCTCCTATTAGAGAATTTACATGAAAAATTGTATTTTTATGGGTTGTTTTTTTTTTTTGGTGAAATTAGTGCATTACAACATTGCTACTAAACCATCCGCTCCTTGTTTATTAGTTCACTACAAGGAATCCACTCTAGTGTAGCTAAGACAGCGTCATCAAAATTTTAGTGACATGTGTTTCCATAGTCAATCAGCTTGGTATCATCTCAAAGCAGGGTGCGTTTCGGGTATCTAATGGAGCGCACTCTCAGAATTACAGTGGTACCAGGGAATCAACTACTGTGCGTGGACTATATTGCACGCTAAATTCAATTTGCCTCTGAAAAGCCAGAGGGGATTATGTGCTCCCTTACCCTCTAATAACTCCGCATGATCGCAATATATGAGGGGATGAAAATGCAACAAGAACGTTATTAGTTGATTACAGGACACATTATCATGATTATTGGGTGTTTCATCAGACCGACGCGGATAACAATCGCACAAGCCGAAGGAAAGATTTTATTTGATGCGTGTAGCTTTTCTACAAATAAATTTTTATTACTTCTCTACTCAATCTAGCAGTCAGCAGCATTCTACATAGCTAAACATTCTCTAGCACTATACGTAATAAAATTCAGATGAAAGCGAAAGGGGTGTGTCGCTGTATATGTCAATGGAAAAGTTGCATTAGTTAAGTACAAGAAAAATACGACGCTAATAGATTGATTAATGGTCTTTGGCCGCTGCCAGTGGCCTGAGCCACTTCTGCATCAGGGAGTCGCCATCTCCGAGTGAGATTATCGAAACCTATAATCATCGGTTTTTGGATGCGGAGATTTTGTTTTTATTTTTATGACTGACTGGATTATTGCGGGAGGCGGCTTGTGTATGTGGATTGTTGGGTGTTGGGAGTGTGCGGCACTGTGGTCAGCCGCCTCTTCATTCTGTGGGTGGAATTATTAATATTACACATGATGATTGATAAGCTATTTGTGATTTTTGTGCGGCAAAAAATCGAAAGTTTTTAGCCAGTTGGCATCAGTAACATATCTGCCCACGTTTATCATTAGGTATGGATTTCATAACCTTGGAAATCTTTGTTTAATACTACATGCCTCTCCATTTAAGACGTAAACAATGCAAGTAAGCATCATCATCATATTTTGCTGCACAACCAGGGTCCACTCCTGGCACAAAATCTTTTCCCGGTTCCTGATTTCGAGCCGATGTTATCCAGTTCGGCATGTGACATCCACAAACTCTGAACGTCCTGTTCTACGCTATCCTTCCGAATAGGCTTGGCCGCCATCGCTGTCATGTCCCATACTTCCTACCACAAAGGACTTCCAGAGCTGTATACCTATTCATTCATGCGGCCTAGGTTTCCAGCCCACCGGAGACTACAGGAGCCTAAGTAGGTTGGTAAAGTGGTGGACCCCACTTTACTTGCGAGCTCCTTAATTAGCGCTAGTGTGCGCCATTTTGATGCCACAAATCTCTAGGGACCTATCATGGATATTGAAGTGGTTTAAATCCAGCCTGTAGCGTTCAGATACGAGATCAACTCGATGATCCTGTAATCTGAGAGCTCTTTCAAGTCGCGAAAAAATGGTTTACCTAAAATGCGGTGTCTTGGCTCTGCTTGGGCCGAAAAACTGCAGAGGAAGTGTATAAGAGTTTCTTTCTCATTTGCATCTTTGCAACTTCTACAGAAGGTGTTGTGTTGGTATACCCAACTTTGCAGCATGGCTGCCCACTGGCCAGTATCCCTTGCTGATAGCCACAACTCTGACAATATCCTTCCGGGTCCTAGATAACAACTCCGTGGTTTTCTTTTTGTAGTAGAATGGTCACATCAATCTTGATATGGCGCAGTTCGACAGACTTCTCCACCCGAGATGTGATTAACGGTTAGTATTTTTGGTTCCATGCTGTTATCGGCTTATACAAATTATCGCTACACTATTTTAATTGAGAACCCATGATGGATCAAGTTACGCATATGAATAGCTTAAAAGGGCGAGCAACTGATAACGTGCGCTTGTAAAGATGAAACTAGGTGATAAGACCAGTTGTCATTTTATGAAAAGTAAATATCTGGACTGTTAAAAATTTGGGATTTTTATTCGATTGAAAGACCTGTTTTAATAATAAAAAAAAATGCATTACAAACATTTTCAACACTACAAGTTGTAAAAGATACGTTCCACTTAAGAGGTTTTGTAAACGATACATAGTGTTTTCCATGTTGGGTCAACAAAGTGGCAGATAAACAACCTTTTGACTAATTTCACCTTTTTAATTTATTGGTTTTTTATGAAATAATATTGTTGCGAAAAACATTAAGCCTTTTGTGGAATACCTTATCTGTACGTATTTTTGTTTGGTGTCATACTTGTGTACTTTAATCTATCAACCTGTTTGTAAAGTATAAAAGATGGTGTCAGGTATTGCAAGTTATGTACCATCCGAGAAGCAAACAGATAATTTGTCAAAAAAAATTTTGGGAAACAACAGTATAGTGTCCAAATCCTCTTAAAGGCACTAGAAAGACTGACTGATATCAACGTATGCAATAGCATTAACAAGATACTTCTGTCTACTGATCATCATGGTATAAACAATGGTATGATCATCTAAGGTATAAGCCACGAATTGTTGTGACATCTGTAGATTTCCTTTAAAATCATTGGCACTAATCTTTCGCGGAATTCGATTGTTGTAACTGACGTAGGCATCTAGTTTATATGTCCGGCATCTTTCTGACAATATTGTTACGAAAAGTAGTTAGTAGTAGATGAACAGAGCCTTGACCTAAAAAGGAAAAGGAAAAATAGGTACAGGAGTTCAGTTCTTATTTGGAATTCAACCAGAGCAGTTTAAAAGCTACCAGCTAAAGGAATAGTAGTGAAATACATCACGTATTGTTGCAATAGATGTTTTTGTGTACCAGTGTAATTTGTAAACTTTTGTTATTTTTACTGTTTGGCAAAACGAGAAAGCCAATTGGTACGGCCTGAACAACTTCTTTGGGAAAATTAACTAATCGCTATTTTTTCGCGATAGCAACGTGGATGTCACCGCTGATGCAATCACAAACATCATCCTTATTGGTATGAGAGACTTTCTCCCTCCCAGGAATAAGTCTGTTAAACCAAAGGAAGATGGATGGTATGACTCGAGCTGTAAAGGGGCTTCTAGGATTAGAGAGGTATGCTTTCGGTTTTACAAAGCAAACCCTACTGAGGAAAACCGAACAAATTTTAAACGAGCGAGAAATGATTGCAATGCCCATATTCGGCGAGTCAAATTCGCCTACGACCAAAAATTGGGTCAAAAAATACTACAACGTCCCAAAGGTAGTACAAATTTTTGGTCATTCGTGAAAACAATTAAAAATACAGCCTCGTCGTCGATTCCAACGCTCATTTATTATGACATTCCAGTTGTCAGCTCTAAAGATAAGGCCAATCTGTTTGCTGGGCTTCCATTGCGTTAGCTTTTCCATCTATCCTATTCTTTTGGACTCTTCTCGAGAAGTTGGAAAAACAGCATTTGCCCAGAAATATCAAAAAATATCTGGAAACCAACGAAATCCTTAGTGACCGGTAGAATGGATTTCATGGGCAACATTCTACTGTTGATTTGATGGTATATCTCACCGAACAGTGGAACCGGTCTTTGCATCGATTTCGAGAAAGCAAAGCTATTGCACTCGATATTTCTAAGTCATTCGACAGAGTTTGGCATCAATCTCTTTTGTCTAAAATGCATGATTATGGAGTCGATGATAAACAGCTTCACTGGATTAGAAGCTATCTTTTGGACGGTTTCAAGTCCAAAGTGCATTACTTAAATGCTGGCGCTCTCCAGGGCTCTGTTTTGTCCCCGACACTCTTTCTCATTTTTAGTAATGATCTCTTATCTGTGACTTCTAATCCAATTCACTCTTTTGCTGACGGCAGCACTCTCAGCTGCTTATAAAAGTTTGAGGAACGTCCCTCCACTTCTCATGTGGAACTCAAACCACTTCATATGTTACGCACGTTAAATTCTGACCTAGACAGCATTATACAATGGGGAGAAAACAATCGAGTAGAATTAAACGCTTCCAAAACACAATGCGTAATCCTAAATACCATGCCATTGTCCATGAATAGCACTTGCATCGAGGAAACTGACAGTCGCCAAAAATGCTGCGAAATGTTTAGGTTTTCTAGCCCGGTGCAAGAAATATTTCACTCCCTTTGATCTGGCTACTATCTACAAGGCTTTTATTTGCCCTAAACTTGAGTACAATTGTCATATTTGGTCTGGTGCGCCTTAAACCAAAATACAAAACCGTGCGATAAAACTTATCGGTGAAGAAAAAATTGCGAAATCAATAGATTCGCTTGAACACTGTAGGAACGTTTCCTACTTGTCACTTGTGCTCAAGAGAAATAGCCATCTGCATGCCACCTCTCCTTGAATTCAACCGCAATACTCCTGGCGCTTTAATTGCTCAAAAGTTTACCCTCAAGCCTATCTTCGGACGTACAGTTAAGTTCAGGGATTCGTTCTTCAGCCGTACAATACGTATGTGGAATGCTTTGCCAAGCTTTGTCTTCCCATGATCCACAGGCATTCAAAACACAAGCTCATACCCATCTCCTCTTTTCTCGTGCTTTTCCTTAATGCCCAAGCATATAGCCGATCATTATAAGGGTGCGAATCCCTTTAGGCGTGCGCGAATTATAAAAAAAAAATTTCATTAGGAACTTAATAATAAACACGGTGGACTGTCCGGGTCCGGGTAAATCTGAAAAAATCCCGAGTTCGAAAATTTACATGATTACTATATGTACATTCTTTTACATATGTTAAGTTTGTTATTATTTCATTAGTTATATATTTTTTTTATATATTCATTTATTACTTTGTTCATAAATCTTGTAAAGAATACCTTGAAGATTAAATAAAATAAACTATAGTTTTACTTAAAAGTTCTTAAAATAATAATATTCGGCGCGACAGACCATTGCGGTCCAAGGCCTAGCTTCTCGCGACCATTTATATTTTTGGACACAATGGACTTACAATTAAGGGCCGGATCCGAACGGCGAATTGGGAAGCTTTTATTACTCTCGTGACGTTTGTCACCCAATCGCGAGAGGTGGGACACCGTGAAAAATACTTTTGGTGTTACTGGGATTCGAACCACGAACCTCCTGCTCAGTAGCCACGCGCATTTCCTTGAGCCACGGCGCCCACACAAGTTCCTATAATTTTTTATTATAATAATAATAATATTTTGCGCACTGGACCGTTGTTCTCCAGGGCCTATCTTCTCGACACTATTTGTGTTGTGTGTATTATATTTTTGTCATACAAATGTGTGGGAACTTCAATTTTTAGAGCAATAGATTCGAACTTCGAACTTCCCGCTCAGTAGTTAAACGCACTAACCACACTGCGCTCACAATTCTTAATACACAATTTATTTATGCATTCATTAGTCTTCCTAAAAAAATTAACCCTTTTCATAGCTCTGGTATGCTATAAGTCTTCTAAAATTGACAACTATTACACTTAGTAATCGTACACACTATAAACAAATTACATATGTCGTATGTGCAACATACGGTCACCATATTATACATATAGGTATAATCCTCTAATTCCTCTCAATGGCTAGGGGTAAATTCAAATCATTCACCCCCGACAGTGACGAGGTGGCAATTTACAAACATGTGCGCGATCGGCGCGTTTATACTTTTGCTTAAAACTTTGTACATCAGAGGCCGTCGACGATTATAAATCCGCGTTATATCCGGTCATTAAGCCAAATTGCCAAATATCCCAAATGTAACATTTCGGTTAAATTAACCAAATGACAAAGAGCCAAAGAGGCAAAGTGTGCCGCCGATTAAACTCTTTTGGTAATTCATAAAAATTGTACTCGCACAATAGAACATGTTAGAGCATATTGGGTGGAAGGTAGGTGTCCCTTTTTGTTATTTTGCAAAAAAAAAAGTGGATGAAGAACTTTTCAGCTTTATGAACACCACACCATTTTCAGAGTAGTTTAGTAATCGCCTGAATGAATCGAAGTCAAATCAAGTGGAAGACTTGACTCGCTTTAGATGCGTGCGAGAAACGTCACTCTCTGTCCCAATCACAATAATCAATTTGGCTGACAACAAGACCGACAGGACTTTGTAATTTGTAATAATAATAAAAATAAAAAAAAGAAAGGAAAGGACGTTTTATTGAATCCTCTGTTATAACGCCGGTCAATTGAATAAAAAAAATTCTTCGACACTCCTCGAATATGCGCACGCACTTCTGTTGTGATTTGTGCCTAATCGGTCGGTCAGAAATTGCCAACTCAAGTGTGACCGAGCGTGCGGATACCAAAAATGGGCAGTTCCGTTGACTTTTGCGGTCCACTGCGTTTCTATATTTATAATATTATATATGTATACATATGCGTGCTTCCAGATTGTCGCGCATAGTTATGCAGAAAAAATCGCACATGGACTTACGTCCTTTGTCCGGCAAATCAAAATTCTTCACTTGACACACCCTCCCTGAGTCTGAGACTATAGACGGCAATACACCCCTGATCGCGATTATTCTAATTGATGACGCGTGCTGTTGCTCCACTCTGTGGCTAAAATTCAGCACTCCGACTCAGTGGTTTGTTTAGACAAAGTTATTTGTTTAGATCCACTCAAGGAAAAGTGCCGTTATTGACAAATTAATTCAATTAATCGAACGCACATGCACGCGTTTTGTTGTTGTCCGTACTTTGCATTGTTTTGGCAATAAATAAGCGATAAGTGCTCTGAAGAACACTCGCTGAATATTTTGGTTTATCATTTTGACGTTTTCCATTAAGTGGCCGTAAAAATATTTAAACCGGGAGTGTGATATATAGGTACTTGTGGTTCAGTTATATAAATTCTGCATTTAAAATTTAAAATTTATGTGTTAATACGAGTACTTTAGTGTGTGAGTGCAAAAATCTACTTTTTGATCACTTCGCGCTTATATGTGCTCAGATGACCGTAAGGTATTTCATATGAGAAAAAAACAAAAAATTGGTTGCTTTTCAAAAGCTCCTATTTAACTTTCTTTGTCCGTTTGTCACAAATCTTGCAAATCGATTTTCATCACCTTCCCGTTGACTAATTGACTTGAAATTTTGCACAAACATGTAGTCCCGCTGACAATGCAATGTTATGGTGCAAATAAAATTGTCCGACGATGGACTTGGCATTGAGAAGCTTCATAAATTTTGTAGTCTACAATTTTGCAAGCCTATTTTAGCATAATTTTCGTTATCTAATCCAATTTAAATTTCGCACAAATGTGTAGTATTGATTACATTACCATACTTTTGTTCTACTGAGGTGGTCTTGTTATGGACTCTAAAGATACAAGCAGTTCCTTGACTTCACCTGTTTGTTCGCTGCAAATCTTGAACTCGATTTCTATTAACTTCCCATTGTCCAATTGAGTTGAAATTTTGCAATAACGTGTAGTCCCGATGACAATTCAATGTAATGGTACCAAAGAACTGTTACGATGATGGACTCATTATGCAAGAGCTTCACAATTTTGTCTGTGTTAAATTTTTTGATGCGCTTACCGTCATCTAATCGAAAGGAAATTTCATACAGATGTGCATTCCTGATGACAATATAATATTATATGGTTCCACTCAATTGGACAACGGAAAGTTGCTGAAAATCGAATTGCAAGATTTACAGCTACCAAACATTTAAAGTCAATTAATGCTTGAATCTTCCGGTCCAATAAGGGATTCGGGAGATGCAACCATTTATTGATTTTACATGTTTGGTAGGTCAAACTGTCAATATTGAGAATTCTACACTGGACTCTAATAACTACTGGTCAACTTATCCGCCCGACCGCTCCGTTCCACCTAATTTTCGATCGCCAGAGTTAGCAACGCGCTTAAACACCGTTCTCAGCTGACCATCTAGTCCCGTTCCACTCTGTAGACCACGCGGACCACATTTTTTTCTCTTCTAAAGTTCCGAATGAGCAGCGTACTTAAAACACCGTTCTCATTCGGCACTTTTCATAACAAATAGTTCAAGCTCTCGGTGGTCACACAAACATTTCTCCTCGGCATAGCCGAGGCTAACCTGTATTACCACCCATCTCATATTCCCCTATACCCCCCCCCCCCCCTCTACACCGTAGTTTAGAAGCATGTATATCTGATCTCTATTTTAAACTATAAATTAAATAAAAATAAAAGAAAATCAGATATTGTTTACACAGAAACAAAACATTTATTAATTTGTAACACACCAATAAGAATAAAACCCGGGATATTCCGACGAGCGTATCCCCAGCGAATCATGTTACCACCCTCTTTAAACAAACTCAATACCCATCAAGTCTACCTCAAGATAAACCCAAGACTCCCTCAAGACTCTCCTCTAGTCCTTCTTAAAACCTCTTCAAGATCCAACCAAAGAATCCCTCAAGCCCCACTCAAGAGCCCCTTAAGACCATCTCAAGACACCGCCAAGACCACCTTAAATCCCCCACAAGATCCCAATTAAGACCCTGTTAAAACCACCACAAGATCCCCTCAAGACCATGTCATAACCCACTCAGGAACCTCTTCAGGACACCATAAGAACACTCCTCAAGACACGCCTACAAAAGTCATCAACAAAAAGGCGTACGAGACGTTTAACTCACATCATTAGAATGAAAAAAGCGTGACGGAATGACATATAAACCGACAGAAAGGCAGAAAGACACAGGCAAGTTAATAAATGGTGAGCAATCTAATAGTTTGTTCTTAAAACAGGCTATGGCAACTTTTTTTTTGAACGATTTCCTTGAAATTTTTACAATAATGTAATGTTTTCGGTTGAGGAGCGTTTCGAAATATTGGAAACTTATTTTCAATGTTAGTGTTGTGTAGCCGGACGTAAATAACGCCAAGCGGAGCCGCTGTGGTGAATTGGTGAGAAAGGCTTGCTATTGGATATCAGAAGTGGTCCTTGAGCTCAGACAGGTCGCACGTCCGAGACAGAATCCATCGACCTCAACTCAACGCAAATCGCAGCAACTGGCCATTAGTCGCGCCAGCCTGACCAGAACACTGCACAAAGACCTCGGATTATTCGCTTACAAGGTCCAGATGACTCAGGAGTTGAAAGCAAATGACCATCCGCTTCGATATCAGTTCTTTGCAATGGCCATAGACCAGCTTGATAATGACGTCGATTTTGGTCAAAGAATCATCTTTTCCGACGAAGTGCATTTCCATCTCGGCGGCTATGTAAACAAGCAAAACTACCATAATTGGGATTCGAAACAGCCACACGTAATCGTAGAGAAGGCAATGCATCCACCATGAGCGACAGTTTTGTTTAGATTTTGGAGTGGTGGCCCATTTTTCTTCGAAAACGTCGACAGGTTTCGGGTAATGCTGGGGTTAACAACTAGTACTAGGGTAGAATATGCATTTAGTATCGCGATCAATAACTGCAAAAGGGGAACAACTGCTAAAAGCAGCTCAAAAAAACAGCCTACAAGCTTATATCAACTGGTAAAACAATTGATTTATTTTTGAGCTATTGGCCTACGGATAGGGCTAAATCACCTTGATAACAAAACAAATATCGAGGAGTTCACTTCAAATAAAATAAGTATCAGATTTGAATTCGTATATAAGAATAAGCAGTGTATTGAATTGTATTAGGATTAGAACTTTACTAAAAATTATGGAATACAATTAGGCTCAGTAATATTGTATATTAAAGTGAGGTATATAAATGTTTTATGAGGGGATCTGATATATAACAGTTATACGTGTGAAACTCTTATATAAACTTGTATATTAGGAGATTATTCTAGAATGTTCTGGTATTTGTATTGGTGGTTCGAATAGAATTGTGGAGAAAATATTAGAACCTTCTCGAAATGATTGATTAGGTATAAATAAATGCGATATCCTTTAAATAACCATATAAGAATAAGAATTGTATTAGAATTAGAAAAATTACCAAAATCATGGAATACAATTAGGCTCAGTAATATTGTATATAAAAGTGAGGTATATAAAAGTTATACATGTGGAACTCTTATATAAACTTGTATATTAGTAGATTATGCTGGTATTTTCTAGGTAGTTCGATTAGAATGGAGTACAAAAGATTAGAACCTTCTCAGAATTATTAATTTAACTTTATCGTAGTAAGTTAGTTATTTTTTGGAATTCAACCGGACAACTTAAAAAGTTGAAAAGTAGATAGAGCTACCTCCTAGGTGAAGTCTTATATGTGAATAATAAGTAATCACAAGTGCAAATTTGTGAACTATTGCTATTTTTTAGTTAAAGTGGTAATTTGTAAATAAACCAACTTGTGTTGCGTATTTTTATTTGCAAAATCCATTGCGAGAAATCGAGAAATCCTAAATTTCATTACAATACACACGAGAAGCTAAGCCTTCCTAATGACCATATGATATATGAGACATTCTGGAGTCTAACATTGATTTGCATTACATTGAAAAGCAAGTTGCCCCGTCATATCTGTCGCATATTTTAACCAAAGTAATTTACTTAATTAGCAAAAGCCATCACCAAAGTGTGTCATAAACCCTGTCTCTGTACTACAGAGATTTAAGTTTATCTGTGTGATTTCAGTATAAAGTCCCGATAAAACAAAAATAAAATAGAATAAGGATCAACAACTGAAATCTGCGAGATCCTTTAAATAACCAGACATCATCCTGCCCACTAACCTTCACAAGTATTCATATGAAATCCGATACGCACCAAAATAAAATGTGACTTACATTCAGACATCATCTGTTAAAGGAAATCGTTTACACGTTCAAATTCAAACATATAGACGAAGGGCGTTACCGGAGAACATTTTCGGTTATCCGCATATAGGCTGCGCTGTTGTAGTTGCAGACGCAGAAGCGTGTTTACACCGCAAAACAAATTTCTCGTGTCTCAAATTCAGCCGATCACCAGACAGCAATTGGTTTAATTTCACGGATCATTTGCAAGACAATTCCGGCGTCGTCATTGTCCTTTAAATATAGCGCCAGGACAGAATATGATAGGAGAGCACGGGACAGGACAGGGCAGTTGTTGCCGACAATCTAAGAATAAATCGAAATCCGAAACGAATTTATTTTCAATCTTAAGGACATTATGGTCATATGGTTCGTCATTTCTCAAGTACCTATCATGTCGTCAGTTTATTATCTATGTGACTAGAAGGATGGTTTTTCAAAAGTGGAAGACTTCGACAACAGTAATTGACAATTGTACTAAGCAGAGAAATGACCGGGAGTGTGTATAGTCCTTTATAACTATGTAGTGTCCTACTTTCAAGTACCACTTCTTTTGGTTAATGTTGAGTGCAGAAAAAATTACAATGCATCAACATAGAGCAGGGCTGTTTTTGAAGCACGGCCATGTTATTGGAAACTTGTCAGTAACTTTCTTGACTTGACTTGACTTGACTTGACAAAAATTGCCGTCCTTATATATCCTTTGAAATGCAAATGCCCTAATCATAATTTAGGCCGTTTTATCCTGCACATCATGTTATTGTTAACGGATAGTGGCGCCTTTTAAAGCCATAAGGACAGGGCCCTATTTATGAATTCAAAACCGACACCGAACAAATACCCACTCTTGATTTTTGCCAACCAGTATCAGCTGCTGCCGTCGTCAGCATCTCTCAAAAATATGACTATTTCAAACCCACTGTATACAAACACGCAAAGGATTGAATTATGCACGCGTGTGTTATCCTTTACCTCTGAGCAGGGAAGTGTACTCGATAGCATTTCAGACTCGATGCGATACATAAGTGGAATTTTTATTGGTTTTCGAGACATTTAAGAGGTTTTTGTTTTCATCGTGATGTGCATAAGGAAGAGGTTGACGTTCATTCAGCACTCACTTCGACAACTGCAGATGGCAATGGCAATATGAGACCAAAAAGAAGCATCGCGATTTTGTTAGTTAGTTGTGCGTCCACATAGCTACAGCTGCGGCCTACAGGGACTGCTGACGGTGTCGAATCACTTGAAATCGAGTTCAATCTGCATCCGCATCGATTGGATTGGAAAGGATTTACATTATAGAATTGCATTTCATTTTGGGGTACACCAAAATTAAATAAAATATCCATCTCAAATATGTTGCCCTCTGTTATCAGTTGAGAGATAAAATATCAGAAAATATTGTAGCTGCACATATACCGTCCGCAATGTGCATCATCATCATTGTGTGTATTTATATACAGCAGAGCTGGTCGCTTTCTTATCGAGAAATACGTTAATGAAATTTGTTTCCTCTCCGAACAACAAAAAAATGCAAAATTTATTTCACATTCAAATCGGGAGAGAGAAGAACCAACAGAACTTGAAGTTGAATTAATATTCTCGATAAGAACAACCGTAAACGACAAGATACCAGATCAATGTACGAGTATTGATGGAAAATAAAAACATTGATGCAGTAACCAATGACAGTGCAGGAATTGGAGGTTCTTGACAGTTGGATACATTTATTCCGCTTCGTCTTGCATTCCAACTCAACTGGTTACTTGTCGGATAAATGTTCCGATATGTTTACTACACAATAAACAAGGATTTATGTGCAACGTACAACATTAACACACTACTTGACTTCTAAGAACAGAGGACAGCAATGCCCGATAAGCGTTGGACATTTTATTGGAGTCGTTACCTACAACATATGCGACTTTTGTGACTTTTTTGCTGGCTTTATGGAAAGAATATTACAACTGAGAAACTTATTCTACACAAGAACATACATAGTTAGCTTGTAATGAAAAAATTTATATATTTTTCAACTTTAAATGAACCTCTAACTAACTTCAAATGAATTATTTTATTATATCTATATACACAATACTCAATACTCGTGACGGTCAGCAATCAGCCGAATAGGAGAATAACATGTACATATTCAGGCTTAACAACACCACACGGAAGGAATTTTGAGTTATTTGCTGATTTTAAAAATCTCACTCAGCTTTTAAATTCGCCCACTCGAATTCAAGACATTGACTTGACTTGACTTGTTTCTTACCACAATTCCTAAGAAATACACCGTCAGTGTATTATCACCAGTGTAGGCTCTCCAGACCATTGTGTGGTATCAGCTATTTTCTCGTTGTCAAATCAGACAGTTAAAGAGAAAACTCCTGAAAGAAAAGTATGGCTAAATGAGAAAGCCGAGTTGGATGGCCTCAGAAATTTCTTTAGAAGCATTAACTGGCCTCTTAATGTCAACAGAGGTGTGGATGTCATTTCTGATACGATCGCTAAAATAATCCTCGAGGGTATGAGACAGTTTATCCCTTTCATGGCAAAGTGTATCAAACCAAAGGAAAATGTTTGGAATAAATTTGGTATGAATTATGCCGCAAAGATGTGGCTACTGGGAACCGGGAGGTATGCTTTCGGTTATATAAAGAAAATCCCACTGTGAAAAACCGAACCAAATTTAGACGAGTCAGGCAAATCTGCTTGCTTCACATTTCGCAGCTAGCTCTACGATACTAGATAACGCGTTGTCGCCGCCTGTGCTTGCAAGACTCGAATCCTCTATGGGACAGAACTACTTTCGTAAAGACAGAAGATCGTTGATAAACATAAGCAAGAGACAAAACACAGCCCTGAGGGACAACCGCATTTATGCGTTGGATATCAGACTTAAAACCATCCATCACAACTTGGATTGAACGGTTTGAAAGATAGCTTCCAATCCATTGAAGAAGGGTTACATACATTCCAAAAGCATCCATTTTGGACAGAAGACCTTAGTGTCAAACTCTGTCATAAATCTGCTGGACCTGATGGCATTCCCGCAATAGCTTTAAAGAGGTGTTATTTAACGTTGGCATTACCACTACGCAGGCGTTTCAATTTCTCTTATTCTTATGGAGTCGTCCCAAGGAATTGGAAAACAGCCTTTATCCAGCCTGTTCCTAAAAAAGGTGAACCGTCATCTCTTTCCTCGTACCGACCCATTGGGCTAACATTTATACTTTCCAAGGTCATGGAAAACCTGATCAATCGTAAGCTTATGCAATACCTTGAATCATGTGAAATCCTTAGTGACCAGCAGTATGGTTTTCGTAGGCAACATTCTACAGGTGACCTTATGGCCACGGACGGAAAAGTAGAACCAGTCTATTCACAAATTTGGTGAACGTAAAGTTTTTGCACTTGATATTTCCAAGGCATTTGACAGAGTCTGGCATCAAGCTCTTTTGTCGAAAATGAATCCTTATGGAATTAATAACACCCTGCTCGATTGGACTAGTAACTACCTTTCTGACCGTTCAATTCAGGACGCATTGGACGGATTCAAATCCAATGTTCACCCCATAAAAGCTGGTGTTCCCCAAGGCTCTGTTTTGTCTCCGACACTCTTTCTGATTTTCATTAATGATCTCCTATCCGCCACTTCAAATCCAATTCATTATTTCACTGACGACAGCACTATTAGCTTTTCATATGATTTCACGCTTTCTACACGCCCCTCTTCGTCGCAAGTGGAACTTGAACAACAGCGTATGTAAAGCAAATCCTTTAAGCGTGTGTACATTATAAAAAGAAAGTACAGTAATTATTCAATTTAAAATATTCTAAGTTCTTAAACTCTGCCTGACAGAAATATTGAAAGCCGGTCCAAAGCTGGAAAAGAGTATGCCGTAGCCCGATCACCAGGCCATCCGATACAATGGACTTTTAATTACGGCAAAGTTACATAACAAACGAAAATGGGCACTCTTTGGAACATAGAATATAAGAACGTAACGAAAATCAAAACAGATTGGATAACTTTCTGGTCCACACACGGGCTTTTATTCGAATGCACAGAACATAAGCCGATACACAAATCAGGAAGATATCGCTTTCAAATTGATCCTGATCCTCATAAAACGGAAACGTTCGAAACAAACGCTGCGATGAAAATAAACTTATCAGGTTTGTTCGTCGGTTAGACCTTTATTAAACCACACTGATAAAGAACTAACACCGAATTTCTACCTGGAATCACCACTAGAGATGCTATGATATCGCTTTTATTAGCTCCGTCAGCGAAAACATAACTCACAAAGACAGAAAAAATAGATCTCAGAGAGGACCTTCCAAATGAAAATTAAAACAACAAACAACTTAACATCAAGTTAAACACGGAAATCTGATTTAAGTCACCAAGTTGAACGCTCAGCAATAAATGACAAGTGAAGGATCATCTCACAACATTTTGTAGAAGCCGAAAAATCAATGCTGCAAAACAAGATCCGTAAAATTTACATGGCCACCGCTTCAGTGGAACAAAATTCAACGCAGACACATCAGACAACAGGGTATTTTACAAAAGAAAAACATATGCCCCTTTCCAAAAAGAATTCGGAGTACGACATAGCTGTGTTCTATGACTAGTACTACAAATTCCTGCTCTTGTTATATGAGGCTATGACGGCAACGAAACCAAGCTCAAATGGTAATCCTTTACAAAACTTGACTATGCCGACGACCTCTTTGCTTACAAATTTGACCACATCAAGGCAAGACTGGAGTTGCTCTATAAAAACGCCCTTCTTAAAAACCTAGACCAAATTCGTGAGATCCAAAATCAATAAAAATAATGTTGTAAACCTTTACAACACCTCGTTATCTGAAGTCGACTCCTTCTGCTTCCTTGGATGCATTATCTCGAAAAACCACGGACCTAATGGGGACCTCGACAACTACATAAACAAGGCACGCGTTGCCATGTATTTCCTGAAAAACATCCTGAAGTTAGTTGAACTTTTGCGAGAAATAAAATACTTGTGCCAAACCAGTCACACTCTAGGATGGTAGACCAACTCATGATAAAGAAACCCTAAGTTTTCACAAACCGCTGCCTACGTGAATTATGCGCAGATTCTTACCAAATACCATCAGTAACGACAAATATTTGCTTCAAAGAAGTCAGGCTTATATCCGAATCAATATCGTGCGCAGGAAATACGCTTAGATCAGACACATCGCATCAGATCGAGAGACGATATTGCCAAGGCTGCCTTAATGTGCAACCCGAGTGAAATATAAGTGTTATATAAGTGTTATAAGTAAATATATATTCACCAGCGTAAATTTGTGAACTTTTCATATTTCTACTTTTTGTTAATTAAAGTTGTAATTTGTGAATTAATAAACTCGTGCTGTGTTTATATTTGGAAAATCCATTACGAATTCTAGAAAGCTTAAATTTCGTAACAATATGTACGTATAAAAAAGTTAAATATGTATTCACAATAAAAATAATGAGTCCAATGACGAATCGTGTTTGTTACTCAGGCAAGTCTTAGCTACGAAAAGGCCTTAATTATAAATTTGAAATCATTTCTCTAGAACTTGAATCAGACGATAGTAAAAATGTCTTACAAAACATTTAGCAAATGACCTGATGAATAGCATTTCACCTTATTGTAAGCTCAACAGATACTTGCAATGTGACAACCAACAGATAATATGTAAAGTTTTCAGAGTCTGATGTTGGAAGCAAAACCCTACCTACTCATTTAAGTGCAACAGATGCCATCTCCATGAAGTTTCTCAAATTCCGTAATCTTTACCTACAAATTTAACTCTCCTGCCAACCGTTGGTGCAGTTTACAAATGCCATTCTGTTGCATCTAATACATTAAATATGTTAATATATTAATGATAAACTACCAATTTTATTCGATTTTATTGCACATTTTAATTTGTAATCCGTATTAATAATAATTAATTCCACCAATCAGCAGCAAGCAGTTAACAGCGGCAGCTGCGGACACGCAAGGCAACTTGACTCACTCACACACTCAGTAGCTCAACAAAAGAACAGAACAGAAAGAAAAGACCAGCCAACAAACGGATCAACCTATGATGTACATTATGTAAATGATATAAGCAACAAAGAATTTAACATATCCGCACATAAGATACTAAGATACAAACAAAGGCAAAGAATAAACGTTTAAAGCAACAGCAACAAAAAATGAGAAGCACAAAATGCTATAAAAAAAAATGTCAACCGAAAACCGAAGGGAAAAAATGTCTCCGATTGCGTTGGCGCCAGTTTTATCTAATTTGGGGGACATTATATGCATGACATTCCGCGCAGTTGTTTATAGGTTCGGTTAAACCTGCGCTGATAGCCAGAGACGACACCGTGCATCAGCTCAGCCAGGAGGCATTGCGTCAGTGAGTGCGACAAAGGGTAAGCGTAATATAAGGTGAGCCACCCGAGACCCAAACGAACAGAAAGATGCACGATACCTGGTGATGATGATGATGATGCTGCTGGTGCTGATCGCATCGGAATGGCCTTTAGCTCCGGGTGCAGTCAAGTCCTCGCTGGAGACTGCGTCCCCTGGTAGTTAGTTACGGCGCTTCGACCATTCTGGCACGATCATTATTCTGCTTCCTTATCGTAAGTTTTTTTTTTCAAACTTAAGGATTATTGCCTCCTAAATACTTTGACTCTGGCATCTCGTTTGTACGCCGAGTCCAGCAAGTCACAAAAGGTGCGAGCCGAAATTTATGGTCGATCGCGTGATTTTCTTGGCCAGCAGAATGCACATTTGTTTCGTCGATGACGACCATGACCTTTTGTCAGCAATTGTGTCCATTGCCATGCTCGCGCAACGTTCAATCAAAGAACACCACATCGTGACAGCTCTGTGCAACTCGCGTGTGCGTGATACATAAATCCAGCAATTTATTTATGAACTTAAGATAAGCTTAATTGAGCAGCCAGCAGCTGAAGGCTTTCGGATTCAGCCGCACATTCAGAATAAGAAAAAAAATATTCCAAAATTTTAAGAGTTGGTTTCTTCTTCTTCTTCAAGTTTACCTTCCATTTTACTATACATCAGTTATGATCGCTTTGTCATCTTCCTGGTCGGCGAGAGTCTTTTTTCCAATATTCACCCTTTGTTTTAACAAAGTTAAGCCCAATCGCTTCGTCTGAAGTTAAAATCACCGATCTCTCTCTCCCTTATAACTCTTAATAAATTAATTAAAGACAAAAGTAAATTAATGATTGGTCGATAAGCAAAAGCACATTAAAACCGATCGTTTTGTAAGTTTATGGAATTTAAATTACCACTAAGGCAGATGTAATATAATTTGACTTAATAATAATACGGAATAACAAAAATAAAAAACTATAGGTAAAAAATTCGATGATATATCGGAGGTGGGTTAATTATATGTTGTTATTATGTATATACATATATACAAACAAACGATAAACATTTCTTGATCATAAATATTCTCGCGGTAAAGACATACATTGAAATTTTAAAAGAATTGTTATTGCATGACTTGAGAATACAACAAAAACTATTTCTAACTAAAGCTGAACGGAATTCATTGGTAATAATCAAAAGTTGTTTGGGACTCGAAGGAGATTGGAATACTGCAACAACCATCGTTTGAAATAACTTTAAAATGATTGCAACGATCTTTTAAGCAACGACAGAGTAGAGATGAATTACAACTCAAGCTAGAAGTCCATGGAAGAATAATTCAATTATACTTTCGTAGGTACTCGGCAAGCAGCTAGAGTATTGAATGATATCAACATTCATAAATATGCTGTGTCTGATGGTATTTGAGGTGTTTTGAAGAGGATTTGGAAAACAGCCTTTATCCAGCCTGTTCCTAATATAGGCGACCTGTCATCTCTTTCCTCGTACCGACCAATTGCGCTTACATACTAACTTTTTAAGGTCACGGAAACGCTGAGCAATACTTAGCGACCGGCAGTACGGTTTTCATAGGCAACGTTCTACAGGTGACCTGATGGCTTATCTAACTGAAAAGTGGTGAACTGAAATTTGGTGAAAGCAAAGTTGTTTCACTCGATATTTCCAAGGCATTTGACAGAGTCTGGCATCAAGCTCTGTTGTCAAAAATGAATACCTTGAATGAATTGATAAGGCCGTGCTTAATTGGACTAGTAACTACCTTTCTGGCCGTTCAATCCAGGGCGTATTAGACGGTTTCAAATCCAATGTTTTGTCTTCGACACTCTTTCTCATTTTCATAACTGATCTCCTATCCGCTACTTCCAATCCAATTCAATCTTTCGTTGACGACAGCACTCTTAGCTTTTCATATGATTTCACGCTTTCTACACGCTACTCTACATCGCAAGTGGAACTTGAACAACAACGTATTTTAAGCACGTTAAATTCTGACCTTGAAAGCATAACAAGGTGGGGACTACACAACAGAGTAGAATTTAACGCTTTCAAAACCCAATGCTGTTTTCTGTCGTCCAAGCGTCATTGAAACCCCTTTATCCATGAATGGATCTTGGCATCAAAGAAACTGAAAAACTAAAAATTCTCGGTATGTGCGTCAACACCATACTTCGTTGGAACAACCACATATTCGCCATCGCCAAGAATGCTGCGAGATGTTAAGGTTTCATAAAACGGTGTAAGATGTACTTCAATTCTTTAGATCTACCTACTATTTAATAATAATAATATTCGGCGCGACAGACTGTTGCGGTCCAAGGCCTAGCTTCTCGCGACCATTTGTGTTGCGCACGTATATTTTTGGACACAAATGGAAGGGACCTACAATTTAAGGCCGGCTCCGAACGGAAGCTTTCCGTGACAAGTTATTTTACTCTCGGAACGTTTGTCACCCATTCGCGAGAATTGGGACACCGTGATAAATACTTTTGGTGTTTCTGGGATTCGAACCACGAACCCCTGCAGAGTAGGGGAGACCGGAGATAGTTGGCCCCAGGGGCAAGTAGACTCACCGCCAATAACTTCAAAACAAAACAATTTCTTTCATGTTAGTTCTTGTTGTTACATTGAGCACAGCTACCTGCTTAGTCTCTCATTGTCTTTCGTTAGAGTCAGACGTCGTTCGAGATTTATTGCGAAAAAACAGATTTTTGCCTTCGTGAGTAATTTTTAAATTCTCTATATTAACTTCACTTGCCCGTGGCTGGCTGGCTGGCTGGCTGGCTGGCTGGCCAAATCTTGTGATCAATTTTTAACCCACTTCCTACAGCCTGATTTTATTGAAATTTTGCACACATGTATATCTCCCAAGACAACACTTTCTATTAAAATTTGAGGCCCCTCTGGCCGCGGGGTCGGGGGGCTCTCATACAAATATTTTACAAAATTTACCCGATTTTCTTTAAATTTTGTACACATGTGTGCCTTCGATGGAAGTCCCCTTGGGGACCCCAATATACAATTTTTTAATATCGCTTTATCGCATCAGATCACGGCAAAGTCTGAGCTCTGTGCTTTGTGAGCAGCGCTGTTCGCTGCCGCTGCGTCATTTGTGAATGATTTTGCCACAAAACGAGCACGCAGTGTGTGTGTGTGTGTGTGTGTGTGTGTGTGTATCCCCGATTAGAGAATTTACAAGAAAAATTTTAATTTTTATGGGTTGTTTTTTTTTATTTCCTACTACCGAAAAAAAATCATTGAGTGCCGACAGGCCGATCGGGGTAAGTTGACTTTTTTTTTTTCGGGGTAAGTTGATTCTAGTAAAATGAGAACATATGTTAGGAAAACCTCAAGAGGCGCAACCGAACAAACTGTTTTGGAGCGTGTATGCCAGCTTATACTTGGAAAAGAAAAAAGTATACGATCTGTTGCTTACGACCATGGGATTCCTTACAAAACCATGCAAAGATATGTTGAAAAATTTAAGCAGAAAAAGTTGGAACATCCTTCCACCCCTATTGCTGAGCTCTCTTGAAACTCTTGATTTTTAGTTTTTGTTTCAAATAAAATTGATTTGTTATTCTATTTTTTATAGTTTTATTATCAAAAAGGTGAAAATAAGAATAGAGTCAACTTACCCCGGTTCTGGGGTTATTTGACTCATTTGAGGTCGTTGTGTAAAATAAAGAAAATAGGGTCTTAAAATTAGCTAATTTTAGAAGACATATTTTTTTTATAAAGCGAAAAAGATGTTTTATAAAAAGGCATTTGATTCGTTTTGATATCTTTCTTAGTTTTAAAAAAAAAAAACAGATAAGCTAATTTTGAGTCTACTATCCCCGGTCTCCCCTAGCCGTGCGCATTTCCACAAAGCAACGGCGCCCACCTGGCTACTATTTACAAGGCATATATTTGCCCTAAACTTGAATACAACTGTCTGGGCAGGTGCCCCCAAGACCACATTGTATCTACTAGACAGACTTCAGAACCGCTCGGTAAAACTTATTGGTAACGTCAATAGAGCGAAAACAATCGAATCGCTTGAACATCGTAGGAATGTTTCCTGCCTGTCACTGTTTTATCGATTTTTCCACAAGCGGTATTCAAAAGAAATAATCAGATGCATCCCGCCCATTATCGAACCCATCCGTAATACCCGTGCTTCAACTCGAGCCCACGGGTCTACCATTATGCCTATCTTCTCCTTCGACTTTCTTCAAATTTTATACGCATGTGTATCTTAGATGGACAACACTTTTTGTAGAAATTTGGAAGTGATCGGGCCCCGGGGTCGGGGGGCTGTGATACAATTTTTTTTTATAAAATGCAACCAATTTTCATCAAGTTGTATAAACATGTGTATCTCCGATTAGAGAATTTACAAGAAGTTTATCTCAGCTTGAGTCTAGATATTCTTAAAACTGTTATTTTGCATATACTGCTGTTCGTATCGAGGCCAGATTTACACCATAAGTTTTTTTTTTGATCCGGTAGATCCGGTCAATTTATATTGCAAGTACATATATACGAGCCCAGCTACATACATGGTCCAAACATAACTCTTTGCACATATACACACAAGTTCAACCACATATATGGGACAGTGCTATAATCTTATTTAAAGCTCTCCACATGATGATATATACGTACAAGCTCAACTACATATATGGAACAAGTTCCAAAAATAATTTTTATATATAGTATCTATACACAAAAAACACATTACTATACCCAAAGGTATCTAATGGTAATACGAGTACAATTCAATACATAGCCTATTTAATAAAAGCTTTCTAATTTTGATTTAATTTTTGGTAAGCCCCCAATTATTTGGCTTATTACAAGTTAAAACTAAATATATCAAGATTGAAAACTTACAACAATGACTTAAGACTAAGACTAAGCTTATTCAATAAGAGCTCACAAAGCTCATCCAACAAAAGTTTTCCATTTACATTTTCAGTCAGTTTGTTAATATATAAGTATCTTTTCTATGTGAATTAGTTAGAACTTTATACAGAGCATACTTATCTTTTCTGGGGGATTTCAAAATTTCCAAGACACTCTCTGCTTAACCACAAACAACGATAAGGCTTTGTCTTCTTGAATTAACGGGAACTAACATTACAATTTTCTCAGCCCTTTATTACGATGATATCGAGAGTTATTTGCTGATCTCCACATTAGGAGCAAACGATTTCTCTGTTCGGTGCTTGTTCTAAAATGTCACTTCATGATATACCGGCTTCTGGGAATTCACTGGTGACTGCTATTCTCCACGTTTTTCTATGTACAACACGCACACTCTTTCACTTGGGTCGCACATTAAGGCAATATCACCTCTAGATCTGATGCGATGTGTCCGATCTAACCGTATTAAGATGTTTTTCAGGAAATACATGGCAACGCGTGCCTTGTTTATGTAGTTGTCGAGGCCACCATTTGGTCCGTGGTTTTTCGAGATAATGCATCCGAGGAAGCAGAAGGAGTCGGAGTAAAGGTTAAGATCATTATTTTTATTGATTTTGGATCTCACGAATGCCCTTCTTTAGGTCTTTAAGAAGGGAGTTTTTATAGAGCAACTCCAGTTTTGCCTTGATGTGGTCAAATTTGTAAGCAAAGAGGTCGTCGGCATAGTCAAGTTTTGTAAAGGATTACCATTTGAGCTTGGTTTCGGTGCCGTCAAATCCTCATATAACAAGAGCAGGAATTTGTAGTACTAGTCATAGAACACAGCTATGTCGTACTCCGAATTCTATTTTGAAAGGGGCATATGTTTTTCTTTTGTAAAATACTTTGTTGTCTGATGTGTCTGCTTTGAATTTTCTTCCACTGTAGCGCTGGCTTTGTAAATTTTACGGATCTTGATTTGCAGCATTGATTTGAGATTTATTTTGTTCTGTCTTGGTGAGTTATGTGTTCGCTGGCGGAGCTAATAAAAGCGATATCAAAGCATCTCTAGTGGTGATTCCAGGTAGAATTTCGGTGTTAATTCTCTATCAATGTGGTTTAATATCTATGTTATTAAGAAGGGTGCTGGCTTCCGGTCTGTCTTGTAAAAATTAGCAACCCTGAAAACGACAATATTCTATGTTCAAAGGTTGGGCCGTGTATTTTATATCTAACCACGGAATCGGGTTTTAGGAAGTGCATCAAAAATTGATTCAAGATTTGTCCACAAACAAACAAACACATCCGGACGCAAAGTTAATATAGAGAATTTAAAAAAAGCAAAGGCGTGTGTTTGTGTGTCACAGATTGATCTCTTTTGTCAATTCGAACCGAACATTAGATAATATACCAAATCTAATCATAAAGAAAATCTTTGACTAAAATTACATTCTAGTTATTTGAATAATAACGACAACAAAATTGTTACATATAATAAGAATTACGTTGTTTATAGATAAATGTTTTAAATCTTTACGTCGAAAACTATATGTCCTGCAAATGTATAGCTCTATTCACAAAACCTACAACTAACTTTCTCTTTTCCTTTGTAGTTAAAATTCCTTTTTCCGTTTTTTTTTCTTTCCAATCCTTACTAGGGAATATCTGAAGCATCTAAATAAGTAGTCAAATATATCCTATTATTTGCACTAAAATAAAATTCTAGCTGTGTGCTCCTCACTACTGTAGTGTAGCATGCATCGCAAATAGCAATGTGAACGTTCACGGGTCATTTGTGTCATTTGTGTAGTAGTTACGGCAGTCATAGGCAACACTATGCAAAAAATGCGCTGCAGGTATTCACGAACACATTCCATTTAAAGGCGCCGCGCAACCTATTGCTATAGAAAAGCACTCCAGACGTCAATTTAAATATTTTAGTCCAAGTTTTTGTTTTTATCTTTTTTTTTTTGGATATATATACGAGTTTTGGGATACAAATTTGATCCGGATATTTGCTGTATAGGTAGATATGCTACAGATGTCTTCATATAAGTATATATAAGGTAATACCAAGCACGCGCACAATACTGAACTAATGGATGCGAGGAGATCGTTGGCTCGGTTATGTTCTAATAGTTTTTTTAGATCGCAGTCCTATGGTGATGTACCGTGTGAGTTAGCAGGGTTTGTTTAAAAGCTGATGTCTTTTGAATTAAGTAATAAACCTAATATGTTTGTTATTTATTGGAATTGAAATAAAATTCCAAGTCCCTTAAAATTTTGATTGAGCTTGACAGTGATCCAGTTATCTTTATTTTGGTTCTAACATAAATGGTCAACCTACCGAATGAATACAATTCTCTAATGGATTTTTAAAGTTCTACTCAGGCTTGGATATCGGCTTTAAAATCTGTTAACTGATGTTATAGTGAGTTTTGGTACTTTATATAAATAATATAAAAAAAAACAACCAATAAAAATTTAAATTTTCGCGCAAAGCCTGATCACTTTCAAATTTTTACAGAAATCACCGATTCTACCACATGTTCATAAAATTTGAAGAAGATCGAGTACATTTTTTAAAAAAAATTTATGGGGCCGCCAACCCGATCAATCCAAAATTTTTACAAAAAGTGTTGTCCATCGGAGATACACCTGCGTATAATATATTGTTACGAAATTCAGCCTTTCGAGTTCGTTAAGGATTTTGCAAATAAAACACAAAACAAGTTTATTAATTTAAAAATAACAACTTTAATTCACAAACAGTAATAATAACACAAGTTGTCAATTTATTCTGGTGATAACTTTAAATGTACACAAGAACACTTATAATACTTGCACATTACAATAAATCTCTTAGGTAGTAGCTTAATCACTTTGCAAGAACTTTTACAACTTCACTGGTTAAATTCCAATTAACTAATGAATTCTCTGCAGTGAACTCATTGAAAAGCTTCCAGAAACTTCCAATATTATAGACAGAAATTTCGAGAAAATACCAGCAATTGTAGCCTTATTCCCTTATATACAACTAACGATACTTATATGCAATGAGTCAATTTCAAAAAATAAACTACATGTTCAATCATATTCTTTTACAAAAACCGGCAAACCGCACAAACCGGTTTGACTACATTTATAAACAGTAAATAATGATTCAAACAGGCGGTTACACATAGAATTTTAAAATAATCTAAAGTCTTACAGCCTAAAAGTATGCTACATAAAAGTGCTTATTTTTAGTATGCAGTACTTACACTGCGATTTATTTTAAGATTGGAATTCTATTAGATGCGCTACTAACTACTTTTCGTAACAATATGAAGAATATCGGGTAAATTTTTTAAAAAATTTGGGGTCTAGACCCCGTGGCCAGATCACTCCAAAATTTCCCAAAAAATTGTTGTCCATCGGAGTCACAGATGTTTATAAAATTTGAAGAAAATAAGGTAAATTTAAAAAAAAAAAAACGTGTATAGGGTCCTCGGTCCCGGGGCCCGATCACTCCAAAATTTTTACGAAAAGTGTTATCCATCCGAGATACTCATGTTTATAAACCTTGAAGAAAATCGGGTTAATTTTTGTAAAAATTGTGTATGGGTTCCAATGCCCCCGGGGTCACCAAATTTTTTACAAAAAGCGTTAGCCATCGGAGATACACATGTGTATAAAATTTGAAGACAATCGGGCTAATTTTTTTAAAAAACTTGTATGCGGCTCCACGACCACGGGACCCGGGTCTCCAAAATATTTACAAAAAGGGTTGTCCATCGGAGATACATATGTGTATAAAATTTGAAGAAAATCGGGCTAATTTTTGTAAAAAATTTGTATGGGTTCCAATTCCCCCAGGGTCACCAAATTTTTTACAAAAAGCGTTAGCCAGCGTATGGGCACCCCAAATTTTAATAGAAAGTGTTGTCACCGCAAATACACATGTGTGCAAAGTTTCAATGAAATCGGACCTTGGGAAGTGGGTTAAAAATTGATCGCAAGATTCCACGACACATAAACAGACAAACACACGGGCAGGCGAAGTTAATATAGAGAATTTAAAAACACATGCGAAGCACTGCAACCAACAACAAAACAACCCCATTCGTAAAGAAAGCAGTGCTGCTCACAGCGCACCACACCCACACACAGAATACAGTCATCATGTATGACATGAATTAATTCCGCTTAATGGGAACAAATTTGTATGGAAGCCCCCCGACCCCGCGGCCCGATCACTTTCAAATTTTAGTAGAAAGTATTGTCACCGGAAATACACATGTGTGCATAGTTTCCATTAAATCGGGATTTAGGAGGTGGGTTAAAAATTGATGACAAAATCGGACCAGCCAGCCAGCCAGCCACAGGCACGCGATGTTAATGTAGAGAATTTAAAAATGAAATGCTGTTCGTTGGTAACGGCATCACTTGAGAACGGATGGACCGATTTGGCCCATTTTTATTTTAAAATGTGCTTCATGGTCTGAATAAGGTTTATACGGAAAGTTTGAAAAATTGGAAAATATGCCCGAAAAAGTGGTCGGGAAGTCATTGGGCGGGTGGTCAGTTGGATGGAGCAGCCGAGAAACGCCGGGGTTTTCCGCTAGTTCAACAATAATTGCTGCACGGTATGATATCTCCTTTTTTATGCAAGTGAAGCTTATTTGAATACTGTTTAGTTGTCTGCTTTACAAGCGTCTTACTAATAGTTAAACTCACATAAAACCCTTCCTGGTACAGATTATGTTCAGTTCAAAAATTTACCATTAGCAACAATGGCAGGAATAAATGATAGGAAAATAACTAAGCTACAAAAACTTGGCTAAATAATGATCGTCTGTTGTAAATATGATTTATGACGGACGGTAATGTACACTTGCCGGAGTATAGTGAAGGTCTTTTGCCAGACGTACTATATAACGTATGTTAGACTATATGCCTCTTTCATTTTCTCGAATTACTCAAGACGAAAAAATGGCAGACATATCAGCAGACAAAGAAATATTTACAAAATTCCTTTGTTCGGATTCTTCGATTATGTAGCTTGGCTCCTGTTGATTCGAAATTTATTTTCATTCGTTGTGCAATGAACAAAAAGTAAAAACCTAAAAGGATATAAGGATATACATATTCGTATTGTATGATGGCAAGAGGTGTGTTTCGGCTGAGGCACAGCAGGTAAGGACATATCCCCACTGAGTTGGAAAAGCACCAATGACTGATTGACTAGAGCTACTACAGCAAATAGGGCGACCGACATTTAGGCACAATGATGATGCCTTGACTGCCTCTCCACCACTGTGACTGTGAATATGGGATAGAATATCAATGTATCGCTAACTTGCTATTACCTGATGCATTATTACCACATTTTAATTTTCCTAATGGATATCGATCCATGTTCCACAGCAAAAATAGATACAGACATGCATATGTATATGTTTTTGTCTCAAAGGGTGACATACAAATACATAATAATGTGAACCGAAATCCAGGGGTGTCACACTCATTCAAATTTCTTCAATTTGCTATATTGATACTATCTTTAAGTTCATTTGCTAGTGAGAATTTGAATAGACAAAGAAAAATGGGACTTTCAGGAAGTGCAAAAGAAGAAGAAGATGAAAAGTAAGGCTTATTGGACAAGAAAGCCTGTGGCTCAATATAGGTTGTACACTGCACAGTTATGTCGGATAGTTCCCGATGTAACTTTTGAATGGCCACTGGTCTTTTGATCTTAAATGCACACCGTCGGAAAGGGACGTTATAAGAATACCTAAAACAATTAACAAGCATGTAGCATAATGAAGTAGATACTGTCAACTTTTCCCGGTTTCTCCAAATATTCCACCTTCTTTTTTAGTGTGCTAGATGAGCATTTCAAAGAAAAACTCTACATGGAGAAGGAGAGAAAAATGGTTCCAATGACCATCCCCATCGGCGAATACGATCATTGCGATGAACTGCTGGAACCGGGTTAATAATAATATTTATCGCAACAGTCTGGAACTAATTCCCCACGACCATTCGTGTTGTGCGTGTTATATATTTGAACACAAATAATAGAGACCTACAATTTAAAGCCATTTCCGAAAGGTTAAAAGAGAAGCTTTAGCATGATAGTTATTAGGTACTACCGATGTTTGTCTGACATTCGCGAGAGGTGGGATTTGGGGTTCGAACTTCGAACCTTTCGGTCAGTATTCCAACGCAGTAAGCACTGAGCCACTGCGCACCAGTATGCTGATAAGAAATACCTGAAATAAAAAGCCAACAAAGACAACTTGGACAGGAGGGTGCTCGTACAGAGTGCAAAACCCAATGGCGTAGCCCGAGACTGGGTTTCTTTGTCAGTAGCAACGAAAGCTTACACTTTGTACATAGTTCCATTTTACCAACCTACCACTCTAAAATATCTCGGCTAAGCTGTTTGAAACTATTTTGTTTAAAAGACTCATTCAGTGGGTATCTGATGGGAAAATTCTTCGAGAATTCCAAGCTGGTTTTAGTAAAGAATTACTCAACCATTGATAAAAAATTTTCACTCAATAACATTGCTGAAATTTACAAAACACAAGAAGTTGTATACATTCTTTGTCGATTTCCGTGCAGCCTTTGAATCAGTAAACTACCTAATAGAAATGTCTAACAAAGTCATCAACATTTTAAGGGCAATGTATGACAGTAATGTAGCATACGTCTGGGATGGCGAAATTATTTCTGATGAGTTTGGAATATCAATGGGAGTGAAGCAAGGTAGCGTACTGAGCGTGCTTTTATTTATCCTATTCGTCAATGACATAACCGATATTGTAACGGGTGGAAATGAACTGAACCAAGTAAAGATCCCTACGCTTATGTCTGCTGACGACATCGTTTTCTTCTCTGACTTAATCAACGGTATGCAGGGTATGATAAACAGACTAGCTGAGTACTGCAACCTATAGAACCTGAGTGTTAATCTTGAAAAGTCAAAGATGATAGTATTCAGAGGCGGAAGCGGTAAATATTCACGCAACGAAATGTGGTAACTTCAAGGCAAATGTATTGCAATAGAGAGAGAGTTCTGATAACCGGCAACCTCAATATGAAAAAACATCTTAATTCAATTCAATTCAAAGCATAAACCACGAACTGACTGGAGAACAGACTAATGAATACTTCACGACACTGACCGAACTGACCACAATTTTCAAGAAACTCAACAATAAACCCTCGTCAGGCTTAGATAACATTCCAAATATCGTGTTGAAACATCTTCCGGTCGAAATTATACGGCAATATTTCGTAATTTTCAACAACTTGCTTAATAATCACTACTTCCCAAATTGTTGGAAAGTATCGAAGGTTTTTCCAATAATAAAGAAAAATAAAGATCCTTCTGATCCGACTAATTATAGGCCTATTAGTCTCATGCCTAATATTGGGAAAGTATTTGAAGTGATTATTAGTAAGTCAATTTTGACCGCGTGCGAAACAAATGAGATTATACCGCGAAACCAGTTTGGGTTTAAAAGAAACCACTCGACGGTGCACGCTGTAACCAAATTGATCTCAGATGTCAACTGGCATCTGAATGATAAGAGGAATACGGCCGCATGTCTGGTGGACATCGAAAAAGCCTTCGACACGGTTTGGAACGATGCGCTTATTTATAAAATTATTAGATATGAGTTCCCACATCATTTAGTTAAAATGATTATATCAATGATAACGGGAAGAAATTTGTGGTAACAGATAAAGAAAATACGACAAGTAAAATATTCAATATCGCTAACGGTCTGCCACAGGGTACAGTAACGGCGCCAATACTGTTCAACATATATATTTCTGAAGTAGTTAGTGACATGGAGACGTCCCTAGCATATGCTGACGATATTGTACTATATGCACACGGCTCTAAAATTGAAGAGATTCAAAGAAAGTTACAAAGCAAATTTGACGAATTTCGGGCATTCTGCGAAACATGGAAACTTAAGATAAGCTATTCAAAATGCGAAGTTATACTGTTTCGCCCCCCTCTCAGGCGTGGAAATCACGATCTGCGAAATAATTGGAAAAATCTTCGGATAATCGGTGAAAATGGTGTTCAGGTCCCATCGAAGAATATCGTGCGCTATTTGGGTGTTCATCTGGACAAATTTCTTTACTACAATGAACATGTAAATATCGCTTTGGAAAAAGCAAGGGCGGCATTTATGTCGCTCAAAAAGCTTTTCCTTTCACGATACCTGAGGAGTGACGTGAAGACTGTTTGCTACCAGGCATTCATTCGACCAATTATTACATACGCGTGTCCAATATGGTGGAACATCAGTCCATCATATATGGAAAAACTTCGTGCCTTTGAGAGAAAATGCCTTCGAGCATGTATGCATATGTACAGAAGCGAACATTCTGAGTACAGGCATTATGTGTCAAACAAAAAACTCCTGAATGCTTCCGGAGTATCAAGAATTGACAATGTCATTCTTAACCTTACTAGGAATCATTTCGCTCGGTCAGCCTCTATTGAAAATAGCTTAATCTCGGGAGCATTTTATCCTAATCCTGGGTACTTTAGAAATACATTGGAGAGTGGATTTATACCACCTGAGACATTTCTGTATCTGGACGCTCTGGGCCACTTGTCAGATTCATGCAACGTTCCTATAATATACCATGTTGCTAGAAGGGCCACTGACGAAAGAATTCCGCATGCCTTGTTTACCAATGGGGCTGCAAATGATATCTGGAGATACTGTCGTAGCGTGCCTGAAAAAGACCTAGCAGACAACAGGCACTTAGATAAAAGAAAATACTGGTGGCTTGACTGGAGTGTAGCCGAAATTTAACCCTAACCGCTACCTGTAGTTTAGGATTTAGTTTTTTAAGTCTATTTAAGTATTTTAGTTAGTTTTAAATAGTTTTAATTAGTTTTAGTTTAAGTATGATCGCCAAATCATCAGCATAACCAATGGCTTTTTTTTTTTTTTTTTTTTTTTTTCCTTTTTATCTTATAAAATATGGCGGAAGAATTTTTACCAAATTTTTGTTCTTTATAATTTCAATATAATAAATAATTTCAAAAGAAATAAACAATAAAAAAAAATAATTGTTAAATCTAACCAATTAAAATAATAATATTGAAAGTAGTGTAAGCCCTCTTAGGTAATTTTACTAGTTTTTAATAAAAATAGTCAGTAAGTTATTTATTTATTACAAACAATAGTACTTAAGATTTATGATAATTAAATAAATGGATTTAAAAAAAAAAAAAAAAAACAGCTCAAAACAGAAAAAAAACATGCGAGATAGATACGTGAGATGTGTAAGTGATGCTAGGAGCTCTCAACATAGAAAATACATGTGCATGTGCCACTACTAACTCAATGCTTAGAGCAGGACCTATCGTAAATCCTTGCGAACTTTGGTTCACGACAACCGGTTGAGATGTGCAACTCGAAGACATTGCCCATAATGAGCATACTCCTAGTACCCACGGCCCTTCCTATTTTCCGTGGTAGAGTCCCACACCCAAACCATGTATAGTTTAAGATGCAGATGGACCCCCCTCGGGGAACCGCTTTCCTGACAGTAGGTAACCGTTACAGCAACAGAAATACTCGTACGACAAGATCCTGACGTGATCACATAAGCACAGTAATACTTTGTATATCGAACTAAATCGAATTCAACTCTAGCGAATATTGATAGCTATTTGGACTGTCTGACATACAATAAAATTTCTATTTAATCTTCAAATCTGCACATTATTCTTGGTATTTTTCATATGTTATAGAAATGGATACCTTGGATACAATATCCTTTGTATAATATAACCAATTTGAATATCTTCACTACATTCGTCTGCATTTTGAATGACAACCCTGCATATGAATGTTTTTTTGTTAGAATCAGTCTAGGATGTGTGCCAATCCTTATATTCATATGCCAACATTTTGCGAACGCTGGAGCAAAGTAATAAGTGAATCTGAGTGAATGAATCCAAAGTACCCACCCATCATCCTCGTGTAAGTCATCGCTCTGCATATGCTAATATAGAACCTATGTCGATATCAGTTAACCACACCATAAATTAAGGTATTTATCGGGACTTACAGCTGAAAGCTACAAGGCTGTCGTTTACACGTAGACGTACTGATAGTTGTTATTGTAAAGTCGCTCGTTTTACCTTCTAAACATAGGGTAATTCGACGGAAGTATATCTGTCGTTATTAAAGTCAAACATTTTCTTCTCTTCTTTCTCTAACCTCATTAACATTGATATCGACTGCTGTTTTCATTTTTGTAGATACGTACGAGTATAGCTATTTTGTGCTTCTATAAAATAATTGCTGTACAAAATTTCGACCAGGAAAGTCTTTTTTTTAAAAAAAAAAAAATCGGGAGCATCACAAGGTAACGAATCGAGAAATATAAGGAATATCGGTGAAATATAAGAAGCAAACGGACTGACTAAAACCTAGCTATTTCATTATATGCACACGGGGCCAATGTTGAGCCAACATTCACGTGGCTCCTTGTAACATTACTGATGGCGCAGAGCACAGTGAGTGGCATTTACGTTAACGGCTCAGCAAATCTTAATGCTTTCTGTGTATGCAGAAACTAGCGCAAGTATGCCGCGAAATGAGCAACTTCAACCTACAAATACTGAGCCTCAGTGAAATAAGATGAAAAGGACAAGGCGATTTTCAGACAAAAACTGGGCATTTTCTCATGTACAGTGGCAACAACATAGCACATACAAATGGAGTCAGAATTTTAGTAACCCCGAGAACAAGAAAATCATCAATGGAGTTTAAACCTGTTCCTGATCGGATCCTCAGGAATATCACGATAATTCAATGTTATGTCCCAACATAACCAGATAATGAAGGAAACAAGGATAAATTCTATAATCAACTTGAAGCCCTCTGATCGATGCACAACCAACGGTGATATTAAGCTCATTATCGGAGATTTTAACGCCAAAGTGGGTACAAATAACACCGATCTCTAGCCGATCATGGGTAGCATGGCCTGGAGATTATTATAAACAACAACGGAGGAAGACTCATAGATCTTTGTTTGTATTTAGGGAGTTCAAGATTCCTAGACCCTGATGTTCACAAAAACACATGGCAATCAACGTATGGCGTAACACGCAACCAAATTGATCACATTCCTATCAGCGAGCAATATCTCAGCTCGGTACTGGAAGTTAAAACTAGACGCGGGGCAGATATCTATGGTGATAATCACCATCTATTGATTGCACAAATTAGGTTAAGACCAGCTGCGATCCATCCACAACAGAAACCCATACAAAAGTATGACGTTATAAAACTGTGAGACCCAGCCATACAAGACTAATATAGGATATAACTGAGTGCCCACCTCATGAGATAACATCGAGTCCGCCTGCAAAACATAAGCAGAAAAAGTTTTGGGACTCGTGCAAAATCGCCAAAACCCAAGTATACGTGAGGAAACCTGGAAGTTAATTGGGATTTGAAAAGACATCAAATTAATGCTTAATCAAAGCTGGTTGTGTTTGACAGGTGAAAACCCTGAAAAAGGTATATAACCTCACGGAGCGCAAAATCTGGAAAATGATACGACACGATTAAGAGCAGTTTTCAAATAACATCGCCGCAGATGCAGAAAGCGCTGCACACCGAAGTGATTTGAACGGAGTGTACACTGCAATTCACAAACTAAGCGAGTGAATTCAATAAATTTCCCACCTTAAAGATAGTAATGGAAACATCTTGGTGACTGAGCAACAACAGCTTTCCCGCACTGTAGTGCATTTTTCGAGGACGTTGCGACTGCCGATGTGGCGATGTAGAAGAAAACATTCTGCCAGGAAAGAGACAGAGAGTTACTTCCAACCACAATATATCAACTGCACCACCTGGGAAAGACGAAATTTAAGCTACAATCAAAAAGGTAAAAAACAACAAAACTCCGAGCTCAGACAACTTAATAGCGGAGCTCTTTAAATGCAGCTCTGACATCATTGCGCGGCGTGCACTAGTCCTAATACTATACGCGATACGTGGAGTAAATATAACACCCCGGATTGCAGAAAGAATGGTGTCATCGTGACGATCCCAATCTGATACTTTGCAATAGCTGGCAAGGGATAAGATTGCTAAACCCAATAAAAAAAAGTGATGGCTTGTATCATCCTAATCATCGCATTTCGCCAATAATCGAATCCTCAATGCGAACGGACAGGCAGGATTTAAACTCAATCGATCATGTGTTGTCCATATAAATACCCACAGAATCATCATTGAGGAGTCTGTTGAGTTGAGATCGCCACTTTTCCTACTACATATTCATCAAATTCGAAAGAGCTTCCGACCTTTGGAATGCGCTACAAAATTGTGGAGTACCACAAACAATTACAGCTCTGTTTCAAGAGCTTAACAGACACGCCAAATGCATTATCAGGTACAAAGGCAAAGACAACACCAAAATTAACGATCAACCGAGGAGTGCGACAAGAGTGCATTTTATCACCAATACTCTTTCTGATTATCTAAAATGGTGTTATGAAACAAACTTATAGCGATGCACCGAATGGAGTTAAATATGGCGCCCTTTCCTGCAGCTAAACGATCTCGATTACGCTGACGACAACTCTATGATTGCCCCCACCCCAACTTCCATTGACATGAATTTGAAGCTAGAGTCACTGATCTCTAATGCACAGAAAGTCGGGGGAATGTTATTTTTTATTGAAGTGTTATAAAATCGACAACATTTCCTTATATACTACAACTAGTTTACACTAACGAGCAGTTTACATTTGTTATATGTATTTACATATTAATTACTATATATTTTACATTAAACAAATACACGTTTATTTTTAATTTCTGTTGTATCTTCTATAGATGACGTTGCTCCCAGTTAGATCGTGTGGTTTAATTCGCTGTAGTCTTCGAGTAATATCTCAGTTGTATCGTAAAGCTTTTCTGTTTCCTGGTTTATATGTCGTCAAAGACTTGAGTGATGGGCTGTTGCAAATTGACGGATCGTTTTTTCTACAGTACTTAGCTTAAGGTCGCGATGTAAGTCGGAGTAGTAGAAAATTTCGATGACTAGTAAGCCAATTTTTAATTTGGGCATATCTACAATATGTCATAGGTGCAATGTCTTGTATTAAAAATGTAATTTCTAATGCCGAAAGCTTTAGAAATAAACTACTGCTGCGCGTTAGCTGGTTTGCCCTATAATTTTGTGTTGAGCTAAACACATAGGCCACACAACCCCATGTTATATCTACTTATAAAGCCACAGTCACAAACCGAAGCAAAAAATTTCGCCGACAGTGCTTTTTTTCCTGTTTTGCATTTTATAAGTTTCTGTGTGGGTGTGCCCTGTGTGTGGTAAAAGTGTGTGTGTGTGTTGCGGCAAACGTCCTTAGATATATTATATTCTATGTAGTATGAATCCTTTACACTCGTAGACACCATAACGTACCGCTCTCGTTTAAAATTAGTGATCCACGATTCATGATGAAGACTTTGAACATTTAGGCTTAAGGGGCGCGTACTTTGTGCAGGACATTTACCGCCTAGGATACCGAGCAATATGCAAATTTAAAAGCCAATCATCCCAACTGGCTAATAAAAGAAAAGTCTTCACAAAAACATATATATACGAGTATCTATATGTTCTTACCTCAATCGCATGTCCTTAACTTTATGTTTTTACATCTGTCAATAAAAGAAAAATATCTACATAGATACTGAAAAAGGCGTACCTACATGCAAATAAAAACTTTCGTGACGAATAAAGACGAAGAAGTAATCGGCGGTAGATATTACGAGTATGCAATGCGAGTCCTTTTTCGAATTAATTTTATTTATTTCATCTCCATTGGACGCTGGGGATGTTTTGGCGATAGAATTAAGGAAAATTTCTTTCATGCGGTTTTATATTGCTAGCGTAATTGCTACGTCAGACGGCGAATACGTAAACAAAAGTGTGACATGTTTTCGTAAATTGTATTGAAATAAATAATGATGAATGGCAGGTGAATCCTGATCGTTGTGACATTGACAACCTTATCAAAAGGTGTTTCGAATCTTTATTCTCAACATATCCTTTTAATTAGGTGTAAAAAGAGGAATTTGCGTGTCATTGATCTCCACACCTGCTCTATCCCTTTTAAGTGCGTTTTGTATTTTAGTCCGTGCGTGATCATTAATCCGCGACAGGAACTCTTTGCGTTTTTTTAAAAACATGTTTTGCTAAGCACTATATGACCCTTATATTAAATAAAGCCAAATCATATATATAGGGTTTTTCAATAAGAGCACTTCAACTTTTTTTTTAATAAAACAGAAACTGTTCGACTTTGGAACTAACTTTTTTTTTTATTAACGAATTTGAACATATACATATGACACATTTAAGTATGAAACTCGATTTCTTTTGCATGACCACCGCGTGCACGTTTTACGAAGTGAGCCTCATCGCTGAAGATGATTTTTCGGTGAAAATCTGCATCATTTTCGATTTGCTCTTGAGCCCAATTCACGAATCGGCGTCGCTTCAAATGGTCAAACAGCTTTAGTTGTTGTGTCAGCTTGATCTTATACGGATGTAGGCCAAGATCTTTACTATACGGTCGATTGTCGAACGGGCTGGCTTGCTAAATGGACCGTAAAATGGCCGTAATGCTCTTAAAGTAGCGGCAACAGAACGATTATTTTGATAAAAAATTTGCACGATTTGCAATCGCTGTTCACATGTGTAGCATGCCATGATGAAATGTATACTAATGAAGTTTCCAAATGACAAAAGAACAATAAAAAATATGGCGTCGTTCGCCGTCCCTATTGGAGAAAAGTTGAAGCGCACCTGTTGAAACACCCTATAGGTATTAGTGCTTTTTGCAAGCTAAGTGGCGGAGTCATACATCAGTTTCTGTTCTGTTACATTATGTATTTTAAAAATTGTACTGAATCTCCACTGCGATGATATTTTAACCTCGTTGGAAACATTTCCAAGGTCTAAGGAACATATCACAGATGATATGACATGGGAGTACGATCCTCGGCCCTCAAGGTGAAAAAGTGTCAACATTTTGGAATTTTTACCCCGAAACTTTAATAGCTGACTTGGAATAATGTACTTTTTTATTAGCTGGCTATAACTATGTTCCGATAAATTCGAAAATGCGTGTCTTTCCTAAAATTCAAGTTAAACCTCATTTTTCCATTTTTTGTCATCTTTTCAACATTTCTAAATTTCATCATCATAATCATCATACTTGGCTCTACAGCCGTGGTCCGGTCCTGGCCTCCCGCAAAAAGTCTCTACACCATTCCCGATTTTCAGCCGATTTCATCCAGTTTTGTATCCCTAGACTCAAGGCGTCCTGGTCTACGCTATCCTTCCAGCCGGCCTTGTTGTCGTGTTCCATAAATCCTACCGCAAAGGACTTTCCGAGCAGGATCCTCTTCGCTCATGCGAGCTACGTGTCCTGCCCACCGAAGTCTACCGAGCTTAATTTTTTTCACGATGTCGACATCGCGGTAACGCTCGTAGATCTCATCATTATAGAGTCTCCGGAATCGTCCTTCCTAACACACGGGGCCAACAATTCTCCGTAAGACTTTTCTCTCGAACGCGGCTAAGTGGTCGGAATGCTTTTTGCTAAGCACCATCGGATTCATATGTAAGTAATGGTGTGACCATTGTCTTATATACCGGCAGCTTGGTTGTTTTGGTTAAGTTCCTGGATTCCAAGACAAACTATAGCAGGCTTTGTTGGCTTTAAGCAACTGTCCGCGTATGTTTGGTTCCATGCTTCTAACGGCTGCTACAGTTGACATGGGATAGTTAAAGGATTGCACTTCTTCAAATTTGCGCTCCACTATTTGAATTGAGGGACCAATGTTGGATCTTCTACCCGCAGACGTGGCCACCATATACTTGTTTTGCTCTCATTTCGTTCCGCATGCTCGATCGGGCTTCCCGTACAGCTCTTCGGTTTCCACCAACGATAACGATATCGTCTGCGTAAGCCAGTATCTGAATGCACTTACAGATGATTGTTCCTCTCGCCGTTACGTCAAAGTCTTGGATCACTTTCTCCAACGCCAGGTTGAAGAGAAGGCAGGCCAGTCCATCCCTTTGTCGGAGCCCGTTATAGATGTTGAATGGGCTTGATAGTGATCCGGATATTTTTACTTGGCTTATAACATTGGTCATGGTCAACCTACATAGTCAGTGTCAGTTTATTTGGGATTCCGAATTCTCTCTTGGCTATATAAAGTTCTTCTCTGGCTATGCTATCGTAGGCGGCTTTAAAGTCTATAAAAAGATGGTGTAGTGAGTGTTGAAACTCTAGAAACTTTTCCATCACCTGCCTAAAGGTTTTTTTTTGCCTGGGATGAAGCCACACTGGTATATGGACCAATGATTACTTTAGCGTATTGGGCTATCCTATCTTGAAGGATAGAGGAGATATACCACGATAATTGCTGCATTTTGTGATATCTCCCCTCTTATGTATAGGGCACAGGTTGACTCTTCGCCAGTCTTCTGGCATAGCTTCTTCCTCCCACACTTCCACTATTATTTCATGAATTGCTTGGTGTATATATTGCGTCATACCGCGAACTCTTTGGTACCGCCTGGTGCGGTCCTTGTTCTCTGTACTGTTCTAGTTCACGGACGAGATTCTTCTCCCAGGCTGCTTTCTTTCGCCGGTGAACTGTTTTCTGTCTTCGCGCGCTCGCGTTCTATGCGATTGCTGGATTGCTTATCAAACCAGTTGTTCCGATCTCTAGGACTACTACCTAACAGTATTCTTAAGGCGTGTCCATTTCTCTTTTACGCCCGGCATCTCAGCCCCAGGACTTACTCTCCTTGCATTTAGAGCGAGTCCTATCGCTTGACCGTAGTTGTTTCTGGTCTCTTCGTTGCGAAGGGCAGTAGTGTTGACTCGACTCTGATTCGCGGATGCAGTATTTCTTGATGATGCAATCCGCGCTAAGAGCACCATACCAACAGGATAGTGGTTCGAGTCGACGTTGGGACCTCGGTACGTTCGAACCGTCATCAGGTTTGGGTTGTGGCAGCGTTCTATCAACATGTGGGCTATCTGATTGTGAGTGGCTCCATCAGGAGATACCCAGGTGGCTTTGTGGATATTTTTACGCACAAACCTTGTATACTCGCAACGACCAAATTATTGCTTGCTGCTATCTCTATGACTCGTGTCCACTGTCATTAGTGTTCTCGTGTAAGCTATGGGTGCTAATGTAGGTACTGCCTGAATAATGGCTCCCGACCTATTTTAGCATGCATATCCCCCAGAATGATTTTTACGTCATACTGAGGACAGGCATAAGTTCCCGTTCAACTGATTCATCATCTGGAGAATCCTCTGTAGGTGCGTTAACGTTTATGAGGCTTATGTTTTTATATTTGCCCCGCACGCGAAGGGTGCATATCCGTTCATTTGTTGCTTTAAAGCCGATAGCGGTGGGTTTCATTCTTTTGGTGACTAGAAACCCCACCCCGAGCATATGATGCATGGCAGCAGTAATATATATCATATTCTGATTTTTGTAAAACACCATTCCCCGTCCACCGCATCTTCTGGATTGCTGTTATGTCAGCCTTCTAAAGGGATATCCATTTTGCGGTTTCAAAAGTAAACGTAAAAATATTTTTTATCATGATATTTCTTTTTTATTATAAAGTTTGAACGTTGACATTATGTGTGAAACACTACATCATTTAAATGACCACCACGCGAATTGTTGCAAGCATCAATTCTTTTGAGGTAATTTTTGACCACCTTTTGACACACGGTATCTCAGCCATAACTTGACGAATATTGGTGCTCAAGAGTTAAAGGTTTATCTGCATAAACACGGTCTTTCGCGAAGCCCCACAAAAAAAAGTCAAGCGGTGTCAAATCGCATGATCTTGGTGGCCAGTTGATATCGCTACGACGAGAAATTACGCGGCCAGGAAATGTCTCTTGCAATAAAGCCATATTCGCTCGAGTTGTGTGGCATGTGGCACCGTCTTGTTGAAACCACATATTTTCTAAGTCGTATTCTTCAATAGCAGGCAAAAAAAAGTCGGTTACCATATGACCATAAACCTCTGAATTGACGGTGACAGTCGTTCCATTGTCGTTTTCGAAGAAGTAAGGTCCAATCACACCTCCGGACCAAAGAGCGCACCAAGCAGTGACTTTTTGTGGATGCAATGGCCTCTCTTCAATTACTTGAGGATTCTCAGAACCCCAAATACGACAATTTTGTTTGTTAACATACCCACCGAGTGAGAAATGTGCTTCGTCGCTGAAGAATATTTTGTTCGAAAAATCGCCGTCCACCGCCTGTTGTTCAAGCACCCATTCGACGTATCTACGACGTTGTGAATGGTCAGCTGGCTTCAGTTGTTGTGTGAGCTGGATTTTATATGGATGTAGATGTAGATCCAAATGCAAAATACGCCATAATGTGCCGTAAGACAGTCCTAATTCATGAGAACGACGAGGAATCGACACATTCGGGTCTTCGGCAACACTTTCACTTACAGCAGCGATATTTTCAGTGGTACGAGCGAAACGATGATGCACAGGCTTTACAATATCTGTAACCGATCCAGTCTCTTCTAATTTCTTTACAATTTTGCCAATTGCTTGCGTAGTTGGACGATTATGTAAACCATAATCTCCTCTTAAAGCACGATATGTGGCTGTGGCAGAATCACCATTTTTGTAGTAGGTTTTTACAATTTTCAAGCGTTGCGCGATAGTTAAGCGATCCATATTCGTAAATGTCGGACTTGTAACTGAAAAAAAATTAATTGTTTTAACAACTTAGTTTGACAGATGTCGAATTCCAGCCCTATACTTTTGAAACCGCGAAATGGATAACCCTTTACTTAGACAGGGTATCGACCAGCTGCTTCTCGCGAATGGGTTACAAACGTTCCGAGAGTAATAACCTGTCACGGAAAGCTTTTCGTTCGGGACCGTCCTTAAATTGTAGGTCCCTTCCATTTGTGTCCAAAAATATACATGCTCAACACAAATGGTCACGAGAAGCTACCCCTTGGACCGCAACGGTCTGTCGCGCCGAATATTATTATTATCAGCCAGCTCGAGCTCGAGCTCTATACAGTGAGCGTACGTGCCATTAGAAAATTCTTAAATCGTTTAGCCGTTTTCGTTGCCGTGGTCATCGTCGTTCATTAATGTATCCGAAGCTGATTTTGGGCTCCGTAATAATCGTGTCATCCAAGCAAATCTTAAATTCAATGCCATTATCCATGAATGGCACTTGAATCGACGAAACTGATAAAATCGCAATCTTCGGTATGTGCGTTAACGACAAGCTACTGAGCTGGGGTTCGAATCCCAGTAACACCAAAAGTATTTTTCATGGTGTCCCACGCTTGGGGGACAAACGTTCCGAAAGTAATAACTTGTCACGGAAAGCTTTTCAATTCGCCGTTCGCGAATTGCTGCTCGTCTCGAGAAGCTGGCCTTGGACCGTAACGGTCTGTCGCGCCAAATATTATTATTATTAAATTTGTGAGTAATTATCATATTTGCTCTTGGGCTCCTAAAATTACCTTGCATCAGCTAGATAAATACAAAACCGTGCGATAAAACTTTTCAATGCAAAATCAATAGATTCGCTTGAACACCGCAGGAACGTTTCCTGCTTGTCAATGTTTTATCGCTTCTTCCACCAACGCTGATCAAGAGAAATAGCCAGTTGCATGTCACCTCTCTTTGAATTCAATTGCAATACTTGTGGCGCTCTAAATGCACATCAGTTTACCTTTCAGACCATCTTCGGACGTACAGTTAAGATCAGGGATTCGTTCTTTTAGCCGTACAACACGTATGTGGACTGCTCTGCCAAGCTATGTCATTCCACATCCCTGTGATTCATAGGCTTTCAAGGCACAAGCCCATAGACATGTCCTCCTTTATTCTCCTTTTCCTTAAGGCCCACGCAGTGCCAAGCATATAGCCGAGCATTAGAAGGGTGCAAAATAAAATAAAAAATTAGCACAGGAATAATTTTAAATGTTAATTTAAAGAGCATTTACTTTAAGTTTCCGTGTTTATTTTTAAAAGTTTCTGACTTCTAAGAAAAAATTTTTGGAATTATGCACAGGAACCTATCTAATAAAATTGAAAACAGTAGATCCAAATTAGAATATCTGAAAGGCATATCAAATCGATAAACCGATAAATTTTAAGTAGAAACGAACGGGTGGTAATACTACAAATGCCCTTTTTTACGAAATATCCTGTTTTGTTTAATGTATATACCTAGCTACTTACCCTCCCCAAGGTACCTGCGTAATAGAAGGCACACGAAAACGATAAAAAATTATTGCATAACGCAATTTATTGCTTCGCCATCTACCTACAACATCTATGAAATATTCTTACAACAAAAGCAAAGGCAGAAAAGGATATATTATTACATAAATACATATATATCTAGTGCACATACATAAAAGCTAAAAAATTGTAAAACGCAGTCAAACCTTTATTGGGAATAATTAAATTTTTTTAATACCCAACCAAATAGAAGGTGTTTTGCACGTTGAAGTTACACGCCACAACGGATTGCAGAAAAACGAAACCATTTTGTGAACATTTTCCGAAACCATAGAGGTGTAAAATGGCGATGGTGTGTGCAGAAGAAGTCAACTTCGAAAAGATTCTCCAACGCGAAAAAAATAAAAGTTTGGATTGAAAAGTAAATAAACTGTTCATCGTAGGTAGGTCCGATAGACAAAAAAAAATCCAACAACGATAGCAGTCGATACGTTCCTTACCTATGTGGTAAGAAACTATGATCGGTGTTCTTTGAATGACTTCTGCCACTATTATGGTAGGGGTAGTAGGATTATCCTCTTGTGTAACTCTAAATACTTTCGAAATTCGAAAAGAAAACATTGAAATGCAATCAAAAGTCAACCAATCGCTAGACAAGGACGTATATATAAAGAACAACTGAACGCATGCTCGCATAATCAACCCGATTGGTTCGACCAGGCGCCATTTATAAGTCCTCCGACAGTGCAAGTGAATCGGAAAGAGAAAGAGAAATATTATCACCTGTTTTCCTGTTTGGCGCCCGCCTTCTACTCGGGCAATTGTTATTTTCCTGCAAGAAACTGTGGAGAAAAACAACCGCAATCAAACCGGTTCGAATAATGAGTGCCTGCTCTACCTAACGGAAAAATATATTCGACAAACAGAGATAGCACGATGAACGCATTTTTTTCTCTTGACAAAAGAGGGTGGTTCTAGAGATCATCAACGTGTTTGGTCCGTTCGCATCGATTGCAAGGCAACAGCCAAACCAGTGGTGGTGGAATGGCATCGCTTCACCTTTTTGTTGAGTACCGGTTTAGTCGTTCGTAAGACGCCGTCGTTATCGATGTTGTTCGTCGCTTCCACAGCCGCTCTAGGTCGTCTGTCGTCGCATTTTATCTGTTTTTTTGTGTGATCGTGTTTCGTCACTACTCGCAACGGATAATCTTTCGAGAGTGTCAAATCAGAAATAAACTATCGTGTAAAATCTAAATACTTGTATTAATCAAAATATTTGCTGGCGTTAATTAGCGGCGGTTACTACTTGAACACAACAGCAACCAAAGGAATTTACGATCATTTGTGGATTAGTTTTTACCATATTTTTTCTCACACCCAATTGGTTTTTTAATTATTTACGTTCGTTGTCGGTGGTCATTGGTGTTTTTTAGTGCAATAGTGTCTTAACCCAAACCCTGAGAGAAAAAATAAAAATTCTACTTTGTAGGAATATCTACCATAATATGAGGATAACAAACATATTGTGACCATAAAAGTGACGTTCTTTACGCCCGAGATTCCGACGTAACTTGATCGAACAGCAAAAGCATTCGTGCCAGCGCGCTGTTAATTATTTTCATTTGCACACACGCGCTTTTTGTTAAACCAAATATATGGTAATGGCAGAGATTGGTGGCCATTTGGCTCACCAGCTACCGTTGCACAGTCATCAAAGTGGATTACAACCATCGCTGGTGATGAACCATCACCTGGATTTGGATTGTCATGGACATGAAGTGATAACGAGTGAGTAGATATACACCAAAGCCTTTTTGGGCATTTTGCTTTAATACCAATGATCAATAGTCAAGGATTTGAGGATTGACAATGACTTATTAACTGACAGATGACAGATGAGATGAAGTTTAAAACTTGCTACTTACCTATCTACCCTGTTAGAGATTTTGCACGTGCTGTAAACTACGCAAAAGTATAAAGCATAATGATTTATTTTGAGCCTCAATATTTCGACTATATACCAATACAATCATAATCCGCAAAATCATCAAATTGCACGATGCAGTTGCTGGATACGATCCACCTGTGTGCAGTTCGTGAAATTTAGTCTGGTACGTTGGTGCTGGAAATGAACTGGAAGCTATATAGGTATCTAAGCACAGAAAGTTGTAAATAAATCTTATTCGGACTATGACGAACATTTTAAAATGAAAATTAGCTAAAATGGTCCAGCCGTTCTTCAGTGATACGGTTACCAACAAACAGCATTTCATTTTTATTTATATGGAATAAGATGATGAAGAGACGGGGGCCTACAAGGCTCCCTTGTGGAATACCAAAGGTTGCCAATAATAGGTCGATAATGGAGTTTTCCAGATTCCAGATTTTGACAATATGGGTTTAAAGCCTAGGGTATAGACAAAAGTGATTACTTGATAAGATATCTCTATCAAACCTTAGCCTCTACCTCTGCCTCTATCAAAGCCTTACTGAAATCAGTTGCAACAACGTCGACTTCGTTGCCACTCTCTATGGCCGAAAGGGCGAGGGACATGAATTCAACGAGGTTAGTGGTGAAAATAAGAGACTTGCAATGGAAGCTTAAGGCTTCGTGTAAAATACTTTTGAAGAGTTTGGGTATATGCGAAAGTTTAGCAATGGGGCAATAGTAATAGTTACTTAATTCTTTGATCAGTTTTTGTGTATCGGGGTTTTCAAAGAGGTCTTCCAAATCTGACGAAATTCTCGTTGTGAAAGGGATAGGCGAAAGTGGTGAGAAAGGGGGAGGAAGAGACTGGAGGAACATTTTTTAAGAGATATGGGTCAGGTAAGAATTCATCATTCAGTTTTTGTAACTTATTTTCGATAACAGTAGGGTCAACATTTTTAGATTAAAAGGAGCGATTGGAGAGGTTAAGTTGGTAATTGAAATAAGAGGGGTCCGGTACGAAAGGGTTGTCAACGAACGATTGTTTGTGTTTGAAAGAGGTAGCCACAAAGCTTGCAATGGTATTTGGACCGGTTGACGATGTGTTTTTGTAAGAGAGAGATGGAGGGTAGCCGTCGGACTTCCTTTTATAGTTGACGAATTGAAAAAAAAGACTTAAGGTAGTTTATAAGATTGTCTTGCGTATTATTACAATAGAGCCGTTAGAGAAAGTAATACAGCTGGGTGATTTTAAAGTGAGATAGTTGGAATGGTCAGAAAAATAATAAGTAACGGAAGGTAAGCTGCCCATAACGTATTTCTCTTGTTTCCTAAGGAGCAAAGTCTTCGATTACACCAAGGAGGGAATGTAGATGAAGTTTTATGGCGCGAGAAGGCGACATAAACCATAAACTATGGCATAAATCATGAACTTGACATAACCCCGAAGTAATGAGTCCAGAGGTCCATTGCTGGAGGCAATACGATCACCGAACTTCAACTTCAATAACTTAATTGTTTGGCTGTTTTGTTGAAACCACATGTACCCAAACTTCCAATTCATTCTCTACCAGCTAATAGCTACCTCTATTGACTGTGACTGCATTGGTACCAATTTGTCCAAATTTTTTTTTATACATAAACTTTTTGCCAAGGAAGAACTCCCTGAGTGGCGTTTATAAATGAAACCTAAAATTTTTGTGGGTGTATATAATGATATTTCGTGAATAGCTTCGGGTTGCTGACTTGCTGCAATTTTCTAATTTTATAAATGCATTGCGTATATTTTTAAGGTTTTCTGTAACTAGCGTGGAGAGATCGCTTAATAAGTTAAGGCTAATTAAAACTTACCCTCGCTCTTCTATGGTACAAAAATAATTATCAGCATTGGCGTTATTGTCGATTGAATCAGATGAAAGCAAAAACTATAAATTTCTGCCAATTGATAAGTGTAGGTATAGGCATTGTCGGCCGTGAAGGTAGACGACTGAACTGATTAATAACCTGCTTACAAGTCGGATCATTAATTGAAAACTGGGTGGGGCGTTTGCCAATAGATGTGCAGTGGAACGCCAAAGGGTGGAGTTCTATCCGCCCTTCTTTAGAATTTAGTGGTGAACGATCTGCTGATATACCTGAAGTGGAAGAGCTGCAGAGTGATCGCTTATGCGGATGACCTTTCTATTGCTATTTCAGAAAAACAACTCAATACCCTGAAGGAACTCTTACAGAATGCTCTTATCAAGCTAACTAAATAGGCAGATCGTTGTGGTCTGGGAGTAAACCCCCACACAGAACATCACAAGAAAATATAAAATTCCACATGTTGACCCACCATCTATAAAGGGCACAAGCTTATGCTTCTCTGATAAAGCTATAAATATCTGGTTCTCATTCTGGACAGAAAGCTAAGCTGGAAACCTACAATACAAGAAAAAGTTCGTAACGCCACAGTGGCACTCTTCTCCTGTAAAAAAGCTATCGGTAGCAAATAGGTCCCTCAACCCCATATCACTCATTGGCTTTATATTTCGGTAATAAGACCTACACTTCTATAGGGTGTTGTGGTCTGGTGGATTTCCTTAGACAAACCAATAAATCGCGACAAACTAAGCAAAGTCGAAAGATCGGCTTGTCTATGTATGAGCGAAGCTCTTCGCACCACCCCCTCTGCTGCAATAGACATACATACTGTTCAACATAACACCACTCGACATCTTCAGCAGACAAGTTGTTGCTAGAGCGCGGCTATGTTTTCTCAAAAAGACTTAATATAAGTCTCTCTTTCCGTCATCCTAATTACTGCAGTGTTTTTTAAGCAGAAATAATGGCAATCAAAGAAGAAGAAGCTGAAGAGAAACGTTACATCCACTAAGGATATTTGCATCTTAGACTCACGGCTGTCAAACTCGACTCATGTGTTGATCAAGCGAACTTCAAATTCAAAAATTTTACATTTTATAGGAAATGTTATACAAAGTCATAAAAAAAAATTATTTGTAATTCATTATTCTCATGTCTGCCTTCATGGCATGGATAAATAAAATTTTCTCTTCAACTGAAGCAGCATTACGTCTATAGGCAGACAAACTACTTATACTATATTTGCACTTGGCTTTGTTTATTCCTGCAAAAGTATTTATTTACTCGGTTGGGTAAATTTTCATTTAATGACGAGAACGATACTCTACTTGAATTCGTGAGCAAACAAATTTTATTTCAATTACTTCTGATCGATATCTCTGGTGCAAAATTATTATCATTGTAATCACTGCGAGAAGTAGACTCGTAAGATGCACTCTGAATGTCAACAATGAAATAATAATAATAATAATAATAGGTAGTGAGGAGCAACACTTTTTTAATTTAGCCGCACTGAACCAAAACGACTGCCACGTCCGCTCCTATACCCGTCGTAATTGATCTGTCGAACTTTGTGATGTCGGCCAAAAAGTTGTTGTTGTGTTGTGCGAATGAATGCAAATGCAAAATTTATCGACCTCTATTAACTTAGTTAGTTGAAAACATCGCATTAAATCATTAAAATGTCGTTCAACTTGCAGTCAGGTAAAGTTGCACAAAAGCCACCACAATAACAACAACATCGCGGAGTTCGCGATGATCATCTATTGCTGCCAGACTCATTAATTGCAGTAATTATAATTGAAGTGTTTGGATGAACAGATCGTCATTGCGCGAGTTCACTGTCGCCGGTAGTAATATTTGTTAGTGTCAGTGTCAGTGTCAATGCGAGGCAATGTGATGAGATCTTAAACTAACTGACTCTCACCGTTTGCAGTCGATTTGGTCGACTGATTGCAGACCAAATCGACTGCCCCTACCTGCTGCACCAACACCACCACCCACCCCTTCCAAAATATTTACGTATCCATTGCTTTTTTAGATTTTTTTAGTTGTCAATTGTTAGATAGTTTTTTCTCGACTCTTTGTGGCAGATGTATGACTTTTGTTTGTTAACCAACTTTAACCGAGGAGAAGAGGTCAATATCATATTCCAGCAATAACAATCCAGTTTCATAAAAGTTTTTCTGATTTTGTTCTCTATCAAGGTCATTCTAAGTTGCGGTCTTTACTTTTAAGGCTGTTTAATTATGTATCCGTTTATATATATGTCTAATTGGGTAGTTAGAAAGTATTAGATATCAGTAGTGAGGGGTAAAATTCTAATAACGATAAGAGAGAGAGAGAGAGAGAGAAAAAACAAATACAAATTGAAATTTTTCATGTATGAGAGGGGTGCTGTAAAAGTTTATAGAAAAAGTAAAAAAATAAATAAAATTTTTCATCAAAATTTGCTTTATTGCTTTTCAAAATATTCGCCTTTAAGATGTATACACTTTTGCATATACGCTCAACACTTTTTCCAGTGCGAAGATGATAGCTCCAAAACACGGTTTTTGAACGCTTCAACCGCTTCTTCAGGCGGTAAAAATCGTTGTCCACGCATCTTATCTTTGATTGTTGGGAACAGGAAGAAGTCATTGGGTGCCAAGTCGGCGATGTAAGGCGGATGACCCATCAATTCGATCGTTTGAGTGCTCAAATACTCGCTTGTTTGATGTGATGTGCGTGAGCTCGCATTATCGTGATACAAAATGATTCGCCGTTGTTTTCTCTCAATTTGTTGAAAACCTCAAGCAAACAAATGGTCGTATACCAAGCTTAATTAACTGTCTCTTGATGAGCAAGAGCCACAGTAGCCACACGGTCGGTTTTCGTGAAGAAACACGCCCAACGCTCCGGGCTCGCACAACTTTTGTTCGATTTTCTTCGAATTCTAAGACCCAAACAGTCGATTGCCCTTTTCTTTCCGGCTCATACGCAAATATCCATGACTCGTACCCTGTCACCCTGTCATGATCTTGTATACGTTTTTGGAAGTACCTTCAAAAAAAATTGTTCAAGCATTTGTGTGGCACCAATCGACACAAATCTTTTTTTGTGCGTCCGTCAAAAAATGTGGAATCCAACGTGCACATAGCTTCCGCACCTTTAAATGTTCATGTAAGATCTTATATACGCTAGTGTTACTAATGCCTAGGCATGCCTCGATTTCCCAATAAGCTACATGACGATCCTCTTCCATCAGTTTTCTCACAGCATCGATGTTTGCTGGCACAACAGCTATTTTTGGACGACCTTCACGAGGCTCGTCTTTGAGTGAACGTCGTTCGCGTTTAAATTCATTGTACCAATTATAAGCATGGTACTTTGTCGCCAAAAGTCGAATAAAGTAATTCCAAGCCTTTCGAAAATCGTATAAAATCTTACACGAAAATGTTCACGCGATACATAATTCCATTTTTTCACTGAACTCAATTTTTCAAGTACCTAAATAAAAATCAACTGAAACATAACCTCCAAAAATGTTAAACTTTTTGACTGTCATAGAGATTTGCATCGGAAAACACTAGTATTAACGTTTTCTAAAAACATTTACGGCACCCAATGTATATTCTCTAATCAGAGATAAGATCGAGTTAGTTTTTAAAAATGTATATGGGAGCCCTTTGACCCTGGGGCCTGATCACTTCAAAATTTTTATAAAAAGAGTTGTCACTGGAGATACATATGTGTAGAAAATTTGAAGAAAACTGAGCTTTAGGAAGTGGGTTTAAAATTGATCACAAGATTCCACGACAAACAAAGCCACGGGCATGTGAAGTATTTAGTATTTATTTATTTATTTAACATGATATCACTTACAATGCAGATTTAAATAATCTTATAAGTTTTGTTAGGCTTAAAAATATTAAGAAATATCTGGTTTAAAAAAGAAAAATATAGCATGTATAGATATAATAACAGAAAGATAAATAATATTAATTAAGAGCCAATTGAAAGTAAAGACAGAAACGATGTAAATATAAAGGAGACATTACGAAGTAAAATGATATAAACATAAAATAAATGTACATTTAAAATAAGTTAAAAGATAATAAATCAAGTATTATTCTATTGTGTGGCCAGATGTGAAAGAAGAGAAGTTTTAAATTTGTTTGTGTTTTCAATTCGTCGAAGCTTTATTGCCAGAGAGTTCCACAATCGAATAGTTTGAACAAAAAATTGATGTTCGGACAGTTGACATGAGAACCCAGGTTGAGCCAACATGACGGACCTCCGAGATTGTAGAGGATGCAACTTATCATATAGGTATTCTGGGTGTCGCGTTTTCAATATGTCGCTTAGTAAACACATCATTGACTTAAATCTTAAAAGGTTTTCAAAGGTAGGTACACCCACTTATCTGCTTAGAGAATCTCGAAACATGGTCATCATATTTCAAAGTAAAAGTATACCTTGCGATATTGTTATACATAACGTTTAGTTTTTTCTTACTCTTGTGATCGGGACTCATAAAAATTTCGCATCCATATGGTAAGACTGGTAATAGAAGAGTTTTTGCCAGCATCCACTTGGTTTTTATAGATAGAAAATTTTGACTGGCCCACATTGTACGCAGTCCACAATACACCTTACCGATAGCACTATTTATATGTGTGTCCCAAGAAAGAGTACGGTTAAATATCAGTCCTAGGTTTTTAGCTTTATCCGCCCACTTAATTGGACTATTTCCGATTTTAACCGATTGGAATTCAGATACATCAAGAACTCTACGATGTATAGCTAGTGCCTGGGACTTTTTTAGGGATTAAACGAAGCTCATGTTTTAGGGACCAGTCATTTACGCTTGACAAATCTTCGTTTATTAGATGAATAATGTCATCAATCGCATTCATAGGACAACTCATGAAAAGTTGAACATCGTCCGCATACATGTGAACTGAGCTATGTCTAATTACTTTAGGTAGATCGTTCACATACAATGAGAAGAGTGTTGGCCCTAGGATTGATCCTTGCAATACACCGTTTAAGACATTACGAAAACGTGAAGTCTTGTCACCAACTACCATGCGTTGTTGCCTTCCTTCTAAGTAGGAGGAGACTAGTTTTTCAGATGAAAAAGAAAACCTAAAATCCTGCATTAGTTTATTGCACAGAATCGAGTGGTTCACAGTGTCAAATGCTTTCGAAAAATCTAGAAGAATTAGAAAAGTAGGGTGATTACTATCCAAAGAGTTCCGCACTTCATCAACAATGTAGAAAATCGCCGTTTTACAGCTTCGCTTAGGTCTAAATTGATTTGAGCACAGAAGTTGGTTTTCTGAGAGATATTTATGGAGTTGTGACAATATAATTTTTTTCCAAAACTTTTGACAGAAAAGGAAGAATATCAATTGGTCTATATTCCGTCATCCTAGGATTGCTATTTTTTTGGTATAGGAATTATTTTAGCTCTCTTCCACTCGGATGGGAATACGGACATCGTTAGCACAGAGTTAAAGAGATACGTTATAAATGGCAGTATGATGGGCAGAAGAATTTTGACAAACTTAGGATTTAATCCATCTAGACCAGTAGCATTAGAGCTAATACTCAGAAGAGCTTGGACAACATCTTCATCATAGACCCTATTAAAACGAAAAGACCTAATGTGGTCATCTTCAGCATTTCCCTCTAAGTAGGAGGTGCTAGTCGGAGCGCTACAAGAAGCAATGAATTCAGCGTTTAGCTTATCGCAATTAATATCATCCGAAATTATTGGGTTTTGCTTACCAAAACCAAGTTGGCGAAGCTGTTTCCATAGTTTTTGTCCCGATCCCGAATTATCTAGCTGATTACTATAGTAGGCAGTCTTTGCAGATCTTATTTTGGAGATAACTTTATTTCGTAGAACACGGTAATTTTTTAAAAAGGCATCAATACGGTATTTTTTCTATTCTCTGTAGGCATTGTCACGTTTTTGCATCAGTGCTTAGCCACTGTGCTGCAGAAGTATTCTTCCTTCTTATTTTTATGGGAACATATTTATTAAATAGGCTCAGCATCTCTTGTTGTAAGAACACAATTTTTCCGTTCACTGAAGTCATGTAGTAGATGCGTTAATATGCATTTTCTAGAGAAAATTGACCTCAAAGACAAAAATTAGCATAGGCAAGAAAAATGGAACAGGCATATAAATTGGATATCTGAAGACTAAGCCAGGATAGTAACTTTATTTAAATGCAGTAACAAAGGCTAGTATTTCTTCTTAAAATGAAGTCGTTAACAAAATTTCTACCATTAGTAATAACAGAGCAATTTCCGTTCCAAAATAAACTTTCTTTTTAAAATTTCATAAAATGATGTCAACATTGAAGATAGAGGCGGATGTTTCTGCGTCGGTAGTTGGGGTTGGCTTACTATTTTTCGCAAATTTGAAATTTGGCATTTTCACATTTTTCCCGCATTTTTATTTGGTTCATTATTCCCTATTGTTCATTTTTCATTTCATTTTCATTTCATTTTTTTATAGTTGTGTGTTGTTCCTTTTGAAATGTTACACCCCACTTTTTTATAATTACTGAAAAACTTACGTTTTCTTTAAAAAAAAAAATTAAATGAGAAACCGCTGCTATTTTGTCAACGGCCATGATGGGAACTGACATATAAAGAAATTTTTTTTTTGAAATATTCTGTTGTTTTAATGCGTGTATTGTATATAAAATCGTTCGCATTAGTTTTTGATGTATGTATTTTAATGTTGTCTATGCTTTACAAAACTCCGTATTTCCAAACTATTTAGAATATGTAGATAAGAAACAGACAATATATGTATCTTCTGTTCCTGTCAATAATACATTTGCTAACAATAATTAACAATTTTGAAGGTTTCATTCCATTTTTCCATTTTTAATATAGCTCGTCTTCGTATTTAATTTATTTAAAATTTTATACATTATGTGCAATTCAAACAAACATTTAAATGCCTTCGAACAGGCTTATGTATGTTTTTTTCCTGTAACAGCAGTTTTTGTCGAATAAAGTTTTTCGTTAGCTTGTTAAAAGCTAACAGAATAAAAAACATGAAATTTTATTTCGTATAAATTTCATTAAATGATATGATTTACAAAACTTAACAAATTTGAATTTCTTTAACTGCCCAACACTCCCAGATTACACATGACGGTGGTACGGTGCTTTGCTTTGCGTTGAACCGGATTCCACAGTGCCACAACAAAACAACGTCTGTTCGCGCTTTAAATTCAGAAGCTTGTCGATTTTAATTAATCAAAGTTTATGTTTTTTTTTGTTTACTGGTTCTTGTTCTCCTTTCAAACTAAATTTAACCAATGTCCAAACCAAACTAAATTCTAAACGAACTGTATAGCTATATGCGCTTCGATAAGTGAGTTAAGAGTTTCGCGAAATACATATAAGCTATCTTATTATATTTATTAGATAGAAATTTGTTACTTATATTTACATAAAAACTGAATAGAATGCCAATCGATCTTGGTTGTTTAACCCTTCAGTTGTCGTATAACTATTCTGTTTTGAATATATCAACTAAGAGATAGTTCAATGGCTTGGCTATAAATAGCTGGACAAATTATTATAAATTTTTTGTTTTTTAGCTTAACAATCGAGATCAGGTGTTCTGACTGCACTAAGAATCCCTCCACCTTGATTTTGAGATACCGTGATCCTTTAGCTTTTGACTCCTAGTATACGCCATCATTCTATTAATAAACTGTTCTTACACTAAAACGACCTAAAATACTATAAAACTATAAACATTTTTGCTAAAACTTTTGGAACTTCTATTATAACTAAATCCTTGATACATACAAACTACATAGAACGCAAGTATTGAGATGATCTTACGTCGTATAAATAGAACGACTAACGCACTGAAGGACCTAAATGATCCGAATTTTTGTAAAATTATGATAATATACTTCCGTCCAAATAAAAAAAAACTACTCGGCAAAATAAATTTAAGGTCCGTCAAAAATATTAGCACACTAAACCCTTAACATACGCGACGTAGGCGTTAAAAAAAAACCCGTAAGTCGAATTCGCGTATGTCGAGACTAGAGAATGTATGCAAATAGATGCGTTGCAAAGAAACCAAATTTGATTATGAATATTTTATTCCATGCTTTTTAAAAAAGTTAACGTAAAAAGAAATAAAAAAAGAAAATAATATAACATTAATTAAAAATAATAATAATTAAAAAAAAATTATGAATTTGAAGCATCAACGTTATTGTCATCAACGTGTTTAAAGAACTTTGTAATGTTTGGTTTTTTATTGCTCTTCTTCAGTTTGTATGGAGCAATCGAGCTTAGAAGACTTGCTGCGCTGGTTGAATTCCTCTCCAAATTAGAGTCACCTAACAGATTTTATAAGTGGCTTCATTTATTTTCTGTATCTTTTCGATTTGCAGTATGTCAGCTTCTCCTTTTGGATCTGAGTTATCTTCAGTTGGAGGTTCCAGGTCTATCAATTCCTTACTATCGTGCGCTTGTAGGATCTCGTTTGGCCATAATGGTTTCCAAAGTGCATTCATCATTTTTTTTTATATCACACCATAATAGTTTGATGTTATTTATGGCATCCGCAATGTTAAACTTACGCAAAAACTCTCGAGGAGAGGGTTTGTTAGGTCCATCTGTAGCTTCTAACATCGTGCGAAAATATGGCGTTCTTACATTTTCTTAAATGTAGCAATGATTCCTTGGTCCACTGCACGATATACAGAATAACAAGGTAATGTATTGGGCATGTTGTCACGCTCATGTCACCCGAATTACACTTGCCTGAAGAGTATATAGAATGAAAACGGAAACTGTCTGTATTTTCGACATCTTTGAGTTCTTTTCACCTTTTACACGACCTATAGAGCTGAAATTTTGTGAGCAGCTCAATGTCAGGGAGTAATTTTAATATCCCGCGTGTGTCGCGTGGCGCGTAATGGGTCGATTTTTTCGACTTCTTTGAGGGGCTTTTTAACCACCTTTAACCACGACTTAAAGAGCTGAATTAATGTGAGTGTCTAAGTCCTAAATAGCATTTTGTTTATTCCGCGTTTAACGTGTGTCGCGTACCGTATTTGGCGCGTGTGGTGGGTGGGCCGGTGGTCATTTTCTCGTTTTTGAGGTCCTTTTTAACCACCTTTCGCACGAAGGGGCCAATTTTGATATCCCGTGTGTTACGAGTGTCACGAGTCGCGTGTGTCGAGTGTTATACGTGGAAAAAAGAAAATAATTTGAAATAGGCCCGATATCAAAAACAGATAATTTGGCGGTTATGACCAACAATACAATGTAAAAAAATAAAAGGACTGTGTGGCGTGTGTCGATCTATACATAAAAGTTTGTACCCGAAAAATGAAGTTTTCTTACATTTACTTGTTTGCTATTGCAGTAGCTGTCAAATATTGTCATGCGCAGTAGTTACACAGAATAGAGCGCATGAATATATAACCTTGTTATTCTGTATATCGTTGGTCCACTGACTGAATTATTGATGTAGTGTTTGGAGGTATAAAAACAACTTTTACATTAGGGTTAAAATTACAAAGGGCTTGAGGATGACTTGGCGCAGTATCGAGAATTAGCAGCACTTTAAAATCTAGGTTTGGCTTCCTTCAACTTCTGGACAAAAGTATTTACTAAACGAATCAGTAAGTAGCGATTAGTTCATACATCTTTTTGCCCTCCAATCTACAGGAAGTCCCTACTGTCTAATATTTTTCAAAGTTCTGGTTATTTCAGACTGAAAACTCAGAAGTGGCTGGCACTTCAAACCTCCGCTAGCATTTTCACAAAACAAAATAGTTAACATGCCTTTGGCTGCCTTGAACCCTCATGCTCTTTTTTCATCCTTGAAGGTATAAGTTCGGCTAAGCATACGCTTTCAATAAACCCCAGTTTCATCCTAATTGAAACTTTGTTGGGCTGTATATTCGCCGTGGTTGACAATTGCATCGAACTTCTCTTTGAATTTTTTGGAAGCTTCTACTTCTGCACTAGTCGATTCTTCTGCGCATTTTATGTTATGGAGATTGTGTCGTTTACGAAATTTCTCAAACTATCCTTTGCTTCTGACAAAATTTTTTGTGCTGCTACAGGTTCAGATCTTACTTCCCGCTACAGCTGATCAAAAATGCTTCTGGCTTTATTTGCAATTGTAACGTAGTCGATTCCTACTTTTTTTTAACCTAAATCCAACAGATTAGTAAAGTTTTCATCCTTTCCAGTATCGGATCCCTACTTTGCTATCGTAGTTTGTAAAAATTAAATCGCGTATAAGAGAAATCGCGTGTAAGAGAAATCGCGTATAAGAGAAATCGCGTATGCTGAGTTCGCGTATGTGGAGGGTTTAGTGTATTATATATAATAATAATAATATTCGGCCCGACACACCATTACGGTCCAAGGCCTAGCTTCTCGCAACCAAATGTGTTGCGCATGTATATTTTTGGACACATATGAAAGTGACCTACAATTTAAGTCCGGATCCGAACGGCGAATTGAGAAGCTTTTCGTGACAAGTTATTGCTCTCGGAACGTTTCTCACCCATTCGCGAGGAGTGGGACACTGTGAAAAATACTTTTGGTGTTACGGGGATTCGAACCACGAACCTCCTGCTCAGTAGCCGTGAGCATTTCCACTGAGCCACGGCGGCCAGTGTATTATATATAGTGTATTTATAAAACCATTCGCTTATTTAAAATCTGATGCTGAAATTCCAGCACTTTCTGCAACGTCATTTTAAAGCGGATACATTGCAATGACGTAGCACTTTTATAAGATTATAGCGATATTTTTTGTAAATGTCTTAAATGTAGATTAAATAACCCAAATTTTGTTTTCACGGGGTTAATTTTTAACTATGCAGTAAAAATCGTAGAGTACAGGTTCACAGGTCAAACTTAACCATCAATTAGTCAATCGAACGTGTATTCTCTAATCTGGCTGTAAATTTTTTTTTAAGGAACGTTATTTATGTTGATTGTTAACGGTTTTTTATTATTAATTTTTCATTTTAGATATTATAGATCATTTATATTCATTTATTGATGCAGACGTTTGCTGTGCAATTAAAATTAAAGAAATGTCATCCTGTTATAGCCAGAGACGACAACCTCAGCTGAACATTATTATAATTTATTAATGTCGCAATAGACGTTCTAACAACCTATAGATACTCGAACCAAAACCTGACCACTAATTAAAGTCTGTGTTGTGTGTTCAAACTTTGGAATTTATCAATCTAATCGTTGCGAAAACAAGCGCTCACTCGAATAAACATTTTTACACCACGACATCTTCACGAATGATTTTTTTAAGCAGAACCGAAATTCCCCAATGGCCTGGGGTACAACAAATTTAATTTATGCAAAGCTATTCTACAACACGGTATGGAAATGTCATAAATCTCCGCATAGGTGACGTCACCGATGCGACAATGCTGCTAAATATCGCGAGCTGAAGTGAAGAATGTATCTACGTACCTGTATATGAATGTACGAGTATTTGAAGGTAGCTGACTGAGCTGTGCGGATATGTGCCGTAGGTTACTGCATACCAGACAGACAAAAAAAAATCAGATAACGATTGAATGCTATAAATTCAGGAAGAGTCTACTCTGTCCTTCCTCTTCCCATTTATCCACCCACACTCAGTGAATAATAGTGAATAGCGCGGCGGATATCCTTCCATGTGTCTTATATAATATATTTGTTTATTTATTTTATTTGGTTTAATGATATCCCAAAAAAATTCGCATTCAAAAGCATCCTTTTTATTTTGGGAATAATCAATTATTTAAGACAACTTTAGCTTTCTAACTTGCTGTTGATTGGGTAAATAGAACTGTCAAACATACATAGAGCAGCTTCCGTGTTTGGCGTCGTTTCTTAAACATGTATTTGACGTTTTGATGCTTTAAATTTTTAAATAACACACAAAGCATTCATGTGTTTATGAATAGCTGGTGTCTTTGGCATCGAAACTTTGTTGGTTTTTTTAGCTTGTTAAAAATTTGATTGACATATTGTATACTAAAAAAACAATCGCCAAAAGGTATTTGATCAAAGCACTTTTAAATTAATCTTTTATATTTTTAAACTGAGTAATTTTTTTCTTTAAAACAAATTCTTTCTGTAAAATTTTTATCTGTCAAAAGGTATTGACTGACAATTCGACTGGTTTCTCACCTATAGAAGATATTTGTTGTGTTATGTTGACCTCGCTGCATGCGAATTCTTTCATATGGCTTAGCTATGAAATGAATAAAAACAAAAGTCAAACAAATCTCACTAGGAATGCATATAAAAAAAACTGTCAAAAAGATGTCATTTTGAATGCATATTAAAGAAATGTTGTTGTCTAGTGGATTTGGACCAACGCCAAAGAATTGGAGCCTTGTGCCAATTTTAAAATCCTCTTTGGAATCAAAATAAGACGCTCGACAGCTAAACTTTAATTTCAAATTGATTTGTGTGATTTTAATACATGAATAGATACATAAAATAAAATTAATTTTTACAACACAAACAAAAACCAAACTTCCATTCGTCGACCTCTCTTTGACGTTTGTCAGAACAAAATGATTTACTTTTCTTTATGTACAGAGAATTAATTTTTTCCCCGGTTGTGTTCAGAGAGGAGGTTCGCGAAGCTTAGCAACGTTATGTTCTTGTTTAAGCTAATAACAAAAGATAATTATTTTGGCTGGGCAACAAATGTCAAATATATGTCAGTTGGAATGAATTTAAAACAAATCTCAAAAATATGTCAGTTGAAATGCATGCATGGGGACTCTCACAATGGAAAAACTTAAGTCTTAAGACTTATGTACTTAAAGTTTTAAAATAAGGGCGCTCTCACAATGGAAAAACTTTAAACTTAAGACTTACAGGATTGTATGGATTATGGTTTTGACAACACAAAATGTTGCTCGATCCATACAATCCTGTAAGTCTTAAGTATTAAGTTTTTCCATTGTGATAGCGCCTTAATACTAACTTTATTGCTATAATTGCCGTGTTTTTTTTTTTTTGATGTCGGAGAAATCTGAAAAATCCAAGTTCCCATATATACAATATATCTGACAATTTTTCTTCTCTGATCAGATCTGTCAAATCAAAAAAATTTTCTGCTGTGTTTTTTTTAGTATCAGAGAAAAGTTGTATTTGTCACCTAAATGCTCTATAATATTCAATGTGTCGTATGTTTATAGAAACAAACAACTACAGATGTCAAAAATGTTCTGTAATTTTTTCAGAGTAAAAAGATCTTATCCGAGAATTATCGGAGCGTAAAAAAAGTCCTCAGAGAAAACCGATTTCTCGGAGAATGAAAAAAAAAACACAGATCTGAATTCTGACATTTCAATTATCTCTCCGACACAGCCTATATTGAAGTTTCTTTACTAAAATTCTGACCTTTAAAAAGAAAGCATATATGTCAGTTGGAATGAATATAAGACCAACGTCAAAAATTTGTCATTTGGAATGTCCGGCAAAGATACGGCATGCACATTTGATGTACACATATTTCAAAATTTTACAGATTATTTAAAAATCATCTCACAATCATCTGCCAATATATCGGATAAATTTGACAGCTGCTTCTTCATTTTCTATATTTCAAAAATAAATAATACTTGTTGCCTGTTCACAGAATCATTGAATATCCGTCAAAATGATACCTCATCAACTGTCAACGGGTAACTACTGAATGCCAATAATATTATATTCCGTATAATAATACGGCACGGACTTTCCTAAAAGAATAAATAACCCTCATTATTACAGCTATACGTACGAGAGTATCAACAGACATGTGTGCCAAGTCAACGTAGCTTAATACCACGCCTGATTCTCGCATGTGGTAAGCCGAGCTCGACAAATAAATTGAATTCCTGCTGGGATTTCACGACATCGCCCGTTGCGATATGACACCTCCACCTCCATTTACCATCAGCGAGCAAAGCAACGCTCAGGTGTGATGAAATATTGTCGTGCTAGCAAGCCCAAACGAGCATCAAGCGGCAACGGCTAGTGTGTGTCCCATTAAATTGAGTTGATGATGGCGGGCTGACTTTTGTTTTTTCGTCTCTTCTGCTTCTTCGTCTTCGTCTTCTTGTGCATCTGTGTAGTCCGACGTTGTCACAGTCACAGCCAAGTGCAGTATATCACGCTAGGGGACATTAATTTCATCATAAAGAGTAGTCCACACGTTCGTCCATATACATGAATGAATCACACACAGATGATGCTTTGTTGTTGCGACGGACGGCGACTGCACCTCTTTTTTTATACACACACGCCGACGTTGGCGCCTCAAAAGTGAGTCCTTATCTTGACGCGTCATACGAGAAGGGTTTTTCTTATGGCTTTTTGTCCAATTTTCTCTTTCTCTCTTTCTGGTAATTCCGTCATTCGTTGTTGCTGTTATTTGACATAAAGATTCATTCAGCATCCTTCGTGAATGCTTAGGCTTAGATAGACTGTCACCAAATACATCACAACGTGCAAAAGTCAAGATTTCAACGCCAGTTTATGATTTTGTCTTTTACGATATTTTACTCAGAGGCATCATCGTCGTTGGGATCCCGGGTGTTGCAATTGGTTTTTGGTTTGTGTGGTAAGACGTCAGAGAACGTTGTTTCGTCGTCGTCGTCGGATAATCTAAGAAAAACTTACCCAAGCTGGCTTAAAGTTTTAAGTATAGCTGGTAGCGCATAAAATAGCTTTTGATCTCTCAAATGTTAATGTCGTCGGTTTGACACTTTATTAGGGTCAGCCAAGTCATGTACGTATACCGGCAATGCAGCGCGAGCGACAAGAATGCGGCCGGCTGCGGCTGGCGCTTTATACCAAAGATTTATTGACGCCGAGAGACGATTACAATTCAGTTTTACTGTTCCGTAGGTCAAGTGGTAGAATTTAAAAAAACAAGGGGTAATGTCACATGGACAAATGGTCAGATGGAATTCATATATACATAGTGTAGTCGGGTTGTACCTCAAAGAGATGAGGAAATTAATTAGGCAAAGCGGCTTTTTGTGGTTCGTTATTAGAAGATAACAAAACCGGATTTAGTTGGAAATTGTCGACTTGTCTTATGTGATTTTAAAATGGGTTTCTTTTGTTATCTGTGTACTGACCTGTAACTCTATAACAAATGACGTGAAATGAATTTCACACAAAGACTGAAAGCGAATTTCTTGACTGGAATTTTGTATCGAAGGTACAGAGCATTTCTTCCCACTATTATACAGTAGAATCGCAATAACTTAAACAAATTTAAAAGAGCGTTAATTTTTTGGAGTTGGTTAAGTTAACATCAGACAATAAATCAACAAAAGACCAAGTAATGCTACGTGGTAATTTTTACCAACTCAGCCTCTAAACTTCGTTGTTCCAATTATTGAGTTCTGTTAGTAATAGAGAACATAATGTTAAAATTTGGCGTGTTGATGTTATTGAATGTTCCAATGTTAGCGTTACTACAACCCATTTTTATGAGAGGACAAATGAACTGGAATCAAAAAATGAAGGTACTAATTTGAGTGCCAATGATATCTCTTCGACAATAGCCATGCACGTCGCTGGACCTAATAAAATAATAATATTCGGCGCGACAAACTGTTGCGGTCCAAGGCCTAGCTTCTCGCGACCATTTGTGTTGTGCATATATATTTTTGGACACAATTGGAAGGGACCTACAATTTAAGGACGGATCCAAACGGCAAATTGAGAAATTTGTCATCCATTCGCGAGAGGTGGGACACCGTGAAAATACTTTTAGTGTTACTGGGATGCGAACCACGAACCCCTACTCAGTAACCATGCGCTTTTCCACTGGGCCACGGCGCCCACTGGACTAAAGCGTATCTTTATTTATATAAAAAGCAGTATTCAATACATTACATTACGATCGTAATCAAATAAAATTCAACTTGAGATAGGTATTGTATTTCCTGTTATACACTGCGGTTCACTAGATTAGAAGCAGACAATTTTGAGAAATAAAAATTATCTTTCTCCCCTTATATGGCAGTGAGAGAAAAACTAAAATGGTGAAAGAAACAGTGGTATTCATGTTAAATGCAAGGGTGAATTCCAACATTTTAAGAGAACAAGCTAACGGTTGTTTTATGAAACTTTAACTTTAACTTTAAATGAGCTAGAATGGCATGCATTCATAGGATTAGAAACAGAGAGTGTACAATCGTTTTTATGAAGTGGTTCATTTTTTTTGTATAAGAAGTTAGTTATGTAAAAAAGGTTTTGCCTTATTGTTGTTAAAGAGCGGGTAAAAAGAATTGTTTAACATTATCAAAGAAGGCTTGTCTAAGTGGGCTATCGCTTGCAAGATCAATCGGAGTGATCTTGATGCTGTTTGCAATTATTTAAAGGATCCAAAAATGTACGGGAAAAATACACCTCAAGCGACTAAAGCTGAAGAAGAAACCACAACTTAATGCTTCGCAAAAGATTCAATGCTTTCAATTCGCGAAAGACCGGATGACCTGGGATGTGCAACAAGGAGCAAGTTCGAATAAGTGGAAAAAGTAGCCTTTTCTAAAGAAAAAGAGTTCCATTTAGATAAACAGAATGGCTATAACTTTTACTTTCGCGATCTAAGAAAAGAGTAGCTGTTTTTAAACCGCTGACAGAGATGTCATCGGCATAGTCTTGGTACTTTATTTTTATAATTACGGCACGCTTCAAGCGATTTGCACCCTTATAAGGCCCATGCACAGAGTGGGCTTGGAAATATCTAGATAGAAGAATTGTGGTGGGTGGAGTTGAGCACTCACAAACTAGAATAAACTCATAAACTTAAATTTCTACATGATGAGAGCGGTTCTAGGGAGTACCACCAGGAGCACCCGTATAACCTTTTTCATCACCGAATCAACGACGAATGCGAAGTGCTATGACGAGAGGGTGCAAGCCATTCTATCGCCGATAGATGGAAAACGGCGGTCCAACATTGCTGTTGCATATATGAAAAGTCTTGTTGAGTCGCGAAATAACAGCACGTCTGTGAAACCACAAGAAAAACTTCTTGATGGCATAAATATCGCAAGATCAATCGACTCTATGGAATATAGGAATGTTGCCTGATTGTCACTCATTTATCGCTAATATCTCAAGCGGTATTTATTAATAATTGCCAAGTGTATTCCATTCGCATTACTCGTGGTACAATTAAAGCCCACAAGGATTCTATTTACCTCATCTTCAGATGTACATAGAAACATAGAAGGAAATCAAAATAGTTATCTGCAACTATGTGAAACTCAAGAATTCAATATTTTAATGCAGATATTCCTTTATTTCCTAACGCCCACGCTGTACCTATAATAAAAAAGGCATATTTTGCAGCTGTCATACATTGTACACATTATACTAGTTGGCTTCGCCATTCGGGCTTAAAACACCACAAGGAACGATATGAGACAGTTATTACTTCCAGGACAAAGTGTAAAAAACCGAAGGAAAATGCTTGGTATGATTTAAGCTGCAGAGTGGCCACTAGGAACCGGAAAGTGTACTTTCGGTTATATAAAAAAAAAAACACACTGTGGAAAACCGAACCAAAATTAGACGAGCCGGAAATGATTGCAATGCCTATCTTAGACTAGTCAAATTCGACTATGACCAGAAACTGAGACAAAAATACTTCAATGTCCCAAAAGAAGTAAACATTTTTGGTCATTCGTAAAAGGAAATACAAATACTGCTTCGTCTTTAATTCCAACGCTTATTCATAATGACATTCCAACCGTCAGCAGCTAACTCCACGCTACTAGATAGCGCGTTGTCACCGCCTGTACTTGAGTTGAAACTTCTACGGGACGGATCTACTTTCGTACTTGTCAAGTTGCTAGAGTATTAAATGATCTTAACATTCATAAATTTGCAGGAGATGATGGTTTTCCTGCTAGAGGGTTTTGAAGAGGTGATCTTTAACGTTAGCACTGCCACTGCGCAGGCTTTTCCATTTATCTTTGTCTTCTGGAGTCTTCCCTTGGAAGACTTGGAAACGCTGATCAATCGTAAGCTTATGCAATATCTTGTATTACATAAAATACTTAGTGACCAGCAGTACGGTTTTCGTAGGCAGGTGATCTGGTGGCTTATCTCACTGAATAGTGGAACCAGTCTATCACAAATTTGGTGTAAGCAAAGTTGTTGCATTCGAAATCTCCAAGGCATTCGATAGAGTCTGCCATCAAGCTCTTTTGTCGAAAATGAATGCCTATATGGAATGGCTCTGATTGATTGGAATAGTAAATACTTTTCTGACCGGTCCATCCAGCTCGTATTGAATGGTTTTAAATCCAATGTTCACTGCATAGACGACAGTGTTCCCCAAGGCTCAGTTTTGTCTTCGACACTCTTTCTCATTTTCATAACTGATCTCCTATCCGCTACTTCCAATCCAATTCATTCTTTCGTTGACGACAGCACACTTAGCTTTTCATATGATTTCACGTTTTCTGGCACGATACTCTACATCGCAAGTGGAACTTGAACAACAACGTATGTTAGGCACGTTAAATTCTGACCTTGACAGCATAACAAGGTGGGGACTACATAATAGAGTTTAATTTAACGCTTCCAAAACCCAATGCTGTCTTATGTCGTCCAAGCGTAATTTAAATCCCCAACCTTTATTCATGATTGGATCTTGCATCAAAGAAACTGAAAAATTCTCAATACTCGGCAAGTGCGTCAACAACAAGCTTCGTTGGAACGACCACATATTCGCCATCGCTAAAAATGGTGCAAAATTTTTAAGTTTTCTAAAACGGTGCAAGATGTACTTCATTCCTTCAGAGATCGCTTGAACATCGTAGGAATGTTTCCTGCCTGTCACTGTTTTATCGCTTTTTACACAAGCGGTGTTCAAAGGAAATATTCAGATCATTCCCGCCCATTTTCCGACCCATCCGCAATACCACCCACGGGTCTACCATTAGACCTATCTTCGGACGTACTAACCAATTCAGGGGTTCCTTCTTTAGCCACACAATAATCATGTGGTCTCTGTGCTCGACTCTGAGTTTTCGCATTTGTATGATCTGCAGTCATTTAAGACACATGTTCATAGACATCTCATGTTTTCCTCTCTCTAATTTCGTAATGCCCATGCTGTGCCAAGCATTATCAAGAATTTTAAGCGTGTGTGCATTATAAATAAAATGGAAGTATTGCTCATTTAGGAAAATGTCGCATAACATTGAAACAACGAACGCAAACTGTCACCAACAGTTTTACTTTCCTTTCGATCTGCAAATAACTTTCCCAGCGAATTTTTGCTTAAAGATGTCCTAACAAAACTTGAGTATAAATACATACTACGTTATATAAAAATATGTGAGATAAAAACAACAAAATCGTATACTGCAATTATTTTTCGCCACTTCCACTTTTTGTCTATACTGCGTAACGATACTTAACTTCCTAACCTTCCTTTCTCCAATTTCAAGTCTCAAATTACACCATCAGCCATCAACAAAGACTTTCTTTAGTTTTGTGACCTAAGCTAAAACATAGTGTCTACTCAAAAGGACTAGCCAATTGACCTCGATCCAACGTTTAATGTCAATGTATTGGGTAGATACGTAATTTTCTTTGGCGACAAACGTAACAAACGAAGAATGTTGATAACATTTCCGATCCGAGATATTCCTAACAAAAAGGCTTAGGTATAGAAAATAAATAAGACAGATATTTTACCGTGTAAAGGATACGCTAAGACGCGTCGATGTTGATCCTTGTCTCGGGTTTGATCCCTGCTGCGAGCGAGCGAGAGTAACAGTGCGACTGTGATCGTATACACAGCAGGGATTTTCATTCATGAAAAGAACTGCAGGACTCCAGATGATATTCGTACCAAAGTGGCGCTAAGTAGTAAAATGTTGAACCGTCGTTTTCCACAATGATATCCTTGGTTAACTTTATGGTTATTGTAATTATATATGGTGTACTCGACGACAGGTTCAGACAAGAGTCCCTGGAAATATACGACGACGGATGGAATTTCGTCGCCAGTAGCCTAAACGTTTGGTCAAGAAGCAGAAAAATTGTTTTCAGGGTTTTCTCTAAGAGGCGTAAGTGGATAATAATTACTAAATGTGGCGGCGACAGCCAGAGTCCAGTCATCAGGAAGTTGTGTGCATTTGTCTATACTATACCTGCATTTGCGTTGTTTTCTAGTCGTTCCGTTGGCCTGAGGTCTTCTCTTGTCGCCGTGCATCGATTTCGAAGGTTTATTATTGTTTGCATTGCATCTTGGAAGATTTATGATTTATGATGTTTACAGTTCACCGCCCATTCGTATGGCTGGCCGCGTCCTCTACATTTATACCTGTACCTAATGTAGGCGCATAATTTTAAATGCCAGTTCGAAACAAACAAAATCTTGGTGGCTCAGACTTTGGCGGCTTGAGTGCGACAAAGCAAATTTGCATTTTGCATTAGCGTGAAGAAGGGCTCTGAGGCAACAAACAGAAATTTAAAAATCTCATTATTTGTACAGAACTTATGGACTGCTGCTCTGTTCCTCCTTTTGATCATCGTTTCGCCATACTTTCGGATAAATGCAAAAATAATACATACTGGCATAATAAGCAAACAGTTTTACGCACATCTCGCCGCGCACACGCAGGTCGATTCATCTGCATGTAATGTTAAGCAGAAAAGGGAGAAAAATATTGTCTTTCTCTTTTCGTCGTTGCCGCTGCCACCACGCCGTCACTCCTCAACAAATTAGCATCCGGAGCTTGGATGGACGGACGCCTGTTTGATATGTTTGGCAGTGCATAAGTCCGATTTTTAATCGATCTTGAAACTATTAACGAAGAGACCCAGGTGACGACAAGGAGTTGCATAAAATCGAAAGATCGATCGATCGTTTGGGCATTCTGGTTTTGTTGGTTTCTCGACCGGCCGGTACAAGTGGCAAAAATGCCGCCAAAAGAAGAGAAGAATGCACCCAAAAAAATTTCACGCTTATGCACAAGGTGTGAAACATGATTTTTTGGGCAACGGAATGGGTTTCTTTTTCTGGAGTGGTTCGCCTTTTTCCTTATTGTGTTGTGTGAAGCAAAAATATTTGAACCGAATGGCAGCAAAATTATATCACAAAATTATATCCAAACCAAAAAAAAAGGTCGATTCTTTAAGCCAAGTCTATCCGGTCTTCTCATATTGGAAATTCACTGTAGACAGTAGAGCGTTTAGATCATTAACCAATTAGGTAAAAACATTCAAACATCATAAAGACAGTTTGAGTCCCCATTTCCCCTTTAATTTTAATGTACATACATGAATGCAAGTATTTATATTATTCTTTGTTTATTTCAATGAGTACAGGATGATTTTTTTTTGTATTATTGCACGCTTGCTTCGTGGCATCGGTAAGCTTTCAACTTCCTTTTTAAAAACTTTTATTCAACTTGACCTCTTTTTGTCTGTAATTTCGACTACTTTGTGCTCCTTTTTAACCACCTTCCACACGAACTTAAATTTTGTAAGTGTCTATGTCCAAAATAGCATTTTTTATATTCCGCGTGTGGCGTGAGGTCCTTTTTAACCACCTTCAGCACGAATCCGAAGAGCTGAAATTTTTTGAGTGTCTAAGTCCAAAATAGCACTTCTTATATTCCGCGTGTGACGCGTGTGGGTGTGTGATGAGCTGCATTTTTTTCGACTTCTTTGAGGACCTTTTAACCACGTTTCACACGACCTAGAGAGTAAATTTTGTCAGGGGCTTGGTCCAAATTAGCATTTTTTATATGCCGCTTTTGAGGTGTATCGCGTTTCGCATGTGGCGTGTGTGACGGTTGGAAATGCTGCCATTTTGTCGTTTTTAGGGTCCTTTTTAAGCACCTTTCGCATGACCTACAGGGCTGAAATTTTGTGAGCAGCTTAATGTCGGGGGCCAATTTTGATATCCCGCGTGTGACGCGTGTCGCGAGTCGCATGTGGCGCGTATAATGCGCGGAAAAAGAAAATACTTTAAAATAGGGCCGATCTCAAATCAGATATTTCGGCGATTATTACCAAATAATAAAGGACTGTGTGGCGTGTGTCGATGTATACATAAAATTTGTACCAGAAAAATGAATATTTTTACATTTACTTATTTACATTTACTTGTTTACATTTTTACATTTACTTGTTTTGTATTAAACGTTTCTACCACAATCACAAATAATCATTCAAATTCTGCTTTCTATTTTTAATGCATAATAAACAAAAACTCGTTAAAAAAGTTTGGTTAATTAGGTTGTAATCATTAATAATAATATTATATTTGGCACGACAGACCGCTGTAGGTTCAATGGTGTGCGGTGGTTCCAAAGGGGTAGTGGTCAATTTGGTTGGTATGAGGGGCAGCTAGACAAGGCCAGTTATTTAAGTTTTTGGTGGGTATAAACGGTGTCTTGGCGGTAGGGATCGGCGGGTCTAGTAAAATATATAATCTAAAGGCAAAACTAAAAGGGAACTCTGTTGGAATCGGGTTACGTTGACGCCTTACTACTTGGTAAATAGTTTTGTACAAGTGGGTCTGAACTGTCTTTGGATTATCATGAACACCGCCAACATAGGGCTTAATTCCACGGTACTCTTCGAACACGGATGGATTAGTTATATACGACAATCAACGTCCATCTAGACAGGAGCGGCTGATGTTACCAATGCTAGCGCTCTACCCGTCAAGCCCAGAACGACACTGGGTCCTCAACCAATAGTTGGCTCAGACTCAGCTAACCTCCAAGGAGATCAACCTCATCTGTGGGCAGAACCCACTCCCGTAGTACCAACGCGACCTGGGAGAGATCTGACATTAAAGGCCTCAGCTCGTTCAGTATGAGTGTCTGGGCGTACCAAACCTTACCAGGGTAGAACATTATCCGGAACCTCGAACCGAATCATAGAAACAATCCCAGGCACATCACGGTCCTGCAGTTGTGCGACTAGGCTACTAAATACGAAGACAGTGCCCTTTTAAACGTTCTAAGTACTAGCAGCCTTGCTCTATTTATCTGCCGAGTTTACCAAGCATCAAACCCATATATGAAGTATGATACAGCGGTCCTCTCGGGGATGTACAAGTGGGTCTGTCGTCCTTGCTTTTTTTTTACATAAATCTACCCTATAAAACGGTGTATCGGAAAATTTTAAAGGATAATTTTTCTCAAAACTCAGCCTCATCTAATATTTAGCCAGTAACAGTCATAACCGGAAGTGGTTTTTTTTTCTATTTCTAATAGAATTTTCTTAGCCAGTGGTACTTAAAATATCGGGCTTTTTCATTTCGGTAACAACAAAATAAGGTTCTTTGCGCTTGGCTGTTTTCGTAACATCTACCCATTGGTCTAGACTATAAATTTGTCTAAAGCAGTGACAAGCACTCTCTATTATTCCAAATACCCCATTTTTTGGAAGATAAGATAGTACTGTCAGGGTCTTGTACAAGCTTCAAAAGGGAAAGGGCGGTCTTGATGTTTCGATCTTGTCCGGTGCAAGAATCGGAATACAAGACATGTTGCTAAGTCTTGAGAACATGTTCCACCTTCAACTTCGTCCCAGATATTCATATATCCTGTTCTGTTATTAAAGCAGTGTATTCCCAGATTGTATAAATAAAGATTTCTTTTATACCTAGTATGCTATTGAGTTAGTTAATTTTGGGTAGGCTAAAGTATTCTGCAGATCAAGAGTTAGTATGTATGTTTCATCAATCTTTTTAGAATCATTCTGAAGGTTTTTTCTTTATAAAGATCGTATATCTTACGGATAGTTAGCCCAAGATTAAAATATTTTCTGTTAGGATAACTCTTTCGTGTGTAAAGCTTTTGATATACAGGAAAACTTTGAATGTAGGAAACAATATCAGAATAAATAACTTTTCGGGAACTAGTAGTGCCACGTTTATTCTTGGAATGATAAAAATCATCTTTCGAAATAAAAAAAATAAAAAAATAAACTATATAAAGCTAAGCTGAAAGGAAGCATAGTGGGATTGGCGTTACGTGAACGTTTTGCCACTGCTGATTAGATTTTGATTACATACTTATATAGAAATATTATAAAAATAAAAAAAATATATATATAATTAAAGCAAAAGAGTATGGAAACATGGTGAGAATCGAGTTATATGCACGCTTCGTGACTGTTAACAAATTTTTGTTTACACAACTATTTAGAATTATTGTAAAATTAAATGAAATATATGTTATAAAAGCAAAACTAAAAGGAACACGATGAGAATCGAGTTATGCGGACACTTCGCGATTGTTAAAAAGTTTTTTTTTTACATAAGTATGTAGAATAATTGTAGAAATATATGTTATAAAAGCAAAAGGGAATGGGAATACGGTGGGAATCAGGTAACTTGTGGTCGCTTCGCCACTGCTAAGTACAAAATGGGTTATAGACTGCACCTTTTACTTTTTTCTCAATATTAAAATTTGAGTTATTCGCCCGCAAATCTTTAACAGTTCCAAGTTGGTTTGCGCCAAAATCGAAATTTCATTAGCTCTCTCATTCTAAAGACTTTTTCTAGTATGCAAAATAAAAAACAACAAAACACGACACTCATGTTTTCACTATCGTCACCATAACCCGTGGTCACTTCTAATTGTCCGGTTGGCGGCCTTCCACATGTCCAGCAAGTGGTACTGCCAGCCGCTCTTGCAGACTCACCCAACTCACATGGGAAAATAAAATGGCAAACGTGTATGTACGGCGCGACGAGAATCTCTTCTGGACAACCGCCACGGAGTGACTATTTTCCACCAGGTTGATGCGGCTACATCACCATACGATGATGCTTCTAAAGTGCTGTGCAAAATTTATGAGAAGGCGGTCTCGTCTCTTCATGTCGTCATGTCGTCGAGTCATTGAGAAAAACATCCAGTAGAAGAAAAAAAAACAGACTCGCGTCGAGCTCCGGGCAAATCAAGTCAACACCGAGAGGTATGGTGGTATCCTGCTCGCTGTAACGTCGCCGTGCGGTAATTAATAGGAAGCTCTTGGCGAATGCGTTTTGTACTTTAAAAAGTATCTCATTATGTCAAATTGAAATGTTGCAGCAAATAAATGTTCTTGTGGTGAAGATACGAGTAGGCTGAATGGTTAGTTTAGTTGGTGAGTGATATTTTGTGTGGTTCGTCGAGCCAAGTCAAACGTCGACCTAAACCAGTACGCATTATACCGCAGTATACACAAACGTTTTGTTGCTGTTAATCTGCTGCGATTTATAATGTGCGAGTGTGTCGGAATCCATTTTTGAGGCAAAATTGAGAAATATTTGAAAATAAATTTAAAAAATTTAAGCAAAGCAAATTCTTCAATTAGCTTAAGCAAACAACCCGAATCCGTTTGTTATTTTGCTGCATTTTTATTCTCAGTGGTGTCATCACTGTTGCCTTAATGAATTAACCGGCATCTATTAAAACTTTTGATTTTTATAATCCGAAATAAATGCCATGCAGGAGATCCTATTCTTACTCTCTCATATACAAACTTTAGCTCGGTGCGGCACACCGTCAAAGCCATAAATCAAAGCCATCGAGTGCCATTTTGATGACCTGCGATAAACGAGTATTGGAGTCCTTCACGATCGATCGTTGTGATCGTAGCGATCGCCGAACGATCTTTGAATTTGCTGCTAATTTTATCACTACCGTGTAGTATGGATGGTTGTCGTCGCGTCTTGCACCGGTTAGCCATTGCCTGCGAGAACACCCATGGTGTGTCCTCGGTCAGATCATTGAGACACACAAACGCGCACACACAGACGTCACATCCGTTGCCACACAGCATTGTTGGCTTTAAAGATAATCTGCTTTGGATACATATTTGAATGCTCAGCGGTAAGAGCATAGTGTCTAACTCTTAATACACAACATCTCAATAAATGGTCACAGGATACCCTGGATAGTTTAGGTGTATAAATCAAGCACCTAAAAAAAGAGGCGACACTTCCCAAGGGTGTTTTGTTTTTTGCCGGGCTATGTTTTAAAGAACGCTTTCTACTTCAAATGCGAAAAATTGTAAGCTGACTCACTATGCAAGATTATTATATCTTGATGACAAATTTTTTAGGGTCATACGGCAATCAGTTTTAAGTCTGATAGAGTGTTTGGGATGTGGAGTGCAGTTTAATTTGATCATTTGATTTTTATATTTGCTTGCTTGCTTATACTTTTGTGGTTCAAAAACTGAGGAAGGTTCAAAGCTTGACATGCCAGGAATCAGAATCAGCTTTTAACGAGGCCCACTACACTCATTGCGACTGTAAAAAATTGGAAAGAAATCCGGACAATATTTTGAGGATCTCTGAAGTGACACAAATACACAAATTCGTAACCTTATTCGAGACAGTGTTGTGGCTTTAAACGTTTAATGAATGGCAGTCAATTAGGAAAGAAATGTGATATACAAAAAAAAATGTTAAAAGTTCCTTTTTTTTCTTGTGGACTAAAAATAAGAAAATAAATGTATAATGTGCATATAGATCTTGTAAACATTTGCAGAAAGTGTTGTCACGTGTGCAAACTTTAAATAAAAGCAGGGTTAAGTAAGTGGATTGAAATTCGATCGTAAGATTTGAGCCAAACAGACAAGGACAGTATGTTAAGGAAAATTTAGTAAAATAGGAGGAGGTGTTTCATGATCCATACTCGAGCTAATAAAAAAGACGTATGCAACAACGTATGGTTGATTTAGCGGGTATTTTAAAATCCGTTAGGTTAATACTTTAGTAGTAAAATCACCTCCTATGGTTCCAGAGAAGCCAAATTCCTTAGATCGACTCCTAACCGACGATGAAATGGCAAGTATTGAGTTGAATCTTCATACAGCCAACTTCACGCATAGCCGAGAAACCTAGAAAAATGTGGCATCCCAATTGAGAACGCTTAAGAATTTTAAATAGCCCCACCATCATTATCATCATATTTGGCTCTACAACCGGGGTCTGGTACTGGCCTCCCGCAAAAAGTCTTCTACCGACCCCGATTTTAAGCCGATGTCATCCGGCTTAGCAGGAAAAGCACCTCCCAGCTGAAACTCGTTCGGCTTTTGTCTAGGGTCAAAGCGGTCTAAGGGAGTTCCTGCAGTTCTTGCGCAGAATTCCTCAAAACCTGGTTCCAGAGAAGCCCATTTCCTTAACTCAACTCGAAACCGACGATTAAATGGCAAGTATTGAGTTGAAACTTCATACAAATCGCAGCCACCTTCACGCATAGCCGAGAAACCTAGAAAAATGAGGCATACCAATTGAGAACGCTTTAGAATTTCACAGAGCCCCACTAAAGACCATATCATCATCATCATGTTTGGCCCTACAACCGGGGTCCGGTCCTGGCCTCTCGCAAAAAGTCTCTGCGATTTTGAGCCGATGTCATCCAGTTTTGCGTGCGTCCTTGTCTACGCCATCCTTCCAGCGTAGGCTTGACCGGCATCGCTGTCGTGTTCCAGAAATCCCACCGCAAAGGACTTTCCGAGCAGGATCCTCTTCGCTCAGGCGAGCTAGGTGTCCTGCCCACCGGAGCCTACCGAGCTTAATTCTCTTCACGATGTCGAAATCGCAGTAACGCTCGTATGGACCAATGATGACTTTAACGTATAGGTCTATCCTGTCTTGAAGGATAGAGGAGAAAACCTTATGAGCGGTACTCAACAACGTTATATCACATAATTGCTGCATTTTGTGATATCTACCTTTTTGTGTATTGGGCAGAGGATACCTCTTCGCCAGTCTTCTGGCATCGCTTCTTCATCACATACTAGCACTGTTATTTCATGTCTGGTGTAATGTGGGGCCACCTGTTTTAATCAGTTGCGCTGGGATCCCATCTGATACCGGGGTTTTATTATTTTTGAGCCGATTTATCGCTCTGCTATCTTTGTCTATGCTTGGTGGCGGCAGCATAGTGGTCTTCGGTTATTGGTTGAGTCTCCAATTCCTCAGTTAGCCGGTCATTAAGCAACTCATGAAAGTGCTCTTGCCATCACTCTAAGATGCCTTGGAGATCGGCGATCAGAATACCCTCTTTGTCTTTGCAGTAGTTGCAATGCGGTGTATATTGCGTCATACCGCGGACTCTTTGGTAGAACTTCCGCGCCTGGTGCTGTCCTCGCTTTCTGTACTGTTTTAGTTACCCGACGAGATTCTTCTCCCAGGCTGCTTTCTTTCGCCGGTGAACTGTTTTTTCATATCTTCTGAGCTTTTTATATTCATATTGGGTGCCCGCGTTCTATGAGATTGTTGCATTGCTCGGTACGCAAGATTCTTACGTTCAGTCGATAGCTTACATTCCTCATCGAACCACTCGTACCCATCTTTGCGACTTCTGCCTAAGATGGAGCCAGCAGTACTAATGACAGTATTCTTAAGGCGTGTCTATTTCTCTTCTACGCCTTGTCCTATCGCTTGACCGTAGTTGTCTGGTCTCTTCGTTGCGAAGGGCAGCCGTGTTGACTCGAATCTGATTCGCGGATGCTGTCTTTCTTGATGATGCCATCCACGCTCGGAGCACGATACCAACAAGATAGCGGTCCGAGTCGACGTTGGCACCTCGGTACGTTCGTACCGTCATCAGATTTGGGTTGTGGCGGCGGTCTATTAACACGTGGTCTATCAGGTTCCAAGTGACTCTATCAGGAGATACCCATATTTTTACGCGCAAACCTTCTAAACACAACGACCAAATTATTGCTTGCTGTCATCTCTATGACTCGTTGTCCATTGCCATTAGTGTTCTCGTGTAAGCTATGGGTGGCAATGTACTGCGTGAATACTGGCTCCCTACCTATTTTTGCATTCATATCCCCCAGAATGATTTTTACATCATACTGAGGGCAGGCATGGAGTTCCCGTTCGACTGTTCAAAGAATTATTCTTTTTCATCATCTGGAGAATCCTCTGTAGGTGCGTGAACATTTACGAGGCTTCATAGCCGTTCATTTACTGCTTTAAAGCCGATAACCGAGGGTTTCATTCTTTTTCTGACTAGAAACCCCATGTTTTGCATGACAGCTGTAATATATGTCATATTCTGATTTTTGTAAGACACCATTCCCCGTCCACCGCATTCCCAGGTTTCATCGCACTTCCACCAGTCAGAGGTAATATCGGTCACATTTTGTGTTATTCCCCCTGCTGTTTCTGATATCAACAATTTTAAAAATGTATCTCAAATACTCGTTGGTTTAGCTACCGAATGTGAGAATTTTTTAAGAGATTCATAAATAACTAAGTTAAGCTAAAGACTTAAGTCATATCCGCAAAACGCATTAAATTTTTATGTTACTGGATGTAAAGAAATTTGAAAGAGGTTCCCAGTAAACAATAAAATAATTATTTGAAGAATTACCCTTGAGGGCAAGGCAAGAATTTTTGCAAAGACTCAATCAAATACGTCCCCATTTTGCAAACTTTATAAACTCAGTCGATCTTGAAAATGAGTGGCACAACTTGCCGGTTTCAGGAAGAAGAAGGAAGAAGGCAGCGCACGAATTGAAGGATTTTAATATTGGGTTCCGAAGGTTGTGGACTACAGGGATGATTTTGTTTTTCCAAATCTTTCAAAGTTGACTGGCTGACAAAATTCTTTAATTTTATTTAAATCCTTCAAGTCTTCAAATTATGCAAAACCGCAAATAGAACGCGTTACAACAAAAAACCGCAAACAAATATAAAAGAATTGTCCTTTTTAATCGCAATTAGAAATCATTATAAAAAGTGCTTGCCAGTGATGGGAATTGGCTCGAATGGCTTCGGTATGGACCGCAGATAGAAAAATAATTTTTCCATAAATTGTCTCCTTTTTAAATTCTCTATTAAGTGATGACGCTGTGGGTTAATAGCTAAGAATTTTTGTCCTCGTTATTATTTCATAAAAAAGCACACAAACGACTTGAATCCGCCACTGTCTTCAGTGAACTTAATCGCTCTATGGAACGCTCTTATAATAAAATCGCTTAGGTTCTGGATTATTGCAGCCATAATGTTTTACTTTTCTTTGCAGTTCCCTATTAGCTGCTTGCACAAAGCACGTTATGACAATTACATAACATTATACTCCAGTGAGTATCGAACAGTCCTATACCTCCTATATACCGAGGTGTAGTTTTACCATTTATGTGATTTTATAATTTTTATACAACAAAATGTTTTACAAAACCAAAAAAAAAAAAGCCTTACGACACATTTATTGCTACGTTGGTACGCTGAGAGGACTCATTTTGGGCCATTCCAGTGCGACTCTAAGCGCGAACGTCGATGATGCACCACCACAGCACGAACGCAACTCGACACTATATTCGACGGACGAACCGTTGTGGCGGCTTTTCTCTTGAAATTTAAATTTTATAGATCTCATTAGGTATAAATTTGTCGTTGTAGGTTGGGTACAGAAAAGCGCCTCAGTCATCATGGCACGACGCAACGCCGAATGCATTTCTTTCATTTAATGATTTCTGTACCACGACGACCCCGGTCTACCGCAATATAGCCGCCATTCGCTGGAAAATAGAAACAACAACATTCAATAAAATAATATAAATTAATTAACAAAACGAAATTTCGAATTTGCATGCGTGATGCGGTGGTTGGTTCTGTGGTTTTGTCTTCTTGGAGTTTCTGTTTTACTTTTGGAGAATGCGAGAACGCAAGAATGCGGCTGGTGGACATTGGGCAGTGTGCGTTTGCGTGCGTGCATATTTAATCGACTGACTGCAAAGATGAGGAGTCGTAAAGGAATTTTCCATTTTTATTACTTAACACAGCCACATAAGAGTTTTAGATTTTCTCGTTTTAAAAATTCTGCAACAACATTAAATTTGGAATAACATGGAATAAGAAAATGTTCATTGGAATTGATTGGATGGATGCGAAAAATATAATTTTAAGTTGGCTTAAGTAAATCGCATATCTCTTCTTTGTGCAAATATTGGACCACAAATAAATGCTTAAGACGTAAAGATTTTATATTCACTGAAGAGTTGATGTAAGCTTTAGAAGACTGAACAAATTCTTCCTAGGAACAATGCTAGGCTAGACGTCTCGGTGTCATTAGAAGTGCATTAGTTTATCGGATAAAATTGCGGCTAACCACAATTTGAATTTACCTAAAGTCGTCCTGCCATTTTTTCTAAAATGGCCCAAGTGTAAATCTACTTAAGGTACATATTCAAATGTTACCATAATGCTACAGATAATATTTCCCCTGCAGATATAAAATAACTATAACATTCTTCTAGGTGTCTTTCTCTTCTTAACTATAGTTGTCCTGCTTATTTTGTCAAACATGGCTGTATAGTCTCCAGCATTAGGCTTGTAAGCTGTACAAATTCATACAATTCAAAATTTCATCTTACTAACCGCCTCCTTACTTACTTTACTCATCACTTAATGAAATCCTGAGTATGCTTTAATGCATTGTAAACACGCTGAAATCTAATAATAAAAGCTAGGTAGGTAGAAAGTCAGAGTGGTGGACCCCGTCCTCAATTAGCGCTAGAGTTCGCCATTTTTATGCCACAAATCTCGAGGCAAGTGGTTTAAATCAAGCCTGTAGCGTTCAGATACGAGATCTACTCGATGACCCTGTAATCTGAGAGCTCTTACACATAATCATAATTGGCTCTACAACCGGTGTCCGGACCTGGCCTCCCGCAAAAAATCTCTCCGCCGGTTCCTATTCATCCAGTTTGGAGCTCTTTCAGGTCCAGGAAACCTTTTCCCGGGTTATGACCTTATTCACTACATCACGAGAGACGAGAGACCGGATTCTCGGAGTGCAACCTCTCCAAATTATTTGCGCGTTGTGAGAAGATACAGGGATTCTGCCGTCCAGCCACAGTCAACTATCTTGATGAAAGTCGGACAGGTGCAATAAAAACTAAGCTAAATGAAAAAATTTGAGGCAACTAATTGTGTTTCTGATGTGTTTCATTTGCTCATCTGGGAATTGGTTCCCGTGTCGCGTTATTCTTCGCACACACTCTGATGATCGCGCAACCTTTTGCGCTTTTCAAGCCCAACAAATCCAGCTCAGACCTTTGATAGTAAAGTCAATATGGCCATCTGGCTTAAAGGCGTGAGATGTGCAAAAATTCCTAAAAGAGATCGGTCAACCGTGAGGCGTGCGGCAATGCCAAAGGATTGTGTTGTGAGCGCTCGCCGACATAAAATGAAAAAAACCACCACAAGTCCACGACCGACCAATCTTGTTACAAGCAACAAGCAGGATTGTGAGTGAAACAAGCTTATGGCATAGAACGGCTTTGCTGCGTTGCGCATACAAAGGCAAAAAAGTAACAAATTCGCTTAAAACTCGTGCGGTCTTAAGAACAAAAAAAAATAACAACATTTTGCATGAGTTGCGCACGCAAATTGAAAATATTTGCCATTAGCAACCAGCAACCAGCAAGCACAATGCACAACAACTACACAGGACATTGGGGATTGGGCAATAAACTGACTGAGCAAATGATGAAAACGGTGTAGTTCACACACATAGGTCAGAAATTTTGTTACACACAATTTCATCTTACCGCGAGTTCGCCAATTAAATCTATACTGGAACCTGGAAAGGCAATGTACTCCATTCTGGACATTTTAGTTGGGTAATTTTTTTTGATTGCAATTTCGACTCAAGCTGACTTGCGGTATTTTATTTTTGATTTAATTCTTTGAATGTCATTTTTTGCTGTAACTCTTATAAAAACTTTTCTCTAATATTAGGTCCGATCCAATACTTTTTGTAGTAAAATTCGTTAGAGAACGAACTGACATATAACTTGCTCACAGAGAGAAAACAAACAACAGAGTACGGGAAGGCATCATACCACAATATTATTGATTGACAGTAACTGTCAAAAATCCCTTACACCAAATTTCAATATTTGCAATTCAATAAGCTCGTCGTTCTTTTGATTGAAAAAAATGCGCTGAGTGCATAAATATTTCACTCAAGTTCATAAAATCGAACTCGATTTTTTTTATATTACAATTATAAAATTAAAACTTTTGTTTTTCATTCATTGTCGGATTTGTAAATAAATTCGCTTTTGACAGTTTGTTCAAATTTGCTGACAGAAATTTTTGTGGTAAAAGTTGGTAAAATTAGCAAGCAGACATAATTACATTACCCTCTATTTTATTTTATTTTCTTATTTATGTTACAATCTTAAAATAAAAACTTTTGTTTCGCATTCTCATCGTCAACGATGGATTTGTAAATAAATTCGTTTTTGACAGTTTGTTCTCATTTACTCACAGAAGTTTTTGTGGTAAAAGTTGGTAAAATTAGCATGCAGACGAAATGACATTACTCTTTATTTTCTCTCTTTGTTAATTTTTTAAGTATGGAAACGCTTTGATTTTTATTCTAAAACTCACTCCTTTTGTCAGTCAGAACATTCCGCCTATACTAGTGAAGTGAAAAGTCAGGTTGTGTTTAAGAGAAGATGGTCGATAGCAAAAGAAAAATTTTGTATTTCCCAGGAATCCTCTCCATAATTGACAGGCGCATTATGACAGGTTTAGTTTTGAAAGTCAAGTTTGTTATTATTGCTACTAAAGAAAGAAGCCGTGCCCCATGTGACCGAGTGCGCGGAATAATTGACAATCAGTTCAGTGAGAATTTTTGCATTCAGTGTAACATTTGTTGTCACTCAGCTAATGGTCAGCTCTGCAATAAAAACTGTCAAAGTCAATTTAGAAAGCGAAGAAGGAGAAACAAATACAAAAAATTATCATCATATTTGGTCCTGGAGTCCCGACAAAAAATTATAGTCTCAGACAATTAGGGAAATTCTCCGAGGGCTAATTGTATTGAGTAAAAAGGGTATTAATGAAGAATAATTTTTCCTTTCAAAAGATTCTGACTTGTCACTATGCTTTCGTATAATATGACATTATGACAATCTTTTGTTTTCCAAAGTAGCCAGTCTGTTAATAATTGCTGGCAGCTTTATGTTTAAAAGAATGTCAATTACATTTAGAAGTTTCCAACTACTGAATTATATCGGGTGTTTTTTTTACTGTTTGATTTTGAATTTGGCAATTGATTTGGAATAATGGCAACTATTTTGACAATTCGCATCTGATTTATATTCAGTACGTTTTGACATTTCAACATGAATACACTTGTAGCAGAACAACGTTTTGCAAATTTATTTTGAAAATCATGGTTTGGTTCGCGAAATACGTCCATTTTACACTCGACATAATCGTATATCGGAACCAGTTATTTATTAACCATGCATATACTCTAATTGATAACAAAACACGCACCCGCAGAGAAGACGTTCAGTGTGCACCGAAGCATTTGTTGCTACTGTAGAGCGCAGTGTTAAGGAAGACCCAATTTTCGATTCGCCATCGTACACAGTTGCAACTTTGTCCATCTACTTTATGGAAGATTTTAGGAAAATATCTTGGTTTACGAGCTTTGGTTAACTGCATACCTACTCTGTTAGAAGCTCTGTATTGTACAAATTGTAAACATCATACAAAACAGACTAACGGTTGTCAAAAAATGAGCGCTGTACCTCAAGCTGCCTTTTTGGTAGGTACACCAGAGTGAAGTAAGTAACACTTTATACACCAGCCCCTGTAAGTTAACAACAAAAATTTTAAAATTTGACAAACGTCGCCATTCATTTAGCTACGTCAAACACTCCATCATTAAGGTTAAGATTTGACAAAAATTGGAGCTAACGTCAAGCAGAAGCAATAAAAGACAAAATACTACAAATTGGTCGGTTAAATTCTATCACTGTATTATGTTTTTATATATACGTACTTACTTTCAAAAAATCTAAATCTGTCAAAATATTTGTACCATTACCATTTGACGTAATCTTACATAAAAATTATTTCTCTTGCAATTGCGTACACGAGCAAATGCCTTCTAAACGGACAGTTTAGCACGAATTCATATCGCATTCGGTCAGTGTATGACATCAGCAAAGCGCCCAGTCAGCTGTCATTTATACTTCACATACTTAAGAATCGTGACAGCTCGTCGTGCACACGAGGTAAGCTGATTTTTAATCTTTAGTTGAAAGATAAAAATGTTAAACCAACGATTACGCTTTGGCGATCTTGTTTGTTTGTGAACGGCTTTGTTTTTTTATGAAACGAACCAATGTATGTCATATCTGACATATGATTGACGCAGATGCAATGTTTGTCGTTCATTTTTAAACTGCAACTGCGCAGTAGCACCTTTTCACGAATTGCAGTTCATAAAATGAACTTGTCGATCGTTTTACTGAAAATGTAGTGAATATAGAGAATTGTAAAAGAAACGATACCTTCTGATTATATCTTCTTTGGGGCAGTAATCCGTGAAAAATAGCGTGAACCATATTTCGTCAAAATTCAACGAAAGGGGTAAGCGGCAACCCAAAAAATTGACATCTCCTCTCGATTGTAGTTCGGACATTTAGATGGAAATCAAGATCGAATGTTACGATCAGAGAACAACTCCTGTCATATTAGTCGGGAAAATGTTTTTGAAGTATGCGATGCTTTAGCTTCTTGTGTCAGTCATACTACCTTACTTTTTATTTTACACTTCATTGGATGACTGTGGCGATCTTTAACAAAGAAAAAGACAGAATAATTTTTTGATCGATTCATTGTGATTGATATTAATGATCTTAGCCATTTGCTTTATGCATTTTTAATACATACCTGGATTGAATCATTTCCGGTAGACGAAACTTTGCGCGATCACCAATGACTGACGTTCCTGTAATTCGCTGGTACCATACGAATTGCATATACAAACCAACTCAACGATCACTGACAAAAAAAAGCAAAACTAGAAGCGTCCAATCTCAGGTGTGATCGCAGTGTCTTCAAAAGATCTTATAGAGTTGCACGAAAAAAGTGTCTCACCATCTAAAGAGGATCATTAATGATATAAGAAGGCGCCGCTCGTTTCCATATATCCTATATACGAAAAAAAACGATCTTCACGATCAGAAGAACTATCTCCTCTCATTTTATTCAAACACTCTTTTGTCCAAAGGGTAAAAACTCCTTTTTAGCGGCTAAAACCAACATTTTCCCAAACATTAAACAGCCACAATCATCATCCTTTGAGGAGCCGTGAATAGGCAATCATCAGCGCTGATCGGGTCATCATCAACAGCGTCGTCAGCATCATCATCACTTGGACCGACATTAAGGACCGGACCTTCGTCGCGTTCCAGCCCCTCCGATTGTCTATAAAAGATACATGGAAATCTCAAACTTGCATAGGCGGCTCATGGTCACACTTGCTCTTGGACGCAATTCAATAAACATTCGCTGGCTCTTCGGATAGCGGTCCCTTTGAGAATGACGGTTATAGTAATTAATTAAGGAATTTTATGCTCGTTTTTTGTTTTTGTATTTAAGTTGTCGTCAAAGGATGGTTTGGTGTATCGTCTGTTCGAAGAGCACGCAGACTGCGGATCGTGTTGGGAAGTTTTTGTTTGTTTTGTGTTTTTTATTTTTTATTATAACATAAAGCTGAGAAATAAATTTGTACATTCTTTGGGGCATTTATTGTCCGAATTCTTGTCGACCCGAAAGAATCAAGGTGAGTTTTCTATTAGTCTCTCCGCCTGAAGGTGCGATCGATTGAGTTTTGAATTCATTGTGAAATATGCATTTCCGCTTGGTGAGAAGGTGTCATCTCAGAAAGAAGAAACACCAGAGAGATATCTTTGGATAATGATTGATTGGGTACGCAGTTTCAAATCTGAAATGCGATTGACTTTTTTTCTTAGCATTCACACTTCCTTGTCCCCATGATGACTAACACTATTGTGTGGGTGTGTGTTTATCCTCTGCTGTCTGTATGGATTGATATCGTGCCCAAAATTAATCTCATAAATTAATCGACCGCATTCCAGGTTCCAAATCCGAATGAATTCAAAACAACAGAACCAAGAAGAAAAAAAAACCACCGTCTCCTGTCGAACGAAAGTCCCAAAAGGTTTTCTGTTAATTGATGAGTCTGGGCGAGCAGGCACGTGTTGCTTAGCTATAGATACGCACGGTCCGTAGTCTACTCTCTTTTTCTTCTTCCTCTTAAGGCATGAAAAAAATATCTCATTTTGGCTGAAAAAAGGTAAAGGTACCTTCCAGTTTTTTGTTACGATATACCGATAATGACAATTCTTGGAAAATTTGTCATTATTCCTGGAAATTTAATTTCGAGGGATTCCTTTTCGTTGATTTCTGGATCTCGTTTACCGACGGAAATTTCAAATTTTTCATCGAAGTATTTTCTTTATATGGCAGACGATTGGCTTAGATGAAAGAGAAACTGGTATTGATAGAATCAATAACAAAAATAAAAGAGGTCTAGCCCTGACAAGTTTCGTTTGTATAGCAAAAGAAGAAGAAAAAGATGATTACTTATAACTGCTGTTGACTGAAAAATCTTTTGCCTTTACCTCCACGACCATCCAACTTCTTCTTAAATTTCTAGTTTAGTAAAAAAGATTAGTTGCACTGTTTACTCGTAAAGTTTCATGTTAATGTATGATGATGGTAATAAATGGGGTCTAGTGGCACTGCGACTCTTGTGGATCTGTTGCGCTTCCCCCTGACTTGTGCTACGGAGACCGTGTCTAAAGCACTCCCCCCATACCTATGGCTCTCAAGAACTTAATAATATGAAGCGGATTCAGTGTATGTCGCGCTGACTCTGAGATTACGTGAGTTCCAATATGATCTCTTCTCTGTCGGATCGTTGCTCCGCATTCGTTGAGAAGATGCCACTGGGTCTCCTCCGCTTCCCCATAGAGTCTGCAGCTGCCATCCCCTACTAATTTTCTTTTCTTTAGATGCCCTTTCAGTGTGCAATGTTCTGTTATGAAACCCGTAATGATTCTTACATTACTTCTGCTTAGTCTCAATATCATGCGAGACCTCATTGGGTTATAGTTCCCAAGCATTTGCTTTGCTTGCCGTAGTCCTGGGAGATTCGCCCATCTTACGGAAGCGGCTGCCTTACCCATACCGCGTAACTTTTCCCGCATTATGTGGTACACTATACCATAGATGCGTTCTGGCCATACTAGCGGAGTTTTTGCTCCTTTATTAGCGAGCCTGTCCGCTGCTTCGTTGCCTTCTATGCCAGTTTGTCCCGGCACCCAATATAAAACGCACTTTGTTGACTTCGCCAAGTCTATTTAGTCTCGCCCTGCATTCCTCCACAAGCTTAGATGTGATGTGAAATCCATCCACGGCTCTTAGCGCGGCTTGGTTGTCTATTATTATAGCTATTTCCTGCCTCATGTAGTTCCTTTCCAGATTAAGGTGAGCACATCTTTCTATGGCGTGTACTTCTGCCTGGAATATAATCGGGTACTGTCCCATTGCTACAGAGTACTTGGTTCGTGGCCCACAGACACCAGCACCCATGCCTTCAGATTTCTTTGATCCATCCGTATACCACTTTATAGCATCCGAATGTATCTGGTATTCAGTCTCAGATCTGAATTCCTTCTTGGTGCTCATTATTTCTTTAAATTCTTTTTGAATTTGAGCTTTTGCACCATGTTATCACACGGGGCATAGTTACTCCCTAAGGGAGTCAGCTTGGCTAGTGATTCCACTATTGCTCTTGTCCTGCTGTCCGTTAAGCAGCCTACGTTGCTTAAACGTATCTTGGTTACCCTGAATTTGCTCTCTACCACTAGGTGTAGTGGGAGTAGCCCAAGGATCACCTACATGGCCGCTGTGGGGCGGGTTCTCATGGCACCTGTGATTAAAACAAAGGCCAGCCTCTGCACTTTTTCCAATTCCCTTTTCGTGGTGCTTAGCTTCGTTCTATCCGCCCATGCCACTGCTTACTAGGTAATCATTAGAATTACTATCATGGTGTACATTGCTTTATTCAACCAAAAGATCAATAAATGGCATTAACCATTGGAAATAATTTGGTGCATATAGCAACCGAGGCTGTTTTTGACGAAGCGCATCCTGGACGTAACTTTTTCGAACACTGTTTCCTGTATGCTACAAATAACACGAACAATGTTGGCCTCCAAGACGTCAGTTGTTGCTGGTTTATCAGCATAAACCAGTGACTCTCACAGGAAACAATCAAGAGTTGTCTAATCGGGCAACCGGCTAGCCAAAAATGAGACTCATCGATAAACAAAATTTGCGATAAAACAATGGGTCTGTTTCAACTGCTCTAGAGCCCAATCGATGAAAAAACTACGCATTTGATGGTCACGTGGCTTTAATTTCTGAACAATCTGGATTTTATTACGTAGTAGACGGACAGAGCCAACAACAATCGAAAAATCGATGGACATAGTGTAGTGGACAACGGACAACGTCAACTATGCTTCAGAAGCTCCAAATAATTGCCTGTCTCGGTATCAAGGGTACCATGCGTAACTGCACTACGGGAGCATTAAAAGCTGTCATTGGGCTTCACTAGAAAGACGGCTGCTATATGCACTATTAAGCTGCAGCTAGAATACAAGTACAAAGCAGCTGACCATGTGGGACACCTGAAAATTCTTGACGCAATTCTTGAGAGGGACATGTTTTGCAATAGCCCCGAAATAATGGCTGGGAGTACTGTTTCGGTAGGTTATTTGAGGTAGAAATATTAGACCTTGCCAAATAGTCCAATGGAGTTCCGGCACTGGACGCTAAAGGTCTGGTCTGGTTGATAGATGGATCGAAGATGGAATCTAGAGTTGGAGCTGCTGTCCTTGGACCCGAACAGCAAAGTCTCGATACCAATGGTAGTGAGTACCACGGTTGAACTCTATGCCATTGCGATCTGCGCAAGGATAAACCCTAGTAAAGGTATTAAGGGCGTCAGATATATCTGTTTAGATAGCCATTAGGCAGCACTTCCAACGTCCAACTTAATGGATTATCAGTTAAATGCTGCTACGATGCCCTACAATATCTTGCCAGACATAACAGGTGAAACTCGGATCGGTCTCTTGTCATCAATGAATTGCAGCAACGAATCTGCAGATGAACTAGCTAGGGCTGGCTCAGAATCTGCGCTCTTATGACCTGAACCTTACTTTTGTTTCAACTGGGCTACCGCCACAGTGCTGACTAATAAATGGCAGCCACAACTTCGTCTGGCCCACTGGGAAAATGTCTCAGGACTGAGACAATCAAATCAGCCCTTATTCTTACTAAAAGAAATCCTTAATGTAGACAATGATAGCATTGGAAAACTGGTGAGCTTTCTCACATGTCAGACACGGAATGTAGCTTCTGTTCAGAAGATGACGAATCATCCGGAGCACATTCCTGTTAATGCCCAGCATTATATTAGTTAAGGAAGCGTATTTTCCATAACGAAATATTTTCGTCAGCAGTCTGTCACTAAGGACATTCTATTCATCGTGCAATTTGAGCCGCCACTGGACTATTTTCTTAAGGCTATGCCAAGCCCGCTTTCTCTGCCAATAAACCGACATCAGAATTAACATGGAAATTGCCTCCAAATCGCCCGTTTTAAGAGAAAAGGTCAAGAAAAGTTGGATTCAGTGAATTCACACGTGCAGGAGTTTACATTTGAATGTTGTGTTCCATAATTAGTTGCATGAACGGTACTTTAAACCGAAATAAATCGAAACACAAGCTGTTTTATAAAAGAGTAGAGCGCTCCTAATCATAAAATGCTCAAACACATTGCACATATTCCTGTTAGACTTGGTCATAATGCCAAACAACATGAAGATTTCTTGTGGCTTATAAGGCATGCTTCCCAATGACACTAACAAGTGGTCAGTACTTTTAACTTTCCCCTCACTTTCGAACCAAAAACTTTATTAAGACATGGAATAATTACCCGGGATATGCGGATTGGAAATGAATCACAAAGGTATAATAACAAAAACCTTCCAATGGGCTTGAATCCCACAATTGAGCCAAATGCTCAATAAAACGGTTAACTCTTCTTATCTATTTGGTACAACTAACCACCAATGCCGCTGTATTCTGTAACCCACAACATAAAGACAGTCCTTTTCTAGTAGCGTTGACGCAGCTATCCTCACCTTATCCGCTCATCGTCCTCTATGGTGTATCTCGTCTCGTTAACGATATAAATTATCAAACAAGCAAAATAATCTCTTTGCTGCAGCCTTTTCGCTCAGTACGATGTTAGGGGCCAAACAACCACAACAACAACAACAACAAAGTTAAGACAAGAATTAAAAAAATTGTTCATTAATTCATGCTTGCGATCACAACGCCGTCCACCACAAACGGAACGTCCTCCACGACCGAGTGTTGCTGTAGGTTCAGTGCAGTGAAAAAACCGGGCGGCTATCTCAAATGGGTACAAAACCGAATAACCGCTAAAGCAGCAACCACTTTCGTGCGCAACGCCCGACACGGACGCATCCGACGAAACGGCGGAGCAAACCTAGCAAAGTTACAAAATGAAAACGCAACCGAGAAATCGGGACTATCCGCATCTACGATGAGTGTATCATCAACCCCCGTCTCCAGCCGATTCATGCGGTATCTTCACTCTTGATGTATATCAGGTTGCATGCGCTGTCTGTGCATCAACAACAAGGCTCAGAGGCTCCATCAGCTTTATACATTGCACAGTAGTTACTTCGAATAGCACAAAACTCTGCTCTGGAAGCGAGCGCGAGTATCTTATCGCATCCACCATTTGTGCAAAAGGATTCCCTTCTCGAACATGTGAACAAGGAAGGAGACGGCAAACCAACCAGTTACACTTCTCGCTGCCTGCATGCGAACACACTGCGTGGAAAGGAGACAAAGTCAAATCGTGGCCGTCGCATTCACAGTCTCATCATCTGCGACGAATACTTGTCCGATCTGGCGCGCACTCCTTTGATAGATTTCCGACGTGATAAGGAATCACGAACGCTGCTGGAACATCGAAATTATGGGGGGCTGCTGCGATGTACCACTCAGGGAATTTTTTGTTTTTTGTGTTTTTTGTATTTTTATGTTTATTTCTTCTTTTATTGTTATTTCACTTCGTCACGACGATGATAATGGTAAAATGGTGGAGTTGTTGGTGGCCGACAGATGCACCGGCGGCGGTGAAGATGGGCGCCGCCGCCGGCCACTGCTTGGTTTGAGACTGTACTTTGGAAGATTTTTATTCTTCTCTTCTTGTCGGTGTTGTTCTTCTTCTGGACAGACTTCAACCGACTGCATTGAGCATCAAAAGTCGCACAAGGAATCACGTTTTCATCTTAAAGCCGATTTTTGGTTGTTGTTGTTGTCGTTGTCGCTGGTCGACAAGCGGCGTGCTGTCACATTTGTGTCGGGGCCGAACCCTAACGATGGCCATTTTAGGTTCGTTCCATTTCAAATTGGAAATTAGTAGTATGCTCGTATATATGTTTATAAAATAGATGGGCTCTTTTGTGCTCTTATCAGATTTATTTATTTTGATAAAAACGCGTTAAGTCTGTTTCACATATTGGGAAACCGATCGAGAGCGATAGTTCGTATAGATGTTCCTATATTGAACTCCAGAGGAAGCCTTAATAAAAGTTATAAAAGGTATTTTATCACTAATGCTACTAAAATAGTACAAAATGCCATTTGTTCCACTTAATTTGAAGTGAATAACAAAATAACGAAACCTTCTCACAAGACAGTTCTCATGTTCTCAGTTCTCTCAAAGCAATTTGTTTCTAAGAAGTCGGTCGACTCTAATCAGCGTAGAGAATGTAACAGTTGAAAAAAAATTAATAGTGTGTTCCATTAGCTTAACCAAAACTATGTAGAACCAGAACCCATAGGAAATCAGTCAAAGATATTAGGGTTGTTGGGTTGAACGCAAAATTACTTTAAGCAACTTACTACTGCGCGGATGGTTCAATGTTCGCATAAAAGAAAAACACCAAAAAGATTTTTTTCATGGCTCTACTACTCGCAAATGTCTGACAAACTTCGGAGAGTAATAAATATAATGCAAAGCTTCTCAATTAGTCTTTCGTATATGGCTTTAAAAATAGTAGGTGTAGGTCCATTTGTATTCAAACGTAACAAAAAGATACTTTAGAATAAAGCAAGAAAATGAATACTCTCGCTTGAAAGAAATAAAGGCAGGTGTTCCACAAGGCAGCGTTCTAGTACCAGTACTCTACCTTCTATACAATAATGATCTACCAACATTAAAAAAAAACACTGTCGCAACATTTGCTGATGACACTAGGTGAGACCAATGCTGAACCCACCAAAAAACTTAAATTGGCTATCGCAGAAATACAAAGCTGAACCAAAAAGTGGCGAATTAAACTTAATGAATCAAAATCTGCGCATGTAGAATTCACTAATAAGAGAGTTGAACATAAATCTATTCGAGAAGACTCCGAGTCTTGTTGCATGCTTGCCTATGAGACAGTGCCTCGTAATGACACCTACAATAGCACCGATGTGCGATCTTTTTTGAGAGATTAAACACTTGGAGCGTTTCGGATCCAGTTTGGGCCAGATTTGCTTTGTCGCTATGCAAGTTGTACCGTTTGACCACCAACTTTAACATGAGTTTGCATGTAGCGATTGTTTTGTCTAGAGAACCATATTTTGGTAAGATGGGTAGTGTAGTTCCATGTATGGCGAGTTCGTCAGCCATAAAGTTTCCCGGAATGTTTCTATGCACCGGCACCCAACACAGATGGATATTAAACTGTTCCGCCATCTCCTTAAGAGATTATCGGCAGTTAAGGGCTAAGATTGAATTTGTAGAGACTGGATTTGGAAAAGGAAAGGAAAAGCGTTCGCCGATCACTTCAGTAAAGTCTTTACTCCAAATCAGTATCCAAATATTAATTGAAAGTATTGTTACCGGAAATACACATGTGTGCAAAGTTTCAATAAAATCTGGCTTTAGGAAGTGGCTTTGATCACAAAATCTGACCAGCCAGCCACGGGTAAAAGTAACCATAACTCAGTTACTACACATATTAAATGCATCATTACGACTAAAATATTTGCCGAACTTCTGAAAGCAATCCGATATCATCGTAATCGCTGAATCGAGAAAAGATGCTAACAAAGTAAATTCATATAGACCAATCAGCCTCCTACTCTTGCATCAAAGATTTTCGAGAAGTTTATTCTAGACTAGTAACTACCTTTCTGACCGTTCAATCCAGGTCGTATTGGACGGTTTCAAATCCAACGTTCACGGCATAAACGTCGATGTTCCACAAGGTTCTGTTTTGTCTCCGACTATCTTTCTTTCATTTTCATTAATGATCTCCTGTTCGCTATTTATAATCCAATCCATTCTTTCGCTGGCGACAGCACTCTTAGCCTTTCATATGATTTCACGCTTTCAGTACGTCCCTCTTCATCGCATCGCATATCTAAAGCAAGATAAATTCTGACCTTGCCAGCATAACAAGGTGGGGTAGAATGGAGTAGAATTTAACGCTTTCAATAGCCAATGCGGTCTTCTGTCGTCCAAACGTAATTTAAACGATTAATGTATCTTGCATCAAAGAAACTGAAAAACTCGCAATTCTCGGTATGTGCATCAACAAGAAGTTTCGTTGGAACGACCACATATTTGCCATTGCCAAGAATGCTGCGAAATGTTTAGGTTTCCTAAAACGGTGCAAGATGTACGTCACTCTATCAGATCTGGCTATTGATTACAAGGCATATATTCGCCCTAAACTTGAATAGAACTGTGTTGTCTGGGCAGGTATCCACATTACAACTACTAGACAGAATTCAGAATTAGATAAAAAGTATTGGTGACGTAAGGAATGTTTCCTGCTTGTCACTGTTTTATCGCTTTTTCCACAAGCGGTGCTCAAAAGAAATATCCAGATGCACCCCGCCCTTTCTCGAACCCAATCGCAATACTCGTGCCCACGGGTTTACCATTAGGCCTATATTCGGAGGTACTAACCAATTCAGAGATTATGTGGAATAAATTGCCTGACTCTGTGTTTCCGCATTTGTATGATCTGCAGTCGTTAAAGACACGCGTGCACAGACATCTCATATTTTCCTCTCCCTAATTTCCTAACGCGTTGTGCTGAGCATTATAAAGGTGCAAATTCCTTGAGCGTGTATACATTATATAAAAAAAAACCAACTTATGCCATACATTAACGATGTAATGCAATACCTCTGCACCAATTTGGTTTCCCTATAGGGGACCGCTGTATCTTACTTTATCGATAGATTTGATGCTTTATAAACTCATCAGATAAATAGGGCAAGGCTGCCAGTACTTATAATGGGCACTATCTTCGTATTTAGCAGCCTAATCGTACAACTGCAGGACCGTGGTTTTGCAAGGGGTAGTTTCTATCCTATAGGCGGCATAGATAGTGGCAAATGATTGCGTTCGAGGTTCAAGATGATGTGCTCCCAGGGTTAGCTCAGAACTCACCAAGGTCGCGTTGATACTACGGGTACGGAGTCTGTGCGAACTTTTAGGTTTAGGACCCAATGTCGTTCTGGACTTGACCTACGTAGTGGCTGGTGCTTTAGTACCCAAATACGGGAAGAGCACTAGCACTGGTATATCAACCGCCCCTGGTGTTACCAATTCTTTGGTACGTCAGTGTCCTTCCTAATGTAACCGGTGCGAGGATGTGCTTTATGTGGACTTGAATATATCAACCGGTTGTCGTGAACCAAAGAACGGCAGGGATGTAGATTGGTCCTGCTCTAACCATTGAGTCAATGGTGGTACATCTGTTGAGATGGACGTTGATTGTCGCATACCAATCCGTGTCCGAAGAGGATCGTGGAATTATGCCCTCTGTTGGCGTTGTTTACAGAAATCCGAATACACAAATTGCACCAAGTTGGCTTCAAGAGAAGACACAATGCATCGCAAAGTTACAAAAATTAGACCAGCCTTTGAAGGTAAACAATATTGTTATAAAGTATTTATTGATATTACTTATTTCATTTCGTGATTTGACTGTTATTTCATTTCCCTTGGGAGTTAATTTATTTTCGGATTTTGGGACTTTTTTTATTTTTCTTGGGTTTTTTCTCATTGGGATTTTTTTCATTGGGACTTTTTTTTATGGAGTCGGAAATACGATGATGAGTATTGCAAGTGGACATTGTTTAGTGTTCCCGTCGGCATTTACCAAAATGTCTATGTCTTGTGTAGTAAGGACGTTCGTTTGGTTTTTCGTATTTCTAATATTTTATCTTTTTTATTCACTTATTAATTGGGTTCAAGGACTATGTTGAAAATTGATAATGAAAAATAGTAGAAGGTGCATTGGAATGAGGCTTAATAAGATACCGAATACATTAGAATAAATACATACAATAAAATGCGTATACAAGTGTTTTAAAATAATAACCAAAAAAACAAACACACGACACCAAAAAAAAAGCTTCACAACTTTTTGCTGTCAATTCTCGGGACAGATATTCAGTTCGGATTTCCTTAAAGATAAAAACCAATTTCACCAAAACCAATTCAATTCAATTAAATCATTTAAGTGTCTACGTGTACATGTGTACATGTTAACATAAGTAGTAAAGAATTCTGTAGATAGACGGATCAATAGCCACATTACAATCGGTCTGTAGAATAATATCTCAGAATATCTCTGTTTCTATCTGCCCTGCGAGCTTTAAAGAGAGAAAAATCAATAAATGCCCTCCAACTACTCGTCGCTAGAATCCATTCACAATATATGCTCAAAAAATACATTATGTGCCCATAAATATAATGTAGGTGTATCCATTATCTAACAACAGGGAACATGTACATATGTAATAAAAGATAAAACATTAAGATATGTACAGACGTACACACAACAACGAGTCCTTACTGCCACTACCGGTTGTTGGGGCGAATTTAATTTTATGCTAGGTACGGTACGTACGCTTACATTGTTTCCCCCTCGTTGTATCATGTGTACGAACGGATCACGGATATCTAATCCATTGGCCCGCAATAATGTTCATTTTATGGCAAAAACACGGACGCAGTAATGTACGTAAATGTTTGGATATGTAACGAAAAAGTATCTGCTACCTTATGCGCGCACTCTTACATAATGTGCACTATTCCCCCCTCTAGAAACGGTTAAGCAATACATTTTCCATTTAGCGAGCGCTCCAAACCCCAAACCTCTTTGTAACGTTTTTCTTGTGTACCTATACAGATGATGTGACGAGCAACATCATATCCATATACACATATTGTATACTAAGTATGTATATAAAATATAAATACGAGTACAAAAAAACAACAAATCCCCATTGCGTGTTGTTCATTGGAATTTCGAAACTAAACTCCATCCAGAGCCGAACCAAAGAGAATAGCATGAACAACCAGCCAGCATTCAGTTGCACAGTTCCCCATTCAACTTGCAACCAATTCCCATTGTGACCATTATGGCTGCTGCTGGCTGGGCGAACGGTGGTCGGACGGTCGTCTCAGAGTGTGGCGGCACCCGTCTCCGTCTGTATACCGACGATGTTCGTACGTCAGCCGGTCGGCGGCAAATGACTCTTTTGAGGCGGGTCTGCGCAGGATCATTATATTTCCGTCCAAACACCTCGCACGCAGCACAATCACTTGGAGCTTGGTGCACAATTGAAGTTGAAGTGAGTTGCGATGTATCTATTTATCTGTAGATACATTTGTTTAGTACATAGTATCTGGATATATTGCTGTCATCGTCATTGTGTGTGTTACACGTTTCATTTACAAAAGAAGGCAAAACAAAAAGCCCACACAATACAAAAGAGTATCTACCACATAAAATCCATATGAAACACGGAACAACAACAACAACAACGACGAAATGGCAAAAATCCATTCCATTCTGCGGGTACATATTTTCGAAATAAAAAATGGAGGATAAAGAACGAATGATAAGGGGAACGCAGAGTCCGCGCCCGAATAATCCAAAGATGATAGAAAATATAAAAGATACAATCGCGAATCATACACACGAAACCAACAACAAAACATTAAACCAAAGAAGTTATTTCGATGTCATCGCCTCTTAGATATTCTCGTTGGTGCGGACGTCGGCGAAGGCCGTAGCCTTAGAGTCTTCTTTTAGAGAAGAAGGGAAAAAACTCGTCTGCTCCGCCTTTATAAATTATTCATAGCACGAAAGATACACGCAAGAGTGAGATACGTTACATATACATCTGCATAAATGTAAGCCGAAAGCCAAGAAAGCCGAGTACATAAATTTGGCTTCGTCTTTTTTTTTGTATCCCTAAAGAAGATCCAAAAATACACCTTATATATTGTATCTTATGCGAGTTCAGTACATAAAGTCGCATTGATTTTGCAGATAACGTCGACCGTGTCTTATCGAAGTTATTCCTCCTCCATTTTATGCAGCAGAGATTTTATTGTCGGAAAATCTTCACAATGAATTTGTAAATAATAATTGACTCAATTCCCGTGCGAATCCAAGTGCATCTGAAACGTGCAGATACATATACAGTAGAGGACAGAATATTGGAATTATAATAAAAAAATTAAACTGAGTATTTTTGCTTTAGAACTTTTTGTTTACCAATAATTATGGTAATTTCAATATTTATCTTTGTATATAGATTTAAATTCTATTCAGTTCTAATGGGTATCTTTCAATTGAATTCAAACGATTTTTAAATTCTCTATTTCAACTTCGCGTGCCCGTAGATCTCTCTCTCTCTTTCTCTCTCTCTCTCTCTCTCTCTCTGTGTTTGTCGTGTATACTTGCGATCAATTTGTATCCCACTTCCCAAATCCCGATTTTATTGAAATATTGCACACATATGTATTTCCGGTGACAACACTTTCTATTAAAATTGGGGACGCCTCAGGGCCGATGGACCGATGGACAACACTTTTTGTAAACATTTTGAAATGATCGGACCCCGGAGCCCGGGGTACATATATTATTTTGCTTCTCCACAAATCCTGCAGCTGCCATCCACTTTTATTCTTTGTTTCCTAAGGTGTCCTTCTAGTCTATACAATGACCTATTAGGAACCCCGTAATGATTCTTACGATGGGTTGTTTGATAAGTCAGTGACTTTTTGAATTTTCTGCGCAGTAACTTTAAATGCAACACTGCTGCCATCAACTACTGTAAAATTTTGAGTAAGCTGCGTCATTTAGTTTATGTTTGACAGCCATCGAAAGCAGACAACCTCGTGAATTTTAACGGAAATGAAAAAGAGTGAACTTCGTGTGCTGATTAAGGATTATTTTTTGCTTTTACAAAAACCATCTACAAAACCATGGAAAGTAACCGTGCACGAAACATGGATCCATCAAAACACACCAGAAACCAATGAACAATCAAGACAATGGGTTTCTCGAGGTGAACGTGCACCAAAGAAGTGGGTCTATCGGGCAACAAAATCATGGCCACATGTCATGCACGCGGTGTCAAACACATCGATGACCTTGAAAAGGGTAAAACGATCATAGGCGTATATTATTTACAGCTTTTGTACAGATTCGATATTGATTTGAAGCAAAAACGACCGCATTTGGCGAAGAAAAAAGTGCTGTTCCATAAAGACAATGCACGGTGTAGTCGCAATGGCAAAAATCAATAAACTGGGCTACGAACTGCTAGCCCATCCAGCATATTCTCCAGATTTAGCCCCCTGCGACTATTTCCTGGTTGCAAACCAGAAGAAGTGGTCAGGCGGTAAAAGATTTGGGTCTAACGAAGAGGTCATATAACTAAAACAAAAGCCTATTTTGAAGGCCTAGAGAAAACCTATTTAGAGGAAATAAAAAACTTGGAAAAACGCTACACTAAATGTATCGAGCTAAAAGGGAGACTATGTTGAGAAGTGGGCGCCGTGGCTCAGTGGAAGTGCACATGGCTGCTGAGCAGGAGGTTCAGGTTCGAATCCCAGCAACACCAAAAAGTATTTTTCACGGTGTTCTCGCCAATGGGTGACAAATGTTCCGAGAGTAATACCTTGTCACGGAAAGCTTCTCAGTTCGCCGTTCAGATACGGCCTTAAATTGTAGGTCCCTTCCATTTGTGTCCACCGCAGAATAGTCCTGGCCATACTAGTGGAATTTTTGCCCCTTTATTTGCGAGCTTATCCGCTGCTTCGTCGCCTTATAATACAAACGCACCTTGTTTGTTTAGTTTCACCGTGCACTCCATCACCAGTGTTGACGTGATGTAGAATGCATCCAGGGCTCTTAGAGCAGCTTAACAGTCTGCGATAATAGCTATTTCCTGCCTCATGTAGTTCCTTTCCAGATTAAAGTGAGCAAATCCTTCTATGGCATGCACTTCCACCAGAGTAGTACGGGTACTGCCCCATTGCTTCAAAGTACTTGGTTCCTGGCCCATGGACTCCTGCACCCGTGCCTTCTGCTTTCTTTGATCGACCCGTATACCACATTACTACTTCCGGATGTATCTGGTATTCAGTTTCAGATCTGAATTCCTTCTTGGTGTTCATCCCGATTTCAAAGTTCTTCTTGAATTCAAGCTTTTGGACCATGTTAGCATGCTCGCTCAAGGAATCTGCTCGATTGACGACGGGTAGCAGTGTTACAATGTAGGTTTCAAAACAAAGGCAAATAAAACGCAAAATAAAACCTTACCCCGGGTACAGTTTGCTAATGAAAATCAAACCAAAACCACGAAAGAGTAATCTTAACTATGCCCTGCAAAACGAAAGAGACATTATTTTTTTTTTAAAAGACAACCCTTGCCAATATGGTCGAGACTGCGACCTGAAGTATCAGAAGTGTGAAATTATTCTAATAGGTGTACCACCTTCCTAATCAAGGCGAGTACGTTCCTAGTAGCACAGTTTCTCAACTCTACTGCCGAACATATTCCTTTATGGAAAATACGCCTCCTTAACCAATATAATGCAGGACATGCACAGAGAATGTGCTCGGATGACTCGTCATGCTCCGAGCAGAACCTACATTTCGTATCTGAGCACAAGTTAAAGGTGGAGTCGCAAAACACAATGGCATGTGAGAAAGCTCCCCAGCCTTCTGATGATATCTTTGTCTAGATTAATGATTTCCTTGTAGAGAAAGTGTGTGATTGATCGTTTCCTCAGCACCGGGACATTTTCCCAGTTGTCCAGACGAAATCTGTGCTCGAAATTATTAATCAAAAATGTGGCGGCAGCTCAGTTGGCACTTCAGTAAGGTTCCGGTGCTAAGAACGCAGATTTCGAGCCAGCCCTAGCTAGTACATCTGCAGATTCATTGTCTGCAATTCCTTGATGACCAGGGATACATCCAAGTTTCATCCTTTTATATCTTGCAAGGGATTGCAGTGCATCACTGTAGCAGCATTTAACTGTTTTAAAGTCCATTAAGTTCGACTATGACGCTTTAAGTGCTGCCACGCTATCGATAAGATATAAATCTCAGCGCCCTTAATATCTTTACTAAGGTTTAGCTAGCGGGGATCTAAATGGCATGCAATTCCGCCTGGAAAACCGTGGGACACTTTTCCATAGGTATCGAGACTTTGGTGTTGGACCCAAAAACGCCAGATCCAACTCCAAGTTCCATCTTCGATCCATCTGTGAACCAGACTAGACCTCAAGACCTAGAGTCAAGAATTTTCAGATGTCTCACATGGTCACCTAATTACCTAAACATCAAATATTGTTAACGTGAAAACTATGAATTTGGCAGGAATTTCGGCCATGCTATATTACAACCTCTTGCCACCCAACCCCTAGAAGCACTAGACAAGACTAGCACTGTCACTATTCATCTCAGCGACCCCGAAATCTATAGATTCGACGTTAATTTATATGACACGATTATTCAAAATCCGAAAGTGGGTCACGGAAATAGACTAATAAACTTTCAATATCCTCTCTTAATAAGAAACCTAATTGACCAAATGACTGAGTTAATTAAAAAAATACTAATAAGTGAAAAACTTACTAATAAACTAATTATAATTAATTCACATTAATTTATTTAATATTATTATTATTTATCACATTTGTTATTGTTTTTCAAATCATGATTTTTTCCATTTCTTTTGTTTTTGCAGAGAAACAACGTTTGTCACTTTGTGTGGGATGCGGCGGTCAAATTCACGACCAATACATACTGCGTGTTGCCCCCGATCTGGAATGGCATGCGGCGTGTCTTAAATGTCAGGAATGTCGGCAATTTCTGGACGAAAGTTGTACGTGTTTCGTACGAGACGGGAAGACCTATTGTAAGCGGGATTACGTTAGGTGAGTTAGTTGGCGAGCAGTAAACAAAAACATCAAGTCGTTATTTAATGTTATATATATACCTCAACACCATATACCCATCTATTTAAGCAACAGTTTAGTGAATTTGTGCTAAAACGTTGCGCAAATACTCATAATACGAGTAGGTAATAAAAAAAAAGTGCCATCGGTTGCGCATGCGCTTGCGCTTTTGATAGGCTTTGAAGTTATCGGCGGACTGGTAGCTGTACAGTTTCCCGCTTGGCTGCTTTTTATGATTTATTAGCTGCGCATTGGATGTTGGAGCGCTCATGTGAAACTTTGCCATCCACGTGCGCCGCTCGGCTGGCTTAACGAAAGTTCAAGTTTGCGATTTTGTTTACGCTGTTTGTCTGGACAAATACGTCGTTTGTACTTCTTTCTATATGTATAGTAGTAGTATGCATAGTTTTATTATTTTTAACTTTTCACACCTTTTAATTGTTATAAATTTACATACGAGCATATGTGAACTTAACTGCTGTGTGCTGCCGCCGCTGCTGGTGCGTGCTATAATATGCACTGTGCGGCTTTCCATCAAAGAGTCTTTTGTTTATTTTTTGTTTAATTTAAATATTTACCTCTGGGTTTTGATTGAATAAAAATGTCATATTTGTGAATTGTCCTGCTTTTGTGTTACCAAGGTCAAAGATGACAGTATAAAGTTGCTGCATAGCTATGACGATAGCCAGCATCACCTCACAAATGAGGACAAAGATTAATGAGGATTTTCTTAAATGAATATTCCCATCCAAGCGAATCAACCACAAAATATTTATGGCCTTGCTCATTACCCCCCCCCCCCACTAGAAAGGCTTCTTTCGTGAATTTTTTTATTGCTGACACCTTGTCCACTTACTTTTTAATAAAAAAAAATTGAATAAATTGTCCTAAGATGAAAACCTACGCATATATATATATATATACTCTCATGTAGGCACTCGCACTCCAACCTAAATTTATTAAACATTATCATTTATGGCTCTTCGGGTTTTTAAGTAGTAGTAGTGTAAGTAAAAGTAGCAGAAAGCTTAGTATGTACCCTCTAAAATCTGTACGTTCAGGTCTATACCATATCGCGCTTGAAAAGCTTGGTCTAATCCAGCATCGTGTTGCAGAAAAAGTGGAAATTTTAAAAAGACTTTGACACTGAGCTGCTCACAAACTAATATTTCAGCTCTCTCTAGGTCGTGTGGAGGGTAGTTAAAAAGGGCTGCAAAGTAGTCGAAAAAACCGACAGACAAAGTCAAGTTAAATAAAAATGATAAAAACGTGAGATGCTTAATAAAGGCTGGGTAATTTAAAAGTTTGGTTTTAAAAACGTTATAAAATGAGTATACATCAATATTTGTTAGGAAATTAATTTTAATGTGAAGGTTGGAGTGTCCGTTTTAAGAATAAAACACAAATCGGTCAGGTCTGGGCTTACAGGAAGCCATCCAGTTTTCAAGAACTTTTTCGATCATTTCCGCTCCAATTTCGCGAAAAACAGTCGCAATGTTATGTTTTAAAGCTGGAATTGTCTCTGGACTATGCGCATAGTATCTATCGTTAACGGCACCGCATAGAAAAAAGTCCATCGGCTTCAAATCACAGCTCCAATCGTAGGCCAATCGATATCTCCAAAACGGCTGATTATTCGGTTGCCAAATTTGGCGATCGATGCGATGGGCTTTATGGCATGTTGCGCAATCTTGTTGAAACCAAAGGTCGTCCACATTCAAGGCGTCGTTTTGAGGCCCTAAAAAGTCTGTAATCTTTTTTGTTTTTGTTTTTGAAGAAAAAATGGACCACTCCAAAGTTTAAACATAACTGTCACTCTTGGTGGATGCATTGGCTTCTCTACGATAACGTGTGGCTGTTACGAATCCTGAATTTGACAGTTCTGCTTTTTTACATAGCCCCCGAGATGGAACTGCACTTCGTCTGAAAAGATTATTTTTCGACCAAAATCGACGTCATTATCAAGCTGGTCTATGGCCCACACAGAGAACTGATATCGAAGCGGATGGTCATTTGCTTTAAACTCCTCAGTCATCTGGACCTTGTAAGCGAATAATTCGAGGTCGTTGTGCAGTATTCTGATCCGGCTTGTGCGACTAATGGCCAGTCGCTGCTATTGGCGTCGAGTTGAGATCGATGGATTCTGTGCCACACCATGGGTGACAGCCGCGGGCTGCGGTCTACGCACGAATTCGGCTACACAACACTGACGATGAAAAAAAGTTTTCAATATTTCGAACCGCTCCTCAAGCGAAAACATGATTGTTTCCAGGATGCATTTCCATTCTGATCGATATTAGGAATATGCCGGAAGGTTTTGTCGTGTGTCGTTCTAGCAATGTGGTAGATTAGCGGTAAGTTACGCGAGTATGATAGATAACCCATTGCATCTAGATACAGAAATGCATCAGCTGGAAAATTTACTCTCATTAAAGTATTTCTGAAGTACTGAGGGTTCGGATAGAGTGCTCCCGATATAAGGTATTTTCCTATGTACGCTGAACGAACGAAATTGTTTCTAATAATACTCGTATCAAGAATGATATTCTCAATTCTTAACAATTAAGACGCATCCAGAATTTATTTTTTTTTGATATGTAGTATGTCTGTAGTTGGACCGTTCGCTATTATACATATGAATTCGTGTGTATAATAGCTCTAAGGCATTTCCTCTCAAAAATTCTGATTTTTTTTTCATTTAATATGGGCTTATATTTCACCATATTGGACAGGCATACATCAGAATTGGTCTAACAAATGTTCGGCAGCAAAAAATCTTGACATAACTTCTATCTTCTCGTAACCATTTGTATTGAGTATGTATATATTTTTGCAAACAAATGACGCACAGTTTTATCTCGGCGGCTAAGCAACAAAATAGACAAACAACAGTATTTGTGGCTCAACGGAAAGTGATTTTTTTTAAAGAAATGTATGAATTGGACTTGGACTAGCTCTGGTTCCAGCAGAGTTGCGCTACGTGTCACACAAGCCGTGAAACAATCGAACTTCTGCGCTCTAAGTCCATTAATCGGGCGTTTTGGTGATGCTGCTTGATCTGCGCGGAGTTGCGTTTTTACGACCTACCTTGATCTTTTTTCTATAGTGCTCGACCGATCGATCGTAACGCAAACAATCCTGAACCGATTTAGGTACGTAAGCATTATTGATGGAGCTATAAGTGAAATAGTCAAATAATCTCTTAAACCATCGAAAATGTAGTCCAAAATTAGCTTTGCAAGATGCGTTACTGGAAATATATTCCATATTGCATTTATAGTTTTACTTTGTAACTAATTGAAAGATTTACACTTTGGAAAATATTGAGCTATGCTCAATTTATATCAATTTTAAAAATAAACTCTTTACTTCTATTCAAGAAGGTCCTGTAATAAAAGCACCACTGTCTGGCTATGTGCCCCTATACCTCACCGCTCCGATATTTAAGAAAAGTCCCTTCAATATTTGCGAACTTTCGGCGACCTGGCTGAATCTTCAATTCTCAAATCCCTCCCTATAGGTATGGGCTGATAGGACAATTGCATTGGCTTTACGAAACAGTTTCTGGTTCAGTTACTGATTGACCAGATAATAAAAAAAGGCGCACTATTCGAATTCATACTCCACTGACATTGTTGTAGGTTCAGTAACCGATTTAGTGCCTCCAGTAGCTTAGTTAGACAGTTTGATTAAAAATATAGTTTCTATTAGCAATGGGAGTAATTTGAAGCTGTCCAGTATGTGCAGCGCTCTGTATATTGCGTGATACTGCGGACTCATGGTAGAACTCCCTGGTTTGTTACGAGCCCCTCTCTCTGTACTGTTTTGGTATACGCAGAAAATTCTTCTGGCAGGCTACCTTCTTTCGCCAGTACATTTTATTCTAAATCTTCTCAGTTTCTTGTATATTTCCTTGTATGCTCGCAAAGCAATGTAGTAATCCTTAAGATTGTTGTATTGCATTACAATTGATTTGTTCTTTCATTTATTCATTCATTTCTTCTTGTAACATACGATTATGAATACAAGCTAGCGTCGCTAGCTTATATCGTAATCAACTCATTACTTTCGTTCTCTGTGGCTGGCCTTAAAATAAAACTAAAAACAATGTTTTAAGGTATTCCCAGTTTTCTTATACACGCTCGTCTAATTGGTCTCAGGTTTTACTTTCCATTTATAAATGATTCCATTGTCTTCGTTGCTTCTGACTTGAAAACTAACTTGTGTTGTCGTAAGCTTTCGTTTAAATCAAATAGTTTGTGTACATTGTATAGAATTTTTGGTTACATATCCATTTCTTGAGCATTAGTGATTGTTTTGTTCAGAAATTGGTAACTGAAAGATGACTTAATAAAATGGTGTAATTACAAATTCAAAAAGCTCAACTCTTACATACGAAATCCTCAACATTAGCTGTTATCTGCAAGATTTACAAACTTTTTAGAGCGTGATTGCTTACTGTAATTTCCTTCCTCCAGTTTCGACAGAACTTTATCACTGAATTCTCTACACTCTGTATCAGAGATGTCTTTTCATTTGTCGATGTTTCTTCAGATTAAGGAATTCAGCACTTTAATTAACTAAAATATTCAAAGCTTCTCAATCTCCAAAGTTATTCCAAGTTTTAGCAACGTCACTTTTTTCTGGACTAAATGTCTATCTGCAAAAGAAAAAAACACAAGTCATTTATGAAATTTTAAATCCTTAGGAATCATTGCGCATAGAGGTTGCAATTGTGTGCTGATTCATGACCATTCATCTAATTTAATTGCATCTGACCTTTAATACGACATGTATCAAAACTAACAACAAATAAACCAACAACAACCACGTCTGAACGTCTTATCAAGGAGGGTGAAATGCGAATACACTCCAACAATACTTCAGCTAACCATTAACTGTCAAAAAGTTGCTAATCACAGCAACAATGAATGAAATTTTGCTGACAAACTTCAATTGTTCAACTGTGATATCCACTTTATATGATTAAGCAGAAAAAATCACGATATTCCAGTAAATTTCAACGAACAAACATGAAATAGCAGAGCTCCGCTAAATCAAACCTTTAAACAATTAATTAGCGCCATCAAAATGCTTTTTTAGCACTTGACGTACTATGACGTCCATTTGTGATTTGGAGGGAAACTAGGTATAGAAAAGATCAAGATTTGGTGGAGGAGTGTTTTTCACGCTGTTTGCTATTTGAATTTGTAAGTTTTTTTTTTGAAAAAATAGGTTCTTTTTTATTTAAAGAAAGGTTAAGGTTACTTTCTGTTATGGTTTATGGCCGTCTCCCCCTTCTTGCTAAGCAGCTGCTAATAATTTTCCAACTTTTTTCATTTGCAGATTATTTGGTACAAAATGTGATAAATGCGGAAGCTCATTTAGTAAAAATGATTTTGTGATGCGAGCGAAAACGAAAATCTTTCACATAGAGTGTTTTCGATGTTCGGCGTGTGCGAGACAATTGTTGCCAGGTGAGTAAAAATTTATTGTTGCAACAACAAAAAAACATACTAGGTGCGTTCTACGAGTAGGCACTCAAGTTACTCTATATCTCTCTGTATTGGACAAAACTGAACTCAAATTCAAAGTAAAAGTAGTGTAGATATATACCCTACTATAGAAAACCTTGTAAAAATCATTTTACAAATCTTAAAATCTTTTTTGTTTCGTTAGGTGATGAGTTCGCGCTCAGAGATGGTGGCTCCCTCTACTGTAAAGAAGATCACGATGTTCTTGAGAAAACATCGCAGAGTAGTCTGTCATCGTCGACTGTTGAAAGCAACAACAATAACAACAATACAAACCTAAGCAATAACAATCATTCCAGCGAATTAGGATCAATGTCAGGTGAGTGTTGTCAAAAAGAGAAAAACAATGTACACAACTACAACAAAACGAGCAAGTTTTTATGTTTTTGGTAAACGAAATTATTTTACAAATCCCAAATAATTCGACAAATATGTCACAATTTTGTTGCTGTCAAAATATCACAATGCCTAACGTCGTAGGCATGAAGGTAGAATCTATGTAAAATTAGTCCCAATATCTTGAGAAACATAATTTGAGTTATGAATATAACTGTTATACTAAATAGTATATACTAATAATAGACTCACTGTCACTGCAAAGACTCTTAATATGGCCGAGTTAGGTAGAAAATGAAGACGATGGCTCGCCTTTTTTGGGTATAGGCTGGAAAAAGGCTGTTTTCAAACTTTTTGTTGTTGTCAAAATATCAAAACGCGTAACATCACTTAATTGTTTTAATGTCAGTGTCAGAATGTACGTAGAATCTATGTAGAAATTAATCAGAATTTGTTGAGAAACATACATTGAGTTATGAATATAACTATTATACTATATACTAATAATAGGAGTTAAATGTTAAACGTTTAACAAACAATAAATTACATAAACTTTTTTTGATTTCTAATACTAATATCTTCCATGGAAACGCCTGCACGAGTAAATGCTCACATCCAATTTTTTCATGAATATCTTGCACAAATCAGGCGATACATGTAAATGGCGAACGTTCCTTAAAGTTATATAAGAAGCTGAAAGTGCTGTCATCAGAGAGAATTCTGAGAAAATAAATTGAAACCGGCTACAAACGTGAGGAATGTGATATATTGTAAATTACATTCCTTCGATTATTATTTTATTTTGAATTTTAATAAAGGGCTTAGCCCAACTTATTGCCGTAACGCAAGTCATTCAGGGAGTCCTCTCTTGGCAATAAGAAGTAATGGATAAGAGATCATTAATAAAAATGAGAAAGAGTGTCGGGGACATAACAGAGCCCTGAGGAACGCCAGCATTTATGTAATGTATTTTAGACTTGAAACCGTCCAATGAAGAAGTTTTTCATCGACACCATAAGTACGGATTATAGACAAAAGAGCTTGGTGCCTAACTCTAGCAATACAACAATTGACTAAAAACCATAGGAAAAAACTATTGAATTAATGGTAAACAAAAATTATTCCAAAGTATTTTTTTCAAATAAGGATTTTCCCACATTACACAACAACAATGGGCCTTAAAAACGGATGGATAGGGGTGCTGCCTTTCTAAACATGCACCGGTTGTTAAAGAAAGTTTAGCGAGTGTGCAACAATGCGGGAAAGAATCCTGAATCATATAAAGAGCAAAATTAACTTCAAGCTCTGTACAGAATAATTTCATACGCAGATCGGGTCAATTGTAAGAGCCGATAACAGGATGTACCCAACCAGAATTATGTATTCGCTGGCAAAATCTTGTAAAAAATCTTAAAACACAGGCACCATTACAGAGTAGAGCAGTCTCGTGACTTGTATGCTTAGCTTAAGGTCCTATAGTGTTGGAAGAAGAATCTCACTGAGAATTGCTGTTCGCATATGTGAGAAAGACTTTGAGCACTATGCACTACTCGAAGGGCTTCGTTGGACAAGGCACATAGGCAATTGAAGGATAATATGGCTTAGACATACCCAGATTGTAGTGATATCAAACCCAATGCCAGGGACGGACCCCGACTTGAAATGTAGTTGAAATGCAATAATTAGTTACACTCTTCATCCAGCATTCGAATGAGTAAATTGGAATCAAACCTTGATGCCTAAGAGCTGTTCCAGTATATTACTCAATACAATCTCCGGAGAGATTGTCTTGGTTCCCAACAAATCCACTTGTTTTGCGAAGTGATAGTCTCTCGGTCTTCACTCTTCCTTCTAAAACCGATTCCACTCAAAGCCATTGGGGAAACATGCGTAATTAATTGTTGTTCACATTACAATTACAGCTTGTTATCTAATTGTGCCGTTTTTGGTGGGTCGGTAGGTGGAAAGGTAAGGAGGTATGCCGCTTGGTCTGTGCCATTTTTTAGTCGATCGATTCTGTTTGGCCGTTTGTTTGATCTTTTGCTTCCAATACGACAACTGCGCTGTCAGCGTTTGTTGTTATCTTTTCAAATACAGAGTCGACAGCCTAGAGTCACTCGCTAGCAGCAGACTTGAAGTGAATATGTTGCGCCAATGACATTACCTAGAGAAGTTGAAATCTCAGTGCGCCGCACTGTGGTTATGATGAGGGCGCGATGGAACCACTATTCACATTCACGTTCAAACGTACCGACATACATCTATACAACCCCGAGTACACAATGCGGTGAACAAACTGTCGATCGATTCGATTGGATATCAAACATTAGAGAATATCAATAGAGCTTTTGTTCCGGCTGACAATGATAGTGTCAGAGTATGGCGGGCGGTTCGTTTCAACCGTGAGGATCGTGCCTTGTGAGTGTTTGTCGTTGTCGAGTGTTGGGTTTGTGTTTTCTTTTCCTTGTCGAAGTGAAATTTTTTTCAATTTAATTTCTTAAACAAAACAGGTAATGAGCCTGTGACCTGATGTGATATTCGCTCTTGACTGATGGGGACAATAACCACGTCACACCTAGCTCGTTACCTATTTGCTGATGATACACGTACAGATAATGCATACACAAGAGATTATGTGTTAAAGATAGACTGTTTGTTTGACAACATTGTAGCGCGCAATATCATACAACAATTCGCATGTTGCTTGTGAACTTTTATCAGCGCACGCAACATACATACATACATATTCATTCAAAGGTTGTCCCAGTTTTCCTGTTTTCCTTTTTCTGAGAATCGCACGCGGAAATGATCAGAGGTTTGCCGCTTCGAGTGTCGCCGCCCTCTGTTAACTTCAAACGTTACTGGTATTGGTTAGGGATACAATTGCTGTTGCAGATCTTTACAATTTAGGGACTGTTTTAAAAATTAAAAACAAAAATGTAAATATGTAATTCTTTTTCGCCATTGACACCCTTCATTCTTATAAAGTTATATCAATTTGACAACTCTTGACCTGGCATAGACCTTGAATCAAAACATCTACGTTGTGGCCGCCGGTAATTTTCTACCAAAAATGGAGAACCGCCAACTATAAATAAAAACATTACTACCAGGAACCCATATCAGACTCGAAAACACAGACGGACGAATACAGCAAGGAAAACAGCTAAACGATTTGAGAATTTTATCGGAACGTACGCTCACTGTATAAAGCTCGGACTCCATAGCAGCTAACCGATACCGATACCGATACCGAAAGCTACCAAGAGATGGACAAAAATAAGAATATGGCACGTACAAGAGCTCTTATGCATGACATCCTATGCTCAGGTTTGGCGTTATAGTCAGCAAAAGAAACCAACAGTTGTCAGCTACTTTAAAGCTATGAACTATGAACTATGAGCTGCTGATGAAATGAACGGCCCTTCACCCTTCACATGTGTGGCAATTTTTAAGAACATAACCCATAAACACGCTCACGCGTTCAACCTGGCGTTTTGAATGGTATCTGAGACTCTGACAATGATGAGACGGGCAGTGCTCTATATAGAACAAATACTGGCTCACGCACGCGATATTTCCATTATTTGTGGTAACACAAGAGCTGTACAAGAACCGGCTTTTATTGGGTGGCCAAAAACAGAGCAATCGAAGACACGCTCAAAACTAAACAAAATCCACAGACTAATTTATCTAAGTGCAACAGGTGCTATAAAGATTTGCCCAACGGCAGCTCTTGGAAAGATTCTGATTCTTTCACGCCTGCACTTACAGATCAAAAGTGAGGCTGGCTCAAGAGCCATTAAACTAAAAATAGTTAACCAAATTAAGAGTTTTCCAATAAAAACATAACAATTTTGTATTTCAATAAAACTCAGAATATTTGAGATATCTGCGGCTTAAATTTATTTCAGGTGTAGTAAACATATTTAGTTTAAGTATGGAATTCGATCTCGTTTATATGACCACTGCGAGCACGTTTGCAGCAATCGACTCTTTGGAGCCACCACACATATCAGCCGGAACGTTGGCAATTTCGCGTTTCTTCATATTATCAAGAGGCCTCGGTTCTTGGGTTAATTTCATATTGTAAGGGTGTAGGCTAATTTGCCACTATGTCGACTGATCGATTTCCAATTCCTGTAAACTGCTTGAAATTGACTGATTTGGCTTATTTTGAACTGAAGCACATACAGCTGCGATATTTGGGTAAATTTGACCGGTGCGTTGTCTCACTGGCACAGGAACATTCAATAGTGAATATGCCGACTCGAAAATATCCACTATAGCACGGACAGCCTGTCTGGTGGGACGATTACTATGACCGAAAATTGGAGGAAAATTTCCAAACATTGCTTGTTAATAATCATCACCAATGTAAGAACGTAAACCTTGACTGACGTTTTAATATTACCAGTTTAAAAAAAAAGTTTGAAGGTGCGTTTGTATTAAAACACAAAAATGTTATGTCCCTATTGAAAAACCCTTTAAAAGCAAATAGACCTGAACCTATCATTACCAAAAAAAAAAAACTTTGAAAACGGGATTGTCCAATTATTAGACTCAATAATAATAACAACTAACTTCCAGAGGAACCTCTCAAGAATACCAGAACGAAATCAAATTGAAAATATCGTAAATAGCCTTCCCCACCATGCATCTAACTGGTTGGATACCAGTTCCAGTATACAAGGATCAAAAACCAAAAACAGCAACAGGAGCAGGAGTATTCGGACTTAGAATTACATTGCGAATATCCCTAAGAAAATTCACAACCATATTCCAAGCAGAAACAATAGCAATAGAAGCCTGCACCTTAGAATTTATCAAAAAAGGACACAGAAGAACCGAGATCGATATGATCTATATATACTTAAAGGAACTGACCAAAACCAACAAGATCACCCAACTGTCGTATCCCGGCCATTCAGGCGTTACAGCAAACGAGGCAGTAGACCTCTGTTTAAGAGAAGGCGCAGAAGGAATCCTCATATACCCCGAACCAAGCATTGCCTATGCCTATGAGTGGAAAAACAGGGCCATCGAAGCGGAATGGTATAAGACAAACAAAAAAGCTTCTTAAATATAACATAAAACACATAAACAGAGCTATTAAGCTGAACCGTCATGCACCAAGATCACTTGTTTGGTACATGATTGGCATGGCCCATTTTATGGACACTTATTAAAAATGAGGAAATCCCAAACAGGCCGCTAGAACACATAACATATGTGACGCCTTCACCCAAAAACGAGTTCAAGGCTCACACAGTTCCCTGGCCGAATGCCAGACCGATCGTTCTGGCACAAAGAAGCATTCATAAATGTACTAAGCCACCACACAATTTGGTAAATATCTGGGATTCACAAAAGATGTTAAGATCGCAGTACACCATGGCTACTTCAGCCCACCAATTATAACAATAATAAGATTTTATTGAATTGAGAGCAAAATAAAAAATGTGCTGGCAACGTCTGAGAGTAGAAGATCCAACATATTGGTCCCTCAGTTAAGACAGTGAAGCGCAGATTTGAAAAATGCCATCCTTTAGCTATCTCGGGTTAGCTTTAGCAGCCGATAGCAATATAGAACTAGAAATACGCGCACTGTTACTTAGAACCAACTTTATTCTGTCAAATCCAAGACTGCTCTTAGCAGTTATTGTATATAACAGTGGTTATAGTGATCGATATTTAGGAGCATAGCAAAAAGCCCTCTGACATCTTATTCCCGTATGAGATCTACGATCGCTAATGCTTCACACAATAATGTCTATAGGTTCTTGGCCCGTTCTCAGATAGAGTTCGTCGTTGGAGATATGAGAGGGCCAAAAGATCATCAAGATGATTCTTAAACATTTGCTTACAGCTTTCGTGTCATAGTCGTATCCACCTTCCAAGTACCTACTGCACCCATAAAACAGTACATTGGAGCGGATCAGTCGCGACTTGGTACTTAAGCTGAGAACATTGCTTTTTCAGAATTTCGACAGCATTCCGAACGCAGCTTTTGCCTTTCCTTCTTCCTTAGTCTAATAAATTCCTCTGCTTCTTGCAGCCTGTTCATCTTGGCAGTTGCTAGACTACGTTGACTATGTGTTCGTTGATTACGTATCAAGCTTCTTCGGTGTTTACCATTGCTTCAATGAGATCAGCCGGACTGACTCGCCCTCCAAATAGCGGTTCCAGAATCTCACGCACTCTTTGAGTGCGTCATCTACATTCTTTACACAGCCCTTGCAGTAAAGGGCTTAGTCCACCTTTTTGACGTGGCGCAAGTCATTCAGGGAGTTCTCCCTTGGCTATAACTTTTCATATAATAAGATTTTTCATATATGAAGATACTCACGAAAACATCCATGCGTCAGGTGGTAATTGACCTCTCCATGTTTTCTCGCTACCCATACTCGATTTTCTGGGATCAGCGTGTGTGTCCATTGGGTTTTTAAAGATGCGTCTCATCTACACTGTCACTCCATTTGGCTACAATTTTGTATGTCATCTATTATACACTGACCTCAACTTAGTTGTTGATTAATGAGGTCTCCCACTGTCGCTGCTTCTATTGCCATGATATCAACTGGCATCCAGCCTGCTATAACTCCTGCTGCATTGGTGCAAATCGTCCGGAATGTACAGCATATTCTGAGTCTATTTGCTTCTGTTGGTCCTTTAATATGGCTGGTGCAAGAAGCCGCCGTCGACAGTATAGGCGCCGCATACAGTTTTCTAATCGGCCGCTTAGGTCCACCAGTATTGGGCAAACAATTGATGCATGCGATGCTTTTTTACTGAATTAAATTGAGCCTATGGCTCGGCAAGAATTCGAGATATTTTATATGTGGGCTCGATGCGATGTTATGTCCGCCGACTTTGATTGTCACCCTTTCCACTTTTTTCTGCTACTTATCATTACAGCTTTGCTAGCACTAGCACTAACCAGGCTTCATGCAGCGAATCTCTGACATTCCGGATCATTTCATCACATTTTTGGGTTCCCTCGACGAACGTCTTAGCAACAGCCACCGGCATGTACGACGATTTCTAATCCGGTTGGTCGTCTAATTGTAAGAATGTCGTCATACATCACGTTCCATAGTAGCTGTCTAAGTACCGAGCCCTGTGGTACTCCTTCGGTGGCATTGTATTGTTTGTGCCTCTCCTCACTGTCGTATAGCAGCATTTTGTCTCTGAAGTAGCTCACAATGATTCGTAGTAGGTAGTCTGATGCCAGTGTCGTATTTTGTCCCTAAAGTAGCTCACAATGATTTGGAGTAGGTTTTCTGATACCAGTGTCATATAACAGCATTTTGTTCCTGAACTAGCTTATAATGATTCGTAGTAGATAGTCTGATACCTGCAGTTCAGTCAAGGCAACCAATTTGCGAAATTGAATGCATTTTTGATATCGAGTGTCACCACTGCCCAATAGTATTTCTTATCACCGCCTTTCCATCTAGTTCCTGCAATTGCCTAGCGCCCGATATAACACACCGTCGCTATTGGGTGAATGGTGATCCTTTTCTTCCTAAAACCATATTGGAATCTTGTTAGGCCGGTCGATCCTTCTCTTTCCAAGCGGGCGCATATGAGTCTTTCTAGCAACTTTCCCGCTGATTCCAGCATACACAAAGGCCGGTGCGACGACGGTTCTTATAGAGGCCTGTCACCTTTTGGAATGACCTTTCTAACCGCTGACGCTTCCATCTTTGCTAATATATTACATCGTTCATACACGTTGTGTAGAGCAGTTTTCATGACCACGTTAGGAATACCATGCAGACCTCGGGCCTTGTGTGTCTTTATTCTGGTGGCTACCTCTAAAATCTCTTCTTCAGTAATCGGTGAGATATTTTCTTCGTTGAGCTGTGGTTTATGACAGAACGTTAAAGGTTCATTTTGTTCTATGTAGAAACGCTAGTTTTGTGTAAAATCAAGCAATACACTATCAATAATTAAGCACCGTGTACATTGCACACGATCCCGAAGTCTTTCCCCATGAGAGAGGCACGTAGTACCCGATTGACACTGACGAGCACTGGAAGTTGGAAGCCTTTACAAGAATTCCAATTTAAATTTGTCTACAAAATCCGCGTTTGGGAATTTCTGGCAGCCACAGTAGTCAGTAGTTGTTGCCAAAAGAATCCTTTTGTTCATTGAGTTGGCAGCAAATTACAAACAAATTTCACTGGAATACTCGTATCTTCAGTAATACGAGTTCAGGAACCACACAAATGTGCTGTGAGTTATTTTTAAATTAAGAGTAGTTCGGCCACGTTATGCGTTTAAAATGGTACTTTCAATAAAATCGGACAAGTCGGAACTTTTTATGTTTGCTGTTAACAATATTTTTGTTGTATTTTGTTTTTTTTTTAATTTTAAATTGAAGCGTAATTCTAATTTAAGCAAAATGCATTTATTTCTTTCTCTAGATTCTGGCAGCGAATCGGGATCACATAAAAGTATTAGGGAAAAACGACCATCGGGTGGTCCATCGGATGGGAAGCCAACCAGAGTGCGAACGGTGCTAAACGAGAAGCAATTGCATACGTTAAGGTGAGTTCGTTGTCTTATTATCAAAGCGAATACAATTTCTAACATCCTTCCCTCCTTCTTTGTATCTCTCTTTTATAGAACATGCTATAATGCTAACCCGCGACCTGATGCCCTCATGAAGGAGCAACTTGTTGAAATGACCTCACTGTCACCACGTGTCATTCGAGTGTGGTTTCAGAATAAACGCTGTAAAGACAAGAAGAAAACCATTCAGATGAAGCTGCAGATGCAACAGGAGAAGGTACGCTCAAGAATGCTTCACTGTGCCTCATAATTGGAGAACTAATATGTTCTTTCTCTTCTCTTTTTGTCATTCACAATATGCAGGAAGGACGCAAACTTGGATATGGTGCAATGCAAGGAATTCCAATGGTTGCCAGCTCACCAGTACGGCACGACTCCCCATTGAATTTGCACGGCATCGATGTGCAAACATATCAGCCACCGTGGAAGGCCTTGTCGGATTTTGCATTGCATGCGGATTTGGACAATAATGGTGGAATTAATACGCATACGCCGGCGTTTCAGCAGCTTGTTAATCAGGTTAGTTGTTAGACTGACTGATTGTATGACAGATTGAGCGCATTCCTGTTGGGTGCTTTGTACTCTTGAGTAGGAGTATCGTACTTTCGAGTAGATGAACCGTCGTCGCAAGCATTCAAATAGGGATCCTAAGTAGTAAGTAGTCGAGTTTTATATTATGGGACATGTCGCTTTAATGCGTCGTGTCGTGCGCGTGAAATATTGGAATAGATGAAGGAAAGAAGCTAGAAACTTACAAGCTTGCAAGTAACTCGAGTATTTCATATATTAACTCAAAACAGCAGCTACACGGTAACGGTAACGGTAACGTAATCGTTACGTTACGTAAATCGTATCACGTGTACCTGTCCGATGGACTGAGAAAAACTGTTATTTTCTATTGGACACGCTGGTAATCGAACCGCTGTCCTTCGAGTGAGAGCCAACTGGTCTAATCACCTCACTACCAACACTGACTATTGAGTGCCCTAATTTGAATTATTAATTGATTAATTGTGCCAGTCATCGAATTTACTGTGACTTTTGCTCTTGAGCAATTGTATTATACGAGTACTATTAAATTCACTATTGAGTTCCTTTGATTTGACTCATGAGTTTTTGAGTGCATTGGATGACGAGCAGTTGAGACGTGATCTAAAACATTCGAACTGTTTTCCTGAGTATACTTGTGTTAGACTGCCACTTGAGTGTATATTACTGGGTTCAGATGCTCTTGAGTGTTTTATCGTTCTCATTAGCTATTGAGCCGAATTATGATCTTCGTGTAGTTATGCCTTTGAACGTTTCAGTTAATTTTTGAATTTTTTTTTACATAACTTACAGTTTCGTAAATATTTTGAGTACTAACTTTGTCTTGTTTATTTGTAATCTGAGTAACAAAAGTTGAACAAAGTTTGAGTGAAAATTTTGAGCACTTCAGTTTTGTGAAGTAAAATCGAAAAAGACATAAAATACCATAACCGAAACTATACTCACGAGTAAGCTGTCAAGTGACAGGGTTTTCGTGGTGAATGGTTTCGTTTACTCAGCAAGATGGCGAAGAGAGAGCAAGCAGACTAATATCTCAGTTTAGATTGTGCATTTTACTGTCACATCTACTCTTGAGCTGTCGGGTTTTCACTCTTGCTCTTTTGAGACGTACATTCTTTTTGTGATGTCAAGTATTTTTATTACTCTCTTAGGTAGTTAGAGTGGTGGTCCGCGCTGTCTTAGCGAGGGTCTCAAATAGCGATTGAATGCGTTGCCATGTGACCACAATCCTCAGGAGATCTAATGGACTTAGGAATTGAGTTTAATATATCCAACCTGTGGCATTCAAATGCGAATCAGATCGTTGATGCCTCACTCCGAAAGCGCCCTGAGGTCGGAAAAGAAGGGATTACTCAATTTGTGGAGTCGAGAGTCTGCCAAATCCGGACACTTGCAAAGATAATGAATGAGAGTTTCTTTCTGATTCACATCCAAGCAGCTCCTGCAAAAGGTACTGTGAGGGATACCTATTTTGGTTGCGTGACTACCTACTGGTCAATGATCGGTGATTAAGGCAACCACTCTTGAAACATCCCTCCGTGATCTGGAGATCAGCTTGCTGGATTTGCATTTGTTATATGAAAGCCGCATCGTGTTCGACGCAATACAACTGGTCAAGTTAATCCATCTTAGCTGTGCTTTTGGTGGTGAGGAAAGTGATAACACGATCTCAAAGGACAGCAGACTCTCTCAGTGTAGTTCATGTTCAGTGTGACGCCCTTCTTCGCCAGTAAGTTCGCCTGCTCTCGCTGTTATTTGGTAGTAAGCAAAGTAAGAACACGATCTCTGACGGAGCTCAAAGGACAGCAGAGTCTCTCAGTGTAGTCCATGTCCAGTGTGACGCACTTTTTCGCCAGTAAGTCCACCTTCTCATTACCGTCGATGTCGCTCTGCCCCGGCACTCAAACTAGAGTCAGGTGTATGCTTTGGCTTATCAAAGCCAGTTTTGCTTGGCACTGTCTGACAAGTTTAGAATTGTTGCTTGTCGCAATAATGTCTTTGATCGCAGTTTGGCTGTTTACGCAGATGCCAACCTTACCAGTTATTGTGGTAGTGTGAGATAGGGCTCTCATGGCTCCCTTATTGCAAAGATCTCCGCCTGGAAAATGGTAGCAGAGTCGGGTAGCTTGTAGAGGACCTTAAGAGATTAAGACTTTCAGAGAAAACTCCAGCGCCGAATCCATTTCTCATCCTGAATCAAAAAGCCCCAAAAACTTTTCCGTTCTTTCTCGATTTGGAAACTCCACGGCAAAGGTGTGGTGAAGTTTATTTTAGAAGTGCAGCAGTTGATTGAAGATTGTATCATCTCCTTTGGTAACAAGTGCAGAATATTGTAGTGACCGTATTGTTTGGTAACAGAACCCCCAGATTCTCTGAGACGGACGTCGCAACATATTCAATAAATAGGTCGGGAGGTAATAGGTATAGGATTGTATTTAGAGCATCGGTGGGGCAGGGCCATAGTGCTCCCATTAATCTCTTAAATGTTTCAGTCCTTAGGTATTTAAGCTTAATTTTGTGGCACATACTTTTTCGCAAAAAATTTAATGAATTCATCTTACTCATTTTTAAAGGGTTGACTCAATTTACAATCTTACTTTCAGATGCACGGCTACGATCTCAATGGCTTACCTCCAATGCCCCATCAGGGACCACCTCTGCCGGGGCAACAAATGAATGGACCGCCTGGCGGTGGTATGGACTCCACCGGCCTTCATCATCATCCCGACAGCACAGACTCCTATGTAACATACCTGGAAAGTGATGATAGTATGCAAGGCAGTCCATAGAATTGGTGCAAACGAATCTAAATTTGCTTTTTACTACAAACAGAATCCAAACTTATGTCAACATCGTCGTCGTCGTCGTCGGCGTCGGTGACATCGATGTCGTCGCCGTCTGCAGCGGATCTCCAACTAATGAATATGTTACATAAAGTGACACCGCCAAATGCAGTAATATGAAAATTACTAAGAACACAATGTGCCGCCGGCGTCGGCCATCACGATCGCCATTCATCAGCAACAGCAACAGCAGCAGAAGCACCGATAGCAGTAGCAGTAGCAGTAGCAGACAGACAGCAGTGGCGTTACCAGCGCCGATGGCAAAACGAGACCGATATTGCCAGATGGAATGCTGTGACAATAGTTGTAGCAGAAATAGAAGTACATACTAATAATTATTATTATTTATTGTTGTTGTTGTTGTTGTTGTTGTTGTCTTATTATTGTTTTATTGGTCGAACGAACGACGAGAGGCGGAACTTCTGCTTCATCTATGCTCCTCTACATCAAAACTCATTCATTTCAAAAAGAAGAGAATACCAAATACTCAAATTCAATTTTGAATTAGAAAAAAATTTATAATTAATTTTGTTGATAATTGGAAAGAAAAAAAAGCAGCCGGCTGTATATAAAAAGTTAATGATTGTTTTCTTAATAATTTGTTTTTAATTTCGCAAGTTGTTTGTTTCATTAGAAATTACTTTTATTTGGCAAAGCTCAATAAAGCAAAAAAAAATAGTATATAACTTTAAAAATGTATAGCACAGAGATTGAGTTAAATCAATTGCGTATTATTAACATAAATTACAATTGTTATAAATAATAATTACTAATAAGCAACGGCATTGTGATGGTGAAGAGATGTAACAAACAAAAGCTACCAAACGAATTATAGGGAAAACAATTGCTACAAATTTTTATTTTTCATGAATTTTGTTGTTTTGTATAAACTAACAAGGAAATCCATTTAAGGATAATAAAACCCAATTCTAGCATAGTAGAAGTAGGAGTTAGATTTTTGTTTTTAATTTGCTTTTCATTTAATTGTTTGTTTTGTTGTATAGTAAATTAAGAAAAAAAGGATATTCTATTTAAAAAAAAATTCATTCATACAATAATATACACAAAAATAGTAATAATATTTAACTAAAATTAATGACGTTGAAATCCGTGTATGTATTGTATTATTATTAAGTAATTTGTATTATACACAATAAAATAATAAATTAAATTAATTAATGAATTGATAAATTTGACGATGTATATTAATAATATTATTATTATATAGGTTATGGAATACTAAACTTATATTGTATATTGGAAATTTCAATGAAATAATGTAAATTATTTCCAGCGAATATGTACTATACATATATGTATAATAATTTAAAAGAAAAACGAAATAATTGCAAAAAAATAAAAGCGAGAAAACGAAATAAAAATTTTAAAAATACAATCAGTAATTTTTCTTAATTTCTTCAATTGAAGCGAGACTCAGCGATTTCCGAAAGTTCCTTTAGGTTAGGTTAGGTTGCGGTGGCAGCTAATGCTCACTTAGACCGCGGTCCTTTCTGGTACCACAGCATCTTATACCTTTCCCCTTTTCCGAAGATCCATTCAGAGCTCTTAATGAATCGAAGTATATCTCGCACTTTTCCGTTTTCGAGATCTGATAGGTTATTCATTAACCGCTTACCTAAATGTTTGTGCCTTCTGTGCATTAGTGCCGGACATGAGCAGAGAAGATGTTCTATGGTCTCCTCCTTCTTCGTCGGCGGTAGGTTGCGTGACCCGTTATCGGCTTCACTTTAGCTGGTGGTGTTGGTCCCTGGCTTATGGGCCGTTCTCGGTTTTAGAAAATAAATTTTTAGTGTGCTGCATTTTTAATCCCACGAGTGTCGGAGAAAGGGTGGTCCACCCGCGCAGAGATCCGTATACACAGTTAAGGCAGGATGCATCTAGAGGTCGCCAGGTATCCAGATGGCTCCGATACAGACTGGGTTATTTATGGGGCCCCAGTCTGGTCGATCCTCGGCTCGGGTCGCATAACACCTTGATCCTGCCCATTTGCTGTCATTTAGCGTGACCCGCTCCGCACCTAGGTTTTGAAACTCATAACCTCTGTCCGCCACTAAAGGTGAGCCCAAAAGGCAACACACTCTAGTCACGGTCAGAGGACCTGGAGGCGACAACAATTGCGAAGCGAATGTTCCTTTATTTATGATTACAATGTTTTTAACCATTGGAAGTCTTAAAACTAACTATAATTAACTTATGATTGGTTTATCATTAAGAGCGTATCAAATAAAACAGCTTCTGTTAGGGATGTTAAGAAATTAAATTAATTATTAAAAATTCAAAAATAATTTATTTTGAGCTAAAGTACTATTGACGCCATTAAATATGAAATACAGCAACATTCAAAGTCCTCCACGGAAACGAACTCACAACTTCTTCGCATAAACCGGGCGAAGTGCCATCAAATTCGCATTCGGTAAGGTCGTCTAAACTCTAAAGTGTCTGGCTTATTGGCTTATTGACCGTGGACCCTAACGAAAAAAGAGGCGTCAAAAGACACGAACGAATTGACTGGTACATTTATGAAGATAGCTCGGTCAACAAACTTCAACTTCAGTGGGGACGTCTTGTTGAAACCACATTTGCTCCAAGTCAACCTCTTCCAATTTATTACAAAAAATGAGTCCGTGTAACCTATATGCGCGGTTGAAGTGAAACTTCATTGACATTGTTGTCGATGTTACGATTAAATTAATACAACAAAGACTAAGGGACTATATTTATATGTGACTTTTTTAATAAAATATTCGTCCAATACGTTAATACATTCAATTATTAATACCCCCAAAAGACATTCAAAAGACCACCAAAATACCCTCAAAAGAGGCTTATTAGACCCCCAAAAACCCCTCAAAAGAGCACCAAAAGACAAACAAAAGACCCCTAAAAGACCTTCATAAGACCCCCTTAGGGCCCACAAAAGACACCAAAAATATACCCCAAAATACCCCCAAAAGACCCTCAAATTACTCCCAAAAAATCCTCAAAAGACATCAAAAATACCCCAAAAAAATTGGATCAAAAGATCCAAAAAAGATCACCAAACGAGCCCCTAAAAACTCTCATAAGACCCCAAAAGGACCCTCAAAATACCCAACAAAATACCCACAAAAGATCTAAAAAAGCGCCCAAAAGAGTCTCCAAAGGAACCCATTAAAGACAGCCAACCGACCTCAAAAGAATCTCCAAAAGACCCCATGAAAGACACACAGAGAGATCACCAAAAGACCACCAAAATGACTCCCAAAAGGCCCCCAAAAGACCCAACAAACGACTCTCAAAATACCCTCAAAAGACACCCCAAAAGACCCTTAAAAACTCCCCAACAGGCCCTCAAAACTCAAAACCCCAAAAAATAATTTGCAGTAGCGACGTCCAACCAATTTCATTTGCACTCAAAGTAAAAAATATTGTTGGTTGTCTAATGTTAAATGTTTTAAAAGAACTACATATGTACTTATTTGCCGGTAAGGTAGTGCGTACAAACAACAAATTGTATATCATATACATCAACCGGATAAAAATATTTCATTTATCGAAAAACGTGTAAAATGCTCCTGTGATTCAGCCATTTAAATTTTTGTATCCCTGGATTTTCCTCAAATGATGTTATGATGGTATAATGTATTTTAAAAATTTCCAACAGGCGGTTACTTATACAATCGTCAATAGCCGTATTTTATTTGCCGAGGAATAAGGAATTACAACAACAATTGCACTGTCGAATTCCTTCTTTGGAATTGGAAAACCTGCTGTTTTGGTGGTTTTGGCTGGTTTTGACATTCGAATTCCTTATTCGGATTCCAAATAAAATACAGCTAAATCAACAACTATGTGCTTATGCTGGATTGGATATAATTTTATCTACGTAATAGATGTAATTTGGTTGGTGTAAACGATTTTCGTTCGAACTCTTTCCAAGTTTTGTCAGGTGTTCCCCAAGGCAGTCATATCGGTCCTGTTTTGTTTGTTTATGAATGGCATAAATAGAAATCTAAGGTCGTCAAAAAATCTCTTATTTGCTGGTGATGTTAAATATTTTTTCAAAATTTCTAGCTTGGACGACTCTACATTATTACAAAAAGATCTTGATACCTTTAGTGATTGGTGTAATACAAATCTTATGCGTATTGATCATTTTAAATGTAAATCAAGACCTTTTTATAGAGACCTGCTGAAGCATTCAAATTTATATAGTCTTCGCACGATAACCATTTCTAAGTGAGTCAAATTTGTGACTTAGACATAATGATGGACTGTGGCTTAACTTTCAGTAAACACATTGAATAAATATATTTCTGCAAAAGCGTGGGCGTCTTTGGCTTTTTTTGAGAGACACGCTGTTAAGATTAAAGATCCTTATACTTTAGAAAATATATATGTGGGAGCTGTGCCCTCCATTTTAGAATATGTATGCGTTATTTGGAACTCTAATATTAATTTATATTGTATAAGACTGGAGAGAATTCAAAAATCCTTTACAAAATATGTGAACTGGGGTAATTGCTGTCCTTCATATAAGGCTAGCTATTTATTGATCGACCTTCAATCACTTTCAGCCAGAAAAGAGATTTGCTAGTTGAATTTGGTTAGGGACGTATTTACAGACTCTATTGATTGCCCGGATATCTTAACCATGTTTTATTTGTATGCTCCTGAAAGGCCATTACGCTCTAGGAACTTCTTTAACATTTCCCATTGCAACAGGAACTTTTTGTTGAATGATCCGATTGTTAAATGTTCTGTTGCTGTCAACTCCATTTGCAATCTAACTGATTTCATGTTAAAAATAGCGTTAAAGAAACTGATAAATGATTAGATTAGATAATCAATTTCGTATGTAATGTTTTGTAAATCTTAGTTTTTAGTTTTTTTAAGTCTCTTTATATGTTAGACTAAAAAAATAAATAATTTAATAATATCGAAGTTTCAATACCATTTACATCATATCGTTCTTTAAAAAACCTACAACAGTACTTTGAAATCTTTATCTAGCTGTATATTCTTTATACAGAATTCCATACTTCTCGTTCAGTAATCTACTCCAAACTTCCAAAACAATCTGTTACAGAAACAAATAATGTTGACGTTTAAGTTGAGTAATACCGTATTTAGTTTTTGACATTTTTATAGTTTATCGTAGATTTGTCGTCCACCAGCCCACCGGCAAAATGTGTTATGTTAGCTAATGAGTTAAAACAAATTTTTCTTTAATTGAAATTAAAAGTGCTTGTTATTAACAAAAAAATAATTAAAATATGTCGGTAATACGGCGCGTGCAGGTAAGGCATATAATCTGGCTATTTTCCAAGTAAACCATTTTACAATGTACAATCATTATTTGTATAGCAATGGGCTACATTCGCCCGTACTTGGCACATTTTCGACTGCACCTGGCAAAATCCCTTCGATTCGGCACTGCTGATAAAAACTCATTTAATGGGAATGCATAAACCAATCTATCATCCAATGAGTAAGTCAATTTCATTAATTTACAAAGTGACAGAGTATTTTATATTAATTGTGACAAATCCACCGAGCAACATACCGACTATAATAGTTACATAAAAAGTTTAATTTCCCTCTTGTGTCCTAAAAAATAGTATAAGAAAAAGTATAAGAAAGAAAAAGCATAAGAAAGTCCAGTGAATTTTCGGGAAATAGGTAAAATTTATATATCCCTGATATGGACAATCAAACCTGATTTACTCTTCTGTTCCGTTCTAGGGTCCCCAATTTTGTGTATGCAAAAAGTTAAACATCTTCCTCCTCTCGATTCTTACAGATGACTGCGGAGATCATGTGATTGCAATAAACACCAAAGAGATAGCCTTGCCCGGGGATGAGTGGATAAAGCGGGTGTATTTTCATCACACTGGCTATCCTGGTGGTGCTTCGTGGACTCTTGCATGGGAATTACACCAAAAAGATCCCACAATGGTGATGCACAAAGCCGTTTATAATTCCATGAAAGGCAACCTTCAGCGACGTCATACAATGCAGAGATTGCATTTATTCCCAGATGACCATGTCCCTGAGGAATTACTGGCCAATGTCACCAGCCAAATTCGTCAGTCTCGGCAGGTGCCGAAGCGATTGGACCACATCGACAAGGAAACTTTGGAAAACTTTCCAGCGATTTTGGAATATCCAAAGGATTATATTTTGCGATAGACTCTGTCTCTAGTTTATTACAGTTGGAGGATAAAGTATGGAATTAAACAACGAAAAAGTGTTTTATTTTCAACCGTATTACAATTAAGACCCGAACTATGCTAATGTAAAGCTGTCGGTTAAATCAGTTATAGGTCATAGTCCTGCACTAAATTGGCCGATTTAAGATTAAGCTCAATTTTGTGTGTTTGTGTCAGTAAACGGAAAATATTTAATTACAATACATTTTTAATATTTTAGTGAAACATTTTATAGAATTGTCATATTTTCGAAAACTAGTTTTGCATAATGTTTTATTAAAGCTGTGCACATTTGTTTGATATATTGTACCCAGATGTTTGGGACCTGTTTCGAGTTTTCCATAAATGGGCTACTATGAACAAATTTTTATCTATAGGGGCCCCAAGATTCCTACATTCGAGCCTCAAATATGAATGCATGTTTCCTAGAATATCAAACAACTCTGTAAAATTTCAGGAGGATTCTATATAAACATTCGGAGAAACAAAGAGTTCTTGAAAAATAAAGTTACTGGGTTTGTTCGCTTTATCCAGATGTAGTGATGGCACGATTAATCGAAATTTTTCGATTTATATTAATCGATTATTTTCTTTCGTTTAACGATCTAATTGTATCGTTTTTTCCTTTCGATTAATCGACAAAATTACCGATTAAAATTATAAAAAAACATACGCGCCGAGTCGCAGCATATCTTCTGAACCTAAGCCACTTCCACACGATGAAACCATCGTTCATGAAACTCATTACTCTATAAGAGCAAGGTAATGACAAGGAAGATATTTATCTCGAACCGAACAAAAGAATATGAAAAAATAATGTACTGATTTTTATAACTTCACTTATATGTTTGCAACAATATATTATTAGTGACCAATTGATAATAACAAAATAATACGAAAGTAATCAAAACAAAACATGCATCATTTATGCTACCTTCATATTCATCTGCAACCGTATTTGTTCCACAATCAGTTTTAAATATCAATTGTTTTGAAATATCTTAAACTGCATGTATTTTGATATACATACATGTATTTGCAAATACTGAAAAAATGTAACTCAAAATTACTACTATACGTATTTAATACTTAGATATGGCAACTCTACATATATTTAAACATGAAACGAATTGTCGAATTGAAAAAAACATATTTATAGGCGTATTTTATGTGCCGAGGAATAAGGAAAAAACCAACAAAACAGCAGCTGTATTTTATTTGAATTCAAATTGGGAATTACAACAACAATTGCACTGTCGAATTCCTTCGTTGGAATTTGAAAACCTGCTGTGTGGCTGGTTTTGACATTCGAATTCGTATTCGAATTCCAATTAAATACAGCTTTATGTTTAATTCGAACTCAGAAAAAATCTGCCATAGACTGATTTCTTGTCTTTCTAGTTGAGCCGCGTTCGATTGGCCTGAAAAGTACAACTCTTCACTTCAGGTTATTGAGCGACTCTTCATTTAAATTGAGCTACTGAAGTGGAGAGACTGTTCGATTGGTATTCTTCAATTTAGATAAATTTAATATGAAGTAACTACACGATTAAAACATCTCTTCACTTACTTCAGTTGCCCAATTTTTAACTGAAGTGAACAGTCTCTTCACTTCTGTTACTTCAGAAACAGCTACTAATTCAGTTAATGACAGCTCCGATAAAAGATGTCTAAAAACGAAAACAAAACCATATTAAAAGTTTCAAAAGTTTTCATCATGATGATGGCTTTTGTGAAGAATAGCACAAAATAAAATAAAAAAAATTTCAATTTCTCGACCTATTAGAGAGTGCATTCGGAAGCGTTATCTCATTCTAGTTTTGAATGAATCAAAGAATAGAATACATGTCAGGACACTTTGAAAGGAATTAATAAAAAACAGCCCGCGTAATCTTTACGCGCGGTTGAAGTGAAGCTACAAAAAAACCAAAAGACTTTTAAAGGACCCCCAAAGACCATTACAAGACCCCTAAACCCCCAAAACAATCATACAAAGACATAAAAAACACAAATTACCCTCAAAAGACTCCCAAAAAGACCCTCAAAAGACCCCTTAAAGACCCTTAAAAGACCGCCAAATGAATATCAAAACACTCCCCAAAAAACCCTTATAAGATTCCTCAAAATACCCTCCAAAGACCCTCAAAATACCCCTAAAAGACCCAACCCAACTCAGTTCAGATTCATGGAAACTTATGTGATGTTCTATTCACCCAAATAGTTTGACCTAAAAAAAATGGCGGCAGATCAAGGTTTTGTGTTTTATTTACCCAAAAAAATCAAAAGATGAGATTGTTTGATCGAGCTCAAATTTCAAAAAGCGCATTTTTCTTAAGATTTACCCTCACTTTCCTACCAAATTTTTTATTATTATAAAGCTAAAAATCTAAATGCACCATTTTGGTTAGCGTCATTGGTGAATTGAATGGTGTATTGTGACTATTGTGAGGATCTTTTCGGGTGTGCGGTTATAAAACTGTGTCTTAAAATTATAAACAAAAGTTTATGTTTACCACTAAAATTACTGAACCAAATCAAATTTTTTGTGTTCCATTAGAACCACCAAATCTAGATTTTTCAAAAAAAAAAAAAAAAAAAAATAGAATTCGCAAAAGTATCTAATCAACCGAGGTATTTTCGTTAAGTTCAAACTGAGTTAAACGAAAACTCAACTCAACCATGTTTTTATTTATTGCCTTTCCATTAACCTGAATTGAGTTGGAATGGGTTGAAAATTAAATTCATCAACCTGGTTTTAACCCTCCATGGAAATGAGATAATTACTCTAACCAAGTTTCAACCCTGGTTTAGTCATCAATGCAGTGGTGTGCTGCACAAATGCACACTTGACAGCTTATTTCCAAAAGCGGTTTTTTTTAATTCCATTTTCTGTTATAAAAGCTGCATTTTATTTGCCGAGCGAGTTCGGAATTCGAATGTCAAAGAATGAAACATAAAGTGGTGTGCTGCACAAATGCACATTTGACAGCTTATTTCAAAAATCGGTTTTTTTAAATTCCATTTTCTGTTATAAAAGCTGCATTTTATTTGCCGAGCGAGTTCGGAATTCGAATGTCAAAACCAGCCAAACAGCAGGTTTTCACAATTCCAAAGAAGGAATTCGACAGTGCAATTGTTGTTGTTCCTCGGCAAATAAAATACGGCTAATATAAAAAAAATCCCAGACGTTGTGGTTAACGGCTGATCAAAGCAACAGCAAAAACTAACCAAATTTTGGTCAATTTTTTGTTTCATGTGTTTGCCAACTTATCCATATATAATTTTTAAAAGTCAACTCTGGTGGTGGGAATTATAAATAAAAATTTGGTTAAATATTTCTTAACCAAAATTTTTTTTTGGTTAACGCTTGACCATTTTCTGGTCTATCCAATGTGTGTGTTGTTTTAATTTTTATTTTGTTTGCAAAAGCAATATAGCAAATATAGCAATCGAGTTTCTGCGCTCTTGCACCGTATGCAGAGTGACTCACTGAACAACCCCCATCTATTGTGTGAATGGTTGTTTTATTTGTCATTTTTGCTACTTTTTGCAAATTAGCTAATTAATTGCAGTTGATGTTAGATCTTAAGGTTCAACTATAATGCAATTTCGCCCCCTTACGTTAAAGTCAAAATCCGACGAAATGCTTTCCAAAGTTTCTAAAGTTTCTCATCCGACCATAATGTAATTTTGTCAATGACAATGAAATAACATATGCCAACTGTCAAGTTTTCTTAAGAAAATGCGCTCGCCAGCGCACATCTTATCGATTGCCAAAGTAACGAATCTATTGCGAACGCTATTATGGGCGCAGCATACAATTTCATTGTATTCGCTCATTTCATCGTCGGGTTTTGACACTAGTGTAAAGAGACGAAATTGCATTATAGTTCCGGCTTTAGTCTTAAGGCTCAACTATAATGCAATTTCGCCACCTTACGTTAAAGTCAAAATCCAACGAAATGCTTTCCAAAGTTTCTAAAGTTTCTCATCCGACCATAATGTAATTTTGTCAATGACGATGAAATAACATATGACAACTGTCAAGTTTTCTTAAGAAAATGCGCTCGCCAGCGCACATCTAATCGATTGCCAAAGTAACGAATCTATTGCGAACTCTATTATGGGCGCAGCATACATTTTCTTTGTATTCGCTCATTTCATCGTCGGGTTTTGACACTAGTGTAAAGAGACGAAATTGCATTATAGTTCCGGCTTTAGCTCTTAGGTGTTGATGTCATCTTGCATATTGGCAAACGTAGAGGAACTAGAAATTTTTGCGACTGAATTCCACTTTCCTCGGTTGTATTTATACCAACGTCAGCAAGAGTTTCTAGCCTCAGGACAAGAGCTTCAAACTTAAGATCGTTTCAAGTCGTATGGTTGGATAGAAAAGGAATCGCAAACTGTATAAAATATAATCTTGCGACTGTCAGCTACAATGTAATTTTACAATTTAATCAATTTATAATATGGAAAAGTTGAAGAAAAGAAAGTCGAAGCGATGTCCTACTTTCCTACGATAAGCGGTATCTGCGGTGAAACGTCAATGCTCGCATATCTGCGGTTAATTTCTCAGATATCATCGCATCACTTAGTCATATATTTTCTTTAATTTGTGATAAGATTATACTTAGTTAACATTTCATTTAGTTGCACTTAAGCGTATTAACGACAATAACCCTTTCAGTCTCCACCCGATCACTAAGCACAGCGCAACATCGAAAGCGGTTTCAGATTGAAGTGAACTACCAGCAACGCAGAAAGATGGGTCGTCTAGGAAAAGTTGATCCAAATTCATATTCGCAACCAGGTAGGTGGTAAACATGTGAAAGTAGATAACTAATTCATTATTTCTCTGCATTTTCGCTCTAAAGAAAAAATCAACACCCTCCACAGTCAGTTGAACTGGACTGTGGACTTCTCGAATACCAAAATCATTGGCAGTGTCACACACAAGTTTAATGTTCTGGAAAAGGATTTGTCGGCAATTGTAATCAAACGGAATCCAGAAGAAACTTAAGAGACATTTGTTATATTTTTAATTGCTTGCAGATTCTCGATGTTCGAGATATCATCATCCGTAACGTGGTTGTTCTTTCTGGGAAATCAGAATTTCCTATTAATTACATTATTAGTGATCTAGTCGATGACATTGGAGCCAAATTAACGCTCGAACTGCCTAAAGGAACTGCCCAGGGAGAGTAAGTAGATTTTTTTTAAACTACATACATATATTTATATATATACATATAGTGGTAGTGGGTTGGTGTAATAATCTGTTGAAAAACCACACCAGAGCACTCAAACTGTCGGTCAATTGAATCAGTTGATATCAGTTGAATTTTTACAACTTTCCGTGCCAGAGTTATTGGACTTTATATTCTCCATTGAACATAAGAATGGTCAGAGTACTGTCCACAGGCATCAGCAGCGTAGGAATTTGTTTCTATTCACAGTCTAATGCTCCTCATGCCAGACCTTATTCTTTTGAAGTCAAAAGATAGCTTTCATCGCTTCCATCTGAATAACTAGATCCAGAGGTGGCATATTTTTATCAGTGTATTGAGAACATCTACCGAGGTAGAAGCGTATTGCGCCAGTTACTCCCAAGCAGACGTTCGTTTGCAATTTGTTTAGTATCCTCTTAGCCATTTTCAGACAAGTTCTTGGCCACCTACTACAGCCGCATATGTGAAAACGAGTCTGATTATCGTTAAGTACAATCAGTGTACCATTTTCGGACTCATCCCCCATGATTTACCAAATGCTCTTTTACATTGGTAATTTGAGCTTTCGATATTGTCCATTCCAGGTGAATCTTCCACATTGTCTTCGAATCTAGAATTACTCCTAGATATTTGAGTTCCGTGGAGATTGACCAACGAATTCACGCTTACGAGTAAATAAAACTGCAGTAGTTTTACTCGGATTCACCGATAGTCCATTTCTGCTACAGTCAACCGATTCAGAGGAGTCTGTAGATTTATACACCCCGTGGGGGGTCCAGCTGCATTTTAGCCTAGATATGGTTAGGGTGCGGGGCTCTACAACCATGTACCCTGTTGAGCCCTGCCAGGGATTGCACTGCATCGTAGCAGCATTTAACTGATTAAGAGTGCATTAAGCTGGACGATGGCGCTTTCAGTGCTGCCTGACTATCTGAAAAGATATAAATCGTACCGCCTATAATACCCCTACTCAGGTTTATCATAGCGCATACCTCAATGGCATGGAGTTCCGCTTGGAAAACAGTGCGACTCTTACCCATTGGTATTGAGACTTTGGTGTTGGGTCCGAAGACCACATCGCCAACTCCAGAATCCATCTTCGATCCGTCTGTGTACCAGACCAGACCTTTATTGTCCAGTACTGGAGCGCCATTAGACCAGATTGCTCGGTCCAATATGTTTACCTCAAACAACCTATCGAAACAGTGTTCCCTGGCCATGGTTTCCGGGATAGTGCAAAACGGGTCTTTCAGGAATTGAGTTTAGAATATTCAGGTGTCCCACGCAGTCACCTTGTTTGTACCCATATTCTAGTTGCAGCTTGATAGCGCATCTAGTAGCCGTCTTCGTCTTCCTAATGAAGATGGCAGGGGTGAAAGGCCCAGGTGCGCATGACACCCGTTATATCTAGACAGGCATTTCTTTGTAGCTTCTGAATTACCGTTTTCCGTTCAAGAACTTTCGGCCACCATACGTGATAATTGATATGATAATTCCAGTTTAGTCGTTTATCAGCGATGAGTCCGAGATATTTAACCTTAAAGACCCCATCTGCTACCAATAGTTTTTTTGCATGAGAAGAGTGCCACTGTGGCTTTACGAACTCTTTCTTGTATGTTAGTTTTCCAGCTTAGCTTTCTGTCCAAAATAAGACCCAAATACTTGGCTCTATCAGAGAATGTTAAGCTTATACCTTTTATAGAAGGAGGGTTAATACGCGGAGCTTTATATTTCCTGGTGAATAGGACAAGCTCAGTTTTGTGAGGATTTAACCCTAAACCACAGCGATCTGCCCAGCAAGTTAGCTTGTTGAGAGCATTTTGCAGGAGTTCCTTTAAGGTATTCGGGTATTTTCCTGAGACGCGGCAATAGCAACGTCATCCGCATAAGCGATTACTTTGCAGCCATCACCTCTTAGGCATACCAGCAGTTCGTTTACCGCTAAGTTACATAGAAGGGGGGACAGGACTCCACCTTGTGGGGTTCCTCTGTATAGAGATATTCTGGCAGGCGACACGCTGAGCTTTGAATTAATAATCCTACTTGTAAGCAGAAGATTAATCAATTCGCCAAGCGAGACGTCCACCCTTCAAAGTCGACAGCGTATCCGTAATCGCAGATGTGTTGGCGATGTTAAAGCGCGTTCAATGTCTGGGAATACCACCATTGTATACTGCTTGAGGTGAAGGGAATGTTCAATAGAACGTACCAGTGTGTGCAGACCTTTTTCGACAGACTTGCCTTTACAATACGCGTGCTGATCTGTAGGCAGGATTCTTTTTTCGATGCGTGTGCGTATGTAGATGACATTAGCGTTACCATAAATGGAATTGAGTAGGTAATTCATTCGAATTTCAGTATAAAACATACATTTTCAAGAAATGGTACTGACTGTTTATTCAAAAAGAACTACAAATCAAAACGCTTGTTATCTTGATTGGCGCGGCTGTGGCGATGAAATATGAATTGCGATTATTAGCGGTGATTAGGTTGTTGCCCATGAGATAAAGCTTCTTATCAGGTCTTATTGTGTAGCTAGCAACAGTTGAAACTGTCTCTAAGCACTTGCACATGCCTACACATAATTTTAATAAGATATTAATGTGCGTTATACATACTCTTTTCACAGACTTTTGGTGCGCATCAATTATGAGACATCGTCGAATGCCAGCGGCTTGCAGTGGTTAACACCTGAGCAGACACTGGGCAAGAAAGAACCATTCATGTTCAGTCAATGTCAGGCGATTCATGCTCGTTCGGTTATGCCATGTCAGGATACGCCAGCTGTGAAATTCACTTACACCGCAACTGTGGAACACCCAAAAGAACTTACTGCACTAATGAGTGCATTGGTTTCTAAGTCATCCAATGGTCTTACCACATTTGAGCAGACTGTCCCTATTCCAGCCTATCTGTTGGCAATTGCTATTGGCAGTTTGGTTTCACGTTCGCTCGGACCAAATTCGAATGTCTGGGCTGAAGAGGGAATTGTTGACGAATGTGCCGAAGAATTCTCCCAGACTTCGGAATTTCTTAAGACAGCTTCTGATATCTGTGGCCCATACGTTTGGAAGCAATACGATTTGCTAGTGATGCCGCCAAGTTTCCCTTTTGGAGGAATGGAAAATCCTTGCTTGACTTTCGTAACACCAACTCTGCTAGCTGGTGACAAGTCACAAGCTGATGTTGTTGCCCATGAAATTGCTCACAGTTGGACTGGTAATCTGGTGACAAACCGAAACTTTGAACATTTTTGGTTGAACGAAGGTTTTACGGTTTTCGTCGAGGCGAAAATTGTCGGTCGCATGCAGGGCAGCCAGGAACGAGACTTCCATATGTTGAGGAATCTTACTGATTTAGCAGAAACGGTTGGTTTGTTTTGTTTTTTTTTTGCAAACGTGATGTCATTTTTCTATATTTGCATTACTTTACAGTTGCGCACACAACTGGCCGACTCTCCCGAATTGACAAAACTTGTTGTAGATTTGAGCAACTGCGGTCCTGATGATGCGTTCTCGTCTGTGCCTTATATAAAAGGATCTACCTTTTTGCGTTATATTGAAGATCTTTTCGGTGGACCTGATGTTTTTGAGCCTTTTCTGCGATCATACCTCAAGATGTTCGCATACAAATCCGTAATAACAGATGATTTCAAGGGTGCGCTCTATGATTATTTCAAGGATACAGAAAAGAAGGATAAGCTTAACGAAATCGATTGGGACTTGTGGCTATACAAAGAGGGAATGCCATCCATTATTCCAAAGTAAGTGGGTTCGGTATGCACTTGTTATGTTAATAAAAAAAATTCCTTACAGATTCGATGAGACTCTTGTCAATGTCTCCAAGAATTTAGCTCTTATGTGGAGTACAAAGACCAATGCAGAGTTGCAGGACGACCTGACCGAGATTGGGAAACCTATTTCGAGCCATCAACTTGTTGATTTCCTTGGTAAACTCATAGAGTGCCAATCAATTGTCGAATTGAATGCGGATAAGATTGCCCTCTTGGAAACAGTTTACAACTTGAAGAAGACGAAAAATGCCGAAATTCGTTTCCGCCTAATGCGTCTGTGCATTAGGGCCAGACTAATGGAACGCATGGAAGAAATTATCGCCTTTGCAAACTCAAATTACCGTATGAAGTACTGCCGTCCAATCTACAGAGATTTGGCAAACTGGCCCGAAGCCAACCCAATTGCTGTGAAGAACTTTAATCGTGTCAAGTGCGAGATGATGACTGTTTGCTCTAATGGCATTGAGAAGGATTTGGGTTTGAAATAAAATGAATAAATAGCATTTTCCTAATCAACATTTACATTGTTATAAAGATTTTAAAGCAAATATACATTTTATACAATAAAATTGTAAATTCACTAAAATATTCTCTAAGGGGATAACAATGGTTCTTCAAATAGCATTCCAAACGCAGCTTTAGCCTTCCCGATGTTGCTGCGCACATCCAGTTCTCGGTCTCACCACGGTTAGCTGAGATCAAGCTTCCCAGATATGGAAAGTTGTCAACTTTCTCGATTTCCTGTCCGGCATTGTTGATTTAAGCGTGGATACTGGAAGTGCTCAGGGCTTTAGTTCTGGCTAAGTTTATTTTGAACACCTCTTTGATTATCTTAGCCTCTAGTTTATGGATGTTCCGAAGTAGGCAAACAGTGGAGGTGTTTAAGGTAAGATGTAGTATTACCAGACCGAGACTGTCATACGCAGCCTAGAGCAATCTAAGACACGCTCAAAACTCAACAAGATCCAAAGACTCATTTGCCTTAAAGACCTGCCCTACGGCAGCCCTCGAGAAGATTCTAGGACATACACATACACATTAAAAGTGAAGCTGGCTTAAGACTTTAGTCTCAACATACACAATCAGGTCATATCCAATAGACCAGGACATACTAACATCATTTCCAAAATAAACTCGGAATATGGAATTATCCTACAATCAGACTCAATGACAAAAACAACTGATTTCAAAAGGAACTTCTTGGTAAGAATTCCAGAGCGTCATCAAGTTGCAAATATCATCAATAACCTCCCCCATCATGCATCCATATGGTAAACATACGGATCTAAAACAGACACAGGAACAGGAGCAGGAGTACTCGGACCCATTACCACACTGCGAATACCCCTAGGTAACTCCCCAACCGTTTTCCATGCCCAAGCAATAGCACTAGAAGCCTGCATCTTGGATTGCATTAAAATAAGTTATAGAAGAAATGAGATTTACATGGTCTCAGATAGCCAGGCCGCACTACTTACACTAAAAGGCCCTATTTTCAACACCAGAACTACATGGAGCTGCTACTGCCACTTAAAACAATTTGCCCAAAACCAACAAAATCATCCTTGTGTGGTCTCCAGGGCACTCAGGCATTGTAGATAACGAGGCAGCAGATCTTTGCGCAAGAGAAGACGCAGAAGGTACATTTACAGGGCCAGAACCAAGCATTGCCTACTCCCTTAGCCGCCTCAAAAACAAAATTAAAGAGTGGGCTAACAATGCTGAATGAGAATCGTCGATAGGGATGAAACAAACTAAAAGGCTTCTCAACTATAACATTAAACACATAGACAAGGCAATCAAACTGAACCGTCATGCACTCAGATCCCTAGTTTGGTACATAACGGTACACGGTTTTTTCAATAGTCACTTAGCAAAAATGGGAAAATCCCAAACGGACAGTTGCCGTTTCCTTAACAAGCCAAAAGAATCGCCAGAACACATACTGTTTATGCGTGATGCTCTCACACGGAAAAGACTTAAGCACCTCAAGGCTTACACAGTTCTAGGACAGAATGCCATTTTGATCTAATTGGCAGACGTAATGACATTCATTAGGGAGCTAAGCCAACCACCTAAAGTGGTAATTATCTGGGATGCAGAATAGATCTCTAGGTCGCAGTGCACCAGGCTTCTCAGCCCACAAACCTAATAATAATAATAAATTTTGCTCATTTCCCACACATAAGCTAGACATTGTTAATGAGCTAGACATCTACATGTCAAGAAAATGGATCTCAAGCAAGCAATAATTTGGTCGCTGCGAGTACAATGTTTGCGCGTAAAAATATCCACATGGGTTTCTCCTAAAGGAGCCACTTGCAACCAAATAGACCACGTGTTGATAAACCGCCGCCACAACTCGAATCTGATGACGGTACGAACGTACCAAGGTGTCAACGTCGACTCGGACTACTATCTTTACAGCATCCGCGAATCAGATTCGAGTCAACACGGCTGTCCTTTGCAACGAAGAGACCAGAAACAACTACGGTCAAGCGATAGGACTCGCCCTAAATGCAGGAAGAGTAAGTCCTGGGGGTGAAATGCCGGGCGTAGAAGAGAAATGGACACGCCTTAAGAATACTGTCATTAGTACTCTTGACTCTATCTTAGGCAGTAGTCGTAGAGATCGGAACGACTGGTTCGATGACGAATGTAAGCGAGCGACTGAACGTAAGAATGTTGCGTACCGAGCAATGCAACAATCTCATAGAACGCGGGCACGCGAACATTAATATAACGAGCTCAGAAGATGCGAAAAAATAGTTCACCGGCGAAAAAAATCAGCCTTCGAGAAGAATCTCGTCCGTGAACTAGAACTGTACAGAGAGCAAGGATCGCAACAGGCGCGGAAGTTCTACCAAAGTGTACGCGGTATGACGCATTATACACCGCGTTGCACATACTGCAAGGACATTGAGGGTAATCTGATCGCCTATCTTAAAGGCATCTTAGAGCGATGGGAAGAGCACTTTCATGAGTTGCTAAATGGACAGTTAACTTAGGAATTGGAGGCTCCACCAAAGACCAAGCATAGACGAAGTTAGCAAATAGGCTCAAAAATAATAAGGCCCTGGTATCAGATGGTATCCCAGCGAAGCTGATTAAAACAGGAGGTACCGCATTACACCACGCAATTCATGAACTAATAGTGCAAGTATGGGAGGAAGAAGCTATGCCAGAAGACTGGCGAAGAGGCATCCTGTGCCCCATTCATAAGAAGGGAGATATCACAAAATGCAGCAATTATCGTGGTATAACATTGTTGAGTACCGCGTATAAGATTTTCTCCTCTATCCTTCAAGACAGGATAGCCCCATACGCTAAAGTCATCATTGGTCCATACCTACACCAGTGTGGCTTCAATATCCGGATCACTATCAAGTCCATTCAACATCTATAACAGGCTCCGACAAAGGGATGGACTGGCCTGCCTTCTCTTCAACCTGGCGTTGGAGAAAGTGATCCGAGACTGTGACGTAACGGCGATAGGAACAATCCTCTATAAGTCCATATAGTTACTGGCTTACGCAGACGATTTTGCCATCGTTGGTAGAAACCGAAGAGCTGTATAGGAAACTTTCATCTAGATAGAGCAGGCGGCACGAAATCTGGAGCTGCACATAAATGAGAGCAAAACAAAGTACATGGTGGCCACGTTTGCGAGTAGAAGATCCAACATCCCTCAATTAAAATAGTGGAGCGCGAATTTGAAGTAGTGCAATTTTTTAACTATCTCGGGTCTACTGTAGCAGCCGATAACAGCACAGAACCAGAAATACGCGCACGGCTACTCAGAACCAAGAAAGCCTACTTTAAGACTCTCGGACTTTCAAGACTCTTCTAATGCAGGAATTTAAACATAGCATCCAAGTTGCTGGTGTATAAGACAATGAGCATATCAGTACTTACATATGGGTCCGAGACTTGGGTGCTTAGCAAAAATCATTCTGACCTCTTAGCCGCGTACGAGAGAAAAGTCTTACGGAGAATTGTTTGCCCGTATGTAAGGAAGGACGATAATGATGAGATCTACGAGCGTTACCGTGATGTAGACATCGTGAAGAGAATTAAGCTCGTAAGGCTCCGGTTGGCAGGACACCTGTTCGGAAAGTCCTTTACGGTTGGGTTTATATAACACGACAGCGGGGCCGGCAAAGCCTATGCTGGAAGGATGGCGTAGACCAGGACGCCGAGAGTAGAGGGATGCCAAACTGTATGACATCGGCTAGAAATTGGGACCGGTAAAGAGATATTATATTTTATTTTATATTATTTTGCGGGAGGTCAGGACCGGACACCGGTTGTAGAGCCATATGATGATGATACCGCAAGGCACAGTGGCCTGTTAGAAAACTCACCCACTTTCAAATGCTATCGTTGTTTACATTATGGATTTCCTTATACGAATGCGGCCAGATTAATCGTTTGGATTGTCCCAGCCCTAAAACATTATCCTAATGGCCCAGACGACGGCAGCCCAGTTGACACCGCAGTATGTCCCAGGTCCTATGAGCGCAGATTCTGAGCCAGCCCTAACTAGTTTATCTGCAGATTCGTTGCCTGCAATTCCTTGATGACCACGGACTCATCCGAATTCCAGGTTTCCCGCATCGTCATCTGGTTTGTACCCGTATTCTAGCTGCAGCTTAATAGCGCATCGTCTTCCTAATGAAGATTTGTAAGGGTATACGCATGTCACACGTGATACCAAGACAGCCAATTCTTTGAAGCTGAAATTTTTTTGCCGTTTTCCGTTCAAGAACCGCGTACGTGATAATGGGTCTCACCACCATTGTATCATTTTAGGATTTAGACCCCATGTTCAGCCGTAAAGCCGTCTACTGGCCCACAGGCCCTAGTGGCGCGTTCGATGGCGGACTTGATGTGAGAAATCCAGTTGAGCCGTTTTTAAAGGATAACTCCCAGATATTTAACTTTACTGGAATAAGCTATAGAGTGGTCCCTTTTATCGTGATAGGTCCTAGATTGGCCAGTCTTCACTAAACCGGTTTTGCAAGGTTGTCCATCTCTGCTGCACCATTCTGAAACGTGTAGTAAAGCACCTTGCATAACACTAGAAAGGGTGTTTGCTATGTTTACCACTAACAAGAATCGTCAAGTCATCCGCATAACCAATGGTAATGTAGCCTGATCTATGTAGATCGACTAGAAGATAATCGATGACTAGTGACCTTAAAAGGGGTGAAAGGACTCCTCCTTGGGGACAACCCTTTACCGCGGTCACAGGCACGGAAACTCCTCCTTAGGAGGAAGTAATATCTCGACTTTCAAGCATTTCCATTATCCATTGGTTGGTTGAGTCTTCAATACCCCTGCTACTACTCGTAATCGCTCTTGCTATTGAGTCGTAGCCAGTGTTATCGAATGCGCCCTCAAAGTCAAGGAAAGCGCATAGAACGAAAAGTTCCTTCTATCTTCTTAACAATGCACCTTCTGTGCTTTTACCTTTCCATGTGAAAACTAGTTTGAGTGCAGAGGGGTAGACAAATGTAGCCAACCTCTAACATCTTGTATCCAGTTGTACCCGGCAGGATGAGATCGAAGCGCAGAAAGGATACCATCACCGCCTGGGGCTTTGAATAGCTTGAAGGCGCTTTAACCTTCTAACTTAAAAGTTCCTTTAAAATAAAAAATAAAACGCAAATATTTAATAATTTTTTATTAAAAAATAAGCAAAACTACGTTTATAACAAGACGATTCCATTCTTTATTATTATTGTTGTTATTAGTTGTAGTATTTTATTGTTATAATTGTTGTATGTTACTTTCTTTTTTTTTTCTTATAGGTTCTTTCTATTGCATATGTTTTGCTGTTGTTTTTTTTTGAGGGGTTTTTTATTTCATTTCCTCTATTAGTTTTGGTATATAATTTACATTTACATTATATTATAAATTTCGCAATTCGTTTCAATTGTCAATTTTTTTCTTGGTTTTCTTCTATTTGTGGCTTTGTTGTTGCTTTAGTTTCTTAGATCTTAGTTACTAAACCTATAGGGACGTGTGTGTATGTGGGTCTGTGTAATCTTTAGTATTAGTTTCTTTTTGCTATGTGTGTTTGATTGAATTTAGTTTCGTGAATTTCCTTGGACTTTGGGACTTTTATCGGACGATGTCTAACACTTATACACTGATGTATAGTAGATCCTGTAGATGTTTCCATTTTGTTTAAACCGAAATAAAATCATGATGTTATGCACAAAAAATGAGAGCGAAGGTGTTTTACAGGGTAATTCTGTTGCACGTCTTCGTACATAGTTTATTCATTGTCTTTTAGTTTCAAAATTTCTAGTTTTTCTATTTTGTGTTTTTCCCCAACTGCAAAACGTTTAACAATTTCTTAAATGCTAATATAGAGTTTTCATTTTTTTGTTGTTTTCAATTAAATTTTCTATAAATATACAATTACATATTTCCAAATCTAAATTTTTCCTCGTCCTCCTTCTCGTCACTATTTCGTTTCCAATTTTTATCAAAATTTACAATTCAATACGATTGCTACACAAAAAGATCATTTACGCAAAATGACAGATCAACCAGTTATCGGGTTTTAATTTGGTTTTCTAAATTTCAGCTAAAACTCATTAGCTCTGTCTTAGGATTTTCAATTTCCAAATCTTATTGTTTTTTGTGGTTGTTGTTTTATTTTTTTATTTTTTTTTTCTGTGAACAAATTCTCTTGATTGCTTCTGTGAAAAAAAATACAAGTAGGTACAAATATTTCGGGGTTCCTGTGAAAGAGTGTGAAATTTCGCAGTGTACTTGTACTGTACTTACTATTCCTGCGTTTTGTTGTAGTTTTTTTTTTGAAATCTGTTTTATCAATTCGAGATTTTTTTTCTTATGTTTTGGTACCAACTGATTATTTTTAAGTTTACAGAAATAACTAAATATATAAATTAATTTTTGTTTTTAGCGTAAATTATAAATTATTTATAATTCCATCCCCGTAAAACCCAAATTCGTTCAAAAAAATTCCACGTTATAAAGCTACAGAAATACGAAACGCAATTTCGAATTCGAACTTCTAATTTTGACATTTACCTCTTTTTTATATAGGGTTGAGATTTTAAGTTAGAGTTGTGTTGAAAGTTTGACCTGTCTATTCAGCACATGGATTGAAAGATTGAAGCTGGCTTAAGATAGTATGCGTAAAAGGTATATTAGCAAATCGCTGAACGAGTGCAGTCGAATCGACTCAAGCTCATCTCAATTCGTCACAGGCTTATGGCAAGCCGCATATTGAGCACAGCACGGCACAGCATAGCGTTGCCGAGTTTTCTAGGGCATACAATGTTATACTTAGACCATTTCCGAAATGATTACTTATTTCAGACTTATTGACTTATTTGTCGCCATCTTAAATAATATACTTAGTATGACACAAAAAAATCAAAATAAAAATTCTGCCCTTGTCATAAGTCACCTCGCGACAAGACTTATTTAAATAAGTTAGGTTCCACAAATCAGTATTCGTCCCCTTAAGGGTCGTTAATAATGCACATTCATTTGGCTTCACTTAACGAAACCAAAAAAACATGCAGACCGAAAAATGTTTTCAGTTTTTACCACTTCTTCGAATTTTCTTGTCCAAAAATAATTCTGTCAAAATGTTCTCGTTTTTTGTTGAGGACGATATATAAACAACTATTTCAACTTTCCAGGCTTGCCAAAAAAAAAATCGGAAATAGGTAAAATATCGGTAAAAATATTGAAATAATATAAAAAAAATATGAAATTAAATCAAAATGAAATAGAATAAAAGTTATTATGCCACAGATAGCGACATAAATAGTTTTGCCATTAAAATGGTCAGCAATATTAGCTACATCTATAGTATAAATTTAAATACTCGTAAATAAAAGTCTATAATTAAGCTATTCGGTTTAATAAACTGTTTTTAATGTTTTTATATATCATAGTTAAAATTTGATAAAAATTAGCAGACAATAAAATAAATCCATTTTCGGTAATTAAGGCGTCTAACGATAGAATTGCAGAGTCCAGTTGAAATTGGCAAATTGGTCTATTTCTAGAGATAAAACTATTACCGAACTCAGACTTTAATAAAACGATTGTTTGATAAAAAAAAATGTGGATAATTTTTAAACGGTGTTTCAGCGTGTAATTTTTCAAAATTAATAATTTTTCATGATTTCACAAGTAAGAGAATAGATGAGTTAAAACGTACAAAAACTGCAGCTAACATTACACACCTACGAGTATTAGAAAAATGGGACGTCTCAATTGAAACACCCTATGTAAAGTACTAGAAATAAGAGAAATAACCTTGTCAATTTGATCTTTCCATAGCTTCAAACGGGCCGAATCACTGCTTGACTAGAATGGTGACGCGACCGCTGCGGTATCCTCTGTGATACGAGCCGTCAAATATAAAAATACATACATACAAATCGAATAGCGCGACCTGATTGGATAGGTGTGGTAGCCGCGTACCAAAACCTTCTCTATAGAAAGCCCAACTGTTCCGATCGTGCACAGATACATGCTTAGATTGAGACCAAACGTATTTGTATTTAGTAATCAACTAAAGAGCAAAATCCATATAAAATATTTCTGTTTCCCACTACACCATCTTACATTTCTCGCTCTTTGCGACTTCTTATTTTTTGTACACTGTATTCACATCCCACAAACACACATGCGTTTGGTCTTGGTTTACTGCATTAGTATGCGTAGAGTTGGGCTTTCTATAGAGAAGGTTTTGCCGCGTACGCTACTGCTGTGGTAACTTTTAATAATCGACACACGACTCTTGTTTGACAGCTGCCAAAAGGCCTCAGAATGGAAGACGGAAAAAGTAATAGAAGCGATGCAAAAGAAGGAATTATTCTGGAATCTGAGACATCCCTTCTACAAGAAATATTATTATTATTTTTTTTTTTATATATATTTAAACTTAAAAATATAAATTAAAAAAATAAAAATATAATTTAAAACGAGTGGAATAGTATATAAGATAACGAGCTAGGAAAGTGGACGATAAGCAGTTTTCAGCGAATAATGTACGCCTTTTTCACACGACCAAAACAATTTTTCTACTAAACTGCTCATGCGCAATGCAAATCTACTGTAGGAATGTGTGTTTGCTGTGACTGCAGTAATGCGTGTATATTATGTTAACACACTTGTGTGGATAATGCCTACTTTCGAGTGTATGTTATAGCGTAGAAAACAGTCACTTTCGTCTATGGTCGTGTTAAATAATATTTCCAAAGAGTTGCTTTATATTGTTTTTTACTAAGCCGCGCGTTTTTATTGTGGACGAATTTTACGAAAGCCGTATCACATCATTTTTCATTTGACGTATTATTGCAGATTTCCGAGCGGGGCCGCGGCACCATTCTAGTCAAGCAGTCACTCGTTGTTTCCATTTCAAATAACAATAATACTACAATAAAATAATTTGCTTGTGGGCGTGTACACGTATACGGGGTTCAAATAATGCTAGAATCAATGAGAGCCGAATTGAAAGGAAAATGTTGTAGGATTATTGGAGCACTATTTGAAGCCCTTATACGTGTACAGCAAATTATTTTATTGTATCTTTATTGCTATTTGAAATGGAAACAACGAGTCAACTGCAGCACAATTCACAATTATATTTCCAGTTTATACTATTCACAATAAAACTTTAAGTTTCAAGCTACGTGCAGCGAATCTAATCAATTTGGAATTCGATTGAAATGATACGATTGAGGCGAGTAACGTGCTATCTATCACCCTTGACTATAAACGAAAAAAACTTAAATGAATTTGCTTATTGTTTTTCTTGTCATATTGTTTTTTTTGTAAACAAATTTTGTTTATTCCAAAATATTCGCTTTAAATCAATTATATTATTATTTATTATTATTATTATTATTATTATGTATTTACACATTATACAAAAGAAATTTAAAACTGCCATTTTCTTAAATGCCGTGATTTCCTAAAAATATTAATCATAGTATTAACTGTATAGTTTTAATGAGTTAAAATTAATATATATTTTACATACTTTTATATACACACATATGCTATCGCGCAGTGCATGTATGCGCATATTTTTTAAATTAAAAAATATAACATTTTGTTATTTGTTTTGAGTTATTCCTTTAAATGTGCCTAAAATAATGGAGGGAAAAGAAATTTACCGTTTTCTTTTTTGCGCTTAGTTGGTTGGCTGGTTTTTCATTTTAAACATTGTTGTTTTTGTTCTTCTTATTAAATACATTTTGCAAAATTTTGTTTATTTATTAAATTTATTATCGTTTAAAAATTAAAAATACCCTTTTTTTTTATTAATTTGCATGATATTTTTTGTTTTTGTTTAATTAAAAAAAACTTTTATTATGGACGAACATTGATTGGTTTTGAATTTCGTGTTAACAAATTTATAAACATTTTATTAAAGAAAAAGAAAATTAATATAAATGCTAAAGACTGACGATTCCTTGGTTTTGCTTTTCTCTTGCAGAGATGTCTCGAGAATAAACAAAGAAACCGTTAAGTTCCATTATGTAGATTTAGAAACCAAATAATGCACTCATTAAGGATTTAATTTTGGCTTTGCTTTGCTCTTGTAGAGATGTCGCAAGAATACCCAAGAAAATGTTGAGTTCCATTATGTAGATTTAGAAACAAAATAATGACAAATTAAGGATTTAATTTTAAATCTGGCGCAGAGTGTTTTTTTGATTGTCAAGTTTCCCCTAAAAAAACCAATCTACCTTAGAGCGACAACTGATGTTATTATTTTGGAAAATTTACCCTCTTTTCACTAACTACAACCACAACAAAACAATGCAAACAAAAGATTTTCGCCTTTCGTGTTCGATTTGCCGAGATAAAATCTGAACTCGAACGCAGATTTCTAAAAGGGGAAAAAAACGACATTACATTGCAAAGTGAGCAACAAAAACGGTCGACAACAGCACTAATCATAAGATCGAAAGGGACATATTTTTGACAGATTACTTCTCTTGACATTATGTAATTATTCAAACAAACAGAAAGAGCTGAGTGAAAAAGAATCTTTTCGTTAATGCGACGCGCGTGTTGTTATTAGTATGGTTATAAGTCTCTGACAGCTTCTTATTTCAAAATGGAGATGTCGTAAAGTGCAGCTATTATCAAAGTGTTGGTGTATTTTATTTTAAGAATACAGTTAATTGCTGTATTCTTCATCTGATCAAAGGCAAGCAATATATAAAAATCACCTCAAAGAAGTCGAAAAAATGGAGCCTATTTTAAAGATTAATTCACTTTCCACGCATCAAACACGCGCCACACCCAACTCGCAACACATGTCGCACGCGGTTTCTCAAAATAGGCGAATACACTTAGCTGCTCACAAAATCAGCTCTCTAGGCCTGTGAAAGATTGTTAAAAAAATGAGGTGTGGGCACAACACGACTTTATTTTACGGACGGGACAGGGAATCTTCAGCAAATGTATGCTAATTTTGTTTTTTAAATTTTTAATTTTTTTTATTTTTTTTTTAAATATGTTTGTTTTGTTTTTTGTTTTAATTTCTTTTGCACTTAACATATTTCTTCTAAGTGCTATACTTTATGAGTTTTATTTGCAAAAACTCGAAAAACTGTCCAAGTAAACTGTCTCTTCCGGTTGTCAGATTTCCGTCAAAATCAAGTTGCCCCGCACAATTTAAGTTTTAAGCTTAAATATGAATTTAATTAATTAACTAATTTTTTCATAAGAAACTTACGGTCAAAAAAAGAGTGAATAAACTTTTTGGGTACACAGTAAAATTTACGCTTGCGGACTGACGCCTGGTGTAATAGTAAAAGGAATAATAATTTCCGTGTGATTTAACAGATGCTGCGTTGCTTTGGCTAATCCAGCTTGGCTTTACAAAAGCAACAGCTTTGGCTTTAAATGGGCTTTAACTAAAAAATGGCTTTAGTTATAAATCCTAAAAACTTTTTGGATTTATTTTCAGCTTTATGCTTATACGATTTTGTTGTAAGCCAAGCTGGATAAGCCAATAGCCAAAGCAACGCATCAAGAGTCTGGTTTAATATCAATCGAATTTACGTTTTTTTTATAATTCGCGCACGCTTATAGTGCTCGGCTATATGCTTGGCACAACTTGGTCGTTAAGGCAAAGGAGAGGAAAAGAGGTTATGTCTGTGAGCTTATGTCTTGAATGCATGTGGATCGTAGCGAAGTGGAAAAATAGAGGTTGGCAAAGCATTCCACATACGTGTCGTACGGCTAAAGAACGAATCTCTGAACTTAAATATACGTCCGAAGATGGGCATGTTAGTAAACTGATGAGCAATTAGAGATGAGCCAAGAGTATTGCAAGGAGAAGTGTATGCACATGGCTATTTCTCTTGAGCACCGCTGGTGGAAGAAGCGATAAAACAGTGAAAAGCAAGAAACGTTCCTGCGGTGTTTAAGTGAATCTATTGATTTCGTTGTTATGTTTACGTCACCGATAAGTTTTATCGCACAGTTTTGTATTCTATCTAGCAGATGCAAGGAGAGGAAAAGATGACGGTTACCCCTGACGGAAATAACGGTAAAAACCCACGCCTAAAAATTAAAATTGTTCATGTAAATTTTCTAATCAAAATTATACTGAATTCCACTTTGAATGCTGAAAAATAAAAACACATGAGAAGCACTGCGTGCTCTGTTGTTAAAAATATAAATAACCCCAAATCGTAAAGCAGCGATGCCCACAGCGCACACAGCACACACAGTCACTATAGTATGGCATAATCTGATGTCGCTATATGGCATGATTTATAAAAAATTGTATAGGAGCCCTCCGATCCCGGGGCCTGATCAATAGCAAATTTTAATAAAAAGTGTTGTCATCAGAAATACAAAGTTTCAATAAGTGGGTTAAAAATTGATCGCGAAACTTCACCACCGACAGAACGAACGAACGATATACAGAACCATACCGATACGAAGTTAATATTCGATGAGTTAGCAATCTATGAGAATTGAATTTGAGACGGGCCGAAACCAGGGTACATCTCCAAATCAACAAAACCAGTCATGTGTTGTCTGTCTGTCCAATGTGTACTGAAGTACTGAGAGCGCTATATAAAAAACTGTTTCACTTCAACGATCCAATTATCAAAATCGAAAAATCTCATGTCAGTTAATATACACCACGTTGCACATACTGTAAGGACAAAGAGGGTAATCTCATCACCGATCATAAGGGCATTTTAGAGCGATAGGGAGAGCACTTTCATGAGTTGCTAAATGGCCAGTTCACTGAGGAATTGGTGGCGCCACCAATGATCATACTATGCTGCCGCACCAAGCATAAACGAAGTTAGCAAAGCGATAAATCGGCTGGGATCTCATGGGATCCCAGCGGAACTGATAAAAATAGGAGGCCCCACAAATTACCATGCAATTAATAAAATAATAGTGCAAGTAAGTGGGGAAGAAGCTATGCCAGAAGACTGGAGAAGAGGCATACTGTGTCCCATATATAAGAAGAAAGATATCACAAAATGCAGCAATTATCGTGGTATAACGTTGTTGGGTACAGCGTATAGGATTTTCTCCTCTATCCTTCAAGACAGGATAGCCCCATACGTTAAAGTCATCAGTTTGGCTTCATCCCAGGCAAATCAACAACTGATCAGATTTACACCCTTAGGGAGGTTATGGAAAAATGTGTAGAGTTTCAAAACTCACTACACCATCTTTTTATAGACTTTAAAGCCGCCTATGATAGCATGGCCAGAGTAGAACTTTATAAAGGCATGAGAGAATTCGGCATCCCAAATAAACTGACACGACTATATAGGTTGACCATGACCAATATGATAAGCCAAGTAAAAATATCCGGATCACTATTAAGCCCATTCAGCATCTACAAGAGGATGAACTGGCCTGCGTCCTCTTCAACCTGGCGTTGGAGAAAGGGATCCGAGATTCTGACGTAACGGCGAGAGGAACAACCCTTTAGATACTGGCTTATGCAGACGATATTGACATCGTTGGTAGAAACCGAAGAGCTGTACAGGAAGCTTTCATCCAGATCGTGCAGGCGCAACGAAATCTGGGGCTGCACATAAATGAGAGAAAAACAAAGTACATGGTGGCAACGTCTGTGAGTAGAAGATTCAAAATTGATCTCTCAATTCAAATAGAAAAGCGCGAATTTGAAGTTGTGCAATCCTTTAACTATCTCGGGTCAACTGTAGCAGCCGATAACAGCATGGAACGAGAAATATGCGCACGGTTGCTAAAAGCCAACAAAGCTTACTATAGTCTGTCAAGACTCTTCAAATCCAGGAACTTCACCATAACATCCAAGCTACAGATATATATAAGACAATGGTCATACCAGTACTTACATATGGATCCGAGACTTGGGTGCTAAGCAAAAAGCATTCTGACCTCTTAGGCGCGTTCGAGAGAAAAGTCTTATGGAAAATTGTTGGCCCCGTATGTGAGAAAGGACGATTCCGGAGACTCTATAATGATGAATGATGAGATCTACGAGCGTTACCGCGATGTCGAAGAAAATTAAGCTCGGTAGGCTCGCATGAGCGAAGAGGATCCTGCTCGGAAACTCCTTTGCGGTAGGATTTATGAAACACGACAGCGAGGCCGGCCAAGCCTACGCTGGAAGGATGGCGTAGAACAGTACGCCCAGAGTTTAGGGATGCCAAACTGGATGATATCTGCTCCAAATTGGGACCGGTGGAGAGACTTTTTGCGGGAGGCCAGGACAGGACTTCAGTTGTAGAGCCAAACATGATGATGATGTCAAATACCACCTTTTAATTCATTTCAAAGCCGTATATCACAGCATTTATAGAGACGAGCAAAGCATCTCTGCCAAACCCGATAGGGAATTCTCGCTGATCCGTCAAGGTCGGGAACGACATCACCCAGTACTTCGATGTCACAAGAGGATACAGGCAAGGTGACGCGCTGTCATGTCTTTTTGGAGATAATTGTGCGAAACGTGTTCACGATAAAGGCATAATTCTGTTCAACTGCTGTCATGCGCTGATGGCAATGATATAATTGGTAGAACCCACTGGTGCATCTAAATCGACCAAAACGGGATTGGCAGTTAACGAGGGCAAGACAAAGTATTTCCGATCAACTAAACTGGGTGTCCCAGCACCGACCTATTTTCCAGAAATTTGAGAAAATTTCCAAATTATAGGAGAAATGGATATTATAGGAAATGATGGAACTGCCAGACTTACAAAAACATCTCTTACAAAACATGAATAAAATAAAAAAGATAGAAAATAATGCCCCAAAACACTAAAGGTAAACGTATTGTGGATTGCCTAATTCGAATCGCACAAATATACAATAATTATGTATTATAGTCCAATTTATACATATAATGTATATATAAATATATATTTATATATATATATATGGCTTAACCTTCTATTTACCATTTGATTTATTTGGTTTTCTCCCAAACTTCGCTTTGTGTTATTTTTTTTTCGTATATTACCATATGTATCTATGTATATATTGATTCAATAAACAAATTTCATTTACTATTACAAACTAATTACGAAAGTATATAAATTTTTTAGTATTTAACTTAATACATATATAAATATATTATATTATTTTATAATTTATTCTTCTAGCATTTTAGTTAAATGATTTATTTGTTTTTGTTGTGTGGTTTTTTAATTTTCAATTATTTTATTGTTGCTCATTTTTTCTTGTTGATCATAATCGAGTTACACATATGCGGACGTTTGTATGACGTATGTGTATGTCGTATGTCGTTTCACCAAATTTTTTTCTATTAACGTATAGTGTTTTGTTATGCTTCGAAGTACATTATTTATTATTATTTCCATTCGATTGGATTATTGGTTTTGTGTTTTACTTAGTAATTATAATTTTATGCTCTAAATATGTATTTGGTTTTTTATTTCTATCAGGAATAAAAACTATCACGCACTAGAATTATCATTGGATCGGGATGTGGATGGACCGGCCCCAGCATCCTCGTCTAAGACGAACGTGGGACTCTGGCGGGACGTTGACGCAATGGGTTGGTAATGATAGCCTTCACGGTAACGATGATTTGATTTTCTTGTTTGTGAGTGACCCAGAGTTGGTCGTTGGTTGTTTAATTGATCGGGTCGTTTGGCTGAAATGATAGAATTCATGTTTTTTTGTTATTTGTTTTTCGGCATAAATCTTGTTCTCATTTGTAACATAAAAATGAAAATTTAAGTTGAAAGAGTTAGGCTATTTATTGTTACAATATAATGATGTATGGCGGTCAGCCATCAGCAGAGTAGGGCGAATAACATAGAATGCTTCAGAAATGCATGTGGCCGCAACTATCTCTGACTGGTGGAAGTGCGATTAAACCTCTACGTGGTGGCCGCTGGTAATTTTCCTCCAGTACAGGAAGAGCGAAATGATCGGGCAAGTCCCTTCAAAGTAAGGTTGGCGCGTGGCCAATAACCTCGCCCGTAAAAAACCATATTACGGAACCCAAAATCATCCTCGGATACACTGACGAACGACGACGACCACGGCAACGAAAACGGCTAAATGATTTAGGAATTTTCTCATGGAACGTACGCTCACTGTATAGAGCTCGAGCTACACAGCAGCTAGCCGATACCCTGTCCAAATATAATGCTGACATAACAGCAATTCAGGAGATGCGATGGACGGTGATGGTGTCTTACAAAAATCAGAATATGACATATATTACAGCTGTCGTGCAAGACATCGTGTGCTTGGGGTAGGGTTTCTAGTCAGCAAAAGAATGAATCGTTATCGGCTTTAAAGCAATAAATTAACGGCTATGCACCCTTCGCGTGCGGGGCACATTTAAAAACATAAGCCTCATAAACGTTCACGCACCTACAGAGGATTCCCCAGATGATGAAAAAGAAGAATTCTTTGAATCAGTCGAACGGGAACTCCATGTCTGCCCTCAGTATGATGTAAAAATCATTCTGGGGGAATGGGGAATGCTAAAACACGAGAACACTAATGACAATGGACAACGAGTCAACGAGAGATGGCAGCAAGCAATAATTTGGTCGTTGCGAGTACAGGGTTTGCACGTAAAAATATCCACAAAGCCAACTGGGTGATGATGGAGCCACTCGCAACCAAATAGACCACGTGTTTATAGACCGCCGCCACAACCTGAATCTGATTACGGTACGAACGTACCGAGGTGCCAACGTCGACTCGGACTACTATCTTGTTGGTATGGTGCTCCGATCGTGGATGGCATCATCAAGAAAGACAGCATCCGCGAATCAGATTCGAGTCAACACGGCTGTCCTTCGTAACGAAGAGACCAGAAAGAACTACGGTCAAGCGATAGGACTCCCCCAAATGCAGGAAGAGTAAGTAAGGAAGAGAAGTGGCTGAGATGGCGGGCGTAGAAGAGAAATGGGCACGCCTTATGAATACTGTCATTAGTACTGCTGACTCCATCTTAGGCAGTAGTCGTAGAGACCGGAACGACTGCTTTGATGACGAATGTAAGCTAGCGACTGAACGTAAGAACCGAGCAATGCAATGATCTCATAGAACGCGGGCACGCGAGGATGAATATAAAGAGCTCAGAAGATATGAAAAAACAGTTCACCGGCGAAAGAAAGCAGCCTGGGAGAATAATCTTGTCCGTGAAATAGCACCAGTATAAAGAGCGAGGACCGCACCAGGTGCGGAAGTTCTACCAAAAAGTCCGCGGTATGACGCAATATACACCGAGTTGCACATACTGCAAGGACAAATAGGGTAATCTGATCGCCGATCTTAAAGGCATCTTAGAGCGATGGGAAGAGCACTTTCATGAGTTGCTAAATGGTCAGTTAACTGAGGAATTGGAGGCTCCACCAATGACCGAAGATCATACTATGCTGCCGCCACCAAGCATAGACGAAGTTAGAAGAGCGATAAATCGGCTCAAAAATAATAAGGCACCGGGATCTGATGGGATGCCAGCGGAACTGATAAAAATAGGAAGCCCCACAGGCAGGCGGCACGAAATCTGGGGCTGCACTTAAATGAGAGCAAAACAAAGTACAAAGTGGTCACGCCTGCGAGTAGAAGATTCAAAATTGATCTCTCAATTTAAATAGAAAAGCGCGAATTTGAAGTTGTGCAATCCTTTAACTATCTCGGGTCAACTGTAGCCGCCGATAACAGCATGGAACCAGAAATACGCGCACGGTTGCTTAAAGCCAACAAAGCCTACTATAGTCTGTCAAGACTCTTCAAATCCAGGAACTTAACCATAACATCCAAGCTGCCGATATATAAGACAATGGTCATACCAGTACTTACATATGGATCCAAGACTTGGGTGCTCGCTCAAGAGAAAATTCTTACGGAGAGTTGTTGGCCCCGTATGTGAGGAAGGACGATTCCGGAGACTCTATAATGATGAGATCTACGAGCGTTACCGCGATGTCGACATCGTGAAGAAAATTAAGCTCGGTAGGCTCCGGTGGGCAGGATACCAAGCTCGCATGAGCGAAGAGGATCCTGGTCGGAAAGTCCTTTGCGGTAGGATTTATGGAATACGACAGCGACGTCGGTCAAGCCTACGCTGGAAGGATGGCGTAGACCAGGACGCCCAGAGTTTAGGGATGCCAAACTGGATGAAATCGGCTCGAAATCGGGACCGGTGATGAGACTTTTTGCGGGAGGCCCGCACCGGACCCCGGTTGTAGAGCCAAATATGCTGATTATGATTTGCGTTGTTTGGCAAAAAACTAATTTTAATTTTTGGTAAAACCAAATGAATAAACTCATAGGGACTACTCAAATAATGCAGAGAGTAAGAACAAATCAAAAGAAAATTAATTTTCAATGAATCCATATAAAAGTATGAAAATGAGTGCCGCGTCAATCTGTCTGCCACACCAAGCGCGGCGAGGGAGGGAGAAGCTTTTGCGGTAATCTAAATCAACGTACTACGTTTCATATCTTCATCTATAAATCGATGTGTGATAGAATGGCTGTGTGCACACATGATACACAGACACACAATGCTCAATACCTACTTCATTGCGCTATTTCATAGGCGACCATTGCCAGAGTATCGCATTATTTGCAGATAAATACTACCGCCCAGACGGAAACACAAAACAAACAAAACAGAAATATAAAACCGGAGCAGTTTAGTATTTTGTAGAAAAAGTTCTCTATAAATAGAAACAGTCACAATGATTTTTTTTGTGGCAGCCACTAGTATTCTTGCATCCAATGAATCTCGTAACCTTGCATTACCCTTTTTGGATACCACGTACATTTCTTTCAATTTGCTGGATGAGTTAAGAGGGGCTTCGGTTTCACGTTCTATTTCCAAGCTATATCCGGGGTTCGGTATGGTTTTGTATTACATTTCCAAACCTTCTTAACCGAAACTGTAACTTCGTCGACGGGTATGGTTTGTTTGCTCAACACAATAGTGATGAGAGCAAACCAAACAAATTTATGAGAGGAGACTTTTTGATTTCGATCAGCTGACGTTAAGTGACGAGTTTTCATTTTTGGTGGGGCAATAGCCCCCATTTATTTGTCTTATTACAAGTTAAACTAAAAGCATCATTGAAAACTTAAAACTAAGACTTAAGACTGAGATTTAAAGCTAATATATAAAGCTAGGGGGAATGGCGGAGGAGATTTAGTTTTAGACAGGGAGTGCTGCGGTTAAAATCGAGAACGGTAGGCTTAAGTTAACCTATCGCAGCATACAGGAGATTGGTTCGTTACATCGTGCAGTGTGTCGGCAGATAGAAGAGAGACGGGCATCGTAGATTACGAGGATTAGTCTGAAAGAAAATCGAGTTGTTTAGGGATGCGCAATCGACAGAGCCTAAGAGGAGACGCTGTATGAAAATAATGTCAGCTATGTCTCTGCGTTTCTCGAGGGTGTTCAAGTATTTGAGGTTGATGCGGTCTTTGTATGGAGGTAGTATAAGATTAAGGTAGATCTCGAGAAAATGACGTTGAATGCTTTCGATTCTGGACACATGAACTTGACGGTAGGGGGACTACGCTTGACTAGCGTACTCGAGGAAGGGATGGACAAATGTGATGTACAGGGATCTGGTCATATAAGGATTGGAGAATTCTTTGGACCACAATTTAACAAAGTCAAGTGATGAGTTGGCTTTAAGAATTATTTCATCAAGGTTAATTCCTAGTCGCACAATTTGCCGAGGTCACGAAAATATTGGACACGGGATATAGGTTGACTGTGCAGAAGGTAATGTCTCGGAAATTTCGAAATTTTTTTAGGATTTGTTGAAGGAGATAGTAGTCTCGTGGGCAAGAAATGGGTTTGAAAAGCTTGTTATGGTCAGCGTAAAGTGATAGGACGGAGTGTTTGATGACCCTATCAAACCTATTTATAGTTAGAATGAGGAGAAGGGGTCTAAATGGCTGCCTTGTTGGACACCAGAGGCTGCCAGGATTGTGGACGATAGGACGGATTAAGACGGCTTTTAAGATAAGAAGATATCAACTTTACCAATGTAAGTTCAAAGCCGAGGCAGAAAATTTAAAGAGGATTAGTTGATAAGATATCTTATCAAAAGTCTTAATGAAATCAGTTGCAACAACGTCGACTTCGTTACCACTACTAAGGCTGAAAGAGCGAAGGACATGAATTCCACAAGAGAAGTGGTGGGTTGATCTACCTTTTAGAAAGCCATGTCGGCTACCTACTACCCCCTGCCATATTTATTAAGTATGTTGCGACGTGTAGTGTAATAAGACTCATAGAATATAATCTTGGTGGTTTGCTACTAGACCATACGGGCACTGATGATACCATCATCTACTGAATACTGCATCCCTTAACTTAGCTTCAAATCCTCATTCGGCGGCGAGTTTCATACCAGTGGAAACTAGAAGGATGGGATAGTAACGATTGATTGATTGATTGGCAATTTGACGCAATAATATTCACTGACTGACGGTCTGTCAAGCTACCCGATTCAGCTAGTATTTTCAGGCGGAGATCCTACGAATTAGAGAAGCCTGCAGGGCACTAAGGCACTCAGTAACGCACTAATCGGAGGTGTTGGCATATGTGTTAATAGTCAATCTGCCATATGGCCGATTCATGCCAAGTGCCAAGAAGAATTGTGTTCGATCAGCCAGTTCCTGGACATCCTAGTATAGGTGCCTGGGTACAGTAACTTATAGGGAAAGGGCAGACGAATTGACTAAGAAGGGCGTCGCTATGGACATCGGCTCTATGGAGAGGGTTAGCTGTCCAATTAGCTCAGTCGAGGAACAAATTCTCTCTTTTTTCAATACTGTCACAGCTTAGTTGGAGTAGCCTGTCGAACTGCGCCCTATCAAGATTGATATGGCCATCCTACAGTAAAAGGAAAAGCACCGAGTTGTAATCAAGAGCCCGAAAGGATATTATCAGAGTTGTGGCTATTAGCATGGGCTAGTGGGCAGCCATGCTGCTAACAACTTCTGTAGAAGTTGCATTCATGAAAATGAGAAAGAAACCCTTACACACTTTCTTTGGAGTTATCCGGCCCTAGCACGGTTAAGACATCAAACTTTAGGTAAACCATTTTTTCCCGACCTAGAAGAGCTGTCAGATTACAGGATCATCGAATTGATCTCGTATCTGAACGCTTCAGGCTGGATTTAAACCGCCCAAATATCCATGCTAGGTCCCTCGAGATTTGTGGTATCAAAATGGCGCACTCTAGCGTAGCGACTAATCTACCTACCTACTCTACCTACCTACTCTAACTACCTACCATAGGAGAAATAGAAAAGCTTACGCAATCCTAATGCTAAGGCATTATCGATCGTTTCGATCAGTTTTCGGCTGGACGGGTTTTGGGGAGAAGAATTAGGGACTAATTTGTACAGCAGCCTCGACCTAGTCATGAAACTACGTACGTTGTACGTTTTAGATGACTAGGACATGTAGATCGCATGGACATTATGAAAAAAATAGACAAGAATAGAAGGCCTCATCTTTGATGGCATGCAGAAGTGGAGGGTGACTCGCGCAATTGAAGCGAATTAGAAAATGGCCGTGCTTATTGGATAAGAACTGTAGCGCTACATAAAAATGGTGTATCATCTTTCGGAATTTCACTCTTCGCCCTTTGCATATTGCACTTACTTTATAACCTGACTTGACAAACTTGTGTTTTTAGATACAATTAAGTTTTTTATTTTGTGTACATGCGAAAGTACTGGATGACATCGTGTCGGCTTCTTCCCAGATCGGAATCGGTGCAGAGATATCCGCGGAAGTAGAGCCATGTATGAGTATGATGATAATGATTTATGAAATTCAGTATAAGGGACATTCCGCAAGAGATTCTTAAAATTATCCTTAAAAATTGTTTTTTAATTAATTATTAATTTAATTAATTTAATTATTATTTTTAGACATAAATACATACGATGTAAATTCAAAGTGGAAAATATATAGACATACATTTTTGATCACCTTCCTTATTTCAGGTTTTTACCTTTTTTTTGTTGGGACAAAAGCTCATCAAAGGCAAGCTCAAATGAACTAAACAGCAGCAATAAGTATAAATAATTTGAACAAAAAGAACCAGAGAATCTAGGACAGTCATTTTCAAAATAAAATTTCATCAATAAATCGAATTAAAGCATCGGTAGACTTTTGAAAAATCAGAGGAATACTCTTATGAGTTCGTTCGTTTCGTTTGTCCTTTGTCCTGTCGATTTGTGAATGCATCAAACAGCGAGTATGAAATGTATGTGTGTGTTAGTGCAAGTGGCCACTCAAATCTCGAAATTGAAATATCGATGAGTTTTTAATATTTTTTGCTTGTGTGTGTGTCGTGTGTGTCTACTTTGTTAGTTGCTGCACAGCCATATAGTGCACACATAGTCGGCCAAAAGGTTGCACTATGTTTTGTGTTTTATGGTGGCAGTGTGGTCAAGTAGTTTTTTATATTGCACCGCAGTGAGTACAAAAATATTTTGCAAATAATGCTGAATGCATTATTGAGTTTTTTTTCTTTCTATATAGCACTATACTACGAACAATACATGCGTCCAAAACAGTTCCGTTTGTTTGACAGCTGCTATCGTAAGGATAAAGGAGCATGTGCGTTCTCTGTGAGTGACGCAATATCGCCACTGAAGCCAGAAGATGTGATATACATTAAGGAAGATGTTCAATCAGCCAACTCACTCCCCTCGCCCTTTGTTATCTTAGCATATATTCCAAAGTCTAAAAAAGGGTTAATGCGTTTTTGTCGATAATGTCGACATCGAGTGATGGATGGATGATGAGTACCTACTACAATATGATGATGGACGTACGTCTATAATTAATAGTAAACAAGAGCTTATAGTTCAAGAACTCTTATCGCATTACTTTGCCGGCCCCCCAGGCGTATACGTAATTTTGTGAACATCACGTGTACAAAGAAATCTACGATTCATCGGGTTGTATTTTTTATCGCATATGTGTGGGTTAGGAGCAAAACGTCAATTTTCCACTTTTTAACGTTTTGAGTAAATCGAAAAAAATAAATATTTTTTTATCCCGTTGTAGGAAAATGTTTTTTTTTTTTAATTAAAAGAAATGTCTTTGAAAAACGAATTAGTTGAGTGAATATTTTGTTAGAAAAATTTAAATTAGAGGATCTAGAATGGAAAGAAATTTGGAAAAGGTCCGTTCTGCAACCAACACTGGCAGAAGACCCCTTGTGCAAATCATCTTTTGAAAAAGGAATACTTTTGCAAATTATTTTCAACTTTCTGCGTTATTATTATTATTATTTTTGTATACTTATTGCCAAGGGTTTTCGATGGAATAGCCAACTCTCTCTGTATCATCCATCACCTCTCGACCAAACACCCTATAAATGAAAAATACTGCTTCGATCGTCGCTGAAAAGTCTCTGTGCCAGTCTACAAGAACCTATTGGACGTCTTTCTTGAAGGCCAACCACTTGACAGTACCGTACCGTATTCGTTTGTAGTACCGGGCCTAACAAACGAAAAAGGCACGCACAACTATCGAGCCGATAGGCTTATCAAAATTCAGCTTCTAAAACTGAAAAGATTCGAAAATCATGAAAATATCACTAAAATGAATGTGTTTCTTGACGCCAAACATTCAATCAAGGACTAGCGGAAGAGTTTGATTCAAATAAAGTTTGCCATAAAAGAGAAAAGTAGTGGTTGCCGTGGCTCAGTAGAAATGAGCATGGCTACTGAGCAGTGGGTTCGTGGTTCGAGTCCCAGTAACACCAAAAGTATTTTTCACGGTGTCCCACCTCTCGCTAATGGGTGACAATCGTTCCGAGAGTAATAACTTGTCACGGAAAGTTTCTCAATTCGCCGTTCGGATTCGGCCTTAAATTGTTGGTCCCTTCCATTTGTGTGCAAAAATATACATGCTCAACACGAATGGTTGCGAGAAGCTAGGCGTTGGACCGCAATGGTCTGTCGCGCCGAATATCATAAAGAGAAAATCTCTTTTCAAAAGAGTTCTTTGACTGAGGTTTTTCGTAATTTTGCCAACTTCTCTGAAGGAGGCTTTTAATAAAGATTTCTCATTTCGGTTTTTTCGTTTTTATTTTTAAATTCTCTAAATCCGTAAATCCGTCCCATAGAGGATTCAACTCTTTCAATTACAGGCGTCGACAATGCGCGATCTGGTAGTGTAAAGCTAGCTGCGAAATGTGAAGTCTGCAGTTGCAGTTGAAATGTTAGAAATGTCATTGTGAATGAGCGTTCGAATTGAAGACGAGGCAGTATTTTTAATTCGTTTCACGAAATGACTAAAAACGTTTACTTCCTTTGGGACATTGAAGTATTTTTTGTCTCAGTTTTTGGTCATAGTCGAATTTGACTCGTTTAAAGTAGGCATTGCAATCATTTCTGACTCGTCTTAATTTGGTTCGGTTTTCCGAAAGCATACCTCAAGGTTCCTTAAATCATACCAAGCAATTTACTTCGGTTTGATATACTTTGTCCTGGAAGAGATAAACTGTCTCATACCCTCGAGGATTATGTTAGTGATCGTATCAGAAGTGGCATCCACACCACTATTGGCGTTAAGTGGCCAGTTAATGCTTCTAAAGAAGTTATTGAGGCCATCCCAGTCGGCTTTCTCGTGTAGCTTTACTTTTCGTTTTCTCTTTAACTGTGTGGTTTGACAACAAGAAATTAGCTCATACTACACAATGGTCTGAAGAGCCTAGAGGCCAAAATACACTGACGGTGTATTTGTTAGGAAAATAAGTAAGAAACAAGTCAAGGGTATTAGCGTTATGACTTACAATGTCTGGAATTCGAGTGGGCTTATTCACAAGCTGAGTGAGATGTGTAAAATCAGCAAATAACTCAACATCCATCTTTTCCTTGCGGTGTTGTTAATCCTGAATGGCGAAGCCAACTAGAATTGTGTTTATTGAAATCTCCAGCAATTGCGATTTATAAAATTCTAGTGATAGATTCGGAGAGTGCATCTAACTAACTACATGTTGAGACACTGTCTAAATTAGGGCTTCTGCATATGAAGCAGTATTAAATGGTATGCTTACGCACTTTGACTTTGATTCCAAAGATTTACCCATTTTCGCGATACGTGTCACACGCGGGATTTTAAAAATGTCCCTAGACACTGAGCTGTTCACAAAATTTCGCTCACTAGGTTGTGTGCAAGGTGGTTAAAAAGGATTAAAAATAAGTAAGTTGGTTTGTGTAGAAGGTAATCTTCGAAACTACTGGAGCGATTTCAAAAATTCTTTCATCAATATTTAGAATGGAATTTCGGGGTGAACATATATTATCCCATTTGCTGACTAATTTTATAACTAAATAACTAAAGTCGACAAAAAAACTGTCGGCCATCATAATGACTTTGTTCTACACTGTTCGCTGTGCTGCTTTCTGTACTGTACGAACATACGAACATCACGCCATATATCGGCATCATAATGACTATGTGCTGCGCTGCTTTGTACGTACTATAATCTAAATATATAGAAATGAATGTCTGTTGGTTTGTAATACGACACTAAAACTCAAAAACTAGGCCGACCCCTAGGCCCGAGGGCCCCAAATTTGGTTGTGTGAAAAATAGCGTACATTACTCGCTGAAAGGTGCCTTTCGAATACTCGTTAGATTGCCGCCACGTACGTCAAGCTTCTAATTCGCAAGACGTCCACTTTGTTAATGAATGAATTATGAATTATCACGGAAAATAGGAAGGGCCGCGGGTACTTAGAGTATGCTCATCATGGGCAATTACCTACTGGTACTTAGAATGTCTAGCATAGGACTGTTTTCGTATTCAGTGGACTATTCGTACACAGGTTTGTGATGTACCTGGGATAGTTTCTATCCTGGGCGGCCTATCCTAGAATACCTACGCCCAGCGCTCATACTGAACGAGCTGAATCGCTTGATGTCAGATCTTACCAAGGTCGTGTTGGTACTACGGGAGTTGGCTGTACCCACAGATGAGGTTGACCTCCTTAGAGGTTAATTGAGTCTGGGAAAACTTTTGGTTGAGGACCCAGTTTCGTTCTGGGCTGGACTTACGTAGTTGATGGTGGTTTACAACCAAAATGCGGGTAGAGCGCTAGCATGGTAACATCAGAGGCAGACTGATGTTACCAAGATCTTTGGAGCATCAGTTTACGTCCCTGATGTTACCGATGCGATGATGTGCTCATTGTGGAGTTGCACATCTCAAGGGGTTGTCTTGAACCAAAGATTGGTAAGGATTTACGATAGGTCCTACTCTAACCATTGAGATAATACTGGCACATCTTCCATGATGGATGTTGATTGTCGTATAACTAATCCGCGTCCGAAGAGGACCGTGGAATTATGCCCTCAGTTGGCGGTGTTCATTAACGTGAACAAGACATTTCGTATACAAAAAAGGTATGCTCGTGGTATGCGAATACTGCAAGCTATACTCAATCAGAAGAGAATATTGAAAAAGTCAACACTTCGCATTCAACACAACAACAACAGTACTACTTACCAGGTATATAAGGCTTTTGATTATACGACGACGATGATGATATTCGATTGTATTGATTATGATGATTTGATTCACTGTGCGGTGTGCTATTATTATTGTTAATATTATTGTGATTATGATTCGGCACATCAGTACTATCGGCTGGACTAAGGGGTGTCATTTCTCGATCCTCGATATATAGATCACTGGCATCGTCGGGTACCTGACGATATTGTGACCATGGCCACGCAGCTAAACCTGAGAGAATGAATGCCTCAATTGCGCAGATATAACCAAGGATCTGGAAGATAAAACAACATCAACATCAACATCATCAACAACAATAACATTAGTTTGTCTTCTCCCTCTTCACATCACTATATGTGTTTAGAGGTAACGTCGCTTACCGCCGATACAAACAATGTATCCTTTGAGTGTTTCGGCACCCATGTAAATTCCTCGGCAAAAAGGACCATGTGCAATAACAGGGTGGAACCCAAAATAAAAATCAAACCAATACTCAGGTACATCCATGTATTCTGAAATTGAAGAAGTGAGAAAAAGTCAAAGGCAGTTCAGATGGCACTGTCCACCGCTCTCTGCTTACCACTTTAGTCCAATTGAATGGAAACATTAGTGCTATGTGCGAAATATCGAGAAATATCATTAACAAAGTTATAAGGAGGGAAAATAGTGCCCAAAAGACCATTAATCTTAACCGTCCTATGAGTGGCAGTAAAAAAAGGCCAACTTGTACGGTTCCAGCGGAACATTCACAGGCAAGACAAGCGGCCGATGACAACTGAAATCGAAACGAGATGATACATAGTTAATCAATAAAAATAGGGTTAATATATTAACCCCAACATCCAGCATCACTGCCAAACTTACCACCAAAAGAATTCGGACAATCCCTGTAGGCGTTTTCAAATGTTGCGAATCACAGTGCAGTGCAACACCCCATGGCAGTGGCGACTGGCCGCTTCGCTGTTTGTAATTGGCGTGCGAGTCCCACGATGTACAAGTACCAAGTGGCGACTCCAAGGATAGTGAAAGTTCTCCGGCTCTGCTGCCAGCTATTTCAAAATCCTGCACATCGTCCAGCTGACAGCAGACCGGCTCCAGATCACGTATTTCGTCCAGGAGGAATTCTATCTCATCCGTTCCATATAAATCAGACACAGACGGTATATAACGTTGGGGTTGTTGCATTTCCCGCCGCGGGGATTGTCCCACATCACCGGATCTTGATAAGAGTTATTTTCTTTTAAAATTAATAAAAATTCTTCTTAATTATTGTGCGCCGCGCCGCGTTTGTGTGGTCGGCTCGATCGGTCTGTTGAGGGCACTTTTGACGATGCCGTTGGACGTTGTTGTTGTTGGAGATTTGGAGTTTTTTTGTTTACTGTTGCTGTGCTGATGTGGTTTTTCTTGTTGTTGCTTTCATTAGTCCATGCAGGTCTCAGACACGAACTAAAAAGGAAAAAATGATATAAACTTATTGCTTAATTGAAAAATAAATATTTACAGGAATTATGGTAAAGCTTTATACAGGGTGTATCCGTTAAGGTGGCAAATACTTAAAGGGATGATTTTTTAGTTAATTTCATGAAAAAAATCGTATGAGAGGGGGGTCTATTTTCAACCCTTGCGGTGTACGTAGAATTTTAATGCGAAGAGATGTACTTTTGACCTTACATCACTTCACACCCTGTTACTCTTGAACACTTCTAGCTACAAGGTCACTGTTGATCTTTTTTTAGAAAAGAATTAAATTTCTAAGATCATACAATGTACATTTTTTTTAAATTCTTAATACCATTACCGATATAAACGTCGTCAAAGCCAGAAAATTTTTTTTTTTTAATTTTATTTTCAAACGCGAATATATCAAAAAATGCTCTCGGATAATTTTTCTTTGACAATGACAGTATTAAAGCCTATTCAATTTTCTACAAATCCACCTCACAATGTTTCTCGATTCGGTCAACAGAAGCAGGGTTAAAATTGAAAGTTGGTAATATAAAAGCAAACGTACTTTTGACCTTAAATGACTTCTTTTCTGGTTTTCTGTCTTTTTTGGTTTTTTATTTAAGCTGAAATACCCGCCGTTTCCCGGCTGCCTCATCCCACTGACCCCCACCCAACTGACCACCCCATCCACTGACCCAATACGCACTGACAATGGTTTTTGTTTTTTCTTTTTGTTTGGCGGAAATATATACGCTTCCTTCTACACATCAGAAATAATAATAATATTTAGGCGCGACAGACCATGGCGTCTAAGGCCTAGCTTCTGTCATGCATGTTTTTTTTGCACACAAATTTAATGCCGTATCCGAACGGCGAATTGAGAAGCTTTCCGTGACAAGTTAATACTCTCGAATGTTTGTCAGACATTCGCGAGAGATGGGACCGTGAAAAATACTTTTGGTGTTTTCTGGGATCCGAAAATTGAATTGATACGATCAAAGGTGTTGATTTGTATAAAGCATAAGCAAACATAATTTCATATATAAATTTAAAGATTCATTTATTGAAAAGTTACTACACTTGTGTGCAAAAAATTCGCCCATCTATCAACAAAAGTTCAAAAATACCAAAAAATCCAATGTTTGTTTAATTTTCTTGAATGCAGATTCAAAGTCTATTTCCGCACCTATCCAGTGGTACCTTTCTTGTGCTTTTACCTTGCCAACAAAGTGATGTTTTGGGTCAACATCTGAAGTACACTTTTTTTTGTGAATTTGTCAGCATGAAAATTAGTGGTAAAAATCGAATTAAAACATGGAAATCAGCAAAAAAATATTCTCTCCTCTAGTCTCCTCTAGTCCGAATGACAGCTTCCGTTCGATGTCTCATTGATTTCACCAAGGTTTTTACCAAATCTTGAGGAATCATCTCCCATACCTCTGCCTATTCGCCTATTGCAGCTCATGCAGATTCGTTGGAGCAATACCTCTGGCTTGAACTTTTTTTTCAGATCGTTCATAAATGCTCGATGGAATTGAGGTCCGGGCTTAGAGCTGGGCACTCCATAACAGGCACATCCACATCTTGAAGGTACGGGTACACTACACCAGCCGTAGGCTGTCTCGCTTTATCCTGCATGTAGAGGAAGTTTTCATCAATAAACCCGGCAAAAGGTGCGACGTTGTGTTCGAGTTCTTCTTCAATTTACCGTTGAGAAGTCAAACCTCTTGAGTGATGGCCAGTATTCGCTCCGGAGATGAACATAAGATCTGATGTCTTTGCCTACCCAGAACATGCACGATCCGCCGCCATGAGACACGTTCTTCAATGAAACATTAAACAAATCGCTATCCTGATCTTCTGTACACTCTTCCTCGCTCATCGTTGCTATATAAACACATCCTGTACTCGTCAGAGAACAATCAAAATGCTCCCGATCGAACTGAAGGCGGGCTCGTCGGTGGGCTGCGGTCAATTTCGGCCCGTTTGTTGGTCTGTATGCAGTCATATAACCTTCTCGAAGTCGTATTCTAACTGTCCATTGACTGACTTCGACTTCACTTACTTCTTAGAGCCGCTGCCCCAGTTGAACGGCATTCAAACGACGATTTCGCAACAAAGTCGTCATAAGAAAGCGGTCATCACGCTGTGTTCTAGCACGAGGTCGAGATATCTCTGCCACACTCGGCGAACGGAGAATCTTCTCAAATTTAGTTGTCGAGCCACTTCTTCAGTTTGGTTCTGCCCCGCATCAATTTGCATCTTTTTGAGCGGCTACCTCTATTGTGGTATTTATTTTCTTGTTTCGGATATAGACGTAGTCGATAGAAGATCGTTCAGGCTAAACGTTGATATCCAAATGATGACAATTCGGAACGAGCAATTTCGAAACCCTATATGCATTTTATAAAATCGCTTTGGTGGAACGGTATAAGTACAAAAAAGGTACCACTGGATAGGTGTTTAAATAGACTTTGAATCTGATATTTTTGAACTTTTGTTGAAAATTGATCAATGTGCCTATTTTTTGCACACAAGTGTACGTTACTTTCGCTTAACCAATCCGATGAGACCTAGTTGTTTGAAAAAAGCAGATGGCTCGTGGACTATCCCTAGCGAAGAATTGCTAAATTTGCTTCTAGATACCCACTTTCCACTTTATTTGTTCAAAAAAAAAATAGTTGTGTTTTATGGTCTTTGTGCGTTCAGGATTGTGGTCGCAGAAAAATTTGTGAAAATGCTGTGCGTTTTCGCTTTCGTTTTTCGTTTTCTTTTATACCAATTTACTGATCGAATTTTGATCAAACATCGACTCTGGAATGCCTACTCATCGATATTCATATTTTCCCTAATATTGCCTTATCAGCATAGTGCATGTATGTATGTACGTAATTTATGACCGACCGCGTCAAGTGTTTTTGGGTTCGCTCGCCTATTCTGCTGTGTTGACATATTTGTTTCCACAAGCGAACGACCTTATTATTTCATTACCATTTCCATGCGCCGCTTACTCAGCACATTGCATGGAAAGGGTAATTAACGTTCTAAACGGTCGGCGCTCATTTGCTCATGATGCTTAGACTGCAATTTTATTTATTTATTATTTTTTTTATTTTCATATATTTATATATTTATTTTATTTTCATGTTTTATATTTTTTGTTCCCATGCACCGAGTGTGCTATTAAACAATACGTGTGGGTTTTGTTTGCTTTTGTTTTTCATGCACCAACGATTTTGCGTGTCATCCTTTGTGTGTGCGTTTATTTTCGTGCACCGAGCGTGCTATTAATTAATGACTGCATATCTAAGATTTTTGTATTTTATTTTGAGAGGCACTAGAGTCGATGTAGGGTCAAAATTTTGTATGCTTAATTCGATTAGAATGTTGTATGCTTTTAGGCATAGTATTTATGTGGTCGCTGGTGCGATCCCTCACACGTTAGAACTAAGCCCCCACTAAACTGAACTTTTCCTCTTCTCCAGGAAACACACAATTCCACATGTTGACCAGATCGTTCTGGGAGGAAGGCGCTCTCTTGGAAGATAAATCGATCCACTGACGGTTCAAAAACTGATGTTGGGGTAGGTGGAGGTGCCTTCTCAAAAAGGCTTAATATTGGTCTTCCCAATCAACAGCAGTGTTTTTCAACCAGAAATCATGGCGATAAAAGAAGTCCTGTCTGGGCTGAAGAGAAATGTATACATCTATATGTAGTTGCGAGAGGCCTGGACCGGACCCCGGTGGTAGAGTCAAATATGATGATGATACATGCACATGTGTAAAACATCTTCTTTAATAATTTAACAGCCACCATGATCTAAATAATAGACAGACAGAGAGATGCACATAGAAATAGTTATACAGTGTCATTCCGAAAGGTAGATCCAGTCCTAATTAAGAATATTAAAGTTTTCCAACATCATATAAACAGGAGAAGTGACCACTTTATACCATTTAGTTCCCATTAATATAAATAGGTAGCTTTAATAACAAGATGTGTAAAAGATTCATTTTTTTATAGAAACACTATAATGTTCTCAAATTAACTTTTTAAACTTACTCCACACTTGTTTTCAACTTAAGTATCACTATTTTCTCCTTGAAATTAGATTCCTTCAACTAAAATGAATTCTTACGTAACGCACACACATCGTCGGCGTACAAAAAACCACCAATTATCTAAGTGGCACTGCAATTCGAGAATGAAAATGATACACACACAGACACATACACATTTCCCGCACACATTTTTCCCAAATTAATGGCATTAATCTCCCACAGCAGAAAAAACGCCACACAGTAAGAGAAAACAATAACATCGAACACCGAACAACGAACACCGTACAATAACACAACCAGATGCTCAAATTTTTTAATTTGAAAATGCATGTGCTGTGCGTCCAAGGCATCCAATCGCACTTAAGGGCACAGAAGGAGCAGCGAGTGACATCGTACGATGTATACCGCGGCTGACGACATCGACGACGACAATGAATTTTCTTTCACTCACTGTCCCCACGCTGCAATCATTAATTTATCCTGTGCTCTTCTGCTTCTGGGATTCTTTAGGTTTTTTCATTGAGGGAAGTTACACATAGATTTGTATCTATATGCTGTTTTTAATGTTATTTTTTTTTCTAAATAAAAATCGCTATGCATCTGATGTTTTGTCCGTCCATCCGTACGTTCTTATCAAAAAAGTTTTTAGAAAATCATTGAGGAAACCTTTCACTAGCATCGTACTACAAACTTTAGACCGTCGATGACGAATGGACCATACTGAAAAAAGAATAAGAGGTTCACTAGGGGTGTAATATCATTGGTTCTTTGCATCCTGCATCAAGGTAATTATAGATATACATTTGTGATCGTTAAGATAATCTTTAATGTAGCATGGACCCAATAGAAGGCGCAAGCTGTCCGGTTGAGTGGTATAACGTACATTGTAACAAGTGATGATAATCGCGGACCGTGACAAAACCACGTGTTATATTTTCGACATCCAATAATAAACTAAGCAAGTAATTTACATATACAGGTGGATGCATGTAAACTGACCCCCCCCCCCCACGCCAAACACCTTTTAGACCTGGAACTCCACGTTCCCAAACCTGAAGCATCTGTCAACTTTCCCTCTATGGATGACGATGCCCTTCAGCTTCGGTGACCCCGTCACTGTTTTCTGTCTGCATCGTCGACCCTCTGTCGGATTTGGAGACGGAGGACTTCTTCGAACTTCTTAGTTCGCCCTAAGAAAGGGAAGACCTGGATAATACCGTAGTGGAGGTTTCTCTGCCTAGATGTAGTAAATAATGCTGCAAATAGTCCAGATTTAACCTTCAACAGTCCAAAAAGGCCTCGGCCTCCCTTCTACTCTGTCTGCTGAAAGATGTAGAGAACATCGTCCTGATTCAGGAACCATGAACTGTTAACAACCTGATTCATGGACTCAGGACTCCTGGATAGTACCCACTATATGTGGCAGATAAAGGTAACCCTAGATCCTCTGCCTAGCTGTACTAAATAAAGCTGCAAATAGTCCAGATTAACCTCCAACACTCCAAAAAGGCTTCGGCCTCCCTTCTACTCCGTCTGCTGAAAGATGTAGAGGACATCGTCCTGATTCAGGAACCATGAACTGTTAACAACCTGATTCATGGACTCAGGACTCCTCCCCACTATATGTGGCAGATAAAGGTAACCCTAGATCATGCATATTAGTGAAAATCTAAATGTATTTTTACTCCTTAACTTTAGCGATTGAGATATCACCGCGGCGCAACTAGAGACAGCAAAAGGCAACTACTGAATGGCATCGAGGTATCTCGCTCACGATCAAGTGGGCTCTCTTCCAGGCAAAAACCTAGAGAGAATTATCACTGAGGCAAGCCGAAAAAACATCTGCCTCATAATCGGATGCGATGCAAACGCTCATCATTCCGTGTGGGGCAGTTCCGACATCAACGATAGAGGTGAGTTACTTTTTGATTATATTCTAAGCACCAAATTGCCAATATTGGCAATTATACAACCTTTGTAACCAAAATTCGACAAGAAGTCTTAGACATTACTCTTGTTACCGACTGGCACAATTATAAAATTGTTAACTGGATGGTATCGGCTGAACATTCTATCTCAGATCACCGATACAATCAGTTCACTTTCACTTTTCCTGCCCACCAGCCTTCAAAAATCACAGAAGAACTGATTGGCTCAAATATAAAGAAACGTTTAAGCGCCACTTATACTCTGAACTTTTAATTCCTCGCCGTAACAGCAATGAACTTGACAACAACTTCAAGGAACATACCCGGGCCTTTAATAAAGCGCTGTCAGCTTCCTGTCCTCTGATTTGACCAAGAGGCAAGAAGAAACCCCGTTGGTGGACTTCGGAGTTGGGACTTATTACGAACAGCTGCATGAAGTTGTTCATCTCAGCCAAGGTCACCAGAATAAAGTCCTATTGGGACATCCCTTAAATTATATTAAAAGAAAATTAAGGAAAGCTAAGCGAGTATCCTGGAGACTCTTCTGTGGCAAAATAGAAGAACCTTCCCAGGTATCTAGGCTAAGAAAAATCTTCTCTACAAATCCAACGATGCCTAGCTGTTTAAAAAATCAGATGGCACTTGGACTTCCCTTTAGCGAAGAATCGTTCAATCTGCTTCTATAGACACCCACTTTCCGGGTAGCTCCCATGTTGTGAGTAGTGTTAAACTTAACAGGCAAAACACCAACACAACTATCTCCAATGATCTAATAAACAAGGACAAACTGCTTTGGCTGCTGTTTAGCTTCAAACCATTTAAATCCGCAGGACCAGACGGCATTATTCCTGCCAAGCTCCAAAGGAATTCGGATATTATCCTTCCTTTGTTAGAGACGATTCTAAAGAGTTGTCTTGATCTGGTCCACATTCCGGATTTATGGAGAGAGGTTAAAGTGGTATTTATACCCAAAGCGGGCAAATGCTCTTTTTTCTACGAATGGAATGGAATGTCTGCGTGGTGCGAATTTGTTGTTCTCACGAAGTATGTCTACATTTTCCGGAAATGAATTCGTGTTTTGTTGGTGTTGGTGCAGCCGGTGTGCGGAAACCTTTATTGCTTGCTGATTCGTCTTTTCATCTTTCATTCCGCACTGTGCCGCGCTTGCAACAACTGCCTATTGCCAGTTTGTCACCCCCCTGCAACACAACAATAGCCTTGGCTGTTGTGTAGACATCATCAACAACCGTTAAACATATCACTCGGATTAACTTTTCTTCCTGTTTTTTCATCGCAATGTCGGCAGGCTGGCTACCTACCATTTAAAACAGTTCATATACTTTTTCGCTAGCTCGATGGCTATCATCCACTTAAACTACGATGTCTACAATGAAGCACTAAGCTTCCGGTCAGTTGGCGTTGTTCGTTGTCATCGTGTCACTGTAAACTGTTGTAGCAAAGCACAGTGGAACGATTGGGAGAAAAAAACACTATTTTTCACAATTTAATAAAGTGTGGAACATGTTTGAAAGAAAATGTTTTACATCTCTATGTACAATCCAAAAAACTGATTGCTTTTGTTTGGCATCAAAATTAATCACCAATTAATCCAACAGGAAACCTAATTATTTATTCTGCTGCTTCTTTGCTATTATAAATATGGTCGGATTTTAGCCTCAAACAAAATCTCTACCGATCTTTCCGCTATCATATTGTATAGCTTCTACGACAAATCACTTTCCGAGCACTTATGCGAGTGAATTGGTTTTCCCACTGTAGTTAGATGAGTCACGAGAATCTTCCTCAAAGATCACAATTCTAAAGCGAGAAGAAATGCAACCTCATCGGCAAGGACAAGAACTGACTGTTTTGAACGCTGGTAACGTGGCGTAGAGAAGGACGCCCAGAGTTTAGAGATGCGAAACTGGATCCCGTTGGTATCCATATCCATATCCGTTGGTAAGATGTTTTTAGAAACCAGAACTAGATCTCACTTTTAGAGTTATATATTAAAGAAAGAAGATTCCAACCAGAAAATTACATAGTCTCTCAAGTTCTCTCCGAATAGTATAGAGGAAGTTGTTTTCCATTATAACTACATAATCTTAAGATTGGAAAACATCCAAACACCACCTCACCAACTTTGAGTCTACCTAGTGTGCAGTCAGTGCTTGTAAAGCTGCCTGTCTCTCTCAGAATTTCACAAGTTTCACAGATTTCCAAAGGTATCGAGACTGCGGTATTAAGTCTTTTGGTTTTATCTCCGATCCATCAGTAAACCAAACCAAACGTCGGCACACAATTGCACCACCTCAACGCAGGTAAGGTCAACTGCACACCTGAAGACCGTGTTTGTGGATTAATTCATGTTATTTATTAATATGAGTGCTTTTCAGCGGATGGATTCTTTAATGACCTGAATTTTTATTTCTTGATGTGAAACTTTTTTACGGAGGGGCCTACAATTTTCAAGTGTAAGACTGTAATTACTCTGTTGTTCACTTTTATGCCTCGTTTTCTCGTTTTGGTTACATATATATGCATATGTATATTACTACAGCCACAGCTGCTTTAGGAACTAAGCCATTTTCAAGCGATTCATATGAAACTTGGAATGTAGTACTAAGATGGGACTATAAGACTTTTGCTTATGCTACTCGTATAAATTTACTATTGGTTCAACTTAAGAGGATAATAGCAGAATTGCATTTGCTATTAATGCTGTAAACTACGAGTAACTTGCACGAAACACGATACAGTGGTGTTTATAAAGTGAAAAATCCAGCTACTGTTCTTTTTTACGTAAAAAAGCGGCACATAATGCTTTGTAGTTTGAAATCATTCATCATATTATCATTGTAGTTGTGTTAGTGTTTTGCCTGTTAAGTTTAACACTACTTACAACATGGGAGCTACCCGGAAAGTGGGTGTCTATAGAAGCAGATTGAACGATTCTTCGCTAAAGGGAAGTCCAAGAGCCATCTGCTTTTTTAAACAGCTAGGCATCGTTGGATTGGTAGAGAAGATTTTTCTTAGCACTGAGCTGCTCAAATTAAAAGTATTTTTGGTGGTCTTTTGGAGGTCTTTTGGGGGTCTTTTTGGCGGACTTATGGGAGATCTTCTGGGTGGCCTTTTGACGGTCTTCTGAGGGTTTTTTAAGGTGGCCTCAGTTTTTAAGTTTTAAGTTCAGATCGCATAATATGATTAATTAGGTACGTGGTGGGAAACCGGTAGAGGAGGAGAGTACGTCTTCTTTTAAGGGTCTTTTTGGGGTCTTTTGGGGCTCTTTTGGTGGTCTTTTGGTGGTCTTTAAGGATCACTGTTCATCACCTCCCTTATGTTGTTCTGAAAAATATGGGACAAAGAGTTCGTGACTCCTTGACAATTGCATTTTTACATATTGGAAATGATATCCAACTACTGGACAGCAAATAGAGCCTGAGGAGTACATTAATCAGTCAATAGAAACCAATCTCGCTTCTTTCATTTGAGATTATACCCCCATTCCTTCTCAGCTATTATCTCTTATTCAATAAAAAAAATTCTAATTATTTTATCTTAGACGCAAGAAGTTTTACTTCTTTCGTGTGTGGACTTCACGCACACACCATGAGACGCGGTGGACGGGGACGGTGTCTTACAATAAGCAGAATATGACATACCTATAAAACAGCTGTCATGCAAGACATCATGTGAAAAATCCTTTATTTTGAATAATATTGAAGTGGGAATACAGAGCTTGGCAAAGCAAAACACGTACGTGCTGCGCAGCTAAACAAAATTTTTTTTGAACTTAACAGTACGTCATAATATGGGTTTGAGGTTTAACGGATGAGCGCGTGTAGAGCTACGAGTGATGCTGATGAATTTATTCTTCTTCTTCTTATGTCCTATATCTCCTTGTGGGTTCTAGGGCCTCCACTACTCGTACGCGCTATCGCGTGCGGTTCCTGGCAATGAGCTTCAGCTCTATCCAACTCTTCCCCAATTGCCGTGAATCCTCCTCAACTATTCTGCCCCATGTATTTCTCGAACGACCCGTTCTTCTACCATCCTGAGATAACGGATTCCATTACATTGCGTAACTGTCGCCTTGTCGAAGTGTATGACCAATCCACTTCCACTTCCGTTGTTGGATGGTTGCGCCTATTGGTTCCTGACCCGTTCTCTGGTAAAGATGTTCGTTAGAGATACGGTTAGGCCAGAAAACCCTTAAGATGTTCCGTAGGCACCTATTTACGAACGTTTGTAATCTTTTTGTGATAGTAGCGGTCACCTTCCAAGTGCTGCACCCATACAACAGCACAGATTCAACATTTGAGCGGAACAGTCGCAGCTTGGTGTTTAAGCTGATCGCATTGCTTCGCCATATCATGGACATCATTCCAAAGACCGATTTTGCTTTGCCGATTTGGTTGTCAATGTCCTGTTCGGTTCCACCTTCTGAGTTAGTGAAAATAGTCCCAAGATATTGGAAACTCTCTACTCTCTCTACCGGTTGTCCAGCAATGTTAACTTGAGTTACTGAGTTAGTGCCGAGGTGGATGATTTTGGCTTTGTTAGTGTTAATCTTCAAACCCGCAACATTTGCCTCCCTTTCCATATTTGTTGTCATTTAGTGCAGCTCCATAATCCTGTGTGAAAGTAAACAAACAAACGTAGTCCAGATGTTTGAATTGAGATGTAAGCGTCCAACGAGTTCCAAGAGTCCACCATTAGGAGGTAAAGCAAGCACTACATCACGAACTTGATTGTTGCACTACTGGTCAGTAGTCAGGAGTTTCCCAATCAATCGCAATACAGATCCCCAAAGACGAATTTATGGAGAGGATAAAGTCATCAGGTAAACGTTAATAAAAGTGATGAATACTGGACGAGTTTATGTAACTTAGCTTATTGTATTTAACAACCCTGGTTGAAAGGTTTTTAACAATTGGAGTTACCAATAACTCCAATTAAGTTCTTGGGGGAAAATAAAAGCTCGATTGACCTGCGAAAAAATAGATACTAAATGTAATTTTGCATGACTTTGCCCCACACTCACGTAATATGTATGTAGGTTAAAATTCGTAGGCTTCTTGTTCGCACATAAATAATCGTACACACGTTTTTGTCCTTTCCCTTAGCACACACATGCATATGATGCATGTAACTAAACTGGGTCAATGAATTGAATTGCAATATTTTTAATTTATAATCAACATTTACCCAGATACATTTGGACAGACTGCTGCTACAAGACGGACGATCTGATATTATGGTTCATAGAGTAAAAAAAGGACTTTAGCAAAAGGTGGCGCACCGGAGCGTCGTCGGCGTGCCAGGATCCAAAACGAGGAAAGAATAAATGTATGAGTTAGTAGCAGCAGTATGCATAAACATCGAAGGCACTGCACACGTTACGTTAAGCATTCATTGTTTATGCAACTTGCAACTTACTTGGTGATGCCATCCCCCCTCCCCCAGAGGCAAGAACGACTCGGGTGTAATTCTAGTGATGTACGGCGTATGTACGACGACAACGGAAGGATACAGAGTAGTCGTTTATATGCAGATGAGGTTAATTGATTTCAAATTGACTGCACACATAAATGAACTGAACTGAATTGAACTCAGCTCAACTAACTCGACTACTGCTGCACCTCTTTACCAACCAACTACGGTTGATTCACGATGAGTACCACAGAGTGGTATAGCTTATATATTCGCCTTTACGGAAGTCGATGGAATTTTTAATAACTGAGATAGAGCGCACCCCATCAATGACATTATCAGCCGCACTGAGTGGGTATGTATGGGTGTGTGTGTCTGTATTTATGCACCGCTTTGCGTTAATTATAAAAATCTTAACCTCCTCTGCTGGAGTAAAATATACACTTTTGCTTCTTCAGAGATACTTGAGTATGTAAGTACGTTGCTCTTTGCTGTCGGCTGTCTTCTGGCGCTTGCCCTCTTCCGATGGTGTTGGGGAATTCCGACGATTACAACATGCGGTTTCGGAAATACTTGATAGCTATACGGTTAGTTGGTAGATAGATCAAAACTACTTAACCCCATACCACGCCGTACCATCTGGTTGCTCTTGGGTGTTGTAATCGGCAACTACTACAATTTATTACATTGTAACTTGCAATGTTGCCTTCTCTTCGGTGTAGGATAAAATATGTAAGGTCTCATGATTATCATCCTCTATCGCACATTAGCAAAGTATCCTCTTGTGGTGAAGTGCTACAAAGGATACATAATTCATTTCCTTGTTGGAAGAATTGAAAGAGGACAAAATGGGGTTATTCAATTGCGATCCACCATCGTATTGTATGCTTCATAGAACCTTTCGAGTGCACATTTCCCAACTGCGATTCTAGTTTTCACTTGTAACTTGAGCCGTTTGGAAGTAGGTATGTAATTATTTTTTTTTGGCAATTTTACTCTAAGAAATGCTGTAGGATTATCTCTTTGCATCAGCACTGCGACTACCTATCTCAATGCACCACAATGGGCATCAAGATGTATTCATGAAAGGAGCCAAATTTTTGATGATCTATAAAAAAAGACCTCCAACCAACATTAAAAGCAAAACAACCAGCACCTGATGCGATGTTTAGCAAATTTAGAACTCGTGCATTTCCAACCATTCGGTTGCAGTTGATTTTGAGAAGCCTGCCAAATTATGTTTTTTTGGTGTTCCCACTATAGTCTGTTGCGGTTCTAAATGTACGTGTTACATGACACGATTCAGCTGAACAATGTGTCACGGCCACTATTATAGAAATTATCAAAAAGGAGAGTTTTCGGTTTACTCAGTGATACCATTGTTTTATTAATATCTCAATTATGGTTAGAGAGTCAAACGTTCGACTCGATGCCACCTCTCAGGCGAATCGTTGCTATCGGTCCTAATAGAGTTTTCAATAAAGACGCCTCACATTTTTCCAATAGGGTTTTTCAACTATGCGTAAAGTTAACTGCGGTTTGTTGGACAGTTGAATTTGTCTTTACTTTCCATTTAATTATGAAGTTTTACACGATTCAAGAACGCTTGCAAGTTGTTAAAAAAATTTAATCAAAATTCAGGTTTGGTTGCGATAAAATTATGTATGCGAACTCTAAATTTTAATGCATCCCATTTCTGCGTCAACGACTTTGTTCGAAACCGAAGAAATTACATATTGCACCCATAAAAATCAACTGTTTAATACAGAGGTTACGCTAGAGGGGTCATTACCTCATGGTTAGGTTAGGTTAGGTTAAGGTGACTGTCAGTGAAACCGACATACTTAGACCAGTAATGGCTCATTGTGATACCACACGGATCAGAAAAAAAAATTTCCTTCCACCTACTCGATGAACCAATTAGAGCTTCGTATGAAGCGTAGGAGACTGTCAATGTCAATGTTGATGAGATCATTAGTGTCGTTGTAGAAGAAAGCTGTAGGAGACTGTCAATGTCAATGTTGATGAGATCATTAGTGTCGTTGTAGAAGAAAGCTCCAATATGGAGTTTTGGGAGAGAGCTGGACAAGTACAGAGAAGATGGACGATGGTTTTCTCCTCCTCCTCATCCATGCAACTTCTTGAGAAGTCATTCGAGAAGACTCCAAGTCTTGCTGCATGCCTGCCTATGAGACAGTGTCCAGTGATGACACCTACAATAGCACCGATGTGCGATCTTTTTTGAGAGATCAAACACTTGGATCGTTTCGGATCCAACTTGGGCCGGATCTGCTTTTTCGCTATGAAAGTTGTATCGTTTGACCACCTACAGGTAAATTTAACACTAGCATCCCGCTTTAACAAGAATTTACATGAAGCGATTGGTATGCCTATGGCACCATATTCAGGTATGAAGGGTATTGTAGTTTCTTGCTTGGCGAGTTTGTCAGCCATACAGTTACACGGAATGTCTCTGTGCCCCGGCACCAAACACAGGTGGATATTGAACCTCTCCGCCATATCCACGAGAGATGATCGATATTTAAGGGCTAGAATTGAAATGGTTCCGGGGATTTCAATACAGCTTGGCTATCCGAGAATATACGGATATCCTTAGTGGATATGACGTTTTTCTTCAGCCAAGACAACGCTTCACTGATCGCCATAATTTAAGCCTGGACAACACTACAGTGATTTGGAACGCGGAATTAGAGGCTAAGATTTAGCTTTCTTGAGAAAATACCTCCGCCGACTCCGTCATCAGTTTTTGACCCGTGTGTTTAAAAATGAATGTGTTCATCTTCCAGGTAAGCGTTTTCGCCCCAGAATGATCTGGAGTGGAAAGTGACCTGGAAGTTTTTGTTAAAATGAAGTTGCGGAATGGTGTAGTCTATGTTGTCTGGGATCCTGGCTAAATTCAGGATAGAGGAGTGACCGGTTTCATTTCTTGTCCACTGGGAGATGGCATTAAGGCGAATAGCCGAACTAGCAGCTACTTGATGCTGTAAATGTCGAGTGGTGTAAGAGCGAACAGAATCTCCAATGCGTCGGAGGGGGTTGTACGAAGTGCTCCGCTCATACATAGACTAGCTGATCTTTGAACTTTGCTTAATTTGTACAGGTTTACTTTCTCATTTAAGGCAGTCCACCATACAGTCACACCTTATAGAAGAGTATGTCTTACTACCGCTGTATATAACCAATGGGCTATATAGGGGGTTGAAGACCCCATCTGCTACCAATGGCTTTTTTGCATGAGAAGAGTGCCACTGTGGCTTTACAAACTCTTTCTTGTACATTAGGTTTCCAGCTCAGCTTTCTGTCCAAAATAAGACCCAAATACTTGGCTCTAGCCAAACTGGATAATATCGGCTCGAAATCAGGACCGGTTGTAGAGCCAAATATGATGATGATGACTTAGCTCTATCAGAGAATATTAATCTTATACCTTTTATAGAAGGAGGGTTAATAAGTGGAGCTTAATATTTCCTGGTGACTAGGACAAGCTCAGTTTTCAGATTCACCCCTAAACCATAGCGATCTGCCCAGCAAGTTAGCTTGTTGAGAGCATTTTGCAGGAGTTCCTTTAAGGTATTCGTCATTATATCATACTATCTCATGTCCACAGCATTAAGTGCCGCACCCAAAAAGTCATTATAAATAGTGATATATTGATGTTCTTAATTGGACCCGACCACCACAGTGAAACCCAATGGTTTAATGACAAATGCAGGCATTTGCATGCAGCAAAACCTTGGTGGCCCTGCAAAAAGGAACAATACCTCTAAGAACTCAAAAGGCCTTAGGAACACTGGCTCTTTCAAAGGAAATCTAAAGAGCAAAAAAAAAGGGCGCGATTGAAAACATTGAGTGATACTAGTCAAGAAATAATACTCGAAAGTTTTACCAAATGGCAAACAGATTATCTACCATCTAGAATAAGAAGACCCCTAGATTGCGCCAAATAGGATTCTTAGCCCCTCTGAGGCTGTAAAGCACTCGGGCAGAGGCAAGAATGGGAATCGTTTTTTTAGCGTGCATCTGTCAGTTTGTAGGTTTGTCAGTTTTTTTTGTTTGTCGGATTGTCAGTTTGTCTACTTGTATATCTCGGCTTCTACGAGTCAGAATTTGATGGGACTTGAAGTGGTTAGCGCTCGGCCTGCGATGGCGTAATTTGTTTTATATTCATAGGGGTAGTAGATGCGAAACTGTGAAAAATAATCAATCTACGTAATGATATCGTTTTTTTATGTCTATGTTGTATACCATTAGGCGTAAAAGCATCAATAAGTCAAACTAATTGCGAGCCCAAGGGCGATGTTAATAATATAAGGATAGGATTTTAGCGTATTTTGGGGGTATTTTTGGGGTTTTTTTGGGAGTTTTTTAAAGCTTTTTTGAGTTTTTTGGAAGTCTTTTGAGGGTCATTCGAGGGTCTCTTGAGGGTACTTTGGGGATATTTTGTGTGGGAATTTGAGAATCTTTTTGATGGGGTGTTTTGATGGGGTGTTTTGATGGGCTTTTATGTCTTAATAGGGTATTTTAAAGGTCGTTTGGCGGTGTTAATGCTGGTGCGTTATAACGAATTGGAGAACACTACAAGAATATTTTATCAACAAAACGTCACACATAAATTTAGTATTTAGCAATTTAGTCCTTTAGTCTTTGTTTAAATAATAATAATTTAATATCGGCCACAACGTCAAATAAGTTTCACTTCAACCGCGCATAGAGGTTCTTTTTAAATTCTCTATATTAACTTCGCGTCCCCATGGCTGGCTGGCTGGTCAGATATTGTGATCAATTTTTAGCCCACTTCCCAAAGCTCGATTTTATTGAGATTTTGCACACATGTGTATTTCCGGTGACAACACTTTGCCCTCGGGCCTCAGGGCCAAAATTTTCTTCAAATTTTAAACACATGTGTATGACTGATGGACAAAGCTTTTTGTACATTTTTTTGGGTGAGCCTGGAGCCTGGCCTGCTTGAGTGGTGCCCATATAAATTTTTTAAAAATTAACCCAATTTTAGTTTTTTTCGACTTCTTTGAGATCTTTTTTAACCTCCTTCCACACGATCAAGAGAGCTAAAATTTTTTGTGTGTCTTAGTCCAAAATATAATTTGCATATTCCGCATGTGAAGCGTGTTGCGTCTGGCAAGTGTGATGGGTTGAAATTTTAGTTTTATCGACTTCTTTGAGGTCATTTTTAACCACCTTCCACTCCACACATCCACAGCTGAATTTTTTTTTATATTCCACTTGTGACGTGTGTCGCTTTTCGCATGTGGCGCGTGTGATGGCTCGTTTTTGAGGTCCTTTTTAACCACCTTTCGCACGACCTAAAGACTGTGTGGCGTGTGTCGATGTATACACAAAAGTTTGTACCCAAAAAACTAAGTTGTTTTATATTTACTTATTTAATAGTGAGCGAACTAAACTAAGCTAAGTTAAGCGATGTTATATCGTTGAACTTAATTTAGGTGTACAACAGGCCTAACGCTTACTAATTCTTTATTCTGGCTACGAAGGCAATTGAGTAGTAAAGCCTTCTCTTGGAGCAAGACTCTCTAAATGACCATAATCATATCAGCTCTATGGCGCTGGAACATGGACTATATCTAAAGCAGATGAAGGTATCCTTGGTTGTTTCGGGTGAAAACCTTTTTAAGTTCGTCGACTTGACCGCTAAAGAGAAATGCCATATATATGTATTAAGAATTATCTATCGTTGACCTCGCATATAACACAAAAATGTATTTCCGAGACTTACAACAACTAGTTACCTAAGAGCGTTGCCATGATGCTGGCATCAGGTTACACAACCTTGAGTTTGGAAATGCAAAACTGAAAAACCTTAGAAGGCCAATTCAAAAGCTCGGTTGGTTGGGAAGAGCAAGAAAATGTTTTCCATATTCTAATTACTATTTTTTTTTTTATTAATATCCAACCTCAACTGCTGAAATGCTAAACAACTGAGCTATACACAGACGAACGACGAGCGACACTGCAAAATATTATTTGTAGTCCATTTGGTTGAGAATAATTATTGCTCCGCATAATAGGTGCGCAACATTGTCATCTCGTAAAATCAACATAATCTCTTCCTATTACAGGACAACATAAACATTTATATGACTAACCAGAATGTGTTGGGTGTGGTTTTCATTTCAAATGATGCGAGTCTATTATGATAAATACATACTTACACCAGTTACAGGGTAAATAAATGTGCAAAGTCGCCATGTACGCCACGTATGCAATGAAAGGAGTAATTTGGGTGGTAAATGTAAAACGCTTGATAGATCTAAACTGGAACAAGGACATTTCAATAACATTGGGAAAGAGGGATTTCATGCATATTCATATTTTATTACTCCAAAGATCTTTCTGTCCTGTACTTCTTATTTTGTCCAGTTCTGTCGTGTCCTGTTATGTTCTCTGTCTCCTGTCCTGTGTTGCCTTGTCTCCTGTCAGTTTAAAAGGAATAAAACATTCCTTTTATTTTTGGTGATAAAGATATGTGATATCTGCACATCATCAAGTGCCTGCCGCCGCTCATGCACGATGGAGCAGTGGCATTGTCCATATTTAATCTCGGCACTCTGCATTCATTTTGTGATTGGGGGAGGGATGGTTGAGTAGACTAAGAAATAAGCACAGAAAAAGTTGGATCCGGAATATCTGCATAGATGCGATGCACTTTCTTGATTTCTCTGAATTCTCTCACTTCATTTTAATGAAGTCACCTTGTCGCGTTAGGCCTTGGAGGTAGAAATCATAAGCTCGATGACAACGACAATGATTGCTGTGGCAAACACACTCGCATGTCGCACTACACACGCCAGATGGGTGAGCAGAGAACTACCCTACACATTGAATAAAAGGAAACTACCATTTTGAACAATCAAAGAAGGAAATTAAATTGAATTGAAAGCAGTGAAAAGAGGAGAAGAGAAAACGAAAAGAAAAAACCACTATAACAAAAACCGAAGAACGGATATAACGCGGCCGAACCACATTCAATCGATATCGGAGTAATGGCCACATTGCGCCACATTTAAATGGGAAACTAAATCATCTGCAGTCTATGATTGTTCCATATACTATTCTCGTATACTTTGTGTTTCGTTTTCTGCTGCAGCTAGTGTCTCGACAATCATCGGACTTTATGTCATTATAAAAGTGTGCTGATATACAGTTCTGTGTTGTCGATGGATAAGGTGAAAAGCAATCTTGTGGTTTTAACAAAAAACAAACAAAAAATAACAAGCTTGTACAGAAGACAGTAAATTCAATTTAATTACCAATGGGGTCTGCCTTCCGCAAGGCACAGAGGGTCTGTAATGTTTCTTTTGAAATAAACATTAACTGGCGGGCGGAGAATAATTGACATTCGGCTCAGTGAGGAGTTCCACATTACAAATATCGGGTGTTTCAACAGGTGCGCTTCAACTTTTTTCCGATAGGGACGGTGAACGACGCCATATTTTTTATTGTTCTTTTGTCATTTGGAAACTGGGCAGAAAGCAACCCACACGTGATTCATGAGGCACCGTTGCATCCCGAAAAAGTCACTGTTTGGTGCGGATTACATGCCGGCGGCGTCATTGGGCCATATTTTTTCATCGACGATAACGATCGCCACGTTACTGTTAATGGAAATCGGTACCGCGATATGATAAACGATTTTTTTTGGCCGCAATTGAATGGAATGGACTTGGACGACATGTGGTTTCAGCAGGACGGGGCCACATGCCACACAGCACACGATACAATCGCGTTATTGAAGACTAAGTTCGATGAGCGTGTTATTTCGCGAAATGGGCCCGTCCAGTGGCCGCCGCGCTCGTGTGATTTGACACCTCTAGATTATTTTCTTTGGGGTTATGTGAAGTCATTGGTCTATGCCAATAAGCCGGCGACGTTGCAAGAGCTCAGAGCCAATATTGAACGTGAAATTGCTGGAATTTCGGCCGATTTATGCGAAAGAGTGGTCGAAAATTGGGTTCAAAGATTGGACTTCGTAAAACGTGCACGCGGTGGTCATGCAAAAGAAATCGAGTTTTATACTTAAATGTATCATATGTATGTGTTCAAGTTCGTTAATAAAAAAAAAAGTTAGTTCAAAAGTCGAACAGTTTGTATTTTATTCAAAAAAAAAGTTGAAGTGCTCTGAAGAAAAATCCTGTAGTTATGAGCAAACGCAAGGCCTCATCAGTATCATTCTTGCAGACCAATTTGAAAGTATTTTTTGGGTAATATGTGAATAATATACTCTGTCTATTTGAGTGCCCTGTGGTGCTATGAAATCGACAGTAATATCGGTCATGTCATATGTCACCCCTAACACTGCTACCGTCACTATTAATCTCAGCCATCTGAATACTATTCGATAGATTCGACACTAGTCTCGGTCAAGTCATATGTCACCCATTAACACCCTCGCCTATAGGTTTGCTAGGTGTGTCTTACCGTCACTATTTATCTCACCGACCCCGAAAACTATGGAAATATCTACGGCGAACCCTTCCACGATCTATGTTTCATTTCAGATTATATGTGTACCAAGTTTGGATGAAATTGGTCCCGGCGTTCCAGAGTTAGTGCAGTGCAGTGCAGGCCCTTCACTATCTTGTAAAAAAGATAGAAAGAACTTTTAGTTCCAATGAAGTGGACCTGTGTGTCTTCCTAGACATTGAGGGCGCTTTCGATAACACTGGCTACGAACGACTCTATTGCAAGGGTAATCAGTAGCAGGGGTATCGAAGACTCGATCAATCATTGGATAAGGACCAAGATATTATTTCCTCCTCGGGAGAAGTGTCTGTGTATTTGACAGCAGTAGAATGGCGCAGGAGAGAAGGACAGAGAAGAAGACTGGTCAATGGGACCTACCTTTATCAAAGGCACCACGTTAGATTATTCCAGTGAGGTTAAATATCTCGGTGTCTTTACAACCAACCTTGATCAGCGCTATAATCAGTTAAGTCCAGTCCTCTCAGTTCGTTCGTTTAAATACGCTTTCTTGGTTTCGAGACTCAGGCGGGCCTTTCAGGACTCCATCTCGAAACCGGGAAAATCTTGATAGGGTGAGATTTTCCCCTGTTAGGTGTAGACACCCTTCAGCTTCAGGACTCTGGCGGGCCTTACAGGACTCCATCCCGAAGTTCGATCTCTTTTAGGGCCTAGTTTTCATTCAGAAGAGAGTGAGCAGTGAAAGACCTGCTGATTTCGATTGATCCCAGTTTAAATCCCCTTTCTTGGTTTCGAGACTCTGACGTGTAGTGTAGTGTAGAGACCCTTCGGCTTCAGGACTCTGGCTGGCCTTACAGGCCTCCATCCTGAAGTTCGATCTCTTTCAGGGTCGGGCTCTCCATTTAGTAGAGGGTGAGCAGTTGAAAGCAGTTTTCGGCTAAATCCGGTAGGAACAGATTCCCCAATACACTCTCCTGAGCGCAGAGCAACGTTAATGCCCGTATCACGTCCCTAAGAAACCCGAGTCCACGGTCGAGGAACCTGAAGCGACAGCGGCGCAACAAGAAAAGTAATATAATTGAAGTTTGTATAATTGTAGTTGAAATTTAACGAGTCAAATAAAGAAATATATTTCGTTACGAAACCATCGCTCTATTAGTTGATAGACAAACAACCCTGGAAGCCAGCGACCGTACCTCAGCAATTAACCTCGTAACAGGTGCAAAAATCTTGACACAAACAACATGAATGGTCAGGAGAAGCTAGGCCCTGGAGTTCTGTTGCGTAAAATTTAACTGCTATAAGGATGATAAGAATTAAAAAAACAACCCATAAAAATTAAAATTTTTCTTGTAAATTCTGTAATCGGAGATACACACACACATACACACACACACACACTCACTGCGTGCTCGTTTTGTGGCAAAATCATCCACGAAATGACGCAGCGGCAGCGAACAGCGCTGCTCACAAAGCACAGAACTCAGACTTTGCCGTGATCTGATGCGATATAGCGATATTTAAAAATTGTATATTGGGGTCCCCAAGGGACCGATCGCTCCAAATTTTTACAAAAAGTGTTTTCCATCGAAGACACACATGTGTACAAAATTTAAAGAAAATCGTAAATTTTGTAAAATATTTGTATGAGAGCCCCCCGAACCCGAGGTCCGAGGGGCCTCAAATTAAATTAATTAATAGAAAGTATTGTCACCGGAAATATACATGTGTGCAAAATTTCAATAAAATCGGGCCATGTGAAGTGGGCTAAAAATTGATCAGAAAATCTGACCAGCCAGCCAGCCACGTGCAAGCGAAGTTAATATAGAGAATTTAAAAATACTCTGGACTGAAGCTCAACTTGTTTGGACACATGGTAGATACCATGGTCGATTTTGGTCACAAAAGGAAGCATGAGGTATGAGTCTACCGTATACGTACGAGGTGTTGCTGGGTGGTGCTATTTCTACATTTATGTTAGTGTACTTTTAATGACAGCGTGTACTACGAAATAGTCACTGCAAGGTCATCTTGCCTCATGCAGGAGGCTGCTCACATGCTATGCTTAGAACTCCACGCTAATAAAGTGGGTTTAAAAATTAACGTCTCAAAAATAAAACTACTTCGCGTTAATGATAGTGGAACATGTGATCTCTCGATTGACGGACATTAGATAGAGGAATTCGATAAGTTCTGTTATTTGGGCAGCTGGATATCAAAAAATGTGGTGCTGACTCGGATGTGTGCTCTCGTGTAAACAAGGCGCGACACTCCTATAGTATGCAAAATTATATTTGGAACTCCTCGCAGATCTCCCGGAATCTGAAGCTAACGATCTTCAGATCTAACGTTCGCTCAGTACTTTTGTATGGCTGCGAAACATGGAAAGTAACAGAGTCAATTGCGACGCGCCTCCAAGTCTTCGTCAACAAGTGCTTAAGGAGAATACTGCGAATAAAAAGGCCGGACATTATCACCAATTAAGACTTGTGGAGAGTAACGCAGCAGGAAACAATCGCAATCACCATCAGACGACGAAAATGGAGCTGGATTGGCCACACTTTGATAAAGCCAGCGAACGATATTACGACACTAGCGACTGGACTGAAATCCACAAGAAAGCTGCCAACTTGGACGTCCTAGCAAGATATGGAAAAGGACGATAGAAGAGGAAGTTAGATCCCAGGGAACCGAGTGGCGTCTCTTGACACTTTGAAGGCGATAAATTGAGGTCGTTGGCGAGCGTTTGTAGAAGCCTTATGCTCCCGGCGGAGTAAAGGAAAGAAAGAAAGAAGACCATTGCGTTCATTGTAAACTTATCGATTTTCGAACAAATATTAGGCCTGCTTTCTATTTATATATTTATTCTCGTCATTAACGTAGTCATCATTAGTAACAGCAAACCCCTCCCTCAATGACAATCATGGCTGACAGTTAACTCTTCACGTTTATGACCTATCTCACATAACACTCTGCACGGCATGGATAAGTCCGTCAGAATTAAATCATAGCTATATTTAACCGAATTGTTGGGCGGTCGCTCACCGTAATGTTTGGGTGTTGGCGAGAGTGTCGGGACAGTAGCAACTATTGTTGACCATGTAGGGGAGTGCCGTCTCATGTTGATTCATCAAAATGGTAACCAAAACCAAAAATTGTATGACAACTAAATACTACAGAAGGACAAAAGTTATTTTCATCTTTGCTGCATCCTGTCGTCGTTCATCCTCCACAATATCCTTCGTATAAATGTACGAGTATATGGTATATAAAAATGCTCGCCTAGCCGAACAAAATAAACCAGATAACGCGAATGAACACCATGAACAGACTGCTAAGTAAAAAGGTCACTATCATTATATTATAGTTTGCTTTTGTTTTATTTTGTTTCGTATTCCTTTTGTTTTGTTGTCCATACGTTACGTACGAGTATTATACAAAGTGGATGAAGAGGACAAAAGATACAGATGTAAAGGATTATCCTTAGAAATCCGAATACGTCTCGTAAGTTAGCTTTTCTATGGACAAGCAGGTTTAATCCGTTGGTTGTGATTTTTACTATAAATGATTTTGTAATAATGCCCTCGCCCTCGGGTCTATATCGTAAAATAGAAAGACACAATTTAAGTCTTCTATTATAAGAGTTGTGATTGAAATTATGTGTCCGAAAGAAAAAGAAATACCAGCTTTTTCTTTTTCTTTTTCTTTGTCTGTAAAGTCTGGGTCTGCTTCTAAATTTCCCTTAAAAAAATCTTTTCACCACCAACGTTACTTTCAAACCAATGTCATCCAGGAGTTCTCATTTATGCCGTTCTTTTATTGTGTTTCATAAATCCGACATAAAAAGACCTTTCAGAAGGTTGCTCTTCAATTATACGAGTTATGCTGTCCATTGCTCTTCAATTATACGAGTTATCCTGTCCACTTAGGCATTTGCTTTTTCAGTCTTTATAACTTTACTTCCTCCACATTAGGGTCAAATATTTCCCTGTAAGACTCACGGATCGAGCAAAGATGTTGTTATTGTTAGGTAGGTAGGTGTCCTGCCCACCGGAGCCTACAGAGCTTAGTTCTCATTATAATGTCGAAATCGCGGTAACGCTCGTAGATCTCATCATTATAGAGTCTCCGGAATTGTCCTTCCTCACATACAGGGCAAACAAAGCTCCGTAAGACTTTTATCTTGAACGCAGCTAAGAGGTCCGAATGCTTTTTGCTAAGCACCTAAGTCTCGGATTCATATGTAAGTACTGGTATGTCCATTGTCTTATATAAGAGCAGTTAGGATGTTATGGTTAAGTTCCTAGACTTGAAGAGTCTTGACAGACTAAAGTAGACTTTGTTGGCTTTAAGCGACCGTGTGCGTACTTCTGGTTCCATGATGTTATCGGCTGCTACAGTTGAACCGAGATAGGTAAAGGATAGCACTACTTCAAATTCGCGCTCCACTATTTTAATTGAGGGACCAATATTGGATATTCTACTCGCAGACGTGGCCACCATGTTTTGCTCTCATTTATGTGCAGCCCCAGATTTTGTGCCACCCGCTCGAACTGCATGAAAGCTTCCTTAGCAGCCCTTTGGTTTCTACCAACGATGTCAATGTCATCTGCGTAAGCCAGTATCTCTAATGGACTTATAGAAGATTGTTCTTTCGCCGTTACGTCAGAGCCTCGGATCACTTTTTCCAACGTCAGGTTGAAGAGGACGCAGACATATCCATCTACTCATCCCTTACTTACTCCCCCTGCATTTAGGGCGAGTCCTATCGCTTGACCGGCTTGAACGGAAGTGTTTCTGGCCTCTTCGTTGCGACGAATCTGATTCGTGGATGCAGTCTTTCGTGATGATGCAATCAGAGCTCAATTCACCATACCAACAAGATAGTCTCCAAGTCGACCTTGGCAGCTCGGTACGTTCGTATCGTCATCAGGTTCGGGTTATGGTGACGGTCTATCAACTTTTGGCATTCATATCCCCCAGAAAGAATTTTACGTCATACTGAGGACAGGCATGGTATTCCCGTTCGACTGATTCGAAGAATTCTTCTTTTTCATCATCTGGGGAATTTCCTTTAGGAATGTGAACGTTTATGAGGCTTATTTTTTTTAACCACCCTGCACGCGAACGGTGCATATCCGTTTATTTACTGCTTTAAAGCCGATAACGGTGGGTTTCATTCTTTTACTGACTAGAAACCCCATCCCGAGCACATGATGTCTTGCATGACAGCTGTAATATATGTCATATTCTGATTTTTGTAAGACACCATTCCCGGTCCACCGCATCTCCTGAATTGCTGTTAAGTCAGCATTTTATTTGGATAGGGTGTCGACTAGCTGCTGTGCAGCTCGAGCTCTATACAGTGAGCGTTTTCGTTGCCGTTCATCAGTGTATCCGAGGCTGATTTTGGGTTCTGTAATAACGTTTTTTTACGGGAAAGGGTATTGGTCTCGAGCCAACCTTACTTTGAAGGGACTAGCCCGATCAGTTAGCTTTTCCTGTATTTTGAGAAAAATTACAGGCGGCCACCACGTGGATGTTTGATCGCACTTGAGGCAAGCTTAAGTAAGTTCCGAGAGCAATTACTTGCCACGGAAAGCATTTAATTTGTATTTATATAGATAAACAATATGTTCATTGGCTTAGGTGTGATGATCTTACATACATATTCAACAATATATCCACTCCAGCGCCATCTACCTAGTCAAAGAAAAGGCGAACTTATAGGAGCATGAAGCAAACATATTATGTAAATATATGGTTATGATACATCCAGTGGTTTAAGCTTGATGACGTATTTTCAGCCGTGTCGCATCTCGATTCTGGCGCCACCTACTGGCTCCAAAACAAACATTAACTTAGCAGAGCACCAAGAATATTTCGACTCCAGCGCCACTTACCAAGGTAAAAAATAGATAAACATTTAGAAGCATCAATCGAACATACGATATGGGTTCGATACGTCCAGTGGTTTAGGCGTTGCGCGATTACACATAAACGCAAACTCAAATTTTTAATAACAAAGATAACAGACTAACGTTGGTCAAAATACGATCTCGCTGTCATCAGCCGTTTGACAGATACAGCAGCGTGAAGTTAGTAACACTACAACAGCCGGCTCCTGCATACGAGTGTGTGGCTGCAGCCCTTTTATACAAATAATCGGGCATCTAGTTTGTATTATTAAATTTAATGTCAATTGTCTTACAATTAAAATATTTCTCAATTTTATTTAAAAGTTATGCTCTCGTTATACCACTGAATTTGGTATGCTGATGATATTTTATAACGGTGTAACTCAGTGAGAAAAACTGAAAACTATAAAGAGTAGCGATCAATAATTCGGTATGCTTTTGGTTAATTTTTCAGCATTTCTGATAAGTTTTGTTAATTTTCTTATTCAGCAGCATAAAACTACAACTTATTTCAAGTCATTATAACAAAGAAAAGAGGAGTTTTCTAAGCAAAAGCAATCGAAACGCCTAAATGTCCTCACACGACATGTTTTGCGGTTATCCGCAGTAATACTTTAAAAACTTTTTTTTTCATCGATGACAATGCACATTCGTACAAAGCTCAAATAGATAAATAGTATATGTATACATATGTATCTATATACCGTGTAAATACGTTTAGGTATGTAAAACAATGAACTAACGGAAGAAGTAGGTTTTTTCATTTAAGTTTAAATTTTCGTTTTTAAGCCAAATATTGCCCCAGTTATAAATCTTGTATTTTCGGTGTAGAAAATTGTTCATTTGTTTGAGGTTAATAGGCAAAGTTTTTTTTGAAGTATTATGGAAATTAATTTTTCTGTCTATCAACTTGTAAAGAATTTTAAATTTTGCATCACCCAGTTGGGCATTCCTAAACTATGAGCGTCCTGGTCTACGCCATCCTTCCAGCGTAAGCTTGGGCGGCCTCACTGTCGTGTTCCATAAATCCTAACAAAAAGGACTTTCCGAGCAGGATCCTCATGGTGTCATTCCCACCGGAGCCTACCGAGCTTAATTCTCTCCACGATGTCGACATCGCGATAACGCTCGTAGATCTCATCTTTATAGAGTCTCCGGAATCGTATCTCATCGTACGGGACCAACAATTATCCGTAAGACTTTTCTCTCGAATGCGGCAAAGAGGTCATAATGCGTTTTGCTAAGCACGCAAGTCTTGGATCCATTTGTAAGTACTGGTATGACCATTGTTTATATACCAGCAGCTTAGATGTTATGGTTAAGTTCCTGGAAAGTAAGCGCCGGTGAACTATTTTTTCCTATTTTCTTAGCTATTTATATTCATCTTCGCGTGCCCGCGTTCTATGAGATTTTTGAATTGCTCGGTACGCAACATTCTTACGTTCAGTCGCTAGCTTACAATTATTGTCATCGAACCAGTCGTTCCATCTCAACGACTACTGCCTAAGATGGAGTCAGCAGTGCTAATGACAGTATTCATAAGGCGTGCCCATTTCGCTTCTACGCCCGACATCTCAGCTGCAGGGCTTACTCTCCTGCATTTAAGGCGAGTCCTATTGCTTGACTGTAGTTGTTTCTGATCTCTTCGTTGTGAAGGCAGCCGTGTTGACTTGAATCTGATTCGCGGATGCAGTATTTCTTGATGATGCAATCCGCGCTCGGAGCACCATACCAACAAGATTGTGGGCGGTGTCGACGTTCGCACCTCGGTGCATTCATACCGTCATCAGGTTCGGGTTGTGGCGGCGGTCTATCTGGTTGCGAGTGGCTCCATCAGGAGAAACCCAGGTGGCTTTGTGGATATTTTTACGCGTAAGCCTTTTACTCCGAACTACCAAATTATTGTTTGCTGCCATCTCTATGTCCATTGTCATTAGTGTTCTCGTGTAAGCTATGGGTGCCAATGTACTGCCTGAATACTGGTTCCCTACATATTTTGGCAATTATATCCCCCATAACGATTTTTATATTATATTGAGAACAGGCATGGAGCTCCCATTCGACTGATTCAAAGAATTCTTCTTTTTCATCATTTGGGGAATCGTCCTTAGGTGCGTGAACGTTTATGAGGCTTATGTTTTGAAATCTGCCTCGCACGCGAAGGTGCATAGCCGTTCATTTACTGCTTTAAACCGATAACGGTGGGTTTCTTTCATTGCTTATTAGAAACCCCAGCCCGAGCACAAGATGTCTTGCATGACAGCTGTAATAAATGTCATATTCTGATTTTTGTAAGACACCATTCCCTGTCCACCGCATCTCCTGGATTGCTGTTATGTCAGCCTTATATATAGACAGGGTATCGGCCAGCTGCTGTGCAGCTCGAGCTCTATACAGTGAACGTACGTTCCATGAGAAAATTCTTAAATCGTTTAGCCGTTTTCGTTGCCGTTGTCATCGTCGTTCATCAGTGTAACCGAGGCTGATTTTGGGTTCCGTAATAAATTTTTTTTTAAGGGGCGAGGTTATTGGTCTCGCGCCAACATTACCTTGAAGGAACTAGCCCGATTAGTATACAGTACAGCTTTTACTGTTCTTGGAAAATTAAAATTTTTCATCAAAAATTGCTTTATTGCTTTTCAAAATATTCGCCTTTAAGATCTATAAACTTTTGCATATACGCTCAAACCATTTATCGAAACACTTTTTCCAGTCAGAAGATGATAGCTCCAAATCATAGTTTTTGAACGCTTCAACCGCTTCTTCAGGCGATAAAAATCGTTGTCCACGCATTTTATTTTTAATTGTTGGAAACAGGAAGAATTCATTGGGTGCTAAGTCAGGGCTGTAAGGCGGATGACCTATCAATTCGATCGTTTGAGTGCTCAAATACTCGCTTGTTTGATGTGACGTGTGTGAGTTCGCATTATCGTGATGCAAAATGATTCGCCGTTTTGGGTTGTTTTCTCTCAATTTGTTGAAAACCTCGGGCAAACAAATGGTCGCATACTAAGCTCAATTGACTGTCGTTTGATTTTCAAGAGCCACAGTAGCCACATGACCGGTTTTCGTGAAGAAACACGACCATTTGCTTCCCAATGCTCCGAGCTCGCACAATTTTTGTTGGTTTTTCTTCGAATTGGAAGACCCAAACAGTCGATTGCCCTTTTCTTTCCGGCTCATACGCAAATATCCATGACTCGTCACCTGTCATGATCTTGTATACGTTTTTGAAAGTACCTTCAACGAATTTTTCAACCATTTGGGGGCACCAATCGACTCGTCAAAAAATGTGGAATTCAACGTGCACATAGCTTCCGCACCTTTAAATGTTCATGTAATATCGTATATACGCTGGTGTTACTAATGCCTAGGGATGCCTCGATTACCCGATAAGTCACATGACGATCCTCTTCAATCAGTTTTCTCACAGCATCGATGTTTTCCGGCACAACAGCTGCTTATGGACGACCTTTACGAGGCTCGTCTTTGAGTGAACATCGTTCGCGCTTAAATTCATTGTACCAATCATTAATAAAAATAAGAAAGAGTGATGCAGTTTTCCATCGACTCCATAAGCATGCATTTTGGACAAAAGGGCTGGTGCCAAACTCTGTCAAAAGCCTTGAAAAAAATCGAGTGCAACAGCTTTGCTTTCACCAAATTGATGCAAAGACCGGTTCCACATATCGGTGAGATATACCATCAAATCACCAGTATAACGTTGCCCACTAAATCCGTAATGCAGTTCACTAAAGATTTCGTTACTTTTAAGATAGTTCATGAGCTGAAAATTGATCAGGGTTTCCATGACCTTAGAAATAATGGATGTAATTGCTATGGGTTGGTACGAAAAAGGAGACGACGACTCCCATTATTTGGACAAAGGCTGTTTTCACGGGAAGAGTATAGAAGAATGGGCTAGGTGGCAAAGCTTACGCAATGGTAACGCCGGCTTGGAAGAACACCTCTTCAGCGAATTTGTGAGTGTTTAGATCGTTTAGTATAGCAACTGCACGAGTATGAATGTAAATCTGTCCCATAGAGAGTTCAGTACTCGGAGGTGCAGGCATCAGCATGAAACAATCTGGAAACATTGAGCTAGCTGCAAAATGCGCAGCAAATAGATTGGCCTTGTCCTTAGAACTGACAACTGAAATATCATTATAAATGAGTATTGGAATCGACGACGAGGATGTATTTTTGATTCTACAACAATGTCCCAAAGGTAGTAACAAATTTGGGCATTCTTGCCATATTTTTTTACTGCCTTAAGGACATTGTAGTATTTTTTCTTAATTTTTGGTCGTTGGCTTGTTTTTTTTCGACAAGGTTGAACTTCACCATCACCCTAACCGGAGTGGCTTCCGATAATTTATCTTCGAGAGTTATGATATAATCGCTGGCTATGAAATGCACTACTATGGAATGGACCCTTATGTTACCCATCTTGACTTATCTGGATTTCAGTACAGTGTCGAATATGAGTTATCTACGTAGTGGTACGTGTTATTTGGCACTGGTCGAGTCCTCATTTTTTGAGAATGCGGTCTTTTCTATAGATCACAGTGTGTGGCTATTGGGTACAGACGATCTAATTTTTTTCCCAGTCATTAGGGGTGTGCCTTAGGAAACCATGCTATTCTATAACCGTCAATAATACACAAATCAAACTCTTAACAATCGCTTTGGGCTAAGAAGGCAATTGAGAAGTAAAGACTACTTAGAAGATCCCCTAAAAGACCTTGCTCATGTCTCTATTGCGCTGAAGTATGGACTCTATCGAAGGCAGATAAAGATATCTTGGTCACTTCGAGCAAAAAAAGTATCTTCTGTCTCGTTTGAATTAATGGGCTTTGTAGGAGATGGTTTAATGAAAAATTCTACGAATTCCATCGAACTAGTCAAGAAACTACATACAAGGCGTTTGATATGGTTAGGAAATGACATTAACGCTTCGACCAGCAGAGCCTTCAAATTCCACCCTTAAATGGCGCGCATGAGTGAATGGTGACCTGCAAAGGATAGTTGTGCACAATTGGAGGCAGTCGTGCTAGTTGCAGACACACTAAAGTTGAGGCCCAAGTTCACTCCGAACGTATCGCAAACTAATTCAGTAAGAAGGCTGGTTATTTCTATAAATTATATTTATATTTATTAGTAATTTGGTAGCGAAACTCCTGTCAAATGGTGATATCCTTATTTAATTTCTTCACTGAACATTTGTTCCCATGTAAGGAAACAAAATTCGATTGTTACTCATGAATTGATTTATTTATAAAGAAAAAACATACGTGTATCTAGATCATGGTCCATATTTTCACACCTATTTTTGTATCTATTGCTGTCGGCGATGGTGCGTCGCGCCGCATATTGCAATAAAAGTATGTAAACAGCTTCCTCCTTACGAAAGTCCTTATTCACACTTGGAAATACAATACATAAAAGAGTTTTTGTTTTCAGCAGAGGCACTTAAATGTGTTCTTCAAAATGAAAAACCCAAGAAACAAAACCTCAATGTGCAAGAGCAATCATCGTCGCATCCATGGGATCAACAATGATGGGAAATACGCGTAGCGAAACGCAGTGGCAGCGACAGCGACAGCACAGTTCAAAGTGTTTTCACTTTTCTTTCAGTTGTTCCACTACGTACATTTATGCAATATGTATGCAGAGCAGCTGCAGCAGCAGCAGCAGAACACGTACTTTCACTCTTCTTACTTCATACAATTCGTTCAGTTCTCTTAAAACCCATTTCGCAAAAGAAAATGCCGAATAGGGTACAAGAGAATAAGAGGAATAAGAGGAAACCCCATTAAAAATTGAATCACAAGAATGAAAACTTGACACACGAGAAGGAGTGTACAACAACTGCACAGCCATCACGTAGAGCCCTTGCAGAATATTTCTATAGAACTTGTGTTTTATGTTTAGTGTGTGTGTGTGTTTTAAATCTAGGACTTTTTATCCACAATGACCTTGTGCTCATTAATATTTGCCTTTCATGCAAACGTGAAGCCAGAGTACAATACTCGCACTTAACTCGCGTGATACACTACAGGACACAGTCCTTTATACTTGCAGTGCAGTGTTACCAGCTTTATTTTAAAGAACTGTATTGACTTTAATCCAACTTTTTCTAGGAATGGAATCGTTCCATTTTTAGTATCATATCTCACAACTAGAGTTGATTTAAATTTCTTCATATTGTCACTTTTCGTATTCAGTTTTGAAGTCGAACAAACTTGTGGGACTGATATACTTCCAAATTTTATTTAAGTGGCAAAGTATTGTTTGTCTCTGGCTTAATTAACTTAATTTAACATAATTTCTTATGCAAAATCACATAACTATATGTAAAAAAACGTATACAGGGTGTCCCCTAATTCGTGCACAATAATTGGGAAAATGATTCTTGGGTACATTCTAAGAAAAAAAATCACAGTAAAGGTCTCTCTCTAATGTGGATATCATTTATCGGGGATTGAAGAAAAAGCTTACTTTGGTGGACCCTGACCCATGTTAACGGAAATTGATCTGTTAATACTAACTGAAATACTTGCCTTTGTAACTGCGTTTAAATAAAGTTGATATCTTATTTGAGTCTTCATATATACAATTTCTATGAAGTTAATGTCAATTTTCTCCAGAAAATGCGTAATAAACATAAGGTTTTACTATTTTTTTCTAATGAAGGTAATAATAGTAAAAATGAAGGGGCCGATTAACTTGTTTCCAATTACACCTGCCTACATATTGACGCTGAATTTGTGTTGAAATGATGAGTGTCTCCTTCTGTGTGGATTCTCCGTAGCCCATGTCGAGATTCGTCCGTCCAAAGAATTCTGGTAATAAGCTCGTTGTCATCCAATCTCCGCTCCAGTAACCAGTTAGAAAACTCAAGTGTCTTTTCCAAATCATCGGGGAGCAGGCACTGGTGTATATTGGTATGGATAAAAATTTTCTCCACGCCCACCCAGAGAACTGATATCGAAGCGTATAGTCATTTGCTTTCAACTCCCGAGTCATCTGGACCTTGTAAGCGAATAATAAGAGGTCTTTGTGCAGTATTCTACTCAGGCTGGAGCGACTAATGGCCAGTAGCTGCGATTGGCGTTGGATTGAGGTCGATGGATTCTGTCCCATGGGCCGTAGCCGCAATATTTTCGGGCGTACGACCTTTCCGAGCTCAAGTACAACTTCTGTTATCCAATAGGAAGTTCTCATGAACTTTCTTCAGTGGTTCCGCTTGGCGCTCTTTCACGACCCATATTTCTTTTTAACATTTTCACGATTTCAGCTACATTGAAAATAAGTTTTCAATATTTCGAAACGCTCATCAATCAAAAACATGATTGGTTCGCGCCGCGGAATATCAGACTGACGAGCTGTCAAATCGTTCAAAAAATAAGTTGCCATAGACTATGAATTAAAAACAAACCAGTAGATTGACCATCCTTTAAATCCACTAGTTTTGCTAGAAGTGACGTTTAGTAGTGGTGGTGGATTCGATGGAATCACACTAAGACGGAAATGTCTCAATAAGAGCAGAATACTCAAAATAAAGTATCGGTGAACGGAAGATTTGGAACGGTCAAGTGTATTCCAAAAATGTAATGTTTTGATGTTCAAAAATATAATTTATTATGTACTTGGTAAAGAACTATGGGTGACTAGTCCCTTGGTCAGATAAACTAGGTTTTCTTGTTCAGTATGGATTCGTATAGGAGAGAGGTCGTGATGCCAGGGTTATTAAAAAATTTGGTTCAGAAAATATCCAAAATATTTATCGGAGAGCAACCAACTTAGTCTTATTTGACTGATAATTATATAGGCTGACGTTATGATATTTGCTCGATACTGAGGAATGTTCCCCAAAAAATTATTCCTTTGCATGGCGGTGTATCGACCTAATGAATCGGTAGTGTTGTTCGATATCGGTATACGCTTTAGCCGATTGGTCTTATTCAGGATTTATAACTAGGCTCACAAATTGTTTATATTAGCCACTTTCGATTTAACTGATTTGACTTCAGTTAATTGAGCGACTCTTCCCTTAAATTGAGCTACTGAAGTGAAGAGACTGTTCGATTGGTATTCTTCATTTTAGAGCGGAGCTCCTCTTCACTTACCCAATTTGCCCAATTTCGCCCAATTTTTAACTGGAGTGAAGAGTTGTCAATCGAACGTCTCTTCACTTCTTTTACTTCAGATACAGCTACTCATTCAGTCCAATCGAACGCGGCTATTGTTAGTCGTGACGTATTAATTATTGCGACCGAAGTTCTTGTTCGAATTAAAATAAAAAACACTTTTTTTCACTTCTTGCAAGTGCATCAGCAAATTCATTTCCTTTTATTCCTGTATGTCCCGGAACCCGGATAAGAGTAACGGAATTCCATCTTGAAATAGAGTTAAGTCTTTTCTTACATTCTAGAACAATTGACACAAGGTGATTCCAGTGCTAGTAGAGCAGCTTGGCTGTCACTACATATTGCAAAGTTTCGTCCTTGTATCTTTTTAGAGACAGCCCAGTTGGCAACTTGTAAAATAGCAAATATTTCTGTTTGAAAAACAGTTTGCCATTTTCAAAGTGCGAATGCTTCCTTAGAATTCTCATCTAAGAACCATCGTGCACCAGTTCCTTCGTCGGTAAGAGAACCGTCAGTGTAGAATATGGGTTCGAATTACTTAAGTATCTCAGTTCTCAGTTGATTTTTTCCAACTTTTCCTGCTAGGGTATTGAACTGTTTGTCTTTCGAACATAAGAAATGGTGCAGTACTGTCCACAGACATCAGAAGTTTAGGAATTTGTTCCGAAACCTTTTGGAATATGCTTTCATGCCCACTCTTATGCTCACAATGCCAGGCCTTATTCTTGCGAAGTCGACGTATAGCTTTTACCGCTTCCATCTGAATAACGATATACAGAGTTGGAAGATTTAGCAGCGTATTGAGAGCATCTGCATCTGCTGATGTTCGTTATTACCAGGCAGTTTTGGCGGTTTCAAGTCGAAAACTCAACGCGTAAATGCTGGCTTTTCATAGGGGTCTGTTTTATGCCCGACAGTCTTTCTCATCTTCATTAATGATCTCTTGTCTGCTACTTTTAATTCAAAGCATTCTTTCTCTGACGACAGTCTCTCCTTTTCGCAAGTGGAACTCAAACAACAACGTTCAAGAACGCCAAATTCTGGTCTAAAGAACATAATAAAAAATTTGCTCGAACATCGCAGGAATTTGCCGTGTCACTCTTTTATCGCTACTACCATTAGCGGTGTTCAACAGAAAAAACCGATTGCGTACAGCCTCTCTACGAATGTATCCGGATTACTCGTGACTCTACATGCGCTCATCAGTTCAATTTACTGTTAAGCCCATCTTCGGACGTAATGTAAAGTATAGAACATGTATAATGAATGTTTCCAATCTTTGTATTTCCGCATACCAATACATTCCGCAGGCATTCAAAACACAGACTTGAAGACATATTCTATTATGCCCTCCCCAGCAAATTATAAAAAAACCAAGGTTGTTTAATGCTAACTGAACCGAAGTGAGTGTTAGTGATCCGAATTCAAAAAGTTCAGATTAATATTTTTAGAACAACAGTTTTTGTAAAATTGCTTTCAAGCGAGTTCATAAAACTGGTGAACCTAAGTTATTCTTAATGTGAACAAAAGTATACAAAAAGATCAAGATCGTCACTGTCGGTGGTGCAGTGGTTAGAACCACACCAGTCGGAGGACCCCGTGTCGATTACCGGCGCATCTAAAAAACGCACGATTTTTTCTCACCGCACTGATCATTTAGATTCTAGATTACAAGTTCACATGATACAATGCCGTACATGTGATATACATGCTGTATTCACATGTAGAGTTCAACTGAGATACAGTTAGATTGATTTATAAAGTAATCAAGATGTAGAGCCATCAACGTAGATTTATTATAAGCACAATATTCTAGTATCTAGTTTGTCAGTGCTCGTATGTGAACGAACTTAACTCCACTAACCACAACATTTTTCTTCCTTCTTCTATCCAAAGCCCATGCTGTGCCTAGGCATTACGAGTATAAGGGTGCAAGTCCCTTGAAGCGTGCGCTATTTATAAAAATAAAATAAAAAAATAAACCAAAGTGAGCTAAATGAATATTTTTCATTCTGATGAACCCAAAAGTTTAGTATGTATCTATATGATCCACTATTGAACGAAACTATTGAGTAACTCTTAAACACTCCAAAACACTGTGCTTCTAAAAGCAAGCTTAGAAGGTTCTTGGCTTGGCTTGCAAGTCACTTTTATACTTTAAGTTGGATATAACGCAATCTTGAAATACCATTGATTTGACACTTAAATTTTATTTACATAAGTTATATTAATATATACCTACTCGTGCTCGCAGTGTAAATAAATATGTGACATCACAGCATTTCCATCTGTTTTTCTGGTGCGACTGACCTAAAAAGGTTTCTTCTCAAGTTCTCAGTATGTATAGCATATGTATGTATATGGCAAAAAAACAACAAAAATCAATTCCATCAAGTTTGAGGAAAAATATGAGTAGGGCGACATAAGCATAAGCAAGTTAGCCTTTCCAATTGTTGTAGCTGTTGTTCGCTAGAATGATTTTGTGCACTGAGCTTAAAAGCATTTCTATCCACACGCACCACCCATTCAAAATGTGAATTAAGCGAATTAAGGAAAGACAACAAAACACATCAAAGACCAAGTTGTAAAAATATCGTACAACTGGGAATTAAAGTCAACACTAGTAATTAGTAGCAACGAGTCGTTTCTTTTTTATTGTTTTTCACATGAAAATAGACACTGAATGAGATACTATCAAAAGGGGAAGCACACGAACTCACTTACGAGAAACTACTCGTTGATTGGTGTGTTGTGTTTTTAAATACACCCAGCCACCACTACAACAATATTCACCTAACACCATTCTCTTGCGATGGCCTAATTTTAAATGTGCAAAGTGCATGCTCAATAATATCTCTTTTAATTCGTGAGAAACTTACTCTCTATAAAAATCTTCAAAACAAATATCTCACCAATTTTCCAAATGAAATTTCACCTTTCACCTACAGAATTATTGCATTTCATTTTCATTGAAGATTTCAAAGAGTGCAGGAAAGAGCAAAGAGCTAAAAGAATAATAAAAGAGAGCAATTGTCAGAGTGGTGTCATACTCATACATCATACTACTCATACTGTGTTAATAAACTATTGGTCTCTCTAATCCCACCAACTATTAACGTTTAGTCCTTGTTCTTCCTTTTTAAAAACTTAAAATCCCGTAATAACACTAAAAGGGGTTTTTAATTGGGATAGCCATTTTTTTCGGTTAGGCTATGCGTGAAGTTAGTTGCAGTTTGTTTGACTTTTTAACTTCTATACTAGCCATTTTTTAATAATGGATGAAAAACTTTTGCAAATTATCCAAATTCAAATTATCAATTATCGGTTGCGATGACTTTCAATCATTCTCAGTATTGAAGCCCATTTTTGGCTCAGCGGCCTCGCTAATAAGTAAAACCGATCTCTGAAATAAGTCACAAGAAAAATAAAATAACCCCAAAATGCTTGAAAATAAATTAACTCCCAACGAAAATCAAATAATATCCAAATCAAGAAAAAAAATATTTTCAAAACTCTGGTGGAAACAAGTCCCTTCTAAAAATAATGTATATAACTCCCAAATAATTTCCTTTTCATTTCTATAGTAAAACATAGTCTTTGTGACGAGCTAGCCAGTGCAACCGTGAGCGTGTCGGGACGTTCTTGCCAGTGGCAGACCTCGCTTATAACAAATGGCGCCCGGCCCGAACCCACGACCCTGAGATTAAGAGTATCATGCTCTACCGACTTAGCTAGGCATGCAACCGCGAGCATGTCGCGACGTACTTGCCAATAGCAGAACCTTAAGTGGGACCTCGATCATAAAAAATGGCGCCTAACGATTTAACATTACCCCAATTACCCCGAAAGGCAGGCATTTTCATAAGGAAGTTCCTTGCTTTTGGCAAACAATGGTATTAATACATTTTACATTATTCTAATTTCAACTTAATTTTAAATAAACATAGTTTTTTTACTTCTTTTCTTTCATTTATATTTAAATACTCGCAAATTTTGATATTTGTTTTACTTTTTGCAGTTTCTTTCAAACTTAGATTTTAATTTAACTTTTCATTTTACACCTTTTTTAAAAAAAAAATGGAAGGATTTACAGACGGGACCGGAATCTTCACTAAATGTATAATAATTTTTTTTGTTTTTTGTTTAAATTTCTCTGCACTTAACAGAATTCTCCTAAGTGCTCTACTTTTTGAGTTATTTGCAAAAACTCGAAAAACTGTCTAAGTAAACTGTCACTTCCGGCTGTCATATTTCCGTCAAAATTATTCGGCCTCTTACAATTTATGTAAAAAGCTTAAATATGAATTTTCATCCCGATAAGTTCAGCCGTTTGCATTGTAGAGTGGACACAGGAAGACAGACAGACAGAGATTTTTTTATTTTCGCTTTTTCTGACTCAGGAGATACGGTAATGGGTAAATCTGCAAAAATTCCGAGTTTGAAAATTTTCATGATTACTATACTTCCTTTAACTATGTAAAAGAAAGTAAAATGTGTCTTAACTTTCCATTCCTCCCTACTTTCCTCTCTACCCATAATTTTCGACATATTAAACAGGAAAGGACAGTACCACGTGGATGTCGATTGATCCCCAAGCGAGTTGGTTATTCCAATTCATGGAATTTTGTAAGTTCTGAATCTTGTGGTGCTAACTCTTTTGGATATCAAGGCAGTCGATATGAATATTTGGTTGGGGCAGTTGATTGAAGTCAGACTCTAATCAAGATGACCACCAATGCAGCACAAAAACGTGAGAAGAGTTCTGTGAGCAGGCGTTACGACAAGTATGATTAGTATGAGTAAACGTGTGCTCGCTTTTCTCTTCGTACTGAAGCAGAGGTTGTTCCTACTCTCGGCAGGTCGGCCTCATCGTAGGCTCCCCGCCAGTGCTTTGAGTTGCGATCTGCCTGGATGGTATGAAACCTCTACTGACGGTTGACAACATAACACAAAAACGTTAGGGAACCGACTGTGTTTTGACTAACGAGACTTATTCTGACTTTTTGGATCCGGATCCTTGGAGACGATCATGGGGTGCCTGACCGATCTACATAAGTCTATTTATTAAAACTTAATTTTTATATACTTTCATTAGCGTTTCTTCTTTTATTAAAAAAGGAAGGAAAAAAAGAAAGAACAAAGAAAAGAAAGTTGAAAGACCTTAATTTGTTTTTTTTAACTTTTTTGTTTAGTTAAAAATTTAAAGTTCGGATTGAAAATTTCTTTTTTAAAGAAACAAAGGAAGTAAAGAATTTTCTTTTGATTGATAATCCTCTGGGTTTTGTTTCTAAGAAGAAGAATAAAATCACTTCTTTTAAGTATGGTTAGCAATGGGAAAACTGGGCCTATCCCGAAAGATCTTCCTGGCATAGGGCAGTGAATGCGGACGAGGCAAAGGTCTCGTGAGCTCTTAGACCAAGGGGACACTTATTGTTAAATTGATTACAGGCTGAATAGGCAAGAATCCGAGCATCAGGGTAAGTTCTCACATGGCCAAACCGAGGGGTTTTCAGAGGAGCTTAATCGCACGAAAACTGCTTCGGGTTCTGTAATTGGCGCAAGGCACAACGTCAATACTGTAAACCAGAATAGGCAAGCAGAAACAGGGCAAGGCAATGGTGAAGGTATTTAATTCTATAATGACCTAATTGAACAAAATAACTTTGACAACGAACACGACTACTTTTACAAAAAGTTTTGTCCATCAAAAATACACAGGTGATAAAAAATTTGAGGAAAATCAGGTTAATTTTTAAAAAAAATTTATATGGACACTTCTCGAGCCTCAGTGCCCGATCGATCACTCCAAAAAATTTCCAAAAAGTTTTGTCCATCAGAGATACACATGTGTTTAAAATTTGAAGAAAATCTGGTAAATTTTTAAAAAAATTATGTGGGCACGCCTTGGTCCTCAGGGCCCGATCACTCTAAAAATTTTACAAAAATGTTTGTCCATCGGAGGTACACATGTCTTTAAAATTTGAATAAAATCGGGCTAATTGTTAAATTGTTACATGGGCACCCCTATGGCCTTAGAGCACCAAACGAACATGGGGTGTAAATATGGCTTTAATGCGTCCAATGGTTCAGACGTGATGACGTCTTTTAAACGTGATGACATCTTCATCGCAACGCCATCTACCAGATCCAAAACGAAAATAAGATTGTGGAAGCACCAAACGAACATACTGAAGTATCGAAGCAATATTTGAAAAGTTATCTTACATTTATATGTACAATTATTTTTATTAAGATTTCTAGTATAAATAAAACCATGATTTTATAAATACCAAACTTATCTTAAAACTTTTATTCAACCCAAAAGATTGAGGATTTTTTTAACATACACATAAGTACTTGTAGTTAATGAGTAAGATATGGTACATATATCTACAACTGATTACTTACAAGTACTTGAAAAATGCCACTTAAACTTGACCCCTTTATCGAATGATGTGAGGGTTAATCAAATGCCATTCCAATGATTCCATATTGATACTAAATGCAAGTTTAATTTAAATACAAAAAGGGAAAAACGTCCATTGCATTTGGGAAATAATGTATGTATATGAAAAGTGTCACTTCGCTTTAGACTTACAATGCGATTATATCCTTGATATTCAATTGGCAAGCCCAACCTGATGATGGAAATCGTTATCGTAAAAAGTTTTCAAATTAAACAGATTGATAATCGAGGGTTGTGGATGGGGCTGTTTTGGCTTATGGAGTATGTTAAGATAGCACTAACTTGCACTATCTCTCTCTATCTATCTTTCGCTCTTTTTGTTTATCACACACCACATTGTTTCTCTTGAAAATTATCGCCTTCCCACGCGTTTACAAAATCAAAATACTCTTCTTGGTTTATCAGCATAGTCACCATCGCCACCCAATGGTGAGCTTTTCAACACGCTGCCTCACACAAACAAACCACAGTTGACAAATATTACTTCCTTTTCGCAAACACAAAACGTGTGCTTCATTATGCTAAGTACACTGCGGTTCGCTAGATTAGAAGCAGGCAATTGTGAGAAGTAAAAATTATCTTTCTCCAGTTTTATTCCAGTGAGAAAGGAAACAGTACTGCATGTTGAATGCAAAGGTGAATTCCAATTTGTAAGAGAACAAGATAACGACAGTTTTTTGAAACTTTAATTGAATGGCTTGCATTTATATTGGTTCATAAGATTATAAGCAATCAAGGTACGATCGTGTTTTGTGAAATGGTTCATTTGTTTTTGTATAAAGAGTTAATTTTGTAAAAAAGAAAGGTTTTGGCTGATTTTTTTAAGAATTGGTAAAAAAAATTGTTTGACATTGTCAGAGAAGGCAAAAATAAATGTTTACCTTTCGGAAGGTTTGTCTAAGCCTGCTATCGTTTACAAGATCAATCGGAGTGATCATGCTGTTGGCAAAAGGATATGAAAATGCACGGGGAAAATTACAAAAGAATTGTGTTCACGACCCTTACAGCAACGGAAAAACGAAAAATTGTCAGACAAGCCTTAAATTCAGCTATTCAGCTTATTGGAGCTTAATTTAGAGAAACAGCTGGTGTTACTGCAAATTGGTATTGTAATTCGTAGTGCTAAACAGCTCAAGTGATAAAAGCTGAAGATAAAACAGCCACTTAATGCTTCGCAAAAGATTCAACGCTTACAATTCGCGAAAGACCACATGACCTGCGATGTGCAACAAGGAGGAAGTTCGAATTACTTGAAAAAATTAGTCTTTTCTGAAGAAAAAAAGTTCAATTTAGATGGACCGGATAGCTATAGCTTTTACTTCCACGATCTATGAAAAGAGAAGCTCTTTTTCAACCGCCATCATTACCGAGAAGGGGGCGTAATAGTTTGGGCTGCAATATCTTATTATGGCACTTAGTGGTGCAAAGCTCAAAAATGACAGGAATAGCTACAAAGCGTTGTTGGAATCAGCTTGTCCGAAAATCCACAATCTCTTTGGAACACTTTCATGGATATTTCAAGAAGCAGCGCTCTTATACACTCGCATTGTTAAATCGTTTGTTGTCAGTGAATATGTAGAACTTTTACCATGGCCAGACCTTGACATCATAGAAAATATCTGGGGCTGGCTTACACAAAAAGTGTACGAAGGTAGAAAACAACACGATGACAAGGACAGCTGATCGATGCCGTTAAACTTGCCTGGAATGAGATTTCACTCGATTAATTGGCCTCATTGTACAACTCCATTAAAGATCGAATTTTTGAGGTTACCTTGAAGTAAGGTGGTTCTACTCGTTGTCAAAAATTATATCTGGAGTATGAATTTAAGATAAAAAAAAATTTCATAAAAAAACTAAAAATAGAATTTTTTCATTCATTTGTAAGGTGCTTCTAATCTTATAAACCCATTTAAATGCTTGCCATTCTGAGTCATTTGTCAAAAATGTCTCTAATGTACCATAATCTTGTTCTTCGTTTGGTGCTGCGATAAGTTTATCTCTTTTATGATCCCGGTAGGTGTCGCTGGAGTTGAGATGTCATTACGCTTAAAAGACGTCATCACGCCTAAACAACTGGACGTATCGTAGCCATATTCACACCATATGTTCATTTGGTTCTTCGATAAGTCTATGTTTTTTTTTTTGAGCCGGTTGGTAACGCAGGAGAGGAGATATTTATGAAATGTGGTTTGGCGTTTGGTTTGTTGGTGCATATATTTGTTATCTTATCTCGACTAAACCACAAGACATATTGAAGCCATATTAACACTATATGTAGGTTTATATCTTTTTTTAGTCCAGTAAGTGGCGATGGATTCGAAATGTTTTTTAAGGCATGATTGTGCATATACATGTAACCAACCTAATCACGCCTAAACCACTGGAACTCCCATTTACCAAACGATTTTTATTAAATTTCCAAAAAAAAAATATTAATACCAGATTGAGGAAGGTTACAGGGTATAGACTATAGTAAACCCTCTTCATCCTTTTCCCTGTTAGGGCGCGTAGAAATGGAAAATGTTAATATCAACCACATTTGCAAATTGACTTTTATGAATTTTTCAATGCCTATTATTGTCAGGTGGGAAAGATTTAGGCAATAGTACACGCGTACACCGTGGTAATAAGGGTAAGACAGAGATTCATGTGTGCGGTTGGCGGAACACCCAGGAACATCTAGTATCATATAATATTTCATTGCATTTTATTTATTTTATTTTTATTTTATTCATTTATAAAATAAACAAAATTTTAAGGTATTTTAAAAAGGATATTCGATAAACTCAATAGTCTCTACAATATTTCAAATTTTTGAAAAAACCGGCAGCCGAAAACGCTCGTTCCGGCGCCGATTTGTTGGGACTACTGAATATTAATATTCGTAAACTTGTCGTAAAATTGGACCTTTATTTCTGGTGTCTTCAAACAATATTAAATCATTTTTGATGAGTTGCTGAAAAGCTAGGCTTCTTCGCAATGGTCTGTCGCGCTGAATATTATTATTATTATTTGACACATTTCGCATCGTGTTCATTTCGCAATGGTTTTTCCATATTTTTTTTATCTAATTTTCCTTCTAATCAAAACGCGAACTAAAGAAAAATTGCGTATTACCCGCTTCTAATCTAGATAACCGCAGTGTACCTACATTTTATCTCTTGGTAAATTATCACCTTACATCAGTATAGTCACCACACCATCACCAACCAGTGGTGAGCTTTTCAACACGCCGCCTCACACAAACCACAATGGTGGCTAGTGACGGTGAGTAGGGCAAGTGTTTTCATTTCGCGTGTAAGAACAATTATTACTTCCTCTTCCCGAAGATAAAAACTGTGCTACCTTATACTAAGTATATATTTACATATATAGATGTATATATATAAAATATAGAAATATGGGTGCGAATTCTATATAATACCCATATACAATGTAATATCATAGAAATGGAATATATTCCTAGATCTACTGTTCTGTTTATCCATTAAATGAAAGAGATATGTAGATGTAGAGCGTTTACCGTTTTCTTTTTTATCCTGCCACTGCTACTGCTGCTTTCTTGTTGTTGTTCTTGTAGGAACGTCCTTTACCATTCGCTGCTTGTCATCCCCCGTCGTTTGTACTAGATACGATAGAATGTATTCGTATCTCTGAGAAAGTGTGACATATTGTATACCGTGCCTGATGTGCATCCTTTGCTACATACTCGTAAATAAGCTCAATAGCAATTGGCAAGTAGGTGGACAGATTTGATTTCCACACTAACTGAGAAACTGTAGGCGGATTTACTGTTGTAGATACGAAACGAAACTATTTATTGCATTAAACTTTTCATAACGCGAACTAACAAACTGATTTAACGAACTCAGTTATCAGGTTAGAAAAAAAAGTGAAGGAGAGAAAACTGGCACACAATTATCACGCACACACAAACACTCACACTTGCACTTGCACTTGTCCAATTATGTGTGGAAGGAGTAGGAGCAGGAGGAGGAAAGTTATTATTCCATTCATATCCTTTTTTGTTTTTCAGAACTAATTTTTCCTTGAATTCACTTTTTTTAGACAGACGGTTTTTCCACTCCTTCTTCTCAGTGGAAAATATTCCAATAGCACGTTATCATCACTTTTTCATAAATAATAGTGTCGCGTTTGTTGTTGTTAGCATTATTGAGCTCTCTCAAAGTGTGTTCCGTAATGATTTTCCTTTCAGATTTCAATTTTTTTTCATATTCAAATGAAAATTAATAGGAAAGATAATCGCAAAAGATCAGACTCTTTAATAGAAATAGTTTTTAATGTCGATGGCAATGGGAAACCACCAACGAGAACAATCACAATCTCAAAAGGAAAATTTATTTAATCGAAATGAACTCGTACGGCCATCAGAAAACAAGGATAACACAAGGACTAACGAAACGACCGAACGCCCGACTAGCTAACTGACTGACGACGGGGGGGTTTTCTGCATTTTTCTTGCTGCTATTATTTTTTTATTTTTTTACTCAAAACGATGATTTCCTTTTTCCGTATTTGTGTGTATGTGCATAGGGTATAGGTTTGTTTTGCTTTGTTGTTTCGTATTTTTCCAACTCAACAATAAAAATGATCAGGAAACGAAAATATTTTCAGGTTTTTTTTCCATTTCTGTATTTTATTATTTTTTTGTAATTTTCAGCCAACAAAATTCCACCACAATACTATCGACACGACAGCAACGACCACAAACGACCACGCAACGACAATAACTACGAGTAAGGAGCAGCAGTGGCTGATGTATTATTCATACCGCAGCAGTCCTTTTACAGCAAACTACAATTTTTATGCAGTATACGAGTGGGGTTTCAATCAGGTTTGTTAAAAGTTGCCACAAATGGTGCTCACAGAATGGCCCAAGCAAGCTTAGGGCTGCGCATTCTGAGAGCACCATTTGTGGGAACTACTCGTCGTTCAGCACATCACAGTCAGAATCTGAAGACTAAACAATTCTCAAAGAGATGCGGAAGCAACCAACAACATAATCTAAGAGCGTTCCATTCAGGAATAGTGAAGTGATTGCTTTGGTTAGTTGAGAGATTAAAAGAGAAAGGTATTAATCCAGTTTAAGCAAGGAATACAAGATAAAACATTGTAGAATCATTTGAAAGAGCTTTCGATGATTGTACGTACACTGCGGTTCATTAGATAAGAAGCACATCATTTTTGATATTTCTCAGTTACATGTCAGGAAAGAAAAAAAAAATGATAGTGAAGGTTAGGGTAGTTTGTGGTTAATATAAAATCAAGCTTTGAAAAATATTGAGAACCAGATAACCGTACATTAGAGACCTTTTTGCCAAATGAGTCAGTATGGCAAGCATTTGAATCGGTTCATAAGATTAGAAGCACATTACAAATGAATGAAGAAAAAAAAAAACAGTTTATGTTTTTTTTATGAACTGCAAAGGACTTCGGACATTATCCTTCGTTTGCTTGAGACAATCTTCAAAAGTTGTCTTGATCTGGGCCCTATTGCACCAACTACTTATCACTTATTACTTATCAACTTATCATAAGTTAGTTTTTTTGATAATGATAAGTGATAAGTGCTTCACCAAAAGTAACAAAATCTCACTCACTTATCAATTTGAAAACTTATCAAATTTTGATAATGATTAGTGATAATCGTTGCACATCAGAATGTCTATAACTTATCAATTGACAAGTTATCAAATTATGATAAGTTGTACTGATCTATACAAAATTACTATAAATGTGATAGTGTTTGCGAAATAATGTGCTTTCCGCACATTATATGTATATGTTAAATAAAAACATTTTTATTCTGCAATTTAATAACAACAACAATTTTGTATGTATATAATGTATACATGTATATAATAATACATGAAGAGAAACGTTTCTCAATTGAAAGTTCTCATTTCAGGTTTTAGAATCAATTGTAAAACTTTTTTTGTTGTTGCTTTTAAAGTACTATTTTCTAACTGTCAATGATTTTTGAACAGTACTTAAACGTCAGCAATTTATTTTCATTAGTTTTCCTATAAGTAAAGTTTGATTTAAGATGGCACGATCACTAAATAAAGAAAAAAAATTAGCGATTTTGCAATTAGTGAAAGAGAAAAAAGCAAGTTAATTTTATATATATTTAACGAATTTGTAAGAAATTATGTTTAATCACTTATCTACTTAGATTTGGTTCATTCCAAAATAATTCAACTGAAAAAGGTGAAAAAATTAAAGCGTGAACGATAGCATCGAATAAGGGGAAGTCTCTCGGATTAGTAAAAGCTAACCGTTGTTGGACTTACGCGCGAGTTACGTACAAAACCTTCTCTATAGAAAGCCCAACTCAATGCATACTAATGCTGTAAACCAATCCAAAACGCGTCTGTATTTTGGAATGTGAATACAGTGTACAAAAAATAAGTAGTCGCAAAGAGCGAGAAACGTAAGATGTGGTAGTGGGAAACAGACAAATTTTATATGGATTTTGCTCTTAGTTGATTACTAATACAAATACGTTTTGGATAGTATTTGTGTACGATCGGAACAGTTGGGCTATCTATAGAGAAGGTTTTGGTTACGTACAGGTCAGCAACCCAAACACCCAACGATAAATTCGACGTCTTTTTGCGCGATATTCGAAAAGAGCTAACTAAGTAAATTTAGATTGCAACATAATAAAAGTATCATCTTGGGTTCAGAGTCAGCAATAGTGGAAGGATTGGGCTAACCAGAAGCTGGTGGTGTTTCCGAAGCAATTGCCACACCTAAGGAACGGTTAATATGAAATCCAATTAAACGCAAAGCAAAGTGGAGTCATGGACACTACATGGCCAATTTTAATTTACTGCATAAGACCTGCGGTCTGGGCCACAAACCATCATTGCATTCAGTGAATGTTTTCCATGTCGATTCACAAAGTGTTCTTCATTGACCTTAGGTGCATCAATATTAATCATTGTTCCATCGATGCAACCAGCTACCTCTTAAGAAATTTCAGTGGGATATCCTGGATATTTTCGGGCCAACACACGGTTTCCACCATCATTTTATCGATGATGGTATCTGCTATTCGATGAATGACACTACACACAGTCGATTTATTAATGCCGTGTATATTGGCAATCCCATAATATTGTGCGCCTTTCCTAACCAATGCAGTGTTGTTAGTAGCTGCTGTAAAGGACTCAACGCGTAGTTTTGGTCGCTTCAATGGTGCAAATTTGTTCATATTTTTAATAAAACGTGCTCAATTTGTTCATGTGACAAACGAACCTTTTTTTACCACTCCCGAGTCCAGAGAATAATTGGTTCTGGGTTTCACTACACGATTTCTACTTTTCTTTTCATCCTCGAATAATCTTTCGAACCGACGCATTTTTTTATAAATATTAATTTTTCGTTTAATAAATTTCCGTTTTTGTTCACTAAAGTTGATATACCAATATTTGATAGTTTTATATTAATTTCAAAATATCTAACAACAACTGTCTTACCTCTATGATAAATCGATCATAATAAAATTGTTCTTACTTTAACTTATTATTATAACTTACTAGCTGTTTCCGGGCGCTTTGCTACCCGCCCACTGACGCCACGCCCACTTACACCCGCGTTTCCCGGCTGCCCCATCCCACTGACCCCCGCCCACTGACCTCCCGCCAACTTACACCCCAATAACTAACCAACTCATCAATCCAGAAAACTATAGAATCGACACTTATACAGGCAAAATCGTTCCATAAATAAGAATTTTCGAAAAAAAAAAAACGACACCAGCGCCACCCATTGGGTCCAAATTTTGTCAACGACTTTCTTTTTATTTAAATATTATATGGTGTGAATTTGAGCCAAATCGTTCTCTATTATTGACAAGTTAAAACTTTTGGTGCAGTAGAACTACGAAAAACTAATCAAAGACCTCAAACTTATCGCTTATCAAAATATTACTCATCAATTATCATTTCGCGAATTGGTGCAACTTAATTTTGATAAGTGAGTGCTTATCAAAAATTATAACACAATTAAATACTTATCAAATTTCAATTTGGTGCAACAGAAAATTATCAAAAATTATGATAAATTGATAAGTAATAAGCGATAAGTAGTTGATGCAATAGGGCCCTGGTCTATATTCCAGTAATATGGAGAGAAGTGAAAGTGGTCTTCATTCCAAAAGCCGGCAAATGTTCCCACGTCATTCCAGACCCATTAGCCTTTCGTCATTCCTTTTAAAACCATTAGAAAGACTGATCAAAATCCACCTTCGTACTTGTAGTTACAAAAGACTTCTGTCCGTCGATCAACACGCTTACTGCAAGGGCATAGAATGCACTTTTAACAACGTCAAAACATCTGCGATCACGGATGCGCTGTCGAATTTGGGGGTGATAGACTCAATGGGTGAACTGATTGATCTTCTATTCACAAGTAGGATCATAAATTCAAGACTTGATTTGTAGTCTGCCAAAAGATTTGTCCCCACTTCTTTGGAACCTGGCGGTGAATGAGCTGCTGGTTCGCCTGAGGGGGGAGGGCTGCGGAGTAATCGCCTATGCGGACGACGTTGCCATAGCCGTCTCAGCAAAGCACCCACACACCTTGAAAGAACTTCAGCAGAATGCTCTAAACAAGCTAATAAGCTGGGCAAATCGTTGTTGTCTAGGGGTAAACCCCCAAAAAACCGAACTTGTCCTCTTTACGAGGAAGTACAAAATCCCACTCGTCAATCCTCCGTTCATCAAGGGTAGAAGCTTGACTTTCTCCGATAAGGCCAAATATCTTGGTTTTATTCTGGATAGGAGAGGCTGAGTTGGAAACCAAACTTTCAAGAAAGAGTCGGTAAAGCCACAGTGGCACTCTTCTTAAGCAAAAAAGCCATAGGAAGTAGTAAATGGGGTCTTCAACCGCATATCACTCATTGGCTGTACACAGCAGTAGTTAGACCTATTCTGCTATACGGTGTGGCTGTTTGGTGGACTGAGTTAGATAAAGTGATCAATCGCGACAAACTAAGCAGAGTCCAAAGATCAGCTTGTCTTTGTGTGAGCGGAGCGTTCAACTCTTATCAACCTTACTCAACTCGACATCTTCGGCAGACAACTGGCTGCAAGCGCGGCTACTCGCCCTCAGAGCAATCTCTCAGTGGACCGTGAATGATTCGGCCACTCTTCTCTCTGAATTCAGTCAGGACTCCACTTGTCAACTTAGACTACACCATTCCGCAGCCCCACTTCAACAATAACTTCCAGGTTACCATCCCCTCCAGGTCTTCTTTGGAGGAAGGTATCTACTTGGAAAATGAAGGAATTCACTTCTACACAGACGGGTCGAAAACTGATGAAGGGAGGTGTATTTTCAAAAAAAAAAAAAAACGAAATCTAAGTATCTCTTTCCGTCTTTATGATCACTGTAGTGTTTTCCAAGCAGAAATTATGGCTATTAGGAAAGTCTTGTCTTGGCTGAAGAGTAATGTCATATCTGTATATCCACATTCACCTCAGCGACACTGAAAACTACAGAATCAACACTTATATCGGTCACGCCTCACCTCACCTTTCGACCCACTCCACTTAGAGGTGTCTTACCATCACTATTCACTTCAGTGACCCAGAAAACTATAGAACCGACACTAATATCGTTCACCCTATCGACCTCCTCCTAGTAGAGGTGTCTTACCATCGCTATTCATTTCAGGAATCCAAAAACTATAGAACCGACACTAACATCATTTACCCCATTCCTATATATTCTATTCATATTCCTATTCATATAAAAATACCATCCGAATTTCCGACTTTTCCGATGGGTTTTCCAAAAATGTTCTGTCATACAAACCTTGTCCTTACAACTACGAACACAACAAAAAAAATCAGCCAAATCCCTCGAGCCGTGCTCAAATGATGATCTTTCATACATGCGGCAATTGAATTTTATTTATAGTTATACAGATAGATAGATATATAGATACATAGATTCATACTTTAGATATAATTTTTAATAATGAGTAGAACCCATTTCTTACAGATAACCCCAAAAATTCGATCTTTAATGTAGTATTCATTGTCATATTTGGCTCTACAACCGAGGTCCTGTCCTGGCCTCCCGCAAAAAATCTCCACCGCTTTTTGCTTTTTGCTAAGCACCCAAGTCTCGGATTCATATGTAAGTACTGGTGTGACCATTGTCATATATACCAGCAGCTTGGATGTTATGTTTAAATTCCTGGATTTGAAGAGTCTTGACAGACTATAGTAGGCTTCGTTGGCTTAAAGCAACCGTGCGCGTATTTTTGGTTCCATGCTATTATCGGCTGCTACAGTTGACCCGAGATAGTTAAATTATTGCACTACGATTTGAATTGAGGGACCAATGTTGGACCTTCTACTGGCAGACGTGGCCACCATGTACTTTGTTTTGCTCTCATTTATGTCCAGCCCCAGATTTCGTGCCGCCTGCTCTATCTGGATGAAATCTTCTTGTACAGCTCTTCGGTTTCTACCAACGATGTCGATATCGTCTGCGTAAGCCAGTATCTGAATGGACTTATAGAGGATTGTTCCTCTCGCCGGTACGTCAGAGTCTCGGATCACTTTCTCCAACGCCAGGTTGAAGAGGACGCAGGCCAGCCCATCCCCTTGTCGGAGCCCGCTATAGATGTTGAATGGGCTTGATAGTGATCCGGATATTTTTGCTTGGCTTATAAGATTGGTAATGATCAACCTACATAGTCGTGTCAGTTTATTTGGGATACCAAATTCTCTCATGGCTTTATAAAGTTCTACTCTGGCTATGCTATCATAGGCGGCTTCAAAGTCTATAAAAGATGGTGTAGTGAGTTATGAAACTCCAGACATTTTTCCATCACCTGCCTGCAGGGTGTCGTCCCCTAATTCGTCAGGGATAATTTAGGAAATGATTTTTCTGTATTTCTTCTAAAAATAAGGTCCTAAACGAAGTTTCTACCATTAGCATTAACAGAGCAATTTCCGTTAACATGGGTCATGGTACACCAAAGTAACCTTTTTCTTAAATCCCCGATAAATCATGTCCACATTGGAGATAGACACTTACTGTAGACGATTCTTTCTTAGAATATACCCAAAACTCATTTCCAAAATTGTCCTTGGCGAATTAGGGGACACCCTATATTTGAGTATATCCGCTGCCTCTCTTTCATTAATGATACATGATGCCTTGTTCTCAGAAACCTTGTTGAGAATGAAGGTAGCCCTTTAATGCGGCGGCTTCCAGAGCAGACCCGCAGACTTACATTTTTTGTTGACCTTTTTTATGTCATCACGACGACCTTAGGAGCGCTGAACTTTCCCCCTCGTTTTTTTTTCATTATTACCCATAAAGTTCCCACGATTAGTTCTGTACTGTCCGTTCTGATAGTTAAATTACAGTCGACCTTGCCTGACCATTGGAAGAGACCAGACGGCCATCAGTTATCTTTTTTAGAAAGACCTCGTCATGGGTACGCAAATTATTAGCGAAAAACATAAGTAGTAAAACGGAATCACGCGACTTTTCGCCTGGCCATTTCATTTAAGGCGAATTTCCCACTAGTTCTTAACAGAACAGAGAACACCATGTGCTTTAAGATTTAAGCTTAAAAAAGAGAGTCACCATGTTCGTAGCCTAAGAAATCTCATAACAATGTATAATACTCCATAAACACGTACACGAAAATGGCAGTCAAAAGAGTAAAAATGAAAAAGCCATATGTCCTTCGAGCTAAAGCTTTTGCATAGAAGTAGGTCAATAAAACAAAGTTACCGCTATTGGCTTGGTACATGTTCAGCAGAATTTCGAACATATCCAAAATAAGCTTTCGACATTGAAACTGCCATTTGAAGCCTTAGTGCATGACTACACATGCATAGGTATATCTTTCAATGCCATGAACGTCGTGGTCACACATAAAACAAAAGGCGCCGTTAAAATTAAAGCCATTTTGACAGAAGGAGAACAGCGAAATCTTACACGACACAAACTCTGTTGTAAAATCGTTTCCACGTCCGTCCTTATTCTCACATGCAGGAATCAAATTAAAATTCTTGTGAAAAGTGTAATGCTTTGGATAACAAATTTCGGAAACGTTTTCTCATTCTAGAATAAAAAGAATAAAATACCTGTCGGAACACCTTACATAGAATTTAAAAAGAATCCTTTAGGAATGCTTCTTGATAAATTGGCGTGCTGCATACGAAAATTATGCCGTTTGGAGAGACTTATTGATGTTCATATTAGAGGCCGGCTAGAATTTTCTAATCCGCTGCACTCTCTGCAAAAGCACTGAAATTTTCGTATCAAGGAAGTGGCCGTGTGAGCTTTCTTCGACATTGAGAGCACACTGGCTACGAATCTATTGCAAGGGCAATCAGTAGCAGAGGTATCGAAGACTTATTGGATATGGATTGGATACGGGCCATGCTTAAGAGTCGAGATATTGTTTCCTAATCGGGAGGAGTGTCCAAACAAGCTGGAAGCTGGTTAGTTTTCTAACAGGCTATTGCGGCCTTTGATAACAAAATTGGGGTAGGCTCAGAGACAGAATGTAGGTTCCCTAAGAAAACGCATTAGGGTCGTTCCAGACTCATAAGAACCACGGAATTAATTGAATATAATATATAAATACTTCGTCTGAGAAGTTTAAAAAGCAGTTTTCGTCATTCTGATATATTCCGAAAGTTTGGAAAAAGTTTCCGAATTAACTTAAGATCTATTTTTAGCAGTTGATATTCATGCAATTCGTGGGCGCCGTGGCTCAGTGGAAATGCGCGTGGCTACTGAGTAGAAGGTTCGTGGTTTGAACACCAAAAGTATTTTTCACGGAGTCCCACCTCTTGCGAATGAGTGACAAACGTTCCGGGAGCAATAACTTGTCACGGAAAGATTCTAAGTTCACCGTTCGGAGCTGCCCTTAAATTGTAGGTCCCTTCCATTTGTGTCGCGAGAAGCTAGGCCTTGGACCACAATGGTCTGTCGCGCCGAATATTATTATTATTCATGCAATCCACTATCAATCATTAAGATAGTAAAGCGAGCTTCTCAGCTCGCCATATGGATAGTTGTAATTCAGGCATCCCTCGGGCCTCACGGGCCCGTTCACTCCAAAAACTTGGTGCCCGGGGTCTCGAAAATTTTTACAAAAAGTGTTTTTCATCGGAGATACATACGTATCATACGTATATAAAATTTGAAGAAAATCGGGTTAATTTTTTTTTTAATTTGGGGGACCCACGACCCCAGGGTTTGGGGTCTCCAAATTTTTTACAAAAAGTGTTGTATATCAGAGATACACATGTGTATTAAATTTGAAGAAAATTGGGGTCATTTTTTTAAAAAAAAGTTATGGGGCCCACGAACCTGGGCCCGGGGTTTCCAAAATTTTTACAAAAAGTGTTGTATATCAGAGATACACATGTGTATAAAATTTGAAGAAAATCGAGTAAAATTTTGTAAAATATTTTTATGGGAGCCCCCCGACCCCGAGGCCCGAGGTGCCCAAAATTTTAATAAATATTGTTGTCATCGGAGATATGCATGTGTGCAAAATTTCAATAAAATAGGACTTTGGGAAGTGGGTTAAAAATTGATCGCAAAATTCCACGACAAACCCACAAACAAACCCACAAAAAAACAAACACACGGGCACGCGAAGTTAATATAGAGAATTTAAAAAAAATACACGCGCCAAACGCGGCGTGCGACACGTGACACGCGTCACGTCATAGCAAGCCAAGTCTTAAAACAAGTATTTAAAAAAAAAATTACACGCGCCACACGCGTCAAATCATCGCAAGTCAAGTTTTCAAACAAGTACCTTAAAAAATAATTTACACGCGCCACACGCGACGTGCGACATGTTTCACGTCACCGCAAGCCGATCAAGTAATTTAAAACAAAAAAATACACGCGCCACACGCGACGCGCGTCACGTCATCGCAAGCCAAGCGCTTACCAATTGGACAAACTGACAAACCCACAAACCCACAAACCGACACACGTACGCTAGAAAATTTTTCTTGTCCTCTAATTATTAGCTTCGTCCTTCGGGCTCGCAACAATCTATACTTGCCCTTCCACTTTCTTAAAACCTACCTGATTTGGTTGAAATTACCCTAATTCCCATGAACGCGTAGTCAGGTCCGATTCGCTATAGAGACTAAACACTGCATTGTCGTGTCGTTGTCTAACCATAAGCTTGAGTAAACGGCCTGGCCCACAAAATCCTTTGATTCCGTTGCCGTGTGTAACGCATAGATATAAATACGTTGTCGCCATACAGGCAAACAAAAACAAATGCCAAAATAAACTTTAAAATGCTGTAAGAGAACTGTCAAAACATTGCTGGAAAGAAAAGAAAAGTTAAAAGTTGCGGCGACGTATTCGTTAACGATGACGTAAGTAAGGTAAAGTCAATCAAAAACAAATGCCAAAATAACTTCAAACAACTGCTAGAGAACTGTCAAAGCATTTGCCGGAGATAAAAGTTGAAAGTTTGTCAACTTTTTGCGTCGCTTCTCGTGTATTTGATCGATCTGTCAGTTTCATACGTTACAGAAACGCATGCAATGGATTCTATTGGCCAGGCGACCCGGGCTCTTAATTATTAAACGCAAAACCGTTGCATTTTCATGAAATTTTTACAAAAACAAACAAACGCTATTCTATTAATTTGTTGGCTTTTATTTGGTTAAAAAATTTATTATTAATATTAATCACAGTTTGAACACATTTTCCATGTACGTCTCAAATGCACTTGAGATTTTAGAATGATCTGGCCCCAGTTGTGTATCCGCCATAATGGCCAATCGATATTTATCTCCAAAATGATGAATGTTTAATGATAAACCTGAAAAATGTACATTTTATCATTCATATAATATGCATTTAAAAAAAAAACTAAATCTCATCTTACATGTTTTGGATTGTGGCGGTCTAAACAGCAGAACATCTTCGATTTTTTGACCCCAAATTGATTCGAACTCCGTCGACGATCCATGAATCACCGTTAAGGTGACCGGAAAATTTATTGAGAAATAATTAATAAAAACCTTTGTCAGAACACGCGGAAAAATAGCCGTAAAGAAATCATATTTTGTCTGACCTATCGATGCCACGTAAATAAAATTTTGCTTTCGTCGAATGGATTCGATGATGCCGTGAATCTGCTGTATATGTTCACTGTCAGGAGGTCTCATCGGCAATTGCATAAACACGACACCACCGATGTGATCCATTTTACCAGCTTGCTTCTGCGTGAAGTATCCTTTAGAAATCGTCCGACATGTGGTATTCAACATCATTGGCACTGACAGTGTATCGACAAATTTCTCGAAATAGACTCGCAATGCACCGGCCAAACACGCCAATGTAAAATCTAATTCACAAATGTCAGCGCTCAGTCGTTGTCGAATCTGAGAGCCGTCGATCGATTTTGAGAATGACACAATCTTTCGGCCCGAGTACGACTTGACTTGAAGAATATTCGACTCTTTGGATCGATGCTGAAAGATCTCCTCGAAAATGTTACACGGAGCTTTGAAGATCTCGTAGCAGATTTTTATGAATTCCATTTGCGCGTATATCAACAGAGGCACATAGACCGAAGCACGTCCGCAGTAGGACGTTGTAAGGCGTGTCTGTCCAGTAAGAAGAAGCTCTTTGAGGGCTACAGCTTCCTGAAATAAATTGTAAGGCGCTAGCAGAAAATTGTTCACATTCAATTCCCAGAAGAACTTGAATGTGTTCTTGAACATGTTTATAGGGTTAATGGTGAAACAGATGGCATCATAGACCACATGCCACGAGAGGTTTCTATGTTCCGCCTCTTTCAGCAGAAGATTTGAGATGAGTGTAAGTCTGTTTCGATTTCGATGCAGTATGCCACATCCGCCAAACGTTGTCCCAGACCACCGCCAATAATTTATGACCACATTGACGACAGATATCAAAAGCACCGACCACAATTGGGTTACATTGGTTATCTGAAATTTCTTACCCCCATCGGGAGTTTCCAGTGAATCGAATTCATAAATAAATTCATTCCAGCGCTTCACCATACTCCTTCGAATGTGCAAATAGAGATTTTCTATGTGAATTGGTTTTCGCACAAAATACGACAGACTGGGAGTGGCATCCACTATAGCCTCGCTGCCAATCTCTGAATTACGCTTCTTATCCGTCTCCGCAAGCATTAGCATGTCACTAATGCGAAGCTCTTCCTCTTCGGCAATAAGTAGATGGTGCACTTTGACCAGAATATAAAAGCAATCACCCCTCTGCATGAGGAAATGTCACTTTTTTAATGTCACAGGCGTTATCAGCTGCCAGTTACATAGTTTCCATTACTTACCACTGTCTGGTCCGAGGTTCCTTCTTTGCCGGCGGCTGACCCATCCGTTGGGATCACAATCACCTGCCATTGTGGCAGCTCAGATGGTATATACTTTGTGACCAAATCGCTGACGAACTCCTGAATGTTAGAGCCATTAACTGGCCGCCCACGATAAGTTCTTGAGCTCATGGTGATGTGATTGTTGGCGTTGAAGGAGCTGCAGTACTAACATTTGATAACCAGAATTGCATGAGTAGTAACGGCCTACCTGCTGTCGTTTACCCAAGCATAATGACCCCAACATGTCACTAATTGTTGACGCAGTTTCGGGAAGCGCAAATTTCCTTGTTTGTCCCGTTTCTCGGTTAGGTTTTCAATGTAATGCTGTTTGATTTTCTCAAAATCGCAATCACCATTCACCTGGAGTAGAAAATGAAAAATCCCAGCATTTCTTGGTGTATCAATGAGTGTGCGAATTTTTTTCGACTTCGATATGGTCAATGTGGGATACTTGATGTCAAGTACATAGTTTACGAGCTCATTTCCATAATGAGCACCTGAAATAATGGAATGGAATCAAATGAAAATAAAATAAAGGTCTACAGTAAATAATTCTGGGGCTAAATGCGTTTCAATAATTTTAAAATTTTATATATAAAACACTTTGCACAGGGTGTTTTACAATCAGCTTTACGTAGAAGAACCAAGTATGTAAACAAAACTTCGCTTTTCGGGTACAAACTTATATATATACATAGACACACGCCACGCAGTCCTTTATTATGTGGTAATAATCACCAAAATATCTGTTTTCTTTTTTCCACGCATCACATGCGCCCCACGCGACTCTCGACACGCGTCACACGCGGTATATTAAAATTGGCCCTTATATTGAGCTGGTGGTTTAAAAGGACCTCAAAAGTTTTAAATGACTTCAAAAAAAGAGAAAATGGGGGCACTCCCAAAGCTCACATGCGCCACATGTCACAAGCGGAACATATAAAAAGTGCTATTTGGGCTTAGACACTCACAAAATTTTGAGCTCTCTAAGTCGGATTGAAGGACCTCAAAGAAGTCGGAAAAACAAATTTTAACCCATCACACGCGCCGTACACAATGCGCGATACGCGGAGTATTTCTATTTGGGACTTAGACACTCACAAAATTTCAGCACTCCAGGTCGCGCGGATGGTGGTTAAAAAGGACTTCAAAGTAGTCGAAAATACAGACAAAAAGGTTTCGCGTCAAGTTGAATTAAAGTTTTTAAAAGAACACCTTCTGCAGAATAGCACGGAACGGTGTTTACGCACCCCTGGGGAGAGAGGAGCATCCAAAGATTTGAGTTTTTTTTTTGTTTGGAAAAGGCATTTTTCTAAGTGGTTTGTAGTAGGTTTGGTGGTTAACTAGTACCATATAAAAAGTAATAAAAATGCCTTTCGTCCTGGGTATCTGGGTATCTTCTAGTGGAGTCACTCGAAACCAGATAGACCACGTCACAACGAAGAGACCAGAAACATCTACGGTCAAGCGATAGGACTCGCCCTAAATGCAGGGAGAGAAAGTCCTGCGGCTGAGATGTCATGTCGTGTCATGTGAATGCAGGAATTCCCCTAGCATTACTAGCTCGCGCGCGCCACCAAAGTACCACAACAAAAAATGAAACAACAAATGATTTTGAATTTGATTAAAAATAAATAAGTAAATTGAATGTTGGAAAAAAGTACTGAGTAATGCAAAATTGTGTAAAAATTAAAATTTTGTTTTAAATTTTATTTCTCAAAAATGGTTCAATAAAACAACTTGAATTAAACACTTAGTTAAAGAATAGAATTTAAGCTTTGAAAATATCTATATCATATTGTGGTTTATAATTTTATAATTTTTACTAAATTTTGCTAAAAATGTTAGGTTACTTCTAATCTTGCTGGGGACTCCGTCGGGTCGGGGGTCCGTGGTATTTTGCCAGCCCTACCACCCTATAGTTACGCCACTGGTTATGTCAGCATTATATTTGGGCAGGAATCAGCTAGCTGGTATTCAGCTCGAGCTCTATACAGTGAGCGTACGTTCCATGAGAAAATCTTAGCCATTTTCTTTGCCGTCATGGTCTTCGTCGTTGATCAGTGTATCCGAAGCTGATTTGGAGTTCCGTAACAAAGTTTTTTTTTACGGGCGAGGTTAATGGCTTCGCACCAACCTTACTTTGAAGGGACTTGCCTGATCATAAAGCTTTTCCTGTGCTGAAGGAAAATTACCGGCGGCCACCACGTGGATGTTTGATCGCACTTCCACTAGTCAGAGCAATCTTACGTATTATTCCCTCTATTCTGCTGATGGCTGACCGCCTCTGTTGTTTTTAACCTCGTTTAAATATGTGTGCTTTGGAGTGCTGCATCCAATTTCTCTGCAGATTTCTTTTAGGCAATATCTCTGCAATTTATTTTTTGAATAACTCGTTTAGTTGTAGGTTTGTTTTTGTTTCAAAACTTTTAAGATTAGAGCTCTCAAGTCAGTTGTTGACGCTATATACCGTATTGACTGTTGATGACTGATTAATGCCTGACCAGAATGGAGGCTATTCTGTTCACCTGCATTTGATTTGCATGTGTTTTAAATATTTTGAAAGTTCGTACCACAGTGGCGCGGTTTCATTCTTATCAGGCTGTTACCCTGCTCTAACAATGAAAAACTTAACACTTAGAGTCCCCGCACACTAGAGACTTTTTTATCGGCCGATAGTTTGGTCGTATTGGGCTGCTAGTGCGCACACTGTGCCAATTAAACAGTCGGGTTGGTGGTGAGTGGGCAGACTAAGACAACAGTCTGTCGACTAATCTCAAACGTTTTGCTATTTATGTCGTTTTGTTTTAGAATAAATTAAATTGTTTACAAGTCGTCGTGCAATATTATGTAGCTAGCTGTTGATTGAGTAGTCTGAACAGGTCTGCGTAGCCTTATTTGCTTAAAAATGTTGAGGATACCAATTTTAGCATCGAATTTTTCGTCAGCGGTTAAACTATGGAGTGAAGGGACAAGAGATTAGGCAAAGTTTGTGGTTTCATCCGTATTAGCCCCTTTCAATGCTTCTATTAATGCTTCATCCAAATTCGTTTGCTTCGGTACCTTAGTCCTCTTATTCCGCTGACGAATAGGTGTGGAAGTAGAAGGACCAGCTTCGGACTAAAAAATCGTAAGTGTGCGCGCGTGGAAGAGCGCAATACTGATTAAGCAGTTGGCGATAGTTTGCCGATACTTAAGTTTGACAAAGTTGAAACGCAATCGTGTCGCACATTAAACTTATTTATCGGCCGATACCAAATCGTTGTACTCTGCGCACTTGCACACATGTTCATACTGATTAAGAGCGCGACTAAACTATCGGCCGACAGAAAGTCTCTAGTGTGCGGGGACTCTTAAGACTTAAGACATAAAACGTAAACCTTAGAAGAGCTCGCACAATGATTACATAAAATTTTAGGTTGTGACAGCAAAGTTTCAAATTGTGACAAACTTCATTGTTATTATATTGAAAACATAACAACAACAACAAAAAATATTTCACATCCGTTTCAAAATGTTGCGAACTTCATTCTGTATTTCATCAAAAGTTTATAAACTTAAGAACTATAAGATCTACCAACATAACGAGCAGAAATTTTTTTTGTCAAAACCAAAATCCATACATTTCTGTAACTCTTAAGTCTTAAGTTTGTCATTGTGAGAGCGCCCCGAGTGTGCACGACACCTATAAGTATGACCCATTTAGCTTGTATTTTTGGGTCATAGAAAAAAATCGGCGCATACCAAGCCAAAGTGATTAACATCATAGAAGAATCTCGTTAACAAGTTACATCAGCTTGTTACATGCATGAGAATTGTATTTTCTATTTTTCTAATGCCTGAATTTGATTGCTAAAAATCACTTTTAATCTCATAAGTAGCTTGTTTGCATTTTGCAAACGAAGTAAATGCCGAAGCCAGTAAACGATTAATCATTCTGAACTGATTGACTTCTGACAGATCAGACAGAACGAACTCGAAATGTGTGACATAAGTGTCTGAGGATTTTGCTTTTATAATTAGATTAGCTTTAACAAAAATATAAAATAGGACTTCGCTTATCTGCAACCGGAGCTATTTAAGCTTGGCCATACAAATACAATTTTGCATAGCGTTTAATTTGTTTACATTTTTAATTAATAAATCAAAAAGCTTGTGTACCGAGATCATTGTACGCGACAATAGCTGTACCGAACCAGCACCAAGCATCAACTATAATCCATAACCATTGAGTTTACTTTGCAGAGGAATTCGAAATCGAATGGGAATTTTTGTGTTTTGACAGTTCTTCAAATTAATAGTGTCACATGTCACAGAGCTCCCACAATGGATATAATTGAGACGTAAGAATTACAAAATTATATGGATTTGGGTTTTGACAAAAACAAATTTCCTCGTTTCCTATCAACAAATCCTATGCCAAAAATTAACAAACATTTAACTTTTTCTTAAGTCGTTTAGGTTTAAGTTTTTTCGTTGTGAGAGCTTTGTTATTTTTATTCCCATATATTGCTGATGGCTAACCAAAATCAACTAAACAAAAGTACATAGTATTTGGGAACGTACGAGTATAATGGAAGACAGCAAATGTTAAATGATGTTACCTTTGTTTGTATACAAAATTTATGTGTCTACCTACGATTAGCTGGGAGTGTTTTATATACCTTCTCTTATCATTCTTAATAGCCGTTTTGTCTCGTTCGGACAAAGTCGACTTTCATGATTACGCACTAAAAGCGAAGTATCACAAAAAATAACAACAAACAATTTTTTTTCCCAGATAAGTAACAAAGGTAGTTATATGCAGACATTTTAAATAAATTTTTTTTTCAACAAACTATAAAACTATGAAAATAAAAACTGCAACTGGAATAATATAAACAAGTAAATGTAAAAAAACTTCGTTTTTCGGGTACCAACTTTTATATATATATCGAAATACGCCAAAATATCTGTTTTTGAGGTATTTCAAAGAATTCCCATTTTTCCACGCTTCACACGCGCAACACGCGACTCGCGACACGCGTCAAAAGCGGGATATGCCATGGGCAGACATTGAGCCGCTCACAAAATTTCAGCCCTCTAGGTCGTGCGAATGGATTTTAAACCATCACATGTGCCACACGCGAAATGTGACACGCGTCATGGATTAAGATACTCACAAAATTTCAAATATCTAGGTCGTGTGGAAGGTGTCGCGACACATGCGACACGTGCCATACTTGGAACGTAAAAAATGATATTTTGGACTAAGACACTCAAAGTGGTCGAAAATACAGACAAAATGGGGCCAAGTAAAGTTAAATAAAAGTTTTTAAAAAGATAAGAAACGCTTTAACATCACAACTAATCAGCATGTCGTAAATGTAAAACATCAAAAACTCATTACAACTTGGAAATCTTTGTTAGGTAGGTACTGTGCGCAGTGCTCTATAGCTCTGTGTGCATTGCTTGACATTGAGGGTGCATTCGATAACACTGGCCCGATCACTCCAACAAATTTATTTTGTCCATCAGTGATACACATGTGTTTAAAATTTGAAGAAAATCGAGCTAATTTTTAAAAAGTTTATATGGGCACCCCTCGGGCCTCAGGGCTTGTTCACTCCAAAAACTTTACAAAAAAATTTGTCCATCGGAGAAAATAACATGTGTATAAAATTTGAAGAAAATGGGGCTAATTTTTTGAAAATTTTTTATGGGGCCCCGCGACCCCGTCCACCAAAATTTTCGCAAAAAGTGTTGTCCATCGGTGACACACACGTATATAAAATTTAAAAAAATCGGGCTAATTTTTTTAAAAAAAATTTTGGGGCCCAATGACCATGGGGCCCGGGGTCTCCAAAATTTTTACAAAAAGGTTTTTTCATCGGAGATACATACGTATATAGAATTTGATAGACATACGTATGAAATTTGAAGAAAATTGAGTAAATTTTGTAAAATATTTGTATGGGAGCCGTATGGGTGGCCTGAGGAGTCTCCGGAAATACACATGTGTGCAAAATGTCAATAAAATCGGGCTTTGGGAAATGGGTTAAAAATTTATAGCAAGATTCCACGACAGACGACCGACATCCGTGCCACGGGCAAGTGAAGTTAATATAGAGAATCTAAAAATGAAACTTTGTCTGTATGTTTGTTTGAAATGAACTCGAGGACCGTTCATCCGATATAGCTGAAACTTTGGTATGTGGTTTTGGTTTGGTTTGGTTTGGGTGGATGTTTTTTTGGATGTTAGTGTGGTGAGTGCTTAAGGCGGATACTGAGATGGCCGGACATTATCACCAATCAAGACTTGTGGGGGGTAACGCAGCAGGAAGCAATCGCGATTACCATCTGACGACGAAAATGGAGCTGAATTGACCACATTTTGAGAAAGCCAACGGACGATATTACGAAACTAGCGCTCGACTGGAATCCACAAGGAAGCCACCGAGTTGGCCGTCCTAGCAAGTCATGGAAAAGGACAATAGAAGAGGAAGCAAGATCCCAGGGGACAGAGTGGCCTCTCTTGAAACCTCAGGTGATAAATCGAGTTTGTTGGCGGGCGTTTGTAGAAACCCCGCGGAGTAAAGGAAAGAAAGAAGTGTGGTGATAGTGTTGAAGGGGTAGACGTGGTGGGTGACTAGGTGTTGTTTGTATGAGATTGACTCGAAGACCGTTTATTTGATAGATAGAGTTGATATATGTTGTTAGGGTGAGATGGGTTGGGGTTATTTTAAGGTGGGTCTTAGAGGGTGGTGGTGACTTGGGTCGGGGCAGTGCAGTGAAGAAGGTGTGTTGGGGACAGCCGGGCAACGCTGGCTATTTACGCTAGTATATTATATAATAGAGCATGCTTAATTATCACGTAGGGACATTTAGTTGTGCAGTAAACTCAACCACTGCGCTATGTTATAAATATATCGTTTCGTGCGATAAAATTTAATCGATTGTATTTTCTATCTTCCATACACCTCTTGTCATTCTACTCGTATGGATTTTAAGCATTCATATTAACCTTTATTCTTTCCATAACGCCAAAGAAGTATAGCTTCTAACGCGCGTCCACGCACCGCCTTTTTTGCAATCTCTCTGATTGACCATCGAATAAATAATCGTAATAACAATTATTGCAATCTCCATTTTTACATTCCTGACAGTTTGTGCTGCCAGCAAATTAATGCAAAGCAAAAAGATCGATTTGTTTAATGTGAAAATAACAATCAGCAAATGGACTTTAAATGTGTACACACTAAAGGGTCTTTCAGTCTTTGAGGTATTAATAAGTAAGAAACAAAAACAAAATAAAACTATTCGGAAGCGCGGTGTATATGAATAGGCCTTAACAGTTGTAGTTTGAATCAGAATTCTATTTTTTAAGTTAGAATTATACAGGGTGTATACGTTAAGGTGACAAACACTTAAAAGGATGATTCCTTGATTAATTTCGTGAAAAAAATAGTACAGAAAGGGGGGGTCTATTTTTAACCCCTGCGGTGTACGTAGCATTTTAATGCGAAGAGACGTACTTTTGACCTTACATATCTTCACACCCTGTAACTCTAGAACGCTTCTAGCTACAAGGTCACTGGTGGTCATTTTTGAAAGAAAATTTAAGTTGAAATAATGTACATTTTTTTAAACTCTTGAAACCGTTACCGATATAAACGTCGTCAAAATCCAAACAATTTTTTTCTTTTTTTAAATTTTATTTTCAAACGCAAATATTTCGAAAATTGCTCTCGGAAATTTTTTTTTGACAAACGCAGTATTCAAGCCTATTCAATTGTCTTTAAATCCATCTCACAATATTTTTGCATTCGGTCAACATCAACAGGAGCAGGGTTAAAAATGAAAGTTTGTAAAATGAACGAAAATGTACATTTGACCTTATATGACTTCTTGAACGCTTCCAGCTACAAGCTTACTGTGGATCTTTTTTAAAAGAAAATTAAATTCTTAAGAACCAACAATATACACTTTCTTAAATTATTTAGGCGACAGCTATATAGAGGTCATCAAATTCAAAACAAAATTTTTTAAAATTCTATTTACCAACACGATTTTTTCGAGAAATGCTCACGGATACATTTTTTTTATTAATACAATATTGAAAGCTTTTTAATTTCCTATAAATACATGGCACAATATTTGTACATTCGGTCAACAAGAGCGATATAGTGCGGATTGTGTTACTACTACTACTACCTATAAAAAGGGTTGCATGACGTCCTAGTGTTCTTGCAGCAGCAGTGCAATAAAACTACACGGGAAATGGATGCACCCTTACCACTTCACTCCAGTGCATAGTCTGTTTCAAAAGGACTTGCCAAGAAGGAGCTAATTTTGTGTTTCACAACATCAAATAATAATAATAATAATAATAATAATAAGAGTATTCGGCTCGACAGACCAATGCGGTCCAAGGCCTAGTTTCTCGCGACCATTTGTGTTGCGCACGTATATTTTTCGACACAAATGGAAGGGACCTACAATTTAAGGCCGGATCCGAAGGGCGAATTGAGAAGCTTTCCGTGACAAGTTATTTTACTCTCGGAACGTTTGTCACCCATTCGCGAGAGGCGGGACACCGTAAGAAAAATACTTTTGGTGTTACTGTGAGTCGAACCACAAGCCCCTGCTCAGTAGCCATACGCATTTCCACTGAGCCTCAGCGCAACACAACATCGAATGGACACATAAAATTGGTGGTGAAAATAGACACATGAAAATGGTGTCCACTCACAAAATTAGGTCCTTCTTGGCATGTTTTGTTGAAGCAAATTATGCACTGCAGAGAACATGCAAGGGGTCATCCATTCCACGTGTAATTTTGTTGCACTCTGGCTACGGAAACACTGAGACGTCATGCAACTCTTCTTATACGTAATAGTAGAAGCACAACCCGAACTATCTCGCTCTTTTTGATTAAATGCACAAATATTTTGTCATGGATTTGTTTGAGATTGAATAGTTTTTGATGCTGCATTTGTCGACAAAAAAAAATGTATCCAATAGCATTTCACGAATTAATCGTGTTTTTAAAAAAAAAAATTTGATTTTGAAGAGCTTCATATCGGTATGACTTAAATAATTTGAAAAAATGTACATTGTTTGATCTCAAGCATTTTCTTTCCTTTCAAAAAAGATTAATAGTAACCTTGTATGTGGTAGCGCTCAAGAGTTATAGGGCTTTAAGTCATGTAAGGTCGAAAGTACGTTTTCGTTCATTTTAAATACTTTAATTTTTAACCCTGCTCCTGTTGACCGAATCCAAAAATATTGTGAGAAGAATTTGTAGAAAATTTAATAGGCTTTAATATTGCATTTGTAAAAAAAAATTATCCGAGAAAATTTTTCGAAATATTCGCGTTTGAAAATAAAATTTAAAAAAAGAAAAATTTTTTTTTTGCATTTTGACGACGACGTTTATATCGATCGGTAACGGTTTCAGGAATTTAAGAAAATGTGCATTATTTGATCTTAAAAATTTAATTTTCTTTCAAAAAATGATCAAATGTAGCTAGAAGCGTTCAAGAGTTACAGGGTGTGAAGAGATTTAAGGTCAAAAGTACGTCTCTTCGCATTAAAACGCTACGTACACCGCATGGGTTGAATAGACCCCCCCGCCTTCCCTTACGATTTTTTTCACGAAATTAACCAAGGAATCATCCCTTTAAGTATTTGCCACTTCAACGGATACACCCTGTATATTACAACACAGTCATTGCCAACGGTCTATTAATAACTCAATGAAATACTAATCTAATTCAACCTCAGCGATCCTAATCAATAAAATAATATTTTCAATACTATACTTTACTTTATTTAAGAAAGTTCAAAGAGTGCTTATGACTTTATCATCAAAATTGTCGCAAAAGCACAACATTTCGCAACCCTGGTCCAATTTTAAAATAAAATCACTAAATTCTAGTGACTCAAGTGCATGCACTTGTGCACTTGTACAAATACTTACACACGAACGAACAAAAAAGTAGCGGCAATATGCTGCATGCGATTGCAAAGCAGATTAGCGATTTCACAAATGATTTCAATTCATTTACAATTCTGAAAACGAGAATGTAGGTTGTTTTTTTATGTTTTCAGCTTTTAGTTAAAAATTCAATATAGTGTGAATGAATACGTTGAACTTTACATTTCCATTGTTTACATATTTTGTTTTATTTTATTTTTTTTGCTGTATGTTGTCCGCCTATTGATGTAATGTTAACGCTTAGCGATCTGGTAAGCGGCCAATCAATACGGAGTCACGAATCGCCTATCTACACAGCACAAAAATAAAAATAAAATCAGCAAATTGTTTATAAATACATACAGATGGTAGTATTTGAAATGAATAAAACGATCGAAAGTCTCTACAATGGCGAAAAACTTGCGACGTTCGCAAATAAAAACGACCGACAGATTCGAAGTACGTTATGATACTGGCTGGAATTGTACGAGTTCGGGTGGTGGCTTAGGTGGGTGTTTCGATGGACCCTATGGATTATGTTATCAGCAACACTGTGACCAAGAGTACTTTATCTCCCGGCTGTTGTACAATGGGGCTATCGTTTAAATTTGCGGCCAAAATTGTTGTAAAACTTTTTATTGCTATAAATATGTATTTCTGTCTTATAACCTTGTATACTTTTACTATCATCATCGTATTTGACTCTACAACCGGTGACTGGTCCTGGCCTCCCGCAAAAAACTTACCAGCGGTTCTGATTTCGAGCCGATGTCATCCAGTTTGGCATCCCTAACTTTTGGGCATGCTGGTCTACGCCATTCTTCCAGCGTAGTCTTGGCCTGCCTTGCTGTCGTGTTCCATAAATCCTACCGCAAAGGACTTTCCAAGCAGGATCCTCTTCGCTCATGCGAGATAGGTGTCCTGCCCACCGGAGCCTACCGAGCTTAATTTTCTTCACGATATCGACATCGCGGTAACGCTCGTAGATCTCATCATTATTGAGTCTCCGGGATCGTCCTTCCTCACATACGAGGCCAAAAATTCTCCGTAAGACTTTTCTCTCGAATGCGCCTAAGAGGTCAGAATTCTTTTTGCTAAGCACCCAATTATCGGATCCATATGTAAGTGCTGGTATGACCATTGTCTTATATATCAGCAGCTTGGATGTTATGGTTAAGTTCCTGGATTTGAAGAGTCTTGACAGACTATAGTATTCTTTGTTGGCTTTAAGCAACCGTGCGCGTATTTCTGGTTCCATGCTGTTATCGGCTGTTATAGTTGACCCGAGATAGTTAAAGGATTGCACTTCTTCTAATTCGCGCTCCACTATTTGAATTGAGGGACCAATGTTGGATCTTCTACTCGCAGACGTGGCCACCATGTAGTACTTTGTTTTGCTCTCATTTATGTGCAGCCTCAGATTTCGTGCCGCTTGCTCTATATGGATGAAAGCTTCCTGTACAGCTCTTCGGTTTCTACCAACGATGTCAATATCGTCTGCGTAAGCCAGTATCTGAATGGACTTATAGATGATTGTTCCTCTCGCCGGTACGTCAGATTCTCTGATCACTTTCTCCAACGCCAGGTTGAAGAGGACGCAGGCAAGTCCATCCCCTTGTCGGAGCCCGTTGTAGATGTTGAGTGGGATTGATAGTGATCCGGATATTTTTACTTGGCTTATAACATTGGTCATGGTCAACCTACATAGTCGTGTCAGTTTATTTGGGATGCCGAATTCTCTCATGGCTTTATAAAGTTCTACTCTGGCTATGCTATCATAGGCGGCTTCAAAGTCAATAAAAGATGGTGTAGTGAGTTATGAAACTCCAGACATTTTTTCATCACCTGCCTAAGGGTATAAATCTGATCAGTTGTTGATTTGCCTGGGATAAAGCCACACTGGTATGGATCAATGAGCGTCTTCAGTGGATGGGGCTATCCTGTCTTGAAGGATAGAGGAGAAAATTATATACGCGATACTCAACAACGTTATACCACGATAATTGCTGCATGTTGTGATATCTCCTTTCTTATGTATGTGGCACAGGATGCTTCTTCGCAGCTTCTGGCATAACTTATTTCTCCCATACTTGCACTATTAGTTCATGAATTGCTTGGTGTATTGCGGGACCTCCTGTTTTAATCAGCTTCGCTGGGAAACCATCTGATAATGGGGCCTTATTATTTTTGAGCCGATTTGCTAACTTCGTCTATGCTTGGTGCATAGTGTGATCTTCGGTCATTGGTGGAGCCTCCAATTCCTTACTTAGCAGGCCATTAAGCAACTCATGAAAGTGCTCTTCCCATCGCTCTAATATGCCTTTGAGATCGGCAATCAGATTACCCTCTTTGTCTTTGCAGTATGCGCAACGCGGTGTATATTGCGTCACACTGCGGACTCTTTGGTAGAACTTCCGCGCCTGGTGCGGTCTTTGCTCTCTGTACTGTTCTAGTTCACGGACTAGATTCTTCTCTTAGTCTGCTTTCTTTTGCCGGTGAACTGATTTTTCATTTCTTCTGAGCTCTTTATATTCATCTTCGCGTGCCCGCGTTCTATGAGATTGTTACATTACTCGGTAAGCAACATTCTTAAGTTCAGTCGTTAGCATACATTCGTCATCGAAACAGTCGTTCCGATCTCTACGACTACTCCCTAAGATGGAGTCAGCAGAACTAATGACAGTATTCTTAAGGCGCGTCCATTTCTCTTCTAAGCCCGACAACTCCGCCCCAGACCTTACTTTCCCTGCATTTAGGGCGAGTCCTATCGCTTGACCGTAATGGTTTCTAGTCATTATGTTGCGAAGGGCATCCGTGTTGCCTCGAATCTGATTCGCGGATGCAGTCTTTCTTGATGATGCAATCCGCGGACGGAGCGCCATACCAACAAGATAGTGTTCCGAGTCGACGTTGTCACCTCGGTACCTTCGTATCGTCATCAGGTTTTGGTTTTGGCGCCGATCTATCAACACGTGGTCTATCTGGTAACGAGTGGCTCCATCAGGAGATACCCAGGTGGCTTTGTGGATATTTTTACGCGCAAACCTTGTACTCGCAACGACCAAATTATTGCTTGCACTCATCTCTATGACTCGTTGTACACTTTCAATAGTGTTCTCGTGTAAGCTATGGGTGTCAATATACTGCCTCAACGTACTGCGTGAACGTATATGAGACTTATGTTTTTAAATCTGCGCCACACGCAAAGGGTGCATATTTACTGCTTTAAAGCCGATAACGGTGGGTTTAATTCTTTTGCTGATTAGAAACCCCACCTTGAGCACATGATGTCTTGCATGACGGCTGTAATATATATCATACTGTGATTTTTGTGGGACACCATTCTCCGTCGACCGCATCTCCTGAATTACTGTTATGTCAGCATTATATTTGGACAGGGAATGGGCTAGCTGCTGTACAGCTCGAGCTCTATAGAGTGAGCGTACGTTCCATAAAATTTTAAAATCGCTTAAGCGTTTACGTTGCCGTGGTCATCGTCGTTCTTCAGTGTATCCGAGGATGATTTAGGGTTTCGTAAAAAAGTTTTTTTACGGCGAGTTTATTGACCTCGCTCCAAACTTACTTTGAAGAGACTAGCCCGATCATTTAGATTTTCCTGTATTGGAGGAAAATTACCAGCGGCCACCACGTGGAGGTTTGATTGCACTTCCACCAGACAGAGATAGTTAAGGCAACCTGCAATTCTGTAGCATTCTGTGTTATTCGCCCTATTCTCCTGATAGATACTTTTACATATACAGATCCTAAATTGCTATTTTAGAATTTCATGTCGCACGCAGCCAAGAGGTCGAAGTACTGTATTCCAAGAACTCAAGTCTCTGATCATCATCAAAAATCACTCTGCTCCGTTCTGAAAACATTTAAAATTTAAATCGTAACTACTTTGCGTTGTAAATCATTAAATCACATAATAAATATTTTTTTATTGAAGATATTTTTTGTTACATATTTTTTTTAAAAAAATGCATTCACGAAATCATACGCAGAGTCAAACCTTTAGACAAGCAGTTGGTCCGTTCACTGCGAAAAATCAGTCGCCGAACCCAAAGGAACAGGTTAGTAGCAGCATCGTTAAGCGGAACAACAAACAAGATTCATGTAATTCTATTTTTTTTAGGCTCCCACGCCACCCTCAATGGATCATAATTATTTCGGACACTGCCCCCAACATCATTATGATCATCGGCAAAGCGGTGGTGATGCAAGCTACGCACAAAATATGTCGAATGATTCCACTTATCAGTTAGATGCATATAAGAACAAACGTGAAAATCGCGTTATCCCATCAACTGGGTCACACCAGCAGAAGCACAATAGGCAGGCGTTGCCAGTGGATGATATCGCATATTCTACATTCGCCTTTGATGGAATTTCCGATGCCAATTCGGGTAGCTCAATATCTGAAGGAACAACAGTTGTCAAAAAAAGAAGTAGCAAAGACTTGAGAAGCTTGGTAAAATCACAAGGTGATCTGTTAGGTACAATTGATCGGGAACTAAGGCAAAAAGTTTGTAATAATGCAGCAGCAGATCGCTCTGAAAAACGCAGTAATTGGGATGCTTCCGAGAGAAAGACGACATCCAAAAAGCACAATGCTTCAACGGGAATTGCAAATGGAGATTTTATCGATTGCCGACCGAGTGATATATCCTCGTTGAACGTATCCGTTGATGATATTGTAAATTCGAAAGTGATCAATCCGATGATTCGCAAATTCCAACATATGTTTTTGCATAATCTCCGAGAGGAAATTTCGGTAATGGAAGATCTTGAGATGTTGCCGCATAAGGTCAATGAGATCTACAAGGCTTCGATTAATGAACAAAAGACTGAGAAGTAGCGTTACTTTTTCCCGGCATCGTTATTTTATCAAATTATAAAATTTGTAGTCATCTCGTTATTTTGATAAAAACAAGGGTTTTTAAAACAAGAGTTTTTTGTAGTCGTTATTATTTACAAGATATTCTGATAGTACTTAGGTATTCGTCATATTTGACTCCTCAACCACGTCTGCTCTCCTGCCTTTCCGAAAAAACTCCATCGATCCTCATTTCGAGTCGAATTCATTCAGTATCAGTTTGGCATCCCTAAACTCTTAGCATCCTGGTCTACTCCATCTTTCCACGGTATGCTTGGCCGGTCGCGCCCATTAAATCCTACCCAAAACGATTAGCGATGCTCTCACAACGAAAGACTTAGAAGACAATGTAAAATTTACATTTGAGACGTGCGAGACAAAGTGCGCGGGCCGACTATAGTTAAATTGAAGTTGTGGTTAGCCAGAAGAGATTGACGCTACACGAATGTTACAGTTATTTAATAGTAACATGGGAAATGTTATCTATAAAGTTTTTTTGACTCTACTACTGCCGAAGGTGGCTCGATTGGCCTAACTTTTTTTTAAAAATGGAAGGTATTTTTATTACCTTTTATATGGTACCAATTAACCCGCAAACCTCCTTCAAATCACTTGGGAAAATGGATTTTTCTGAAAAAAAAAAAACTTTGACAGCCCCTCCTACTAAAACGGGGCGTGACCGCCAAGATTTTCAGGGAGTGTACAATGAGGGCTTTCAGGGAAGGGATGTCTGGAACCCCAAATCCAATGCGGGTTATACTGCAGTTTAGCCATTTTTTGTTCATTTATGATAACAAAAAGCTCATGTTGAAGCCCCCAGTTGTCCCGGAGTCACGGATCGTCCTCACATTCCAGAAACTAATCTTAGTTCGGGTACAATAGCCAAAAGTCGCCGTTATTCGATCATTACTTATCCGAGGCGTTGTGTCGGTTTCAGTATCGGGCATTTTTCGGACCCACTACTAGGAGGTAAAACAAGCACTACATCACGAACTTGATTGTTGCGCTTGTAGTTGTAGTTTCCCGATCAATCGTAATGAAGATCTCCAAGTTATACGAATTGGTGTAAATTAGTTAATAAAATTAAGTTTTATAGAAATAAATTAAAATAGTTATTAGCCTTAAGACTTTTTTTTAAAATTGCCGCAAAGCGCACGCAACGCTTTCCACACTCGACTGCGACAATCTAAAGTGAGCTGCAAGCCAAAACTATTTGACAATTGGGGCTTTCATGGGAAGTGTGTCCGAAAGACCATAAAATTTAAAAAAAAAATTTGTAAATTTTTTGGAGTAAACGGCCCCTGTGGCCCGAGTGGTGCCCATATAATTTTTTTAAAAAGTAGCCCGATTTTCTTCAAATTTTAAACACACGTGTATCTCCGATGGACAGGACTTTTTGTAACATTTGTAGAGTTCACGGGCCCTAAGGCCGAAGCGGTAACCATACAAAATCTTTAAGAATTAACCCGATTTTTTTACACATGTGTATCTGCGGTTACAACAGTTTTTGTAAATATGTTGAAGTATTTTTCCAAATTAACCCGGTTTAAACTTTGCACACATATGTATCTACTTTTAGAGAATTTACATGAAAAATTGTAATTTTTATGGGTTGTTTTTTTACTCAGAAATGAATATCAGCGTATGGCAGAGTAATGGGGCCAGCCCATAGAATCCGTTGCGTCCATTGGGGCGACGTATGCAACTGACAGATCGAAGAAATATTTGCATTCTTATGGGAAGTGTCCCATAGGAAAAGCTTGTGGCGGAAGCGACGTAAACAGTTGACTTTTCTTTTCTCTCCGGCAAATGTTTTGACAGTTCTCTGTCAACGAAGTTTGAAGTTTATTTTAGCATTTGTTTTTGTTTGCCTGTATGAGCTGGGCCCTTAAGAGCGAGTAATTCGTGAAACACAAACACGCTTCATCTTCGTCATCGTCGGCGTTATGATGCAGCCGCTTTGAATGACTTTTCTCGTATGACATTTCTCAAATGAGAGTTCTGCCATTGTCAGCTGTAATTTTTTCTGAAATTTGTGAATTATTTTTGTTTTGAACGTATATTAAATAAAAACTCCCTCTCCCTCACCAGGTTTATTAATCGCTCTTTAAAACACATCATTAATTCTTCGTTTTCATCAATATTTTTCATCTCCATTTCAAAACGAATTTTCCCGCACAAAATAATTTTGTTTGTTGAGGTTTTTGCTTATGCAGGAAACACAAACACGTTTCAGCTTCGACTTCGTCTGCGTTATGCCTGAAAAACAAACACGCTTCAGCTTCGTCTTCGCTGCGTTACGATGCAGCCGCTTTGAATGATTTTTCTCTATATGGCATTTCTCAAATGAGAGTTCTGCCACAGTTCTCTGCTTTGTACTGTCAGGCAAAGCAAATGTTAAGCACTTTTGAACTAGTGCTTCCGTTTGTAGCTTCGTTACATTACGTTATTTCTTTACGATTGCAAAACGAAACGTTGAAGCCGAAGCGACAATGTGTTAGGAAGCATTGAAATCGTATGGCTGAACTCGTAAAGCAAATGTTCAGCACTTTTGAACTAGAGCTTGCGTTTGTAACTTCGTTATGTACATTACGTTTTTTCTTTACGATTGCCAAACTAAACGCGAAGACGAAGCTGAAGCGTGTTTGGGTTTTAGGCATGTATTATATATATATATATTGTGTTAGGAAGCATTGAAATCGTATGGCTGAACTCGTAAACGTCAGGCGAAGACGAAGCTGAGGCGTGTTTGTGTTTCCCGCATAAAGTTTACACACCGAATATTTTTTTGACGTGCAACATTCGCTCGTTGTACTCCAGGTAACTATACTCGCTCGAGTTAAATAAAAGAATAGACCCTATGTCGATCGTCAACACAGAACACAATAAAGAAAAGTCAATCGAAAAAATGTCCGACTTCTTTTTGTTGACGAATCTTTTCTTGATATTGAAGTAGATGGCTGAAAGGTATCGTGTTTGGTCTTTGCTCTTTGGTGAATGGTGATTCCAAATTCACGATATCGTATAAAATTTGTTCCGCGGCGGAAATCATAATAGGGCTCCTATGGTAATAAATATGCTATGCTCCTTCTGTTCAGACTTTCCTTTATGCAACAATCTCTTCCTCAACGGCCTTTACTTTATTCAAATCCGATGACAAAAGGAACACATTTTTTGGCGCTCTACTTTTTCCAAGTACATACACAAATCAGACAATGAAATAAGAGACGAATTTGGACTGAATATAAAAAATCAAGATGCACAAACGTGCTGTTTTAAATTAGGTAGACATGCAGGACTTAAGACAATGTACCGCGCAAATAAAAAACCTATTGTCTGTAATGTATGTCGGAAACCAATCCAATAGGATTTTGCCTCTTGTGTAAGCAAAATCGTATTTGTCAACCAGGTGCCAGGAGGGTATAGTTAAACTTTCTAAAACAGGTTCGAAAATCGAAACAGTAAGGGTATAGGAATTTTTTTGTTCAGTAGGCAGTGGATAAAAGTCAACTGCTCCGGATTTTTTATGAAGTTTGTCGCTAGTGCCTATAAATCTTGAATTTTTATTTTGCGTATTCTAATCATTTGTCTAAGATTTTTCTCAGACAAAAAGTACCCATCGAGTAAAAATCATGTTACATCAGATGCTACGGTTTCTTTAAGAAAAAATAGTAGAAGTTCGACAATGCACTATGAAAGCGCACACTGGTCACTATGCTAACTGCATTTGACCACATTGCATGTTTAATTTTCAAAGACCTTATATTTAAACTAAAAATTTTTAAAAATTTATAAGAATGTCCCGATAACGAGGTCTTTATGGGTTTGAATACATAACATTTGAGAACATTAACCCCGCTTGTATATATCCTTGCAATGATTTAAAAATTGCACCATCATGTCGTATGACTCGCTATCGAAATTTTTATCACCACTAAAAAGAATCGCCTGAAATGGAAAGGGATAGAATTAAATATTTTATTTTCAATCCACTGAAGTTTTGCAGCTCGTTTTGAAATACAAGCACATACCTCCGTTGCCCGGACAGCACTCGATCCTGCCGGCCGACCAATTATTTCAACCCAATCGCCTTGTCGTCCATTCAACGGTTCATTCAAATGAGCTTGGATTTTTAGATTATCCGTGCTGGTTGCATTAACAGTCTGACCCATTTCATCTTCCAGTTTCAACATAATGCTTATGTTCTGACCAGCGAACTGTCGCAGCATTGAACCGTTTATCAATTTGCGTGGTTCAAACTCCATTCTATGAGCGTTTATTTTTCAAATATTTGATGTTTATGATTCAGATTAATAAATTTCCTTGCGTTGAAGGTAACTGCGGTACGTACTCTTTTACAATTGGTATTGTTTTCTCGATCTCTACTCTAAAGCGGTTTGTTTTACTTTTTGACAATAAATAAGCAAACTAGTAAACTAAATTCTGGCGCGTAGTTTCAGTATTGGTTCAAGCAGTAAGTACAGATATTTGTGTGTTTAAATGTCAAAAATGTCAAAAACAAAATTACTCAAATAGTGCATTAAGGTACCTTACCCACTGAAAACTAAACGAACTTTTATTTTTCTATTAATATTCCAAATATAACCATGGTTGCTTAACTTATCTCTAGAATACTGGAATAAATTTGATATATTTGACTTTGGGTTGAAAATGTTGCGACGTTTTGGTCAGAAAAAACTAATGGCGTGGAACGGTATCCGTTGTAACGATATTATAGAAAAATGAATTTTTCTAAGTATTTAGAAGGAGGTATGGGGCTAATTGGTATCATACGAAAGGTAATAAAAATACCTTCCATTTAAAAAAAATGGGGGCTTTTCTACGGTACTGCTGTGGTTTTTAGAAGGAGGTATGGGGGTTAATTTTTAAAATTGGGCTACACCCATAAAAATAGCCTGGCTGTGTATCACCTTTCATTTGATACCAATATATTGGCCCACCCACTTTTACGCACGCCCCTTTTTACACTTTTATGGAAAAGTCTGTTTTTTACTTTTACTCCGTCGAGGGGGATTCTATAGGCTCCATTTTTAAAGGGAGCGTATTTTTATTACCTTTCGTATGATACCAATTAACCCCCAGAACTCCTTCTAAATACTTAGAAAAATTCATTTTTCTAAAAAAAAAAACTCAAAATTCTTTCCTATGTGCATTTCATTTGATAGAAAAAATTGCAAACATATTGCACAAAACGTCAAACTACACTTGTTTTGTTTGTTTGATTTTGAAATTGCACTGACTAATATTACTTCAATGGGTAATATAATCGAGTATACCCCACTTACTAAACAAACCAACAAAAACAAAAAACTGTCATTGTACTGCCATTTTGACATTTTAGTTTTTATTAAATTAATTTTTCATTGAACTCAATTCACACAATTATAAATATTTGATTAAAAATATTCCATTAGTGTGGATAGAATTTTAAAATAAAAACTTGTATTATCATCGTCATCGTCAAGACAAAAAAGTATAAAACAAAAAACGAAAGCACTCGATAAATAGAGGAGAAAAATCTAATGAAAGCAACATTATGTAAACAACGCATATAAAGAATCAATGCTAAAATATTATAATAATAAAAATAACAAACACTGAATAGTTAAATATATAATAGTTTTGGTTTTAGGTGGTCCGAAATGTTCTTTCAATTTGGTTTTTATTGTGTTAACCATTTTTTTCTGCATCAGTAATTCCCAAGTAAAAAGTGTTGAACTTTTAAAGCGTCGCGTCCAATTATTGTTAAAAAATTTGCTGCTTGTATTTCCGCTGATTCAGCACTTAATATATTCTATATATGCAATTGAATAATTGAATTAGCTGAGTAGACCTAAATTTCACCTTTCATTTGGTACCAATACATAGGTCTTTTACTTTTACGAACGCACCTTTTTTACTTTTATGGAAAAATCAGTTTTTTGCCTATACCACTGGCAAGGATGGTTCGGTTTGAGAAATTTTTTTTTTGATACTTACCTATATTACCTATATGAAGCTTAGTTTCATTTGTTACCAATTAACTCCCAAAGCTCCTTCAAAGAACTTAGAAAAATCCTTTTAAAAAAAATCGAACTTTGGATGACCCTCCAACCTAAAGGGGGTATTTCTCAAAAACAAGATGTAGTGTTTTAAAATTTGCTAATCCAAAAACGTATACTGTAGTTTAGCCAAATTATTCCGACATTAAAAAGAACACAGCCAATGTAAACACTCTAAAACTGAAGTATTAAAAATACTCAGAAATATATTATGGTACTATTCGACAGACTCATCAGGCTCAGATTGTGTCTAGTGCCATTTTGTGTTCTCTGTTCTAGCGAAGTTTACATAACTACTGTCACTGTCTGTATAACAATTTGTGTTTTTGGTGTGGAAAAAATCAATCGAACGAAGTAGTCGCCTTGTCGGTGTTTGTCGAGATCGAGACGCTGAGGCTGAGATAAAGCTCAAGAATTTAACTTCCACTATTTTTCTGTTTCTTACCGTTGAGTGTGAAATTTTGTTAAAAAAAGTGCGATTTGTTTTTTCCAGTTAAAGTGCAGGAATTGGAATTTAATCTAACATTACAGCAATAGAAAGGATACGCACAACTTTCGTTTAGTTAAAAGGCTACTTGGTTGATTGATTTTTCCCTGGCGGACGAAAAAGCTGCAACTGGGAGCAGAAGCAGAAGACAACATGAGTGAGTTAAACAATTACTTTCGCTATTTTGATTCCCTTAATTCTTATGTTTTTATTGAAAATCCATTGAAATCTATGGCTTCCACTATCCACTGTGATAGCAGTATTAGATAGATGACTGCGGTTATGAAAGAAACGTTGCTAAACCTTGACGGGCATTATATAAAAATTTAAATAATTACTCTCATTAGTAACTGAATGCTACAAAAACGAATGGAAATGTTGAACAAAAAAATACATTTCAATTAGCTGCAGTATACCTTCAAGGATATTATGCAACTTTGATTTTGTCTGGACTTTGTCTTTCAATGGGATATCCTGCGTGCTGTCAAAAAAGTGTGTTGTCATTTGATTGCTTTTATTATTAAAGCCAAAGCTCCATTTCATTATTTATCGGCAAGGACTAATTATAATCGTGTAATGCAATTCGTTATAAACTGTTCCCCAACAATTCAAAAAAGATTTTTTCACTTCAAATTAATTTATTATTTATGGTTAATTGATATTTCTTCTTCATTATCTTCCAAGGTGAAGAGGAATCGGAGAAGCACTTGTTGGATCTGTCGAGGAGATCTCTGAAGAAAGTGCCAAAACAAGAGGACGCCCAAAATGTTCGAACTCTGATACTCGACGAAAATGAGTTGCAGAAAATCGAAAACATTGATTCGTATTTAAAAATCGAAACTGTGAGTTTTGTTGGAGAAATCATTTTTTTTATAATCTCTTAACTTTACTTTATTTCATTTCAGTTGTCATTGAGTAAAAATCAATTACTCCGCATGTATGGTGTTTGCCGTTTGCACTGTCTGCGCGAATTGAATCTCTCATTCAATGGTATACTCTCGATTGAGGGCCTGAAAGATTGTTTACATTTGCGCCATTTAAATCTCGAAGGCAATAACATAAAAACGATTGAACATTTGAATACTAACACGAAATTAGAGTATCTAAATTTATCGGAAAATAGCATCGGAAGCATTTCAGATATATCATTTCTTAAGTGTCTGAAAGTAAGCGATGAGAACTTGAGTTTTCAGACGAATCAGAATGGTTTTTTCTTTCTTTAAAGGCTGAACTATAATGGAAAGCAGTGGGATTATTCTTATGTCAAAACCGAACGAAAAGCTTAGCTAATTTCTCTCATTATTTAAGTTACCAATAATCGCTGTAGATTGCTCTTCGTCGGACGAGGACGCGTAGTATTAGCGTCGCAAAATGACAAACAACAATAATAGATAACAAACCTGCTATTTTGGCACTAAGTGAAACCAACTTAGACAGAACTTCAACTCTAAACGAATTTGATGCACTGTCTGATTCAATTGCAAGAATTGTAACCGAATATAACCCCTATGCTGAAATTCTTATTGCGTGCGAATTCAATGCACACAATTTTTGTTGGCTTCGCCACTCTGGACAGACAACACCCGAAGGAAGTTATGCTTAGCTATTCGCTATAACAAATAGTCTTACTCCGCTTTTGAATGATCCTACACGAATTCCTGACATTGCGATTTATTTCGCCAACCCTTTAGGCTTGTTTCTTACCTCTCATCCTGATAAATACCCGTTAATGTATCATCACCTCTAGGCTCATCCGACCATTGTGTTGTATCAGCTAATTTCTTGTTTCTATAGACCACTCAGTTTAAGAAAAACCCCAAAAAACCAATTGAATGGCATTACGAGAAAGCCATTGGGACGACCTTAATACATTCATTAGGGAATTTAACTGGTCGCTTTTCTTCCTCAATAGCAAATTGGATGCCGTCGCTGATGCGATCACAAACATTATTCACATTAATATGAAAGACTTTATTCCTTTCAGAATTAAATCAGTCAAACCAAAGGATGATGGATGGTATGATTTAAGCTGCAAAGAGGCTTCTGGGAACGGATGTAAGCTTTCTGTGTATAAAGCTAACCCCACAGAGGAACAATAAACAAAAATACGAGTACAAGCGTGCCAGAAATGTTTGCAATGTAAAAATTCGGCGAGCCAAATTCTTCCATGATCAAAGATTGAGGCAAAAAATACTACAATGTCCTTGAAACTCCACCTCGCCTCCCAAAAATCATCTGCTACGCTGTTCCCCTCTTGGACCAAAGAAGTCAGGGTATGACTTGACATTCATAATAACAATTCCCACAGTTAATAACCCTAAAATTTTAGGAGTCATATTCGACAATCTCCTTACCTTCTGTAGGCACGCAAAAAATATTTGCAATAAAGTGAGCAGTCGTAATAGGGTTATAAGAGCCCTAGCCTGTACCGCATGGGGTAAGGACAAAGAAGTCCTTTTGACGACGTACAAAGCTATTGGCCGATCAAAAATTAACTACGCCGCCCCCATTTGGGCGTCATTTTTAAGTGATACACAATGGAACAAAATACAGCCCTTCGCATCGCATCCATTACTAACCCTGATCATCTTCATGACGAAACGTCCATGCTCTCCGTCAAACAAACATGAACTGATGATGAACTGTTGTCAAAACAGTTCTTTTAAGCCAGCGACAACCTCGCACTGGTGATCTGATGGCATATCTCAACGAAAAGTGGAACCAGTCTTTTCACAAGTTTAGTGAAACCAAAGTTGTGTTGGACGGTTGTAACTCTGATATTCACCGCATAAATGCGAGTGTCACTCGGGGCTGTGTTTCATTAACGATCTTCGGTCTGTAACTTCTATTCCAATGCATTCCTTCGCTGTCGACATTATTCTTAGCTTCTCTTATATGTTCGCAGGTTCACGTCCCTTCTCTTTGTATGAGATATTAAAACAACAGCTTATTTTAAGCTCGTTAAATTCTGACCTTAAAAGCATAACTAAGTGGGGAGAATGCAATAGAGTCGAATTTAAAGCTTCCAAAATCCAATGTTATCTTCTGTCGTTGAAGCGAAATAGTAACCTCTAGCCATTATCCATGAATGGCAGTTGCATCGAGGATACTGAAAAACTAGCAATTCTTATTATGTGCGTCAGCGACAAGATTCGTTGGAACGACCACATATTCAACATCCAAAAAAATGCTGCGAGTGCCTTGGCTTTCTAACACGACGCAAGAAATATTTTACTCTGATCTGGCTACTATCTATAAGGCATTCATTCGCCCCACTCTTGTCTGGCCTACTTGTCTGGTCAGGTGCAACTAAGACCACCATGATTGATAGAATACAAGACCCTGCAATAAAACTTATATAGGTGATAAAAATATTGAAAGAACAATTGATTCGCTTGAACAATGTCAGTGTTTTACCGGGTTTCCATCAACGTTGCTCAAGAGAAATAGCCAGTTGCGTTCTGCCACTCCATGAATTCAACCGCAATACTCGTGGCGCATTAAATGCTAATCAGTTTACCCTCAAGCCCATCTTCGGACTGTTTAGTTAAGAGACTCTTTCTTTAGTCGTACAACACGAATGTGGATTGCTTTACCCGCATCACTATGATTCACAGGCAATCGAAATGCATGCACATCGACATCTTCTCGTTCCTTCCTTGTTACCTTAGTGCCCACGCTGTGCCTGGCATCATAAGGGTTTTAACCACTTGAGCGTGTGCCAACGAAAAACTTTATCAACCGCTGTCATTACCCTAAACATACAACAAGCCACGAATTGTTTTGTTTCCTTAAAAAAACTGACTGAACCGATTTATTCAAATTTCACACAATATCTCTCAGCTGTCCAATTTCAGCACCGAATGTCTCACTTCATTGACGACACCTTGCTTACTCCCACGTAAGTTAACGAACATTTGACGAAACCGTAACCGACCAAAATCATATTATAATACTCGTGGCGCATTAAATGCTAATCAGTTTACCCTCAAGCCCATCTTCGGACTGTTAAGTTAAGAGACTCTTTCTTTAGTCGTACAACACGAATGTGGATTGCTTTACCCGCATCACTATGTTTCACAGGCAATCAAAATGCATGCACATCGACATCTTCTCGTTCCTTCCTTGTTACCTTAGTGCCCACGCTGTGCCTGGCATCATAAGGGTTTTAACCACTTGAGCGTGTGCCAACGAAAAACTTTATCAACCGCTGTCATTACCCTAAACATACAACAAGCCACGAATTGTTTTGTTTCCTTAAAAAAACTGACTGAACCGATTTATTCAAATTTCACACAATATCTCTCAGCTGTCCAATTTCAGCACCGAATGTCTCACTTCATTGAAGACACCTTGCTTACTCCCACGTAAGTTAACGAGCATTTGACGAAACCATAACCGACCAAAATCATATTATGGTCACAGCATACGTCGTTCACATCGGTTAAGTGAATCCCCCACTCAAGTTCATTATAGTTGAGCCTTAAGTTTCTTTTCATTTTTACGGTTTGCCAATATCGAAATTGAAATTGGAATTTTCTTTGAATACTCAACAAAATTTACTTTTTATTTACAATAGGAACTGTATCTGAATGGAAACCGACTGACACACTTGCGACAATGCGATAAATATTTGCCAATATCGCTGGAATGCCTAACCCTGGCCAAGAACAATATAAGTGATTTGAATGAAATGTGTACCTTGTCAAATCTGTGCAATCTTCACAGTATTACGATCAATGATAATCCATGTGTCGCAATGACCCCCGGTCCAGAGTAAGGATTATTATTTTATATAATATTTTTCTTAATTGTCATTCATTTTGGTCATTCTTTAGCGGTTTTGATCACAGACCATTTGTATTAAATTGGTGCATGAGTGTTAAGGTGATTGACGGCTTTATGGTGGATCCAATAGAAAGGTACTTTTCTTTTAAATTTATCTCAATTGTTATCTCTATTTGCTTATTGTTTTCCTGACAATAGCCTCAAAGCGGAATGGCTATACAGTCAGGGACGTGGTCGGCAATTCCGCCTCGGCGAACAAGCTGCACTCGCCAAATATCTTAGCTCAGTTTGTCCAATGCTTGGCAAAGCACTTGAAAATGAAAACGAACGAAAACTGCGACTTATTCTAAGTAAAGCACAGCAGCATCAACGCCAATTGCAGGAGGAGATTACGGAGAATTCCAATACATCCGGAAATAATTCGCCATCATCGGGAAGAAAGAAACCAGCCAGCCGAATCCAGTCGCCACGATGTAAGGAAAATCTATGATAAATTAAAAGGAAAATATCAATTGCTTTCTTAATTATAGTTTCACGACTTGGTGGACGGCAAGGATCACCTGATTCAATGATTAGCAGTTATCATGGGAATACATCAACGACTTCGATTATTTCCAATGAGCAGCGTAAGTTCTGTGTTTATAACCGCGAAAAAAAACTAAACAAAGTTCCGAGTTAGTTTTTTGCAACGAAAATGGCTTAACGATTTAAGTATTTTCTCATGGAACGTACGCTCACAGTAAAGAGCTCGATCTGCACAGCAGTTAGCCCATATACCCTGTCCAAATATAATGTTGACAGCAGCAATTCAGGAGATGCGATGGATGGGGAATAGTGTCTTACAAAAATCAGAATATGACATTATATAACAGCTGTTATGCAAGACATCATGTACTCTGGGTGGGATTTCTACTCAGTCAAAGAATAAAACACACCGTTATCGGCTTTAAAGCAATAAATGAACGGCTTCACGTGCGGGGCAGAGTTAAAAACATAAGCCTCATAAACATTCTTGCACCTACAGAGGATACCCCATCATGAAAAATAAGAATTCGTTGAATCAGTCGAACGGGAACACCATGCCTATCTGGGATATAAATGCAAAAATAGTAGGTAGGGAGCCATTCTTCAGGCAGTACATTGGCACCCATAGCTTACACGAGAACACTAATGACAATGGACAACGAGTCATATAGATGGCAGCAGGCAATAATTTGGTCGTTGCGAGTACAAGGTTTGCGCGTTAAAATATCCACAAAGCCACCTGGGTATCTCCCGATGGAGCCACTATCTTGTTGGTATGGTGCTCCGAGCACGGATCATCACGAAAGACTGCGTCCGCGAATCAGATTCAAGTCAACACGGCTGCCCTTCGCAATGAAGAGACCAGAAACAACTACGGTCAAGCGATAGGACTCGCCCTTAATGCAGGGAGAGTAAGTCCTGCGGCTGAGATGTCGGGTGTAGAAGAGAAATGGACACGCCTTAAGAATACTGTCGTTAGTACTGCTGACTTCATCTTAGGCAGTAGTCGTAGAGATCGAAACGACTGGACGGCAGTAAGTAAGTAAGGACGGCACCAGGCGCGGAAGTTCTACCAAAGAGTGCGCGGTATGACGCAATATACACCGCGTTGCACATACTGCAAAGACAAAGAGGATAATCTGATCGCCGATCTCAAAGGCATCTTAGAGCGATGGGAAGAGCACTTTCATGAGTTGCTTAATGGCCAGCTAAGTGAGGAATTGGAGCCTCCACCAATGACCGAAGATCACACTATGCGGCCTCACCAAGTATAGACGAAGTTAGCAGAGCGATAAATCGGCTCAAAAATAATAAGGCGCCGGGATCAGATGGTATCCCAATGGAGCTATTAAAACAGGAGGTCCCGCAAAACATCAAGCAATTCATGAAATAATAGTGCAAGTATGGGAGCAAGAAGCGATCGCAGAAGACTGCCGAAGAGGCATCCTGTGAAATGAGACATGTAGAAATTATCGTGATACAACGTTGTTGAGTACAGCGTATAAGATTTTCTTCTCTATCCTTCAAGACAGTATAGCCCCATACACTAAAGTCATCATTGGTCCATACCAGTGTGGCTTCATCCCAGCAATTCTACAACTTAACTTAACCATAACATCCAAGCTGTTGGTATATAAAACAATGTTCATACCAGTACTAACATTGTTAGCCCCGTATGTGAAAAAAGACGGTTCCGGAGACTCTATAATGATGAGATCTATGAGATGAGATCGGTGGGCAGGACACCTAGCTCGCATGAGCGAAGAGGATCCTGCTCGGAAAGTTCTTTGCGGTAGGATTTATGGAACACGATAGCGAGCCGGCCAAGCCTACGCTGGAAGGATTTACGAAACGTTATCAAGACTGTTTGCAATGGATTATGTGCATTTTGTATAGGATGCTTTATATTGCTTGTATGAATAAGAGGACTGTTTCTTAGATTTTTAGTTAAGGTCAGTAGTAGGAGTTGAGACACATTGACAGGAACTTTTGAAGTTTTCTGACATAGGTGGTTTCATTACCCTTCTAGCAAATAATGAACCAAATGCTGCCGATAAAGAGCTCCGGTGTCATGCCATACGCACTGAACCTTTTTTTTTTTTATATAAATCGTGACTCTACACACGTTTCAAATTACAACCTAATTTGTATTAAAATTTTCAAGTTCTTACCTAATCGCAAACTTTTTTCGCTCGCACAGTTCCCAACACAAATCACTTGATGCAGATGACAACTTCACTCATTGAAAACATTAAAAACGATTCGCTTATGTCGCAAAGCTTCGACATGACAATGTGCAACAGTATTAGCAGTGGTTGCAGCGTTAACGCCAAATCAAATTCATCGCAAGAGTCAACGCCTCGCACTATTACACCGAATCAATACAGTGGTGAGTGAGCTGATTTGGAAATTGGATTTCTTAATGTTCCTCAATTTAAATTTCCTTTTAGAACAATCAATTTCAACACCACCTATGGGTGGGCCACTGGCAGCTGCATCGAAAATGGTTCCTGTGCCAGAGACGCTCATGAGTCCCGACTGTTGTCCAGCGTCGGTGGCACAACGTGTTACTGTCTCTGCAATAAATAATCAAATTCATAATTCAAAAATAAGTAAAAATAAAGGTTTGCCACCTCTATCGTCTATCCCTTTTTCTAACTTTATTTGAAACTTTTGTATCCTTCGTTTAGACAACAAACTCAATTCACCAAAAATGCGGCGAAGTCCTCATTTGAAACGGAATGCCGAACGTAGTCCGATGACGAGTCCTCGCCGAACGCAGAACTCCACCCAACATCACAATAATATTTCGAATCTTACCAGGTCTGTTGTTGCATCATCGATCGGTGCTGGGCTGGCTGGTTCGATGGGCGACAATCAAATGAAAGCTCGTCTGTTGAGTAATTCGGTACATGTAACGCCACCGGATGGCGGTTCTGGTGGTCTCAGTTCCGACGATGACAGTGATCACATAAACGTGGACAAATTGAAAACGATTCGCAATAAAGCTGCTCAAAGGTAATCTATTTTTTGTTTTTTTGCGTTGATTTTCATCATCATCATCATTTATATGGCTCTACAATCGGGTGCAGTGCTGGCTTTCTGTTGATTTTAAATTTGGTTTATTTGATTCTTTCATTGAAAACCTTAATTACTTTGCACTTTTAATTCTAAAATATTGTAGATATAAAAACTCTAACGCCTCTCTCAACTTAGGTGCCAACAACAAAAGGAAAATGTTGATATCTCTGCGGTGAACATAAATCCGGAGACGGAACTGTCGGCGGTTGTAATTCAAAAAATCTGGCGTGGCTATCGTACACGCAAGAAAACCAAGGATATTGCCGAGAAGCTGCTGAAGAAGCGAACGCATGAGTACATCGAGTAAGTCTCTGAAGCGTTGACTTTCAAAATTATCAATTGAATTTTTTAAATTTTTCTTTTATTCCTTTCTCAACAGAAAACTAACAAAAGATATGGAAATGACAAAAGCGCAACTGGAAAATGAGCGAAAGATCCAACAGCTACAAATGCAGGCGATCAATGCACTTTGGAAAAAGGTCTCAACAATGCAAGGGGCACCATCTACTGTATTAGCGAATAGTGTCGATGGAACAGGAGATAATACATCAACAGCAACAACTGTTGCCAATGCCGAAAGCAAAACTGTCAGTTTAGATAACAGTTCGACTGCGGTTGTAACCGATCTGGCCAAAACGTGTACAATGTTAACAAATCAGGTGAGTTATTGAGGGATTTTTAGTGAATGTAAAGGAAATACTTTCTTCGAGTTCTCCTTCAGATGGGCAATGTAGATGAACTGATACAAAATGGATATAAGAAAAAGTTAATAAAAGAAATTAGCAACGAGGTCTGGGTTCTGGCATTCCTTATCACTCAGGGCCTCTACTACGCCTACGCGCAATCGCGTGCGGTTTCTGGCTATGAGCTTCAGCTCTCTCCAACTCTTCCCCAATTGCCGTGACTATTCCTCCTATGTATTTCTCGGACGACCCGTTCTTCTACCATCCTGAGGTAACGAATTCCATTGCATTGCGTAGTTTGCTATGGAACTGTCGCCTTTTCGGAGTGTATGACCAATCCACTGCCACTTCCGACGTTATTGTTGTGCCTATAGGTTCCAGATCCGTTCTCTGGAGATACGGTTAGGCTAGAAAACTCTTTTATTTTTGCACACAAATGAAGCCATCATAGGTTGCTTTAATAATAGCTATTAGTTTATCGGGTATACATCTTCTGCGCAAGGCGAGCCAGATAGACTGTCTGTTGACACTGTCAAACACCTTCTCAAAATCGATGAACAGCAGGTGCAGTGGTGACCGCAATTCAACGCACTGTTCAATAATGATCCGCAGGATGTTTATGTGGTCTACACAGTAGGATCCAGTGCGGAAACCTGCTTGTTCGGCATCGAGTGTATCTTCCAGATGTTCCTTAATTCACTCAAGTACTACTTTGGATATTACCTTTGCAACTGCAGGAAGAATGCAAATGCCTATGCTATACCTAGCGATTCGGATGATATTGCGGATTCTTTGCAACTGATGCAGTACGTAACTGGACAGTAGCTACCATAAGGTGATGATTCCGTACCATACCCATACCAGAAATATGGCATTTTGAGGTCCTTCAGTCCCTGAGTCAAGGAGCGTCCTCACATTCCATAAACCAATCTTAGTCCGGGTACAATAGCCACTAGTCATTATTCCATCTTATCCGAGGCGTTGTGTCTGTTTCAGTAGCGGGCATTTTTCGGTACCGCAGTGTGCTAACCCACGTTACCTAGACTAGAAACGCTAGACCGTTCGCACTTGCAATTTTAGCTTACATATATAAGGATTTATACACATAGTTGCCAAGGGACTACCACTATGATGTAGAGCAAAAGCACTACATCACGAACTTTTTGTTGCACGACTGGCTCAAAACAAGTTTTAAGCAGTCAGCAGTTTTCCGATCAATCGCAATGAAGATCCCCATCCCTCAGACCTGGCTACTGTTAATAAACTTGAATACAACTGTATTGTTGGCAGGTGCTCCCAAGACCACATTGCATCTACTCGACAGACAGAATTCAGAACTGCGCGATAAAACTTATTGGTGATGTAAATATCGCAAAAACAATCGAATCATAATGTTTCCTGCTTGCTACTGTTGTTCAAAAGAAATATCCAGATGCATCCTGTCCATCCTCCAACCCAACCGTGCTTCAACTCGAGCTCACGGGTATGCCATTAGACCTATGTTCGGACGTACCAACCAATTCACAGAGAGAATCCGTCTTTAGCCGCACAATAATTATGTGCAATGAATTGGCCGACTCTGTGTTTCCGCATTTGTATGATCTGCAGTAATTCAAGACACACGTGCATCCTCAAACTAATTTCCTTACGCCCACGCTGTGCTTAGCATTAAAAGGGTGCAGTTCCCTTGAGTGTGTGTATATTATAAAGAGAAAAAAAAAACAGATTCATAAGGTTTCCTCTTTTATCTTTTAGGTTCAACAACTTCAAGGCTCCATGCGTGACATTCTCAATTGCCTAACATTGTTTTGCAATTTGCCACAGGACAACATAAAGAAGCTGATTGCCACCAGTATTACTGCGTCCACGGGCACAACAACACCAGCTCCTCCTCATGCAATGCAGACAGACGAGGCGCGGGATTGTGCGGCAACACAAACTGAAATCGTCGCAGTGCACACACCGCAAATCGAAAACCAAAGTAATTTTCCATTCTCGAAAATACGCCCATCATCGTTACCTCTCGAAACAGCCACAGATCCATCCAGCAAGAATCTTATCAGCCAAACAATCACCGAAAAGGACGAGTCGATTTTCACCCACGACGTCTGTGAGACTGCTCGTCCGTCGTCAACATCGTCCTCATCGGAGAAAATCGACAACGAAAAAGAAGATAAAATGAACGCAGAGAACCTTCTGATATCACAGGATGCCGATTCGTAGATATTCGTGTCATCACTGAAATCGTCGTCGTCTATTTAATTTTTGTTGTTATTGTTTATGTATGTAGAGTAGTTGGAAGTTGCAATTGAAATTCCTTTAAAAGCCGTTGCCTTGCATACGAATATGATTCACACTATAAATTGCATTGCTTATCATTTTACTGCGTTAAAGCTGAAGTGTGATTTGTTAATGTAGGAATTACTTTTGAACATTTATTTGCCTTATTTACATTTTTACATAGTTGTCCCAGTACTACTTTAATTTTTGTTTATTTATTTTGTATACACACATACTCGTATTTAGCACATAAGAATAACTTATTATTACACGTAGCAATGTAAAAAACCAGAACTTAAAAAAAAAACGGAAATAAAAACGTAGTTCAAATACTAAATAATTTTAATTTAATTGAATGAATCGCATCGCATCGTCCAGTCCACCTATTACGCCCACAACGAACATTAGCAAACGTTTTACGATTCGAATTTATTCTCTACTCACTCACACTTGGTGGTGTAAATTCTGCCGTCGTAAGTCGTTTTATTTTTTGTTATTATTACTAAATGGTAAAACTCACTGAAAAATAAGAAAACCAACCACCATATTACAATGCATTAATATTAAACATAATAATTGTAAACTTGCAGAAATTGATATTTTCAAATCGCGCGCGTTCTTTTCTTCACCGCCGCACCAGTCAAAGGTAGCTTTAAATATGAAAAATAACTCCAATTAATAATTTATTGTCAGCAATTCTGTAACAAACAATAACAAAAAAAAAAAAAACATTAAACATTAAATTACCAAAGCAATTCACCCTAAATAATATAAATATTTACAAATATTTCTCTATATTTATATAAGAAAGAATATTTCGAGCTTTTGCCACTTTTTACTAACTAGATATACACATTCACGGCATTCAATTTTGAACAGAATATTTAATTATTAAATCAGTAAAGAGATAGATTCGAAAAATATAAAAAATAATTCTTATTGATAAAAATACAAATAACCGAGAAAATTGTCCCAATATTGTAAATAAATAATATTGAATAAATGATTAACATAACATGCATATATGAGAAGAATGATGGTTAGGATGTTTTTTTTTTAAAAAAAATTGTTGTTCTTTTTAGTAATTATGTTCATAAGGAGAGGAGGCGTGTTAAATGCCTGCAGATCATGATGCGGAAACACAGAATCCTTCATTATTCATTCCACATAAATATTGGATCTAAAGATGGGATTAACCCGTGGGCATGAATTGAGGTACGAGTATTGCGGATGGTCTGAAACATGGAAGCGATGGATATTTCTTTAGAACATCGTTTGCGGAAAACGCGATAAAAGAATAAGAAGGACGAAACATTTCTACGATGTCCAAGCGATTGTTGTTTTCGCGATATGATCGTCACCAGTAAGTTTTATCGCGTGATTCTGTGTTCAGTATAGGAGATGCAGTGTTGTCTTGGAAACACCTGACCAGACAATTCAGTTTATTCAAGTTGTTGGCGTATACATGCCCAATAGATCGCGGAAGTTCTACCAAAGAGTCCACGGTATGACGAAATATACACTGCATTGCACATTGTACTGCAAAGACAAAGAGAGTAATCTGGGGTCGAATTACGACCGATTGAATGAAATCCAAGCGTTAACGTCAGACACATGCCAGTTTTCAACTATGATGGAACATAAATGAACTGGCGAGTGTGAGGTGGTCGAGAAACTACTCGTGGATTGCATTTATACCTTATCGGTGCTCTTAAGGATCAGCTTAATCTGGCCAAAACGATAGCTTACAAAGCTGTATTGCTTTGGCGAAGCCAGCTTGACTTACAACAACAATCGCATAACCGTAAATCCAAAAAATTTTTAGAATTAAGAAACTAAAGCCATTTTATATGTAGTTATGGTGGGTGCTCACCGTGAGGCGGTAAAACCAAAAGCTGTTGCTTTGAGAATTAAAGTAAAACCAGCTTAGCTTTACCAAAGCAATACAGCTAATACCTTTGCAGGTATTGAGGTCCTAGTTAGCAGTTTTTCAACTCTGCTGCCAAAAACATTTCTTTGTGGAAAACACGCTATTGTAACAATAGGGTAACTTTAACTTTAGAACATCATAGTTACCCATTTATACGATGGGTAACCGGTAACTTTTTTGTATGGGATAGTAACTTTAGTAAAACATAACAAAACATTGAAAGTAACTTAGTTTTTCAGGACCTATTTATAAATGTGCCTATTATATCTTCCTAAATTCTACAATGTAGTTGTGAGCAGTAGTAGTAGAGTTGAGGACCTTGCGGCATGAAGCATACTCATTGTCTATCTCCCATCCAGCGTTGCTCCCTTGCAGGAGTAAACCTTTCAGCCCCAGAACGAAACTGGGTCCGCACCATTATTGTCCCAGTCCAGGCAGTCCTCCGAAGAGTTCCATCTGGTCTCTCAGACTCAGTTTCCCCGAAGGTCAACCTCATCCGTTGGGCACTCGCTGGTACCAATTCGACCTTGGATAGGTTCTGACATCAATGGCTTCGGAAATTTCCGGTATGAGTGCCTGGGCATTTGACAAGGCAAAACCCTAGCAGCACATCCGTCCTTAACCTAAGCCATCTCACTTGCCATCAGGATAGCAAGCTATACCGAGTTTTCCAAACGCGACCTTGGTCAGATCTGGCATCCTAGGCCCACCCAGGATAGCTTGCTTCACATATGTTAGACTTGGCCACTTAAATACGAAGAGTTTGCCAAAGTACCAATGGCCCTTTCTAGGTCGCAAAGTACGAAGAGCATGCTGTAAGTACCCGCGGCCTTTTATTTATCTTCAGTGGAAGAGCCCTGCACCGTAAAGCAGATAAGAATAAAGATGCTGCCGGAACCCAACACGGAATGGAATTTTAGAGGACTCTTACCCCAGGCATTCCGTACCGGGGTGTTTTCTATACCCCCACCGCCGGGGTAGTTGCGAGCAGAAGTGTTTTTAGTTTTTCACAATTTTTAAATTCTCTATATTAACTACGCGTGCCCGTGTGTTTGTTTGTTTGTCGTGGAATCTTGCCATCAATTTTTAACCCATTTCCCAAAGTCAGATTTCATCAACATTTTGCACATATGCATATCTCCTATGACAACACTTTCTATTAATATTTGTGGTTCCCATACAAATATTTTACAAAATATACCCGATTTTCTTTAAATTTTATATGCATGTGTATTTCCGATGGACAACACTTTTTGTAAAAATGTTGGAGACCCCTGGGCCCGGGGTCATGAGGCTCCAAATTTTTTTTAAAAATTAGCCCGATTTTCTTCAAATGTGTATCTGCGATGGACAATAGTTTTTGTAAACATTTTGAAGATCCCCGGCCCGGGGCGTCGTGAGGCCAATACAAATTTTTTAAAATATTAACCCGATTTTCTTTATATTTTATACAGATGGGTATCTTCGATTAGAGTGAACGGGCCCCTGAGGATCGAGGGGTGCCCATAAAAAAATATTAAAAATAAACCCGATTTCTTCAAATTTTAAGCACATGTTGATCTCCGATGGACAAAACTGTTTGTAAAATTTTAAGAGTGAAAGGGCCCTGAGGATGAGGGGTGCCCATATAATTTTTTTTTAAAATTAGCCCGATTTTCTTCAAATTTTTAAAACATATGTTTCTCCGAAGGATAAATTTTTTTGTAAATTTTTCCAATTTTTAGAGTGAGGGCCCTGAGGCCCGAGTGGTACCCTTAAAAATTTTTTTAAAAACTAGCACGATTTCATAAAATTGTAAGCACATGTGTATTTCCGATGGACAAAACCTTCTGTAAAATTTTTAGAGGGATCGGACCCTGTGGCCCGAGGGGGCCCACACAAATTTTTTAAAAATTAGCCCGATTTCTTCAAATTTTTAACACATGTGTATCTCCAATTGAAAAAGCTTTTTGTACATTTTTTGGAGTGGCCTGAGGCCCATATAAATTTTTTTAAAAATTAGCCCGATTTTCTTCAAATTTTGTGTATCTCCGATGACAACACTTCCTATTGAAATTTGGAAGTGATCGGGCCCTAGGTCGGGGGCTCCTATACAAATTTTTTACACATGTGTATCTCCGGTGACAACAGTTTTTGTAAAAATTTTGAAGTTATGGGATGCTAATTTACTTTTTTCCAAATTAACCCGGTTCAAACTTTGCACACACATATATATACACTTTAGAGAATTTATAAATAATCACTTTCACTGCTACCCTTGACAGAAGCGTCGCGATTGTGTCGAAAAGAGGAAAAGAAATGTAACTTGCTGAAGACCACATAAAATACTTGTCGTGAATTAAGTGTAAAAAATTTAACGTTTTAAATTTTTATGCGGATTTTTAACCATTTAGATTACAGCCTCCTTTACTACAATTATACTGGAGCTAAATTTAAATTAGCAGTGCTGTGCTAGCTAAATGCAAATGACAGTAGAAGCAACGGTCAGTGTTTTCGTTTATACACTCAAAATATTCCATACGTTCCAGAACTGACATAAAACATACTATTTAGAGTAATTTCTTTATTTCATTCTAAATAATTCGACTATTCCGCATTTGATATAAAACGTTCGTTTAATTATTCTTTGCATTCTATTCTTCTTTTTTTGGTTATTCTTTTATTTCTTCGAAATGTTCAGAGCGTCTTCTTTTTATACTATACATCAATATTTAGAATAAGCAGAATATTCTACGAACATTTTTTGGTTACGTGGTTGATATTCTGTTCCTTCTATTCTTTCTGGAGAATGAATTAAATAAAACACTCTTATTTAGTTCATTCATTCTATTTATCCTAAACATTCTGAATGTGTTCTTATTGTACTACAAGCAATGATGGAATGAAAAGAATATTTATGTCAAAGTTATGTGTCGGATTGGTTTTATTTTTGAAAACGATCAACTTGACAGCCAAAAAATCAATACGCGTCGGAGTTTTTGTCAATTCGAATTATATGCTAAATTTTAATATATTTTAATTAAATATAGTAATTTAGTACTCGTCAATGATAGCCTAGGTGGAATCTCATTTTTAAAAAAGATGATTACAGTTGGTAAATGACTGTATTTTGCATTAACACTATAATTTATGTCAAAACCTCTTTTAATCACATAACAGAATTATCATAATGAAAAAACTACAGATTAAGGATAAAAGATTCTAGCGAATTTGGTTTAGACGAACAAATTTTTTTTGCCAGTAATGTTGATAGAAATATCATGACAAAAGTTAAGAAACGTTGAATTTTTTTAAAGTCATATTAGTCTTAAGGTTTTTCATTGTGAGAGCTCTGTAACATTACAGACTGACTATTTTAAAATATTGAAAAATTTACACAAAATCTTTACAAAACTTTTAACTTTCTGAACGCATTTTCGTAGTACATATATTGTCAGTTAAACGTCATCGTCGGTTGTCTAATTGTGTTGTGGTCCGACAACTGTCAGCCGTCACATTTCTTAATCGCCGACAAATGTCAAAACGGGCCAAGTGAAAAAGTACGACTGACTGTAGCTTTTGCTGCGTATTTGCTAATTTTAAATTAAATTTAAATGAATTTATTAACTGCCTTCAATTATCAAATAGAATTTTTAATTGTTAAACTGCTGAAATCGTGAGAGGTGAGATGGCAAGGAAAACATTCGTTTTGCGAGAATAACAAACTTTTTGTCCGCAGGGTGGATTAAAATTGCAATCATGTCCCGTGTTACCAGACGTAAACATGTTCTCAAGGAAATGATGGAAGACGACTTTGAATTGCCTAATGATGGTCAGCAGATTGTCCGGGTAGTGTCTAGTCGTGGTAATAATCTCCATGAGGTGGAAACCGCCGACGACAATGCAGAGAATTTTCTTGCCTCGATGCCAACGAAATTTCGCAGGAATGTTTGGGTAAAGCGAGGTGATTTCATTTTGGTTGAACCAATCGAAGAGGGTGATAAAGTAAAAGGGGAAATTTGTAAAATTCTCACACCGGAACACATCAAGGAGTACACAAAGGAAGGCATTTGGCCAAAGAAGTTTACCAAAAAGCGAGATTATGTAGATGACATCGATGACGATGATGTGGAGTGCGATACTGGCAATTTTTTAGTTCGCAATATGAACAGGCCACATAACGATGATAATGATGATGATGATGATGAAGAGCATACTTCTTCAAGTGAGGAGGATTGAATGCAAAAAGTGTCTATCGGTCGTGTGGATGTACAAAAAGGAGTTAAGGCTGCCCACATTATTTACTGCAATGTTAAATTGTATTCTGATTTATTGTTTTGAATTTTATTTGAAAGAAAATGATTAAATTATCAAATCTTCACATAGGGTGCTGAAAAAATTTCCATTTCCATCGATGTGCATTTATTAACTTTTTTTGGATTCTATGGGACTTTTTCACATTTTTATTAGTGGACGATTCGATTAGACGTTCATTTATTCTTCAATGGCTATTCCACAGAAGTGGGTAAAATATCTTTGGATATTTAAAAAACAGATTACAAATTTTTCCATCGCTTGTACTGAAGAAAGAATCCCTGAACTTAACTGCACCTCCGAAGATGGGCTTGAGGATAAGCTGATGGTTAGGTGGCAACTGAAAGTGAATGTACAAAAGCGCAACATACACTAATGTTTTATTTATAGAAGCCCCGACTTGGACAGTGCTTTAAATTTACGAGTCTGATTTAATTTTAATAATTGGCACAAAATATCCTAACACTGAAATTTTAGTGCGGGCGATTTTCATCATCATCATCATATTTGGCTCTACAACCGGGGTCCGGTCCTGGCCTCCCGCAAAAAGTCTCTCCCAATTTCGAGCCGATGTCATCCAGTTTGGCATCCCTAAACTCTGGGCGTCCTGGTCTACGCCATCCTTCCAGCGGATGGAGGCTTGGCCGGCCTCGCTGTCGTGTTCTATAAATCCTACCGCAAAGGACTTTCCGAGCATGCGAGCAAGGTGTCCTGACCACCGGAGCCTACCGAGCTTAATTTTCTTCACGATTTCGACATCGCGGTAACGCGTTATTGAGTCTCCGGAATCGTCCTTCCTCAAATACGGGGCCAACAATTCTCCGTAAGACTTTTCTCTCGAATGCGCCTAATAGGTCAGAATGCTTTTTGCTAAGCACCCAAGTCTCGGATCCATATGTAAGTACTTGTATGACCATTGTCATATATATCAGCAGCTTGGATGTTATGGTTAAGTTCATGGATTTGAAGAGTCTTGACAAACTGTAGTAGGCTTTGCTGGCTTTAAGCAACCGTGCGCGTATTTCTGGTTCCATGCTGTTGTCGGCTGTTATAGTTGACCTGAGATAGTTAAAGGATTGCAAATCAAATTCAAATTCGTGCTCCACTATTTGAATTGAGGGACCAATGTGGGATCTTCTATTGGCAGACGTGGCCACCATGTACTTTGTTTTGCTCTCATTTATGTGCAGCCCCATATGTCGTGCCGCCTGCTCGATCTGTATGAAAGCTTCCTGTACAGCTCTTGGGTTTCTACCAACGATGTCAATATCGTCTGCGTAAGTCAGTATCTGAATGGACTTATAGAGGATTGATCTTATACGCGGTACTCAACAACGTAATACCACGATAGTTGCTGCATTTTGTGACATCTCCCTTCTTATGTATGGGGCACAGGATGCCTCTTCGCCAGTCTTCTGGCATAGCTTCTTCTTTCCATGCTTGCACTATTATTTCATGAATTGCTTGGTGTAATGTGGGGCCTCCTATTTTCATCAGTTCCGCTCGGATCCCATCAGATCCCGGGCCCCTGTTATTTTTGAGCCGATTTATCGCTGTGCTAACTTCATCTATGCTTGGTGGCGGTAGCATAGTGTGGTCTTCGTTCATTGGTGGAGCCTCCAATTCCTCAGTTAGCTGGCCATTTAGCAACTCATGAAAGTGCTCTTTCCATCGCTCTAAGATGCCTTTAAGATCGGCGATCAAATTACCCTCTTTGTCCTTGCAGTATGTGCAACCGGACCCTTTGGTAGAACTTCCGCGCCTGTTGCGGTCCTTGCTCTCTGTACTGTTCCAGTTCACGGACGAGATTCTTCTCCCAGACTGCTTTTTGCTGTTGTCAGCCTTATATTTAGACAGGGTATCGGCCAGCTGCTGTGCAGCTCGAGCTCTATACAGTGAGCGTACGTTCCATGAGAAAATTCTTAAATCTTTAATCCGTTTTCGTTGCCGTGGTCGTCGTCGTTCACCGCCTTTATAATATATCTTTTCTTAATATTAATAAGTGGTTGTTTCAATCTTCCAATTGTGGGAAGACAAGTGGTTTCTACAGTTTTCTTGCATTTTTTCCTCTTTCCACAGTTCAGAAATTGACTGGTAAATTGCTGGCCCTTCATATTTCATCAGCTTTTTTGACGGATTGTCGCTATGCTTACTTCATCTACGCTTGGCTGTGGCACTGTTGTAAAACTGCTTCTGTTGTCATCGCTTTTTGCACCAACCTCGTCAACTTCTTCTTCTACTATTTGAATTTTTCTGATCACTATAGATCCTACATAATTCAAGAAGGTCTAACTGAGCAAAGTCATACGTTTTTCAGCACACATTTCTCGCACATGTTCCGTAAGTATTCTTTCCATAACTGCAACAGATGTTTTTTTTGTGCATATATTGATTCCAAAGCTGCAACTGCAGACCAATTACGATAAACTTAAAATACATTTCTTTCCAAATCCAAATCCCATACTGAAAGTATTCATTCCTACACTTTGATAATCGATTATAAATTTTTATTTTTCTATAAAAAAAATTAATCCTATATTTCGACAAAGTTATATTTCAAGTTTACCTAACAAGATATATAGCATATATGTAATAATACAATAACAAATGTGTCTTTGTGAAAGTGGTACTAACAATAATTATAATAATATTTGAGAGGTAACAGTAACATTACATCATTTTACAGTTTCGGTTATATTACTACTTGTTGTTTCCCAATTTCTCCAATACTTAACAAGGACATAAACACAGGACTTAAAGAATATATATATACTGGCTTAGATATACACACATCAATATCAAAAGGGAACAGTCGTCTACTTCTTGCTCAATCGCATGATACGTTCCTTCAGTCCACCAGGTTTCAGTTTTGTTGTCTTAACCGATTTCCGCGACTGCTTTTGGATTTCTTTCGATTTTTTTAATCTAAAAAATGGTAAAAGAATTTATTTTTATTTTTACTTCCAGGAACTAGGTATTCGCGCCGCAGCTAGCAAGAAGTGCAGGCGTACAGTGAAGAAGCTATATTTGTGGTAAACAGTGAAATGCTTACAGCTCATTCCATAAAAGTGCGATTTCTTTCTTCCAAATGTCCTTGAAATCATTTGTGAAATTCGTCCAGTATTCGAAGAACTGGTCGGGTGTACATAGTTCGAGGGTGCGCGATTTCGGTGTGAAATGGTAAAAACGCATCATACTGATAAACTGATCTCGACATTCATCCAGCTCTTTCAGGAGTACCTCGATGTTCTTTGTTGAAATCAAAATGAATTCTTCCATTTTGTCCTTGAATGGTTGCATGGCATTTTCCGTCGATGCGAGGAGTACCTTTTCGGTGGTCTTTTTGCAAACTGCAAGAGAGAAAAAAAGGTAGGAACAATTGGAAGGTAAAAGAATTCTTCTTACCATTCAATTTCCGATTCAAATCGGTAATCTGGAGCTTGACCTCGTCGAAATCGACTTGCGCCGCTCGCTCCACATCAGATGGCTCCGGTATTGGCAAGGGAATCTCCAACAGTTGAATGCCCTCTTTGCGCCGGCGACTAATGTACGTTTTAACAATGAAATGCAACAGTGTCGTTCGTGGATCTTTTGACTTGACATCCTTCAGTTTGCCAAGAATTTCCAATGTGAAACCATCGGCTTGACCACGCGTGTGATTGCCACCATTCATGTAGTTGCCCAGCGTGAGAATAATTGAGAAGACCAGCTTCAAATCCTCGCTTTCGATTAGAAATTGCGACAACTGCATTACGACCTCCAACTTGCGTGCTATCAACGTAGAGGCTTCTTCAAATTCCGCCTGGAATACAATACACGAGATGCGCTCGGTAGACATGGAGATTTGTGAAATTTTCAGCAAAAACTGCTCAGGTGAATCCAGAGGGATGTCGCCCTGGGCAGCATCTGTGATCATTTTAAGCTCATCGTCGGTCGCCTTGATGCTGATTATTTGTTGCAGAGTTTCCAAGCTGACGACCGATGTGTCTACATGATAGATGGCATGTTCAATTTCACAGAAATCCACATGCAGACTCCGCGAAACAATACCAACAGTTTGCGAACGTTTGCTGTCCAAAACCTTGATCGCTTTGACGCGAATTTCCTTTTTCTTCTCGGGCCTGCTAACTGGAACTATTGCGTGCCGGGAAAAGAGTTCAGTAAATTCGTCGATGTTATCAAGATTGGTTTCGTCGATCATTTGCCAGAGTTCCCTGTTGCCAGGGATCGTTGTGCTACTGACGACTGGGGCATTGCTAGTGGTAGTTATGGGGCCATCATCTGGAGTACTGGCACCAGAATCAGTGGCATCAAATGATCCTACAGCGCTAACAGGTGATGGAGGTGGTTTTGGTGCTACAATTCGAGTCCAGTACAGTGGTTTCATTGGCTTTGGCGGATTGACAGCGTTCTTTCGCAGAGCTATTGATTGTAAGGTGGAGGATCAATAGAATTTGTGTATTGGGGGAAAAAAAACTAAGACAATACTCACTATTGGTCTGCTGAAACCAAGCACCGTCCGTGGGTGGCATTGGTAAGGGCGCTGGTGTTGTTGTCCCAGAAGGCTTTGGAGCACCGGGTGGAGGTGGTGGAACAGTATTTACATTCAACTGCTGAAGCGCAGGAGGTGGTGGCGGGGGTGGAAGAACAAAATCACTTGGTGGAGCTGGCGGTAATGGCGGTGGAGGTGGCCCACCAGGAAAGGGAGGTGGTGGTGGCGGTTGTGGAACTCCAGTAGGCATGGGTGGAGGAGGAGGAGGCGGCGGTTGTGGAACTCCCGTAAGCATAGGTGGAGGTGGAGGTGGCGGCGGCGGAGGAGCTTGTGATCCTGATAGCAATGATGGTGGTGGTGGTGGTGGTGGTGGAGGCGGAGTTGGTTTATGTGCTGACATCTCCATTGGAAGTGGTGGTGGTGGAGGTGGAGGCGGCGGTGGAGGTGGCGCCTGAACGCATTTTTGAGCTGTATCTGACTTTTTTAATGGTGTACTCGCACCTGCTGTACTATCTATGAATTCTGTTTGTACACTTTGATCGGTGTACTCGAACGATTTTGTTGTGCCCACATTTTGCCGACAATTACTGCAAAAGAGGTCATCCGCCATCGTTTGTGTGCCAATTTCCTGTAAAATTCTACTATGCTCGTTTACATCCACAGGACGCTTCTCGTACTGATATACTGTAGTTTCGCTGGCATTCAATAGCTCGCTTACAGGAACACATCGCCTTGATGTTTTACGTGGCATCCTATCCTGTTCCATGAGCATCATTTCATTTACCACTCGATGTACTTCCGCCAGGCTATTGCAAGTTAGAAGTTTTGTTCGCAGCACCGAAACGATATTGTCCGCCGCAGTGGGACTACCGCAGACTTTTACTCCACCCTTGGATACTCGACCTACCGAAGATGGTGTACTACTGCTGCAGTATGGCCATGCCGATTCTTTGTCAAGTTTTCCCGGCGTCAGTGGTAATGATGTTGTAGGCGTTTCCGTGTGCGTCCACTGGTACATTTGGAAGGCCTGTCAGATCAGATAACATCAGAAAAGAGTAAGAAAATTAAAAAAAAATCCCAATTAATTTCGCTACCAAAACCAAATAGGCATAAGGAGTATAAAACTGAAAACAGTACCAACGTCAACTAATGAAGACCAAACGATTGACCAGTGGCACATGCGACAGCAATAAGCCAACAGCCACAGCCATATGCTACTGATATGCAAAACAACGAGACACACGCACACAGTTGTTGTGTCATTTTGCACCAGCACCCATTCAAGAAATTACTTATACCCAAGCACAGTGACGACACGAGTGACCTCGGCCACGATTGTGACGATGACGGTGACGCCAACGACGGTTAATTAAGCTGAGCTACCGTGCTGAAGAGAGAGTTTATTTTTTATTAGCCATAGCCATTTCCAAATTCCTCGATCAAAAGCCAGCAGCAGCAACAAGTCAACAACTGATACTTGAGTTGTTGTGGGAGTCTAATAAGTTGACTTATGTCAATTTCGATTCGCACAAGAAATCAATCGTTGTAAAAAATTGATCGTTTGGCTGTCAAGGTGAGTTCGATATCAATCTCCGCGCCAAGCTTTTGATCGGCGATCAACATTTTTTGGTAAAATAAAGCAGAAATTATTAGTATCCTATTTTCTTCGTCTTCGTCGTTTGAAATAACGCCATATTTCTCATAAGAGGATGAAGAATGACAATAGTAAAACGGAATGAAACCGATAAAAAAAAACAACCCACAAAAATTAAAATGTTTCTCGTAAATTCTCTAATCGGAGATGAATCAAGTTAAATTTAAAAATAGATATGGGAGCCCCTCAGCCATGGAGCAAGATCACTTCCAAATTTTTGCAAAAAGTGTTGTGCCATCGTAGATACACATCTGTACAAAATTTGAATAAAATCGAGTATTTTTTTTAAAAAAAATGTATATGGGAAACCCAACCCCACCAAATTTTAATATAAACTGTTGTCATCAGAGATACACTTGTCTATACACAGTTTTAATAAAACCGGCCTTTGGAAAGTGGGTTAAAAATTGATTACAAGATTGCACCAGCCAGTCTCTGACATATGCCGATGCAAAAGTAATATAGAGAATTTAAAAAATTTAACAAAATCAAAATGAAAAGACCACTGTTTTTAAAATTGTATTTACACATCAATAAATGAAATGAAATGAAGCGAAAATAACACCCGCTCCTTTCAGTATGCATAAGTTAAATGGAAAATGACGTTCGAATTCGAGAATACACATTACTGACACATGTAACAAAACAATGGAAAAGCAAATCGACTTGTCGAGGAAAGGCAGTGATCTGTCACAGATCGCCCAAAATCATTCCGATAATTGTATTTACACATCAATAAATGAAATGAAATGCAGCGAAAATAACACCCGCTCCTTTCAGTATGCATAAGTTAAATGGAAAATGACGTTCGAATTCGAGAATACACATTACTGACACATGTAACAAAACAATGGAAAAGCAAATCGACATGTCGAGGAAAGGCAGTGATCTGTCACAGATCGCCCAAAATCATTCCGAAACTAACATTAATCTTCTGTCATGCTGCGAAATCATGATCAGCCTAAAGCCTGAAATAGATTGGTTTGCAGTGCGGTGCAGTATTCTGACGGATCGCTTATAAACTATGTAAAGTATTTGGCGAAGACAAAATCAGTGAGTTCGAGTGCACTGCACTGATTTAAATAGATATCGAGAAACAGATAATAAATTTAGTTACAATAAAGCAAAAAAAAAAACAACAAAAATGGTGTGAAATAAATAGCTGCTGAAATGAATATTCCAGGTAATAATAATGATACCGCACCGCAAACTATCTGTGTGCCATTAAAATTCTGCACCGCACCTCATTTCGATCTGTTTCAGCCTTTAAACGACGATTACCACGTTTCCATGAAGCAGTAATGAGTTGGGTTGATTTGTTATTTATTTTCGTCAAATGCGAAATAGCGTTACGCGTTTCCATGTAATGAAATGGAAACCATTTTAACCATGGAATGCAAAATCCGACGACTACTTACAAAATAATAAAAATCGTCAATTTAATTTCAACCCTACCAATTACCTACCTACCTATTTTCTGAGCTGAGTTCAAACTAAGTTTCCATTATCGCTAAACTAGTTTCAATCCAGGTTGGTCCCACCATGGAAACGAGATAGATGCCAACTAATAAAACATAAGACTAGAGCAGCATCAGCGACAGCAGTTTAGAAAGCTGATGCTTAACAAGACAATTATTGATGTTGGAGAAAAACGATACTGAGCGAGATGATAACTGGTACTTTTTGTGTTGTTTCGATCTAACTAATCGCTGATCAGATAAGTCAACGTCAATGAGTGATATGGCTTATGGAGGAAGTTAAGGGCCAACTATACTGGGCTTGAGTTGGATTAATTTAGCTGATGTGAACGACTCATTACATGTAATTCGTTTGCTGTGACCATTAAGTGCTTTTGCTCGGATCCGTCAAATGTTCTTTAACTTACGTAGGATTATACAAGGGGTCGGTGAAGTGAGACAGTCGGTGCGGAAATTTAAAAACTGAGAGAAATTGTGTGAAATGCAAGTAGTTGCTAAAGTTCATTATGGGTAAATTAAAGAATGACAGAAATTAGCTAAGCTTTTCGTTCGGGTTTGTCGTGAGAATAAGCTAACTGCAGCCCATTATAGGTGACCCTTTAGGCTGTGTTTATGGCGAAGCGTATTCGCGTCGCGCGACGCAGGCTTATGCTTATATATTTATTCAGAGAAAAATGGGAATAGGGGTATACACCGTGTTGTTGTGATCGTTGTTCACAATAAAAAAACACAGAGTAAAATTACCCCTGTTGTGAACACTGTACAGTACAGTACACGTGTCAGAAGTTAAACTTTTTTGGCAATACAAACTTTAAATTTTAAGCGATTTGTAGGTATGTAGGAGGGGTACTATGGAAAGAAAAAAAGAGAGAGAGAGAGAGAAAGTAGACAACTCATAAAATACTTAAAGTATTTACTGGATTTAAAAATATTACTTAAAGGTTTAAAATGAAAAAAAAAGACAAAATATTTTTTTTAAATTTATTTCTTTGATACATTTGTCAAAAAAAAATTATCCGAGAGCATTTTTCGAAATAATCGGGTTTGAAAATAAATTTTTTTTTGACTTTGACTACGTTCATATCGGTATTGATTTAAGAATTTAAAAAAAATTAGATTGTTTGACCTTACAAATATAATTTTCTTTTAAATATAGACAAACGGTGACCTTGTATCTAGAAGCGTTCAAGAATTACAGGGTGTGAAGTAATGTAAGCTCAATTGTACATCTCTTCGCATTAAAACGCTACACACGAATTTTTAATGAAATTAACCAAAAAATCATCACATTAAGTATTTGCTACCTTAACGGATACACCCTGTATACGAGCGTATAGATGTGTATCCCGATGAAGAAATTGCGACCGTGATGGCCGAGGAAGTTCTTCAGGCAGCCAAAAAAGGTAGGCAATAACAAGACCACAGGGCCATATAATATTCCTAACGTGGCATTAGAATCCGCAATTAGGAATTATCCCAATGTGTTTGCAAGCATTTTTGATTCATGCATAAAAGATGGAGTGGAAAAAACATAGACTTGTCACACTTCCTAAACGGAAAAAAATACCAGACGAATCGTCCTCATACCGTCCTATTTCTATACTATACGCAACAAACAACATCTTAGATAGAATTATCGGGGTAAGGCTACAAGAAGCCGTAGTACAATCCGGAGACTTTGCAGAACATCAATATGGTTTCCGCAAAGCGCGCTCAACAATTGATGCCATTGAATTCGTTAAAAAGTTGGCGCAAAAAGCGATAGATGGGAAAAGGTGGAAGGGAGGAACTAAAAAGTATTGAACTATAGTCGCCCTCGTTAAGATAGTAAAGCGAGCTTCTCAGCTCGCCATATGGATAATTGTAATTCAGCCCAAAGACTGAATTATCTTAAAAGGATTTTACTTTAAAAAAAAACATTTTTTTTCTCCTAACCCCTATTTACACGCGCCACACGCGACACGCGACACTTGTCACGTCATCGCAAGCCAAGATTTAAAACAAGTATTTAAAAAAAATTGCACGCGCCACACGCGACGCGCGACTTGTGTCACGTCATCACAAGCCAAGTCTTAAAACAAGTTATTAAAAAAAAAATGCACGCAACACACGCGACGCGCGTCACGTCATCGCAAGCCAAGCGCTTACCAATTGTTTTAAAACAAGTCCCATCAAATTCTGACTGGTAGAAGTTGCGATATACAACCGGACAAAAGAACAACCCGACACACGTACGCTAGAAAAATTTTCTTGTCCTCTTATTATTAGCTTCGCCCTTCGGGCTCGCAATCAATAAACTACGTCGGAGAGATGTCCCGTCGTACATTTTGAGGTTAGTGGCAGATTACTTTATTAACAGAATTCTGCTATACAACACCAACAATGGCCTGAAGGAATATAAGGTTAAAGAATGAGTTCCCCAGGGGTGTGCGCTAGGCCCTTTGTTATGGAATATAATGTACGGAGCGCCAATATCGCCTGACACAATGGATAAGCTTAGCTACTGGCGAAAATCTTCTATCCAGCGACTGAGTGTACTAAGAGTGATCTCAGGCTTCAGAACCATATCGAGCGAATTAGCATTTGTGGTTTGCGGATATGCTCCCAATCGACTTACTGCTCAAGGAGCGCCAGGTAATTTATAGGCGCCGGCGGTATTTAACAAGAGCTGAGAACCGCAGAACAGCACGTGCTGAAGCCGTTAGAAACTGCCAAAAGAAGATGGGACCATTCAAGTAAGGTTAGATGGACCAATAGAATAATACCATCACCATCAATACCAGTGGACTCCTATCTATCCCAATTTTTAATTGGGAATGAGTGCTTCCGCTCGTACCTCTTTAAATATAAGTACGAGAGTTCACCTAACTGTACTTTATGTGAGGATATACCAGAAGATGTGGAACATGTTTTCTTCCATTGCCCGCGTTTTGCAGAAGTTAGACAGGATGTATCAGAACCAATACGACACACCATTTCGCCAAAAAAAAATAGTTAATTCTATTCTACAAAATGAGAAGATATGGAATGCAATCAGTAGAATGTCTTCCAGAATAATGTAGCGTCTACGGTGTCTCGAGCGTGAGAGAAAAAATTAAAAAGGGTAACACAGCAAAATAATGTAAATAACGAAGGTGAAGGAAGAAAAAAACAACCCATAAAAATTAAAATTTTTCATCTAAATTCTCTAATCGCAGAAATTGATATGGGAGCCCCTCGATCCTGGGCCATTTTTTTTTATTGTAGAAGAAAATCATCGAAACAAACATTTGACATCAGATGTTAAAATTGAAAAAGCTCAGATCATTTTATTCTGAGCACTTAGAGCACGCTCATACTCTGAGCAAATAAGAAACACGAACATTTATCTTGAGAACTCTTTGACTGCTCTGAACTAATTTATGAAAACGCCAAATGACAGAATATTGTGAAAACTTGTTGTTCTATCTGTAAGTTGATATCGACAACAAAAAAAACGACATCAATAAAAATACAATTCAGTATATAATAAAAATGTAAGTTGAAGTAAGCATAAAACATGTATGTCTCGTTTCATTTGCTGGGTTCATTTGTGCGTGCGCTAAGATTTCTCTCTCTCTCTCCACCACCACCAAAACCATGCAGCGCAGCCGACTGCGCAGCACACACCGCACACAGTCCATAAAGGGCGACGAATATCTGATGCCAGTACAGATATTTAAAAAATGTATAAGGGCCTTGCGGCCGAACCCGGGACCCGATCACTACCAAATTTTCGAAAAAGTATTGTTTATTGGGTATACACATGTGTGTAAAATTTGAAGAAAATCGGGTAAATTTTTTAAAATTTTTGTTTGGGAGCCCCCCGACCCCCCGCAGCCCGAGGGGCCTCAAAATTTAATAGAAAGTGTTGTCTCCGGAAATACGCATGTGTGCAAAATTTCAATAAAATCGGGCCATGGGAAGTGGGTTAAAAATTGATCGCAAGAATCCACGACAGACGACCGACCGACGACCGACCGACGACCGACCGACGACCGACCGACGACCGACCGACGACCCACGGGCAAGTGAAGTTAATATAGAGAATTTAAAAAAGGGGCAGCATCACTGAGAACCTTTCCGCGATGAAATGGCTAACGGTAGTCCCGCGGCATTGGCTATGAAATAATTCCTGGGGGTTGGGTTTACTCAGTAGGAATCTGAGACTTGGACAGGTTAAGGTGCACATGTGATCGTCTTTTTGAAGGTTTCCAATCTCCTTAAATAATATATGTATATAGATATGTAGGTAATATACTGTATGTATGTAATATAAAAGGTAATATGTTCTTATTATCCTTTGACAAAACTGAATAAAAATTCTTGCAATAACTTGGTCAATCGGGAGATTTTTATTCTCCACACATAACCAGCGCAAAAAACTCAGTCAAACAATTTTCCCAATAACAACTACATATTAACTTTATGAACTTTACGTATTACTTCCAGACGAGTCCTTGCGGCATTGTATGTTAGCCTCTGCACTATCTTGGTGGGTCGGTCTTGGACGGAAAAACGATAACAAAAGTTTTAAGCCAAAATGTGAACATTGGTATAACAAATGGACAACAATCTCCCTTAGTTGCAACTATTGATGTTTATTGGTGTCCTGGTCAGCCGTTACAGCTGCCTCTATCTTTCTTCTTCTTCTCTCTCTCTCTCTCTCTCTCTTTCTCACCCTCTATTACTGCTCGACAAAACTTAAAAGTGAAATGCTCAACTGCATTTCCTGCATTTATTTTCAGAATTAGAAAAGTTTCTCCAACTCCTTTGAGGAAACCGAAACACCACAAGGATTCGGCGACCATGTTCGATGCAATAAAACTTGAGTTGCCAATATTGATGACACAAAATTGAAATTAATTTTTTATCAATCAGTTGAGCACCGGATGATGAAAAGTTTTATTTCGGTTCCAGACGTTCAATGTCTGCAGTTTAGGTAACATGAAAAATTTTAACATCTTGATCTCATCCGAATCACTCGGTTTGTAGTATCCATCTTAATTGTTTCGGGTTTACTTTACATACAGCCCAAATCTGGACGAATAGTTGCTGCTTGCTGGTCTGTATCATACAGACGGACACTTTCGCCGGTCGATGCCTGTGGTCTGTAGTCTGTACAAGAAGTGTCTTTGGATTAACGTGGATACCTCCATTGAATGGTTAACCCCACGGTTAGATATACGACAATCAACGTCCATCATAGACTGATGTGCTAGTATTAACTCAATGGTTAAAGCAGGACCCATCTTAAATCCTTGCCGATCTTTGGTTTTTCGACAACCGGTTGATCTATGCAACTCCACAGAGAGCACATCATCGCACCGGTAACATCAGGACGGTCTTCTGATGCACCAAAGATATTTGATAACATCAGCCCCCAAAATGATGTTACCATGCTAGTGTTCTAGCCGCATTTGGGTAGTAAACTACAGCCCCCGCGTTGCATCCCCAGAACGAGCTGGGTCCTCAACCACAATTGTCGTCAGACTGGTCGAGCCTTACGGCCGACCTTGTTGTCTGTGAGCACGGACCATTCCCGCGGTACCAAACGCAACCTTGGTGAGGTCAGGCATCAAGGGACTCAGCTCTTTCAGAATTAGTGCCTGGGCGATTGCAAAAGCAGACCCTGGCAGCACATTCGTCCGTAACCGCGAACCCCATCATTTGCCACTAGGATTTTCCCAAGTCCTAGGCCTTTGGCATCCAAGATTCCCATCTCTCCCCTATCACAGGCCTGTGTGTTGGATGAAATGAACCCCTAAATACGAAGACTTGCTCATAAAGAGATTCTAAGTACCAGTGCTCCACTTCGGGTCGCAAGTACGAAGACATTACCCATCCTGAGTATACTCTAAGCACCGACGACCATTTGTTAATATGCCGTGGTAAGGTCCTGCATCATACCAGATAAGATTGTATGCTGCAGATTGACCCCCACGGGTATGTAGTCTGTACAGTACCGATGAGTTTCCTGACAATTTCCTGGTATCTATATTACATCAACAACACAGACATTGAAAAACTTTCCTTGATGAGGTAAGCCACCCTAATTTCTCTCTTTCACCGGATAATACTTGACATGTTAATCATCTGTGATAACAGTTTGGATTTTAGGTAATCACAAAAATTGTTTCTTGTTTTACTTTTCAACTAAGTAATTAAAGTTTCCGTTGTGGGATTTTCTTGAGATTATTTTTCGCTTTTGAAGCAACTGAAATTACTTATGGTTTTGGCCAACTTTTTAAGATAAAGTCTGATATAAACGTCGGATGGCGGTCAGCCATCATCAGAGCAGGGCGAATAACACAGAATGCTTCACAAATGCATGTTGCCGCAACTATCTCTGACTGCGAACAAACCTCCACGTGGTGGCCGCTGGTAATTTTCCTCCAGTACAGGAAAAGCGAAATTATCGGGCTAGTCCCTTCAAAGTAAGGTTGGTGCGAGGCCATTAGCCTCGCCGTAAAAAAACCATATTACGAAACCCCAAATCAGTCTCGGATACACTGATGAACGACGACGACCACGGCAACGAAAACGGCTAAACGATTTAAGAATTTTCTCATTGAACGTACGCTCTCTGTATAGAGCTCGAGTTGCAAAAATCAGAATGTGACATATATTACAGATGTCATGCAAGACATAAGGTGCTCGGGGTGGGGTTTATAGTCAGCAAAAGAATGAAACCCATCGTTATCGGCTTTAAAGCAGTTAATGAACGGCTATGCACCCTTTGCGTGCGGCGCAGATTTAAAAACAAGCCTCATAAACGTTCACGCAACTATAGAGGATTCCTGAGATGATGAAAAAGAAGAATTCTTTGAATCAGTCGAACGGGAACTCTGTGCCTGTCCTCAGTATGATGTAAAAATCATTCTGGGGTATATGCCATGCCATAGTAGGTAGGGAGCCAGTATTCAGGCAGTACATTGGCACCCATAGCTTACACGAGAACACAAATGACAATGGACAACGAGTCATAGAGATGGCAGCAAACAATAATTTGGTCGTTGCGGGTACAAAGTTTGTGCGTAAAAATATCCACAAAGCCACCTGGGTATCTCCTGATGGAGCTACTCGTAACCAGATAGACCACGTGTTAATAGACCTCCGCCACAACCCGAACCTGATAACGGTACGAACGTACCGAGGTGCCAACCCTGTATGAATCAGATTCGAGTCAACGCGGCTGCTTTTCGCAACGAAGTGACCAGAAACAACTACGGTCAAGCGATAGGACTCGCCCTAAATGCAGGGAGAGTAAGTCCTGGGACAAGGACACGCCTTAAGAATACTGTCATTGGTACTGCTGACTCCAACTTAGGCAGCAGTCGTAGAGATCGGAACGACTGGTTCGATGACGAATGTAAGCTAGCGACTGAACGTAAGAATGTTGCTTACCGAGCAATGCAGCAATCTCATAGAACGCGGGCACTCGAAGATGAATATAAAGAGCTTAGAAGTTTTGAAAAAACAGTGCACCGGCGAAAGAAAGCCGTGAATTACCACAGTACAGAGAGGGAGGACCGCACCAGGCGCGGAAGTTCTACCAAAGAGCCGGCGGTATGACGCAATATACATCGCGCTGCACATACTGCAAAGACAAAGAGGGTAATCTGATCGCCGATCTCAAAGGCATCTTAGAGCGATGGGAAGAGCACTTTAATGAGTTGCTTAATGGCCAGCTAACTGATGAATTGGAGGCTCCAACCGAAGACCAAGACCACACTATGCTGCCGCCACCAAGCACAGAAGAAGTTAACAGAGCGATAAGTCGGCTCAAAAATAATAAGGCCCCGGTATCTGATGGTTATGGATGGGATGGATGATACGCCATTTGTCATTTCCACGAGAGATAAACGGCAGGTAAGGGCTAAAATTAAACTTGTGGAGACTGATTCCAGGGATTTCAGTGCAACTTGGCTATCCGAGAATATACGGATATCTTTAGCGGATATGACGTTTCTCTTCAGCTAAGACAAGGCTTCACTGATTGCCATAATTTCAGCCTGAAAAAACACTACAGTGATTTGGAAGACGGAAAGAGAGGCTAAGATTTAGCTTTTGTGAGAAAACACCTCCGCCGACCTCGTCATCAGTTTTTAACCCGTTTGTGTAGAAATGAATGTGTTCATCTTCCAGGTAGGCGTCTTCGTCCCAGAATGATCTGGAGGGAAAGGTGGGAGATAGCATTAAGGCGAATAGCCGACCTAGCAGCTACTTGCTTGCTGTAAATGTCGTGTGGTGTAAGGTCGAACAGGATGTCCAATGCGGGTTGTACGAAGTGCTCCGATCATGCAGATCTTAGGACTTTGCTTACTATGTCAAGGTTGACTTTTTTATTTAAAGCAGTCCAGCATACAGTCACACCGTATAGTAGAGTAGGTCTTACTACCGCTGTATAAAGCCAATGGGTTATATGAGGTTGAATACCCCAACGGTTACCAATGGCTTTTTTGATCTCAAAGGCATCTTGAACGATGGGAAGAGCACTTTCACGAGCTGGTTAATGGCCAGCTAACTGAGGAATTGGAAGCTCTACCAATGACCGATAATCAAGTTCAGAAGATCGTAGCAGAGCGATAAATCGTCATTATAATAACAAGGCCTCGGGATCGGATAGTATCCCAGCGATTAAATAAGGACGTCCCGCAATTATTGAACTCGTAGTGGAAGTATGCAAGTATGGAAAATAGAAGACTGCCAAAGCTGTGTCCTGTGCCCCATAAATAAAAAGGGAGATATCACAATGCGCAGTAATTATCGTGGTATAACGTATTTGAGTATAGATTTTATCCTCAAGGATAGCCTTGTACTCTTAAGTCATAATTGGCTCAAACCAGTGCGGCTTCATCCTAGACAAAGCGACAAACTGATCAGATTTTTACCCTAAGTCTAGAGTTCCAAAACTCACTACATCTTTAGAGCAGCCTATGATAGCAGCAGAGTAAAACTTTATGAAGCTGACCGATCTTTTAAGCCAAGCTAACGGTTCTAAAAAGGAGATGGAATCGCATGCGCCCTCTTTATCCTGGCCCCCTACAATCGTTTTACCTTTAATGAAAACGTCACTCTATCCCAACAGCTTAATGACTGCATTCTTCCTAGTACTTCCGGTACTTCAATGTAGAGTCAATTTGTATTACCAAGTCCTAGTAATTAAAAGAACATTTCCACCAGACCTAAGCTAAGCTGTCTATACGTGTTATAGTTTTACAACCGTTCGATTTCTTAAACATTGCGTGTACGGTGCTCCCATGTACACTCAACACAAACACACAAACAAGCAATTGGCGATAACGAGCAAATTCTGCAGTGAGCACTAATGCTCGAACTAAAAACGCAATTCCAATATGCCAGTAATTAGATTGAGCGTACTTTCACGAAATACTCCTGTGAATTACTCTGGAGGGAGAGAGGGGGAAGCAAAAAGTAACCACCTTAGACAAACAAATGCATACCTTACCAACCTACCTACATAACATCCCATTATCAACAAACTTCAAGTCAATAATGCGAACGAACCAATAGTCAGCCAAAGCTAATGGTTAGGATGTGCCGCTCGTTGTGTAATGAAATTGCTCGCACAGCAATCAAAGGAGATGATATGATTGCGAAAATCACTTCTTCTGGAATTTTCACTTTTAGTAAAGAACATATTGATCTTCCTTGTGGAGTACTATGTGTGCTAGCAGCAGCTTTCAGGTAAAGTGAATAAGGTGTAAATTACCCTTTGAAGTCGATGTAATTGAAGCTCTTCAAAGGGGGATTTTATCTGATATGATAATGATGATGCGAATGAGACGCTGACAAGACGATGGATGCGTGCCAGGCACAAACAAGCCAATCTCAAAGGATGCCTTCTTGGAGCAAATAAAATCAAATTGGTAAATGGGATGGTTGATAGATGCTTTCCATTATAATTTGTTGTTTTCCAATGCACAAAGGAGTAAGAAATCGTACAACTTTAGGTAACTGATGCCTGGTTGGATGAACTACATATATAGGACTGCGAATGTTAAGCCATCGGAGAGGTATAGAACAAAAGCAACTTTTAAAAAATATTGATTTTGATGGGTTTTTATTAGTACGGTACCTCTGGGTACAACTACAAAAGTATAGCTCACAGAACAGCTTATAAATAATTTAAATTACTTACTTAATTTTACTTTTATTTTGTTTTCAAAACCCGCCAGTACCCAGTCAGTCTCAAAAGTGGCCACATGAACTCAGTAACAAATATTGCCATATCGAAATTATTTTTGCACGACCATTACACTGCGGTTTACTAGATTGGAAGCAGGCAATTTTGAGAAGAAAAATGATATTTCACTGTACAACCCTTACAAGTAAATCAACAAACTGGCTTTTAAATATAGAAAATACATAAGCTCTCCTCTCAACCCGTTAACTCTTATAATGCAACACGAGGACCTAGATACTGCAAACACTAGCAATCTCCGCCAGAAAAAGGTTAAAAAATACTCCACACACATCAGCGTAATCCACGATAAACGCAAATTAAGACGGAAGTGTCAAAAGCACAGATCTCCCCTCACGAAGCAAAATCTGACAAGGGCAACGAAAGCCCTCCAAAGATTTCTCAAAGTGGAAAACGAGAGGAACCTAAGAAAATATCTCGAAGAACTCTCACCAAAGGCGACCAACCACCACTCAGTCTGGAAAGCGGCAATGAAAAGCATACCACCAAAGCAGTACGACCCACCAATCAGACTACTAAATGAAAACTGGACAAAAACCGACGAGGAAAAAAGAAAACCCTTTGTAGAGCATCTATGTAAAGTTTTTACGCCAAATCTATCGCAGTCCTACGAGTGCTTGCAGCAAAAAAGTTGCAGTAAGACTATCACAAATGTGTTTTTTGAGAAGCAGGACGTGTCCCATGCTCTACAGAATGGAATAAATCCCAAGAAGGCACGACCTAATTATAGGTAAAATGTTAGTTGAACCCCCAGATGTAGCAATCGAACACATAACTTGCGCTTTCAACAGAGTTTTAAGCCTAGGCCACTACCCCAAACCTTGAAAGACGTCGAAGGTAATCATGATCCTGAAGGTCGGCAAGGACCCTTGTATCGTCTTATCGACCAATAAGTCTATTACCTTTACTATCCAAAGTCTTCGAAAATATTTAGGAAAAGGAAAGAATAATACCTACACACCAGTTCTGATACAGAGCTAAGCATGGCACGATCGAACAGGACGACAGGGTAGTAGATGAGCATATACACCATAATAGACAGTACTTTACGTCTGTGTCTGGCTCATCTATAAAATAAATAAACTTTTTCCACCAAACTTACACAAAATCGTTAAATCGTACCTTCTAAGCCGCCACTTTACGATAAATTACAAATCCTTTACATCAAAAGACCACTGCATAAGAGCGGGTGTCCCCCAAGGAAGTGTACTTGGACCACTCCTATACATATTATTTACATCAGACTTTTCGATGGACAACTACTTAACCATCTCTACCTTTGCGGAAGACACCGCGATACTTTGTGTTCTTTAACGTTGGCATTGCGACTGCGCAGGCTTTTCCATTTCTCTTATTCTTCTAGAGTCGTTCCAATGAATCGGAAAACAGCCTTTATCCAGCCTGTTCCTAAAAAAGGCGAACCGTTACCACCGCATAAACGCCGGTGTTCTTCAAGGCTCTGTTATGTCTCCGACACTCTTTTTAATTTTTATTAACTATTTCCTATTCGCTACTTCTAATCCAATCTATTCTTTCGCTGACGACAACACTCTTAGCTTTTCATATGATTTCACGCTTTCTGCATGCCCCTCTATATCACAAGTGGAACTTCAACAACAACGTATGTTAAGTACGTTAAATTCTGAATCAGTCTTGTCTCGAAGAAACTGAAAAACTCTCAATTCTCGGTATGTGCGTCAACAACAAGCTTCGTTGGAACGACCACATATTTGCCATCGCCAATAATGCTTCGAAATGTTGAGGTTTCCTAAAACGGTGCAAGATGTACTTCACTTCTTCAGATCTGGCTACAATTTCATCATATTTGGCCCTACAACCGGGGTCCGGTCCTTGACTCCCGCAAAAAGTCTCTCCACCGGTCCCGATTTCGAGCCGATGTCATCCAGTTTGGCATCCCTAAACTCTGGGCGTCCTGGTCCATAATCCTACAGCAAACGACTTTCCGAGCAGGATCCTCTTCGCTCGTGTCCTGCGCACCGGAGCCTACCGAGCTTAATTTTCTTAACGATGTCGCAGTCCATGCTGTTATCGGCTGCTACAGTTGACCCGAGATAGTTAAAGGAATTCGCCCTCCACTATTTTAATTGAGGGACCAATGTTGGATCTTCTCCTCGCAGACGTGGCAACCATGTACTTTGTTTAGCTCTCATTTATGTGCAGCCCCAGATTTCGTGCCGCCTGCTCTATCTGCATGAAAGCTTCCTGTACAGCTCTTCGGTTTCTACCAAAGATGTCAATATCGCCTGCGTAAGCCAGTATCTGAATGGACTTATAGAGGATTGTTCCTCTCGCCGTTACGTTTACGACCAAGATCGGCCTTTCAATTGAGTACTCACGCCAAGATTCGAATCCCAGAAATACCAAAAGTAATTTTCACGGTACCACCTCTCGCGAATGTCGTCCGAGAGTAATAACTTGTCACGGAAAGCTTCCTAGTTTGTCTTTCGGATACGACATTAGATCCCTTGTATTTACGTGCCAAAACCCGCACAAAACGAGAGAAGCGAGAAGCTAGGTCTTGGTCTATCGCCCCAAATATTATTATGATTATTTTACTTACGCTAAATGTAGTTTCCAAATCCTTTTTCTCCGACATCTGTTTGAGAACACCAATGCTCAGTAAATTATTGCAATATTGCTGAGTAAAAATATTCAATTCTTGTTCGCTCAGCGAGCAGCCATTTGCTTGAAGTGATGAAATAAGCCATTTCATTAACATTTGACCTGCAATGGAAAATTCAAGTTGCCAAATAAAGTTAGCTGTAATTACATATATTACGTTTAAGTTATCGATGGCAACATTTGTAAGACTTTGACTATCTTTTAGTCAATTTTTCCCCATTTAATCGCAATTAAAATGCCTTTCTTTTGTGTGCAAAATGTAAATGTTATGAACATAAATATTTGACTGCACTGTACATACTCGTGTAAGAAAAGGCATTGATAATATTAGAATTAAGAAGTTACAAAACACCATGGAATATATTTAGTGTGGAAATTGTATATAGAGAATTTTAAATAAAATGTACCAGTATATTTTGGTATTTGCTAGGTGGTTCTTTATGTAGTTTTCCAAAGAAGAGAACCTTCTTGAAAGTGTTGATTAAGTAAAAATACCCCATATTTCCTCGCAGTAAATTAGTTTTTATTTGGAATTCTAACAGACTACTTGAAAAGTGGATAGAGCTACCGCATATGTGAATAATAGTGTTATAAGTGAATAATAAGTAATCACCATCAGCTCTTGCTATTTGTTACTTAAAGTTGTAATTGAAATTGTGCTGTGTGTTGCTTTCTTCCTATCATGGCAGCTGTGTCCCTAAAACCAGCTTGTGTAGACGAAAGGTTCGCTGGTGAAACGACCAGCTGGCTAAGTTTAGGAAGAACGTCAGAAAACTCTTCAACTCTGCTAAAAGCCGAAGAATTGGGACGAATATAGGTTCGCCCTTGCAGAGCACAACTCTAAATTAAGACGATCCAAACGTGCCACATGGAGGAAATGCTGCGAAACCATTGTTGAAATGTCATTAGCGGCGGTTTATTAAAAAAAGCTTATAGCACCTACACGTCGGACCGTGAGGATACACTCAGAACCATACTCCAGGTCCATTTCTCAGGTTCGTCTGCTCGTGCAACATACACGTGCATCTGACCAAAGGGCCTGTATTACTAGTAGGGTAAATAGTTTATCCGGTAAAATCTTCAGTCAGAATAAGGTTAATTGGGTAGTAGGCTTTTTTAAACATTTCAGAGCTCCCAGCGGTAATGGGATCTTTTCAGCGCTTCTACAGAAGGCAATCGATCTTATCCTACTGGGTATGATTACTTTATTTAGAGCTAGCTACAACTGGGGGTACATTCCTTCTATCTGGATAGGTAAATGTGATATTTATCCCCAAACCATGCAATAGGCCTAGTGAGCTGCCTAAATCATACAGACCTATAAGACTAACATCATTTGTCCTCAAAACCATGGAGAGACTTATTGATGTTCATATTAGAGGACGGTTAGAATTGTCTACCCCTCTGCACTGAAGTCGGTTTGCATCCATGAAAGGCAATAGCACAGAAGGTGCCCTTCACTATCTTGTAAAGAAGATAGAAGGAAATTTTCGTTCCAAGGAAGTGGCCCTGTGTGCATTCCTCTACATTGAGGGCGTTTACGATAACACTGGCTACGACTATATTGCAAGGGCAATCAGTAACAGGGGTATCGAAGACTCGAACAATCATTAGATGCTTGAAACTCGAGTTATTATTTCCTCCTCGGGAGGAGTCTCTGTGTCTATGACTGCAATGAATGGATATCCACAAGGAGAAGTGTTTACTCCCCTTCTATGGTCACTAGTTATTGACAATCTTCAAGTCGATATTCAGAGAACAGGCTACATCGCCATTGGTTACGCGGTCATGAAAGGTGCTTTACTACACGTTTTAGAATGGTGCAGCAGAGAAGGATTATCCATCAATCATGGAAAACCGTTTTAATGCCTTTCACGAAAGGAAGACTGGCAGATTTGGGTCCTATCATCATCCAGGTAGGTTAAATATCTTGGTATCATCCTTGATAAACGGTTAAACTGGAATTCACATATTAAGAATTCGCGCCGCTAAGGTCTTGTGAGCCAGTAGACGCCTCTACGGCAGAACTTGGGGTCTAAATCCTAAAATGATACATTGGATGTATATAACGATGGTGAGTCTTATTTTATAACGTTCGGGAAAGCTCTTGAACGGACAACGGCATCTAAGCTTCAGAAGCTACAAGGAATTGCTTGTCTAGGTATAACGGGTGCCGTGCGCACCTGCCCTACGACAGCACTAGAAGCTGTTGTAGGGCTTTTACCCCTGCAAATCTTCATTAGGAAGACGGCTGTTAGATGCGCTATAAAGCTGCAACTAGAATACGGGTATAAACCGTGTGACTATGTGGTTCACCTGAAAATTCTTGACTCAATTCCTGAAAGAGACATATTCTGCACTATCCCCGATATTATGGTATGAGGTAGAAATATTGGACCGCGCAAACTGGTGCAATGGTGTTCAGGCACTGGTCTGGTTCACAGATGGATCGAAGATGGAAACTGGAGTTGGAGGTAGTGTCTTTGGACCAACACCAAAGTCTCGATACAAATGGGAAAAAGTCCCCAAGTTTTCCTGGCACTTAAAGCGTCCAACTTAATGGACCCTTTATCAGTCAGTGACTGCTATGATACACTGCAATCTCTTTTCAGACACGACAGAGTGAAACTCGGTTGGGTCCTTGGTCATCAGGGAACTGCAGGAAACGAATCTAAAGATAAACTAGCTAGGGCTGCCTCTGAATCTGCGTGTATAGGACCTGCTGTGACTAGCTGGGCTGCCGCTACAACACTGATAAATTGTTGGGAACACAAACTCCGTCTGGCCCACTGGGATAAAGTCCCGGAGCTGAGGCAATCCAAACAATTAATCAGACCCTTTTCCTCTAATATATAGGTCATTGTGGCTTGCGGTGTCACCATAACAAAGTTGGTGTGGGCTCAGAGACAAAATGTAGTCTGAGCATATTCCCTGTGAATGCACAGCACTACTTTAATGAAGGAGACGCATTTTTCATAAGGACATATGCTCGACAGCGGAGTTGAGAAATTCTGCCACTAAGGACATACTATCCTTCACTAGGGAGGTGGTACGTATCGTAGGGTAAATACACCCTATGATAAAATAGATCTTTTAGGTCGCAGTATCTGCCATATGGGCTAGGGTATTCTTTTAAAAAAAAAATATCTTCAAAGTTTACCTGCTTTTTTTACTTTTTCAGGTGTGGTACTTTAAGAAAATAGATACTTTAAGTAGTAGAAGTTTGGTTAATACCTTGAATAATTCAGAATTAATTGTCCACATGTCCTAGAAACAACATTTGTTTAGATTTAAATTGTCCACATGTCCTAGGAACAATTTTTTAATTATAATATAATATTATAATAAATAGTGCCGCCATATCTCTAAAATTTAATGTAAATTGCGTTTTTTTTTAAATTGTAATTTTGGAGTAGATAACAGCCCTAATTAAACAAATGTTGTTTCCAGAATATGTAGACAATTTATTTTGCGTTATTCAAGATATTGTTACGAAAAGTAGTTAGTAGTAGATGTTACCTGGGTGTATAAATGGAACTAGGCGTTCCCCGATCAATAATGGAATACGAGCAATTAGAATTAATAAGTTGCATACTTTTAGGCTGCGAGATAAACCGACTATATGTAAGTTTTAATCATTATGTACTGTGGAATTGTCAAAAATGTAGTGAAAACGGTTTGCCCGGTTTGTGTGTATGTAGGTACATGATTGCACATGTAGTTTATTTTTAGAAGATGATTCATTACATATGAGCCCGATTAGTTGTAAATAAGGGAAGTTGCCACAATGTTTTGCTCTTTTCTGGATATTTTTGTCTATAAGATTTGAAACTTTTTAATGAGTACAAATAGCATGACGTTTTGAACCAGGAGTTCAGTTGTTATTTGAAGCTCAACCAGAACAGTTGAAGAATACTTGGAAATAGAATAGTAGTGAAATACAAGTATTGTTGCAATAAGTGTTTTTGTGTACTTAAAAAAGTTTTCACACGCCCATAGACGAAAGTGACTGTTTGACTGTTTCGTACGCTATAAACTAGCCTCGAAAGTAGCCCATAACGACACTAGTTATGTTATGATATAAACGTCTTTTGTTATTTACTACAATCTCAGCGAACACATTGCGCATGAGCAAGAATTCTCTTTTGTTTGTCGTTTTTGATTTCTGCTTCTCTCTCGATTTAGCAGAAAAACCGGTTTGGACGCGTGAAAAATTAATTTCTTTGTTATTTAACGCAGTCACAGCGAACACACATTCTCACATTTCTGCTTCTCTCTCGATTTAGCAAAAAAAACCGGTTTGGACGCGTGAAAAATAGCGTACACGACTCGCAGAAAAGTGCTCATCGTGCTCGTTAGAGTGAACTTATTTAATAAAGTTGTAATTTATAAATTAATAAACTTGTGTTGTGTTTTATTTGCAAAATCCTTTACGAACTCGAAAGCCTAAATTTCGTAGCAATATTAACCAAATTCGTACTACCTCCCAATTCAGAGATATTCCCATTTTCTTAGTGTCCTAAAATTATTTATGACAACCCAGGGTTGTCCAACACACTGGAGAACTAGAAAGAGCTTGAATTCACGTGAATGATCTATGAGCTATGATATCTTTTCATGCGAAATCGGCATTTCCGTCCTTACTATCTATCCTTCCAATTTATCTATCTAAGGCATGTAAATAAAATATGTGGCAATCAATATGTCATAAAAATCGAAAGTTTATTAAAGAATTCGCTTTACGAACATTACAAACCAAATTAAAACCAAAAAAAAAATCAAATATTTGCGGACTTTAAAAATCCAAATCGATTCCAACAAACGAAATGCATTAGTATGCCATGGGAATCGCTAACGAATTCCTGCTCTGGTCAGCGGTGAGAGATGGAAATCAGACAGAAGTGGAGAGAAAGAGAGAGAAAGAGAGATAGAGAGAGAGAGGGAGAGATAACAACGCAAGGACTCGATGTTCTTGAAAAGTTGTTTAATTTGAACCGCGGTCATTCGCATTCACGGCAAATCCATGTGAATATGTGTGAGGCGAGTGTGTATGTTGCAGTTTGCAGTCATTGTATAAGAATTGCACAGATATTTAGACAAACAGATAGCGCGTTTTGCCATCCGCATTTGTATCTTTATTTTGAAACTATTCACACTTATCAACTCGCATTCCAACTCACAGCTCAGCTCGGCAATTTGGCACCGAGGTTGACCCAAATAAATATGCAGCGCCTCGGTTTCCAGTCGCCGTCAGCAATGCACTGCAATGCGGGCTGAGGCCAGGTTTCAATGTAGACATGTGATGTGGCTAATGCTACGCATTGTCGGTCAAGTGGTCGAGTGGTCGGATGTCGAATTCCTAGTTTCTACAATCGCAAGAGATGTAGCGGTAGTTATGTATTCCCCGAACAACAACTGCTGTTCGCTACTTTAAGCGATTCCCATCAGCCAGTATCGGTCGAGCGATTATTTTTTTAGAAAAAAAATCGTTGTGTGGAAAGTTTTGTAGCGTTAACTGTTGATAGTCGGCAGTCGACCGTATACTTTACTAAGGCTGTAGCTAGGAAATTGCAAAAGGAAGGATAAAAGGATGTAAGCATTTTATTTTTTCAGCGATTTTTGACCAACATTTTATACGAGTCACTAATATCATCAAGACCACTATCTTATTGGTATAGTGCTCCGAGCGCGGATTGTATCATCAAGAAAGACAGCATCCGCGATTCAGATTCGAGTTAACACGGTTGCCCTACGCAACGAAGAGACCAGAAAGAACTACGGCCAAGCTATAGGACTCGCCCTAAAGTGCCGGGCGTAGAAACGGACACGCCTTATGAATACTGTCATTAGTACTGCTGACTCCATCTTAGGCAGTAGTCGTAGAGATCAGAACGACTGCTTCGATGACGAATGTAAGCTAGCGACTAAACTTAAGAATGTTGCGTACCAAGCAATGCAACAGTCTCATAGAACGCGGGAACACGAAGAAGAATATACTCGTAAAGAGCTAAGAAGATATGAAAAAACAGTTCACCGGCGAAAGAAAGCAGCCTGGGAGAAGAATCTCGTCCGTGAACTAGAACAATACAGAGAGCAAAGACCGCACCAGACTGGCCAAGAGGCATCCTGTGCCCCATACATAAGGAGATATCACAACCTGCAACAATTATTGTGGTACAACGTTGTTGAGTACCGCGTATAAGATTTAACATCTATAACGGGCTCCGACAAGGGGATGGACTGGCCTGCGTCCTTTTCAACCTGGCGTTGGAGAAAGTGATCCAAGACTCTGACGTAACGGCGAAAGGAACAATCCTTTATAAGTCCATTCAGATACTGGCTTACGCAGACGATATTGACATCGTTGGTAGAAACCGAAGAGCTGTACAGGAAGCTTTCAGCCAGATCCAGCAGGTGGCACGAAATCTGGGTCTGCACATAAATGAGAGCAAAACAAAAATACATGGTGGCCACGTCTGCTAGTAGAAGATCTAACATTGGTCCCTCAATTCAAATAGTGGAGCACGAATTTGAAGTAGTGCAATCCTTTAACTATCTCAGGTCAACTATAACAGCCGCCAACAGCATGGAACCAGAAATACGCGCACGGTTGCTTAAAGCCTACTATAGTCTGTCAAGACTTTTCAAATCCAGGCATTTAACCATAGCATCCAAGCTGCTGGTATATAAGACAATGGTCATACCAGTACTTACATATGGACCCGGTCTAGGGTGCTTAGCAAAAACCATTCTATCCTCTTAGCCGCGTTCGAGAGAAATGTCTTACGGAGAATTGTTGGGCTTGTATTTGAGGAAGGACGATTCCGGAGACTGTATAATGATGAGTCTACGAGCGTTACCGCGATGTCGACTTCGTGAAGAGAATTGGCCTCGGTAGGCTCCGGTCGACAGGACACTCGCATGAGCGAAGATGATCCCGCTTGAAAAGTAGGATTTATGGAACACGAAAGCGAGGCCGGCCAAGCCTACGCTGGAAGGATGGCGTAGACCAGGGTGCCTAGAGTTTAGGGATGCCAAACTGGATAACATCGCCTCAAAATCGGGACCGATGGAGAGATTTTTTGCGTAGAGCCAAATATGATTAATGACTTTTAGGCAGGAAGTCAGTGCCAACTCAACGGCGAAAGCACACGAGAAAATACTCCAGGAGCATGTTAACGAGGAAGCAACAAAAATGCTGAACGTATATGGCGTGAAACGACTGCAACGTACAAGATGGTCAGACCTTGCCATGCAACCAGAAATCATAGGACTAAACACATAGGTAAAAAAGGAGTAGCAGAGCGACAACAACTAGACAAGAGGCGCTCGGAGTGAACTTATCCTCCAACGCTTTGGATGGATTAAATCCCATCTATGCTCCTGTTACTATCAATAAATGTTAGGAACATGCAACAAATATAAAATTATGTTGTAAACTGTTAGCCTTTTACGTGTTTCCTTCCAATAATCTTGAAAATCATATTGCTCGTTAGTTATATAACTATAGTAGTATAGTGTTAGCAAACATTTGTAATTAATTGTAATCTATTATGTTTGCAATAACTTAAATAGATGTGTTGTTTTTGAGACTAGAGACTAGTCAATCAATCGATTTGGTAGATGACCAAAATGTCTAATGTACTCGTACTCGTGGCTCTTCTGAAGAGTTACTCATACTCGTGCGGTGATTTTCCAAACCATTTTAAATTTTTGTACGTATTTTTAAGTAAACACATTTGTTAACTAAATTAATTAATTACTCCCATTGGGTGAGTCACTTAAGATATCTTATCAATTTATAGCACCACAGAACATACGAATAGCTTCGAATAATTGTTATCGATTAATTAAATCGAAATGAATTCCACTCAACTGGACGAGTGCCACTTTGGTGATGACTGGAATCAGATCGATAAATGTTGGCGTGTAAGCAATAAATCCAAATCACGAATTGGGACATTTAAAGTAAAAGTGATTGCACCACCTGCACTTACGTCGTTCCAATGCATCGTCTAATTTCGTATTCCTGCCCAGTGCCACGACACCTCTGGTGCAGCGTTTTCTATTGAAATTCCGGCCAACGTCGATGTTCACCTGATCGCAAAAACAATATGCGGTAGCAGCTGCAGCGGCAAGGTCATTTGTGCGGAAACTACAAAAATTTACGAGTTTAACTTGTACTTGTAAAAAGTTCTTGACTTGCCTTGACTTGTCAATAGAAAGTCGATGAAAGTTCTTGGCCAAAACGCTGCGCTTCATTGCCTCACCGTCATCTCGATGGTCTGTGGTTGCATTTACTTCCTTCCGTAGTGGTATAAGTTTATGGTTCCACCGATAAGTGTACTTGGTTTTCGTTGAGTAGTGCTGCAGTAGTAGTGGACACCTACCAGGCAGTGCTAAGTGACGATGATGATGGCAGAGTAGCCGACAAAGGACAAATGGTTTCCTTCCGCTTTTGGCCACTTGGCAGTTCGAAGTTGAGCAAAGGCAATTGCGACAGTTAGGTCGGATATCGTGCTGTTTGGTTGAACATTTTCAATCTCCAGATTGCGGCTTGTTGGCTGTGATGCTGTTATATGGATTTCACCTCCACTCGTAGGCTTTGATGCCCACAACCGAAATGATGGTTGTTGCGGCCATTTGTGTGTCCGTTAAGATGTTATTGCACTTGTAAGCGGATACTCAGGAGGACATTTCGTGAAGTTACACACACGGAACAAACGCAAGCAGCGCGCAAGCGTATACCTTCCGTACGTTTGATGTTTTTTTGTTACACTGGAAAAATTGCGCGTTACTGCAGCAATTGGTTATACTCGTAAATAGTATTTGCAAAGCTTATAGGAAAAAATCACACTTGCCAAAGAAAAACAAAAACTTCAACATCCAAATAGTGAGAAAAATTTTATAAAATTTTTCATACATTTTCAGTGGTTTTTAGGCAGATTGTGTGATTAAAGTTGAAAGTTATGACCACCATACCTCACTCCACCAGTACTCCACTCCACTCAGAGGTCCTTCAGCGAAATCCTAAGAGACAGGATCGTTGTTGCGATAATTGATCGCAGCGTCACAGACGGTTCCATCACTCCTGACCGGTGGCAACAAATTAATGTCAAACTTTCAGACAGTTTCGCGAGCTTTATGAAGGGTCGCACTAGACCTCCTCCGACCACATACGATGGCGGTTGGCATCAAGGCCGGATAAAGCTAATAGCGTGCGAAGATTCGAGATCTCAAGATCTCTTTAAACTGGCTATTGGCAGTCTTGGGGAGGTTTGGCCTGGTGCGAAACTCGAGGTTGTTGCAAAGGAGGATATCCCTAGCCGACTAAGAGCGCGGACTTGGATCCCTATCGAACCCCTCACTGCTGATGGAATACTCGAAGTCTTACGGCTAAGCAATCCTTCCCTTTCGACGTACGACTGGAAGGTCGCTAAGATAGAAGAGCGTAGGGGCTACTACAGATCCGCGACAGTTGTGATCAACCAGGAATCCCTTGCTCGCCTGGCGAGGACCAAAGGCGTGATTCAGTTTAGATGGAACCACGTCACACTTCGGGTCTATAAGATGGATGGGATAGAAGCCGGTAAACCACACGCTCATCCCTCGAACTCGGAGTTTCATGTTCCTGAACCGGGAACATCCGTCACCTTCCCTACGATGGATGACGTTGTCCCCCAAGCTTGGGCTACCCTGTCACAGTCTTCTGTCTGCATGACTGACACACAGTCGGACTTGGAGTGAGATGAGCTTCTTTTCAGGGAATCTTCCAATGAAGACGAGCTTCTCGACTCGGCTTCGGAGGGGGATGAGCTGGACAAAACTGTAGTGGAGGTTTCTCTGCCCAAGGGTAGCAATAATGCTGCGGGTGGTACAGATTAATTTCCAGCACTCCAAAAAGGCTTCGGGCTCCCTTCTACTTTGTATGTGTAAAGACGGAGAAGATATAGTCCTGATACAAGAGCCTTGAGTTGTCAACAACCGAGTTTGCGGACTCAGGACTCCTAACTACTATCCACTATATGTTACAGAGAAAGCTAAACCAGGATCCTGCATATTAGTGAAAAATAATCTCAATGTATTTTTACTCACTAATTTTAGCGACCGTGATACCGCGAACGTGGTGAAGTTGGAGACTGCCAAGGGTGCATATCTGTTGGCATCGGCATATCTGGCACACGACTGCGTGGAATCTCTACCAGGTGGCAATCTGGAGAGGTTAATAGAGGAAGCGAACTCCAAGAAAACTGGCATAATAAACGGAATCGGACATTAGTGCCATTATAGGTGTCATAACAGGATACTGTCTCATAGGCAAGCATGCAGAAAGACTGGGAGTCTTTTCCAACGATTTCTGTAGAAGCTGCATGGATCAGGAGGAGGAGGAAACCACTCTACATCTACTTTGTACGTGCCCAGCCCTCTCAACGATCTAAACCAAATTGACATTATTAGTCTATTGCGCTTCATACGAAGCTCCAACTGGTTCAACGAGTAGGCGTGGTATTGTTTAGATCCTTGTGGTATCACAACAGACCTTGATGTTCTATGTGCGTCGGTCTTGACTGACGGCCACTTCAACCTAACCTTACCTAACCTACCTAATGGTATTTTTATAACCTATTAAAAAAAATTCAGAATTGTTAGATTACAAAGGACAAAATTTGGGTTCAACCAGAACAAAGGTAGAACAGGCTTTTTCAAACTTTTTTTAACCCGCAGCTCTCTTGCTAAGATGTATTCATCTACGGCTCCATCATGCGAAAAATTTTAAATTCAGATTCAACCAGTAGAAGGTTTTGGTCGTTTGCAGCCAGGGTTTTAAAAACTTTTCAGACAAATCTTCTCTTATTTCTTCTTTGTTGCATAGTCTTTATAAAACTGGTTTTCAGAAAGCCAATCTCTTAGCTTCACATTTTCCACCAATTCTTCCCAATGTAGGCCCAGAAATGTCTAAAATCTATTTCCGACAACGGGTTGTTTCACAGATTCTTAAAGAACTTGACCAAAATAAAGCGTCTGGACCCGACGGTACTCCGCCATTAGTGTTGAAAAGATGTCATCATACGCTTAGCAAATTGGTTCATCTCTCAATGAAGACTGGTGTTTTTCCATCAATTTGAAAAACAGCTAATGTTCAACCCGTTCCAAAAAAGCTACTACTACTAACTTTCGAAGGTTATGGAATTTTTCATTAATTTTAGACTAATGAGCTATCCGGATACGAATGCACTTTTATCCGATGTGCAGTATGGTTTTCGCAAAAATCGCTCTTCAAGTGAACTCATGACGTGCATGACTCATTGTTGGGAGCAAAAGCATTGAAAATCTAGACGAAACAAGCGTCGCATCCTTCGATATTTCAAAGGCTTTTGATAGAGTACGGCATGATTATCTTATGAATAAGATTGGTTCGCTCAACCTAGACACCTCTCTTATTGCATGGATTGGCCTCCATTGCGTTTGTCAGTCAAAAAGAATGCGGCTATTCTGTCGAACATTCAAGTCATACTTGATTGGGGCAGATCTAATAGGGTGGAATTTAACCCAAATAAATTCCAGGCTCGGTGGCTCAGTGGAAGTGCACATGGCCGCTGAGCAGGAGGTTTAGGTTCGAATCCCAGCAACACACACGGTGTCCCACCTCTCGCGAATGGGTGACAAACGTTCCGAGAGTAATACCTTGTCACGGAAAGCTTCTCAATACGCCGTTCGGATCCGGCCTTAAATTGTAGGTCCCTTCCATTTGTGTCCAAAAAATTAACATCCGCAGCACAAATGGTCGCGAGAAGTTAGGCCTTGGACCGTTATGGTCTGTCGCGCCGAATATTATTTATTATTAATTCCAGGCTTGTCTTTTTTCTCAGAAAAGCGCTCAACATTACATGCCACCATTAATAAATGGCGCCATTATTGCGAGTTCAGATTCACTTTAGATGTTAGGTTTGAAAGTTTCAAGTGAAATTTCTTGGAAGGAACATATTTATAGAATTTCAAAAAGAGCGAGCCAATGTTTGGGTTTCATAAGACGTTGTAACTTCTATTTCACCCCCTCAGAAGTATTAAGATTATATAAGACATATCTTAGACCAATTTTAGAATTTAATTCATATGTGTCATGACATGGTCAATGAAGAACTTTTGAAAGCTATTAAAAAACTCGGGACCCCAAATAAATTGACACGACCATTACCAATGCTACAAGCCACGTAAGAATATTCGGATCTCTATCAATCCCATTCAACCTCTATAACGTGATCCGACAAACTCTTCAACCTGGCGTTGGAGAAAGTGATTTAAGGCTCTGATGTAACATCAAGAGGAATAATCCTCTATAAGTACAATGGTATTATCTTAAGTCAAAAACTCAATTCTAGAGATATTTTCCCTTTTGTTAACAAACCGGTTTCTATTGGCTAGCACCGAAAAAAAAGAACATATGATTATAATGACACTGACAATGGAAATGATTCTATACCTATATTCAAGCCCTCCTATAAATACTATTAAGATTTTGCCCAAAAAATCGTATAACCTGAGGTAATGACAACTAATAGTTGTCGTAGGTCTTGACTGCCGCGATACTTTGTAGAGCCGCAACGCAATTTCAAACCTAGAAGGACTCCCAGGAAATTAACATGACTAATAGGTATGTTTAGTGATGCTATCAAAGGCAACATGTGCGACTATAATGTTCACAGAAATAATCGACTAAGTTGTTCATTAATGCAACTTCGTGAGGAATCAGGAAATAGTTCGAGTTAATTCAACAATCGGACTATTTCTAGCAGACACAGCATTTAAAGATGACATGCAAACTTTTAAGGCCTGCATCAAATAAAACTTAAAGGTATAAGGAAGTTTCGGATTTGTTCATGCTAATCATCATTTCTGGAGACATCGCTCCAGTTCACAATCTTTAATGCGACTCTATCAGTTTGGAATTCCACAAACCAACATTTCTTGGTGAAATTTTAACTGCGGTGTTTCATGAATTGCATAACTGGCAAATTAAATCCCAGAAATTATCCTACATCGACAATGTGCCGTGCAAAAGGTATGTCGTGACATATTTCCGTGCACGGTTTCAAGAAAATTATTTGCCACAAGATAGCACTCAACTAATTTCCAATGCAAATTTTACAAATGTCCACCTGCATCCGCGTGTTCCGTCTGCAATGTGATGAGATGGTAAAGGAAAACGTTGTAAAGTCGAGATTAAAGCATCGACGCGCTAAGTGCATTTGGCAAACAGCACCAGTGCTCACTTTAGACTTTGATGGAATCTTAAGTTTGGTTTGACGAAGAGAAAATCCCTACGGATTTGGTGCTGGCACGGTAAACAATCGCATTCATCATCATTTGAATTTCAATCTAAATCTATAAGTTTCGGAATGTCATCGCCCATTTTATTCCAGGATGTTGATGGGGCTTCCTCACGCGAGGAGGATACTCAGGTTCATTTTCCATTATCAGATTGAGCGCCAAATGGTAAATTCTGATTTATTTCCAACAAGGCGAAGAACATCATTGCTCTCGACCGACTCCAACGTCTGCAAAATTCTGCGACACTGTGGGTTGACCTTCTTCTTCTTCTTTATGTCCTGTATCCCCTTATGGGTCCTAGGGCCTCTACTACGCCTACGCGCCATCGCGTGCGGTTCCTGGCAATGAGCTTCAGCTCTCTCCAACTCTTCCCCAATTGCCGTGCCTCCTCCTCAACTGTTCTGCGCCATGTATTTCTCGGACGACCCGTTCTTCTACCATCCTGAGATAACGGGTTCCATTGCATTGCGTAGTTTGCTATGGAACTGTCGCCTTTTCGGAGTGTATGACCAATCCACTGCCACTTCCGTCGTTGGATGGTTGTGCCTATTGGTTCCTGACCCGTTCTCTGGTAAAGATGTTCGTTAGAGATACGGTTAGGCCAGAAAACCCTTATGATGTTCCGTAGGCACCTATTTACAAATGTTTGTAATCTTTTTGTGATAGTAGCGGTCACCTTCCAAGTGCTGCACCCATACAACAGCACAGATTCAACATTTGAGCGGAACAGTCGCAGCTTGGTGTTTAAGCTGATCGCATTGCTTCGCCATATCATGGACATCATTCCAAACACCGATTTTGCTTTGCCGATTCGGTTGGCAATGTGGGTTGACCGCAACATTCAAATGCTGTGCAGTCGAGTAGATGTATGATTATATACTAATTGTGGTTAAGTATCTGACAGAATGGAGGATTAGGTAATAGGTTATATTCATAGGGTGAAACATTTTCCATTCACAAACTGGCGGTTGAAAACTATTTTGGCGTCATCAAGTTAAGGTAACTTGGTTGTACGAAATATCACAAAAATGGTGTCCAAACATTTGGGGAGACCACAAACTCAATAAATGACTTGAACTATACTCCTCGGCTTGGAAGTTTTTTCAATCGTTATTAAATCTCTTCCAAAAATTTGCCTTATTCCTTAGTCTAGAAAAAGCTGGAGAAGTAAATAAGAAATTTATTATTGTTAGTTCTTCCTTCAGGCATGACTTACATATTGGGCCCAATGTAAGTTCCACCTTGACCATATGACGTAGGTTGTGCCTTGTAAACTGACCTTCTAGATAGAGGTTCCTTTTGGCTTTTGGAGTACAAAAGTGCTCCTGTTTGGCTCCAATAATTTTTTTAATGACAATAGGTCAGCTCGCCTGACTTAAACGTAACATTCCTTCCGGATCTGAAGGACCAGTGGACGAACAACTTCTGGAAACTGCATCAGCACAGTCATGTATGGCCCCGAACCCAGATAATAATATTAATATTCAGGGCAACAGACCATTGCGGGCCAAGGCCTAGCTTCTCGCGACCATTTGTGTTGTACATGTATATTTTTGGACACAAATAGAAGGGACCTACAATTTAAGGCCGGATCCGAACGGCGAATTGAGAAGCTTTCCGTGACAAGTTATTACTCCCGGAACGTTTGTCACCCATTTGCGAGAGGTGGGACACCGTGAAAAATACTTTTGGTGTCATTGGGATTCCATAGCATGTGCAATACCACTGAGCTACGCAGTCCACAGGAACCCAGACAAGCATGACGGAATTTTATCGTACAATAGAGTTCCGTCTTCTTCTAAATTTCAGAACAGTCTTCCAGTTGACAGAAGGTTATTCCAATGTAAGTGCATATTACATTTTGCAAATGTCGTCCATGTATCCTTTCCGAGACAGCCCAGTTAGCAAGTTCTAAAATAGCATCAGTAACCGTCAGTGAAGAATATTGTTAAGGATTTCAGTTGAATTTTTCGCTCTCCTCCAGCTAAGCTTTTGAATTTTATATCCCCTCTTGAACATAGAAAAAGGTACAGTAGAGTACACAGCTATCATAAGCGAAGAGTTTATTCAGAAACATTATGGAATAGTTTTCCATGTACACTCTTATCTCTATCATGCCAGACCTTATTCTTTCAAAGTCGACATGCAGCTTTCATTGCTTTCATCTGAATACTATATAATTCGGCAGATTTAGCAATGTGTTGAGAGCATTTGCCAATGTAGAGCGCATTGCGCTCGTTATTTCCAAGCGGTCATTTCTTTGCAGTGTGTTTAGTGCCCTCTTAGCTATTTTGAGAGATTTTTTCCCCCACTCGTTGAACCAATTGAAGCTTTGAATAAAGCGAAGAAGACTTTTAATGTAAGTATTTGACAAGTAATTTAAGTCATTGTAGAAGAAGGCTCCCAGATGGAGCTTATATGTTAGAAAAATAGCTTTTCATGTGCAGAGAAGGTGAAGAATGATCTCTTCCAACTCGTCGTCCATGCAACTTATGCAGAAGTCGTTGCAAAATACACCAAGTCTTGCTGCACGCTTTCCTATGAGACAGTGCTAAGCAAGTCATTCCGTTTGACCATTTAATATTAGTTTTCTAAATAGTATCCAGCTTTAGCATGAGTTTGCATATAGCGATCGGTATGTGTAAGGAACCAATTTCAGGTTAAAAGGCCAGTGCAGTTTCATGTTTGGCGAGTTCTACAGTTCCCTAGAAGGTCTCTATGCCCCGGGACTCAGCACAGGTGAATGATAAACTTCACCGCCATCTCCCTGAGAAATGATCGACAGTCTATGGCTACAATAGATTTCTTAGAGACTGATTTTAGGGATTTCAGAGCAGCTTAGCTTTCCGAGAAAATGCGGTTGTCCAGTGCAGCGGAAGGGGTGGTGCAAAGTGCTCCGCTCATTGATAGACACGCCGATCGTTGGACTTTTCTTAGCTTATCGCGATCTTCTGCTTTGCCTAAGGCTACCAGATCTGACCACACCATACAGAAGTGTTGGTCTTTTAACTGATATATACAGCAAATGAATGATATGCGGTTGAAGACCCCATTTGTTACCAATGGCTTTTTTGCAAGAGAAGAGTGCCACTGTAGCTTTGCGAACTCTTTCTTGTATATTAGGTTTTTAGTTAAGCCAGAAAAAGACCCAGATATTTGGCTTCATCAGAGATGGATAAGCTTATGTCCTTTATAGGGGGTGGGTCACTGAGACGTCAATAGCAACGTCATTCACATAAGTAATCACTCTGCAGCCCTCCATTTTCAGGCATAGCAGCAGCTCATTCACAACTACGTTCAATAGAAGGGGCTGCGGGGCTCCTCTGCGGCCAGATCTTCTGGCAGACGACTTACCCAGTATTGAGTTAATGATCCGACTACTGACCAGAAGATTAATCAAGTGAGTCGTCTGACAGTACAGCTGCGATCGCAGATGTGTTGACGATGTTAAAAGCGCCTTCATTGTCTAAGAATGCTACCATTTTGAATTCCCTGTGCTGAAGTAAATATTCAATAGAACGCACTATCGTATGCATAGCTGTTAATAATAAATTACTTTATACTTTAAACAAATAAAGTAAAACTACCCGAAACAAATGACATGGGCTCTATCTGGTAAATGGGTGTATATTAGTAGTTTGAGTGATTCCTCGTTGTCCACGAACCATCTGCTTTTTTCAAACAGCTAGGCATTATGGTACTAATTGAGAGTATTTTTCGAAGCCTTGAAGCTCCGGAGTATTCTTTTATTTTTAAATTCTCTATATTAACTTCACTTGCCCGTGGGTCGTCGGTCGGTCGTCGGTCGGTCGTCGGTCGGTTGTCGGTCGGTCGTCGGTCGGTCGTCGGTCGGTCGTCGGTCGGTCGTCGGTCGGTCGTCGGTCGGTCGTCTGTCGTGGATTCTTGCGATCAATTTTTAACCCACTTCCCATGGCCCGATTTTATTGAAATTTTGCACACATGCGTATTTCCGGAGACAACACTTTCTATTAAATTTTGAGGCCCCTCGGGCTGCGGGGTCGGGGGGCTCCCAAACAAAAACTTTAAAAAATTTACCCGATTTTCTTCAAATTTTACACACATGTGTATACCCAATAAACAATACTTTTTCGAAAATTTGGTAGTGATCGGGTCCCGGGTTCGGCCGCAAGGCCCTTATACATTTTTTAAATATCTGTACTGGCATCAGATATTCGTCGCCCTTTATGGACTTTGTGCGGTGTGTGCTGCGCAGTCGGCTGCGCTGCATGGTTTTGTTGGTGGTGGAGAGAGAGAGAGAAATCTTAGCGCACGCACAAATGAACCCAGCAAATGAAACAAGACATACATGTTTTATGCTTACTTCAACTTACATTTTTATTATATACTGAATTGTATTTTTATTGATGTCGTTTTTTTGTTGTCGATATCAACTTACAGATAGAACAACAAGTTTTCACAATATTCTGTCATTTGGCGTTTTCATAAATTAGTTCAGAGCAGTCAAAGAGTTCTCAAGATAAATGTTCGTGTGTCTTATTTGCTCAGAGTATGAGCGTGCTCTAAGTGCTCAGAATAAAATGATCTGAGCTTTTTCAATTTTAACATCTGATGTCAAATGTTTGTTTCGATGATTTTCTCCTACAATAAAAAAAAATGGCCCAGGATCGAGGGGCTCCCATATCAATTTCTGCGATTAGAGAATTTAGATGAAAAATTTTAATTTTTATGGGTTGTTTTTTTTCCATAGAAGAGCTTGGATTTTCAAAACATATGGTATCACAATGGACCAACAGTATTATAAGTGGGTCGGTATTCTGCCAACAGCTACCACAACCAAACCTAGTTACCTTGAGACAAGTCCTCTTTCACCAAACAACTACTCTATACTTGAGAATGGCACTTATTTCATACATACATACATATTTCATAGCTACTTTGACCGAAACTTTATCGTCCATATTGTCGCCTGTCTCAATAAGTCGGGAAAGCATTTGATTACAGTTGGTTCCCCTCCATATATTTCAGCAGAGTAGCACATCGAGTCAAAGGTAGCGTTGTCAAAAGCTCCTAAATATCAAAGTTCTTCTATCATGCCCCTCCCAATCCTCTAAACTAGATCAAGAACAGCAGATTTATATGAACTTCCACGCCGATAGGCGTGCTGTAGAGATTTTGATTTTGAGAATATGATGATGATGACTGTAAAGAAAATGCGCGGAAACTTTGCTGTATTAATAAAAAGTTTGGGTGGAGTGGGTGGAAAATGTATATACGGAGAACAACTCCTACATTACTGATGACTTACTTTCGCTTCCATCTGAGCTAAACTAAACAGCAGACTAAGCTTTTGACCACACCACCAAACTTTATCCTAGACTGACAATGAACAGACACAATCTTACAGCAATCTTGATAGAATAGCTGTATGTAATAAATGACAGAAGAATTTACGTAGTACGTATGGGCTCAATAAAACTAAGCGCAAAACTGAAGTAATGTTTAAGCGGTTCCCGTGTCGATGCAGGACCAGGAAGTACGTAGTTACGCTATTTGATAGTGTAGTAGGGTGAATGCATTTCACCTTACAGCAGCATATAGAAAAATGGCTTTTGCTTAGAACACACATGAAACCCTAGAAAATGTGCTCTCAGTGGGTTCATAACAAGATTTCTGACAGGGATGAGTTTTTTGACCTCCGACTAGGAGATTCAGAGATTTATTGAGTAAACTGAGCAGGTGTAGCAGGTTAGCAGAAGGTTGGGCGTGACACTATTGGCATGATGTCGTGAAGAAATTTAATTCTTTTTTTCGGGTTGTTATTTAGACTATAAATATAAATACTATAAAAACAACCCATAAAAATTAAAATTTTTCATCTAAATTCTCTAATAGCAGAAATTCATATGGGAGCCCCTCGATCCTGGGTCATTTTTTTTTATTGTAGGAGAAAATCATCGAAAGAGACATTTCACATCAGATGTTAAAATTGAAGAAGCTCAGATCATTTTATTCTGAGCACTTAGAGAACGCTCATACTCTGAGCAAGTAAGAAACACGAGCATTTATCTTGAGAACTCTTTGACTGCTCTGAACCAATTTATGAAAACGCAAAATGACAGAATATTGTGAAAACTTGTTGTTCTATCTGTAAGTTGATATCGACAACAAAAAACGACATCAATAAAAATACAATTCAGTAAATAAAAAATGTAAGTTGAATTAAGCATAAAACATTTATGTCTCGTTTCATTTGCTGGGTTCATTTGTCTGTTAGCTAAGATTTCTCTCTCTCTCTCCACCGCCAAAACCAAGCAGTGCAGCCGACTGCGCAGCACACACCGCACAGAGTCATCAAAGTACGACGGTATCTGATGTCACTATAAAAAATTAAAAAAATGTATAAGGGCCTTGCGGCCGAACCCGGGGAACGATCACTACCAAATTTTAGAAAAAGTATTGTTTATTGGGTATACACATGTGTGTAAAATTTAAAAAAAATCGGGTAATTTTTATTATAAATTTGTATGGGAGCCCCACGAACCCGGGGCCCGATCACTTCCAAATTTTAAAAGAAAGTATTGTCACCGTGGCCCGATCGCTTCAAAAATTTTACAAAAAAATATGTCCATCGGAGATACAAACGCGTATAAAATTTGAAGAAAATCGGGAACTTTTTTCATAAGATTTGTATGGGTGCCCCCCCCCCCGACTCAGGGTCCCGATCTCTCCAAAATTTTTACAAGAAGTGTTTTCCACCGGAGATACACATTTGTATACAATTTTAAGAAAATCGGGTACATTTTTTAAAATATTTGTTGAGCCCCCCGACCCCGAGGTCCGAGGGGCCTAAAATTTTAATAGAAAGTATTGTCACCGGAAATATACATGTGTGCAAAATTTTAAAATCGGGCTATGGGAAGTGGGTTAAAAATTTATCGCAAGATTCCATGACACACAAATCCAAACGGCCACAAACCCACACAGCCACAAGCCCACAAACACACGGGCACGCGAAGTTAATATAGAGAATTTAAAAAGAGACTAAAATATATAATTTTTTATTATCGAAAAACCGTTTTGCCCCACAATAAACATTCATTTAATGTGAAACGTAAGTTTTGTTCTAAGTTTTCTAAAATGTTCACGGCACAAAAAGAAGGATACTTCGTCATGAATAATCAATACCTTGGGAAGGGGTATATTTTATTAATGATGGGAAGCGGTTAGAAAAATTTTATCTCACTTACCTTCGAACTTTTCATATGCAGCGAAGCTTAACTTTTCCGGAACATAAAACAGGCTTTTCGGTAAGACATTTTCCACCTGGCCAGACTCCATTCCAGCGGAACCAGCGAGTCCAGCAGTTGTAGCGGCAAAAGTACCACCGCCACCATTACTTCCACCACCACCGCTTCCACTACTTGTACTACCGTTCGATGAGGCTGCTGTCTCAATCGTAAAAGTAGCGACTCTCTTGAGAACATTACTGCCTGCCGTCGTGTTGCCAAAAATCGATGGCACTGATGCTAATGCTGGCTCTAATGATGGAGTTGGTGTCCCAGTTGCACTTTTGTCCGAAATGACCTGAGGAGGTGTGCTGCTGTGCTGCTGAGACTGAACAGGTGTTGAGGGTGATTTAAATGAAATGATAACGGTTGATTGAGTTTCAGTGGAGGGTGGTGAATGTTTGGTAACCGATGAAGCGACAGAATCCAATGGAGCTGTAAATAATAAATTGGTAATTTTGTTAGCATCAGCAGAGCTAGTACAGCAATTTCAAAGGTAAATTAAGGGGTGATGGAAGCTGCACGGTGAGGGTTGTTTTGTCTGAGGAATACTTAAACGTTCCTTATTACAACATGTACCTTTGTATAAAAATCAAAGGATTCGATTAAATCAAACGGAAGAAAGGGCGTGAAATAAATTCTGCCAGTCAAAAAGGGCAATGGCGTATATCGAAAAAATAAACGTTTGCCAATGTTTCAGACAAAAAGTTGTTTACCCAAAAATTACTAAAACATCCTTCGCGTGAGCTTACATCAATCCCTGATTTCCCCGCTGATCTATACCGAGTAGGGGAATGAATGGCCAAAATGCAATCTTGCGTCTTGCAGGTCAAAGCTGCACATTTAAAAAAACCAACCCATAGAAATTATAATGGGAACCCCTTGACCCTGGGGCCCGATCACTTCCAAATCTTTACAAAAAGTGTTGTCATCGGAGATACACTTGTGTTCAAAATTTGAACAAAATCGGGCTTTAGGGAGTGGGTTAAAAATTGATCACAAGATTCCACCAGTCACGTACAAAGACTGTCTATTAGATAAATGTGGTTACCTGCAAGAAACGAATTACTACACGGTCCTCTTCAGACACGGATTAGGTTCTGAAACGCCAATCAACGCCCATTCACAATATATTCTATTGCATATGTATCAGTATAACTGGGTGTAAGGGCCCAGCGTTCTCACTGATGGTAGCGAGATCTATCTAAATCCTCTATGCTTGACTATATGTCTCTATGGGACATGGCACCCGGTTGATTCAAACGCAACTCTACGACGACTATTGTCTTTGCGCTTGGGCATAACCATAGCCACCACGAAACTCCCCGAAGGGCCGCTCAAACTGTCGGGGACGGACATTCGTCTGTGGGCTCCTCAACACCTTTGGTACCAGAAATCTCCAGAGGGATTTCGTAGCAGCCACGTGAAAGCTAGCGGCCAGAAACTAGCCTAGCAACAAAACATTCAACTTGTTCTCTGAAGCTTAAAGCTGATCCAACATCACACACAACGGCTAGCCACTGAACCCCCATAGCATTCAGATTTCTAAGGTCACCAGCCACGAACAGAAACAGTCTTTGGATTTACGTGGCAACCACCAACGAAGGCATAATGTCATGGTTCTCTTCAGACATGAATTGTACGACAATTGGCGACCATCATTTGATGTACCAGTATTAACTCATTGGTAAGAGCTGAGCCTATCTTACACCGATGCCGATTTAAGGGATGACGGCAACCGGTTGTATGATGCACAACTGCTCGCCGAGCACATAATCGTACCGGGAACATCAGGAGACTCCACTGATTTAACAAAATTGATAGCACCAGGGACACCTCTGATGTTACCAATACTGTGCTCTATCCGCATTTGGGTAGTAAACCACAGCCCCCATATAACATCCCCAGAACGAACTGGGTCCGCATCCAAAGTTTTCCACAGACCCGATAAACCTAACGGTCAAACCGGTCCGTTGGGCAAAGACTAGTATCAATGATCTCGGTTCGTTCAGATATGAGTGCCTGGGCAGTTGCAATGCAGACCCTGGCAACACATTCGATTCTAAAGCAAGCACCACGAAACAGTCCTAGGCCGCCTAGAATATTACTATTCTCAACACTCAAGCGGTAAAACGGTTGAATAATGAGCCACTGAATACGAAGAGTTACCAAAAAAATTAATCTCTACGTACCAGTAGCCCATTCGGTTCGCTAAAGTACGAAGACATTTCCCAATCATGAGTATACTCTAAGTACCTGCGGCCCTTTTATTTATCTTCCGTGGTAAAGCGGCGCACCATACCCACATATAGGGTTATGATGAAGCTAAACCCCACCAATGTGTCGTAACCCTGACTGGGGTCCCATCATGGCGTGTACATCATCCATCCAGCCACGAACAGACAGACAAAACCAAGTCTTCGCAAAATTTATGTAGGAAAATAGCTGCTCCCGGGCGCTCCGATTGATATTAACATTAATCAAACATATATCTTATGAATATAGCTAAGATAGGTCGAGTTATATAGCTGGACTTGGATCGCTCTATAGCACTAATATCCCTGAAAAGAGGGGATATGTAACTAACTATAGGTATTTTAACAGGGCACTATCTCCTTGGTGTACATGCTAGGAGGATGGGCCGTGATTTTAATTACTCTCGTAGAAGCTGCTATGACGCCGAAGAGGAAGAAACAGTATTGACTTGTAAATGGTCTAAGTATGCAATAGCAGCCACCAAACATAACCTAACCTAAGTACCGCAACAGGCGCGGAAGTTTTATCAAAGAGTCCGCGGTACGACGCAATATACACCGCGTTGCACATACTGCAAAGACAAAGAGGGTAATCTAAACGCCGATCTCAAAGGCATCTTAAAGCGATGGGAAGAACACTTTCAAGATTTTCTCCTCTATCTTTCAAGACAGGATAGCCCCATAGTCATAATGGTTCATACCAGTGTGGCTTCATCCCAGGCAAATCAACAACTGATCAGATTTACACCCTTAAGCAGGTGATGGAAAAATGTCTAGAGTTTCAAAACTCACAACACCATCATTTTACAGGCTTTAAAGCCAGCTATGGTAGCATAGCCAGAGTATAACTTTCTAAAGACATGAGAGAGTTCGGCATCCCAAAAAACTGACACGACTATGCAGGTTGACCATGACCAATGTTATAAGCCAAGTAAAAATACCCGGTTCACTATCAAGCCCATTCAACATCTATAACGGGCTCCGACAAGGGAATGGACTGGCCTGCGTCCTCTTCAACCTGGCGTTGAAGAAAGTGATCCGAAACTTGACGTAACGGCGAGAGGAACCATCCTATATAAGTTCATTCAAATACTGGCTTGATAATAATATTCGGCGTGACAGAACATTGCGGTCCAAGGCTTGGCTTCTCGCGACCATTTGTGTTGCGCATTTATATTTTTGGACACAAAAGGAAGGGACCTACAATTTAAGGCCGGCTCCGAAAGAAGAATTGAGCAGCTTTCCGTGACAAGTTATTACTCTCGGAACGTTTGTAACCCATTCGCGAGAAGTGGGACTCAGTACTCAGTAGCCACGCGCATTTCCACTGAACCACGGCGCCCACTTAGATACTGGCTTACGCAGACGATATTGACATCGTTGGTAGAAAGCCAAGAGCTGTACAGGAAGCTTTCAACCAGATCGAGCAGGCGGCGCGAAATCTGGGGCTGCACATAAATGAGAGCAAAACAAAGTACATGGTACATGGCAATTCAAATAATGGAACATGAATTTGAAGTAGTGCATTCCTTATACTATCTCGGGCAACTGATGTAGCAGCCGATAACAGCATAGAACCAGAAATACGCACACGGTTCCTTAAAGCCAACAAAGCCTACTTTAGTCTGTCAAGACTCTTCAAATCCAGGAACCATAACATCCAAGCTGCTGGTATAAAAGAAAATTGTCATACCAGTACTTACTTACTTGTATATATAGATCTGAGCCTTGGACTTGGGTGCTTAGTAACTTCTCACCTTCTAGCCGCGTTCGAGAGAAAAGTTTCATTGGTTGGCCCCTTATGTGAGGAAGGACGATGATTAGATATATTAGTGTTACCACGATATCGACATCGTGAAGAGAATTAAGCAAGGTATGGTCCTGTGTGTTGGTCACCTCGCATGAGCCAAGAGGATTCTGCTCGGAAAGTTCTTTGCGGTAGTATTTATGGACATAGACCAGGATGCTCAGAGTTTAGGGATGTAAATCTGGATGATATCGGCTCAAAATCGGGACCGGTGGAGACGCCGGGACCCCAGTTGTTGAACCAAATATAATTATGAATGTGAGTTAAACAATCGTAGTGCATATTTTTGAAATATATCTCTCTCTCTATAAACGAACAAGATATCTAATTCTTTACAATAATTGACAAAGATCAAGGAAGCTCGAACAATTGGAGCATTGAGACCATAGTTTGTTATATGATAAAGTATAGAGTTAACTCTATACTATTTGGTTAAATGCAAAAAGCTTCGAGCGCTCATAATTGTTTACAGGGGGCATACACATTTATTAAACTTAGAAGCACAGAAGAGTCTACTGAGTTCATTATTAAGTCTCTAATTAAAATAATATCTTGTTTGAATAAACTTCCATTATACATAGATGTGGGTACTTATTAATGCCTTATTATTTATTTCTCCAATCTATTTGTCTGCTGCAAATCAAATCAATTCAAATCAAATTACAAGCTCTAAAGGACACAAACCAAAATCTATCGAAGCGTAACGTATCAATTATCATTAATTGACAATTCAATAGAGCCGTACTCGTATTACTTTGAAAAATTATGCAAAATGAAAGCTAATTACAGATATTGTTTTACAAATTGGTTTGCATCGATGCCACATATTCTCGTACATACACAAAAACAAACATCGGAACAAGTGCGATACTTAAAAGCAACTCACAGCCTAATTGAATCTTAATAATTATCGTTTTCCTTAATTTTCAAAATTCAATTTTAATTTAAAATACATATTTGATTATGTCGCTCTGGATGCATAAGTAATAATTGTAATTGTTCTCGTTCTCGTTCTTGGCCAACCACTAACCCCCAAACCACAATTCCCTGCAGCAAAAAACATTAATCCTAAAATGTTTGCAAATATTGAAGGGTTCTGTGATGGGATTCAGCTGTAAAAATCAATTCAAAGTTGCCACACAAAAACTTAATCTAATAATCTATTCAAATTCAACAAAATATTCGAAAACTTTCCTCGACAACATTCGATTTTGGTTTATTTACCGAGACGAACCAATTCAATGTTTGAGTGGGAATTTGACTTTTCAATTTGCAATTTATGCAAACGAAACCGAAAAGTCAGAAAGTTGCACTCTGGCTGGTGGTTATCAATTCGATGTTCGATGATTGGTTATAAGACAAACTAAATGGAAGTTCAAGGAGCCTAAAATTTACTCGTAAATAGTAAATTAGAATAAATTAAATGAAAACACATTTCGGAACAATGATTCGTTTGGTATTTGCCTTATAGATTGGTTTTGTACTTTGTACTAATTGACCCAAAGGGCTGTTGTCCTTTTTTGTGCTATTTGCAGTATACTCTGGCAGCGAGGCCACTTGAGTGGAGCATAAATTGTAGTTTATATTTGCACAAGCACACCCCAGAAAAGTTTTCATCACCCGACCCAATATGATAAGATGTGAACGAACATTTACGAGTATGCTGAGAATTGCTGACAATGAGTCAATAATTGAATATCAATTTATTTTCTCGTCCTTTTTCTTAAGAGAAGTTGCAGGTATTTTTGCAAAAATAGGCGGTGGTCACAACCATCAAAAGGGGCGCTTCATAGAAGAAAAGAGCACACTGGTGGGGCAAGAAATTGCACACTTCAACCGAACAGAACAACAGCCAAATAAGGGTGCCGTGACATAAGGCTAAGTGACATACAGCCAATTGGCCTTATGTTAGCATTTGACCTTATTTCACTTTCCACTGCCGAGGATAATATAACCCTTAGTTTCATCCAAGAGCCTTGGGTTATTAGCGGACAGATAAAAGGTCTACTGAACGGGAGAAGTTAGTTGATCTGTAAATGCGGGGAGCCAATGCTTGATTGACCCTTCACTTCACTTGTAAAGAAGATAAAAGGAGCTTTTCGTACCAAGGAAGTGGCCCTGTGTGCCTTCCTCCATATTGAGGGCGCTTTCGATAACACTGGCTACGACTCTATTGCAAGGACTATCAGTAGCAGTGGTATCGAAGACTCGACCAATCATTGGATACGGGCAATGCTTGAAAGTTGAGATATTATTTCCTCCTCGGGAGGAGTGTGTGTCTGTGACTGCAGTTAAGGGATGTCCTTAAGGAGGAGTGCTTTCCCCCATTTTATGGTGGCCGATATTTCTTGAACGGACAACGGCAACTAAGCTGCAGAAGCTACAAGGAATTGCCTGTCTAGGTATAAGAGGCACCATGCGCACCTAACCTACGAAAGCTGTTGTAGGGCCTCACCCCTGCCCATCTTCATTAGGAAGACGGCGGCTAGAAGGGCTATTAAGCTGCAACTAGAATAGGGGTACAAACCAGGTGACTATGTGGGACACCTGAAAAATTTTTTACTCAATTCCCGAAAGAGATATATTTTGCACTATCCCCGATACCATGCTATGGGAGTACTGTTTCGGCAAGTTATTTGAGGTAACAATGTTGGACCGTGTAATATAGTCTAATGGTATTCCAGCACTAGACGCAAAAGGTCTGGTCTGGTACGCAGACGAATCGAAGATGGAATCTGGAGTCGGAGCAGGTGTTTTCGGACCCAACACGAAAGTCTCGATGCCAATGTGTATGAGTCCCATGGTTTTTCAGGCGAAACTCCATGCCATTAAGGTCTGCGCTAGGATTAGGATGGAAGCAAGTAAGAATTTGGTTGTTCCAAGTAGAAGGCTTGCGCGTTAGAATCTCTACGATATCTTCTGACTCGCTGACACAACCCGAATCTGATGACATTACGAACGTACCGAGGTGTCGCCGTCGACTCAGACCAATATCTTGTTAGTATGGTACTCCGAGCGTGGATTGCATCGAAGAGATCTGAAAAAACTATGATCAAGCGATAGTACTCGCTCAATAGTACTAGGGATAGTAAATCCGGGGCCTAAGATCCCTGGCGAAGAAGAGAAATGGAAACACTCTCCGATTCCATCAACTATGAGTAAACACATTCCATGCCATTCACAAAAAATACGGACAGTATTCGCAAAATTCGGAATCTTATGGTTCGATGATGAGTGTAAGCTAGCGACTGAATGTAAGAATGTTCCTTTTCGAGCAGTGCAACAATCTCGTGGAATGCGAACACGCGAAGAAGAATATAAGTAATACAAGTTTAGGATCTTTGTACATTTCTACTGACGATGGTTTCCACGTCATACTTACTTACTTATGTCCTGTATACCCTTGTGGGCCTCTACTTTTCCTTTACCTTTCCACGTCATACTATCTATAAACTCGACCCAAAGTGAGCTGACCATTTAATTTAATTAAGCAATCTATCGCTGTCTGATCCATTGAAATTATATTTCAATTTATCTTTATCTTCTGGGACTTTTTGGATGAACGGAAATTTTCGTTTATTACCCCCATATTCAAAGCTGGATTCCGACAAAAAATTAAAATTATGGAGGAACATGTAAGCTCTTAGCTATTCCGAAATTGTTCGAGTCCATACTTACAAAAAATCTTTATGTTACAAATTAAAAACAAATATCCTTATTCTGTGGTGAGTGCCAAGGCCGGCCTGCTTGATCAGCATGAGAATTAATTTTCTTCCAATTCCAATTCCGGCTCATAAAATCGAGTGTGCTTCGGCATACTTCGCCGGCGACGACGACAACATTCCGCAAAAAAAGATCCAGGAGGTTGTATATCACTGTCGGAGCAGAAACCTCCAAAAACCTTATAGGATGCGATGCCAATGCACATCATGAGGTCTGGCCAGCAGTGGCATCAATAAAAGAGGTGAGTGTCTATATATTGAATGTGATATATTGTAAATTACATTCCTTCGATGTTTATTAATATTTTAATTTTAATAAAGGGTTTAGCCCACCTTATTGCCGTGGCGCAAGTCATTCAGGGAGTTCTCCGTTGGTATTAAGTTTATGTATACAACAAAAAAAGAAAAAAGATAGAAAAACCCCATACACTAAACGCAACATTGTCCCATACCAATATCGCTTCATCCCAGGAAAACCAACAACTGATCAGATTGTCACCCTTTTTATAAACTTTAAAGCCGCCTATGATAGCAGATAGCCAGAGTAGAACGTTATAAAGCCATGAGAGAATTCGGCATCCAAAATAAACTGACACGACTATGTCGACAGAGACTGCTCCGATATCCGAATCACTATCAAGCCTATTCACCGTGTAAAAGGGGCCGAAGAAGGTAAGGAATGGCCTGCGTCTCTTCTTCAAGCTGGCGTTGAAGAAAGTAATCCGTGAATCTAATGTAATAACGCGAGGAAAAATCCTATACAGGTTCATCCGACTTACCGGCTTATGCAGTCGACAGCGACATCATTGGTAGAAACCCTAAAGCTTGCATCCAGATCGAAGCGGGCTGGCTCTGGGTTTATGCATAAATAAGAGAAAACAAAGTACATGGTACAAGATCTAAAACTGGTCCCTCAACTAATAACATAATTGCCGTTGTCTGTTTGTTTGTCTGTATGGATATAACGCTGTTATGTCTACACATCACGCCATGTGTAAATGGCAATGTGAGTGCACAACCAGTCTTCTTCGACTCGTTGCTCGTAGCAGTCGGCTGCTTACACACCTATAAGTCGATAAGCGTAGTTCCTATATTACTGAAATACAATAAATGATAAATACTGAAATACAACAATTTGGCGACGAGGATATAAACGCACGCGTTTTAAATAAATTAATAACATTAAATTTCGCAAATAAAAGTAAGATACAAACATAAAGTTCAGAAATGCCGGCTGAAAACGAAAATGCAAGACAAATAGGTGAAAATGTACCGCAAGTGCCGTTCCAACAAACTGTGCAAATGCCGTTTTCAATAGAATCATTCGATCAAAAAGTGATGAAATGGTCCCGCTGGGTTGATAGGTTTGATACAGCAATGTCTTTGTTCGAGAATAGCGAAGAAAAAAAAGCGAAATTAATTTTGCACTATATGGGTGCGGAGACATACAATATGCTGTGCGATAAAATAGCGCCGGAGAAGCCTACAACAAAGACATTTCGGGAAATAACCAACACGCTAACCGCACTTTTTGATCCAGCGCCGAACGAAATACTGGCCAACTATCGTTTCCATTCACGGAAACAAAGAGAGGGAGAGACATGCGAGGAATTTTTGATCGCATTGCGAAGATTGTCTACAGATTGTAATTTCGAGACCTTTCTAATGACAGCGTTGAGAAATCAGTTTGTCTACGGTCTCAGAACTCAACGAATCCAGAGTCGACTTTTAGAAAAGAAGACTTTGACATTAACTTCAGCGTTAGAACTTGCCCAATCAATAGAACTTTCGGAAAAAGGTGGCGCTGAAATTCATCATTCGAGCGAAACATCGATCAATTTTGTAAAGCAAATAGATAACAGCCAGAAACAACAAAAAAATCACAGCCCATCACCGAAATATGCAACGGCACAGGTCAGTTCGAGTACATATAACTGTTATCGCTGTGGTGGAAAATCACATTCCGCCAACAAATGCAACTATAGAAATTTAACGTGCTCTTACTGCAAAAAGAAGGGGCACATACAAAAAGCATGTTTCAAAGCAAGACAAAATCTACCATCATCGAACCAGCTAGAAGAGAACTGGGTGGAAAACTTAAGAATGGAGGAACTACTACAGTTGCAGAGCGAACAAGGAGACGTCAATAAACATGACTTGAGAATAAAACTTCGTTCCAAAATGTGTTGTAAATTATGTATTAATAATGTCTTTCTTTCTTTCGAAATAGATACCGGTTCACCCGTTACTGTGGTTGGCTTGGCAGATGCAAAACGTAATTTTGGTAAAATGCAAATTCAGAAGACGGACACCGAATTAATAAGTTACTGCGGCAAGAAGCTTGAGTGCGTTGGTTTCATCAATGTAAACGTCAAATCTTCAATCGGTAATCAACACATTCGACTAAAGATGTACATTGTACGATCACAACGAAACCCATTGGTTGGACGGGAATGGCTGCGTCAACTTAAGCTCAATTGGAAGGATGTCTTCGAAAAACAACTAAACGTAGTGCATCAATTAGAAGAAAGTGGACAAATTAATTCAGAGATACCAAAGTTGATAAAGAAATATGAACGAGTGTTTTCGGGAACTACAGGAAAATTCACAGACATTCAGGCCAGATTGTATCTTAAACAAAATGCAGCTCCAGTATTTATTAAAGCAAGACGAGTAGCTTTCTCACTCATCAAAATAGTTGAAGCCGAATTAGAGAAACTCGTAAATGAGGACATTTTAGAAAAAGTGGATTCCAGCGAATGGGCTACACCGATCGTAGCAGTACGGAAAAAGAATAACCAAGTTCGCATATGTGGTGACTATAGAGCCACAATCAACCAATTTTTGCAGGTAGATGAATATCCCTTGCCTTCAATTGACGAACTTTTCGCTTCGATGGCCGGTGGGAAAAAGTTTACAAAAATTGACTTGTCAAACGCCTATCTCCAACTAGAAATCCACCCGGATGACCGAAAATTACTTACCTTGAGTACGCACAAAGGACTGTACCGCCCAAAACGAATGATGTTCGGTATTGCCTGCGCACCAGCCAAGTGGCAACGTCATATGGAACAGATCCTTGGGGACATCCCGGGCGTTACCGTATTCCTAGATGATATTAAAATAACCGCGCCAGACGACAAAACACACCTGAAACGCTTAGAAGAAGTGATTAAACGGCTTGAATACTACAACATGCGTGTAAATTTAGGAAAATCTGAATTCATGGCAGAAAGGATCGAGTATTGTGGCTATGTAATTGATCGACACGGAATTCACAAAATGAATAGCAAAATCGATGCCATCCAAAACATGAAGCGCCCCGAAAACAAAGATCAGGTACGTGCTTATGTGGGGTTTATTAATTATTACGGCAGATTTTTTCCAAATTTAAGCACCATATTATACCCAATAAATAATTTGTTAAAAAATGATGTACCATTCAAATGGACGGACAATTGCGAACGCTCCTTTTTAGCCGTCAGGCGGAATATGCAATCTGACATAGTACTGACGCATTACGATCCGAAGCTACCCTTGGTATTGGCCACGGATGCTAGTCCGTATGGCGTGGGGGCCGTTTTAAGTCATATTTTTCCAGACGGCTCGGAACGACCAATTCAATACGCATCTCAAACATTGTCAGAGGTGCAACAGCGTTATAGCCAAATAGATCGTGAAGCATACGCAATAGTATTCGGCATTAAAAAATTCTACCAGTACGTTTGGGGAAGAAAATTTATACTGGTAACGGACAATAAACCATTATCCCAAATACTTTCTCCCAAAAAAAGCTTACCGATCCTGTCCGCTACTCGTATGCAACATTATGCAATTTTCTTGAATCCTTCAGGTATGAAATACGATGTAAAAAATCGAAAGAGAACGCAAATGCCGATGCCATGTCGCGATTACCGGTCGCCGACATCTCTCAAGCTATCGAAGAAATCGACGTTGTTGAAATAGCCGCAATTACAATGTTGCCTGTCAATATGGAAGAATTAGCAGAGGCAACCAAGAAAGATGAAAACGTTAAAACATTGATTACAGCTCTGCGATATGGCCGTGAATGTGAGCCAAGAGACCAATTTGGAATTAATCAATCAGAATTTGCTCTACAGAGCGATTGCCTCATGCGCAACATTCGTGTGTACATACCTAAGGACCTCCGAGGGCGAGTACTTCAAGAACTGCATTCTGCTCATTTTGGAATGACAAAGATGAAGTCACTTGCAAGAGGATATTGTTGGTGGGACAATATGGACCGAGACATCGAAAAAATGGTAATGGACTGTAATGCATGCCAGTCGACTCGCCCGGAAAGCAAGAAAACGCAACCAATCCATTGTTGGGAAAGACCCGATAAACCATTTGAACGAGTGCACATGGATTTCGCTGGACCATTCCAGGGAAGTTATTTTTTTATTCTTGTGGATGCGTTTACAAAATGGCCAGAAATCCACATAATTCCAAACCTAACCACAGAGACTACAATAGAAAAATGTCGACAGATCTTTAGCACGTTTGGAATACCATGCATCCTAGTCAGCGACTGGGGAACCCAGTTCACCTCTTACGAGTTCAAGGAGTTTTTAAAGAAGAATGGCATCCAACACAAACAAGGAGCCCCCTACCACCCAGCGACAAATGGCCAAGCGGAGAGGTATGTTCAAACATTTAAAAATAAATTAAAGGCCATTAAAGGCAATAAAAACGAATTGCCCAAAGAATTAAGCAACATACTACTAGCCTATCGACGAGCAATACACCCTTCGACAGGGAAATCACCAGCTATGTTAATGTTTGGGCGTCAAATACGTTCAAGATTAGATGTAATGATGCCTTGTGACACACAAAGAAGACATGACAATATGTCAGACAAAAATACAAAATTTAAAATGCACGATGGAGTTGCCGTACGCGATTATTTGTCAGCAAACAAGTGGAGATTTGGGGAAGTGGTAGAAACTGAGGGCAAATTGCATTTTATAGTAAAATTGGATGATGGTCGAATCTGGAAACGTAATGTTGACCAAATGAGGAAAATAGGTCCGAACGTAAAATCCGATAAACCTTTAGAAGAAAATAAATGGAATGATGACGATAACGGAACCGAACAATTAAAATTTGATGCAATAGAAAAAACTCCAAGTAAAATCAACACCCCACTTACAAATAGTACAAGAACACCGGAAAACACAACAACCATAACTAATTCAGACTCAGAAAGAATCGTTCCCAACAGCAACAAATTACTAAATAATCATACCAGCCAACAGTCGTCTGCCGAGCTAAGTACGGAAGCGGTTGAATCAGGTATAGGAGTTTCTGAGCCGATGCCACAGTTACGGCGTTCAGAACGGAATCGCAAGGTTCCAGAGAGACTGGTTTATGAAAGCTAGTTATAAACGAAAAATTATGGTAGTTGAATCGATTTATATTACGTGAAAATATTTTAGTATTATAACAAAAAATTGGAATCTGAAACTGAATTATAATTATAAATAATGGAACAAATGTTTTTTTTTAACAAATAGAAATTAATTTAAGATTCTAGATTTAAGATAATCACATTATAACTGTGTAAAATTAGTTTTCGTAATATATTAAACTTTTGTATAATAAAGAGGGGAAGAGCTGTTATGTCTACACATCACGCCATGTGTAAATGGCAATGTGAGTGCACAACCAGTCTTCTTCGACTCGTTGCTCGTAGCAGTCGGCTGCTTACACACCTATAAGTCGATAAGTGTAGTTCCTATATTACTGAAATACAATAAATGATAAATACTGAAATACAACAAACGCCTTTATGTCGCCTCATCCCTCCTACTATGTATCAAAGCCTTATTTACAGCATATGATCGTTTGGTGCTCCGATAAGTTTACGTTTTGTTTGGAGGTGAGATGTTTACGAAAACTAAACACAAGTTTTCGTGGTTGGATTTGGTTCATATTCACACCATATTATCGTTTGGTGCTCCGATAAGTTTGAATTTTTGTTTGACCCGTAAGGTGGCGCTGGAGTCTAGATGTTTACGAAAATTTGTGTTTATGATTGAAATTGGTTTATATTCACACCATATGTTCGTTTGGTGCTCCGATGAAATGGTGAAATGGTTAGGTGGTAGAAAAAAGATTCCGTCATCAGCAACAGTCGAGCAACAGATCGTTGCGGTCCAAGGCCTTGCACTTGCTCTTACCACTAAGCCACGGCGCACGCATGGCGCACGGCCATACTCTAAATATCTCGGGTCGATTTTAGCAGCCGATACAGGAATTTAACCAGAAATAGGCACCTTAAAGCCAACAAAGTAGGAATTAACCCATAACATCCAAGCTGCTGTGTTATATGACAATGGTCATACAAGTATGTACTTACAAGTCCGGGTACTTGGTTACCTCCGGCTTCAAACTGCCTTAATACAGTAAGAGGCTCTGCTGTGGTGGACCTCTTTTCCTCACTAAACAAAGTTCATGGATATAGAACAAGAAATAAAACCTGAGGGCGGTGCTCCTCCAAACGCACCAATATCAGAAGCGAAGAACCCCCTAAGTCCTACTTCTGAGACTGAACAATTAAACTTCGACGACAGTACAGAATCGTCAAACATCACCGTGGACTACGTCCCTGCACAAGGTTCCAACGTGCCATTATGCCATCAGGACGGACGGAAACAACGACTGTCAAACGAGGACGATCGAACGACTCCAGCCCCAAAAACCAAAAGTAGCCGAAACGACCAATACCACGGCCATATCGGGCCCAGGCGAAAAAGAGACAGCGAGCGAGTCAAGGACAGTGCCAGACTACAGCGACATCGTGAAGGCAATCAGGTTGGCAATTACAGCCCAAACTTTATGGGATGCCGACACAAGAATGGCTGGCTATCAGTAAGCTGCGCGGATGCAGATACGGCTGAATGGCTTACTAATACAGTGCCAAACCTCAAACCGTGGGACAACGCCAAAATCAAAATCGTCAGGGAGGATGAAATCCCCCACAACCAAATATTCTTCGTATATCTTCCCCACTGCAGGAACGAGAGGAACGAAAAGATAAGCAGGCGCCTGGTGGTCAAAAACAAGGAGCTTAGAAACGCAGATTGGAAGATTCTCTCGCGCAAAGATAGAGAAAACGACTATCTCCAACTGACTATTTCAGCGTCGCCAAAGATAGCGGAGAACTTAAAGGGCTCCAACTATAGGGTCAACTGGCTCTTGGGGTCGGTCTATTTCCGACTAAAAAAAGATGAAAAAAGTAAAAAAGATTCAGTGGGAATCAGACCCGACAGCAATAAGTCAAAAATAGAAAAGAAAAACCCGGCTGCTAAGCCGGTCCATTGCCCAAAAATCTCCGACAACAGGGTCAAGCTTAGGACCCAATTATCAAAACCCGGCCAGTCGGTTCATGGCATAAGTATACCACTACAGTCCAAAATATGCAAAAAACACGGCCTAGAAACAGTAAAACCCATCAAGCCGGCCGCAATTCCAACCACACAGGGACCGAATGACAGACCAAACAGTCAGAACTGCAAACAATCTGTTGAATTGCGTGCAGATAAACCTTCAAAGGTCCAAGGCAGCTACTGCCAACCTCTGCCACCTCTTTGTGGCTCATAACTGCGACATTGCTCTTATTCAGGAGCCATGGACCAACAAGGGTAGAATCCAGGGTATCCCCAATAAAATAGGTAAGTTGATCTATAGCAAAGGTGACGAGAGGCCAAGGACAGCTATCCTATGTCGCCATCAATACAACATCTACTCTATAAATCAATCTATTTCCAGAGACATAACCGCGATCTCCATACAGACGCACACTACTCAGGGCAGAACGAGCATTATCAACTTTGCCGCTGCCTATTTCCCGGGAGACGATGAAGAATCGCCACCAAAAACAACACAGAGCTTCGTTGAATACTACATAGCTCATAACCAAAAATGTGTGATCGGATGCGACGCAAACGCACACCACGAGGTCTGGGGAAGCCCCGACACAAACACAATAGGTGAGTTACTTCTTAATTACTGCCTATCCACTAACGTAGTTATAAACAACGCGGGAAGTGATGCAACTTTCATAAACACCATAAGAAGAGAAGTTCTGGACCTTACTCTATCGGATAAGGGTATACGGCCAGCGCAATCCGTAATTGGCATGTTATGAAAGAGGCATCGCTATAAGACAACATGTAGATAAAATTCAATGTAGAAACTCCCAATAGGGTTCAATCCATTATAAGAACCCCGAAACACATCAATTGGCAAGTCTTTCAAGACTCACTGCAATTAAACTTGGCTGGTATTAGTACCCGAATAAACTCGATAGCCGACCTAGACTCCACAGCAAACGACCTTACCGAGGTAATCATAAATGCCTATCACACAAGCTGTCCTGCAGTCCGAGTCAAAGGTACAAGAGACGTTCCCTGGTGGAACCATGATCTCGAGGCTAAGAGAAGAGAAGTCCGAAAACTGTTCAACAAGGCCAAACGAACAAATATTTGGACGGCCTATCGAACTTCTCTTACACAATACAACGCGGCACTAAGAAGCAGCAAACGTAACAGCTGGAGAGAATTTTGTGAAAGCATCGATAAACTACCAACAGCGTGTCGACTTCACAAGGCTCTATCAACAGAAATCAACAGAATCTGCACGAGCTGACAGACGAAATCGAAGAAACACTTCGGAACAACGAAATGTTAATATGTGCCTTCATAGACATTCAAGGCGCTTTTGACAACACTAACTTCGAAGTGATTCAATCACAAGCAAGAAACAAGGGTATAGAATCCTCAATCATAGGCTGGGTCATAAGCATGCTAAGGGGTAGGAGAATTCGGGCCTCATTCGGCGACGAAGCCATCACAGTAGCGGCAACTAGAGGCTGCCCACAAGGCGGAGTCCTGTCACCTCTTTTGTGGCTGCCGGTAATGGACCAGTTACTATTAAGGCTTAAGAATAATCATATTACCAATATTGGCTATGCGGATGACCTCGTCCTTATGGTTCGTGGCAAATTCGAGAGCACGATAGCAGAACGGATGCAAATTGCTCTCAAACTAGTAAACGATTGGTGTAAAGAGGTGAACCTAAGTGTCAACCCAGACAAGATAGTGTGCACCATCTTCACAAAGAGGAGAAAAATAAACCTTCCCATTATGAATTTCCAAGGCAGGGTCCTCCAAATAATGTCGGAGGCCAAATATCTGGGAGTTATGTTTGATCAAAAACTAACCTGGAACTCCCATATGACGTACATTATTAACAAAGCTAATAAAGCTTACTTCACATGCAAACGCATGTTCAACAAAACGTGGGGAATAAGCCCGCAAATGACTCTTTGGCTATACCAGAGCATTATCAGACTTAGGCTGACAAACGCAGCCGTGATATGGTGGCCAAAAACAGAGCAATCTAAGAAACGCTCAAAACTCAATAAGATACAAAGACTCATTTGTCTTAGTGCAACAGGTGCCATAAAGACCTGCCCTACGGCAGCCCTCGAGAAGATTATAGGACTGACACCACTTCACATACACATTTAAAGTGAAGCTGGCTTAAGACTCTCCAATCTTAACATACACAACCAGGTTAAATCCAATAGACCAGGACATACAAACATAATTTCCAAAATTAACTTGGATTATGGTATTGTCCTACAATCAGACTCAATGATTAAAACAACTGATTTCCAAAGGAACTTCTTGGTTAGAATTCCAGAACGTCATCAAGTTGAAAATATCATCAATAACCTCCCCCATCATGCATCCATCTGGTACACAGACGGATCTAAAACAGATACAGGAACGGGAGCAGGAGTATTCGGACCCAGAACCACACTGCGAATACTCCTAGGTAACTCCCCAACCGTTTTCCAGGCAGAAACAATTGCACTTGAAGCCTGCATCTTGGAATGCACTAAAAGAAAATATAGAAGAACTGAGATTTACCTGATCTCAGATAGCCAGGCCGCATTACTTGCACTAAAAGGCCCTACTTTCAACACAAGAACAACGTGCAACGTGGAGCTGCTACTGCCACTTAGAACAATTGGCCAAAACCAATAAAATCACCCTTATGTGGTCCCCAGGGCACTCAGGCATTGCAGGGAACGAGGCAGCAGATCTCTGCGCAAGAGAAGGCGCAGAAGGTACCTTCATTGGGCCGGAACCAAGCATTGCCTACTTCCTTAGCCACCTCAAAAACAAAATTAAAGAGTTTTTTTTTTTTTTTTTTATATTTAAACTTATTGCCAAGGGAATACTCCCTGAATGACTTGCGCCACGGCAATAAGGTGGGCTAAGCCCTTTATTAAAAATCAGAATTAAATCGGAGAAATGTGATTTACAATATATCACATTTCTTACGTTTGTAGCCGGTTAACAATGCCATCGAAGCTGAATGGGTATCGTCGACAGGAATGAAGCATACCAAAAGGCTTCTCAAATACAACATTGTAGGTATAGATAAGGCAATCAAACTGAACCGTCATGCACTCATATCTCTAGTCTGGTACATAACGGGACACGGCCCATTCAACAGTCACCTATCGAAAATGGGCAAATCCCAGACGGACAGCTGCCGCCGTTTCTGCAACAAGGCAAAAGAAACGCCAGACCACATACTGTTCATGTGTGGTGCTCTTACAAGGAAAAGACTCAAGCACCTCAAGGCTTACACAATCCCAGGACAGAATGTCATTTCAATCGAACTGTCAGACGTAATGGCATTCATTAAGGAACTAAACCACCACATAAAGTGGTAATCATCTGGGATGCACAATAGACCTCTAGGTCGCAGTGTACCAGGCTCTTCAGCCCACCAAACAATAATAATAATAATAATGTACCAACATATGGATCCGAGACTTGGGTGCTTAGCAAAAAGCTCTCTGACCTCTTAGTCACAATCGAAAGGGAAGTCTTACGGAGAATGTTGGCCCTGTATGTGGAGGAAAAACGTTTCTGGGGACTCTTCAGTGATGAGATCTATAACCTTTTTGACACCGTGAAGTGAATCAAGCTCGTTAGGCTGCGTTAGGCAGGACCCTTAGCTCGCCTGAGCGAACATGATCCGGCTTGGAAAGTCTTTGGAGAGGGATAAAGGAGAGTGAGATTGGCCAAGACTACGCTAGAAGACATCTGCAGAGTTTACTAAACTGGATGACATCGACTCGAAGTGGGGACAGGAAGAGAGGTTATTTGTGTTATACCAGGACCAGACCACAGTTCTATAGCTCAATAGGATGTTGACCAAACATGAAGTCATAAAAGACCGGTGCTTGGAGTATTTCAAAGCTGTCAAATGGAGAATTATCAAAAAAAAAAAAACCAATCACCCACACTACTTTGACTTGTCATAGAAACTTTTGAAGTCAACATTTTTTATTAGTTGTGTAGTGCGTTTGTTACCGCCGGCAATTTGACACTCTTTTGATGCCTGTACGTCAACGGAATGAGGTCCCTGCCATACAAACTGACTACAAAAGCCACACATCAACCCTACAGAAGGATTATTTACCTTCATTAATGGATTTTTTTTTTCAGAAGGTTTTAGCAAATGTCAGATATCATGCTAGAAATATGGGATTAGTATTAGAATTTTCCCAAAGAAGCGCACTTCACACAATGGTACTACATCCCAGACTAATCTTGTAATAATCTGTTCTGTTGACACTTACCTGATAATTGCCCCTCGACGGCAGACGACGAAGTGGATGACGTGGAAATCCTGGATGACAGGTTTTGCAATTCAATTCTTTTCGCTTTGGCAATATTAAAAATGCCCGTTTCGTTTGTGCACATCGTTTGTGATGACGCCGCTGCTACTGGTGTTGTCGCTGCTGCTGCCACCACTGTACTCCTGGCGTCATCTGATCCGCCGCCACTTCCTAACACTTGTGCGAGCTTTTTGCCCAATTGCAATGCCATCTCCTCATCGGCACAGTCACTATCGAGATCGAAATGAACGAGATTCTCCGCCGATTCCGGCAAATGCAAGTATGAAGTTTCTGTCAGTGACAGTTGTGCTAATTTGTCAGCCCGATGACGTCTGTAGAGAGCGAGAGCTGTCAGTGTGGTCGGTGTTGTTGGCGTTGGAGCGGCCGTCGTGGTTGTTGTTGCTGTTGTTGTCGCCGCTTCTGACACCGCCGCCGTGGGTGTTGGTGTTGCTGTGGTGGCGGTGGTGGTGCTGCTGCTGCAGCTGCTGATGTTGTTGCTGTTGTCCTTGCGAATAGTCACTGGACGACGAGAACAACAGCGCGTTGCTAAAGCTGCTGCTGTAATTTCATTGAGTGTCCTTGCGTCTGTGTTATCGTTGATGTTCTCCTCCGAGAAGTAGCATTGATTTAGTTCGGCTTGACCGCCTATCGGTGAAAGTGGGTCTGTAAATAACGAATCAGAACTAGATGATGCGTCCTTCAACACAACTATGTCGCAATTTGCGAGTGAGCCATCGTCAACATCGTCATCGTCATCTCCATCATTATCATCTTCTGGAAGAAGAAGAAGAAATTGGTTTTGTTGTTGTTGTTGTTGTATATATATTTTCAGTTGGGTATGCGGTTTCCACAGTTCATGGATGACAGTGACATGACAGGATATTGGAAGCAAAATAAGATGACTAAGGATGTGGGTGACATTGAAATAGAAATTGAGAATGGAAAGTATTCTGGCATCTGGTTGTTTACCCTAACGTATGAATTAATTGGGCCATGGAAAAACTCATGAAGAATCTAATTATCTGGGTCTGATTTGCTCTATAACTGAATTCCAGTCGAGGTGCTCTCAAAAGAATATTGCATGAAGACTTCGTCAAACTTAGTCAAGAGTTGAAGATATAGGTGATGTCTCATTTTAATCTCAGCTACTTCGCAGAAAGACAAAATTTTTACATCCTCAATGCATCCTTGTAGTTAGACTTTTTTCCGGGAAACTCGTCATGTCCATTGTTTCTTAAATGATCGAGAAAAAATTAACGTACTTAAGACTAAGCCCTATCGAGCAGAGCCGGAGCCAGATCCCACGGTTGGATCTGTTTGAAATTTGAAAGAAATTAATTTCCAAACATTTGTCTATTTGTGTTTTGTTGTGATGCGTCAATTCAGGGTAAATATAAGCAACATTCGTGGGCTAAAATCTAATTTCTTTGCCACATATGCCCACATAGCAAGATAATAAGCCTGCTGTTTTGCCACTAAGTGAATAAAGACTCTGATGTTTCAGAACTAAGTTTATAAGTTGGTGCTCGGGTTTTTCCCACATGGCGATTTAACAATTTATTAACGTAATGCTGTAGTTTATAAACTTCTAACTCGTTACAGCCAATGTTTCAACCGAAGTTTAATTTTATTTGGTTAAATGTAAAAATACATAAACCAAACATTTATGACTGTTTCATATATAGAAGCCCCAACTTGGACAGAAATTCAACTCTTAACGAATTTGATGCACTGTCTGATTCAATTGCAAGAATTGTAACCGAATGTAACCCTTAAGCTGAAATGATTATTACGGGCGATTTGAATGCACACAAATATTGTTGGCCTCGCCACTATGGACAGACAACACCCGAAGGAAGGGATGCTGAGCTATTCGCCAAGGCAAACAGTCTTACTCAGCACGTGAATGATCATACACGAAATCCTGACATTCCGCCACCAGTCTGGCAGGACTTGTTTCTTACCTGTCTCTCATCCTGATCAGTACATTACAGTACCACTCAGTTAAAGAAAAAACTTCAAAACGAATTGAATGTCATTGATGATGATGATAAATGGGGTGAAGTAGCACTGCGACCCATGTGGATCTATTGCGCTTTCCCCTGACTTGTGCTACGAAGACAGTGCATGTCCGTCCATATAGCGCACCCTCCATACCAATGGCTTCTAAGAACTTAATAATATGGAACGGGTTCAGTGAATGTCGCGCAGACTCCGAGATAACGTGAGCTCCCATGAGATCTCTTCTCTGTCAATAGAGTCTGCAACTGTCATCCTCTTCTAATTTTATTTGCTTAAGACGCCCTTTCGGTTTGCAACTGTTCCTGTTAGGAAACCCGTATTGATTCTTACACTACTTTTACTCAGTCCCACTATCAAGCGAGACCTCTTTAGGTTATAGTTCCCCAGCATATCGTTTGCTTGCCGTATACCCGGGATATTCTCTCATCTCGCGGAAGCGGCTGCCTTACCTATACTGCGTATCTCTTCCCGCATTATGCGGTACCCTATATCACAGAACAGTTCTGGCCATACTAGCGGAGTTTATGCTCCTTTATTAGCTAGCCTATCGGCTGCTTCGTTGCCTTCTATGCCAGTGTGTCCCGGCACCCAGTACAAACGCACTTTGTTGACTTCGCCAAGTCTGTTTAGCTTCACCCTGCATTCCTCCACAAGTTAAGATGTGATGTGGAATGCAACCAGAGCTCTTAGCGCAGCTTGGCTCTCTACCTATTTCCTGCCTCATGTAGTTTCTTTTCAGATTAAAGTGAGCACTTCTTCTTTGGATGGCATGTACCGGAATATACTCGAATAATGCCCCATTGCTATGGAGGACTTGCTTCGTGGCCCATAGACTCCAGCACCCGTGCCTTCACATTTCTTTGATTCATCCGTATATATATGTAGGTATATATTTGTTGTGGGCTGGTGTGATAATCTGAGAAAAACCACACCAGAGAACTCAGAACGTCGGTTCATTGTACTCGTTCTCAGTGAGTTCACTTTTCAAATCTCTTCGTTGCTTTAAGATAGCGAATGATTTGTTTTGGTTTCAACAACCGAAGTTCTTCGATCGTTTTTATATCCCTCCCAAAAACGTTCATTCGTAGCCTGGAGAAAGCAGGACAGCTACAAAGAAAATGTGAAGTTGTTTCTTCTTCCTCCAGGTAAGAATTACATATTGGATCCAATATAAGTCCCAACTTAAACATATGACTTTCAACTGGGTTATATCCTGTAAGTAAACCGACTATGCTCCGACGGATTATTCAGAATATTTTCAGAATGAACTAAGCGGTGTTTTTGTTCGCACTATTCACAAAATGCTTGGTAGCCCTACATGTATTTATGGAGTTCCAACGTTGTTCCTGTTCGGCTTCCATAAATCTTCGAATACCAATATTTAAGCTTGACTGACTCAAGCCTAACATGTGTTTCGGACCAATAGGAATATCGGATGAACCACTTCTTGCAAGTGCATCAGCAAATTCATATCCTTTTATTCCTGTATGTCCCGGAACCCAGATAAGAGTGACGGAATTCCATATTGAAATAGAGTTCAGTTTTCTCTTACATTCTAGAGCAATCTTTGAATTGACACAAGGTGATTCCAGTGCTAGTAGAGCAGCAAAGTTTCGTCCGAATTGCGAATTGCCTTGGGTTCCTAACATGGTGCAAGATGGTGCAATCATTCGCCCCAAACTTGAGTATAACTGTTATGTCTGGTCAGGTTAACCTAAGGCTACATTGCATCTGATTGACAGAAAACAGAACCGTGCGATAAAACATATAGCTGAGAAAAATATTGAAACAATTGATTCGCTTGAACATCGCAGGAGTGTCTCCTGCTTGTCACTGTTTTACCGGTTTTTCCATCCTCAAAAGCAATAGCCAGTTGCCATGAATTCAACCGTAATACTCGCGGTGCTTTAAATGCTCATCAGTTTACCCTTAAGCCCATCTTCGGACGTGCTGTAAAGTTTAGAGACTCTTTTTTTAGTCGGACAACACCAATGTTGAATGCTTTACCAAGCTCTGTATTCCTGCATCAATATGATCCCACAGGCATTCAAAATGCATGCACATCGACATCTCCTCTTTCCTTACTTAATACCTTAGTGCCCACGCTGTGCCTAGCATCATAGGCGTTTTAAACCCCTTGAGCGTGTGCCATCGAAACAAAAATAAAAATTAAGGTACAGGCTTAATATCAACTAAAAAATTCTTTAACATAACATCGATGTGTAATGGCTGTTTCTGTGGCGAGTATAAGTTTAAGCAAACTATATCCTTGATATAAGGACATTATTTAAAAAAAACGCCTACGACAGAAAACCCTTCGCTCAAGATTTCAAAGAATTAAATTAGCCGATGGAGCACTTTTAAAAAATCCATATATCTCGGATTGAGGGTGAAGGTGATGGTGAAGGGTGCCACATCCCACATTAATATATTTGTTTGAGAGAGTGTATGTTTGTGTATGGTTTAGATGGAAGAACATAATCATACATTTCTTAAGTGCCAATCAATCGTTGGAGGAGAGTGAGAGAGACTGGCGTTTAATGAATAACAAAGTCGCAAGCATAATTATATGGGAAATTATGCAAAGGATATTCTGCTACTGAAAAAATTTTGTATTATCTGATCCACTTTTCAATAGCTATTGAGATTAATTTCATATAAAAAGAACACTCTAACGTCAGCCTTTATTGCTGAAGAAATTCCTAAATCCTACTGTCGGATACGAGCGGTGCACTACTGAGCGTCAGATGTGCCACAGAAGTGTTTTTTCATTTTTGAAGAAGTTGGCATATTTCTTGGCTTAAGAACCTTGTAACAAAAATTATACTCCTCCACAAACCGTTTATTTATATAAAAGGAAAATACCATCATAAACCGAAAAGCATAGATATAAAATTTTTTTCACAGTTCTGCCAAAACAGCATCGTAGTCCAGCCGGTTAAGCCGCGTACCACAGCACAAAGCTACAGTGCGTGTTCAAATCTCGGCACCCGCCAAACACAAGTGTTTAAAAAAATGTTTTGTTAAACAAATAAAAATAAAACAATAATGTGTGTGGGAACTAATGTCACGTCACCACCGCCTATTAAATAGAATAATATCTAGGAACTAGAAAATAAAATAATATAAATATTTTTTTTAAAAAATACTTTTATTGAAGCATAACTAGCTTCCTGAAAGGTAGAAAATAAAATAGGTGGTAGATCTGGAGCAAGTAGAACTGTATTAAAAAAAAATGAAAATTACTGGAATGTTTTTAGTGGAAAACTGAATTATTTGAGCCTTAAAAAATCACATAACTAAATAAACCATGCTAAGCTTTTGAGGTTTATGATAAGATTAAAAGAACATCAAATACTTAGCGTGGTTTGAAATATGTAAATATAAGTTCAATAATATGAAGATAAGATCGTAATATGGGGTCTCCAGAAGACCCCGAAAAGATCCCTAAAAGACTCCAAAAAGACTCCGAAAGGACTTTCCAAAGACCAAAAAAGGACTCCCAAGAAGACCCCGAAAGGACTACCAAAAGACCCACGAAGACTTCCTAAAACACCTTCAAGACCGAAGCGAGACCACAAAAAGACCACCTCAAGACCCCCTCAAGACCACCAAAAGACCGCCCTCAAGACCCCCTTAAGAACCCTCAAGATCCACTAAAGACCTTTTAAAACTCCCCAAAACCCCGTTCCTCTCAAGACTTCTCTCAAAACCTCCTCAAGGCTTCCTTAATATCCTACTAAGCACCCTCTCAAAACTCACTTAATACCCCTCTCAAAACCCCCAAGAGACCCCCTTAAGACGCGTTAAAAACTCCTTAAGATCCCCTCAAGACATCACCAATATCCTCTTAAGACGCTCTCAAGAACACATAAAGATCACATCAAAACCCTCTAAAAACACCCCACGACCCTCTCATGGCCACCTTCTAGAACCCATAAATAACCCGTTAATATTCCCTTAAAACTTTTCTCAAGACCCTCCTCAAGACCACCTTAAGACTCCCTCAAGACCATCTCAAGAACTATCCCAATACTTTCCCAAAACCACCCCTGAAAACCTCACTCAAGATTCCTTTAGGACCCCCCTCAAGACCATCTCAACACCTACTGGCTACCCTCTGCAACCCTATCAAGAACACATTGAGGCTTCCTCAAGACCACATTAAGACTCCATTAAGACCCTCTCAAGACCTACCATAATACTTTCCCAAAACTCCTCAAGACCCCCTTAAACCTCACTCAAGATTCCTTTAAGACCCCCTTCAAGACCATCATTCAACACCTACTGTAGACCCTCTGAAACCGCCTCAAGACCATCTAAAGGCTCCCCCAAGACCTCTCTGAAGACCAACTCAAAACGCCCACAAGACTCCTATTAAAACACCCGCAAGACCACCTTAAGATTCCCTCAAGACCACCCTTAAACTTCCTCAAGAACAGCAATGGGTGCTGCATTTACTCTCAATCGTTAAACGCTATTCGAAGTAGTGTTTGGCGATGTTTATACGCAATAAGAAGGACATTTTGCACCGTTTCGTAATCATGGATTCATATCAAAGTACCGGAGTGGTTACTTGTGATTAGCTATGATATGTTTCTAATTTTGAAGACATGGCTCAGTGTAAAGAGATTTGTGTCGAAGCAGAAGGTCATCGCTGAAGCGGAGGCCTATGTCGAAAAATCGAAGGTAATAAAAAAAGTCACAAATACGTTGGGCCATATGGTATTTCCTCATTAGTTCTGAAGAGTTGTTCTTCCAAGCTGGCATTACCATTGCGTAAGCTTTTCCATTTATCCTATATTTCTGGACTCTTCCCGAGTAGTTGGAAAACAACCTTTGTCCAGCCCATACCCAAAAAAGACAAGCCGTCGTCTCCTACTTCGTATCGACCTTACATTCATTCTTTCTAAGGTCATGGAAACGCAGATCAAATTTCAACTCATGAAACATCTTGAAACCAACGTAATCCTTAGTGACCGGCAGTACGGATTTCGTGGGCAACGTTCCACTAGTGATTTGATGGTATATCTCCCCGAACAGTGGAGCGGGTCTTTGCTTCAATTTGGTTCATTTCAATCGCACTTGCATCGAGGAAACTGAAAATCTCGCAATTCTCGGTATGTGCGTTAGCGACAAGCTTCGTTGGAATGACCACATATTTAAATAATATTCGGCGCGACAGACCATTGCGGTCCAAGGCCTTGCTTCTCGCAACCATTTGTGTTGAGCATGTATATTTTTGAACACAAATGGAGGGGACCTACAATTTAAGGCCGTATCCGAACGGCGTATTGAAAAGAATTCCGTAACAAGGTATTTCTCTCGGAACGTTTGTCGACCATTCGCGAGAGGTGGTACACCGTGAAAAATACTTTTGGTGTTACTGGGATTCGAACCACGAACCACCTGCTCAGAAGTCCATGCTCTTATCCACTGAGCCACGGCGCCCACATATTTACCGTCGCCAAAATGCTGCGCTATGTTTAGGTTTTCTAACCCGGTGCAAGAAGTATTTCACTCCCTTTGATCTGGCTACTATTTATAAGGCTTTTATTCGCCCTAAGCTTGAGTACAATTGTCATATCGGTCTGGTGCGCCTAAAACTACCTTGCATAAGCTAGATAGAATACAAAACCGTGCGATAAAACTTATCGGTGACGAGAACATTGCGAAATCAATAGATTCGATAGAACACCGCAAGAACCTTTCCTGCTTGTCACTGTTTTATCGCTTCTTCTACCAGCGGTGCTCAAGAAAAATAGCCAGCTGCATGCCACCTCTCCTTGAATTCAACCGCAATACTCGTGACGCTCTAAATGCTCATCAGTTTACCCTCAAGCCTATCTTCGGATGTACAGTAAAGTCAGGGATTCGTTCTTTAGCCGTACAAAACGTATGTTTCCCACATCACTATGATCCACAGGCATTCAAAACACAAGCTCATAAACATCTCATTGTTTCTCCTCCTTTTCCATAACGTCCACGCGCGCTGTGCCAATCATGTAGCCGAGCATTTTAAGGGTGCGAACCCCTTTACGCGTGCGCGAATTATAAAAAAAAAAATAAAAAAGTGGAGAATCGTTGCGCGAAGTATATGAAGGAGACTATGTTGAGAGATAAATTGAATTTTATCCAAAAAGGTTGTGTTTTCCTGTCTACTTTTCAGTCTATTCTCGTAGCTAAGGAGTGGCCTGAAAAATATTAGCTCCGTTTATTTCGAAAGAAATTACAGAACTCCATCAGGAATTTATGTTGATAAATAACATCAACATGTGATGTATCGCCGCCAAAAGAGTAGGGAAGACTCTCAGATATTGATTGGGGTAGAGCGAGCGTACTAAGTCTGAGCATAGCCATTTTGTTTCAGAGTGAAAATTAATTGTTTTGAACGACGCAGCTCAAACCCTAAACAAACATCGATAAAAAAAAAAAAATACGTAACTTGGGCATTGTATATGTCCAGTTAGCCAACTGATGAGGTAACTGATTGGTAACTACTTCAAACAATGACAACGAACCCCTTTGATGCGTGTCGTTTGTACGCGGCGACACCTCTATTTTCACGTAGAGCAAAAAATTGAAACAATTCTGGTGCGAGGAGGAGAAAACAACAAAACTAACCAACCAACCAACAACATACTTTTTAGTACGAATTTTTCAAAGAAAATGAAAATTGAAACCGACGACGCAGTGGCATGGGGAGTGGTGATTTAGTTGGAATTATTTTGCTGAAAATGGAAAATGAATTGATTACAAAACCAACAAACAAAGAAACAAAAACATCACTTTGTTGTTAATTGTTTCTGAACGCAGGAGGAGAGAGAAGCAGAACGCACCATTTTTATGTTTGTTGCAGGATGATTGTGATTCCACGGCAGAGAGCTACTTTAACTGAGTCTCAAGTGTGCACTCAGGTGTGTTAATGAAATCGTCTCGTTTTGTTCCACTCATTGCATTAAATGGAGACTGAAAAGAACCTGGTTGGTGGTAGAACCGAGCGTGAGGAAAGTGTGACCTCTTTGTTGTTATAATCTACAAACTACAGTCTACCTTGTACCAGGGACACTTTAGCATTTGGCACAAAGTAAGGCTCAGAAAAGTAGATTTTGCTCACATAAAAATGATTGCGTCAGATCTGTCTAACGCCCCTCTTAACCTCGGATTCATATACACGAATGGTAAAAAATATATATTTTTCACACGACTATAGACGAAAGTTACTGTTTCATACACTATAACCTAGCTTCGAAAGTAGCTGCGTTATACACACAAGTGAGCTAACATATAAAATACTTTTGTTATTTACTGCAGTCACAGCGAACACACATTCCCAGAGTAATTTTGCATTGAGCATAACCGATTTAGCAGAAAAACCGGTTTTGGCCGTGTGAAAAATAGCGTACATTACTCGCAGAAAAGTGATCATAAACTCCACTTTCCTCGCTCGTTATGTAAAATACTATTCTTTAATGAGGACCTGATAAAATAAACAATATCACGATTTGCAAAAAGAATGTATAATTTTAGTCTATATGTGCTTCTCAGCAAGCCATATGGATAGTTGGAATTCAGTCTAAACACTGAATTATCTTAAAAGTCAAACCATCATCATCATATTTGGCTCTACAACCGGGGCCGGTCCACAAAGTCCTTTTATTTTGACATTGTGTTGTTTGGTAATAATCGCCAAATTATCTGTTTTTGTGGTGTGGCCTATTTCACAGTTAAGTCATTTTTCCACGAATTACACGCGCCACACGCAACTCTCGACACGCGTCGCATGTGGGAGTCAGAAACGGTCCTAAGCACTGAGCTGCTCACAAAATTTCAGATCTCTAGGTCGTGTGAAAGGTGGTTAAAAACGACTCCAAAATAGCCGACCCGGTCGGTCCTATTGCAAAGATTAAGACATTTTCCACGCATCACACGCGCTACACGCGCCATACGCGGGATCTTAAAAATGGTTGTGGACATACTTATACTCACACTCGGAATTTTAGGAACGACCATTGAGGTTAAGCTACTCTCAAACTTTCAACTCTGTAGCACATGCGGAATGTGGTTAACAAAAAAGTCGGTCCTATTGCAAAGATTAAGACATTTTCCACGCATCACACGCGCTACTCTAAAACTTTCAACTCTGTAGCACATGCGGAATGTGGTTAACAAAAAGGTCGGTCCTATTGCACTTATTAAGACATTTTCCACGCATCACACGCGCTACACGCGCCATACGCGGGATCTTAAAAATGGTTGTGGACATACTTACACTCACACTCGGAATTTTAGGAACGACCATTGAGGTTAAGCTACTCTAAAACTTTCAACGTGCGGAATGTGGTTAACAAAAAGGTCGGTCCTATTGCAAAGATTAAGCCATTTTCCATGCATCACACGCGCTACACGCGCCATACGCGGGATCTTAAAAATGGTTGTGGACATACTTATACTCACACTCAGAATTTTGGGAACGACCATTGAGGTTAAGCTACTCTCAAACTTTCAACTCTCTAGCACGTGTGAAATGTGTTTAACAAAAAGGTCGGGCCTATTCCAAAGATTAAGACATTTTTCACGCATCACACGCGCTACACGCGCCATACGCGGAATCTTAAAAATGGTTGTGGACATATTTATACTCGGAATTTTAGGAACGACCATTGAGGTTAAGCTACTCCCAAACTTTCAACTCTCTAGCACGTGTGGAATGTGGTTAACACAAAGGTCGGGCCTATTCCAAAGATTTTCCACGCATCACACGTGCCACAAGTGACTCGCGACACGCGTCATAAGCGAGATTTCAGAAATGGCCCTAACACTGAGCTGTTCTAAGTCGTGTCCAAGGAGGTTAAAAAGGACCTAAAGAAAGTCAACAAAAAAAAAACGACATACAGGCTAAGTCAAGTTTTAAATAAATTTTTTTTTGTTTTTTGTTTTTTAGAGACATATGTTTGTTGTTTATAACACACGGCTTTGTATGTCACAGATTGATCTGTGTGGTCAATTTGAATCCAACATGACTGTAAAATTGTAACTTCTGACAGTAATGAGGTGAGTTTTTCCTAATGCTCTAGTGTTATCCAACTTACATACCGACTATACGGCATTTCCTGCTGTTTGTTTTTAATTTAAACATAAACAACAACAAAGTATGATAGGTGGGGAAACAACAGCGATACGGAGAAAGTAACAATGTTGATGATGGCAAATGGCGATAGCCGATGGCCGATGAGAATTACGGTGTAAACACAAAGAACGTGATACGAAAAGACATTCCAACATAAAAACAACAAAATCGAGAGATATAATTAATTGGCAAAATATGAAAATGTGTGCGTTCTTTTGGAACAATTTGTGATTCTATCGAATGAAACTACGCGTTTGCCCACCTGTTCTGTTCCGTGCTGCTCCGCGGCTGCTTCTCGCTTGGATTTCTCTGGATTTCTTTGCCAAAAGTGGCTGCTGCTGATGATGATGATGTTGTTCTACGACTACTGATTCGAGTACATTTGCCGTTTTCCATGAATCCGTTTGCACAATTATTTGATCCTTCAATTGATGACTCGACTGCGAGTGAGTTACTTTATGGATTTCCACTGATTTCGATTTGGTTCGAGCGTTAGTACCGCCGCGGTTCGCCGATGACAAAAAATCAAGTGAACTCGGTGGTGGCACTGCGACTGTGGTCAATGCTAATTTCTTGTTCTTCAGTCGCTCGGTCTCATCACTGTCACCGTCGCCGCGAACAATTACAAACACGTTGACGTTTACGTTCTCTGTTGATGCACTGCTAATCGTCGCCGTTGTTGCCGGTGAATCGATTTTCACTCCGGCTTCTTCCAACCGCAAAACATTACTGACCGCTGTTGTGCTACCAACAATGGAATTACCATCGGCACCGTCAGCACAACGACGACTTCCACTACCACTTCCACTAGTATGGCTTTTGGTTCCCCTTCTTTTCGTGTCATGCTGTTGTTGCTGTTGTTGCTGTTTTTCGTGTTTATTTCGGTCTGAAGCGGCGACCAAGCCGTTGATGTTGGCTTTTTGTTGCGGCGTGGTCACTGTGGCCGACGCATCATCTGTTGCTGCTCTGCTAGTGTTGTTAGCTTGTTCAAGTGGGCTTGCCAGCGATGCCGCTGCGATGTCGCTGTCCGCTGCTTTGCCGGTTTTCGTTGTTCTCTTCTCCGCAGACGGCTTGTGCTGCACTGCTATTTGTTTTTCGTTGCTGATTTTTTTGTCGTCTCTCGGCGCACCCGACTGAGTTTTATTTTTAGTTTTACTTGGAGTGCTAGTGGTGGTGGAACAGGGCAAAAGACATGGTCCGCCCGAGCTGCTGCTCGCTTCAATTAGTTGTAGTTCCAATTTGAGTTCGTGTTGTTGTTGATCGATGGCATCAGCACTATCTGCCGGTTCGTTTATTGCAGCGGCCGCACTTACAGCTGCAGTGAATAATCCCTCCACGAATGTTCGATGATCCTGTGCGACGTAGCTACTGGCACCGTGGGTTTTGGTTGCTGTACCTGATGATGATGACTGGTTAGTTCTCGTCTCATCGGCTGCTTGTGGTTTGGGACTTTGCTGCGAAATAATTCTTTGAATTTCCTCTTCGCTGTCTGCAGCCATACGGTTCGTGTCTTTGCCATCAGAAACAACTTTATCACATAGGCGGCCTGAGCTTTTATCGATTTCGTATTGTCGTTGTTCTTGTTGTTGGTTTTGGATTGTTTTCAATATGACGTCATCAAGTTTACCGGCGTGTTTTGGTTTTTTGTGCTTTTTATTCGATTTCTTATCATGATGGTCTTTACCTGAATGTTGCATGAAGGAGGGTAGAACAGATCATCAACATCAACAAATACATTACACTGGAAATTTCATATGCGATTAAAACGGTAGGTATGTTAACATAGATAGACGCGACTCTATCAGACGCTCGTACTATAAATCTCTACACCTTATATTCTCAAACCACAAACAGGTAAACTTTCGAAAGGACATTCTCGTGTATCGCATGCAAAACTGTAAAAAAATTTCAATAGAAACACAAATGGTTTTTTTTGTCAAAAATTTAGTATCTAGCCAAATGAATAAACTACATCTAGAACTAATCGGCTATAATAAAATGCGAGGAATAGCTACAACAAAACAAAAGGCAAAATTTCAACCAACGAAAATTACAAAATATATTTGAGTTTAAACAATAAATCATTTACTACATCAAATAGACTTAATTTTTTAGCCATTTAGCCTCATTCACCTCACAAATGGTGACCATAAGTCGGACCAAATTCAAATTAGTTGTTACTTAAGTCCTTACTATCTGACTAGAAAAAGTTGGAAGGCAATTCCACGTGACTCAGTACAATGACCGATCAAAGTTAAAGGATTGATTAGGTGCTGGACCACAGCACTACTTTAAGTTCGCGCTCTACGATATTAATTGAGGGACCAATGTTGGATCGTCTACTCGCAGACGTGGCCACCATGTACTTTGTTTTGCTCTCATTTATGTGCTGTCCAAGAGTTTGTGCCGCTTGCTCGATCTGGATAAAAGCTTCCTGTACAGCTTTTGGGTTTCTACCAACGATGTCAATATCGTCTGCGTAAGCCAGTATCTGAATTGACTTATAGAGGATTGTTTTCCTCGTCGTTACGTCAGAGTTTCGGATCACTTTCTTCAACGCCAGGTTGAAAAGGACGTAGGCCAGTCCATCCCCTTGTCGGAGACCGTTAGAGATGTTGAATGGGCTTGATAGTGATCCGAGTATTTTTACTTGGCTTATAACATTGGTCATGGTCAACCTACATAGTCGTGTGAGTTTATTTGGGATGCCGAATTCTCTCATGGCTTTATAAAGTTCTACTCTGGCAATGCTATCATAGGCGGCTTTAAAGTCCATAAAAAGATGGTGTAGTGAGTTTTGAAAATCTAGATATTTTTCCATCACCTGCCTTAGGGTGTAAATCTGATAAGTTGTTGACTTGCCTAGGATGAAGCCACACTGCTATGGACCAATGATGAATTTAGCGTATGGGGCTATCCTGTCTTGAAGGATAGAGGAGAAAATCTTATACGCGGTACTCAACAACGTTATACCACGATAATTGCTGCATGTTTTGATGTCTCCTTTCTTATGGGGCACAGGATGCCTCTTCGCCAGTCTTCTTCTTCCCATACTTGCACTATTATTTCATGAATTGCTTGGTGTATTGTAGGCCCTTTTATTTTTTTCAACTGCCCTGGGTTCCATCTGATCCCGGGGGGTTATTATTTTTGAGCCGATATATCGTTCTGCTAACTTTGTCTATGCTTGATGGCGGCAGCATAGTATGGTCTTTGGTCATTGGTGGAGCTTCCATCTCCTCAGCTATCTGGCCATTAAGAAACTCATAAAAGCGTTCTTCCCATCGCTTAAAGATGCCTTTGAGATTGGCGATCAGATTACCCTCTTTGTCTTTGCAACACGGTGTATATTGCGTCATACCGCGGACTCTTTGGTACCTGGTGCGGTCGTTGCTCTCTGTACTCTTCTAGTTCACGAACGAGATTCTTCTCTCAGGCTGCTTTCTTTCGCCGGTGAACTGTTTTTTCATATCTTCTAAGCTCTTTATATTCATCTTCGCGTGCCCGCGGTCTCGAATCTGATTCGCGGATATTTGCAGTCTTTCGTGATGATGCAATTCCCCCTCGGAGCATTATACCAACAAGATAGTGGTCCGAGTCGACGTTGGCACCTGGGTTATTTCGGACCAACATTAGGTTCAGGTTGCGGCGGCGGTCTATCAATGGTCTATCTGGTTGCGAGTGGCGCCATCAGGAGATACCCATGTGGTATTGTTGCTATTTTTACGCGCAAACCTTGTACTCGCAACGACCAAATAATTTTCCATTGTCATAAGTGTTCTCGTTTAAGCTATGGGTGCCAATGTACTGCCTGAATACTGGCTCCCTACCTTTTTTTTTCATTCATACCCCCAAGAATGATTTTTACATCATCCTGAATTGCTGTTGTGTCAGCATTATATTTGGACATGGTATCGGCTAGCTGCTGTGTGGCTCGAGATCTATACAGTGTGCGTACGTTCCATGAGAAAATTCTTAAATCATTTAGCCGTTTTCACTGCCGTCGTCGTCGTCGTTCATCAGTGTATCCGAGGCTGATTTTAGCTCCGTAATAGTTTATTTTTATGGGCGAGGTTATTGGCCTCGCTATAATCTTACTTTGAAGGGACTAGCCCGATCATTCAGCTTTGTTTAGTATTTGTACGGCAGCCATAGTGAACGTACTCAATGAATTTTCAAATATGAATAAAAACAACCAATAAAAATTAAAATTTTTCATCTAAATTCTCTAATCGCAGAAATTGATATGGGAGCCCCTCGATCCTGGGCCATTTTTTTTTTATTGTAGAAGAAAATCATCGAAACAAACATTTGACATCAGATGTTAAAATTGAAAAAGCTCAGATCATTTTATTCTGAGCACTTAGAGCACGCTCATACTCTGAGCAAATAAGAAACACGAACATTTATCTTGAGAACTCTTTTACTGCCCTGAACTAATTTATGAAAACGCCAAATGACAGAATATTGTGAAAACTTGTTGTTCTATCTGTAAGTTGATATCGACAACAAAAAAAACAACATCAATAAAAATACAATTCAGTATATAATTTAAATGTAAGTTGAAGTAAGCATAAAACATGTATGTCTCGTTTCATTTGCTGGGTTCATTTGTGCGTGCGCTAAGATTTCTCTCTCTCTCTCTCCACCACCACCAAAACCATGCAGCGCAGCCGACTGCGCAGCACACACCGCAGACAGTCCATAAAGGGCGACGAATATCTGATGCCAGTACAGATATTTAAAAAATGTATAAGGGCCTTGCGGCCGAACCCGGGACCCGATCACTACCAAATTTTCGAAAAAGTATTGTTTATTGGGTATACACATGTGTGTAAAATTTGAAGAAAATCGGGTAAATTTTTTAAAATTTTTGTTTGGGAGCCCCCCGACCCCGCAGCCCGAGGGGCCTCAAAATTTAATAGAAAGTGTTGTCTCCGGAAATACGCAAGTGTGCAAAATTTCAATAAAATCGGGCCATGGGAAGTGGGTTAAAAATTGATCGCAAGAATCCACGACAGACGACCGACCGACGACCGACGACCGACCGACGACCGACCGACGACCGACCGACGACCGACCGACGACCGACGACCCACGGGCAAGTGAAGTTAATATAGAGAATTTAAAAATTGGTCATCGTTATGTGATACAATAAGCATCAATGAGATAAGCAACAAGTCAAGGGTGTTGGCTTGGTAAGGCTGTTTATGTCACCTTCCTTGGGGTGTTGTCTGGCCAGAATGGCGAAGCCAACCAGAATTGTGTACATTGAAATCTCAGTTTGGCTTAAAGAAGGGGCAAGTTGTGGGTACGTGGGTAGTCCTAGAAGTACCCAAACTGAAATAAGGGCTGAAACGAAATCGCTATATACGCCCTTGTTTTTGTCCACCGTTCAGCACTTGGCACTGCGTAAAACTCAGGTAAATTAGAATTTCGAGAGTAAGGAATTAAATAGTGCCGTTATTTTTCTTACGACGCGGTCTTACAATTTATGTACGTAGTGATGTTGCTTTACAACTTCAACCTCAATTCAGTAACGGTTCAATGGATCCAGTGGACCTTCAATGGATGGTTGGCTCTCTGTTAAAATAGAGCAAAGTAAAATACCAACACCTTCAAACAGAATATTTGGGCTGAGTAAAAAGCCTTAACACGTGAACAATCATCAATCCTCCCACCGCAGTTGCTGGAGTATACTGGTATGAGTCAATTGTACAAAGGATTAATTTATATTTGGAAACATTAAGTTACACAGATGTAATGTAGAAACCAACCAACCAATCAATCGAAATCCACCGACCATTCTAGAAATATTATTTTAATACCATGTTACGAGTAGCTATGTAGATGGCGATGCGTGAGTTGATTTAAGGAGTTCATAATTCTCACTTACTGGTTCCTTGGTTTAGCAGAACATGTAACAGCAGGATAGTTGTAAGGAACTTCTGATTGCAGTTGCAAGGTATACCTTCTTTTCTTTGACAGGACGAAACTACGCCAAAAACTGTTCCCACCTAACGACGTAAATGTAGAAGTTCGCAACATCTTTCCTGGGAAACAAGGACTCTCACATGCTCACAAAAGGTCTTCATATAAAGGAACATTTTGCACCATCAAAGTTATTTTTTTTGTATACGAATTTGGTTTTAGTTTTCGCAAAAATTTCCTCTTTGATGGATTTTTAATATTTTACTTTTGCAGTTTCCTCCGGAAAAAAAGGAAAACCCGAAACACACGTACTGCGGTTATTGAATATTTCACCGGCAGGACCAAAAACTTCTTAATACAAAAAGTTTCGAGTTGGTAGAAGCAATTCGAATGGCACACAACTTTTCGGCATCAGAGAACTATTTTTGTAGTTTGTTGCATTTGTTTTGTGATCGCTGGTAATATCCTGGTGTGGCGTGCTATAAAATTTCTGTCATGTTTACTGCCAGAAACAGCAAACTGATGCAGGATAAAATTGCCATGTTGGAGTGACGACTTGCTTCTGAACAGTTGGAAAAATCATGTGCAATTTGTGGTTTTGTGGCGAACGGAATCGAAAATTTTTTGAAATTGTAACCAGGCACTTTAAAAATTTATTGGTATTCTGTTTTTTTTTCACACGTAAAAGAGATCTCTTAATGAAATCTAGGGCACACCGGGGCATTGTAATATTAGGCAGAGAAAGAGACGAGATGTTATTGGGCACGCAGTATGGCACGGAAATGTATCAGAGTCACCGGGTGGAGATGAGCTGTACCCAATCTTCCTTCAACGAGGAATAAAATTAATAGAATCACTACGTGCAAATCTCTACAGAGCCAGCTACATCCTAGAGTATGTTCCAAGGTGCTGGAGAGGAAGTGTGAGTGTTCTTCTTATCTAAAGGAGGTACAAAATCCCCCGAGAATACCAGGTCCTATCGACCTATCAGCCTCACATCATTTATTCTAAAGTCCATGTAGAAATTAAGAGGCTATTATACTGGGTGACTGACATGAAGGGTTACCAAAACAAAACCCACAGAATTTTTATTTTTTGGTGAATTTTATTGAATCAAAGTAAGCAATGTTCACAAATATTTTCGAATTGCATTAGCAGTTTTCGATTTGGCCACCCTTAGCCGCGATTATGGCCTTCAAACGGCCGACAAAGCTATTGCATGGAGCACGAAAGTGGCTCTGCGGTATTTTGGCCCATTCCCAGCGAGGCGCTTGCTTGAGATGATCGATACTTTGGTATTTTTTTGTCCCAACATTGCTCTTCTTCAAATACTCCAAACCGAGAAATCTAGCGGATTTGCATCCGGTGAATTTGGTGGCCATTTGGCAGTGGAAATGAACCGCGGAACGTTGTTTCTCAGACAATCTTGATTGACGCGCGCTTTATGACTCGGCGCCGAGTCCTGTTGAAATGTACAGGCTCTGCGGCCGAAATGTTTTTGTGCCCAAGGCTTCAACGCTTCCTCCAACACATGATCCCGGTAAATTTGAGCATTTATCTTGATGCCATGGTCCAAAAAAACGAGCAGTGAACGGCTTTCGGCCGTTACGGCGGCCAAAACCATCACCATCGGCGGCGCTTGGTTTCGAGTGGAAATCCGTTGGTCAAAATTTTCAGTAGAACGGCCGGGCAAGTAAATCCGGTCGTTTTGCTTGTTCACATATTGCTCAATAACGAACGGTGACTCATCGGAGAAAACCAAATTCGGCAAATCGCCACTTTCGTACAAGCGTAACAACTCCGTTGCTCTTTCCACTCTAACTTTTTTTCGAGCATCGGTAAGATTTGGAATTTCAAGGCCTTTAGTCCAAGATGATCTTTCAATATGTGCTGCATCCGTTCGCTGCGAAATGTTCGCCTCACGAGCCATTTTTCTGCCGCTACGGCGCGGTTTCCGAGCCAATTTTGCCTTCACCTTCCGAATGATATCCGGCGATGTTGCATTGCGTTTCGGTCCACCACTATGGCGATTTGCAATGCTTCCAGTACCGTTATAACGATTTATGGTACGATACACAAACACTTTATTTACATGCAGATGTTTTAACTGGTTAGCAATATGCGGCTGTGGTTTTCCAGACAAAAATAGAGCAATCACACTATTACGCTTGAATTCCATTGCGGATAACTTTTTTTCTGAATATTTCCCGCTAAAATGTTTTTGTACGCTTGTAAACAATGGAATGAACTGTCATTAGTGTAAATTTGAGCGCTCTGTCATCATTGGTTTGAGAGCAATCTGAAGTTTGTAACACTTCGTGCCAGTCACCCGGTATAAGGTGTAACACGCTCCAACGAAATCCATTAAACCCCAACACGCATATCAGACTTGTAAATCAACTAAAACAGCACTACATGAGCTGACAACGGAAATCGAAGATACACTTCGTTGCAAGGAAATATTACTATGCGCCTTCATTGACACACAAGGCGCTTTTGGCAACACGAGCTTCAAAGTAATTCAAACACAGGCTAGATCAAGAGGAAATGACTTCTCTATCCTAGTATGGGTCATAAGCATGCTTAAAAGCAGGAAAATTCAGACCCCGTTCGGTGACGAAACCGTCACAATAGCGGCAAACAGAGGCGGTGTCCTATCGCCTATTCTATGGCTATTAGTGACGGACCAGCTAATTGACAGGCTAAAGTATAACGGCTTAATAAACATTAGCTATGCAGATGACATAGTTCTATTAGTTGTAGTTCGAATCCCAGAAAACACCAAAAGTATTTTTCACGGTCAAATCGCTCGCAAATGCCTGACAAACATCCGAAAGAAATAACTTGTCACGGAAAGGTTCGGATGTTGCATTAAATTGTAGGTATTTGTATTTGTGTGAAAAATATGCATGCACAACACAAATGATCGCGAGAAGCTAGGACTAGGAAGCTAGGACCGCAATGGTCTGTTCAAAGTATTATTATAACCAGGATCACATACGCGGCGTTGATTTGGTGGCAACGTCACGCTCAAAAGTGAAACAATTCAAAGACTAATTTGTCTAAAAGCAACGGGTGCAACGGGTACAGTAAAGACCTGCCCAACGGCAGCTCTGGAAAAACTTCTGGGACTTCCACCCCTTCATCATAGTCCAACCATCAGACTTAATGATAGGAGCAACTAATTTCCAAAGGAATTTTTCGATAAGAATCAAATCAAATCAAATTGAAAATATTGTTACGAAAAGTAGTTAGTAGCTCAGATAACGGAATTCGAATCCTAAGATAAATCGCAATGCACATACTGCTTACTAAAAATAGGCACTGAATTAGAATTAAGCACTTTTTATTAGCATACTATTAGGATGTAAGATTTATTAGATAGTTTAAAATGTAACCGCCTGTTAGTTTAAATCATTATGTACTGTTCAAAAATTTAGACAAACCGTGTAGTTTATTTTCAGAAGATGACTCAATACATATGAGTATGGTTAGTTGTAAATAAGGGAGGTTGCCACAATTTTCTGGATATTTCTGTCTATAAGATTGTAAGGTTCTGGAAACTTTTCAATGAGTATAAAAGGTGGCTGCAGAGGATTCATTCATTGTTTAGAATTCAACCAGTCAAGTTAAAAAAGTTCTTGTAAAGAGATAAAGCTACCACCTAAGGGAATTATAGTGAAGTACAAGTGTTGTTGTAATAAATGTTTTTGTGAACATTTAAAGTTTTCACCAATATTAATTGTGAAATTGTATTATTAACTTCACATGTACGTGGCTGGCTGGCTGGCAGGTGGGCAGAATCTTGTGATCAATTTTTAGCACACTTCCTAAAGCCCGATTTTATTAAAATTTTGCACACATGTATATTTCTGGTGACAATATTTTCTATTAAGATTTGAGTGTAATCGTGCCGCGGGGTCGGGAGGGCTCCCATACATATTTTTTCCCCGGCATCAGAACATTTCATACTATAATGACTGTGTTCTGTGTGCGTTGTGCGCTGTGAGCTGTGGGCAGTGCTGCTTGCTTTACGATTGGAGTTGTTTTGTTGCTGGGTTGCAGTGCTTTTTTTTGTTTTTTTTTTTTTTTATAATTCGCGCACGCTTCAAGGGGTTCGCACCCTTATAATGCTCGGCTATATGCTTGGCACAGCGTGGGCGGTAAGGAAGAGGAGGAGAAAAGAGGAGATGTCTATGAGCTTGTGTTTTGTATGCCTGTGGATCATAGTGATGTGGGAAGACAGAGCTTGGCAGAGCATTCCACATACGTGTTGTACGGCTGAAGAACGAATCCCTGAATTTAACTGTACGTCCGAAGATGGGCTTGAGGGTAAACTGATGAGCATTTAGAGCGGCACGAGCATTGCGGTTGAATTCAAGGAGAGGTGGCATGCAGCTGGCTATTTCTCTTGAGCACCGCTGGTAGAAGAAACGATAAAATAGTGACAAGCAAGAAACGTTCCTGCGGTGTTCAAACGAATCTATTGATTTCGCTATATTTTCGTCACCGATAAGTTTTATCGCGCGGTATTCTATCTAGCTTATGCAAGGTAGTTTTAGGCGCACCAGACCAGATATGGCAATTGTACTCAAGTTTTGGGGCGAATAAAAGCCTTGTATATGGTAGCCAGATCAGAGGGAGAGAAATATTTCTTGCACCGGGCTAGAAAACCTAAACATTTGGCAGCATTTTTAGCGATGGTAAATATGTGGTCATTCCAACGAAGCTTGTCGTTAACGCACATACCGAGAATTGCGAGATTTTCAGTTTCCTCGATGCAAGTACCATTCATGGATAATGGCATGGGGTTAAGGATTCGCTTTGACGACAGGAGACAACATTGGGTTCTGGAAGCGTTAAATTCTACTCTATTGATTTCTCCCTTCGTATGTGTTTTTGTTTTTCAGCATTTATAGTGGAATTCAGTATACTTTTGGTTATTAGAGAATTTACATGAACATTTTTAATTTTTATGGGTTGCTTTTTTTACTGTTTGTTTAATAAAGTTGTTATTTGTAAATTAATAAACTTGTGTTGTGTTTTATTTGCAAAATCCTTTACGAACTCGAAAGCCCAAATTTTGTAACAATTGGTGTCAGAAGTGGGATTTTGTAAATTGTGAGACAGTTAAATTTTGCAAATCTTGGAACAATAAATTAATTGATGATTTTGCAATCCTTTAGACAGTAAATAAAATAAGTGAAATTTTTCAAATCGATAAACAGTAAATAATAAAAGTGAAAGTGCAGTGAACATTAAATCCTATAGTTCCCAGGAGCTCAAAGAAGAGCTTGAAAGGCGGGGTCTAAGCACCACTGGAAATAAGCAAGACTTATTTCTCCGAATGCAATAAGTTGTCAATGCAGAAAAACAGTAGGCTGGTGAAGCGTTTTCAATTGAGACGGAGCTAGTTGAGCGAAAATCGGCTACTTCGAAAGATAAGGAAGCACCCAACATGGAGGCGATGCTTAATGCTTTAATGCAACAAATGCGGCGACAAAGTGAAGAGTGGAGAAAAGATTTGAATTCAACTACCATTTTTGGCGAGTTTATCGGCCCTGCAGCTACCCAGAATGTTCCTGTGCCCAGGACCCAATACTGGTTGAACTGATGTTGAATTGCTCCACCATCTCCCTGATCGGCAATCTAGGGCTGCAATAGATTTCGTAGAGACTGATTCTGGGGATCTCAAAGCTGCTTGACTATCCGAGATGATGCGGATATCCTTAGCGGATATGACATTTCTCTTCAGCCAACACAGGACTTCTTTTATCGCCATTATTTCTACTTGAAAAACATTGCAATGAATAGGAAGACGAAAAGAGAGATTTATATTTAGCCTTTTTGAAAAAACACCTTCGCCTAGGCCATCATACGTTTTTGAACCGTCAGTATAAAAACTGATTGATTCGTCTTCCGAGATAGCACCTTCTCCCCGTCGTTTATTATTTGGTAATAATCGCCGAAATATATGTCGGGTCGGGGCTATTTCAAAGAATTTTCTTTTTCCCAAGCTTCACAAGCGCCACACGCGACTTGCGACACTCGTCAAAAGCGGGATATCAAAATGGGCCCCTGATATTGAGCCGCTCATAAAATGTCAGCCCTCTAGGTCGTGCGATGGGTGGTTAAAAAAGACATCAAAAAACAAGAAAATGGTGCGATTTCAAACCATCACACGCGCCACAAGCGATATACTCGGAATATATAAAATGCTATTTTGGACTTAGACACTCCCAAAATTTTAGCTGTCTAGGTCGTGTGGAAGTTAGTTAAATAGGACCTCAAAAAGTCGAAACAAAAGTCAAACCATCACTCGCGCCACACGTGACACGCGTCATACTAGGAATATAAAAAATGCTATTTTGGACTTAGACACTTACAAAATTTCAGCTCTCTAGCTCGTGTGGGAGTTGGGTTAAAAGGACTTCAATAAGTCGAAAACAATTTTTTTAATCCATCACATGCACCGCACGCGACACGCGTCATACTCGGAATATAAAAAATGCTATTTTGCACTCAGAAAATTTTAAGCTCTCTAGATCGTGTGAAAGTTGGTAAAAAGGGACATAAAAAAAGTCGAGAAAAAAATGTCAACCCATCACTCGCGCCGCACGTGACGTGCGTCATACTCGGAATATAAAAAATGCTATTTTGGACATAGACACTCATAAAATTTCAGCTTTTTCGCTCGTGTGGGAGTTGCTTTAAAATGACCTCAAGTAAGTCGAAAAGAAATGTTTCAATCCATAACATGCGCCACACGAGACACGCGTCTTAGACACTCACAAAATTTCAGCTCTCTAGGTCGTGTGGAAATTGGTTAAATAGGATCTCAAAAAGTCGAAAAAAAATGACAACCCATCACACGCGCCACACGTGACACGCGTCATACTCAGTATATAAAAGTGCTATTTTGGACTTAGACAATCAATCTCATGGCATCAAATCAAATTGATTTTGAGAGTAAGGAAATAAATTCATAAAAAATTCTTTTATTTTAAAAATTCACCCAACACAGGTGCCGTCAAATAAGCCTCGCTTGGCCACTTTTAATAAGTGAAGTTATTTTAGAATGTCGCCTTATTTCAACGCACCAAACACACGCTACATAAAATGCACCCTGTATTGTAATTAGCCGTTCTACTTATCTATTAAGGTAAAACATTTATGATAACAAATAAAAACTAATTAACACGAGCTCTAAAAACCGTTCCAACTACTATATACATTTTGCTCTATCAAGAAACAGAAAAAGAAACATTTTTTTATTAACACCAACAAAAACACTACGTAGACACCATAATGTACATTTACTATAGAGGACGGTCAAATGCAGTTTCCACTTACCAGAATCCAGGGTAATCGTCTCCAGCTGTTCAATGACAGCCGCATGACTCTGACGCAACAACTCAGCTGATACATCAGATGATGTCTTAAGGTCATCGGGAATCGCTGCGACCGCGTCAATTGCTCCCGGTGATGACAATAATTGTTCCTTTTGTTTCTTATAGCCAAATCGGCTGAATACTTTAACGCGACTACCTCGTCGACTTTTACCACCACCACCCATTGAAGACGATGGAGTTGCCGGAACTGTTCCAGACTCAACACCTCCAGCAGCATGAGTGTTTCCCATCGTTGGAACCGTTGAACACTTTTGTCTCCCTTAGCTGGAAACTAAATCAAAATAGAAATTAATGTTAATTTCAATTCTCCGAGATTACTGTTTGAGGTGTTGAGGTGGGTGGGGCACTTGCTGCGTTCGAATGGAGTAAAAATGAAACTTTACAAATCGATAATTAGATGTCCGATAAACAGTGACACACAAATAGAACACAAAAATTATTGCTATTTGTTACAAAATCACTAAACGACAATATTTTTGGAGATTTGTTTTTACAGCGCTGCCACTCCTGTAAATGAGAAAGAGTAGCCCATCACACCGCACTAGACATGTCAGTTACACTATGGAATCTTCACTTTTCACAACACACTGTTTGGTTTCTTAGGGCCGCGGTCCCTTAAGTTTGCATTTCTATCTGGTGTGATTGAGACGATGGCGTTAATTATACATTCGTTGTTACTAATTGCTTGCAATTGTTATTGCCGGGAAACAATAGAACAGAAAGCGATTTCTTTCCGCTTAATACGGCCGCGATGCACAGTCATTTTCTTTCTTAAACTTTTTCTAAAATTTCAACTGACAGCTGCTAGTCAGCCCCGCAACATACAGGGTAACAATTATCAACTGTCACCTGAATGTAAACATAAATTTCCTCAAAAGCACACTCGGAATTTTGTTGGGGTTGGTTTTCTACGAGTACTGCAGACATCTGACGTGACGTGGTTGGGAAAAATCGATAATTTGCTGTAGCTGTGCGGCAAGTTACGAGACGTGCGCGCTGTGATGCCGACCAACCAACCTATATATCTGACCGACCGAGCGCCAGTCGAACACCACGGCACTGCAAAATAAAAATGAATTAAGCTCGTTGGAGGTAGCTAAAGTTATATAGCGTCGTTGCATCAGTATTGTAATGTGCTTTTGCCTTTTTTTATCATCTGCTTATGTACATACCTACAATGGAAGCGACAATGCCAAAACCAACCCGTCAATGCATATTTATGATCATATGACACATGCCGAGAAATGATTTTTGTTCCACCGTTCCATGGTGACTGGGTCAATTGGGGGCATAACCGAGTTGATTTTAATAGCTAAGAGTGGCTCTTTAGCGATGCTGGAAGCTGGAGTCATGCAAATAATTGAGATAATTTGCAGTGTGACAATTGATTTGGCCGCCTTTATGATGTTATTTAAAAAACGAACCAATGTTGCATACACACTAATATGCACATACACAGCATTTTGTATATTGTGTCATTTCAATTTCAACAGACTACCAGGTCCGATTTTAGCCATTTTTTGTTTGTAGGCGAGATGCAGTAAAAGCAAAAAAAAACAAAAAAAACCTATAAAATTAAAATTTTTTATGTAAATTCTCTAGAAGGAGATACATATTAGATACATATTACACATGGGAACCGGGTTAATTTGGAAAAAATTAATATTAAAAAATTAAAATTAAAATAATTTACTTCAAATTTTTTACAAAAACTGTTACATATGTGCAAAAAATTTGTATGGGAGCCCCCGATCACTTCCTAATTTCAATAGTAGGTGCTATCATCAGAGATACAAATGTGTTACAAATTTGAAGAAAATCGGGCTTGTTTTTAAAAAATGTATGTAGGCCTCAGGGCCCTCAAGGCCTGGTCACTCCAAAAATTTTACAAAAATTTTTGTCAATTGGAGATACACATGTGTTGAAAATTTGAAGAAATCGGGCTAATTTTTAATAAATTTGTATGGGCCCCCTCGGCCCTCAGTGCTCGTATACACCAAACATTTTACAGAAAGATTTGTCCATCGGAGATACACATGTGTTTAAAATTTGTAGAAAATCGCGCTAATTTAAAAAAAACAACTTTATGAGCACCACTCGGCCTCAGGTCCCGTTGACTCTAAAAAATTTATAAAAAGTTTTGTCCATCGGAAATACACATATGTTTAAAATTTATAGAAAATCGCGCTAATTTTTAAAAAAATTGTATGAGCACCCCTCGGGCCTCAGAACCCGTTCGCTCTAAAATTTTAAAAAAAGTTTTGTCCATCGGAGATACACATGTGTTTAAAATTTGTAGAAAATCGCGCTAATTTTAAAAAAAATTGTATGAGCAAACCTCGGGCCTCAGGGCCCGTTCACTCTAAAAATTTTACAAAAACTTTTTTCCATCGGACATACACATAAAATTTTAAGAAAATCAGGTTCATTTTTTTAAAAATTTTTATGGAGCCCCACGACCTCGCCCGGGCTCCGAGGGGGGGCAACCATTTTTGTAAAAATTTTGGAGACTCCGAGCCCCAGGATCGTGAGCCCCCATACAAAATTTTTAGAAAAATTATCCCGATTTCCTTTGAATTTTATACACATGTGTATCTCCAATGAACAACACTTTTTGTAAAAATTGCAGGTTCTGAGACCCGAGTGGTGCCCATGTACATTTTTTAAAAATTAGCTTGATTTCCTTCAAATTTTAAATACATAATATGTTTCTCCTATTAGAGAATTTACATGAAAAATGGGTTCTTTTTTAAATTCTCTATATTAACTTCACTTGCCCGTGGGTCGTCGGTCGTCTGTCGTGGATTCTTGCGATCAATTTTTAACCCACTTCCCATGGCCCGATTTTATTGAAATTTTGCACACATGTGTATTTCCGGAGACAACACTTTCTATTATATTTTGAGGCCCCTCGGGCTGCGGGGTCGGGGGGCTCCCAAACAAAAATTTTAAAAAATTTACCCCATTTTCTTCAAATTTTAAACACATGTGTATACCCAATAAACAATACTTTTTCGAAAATTTGGTAGTGATCGGGTCCCGGGTTCGGCCGCAAGACCCTTATACATTTTTTAAATATCTATACTGGCATCAGATATTCGTCGCCCTTTATGGACCGTGTGCGGTGTGTGCTGCGCAGTCGGCTGCGCTGCATGGTTTTGGTGGTGGTGGAGAGGGAGAGAGAAATCTTAGCGCACGCACAAATGAACCCAGCAAATGAAACGAGACATAAATGTTTTATGCTTAATTCAACTTACATTTTTTATTTACTGAATTGTATTTTTATTGATGTCGTTTTTTTTGTTGTCGATATCAACTTACAGATAGAACAACAAGTTTTCACAATATTCTGTCATTTGGCGTTTTCATAAATTAGTTCAGAGCAGTCAAAGAGTTCTCAAGATAACTGCTCGTGTTTCTTATTTGCTCAGAGTATGAGCGTGCTCTACGTGCTCAGAATAAAATGATCTGAGCATTTTCAATTTTAACATCTGATGTCAAATGTCTGTTTCGATGATTTTCTCCTACAATAAAAATAAAATGGCCCAGGATCGAGGGGCTCCCATATCAATTTCTGCGATTAGAGAATTTAGATGAAAAATTTTAATTTTTATGGGTTGTTTTTTTTTACATTTGTATTGATTCTCGATCTGTCCAACAAAAGTCGTTATTGCATTTCAATTCTAATAGATTCCAATAAATGGCGCTATGTCCGTAAATGTTGTTTGGCAGCCGATCCATTTCCACGGTCTTTCTCTTGCGATCTGTCAAGGCAATGCATCCGACCGACATGCCAATAGATATTTCGGGTGCGATTTTCATTTACAATCACAACAAACAAATCAAAAGATCAGATATTGAGTGTTCGCGGCATTAACCTTGAAAATGAATGCTTCCCGCATGGTCAATTGTATGTCTCCTGTTCCAGTGTCGGAAAACCATAGGCTTTGTTTGTTTACGCGCCAGACAACTGTAATCGTTGAAATACTCGTTGTTGAAAATTGTTACTAAAAATGACTGAGTACGCTGAAAAGTCTATCGTCACTGTCACTGTAACGGAAATGGCCCTGAAGTCAGTACAAAAGTGAATCAAGGGGTCCAGTGTTGGTGTTGTAATATGGTCAGCTTACGCTGTTGACCTCTTTGCTTTTTAAATTCTCTATATTACTTCGCGTGCCCGTGGCTGGCTGGCTGGCTGGATGGTCAGATCTTGTGATCGATATATAGCCCACTTCCCAAAGCCCGATTTTATTGTAATTTTGCACACATGTATATTTCCGGTGACAAAACTATTCTATTGAAATTTGAGAGTGATCGGGCCGCGGGGTCGGGGGCGCCCATACAAAATAATTTTCCCATATAGCGACATCAGATCATGTGATACTATGATGACTGTGTTCTGTATGCGTGGTGCGCTGTGAGCAGCGCTGCTTGCTTTACGATTTGGGTTGTTTTGTTGTTGTGTTGCAGTGCTTCGAATCTGTTTTTATTTTCCAGCATTTTTAGTGGAATTCTTCCGTATATTGGAGAATTTACATGAACAATTTTAATTTTTAAATTCTCATATTAACTGCGCGTGTCCGTGGCTGGCTGGCTGGCTGGAGGCCCCCGACCCCTAGTGCTCCGTGGTCGGAGCCTCCCATACAAATAAATTACAAAATTTACCAGATTTTCTTCATATTTTTCTATGCATGTGTAACTTCAATGTACAAAACCCGAGGGGGCTCACATAATTTCTTTAAATTTTAACCCGATTTTGTTCAAATTTTTAACACCTGTGTATCTCCGTTGTTCAAAATGTTCTTCAAATTGTATGTGTATGTCCGATGTACAATACTTTTTGTAAAACTTTGGATGCGACCGAGCACCCATACAATTTTAACAAAAAAATTCCCGTTTTCTTCAAATTTTATACACATGATAATTATGGAGTTCCACACGGATCAAAGCTAGGGTCACTGCTCTTCATAATCTATACAAACAAAATGCTTTGAATTTTTGAGAAATCAGAAACAGCCTGTGCATATGCTGACGATACCGCTATAATCGTAAGACATTGCTCCCTTGAATACAGGCTTAAGCAACCATGCGCGTGGTTCAATGATGTTATTTCAATGATGCTACAATTGAACCGTTAAATGATTACACTACTTTTAATTTGCGCTTTAATTGTTTGACCCGCATCAGAGTCAAGGATCACTTCCTCAAACACCACGTTGAAGAGGATCCAGGCTAGTCCATCCCCCTGTCGGAGCCCGTTATAGATGTTGAAAGGGCTTGATAATAATCCGAATACTTTTACTCAGTTTACAACATTGGTGATGGTCAACATATACATAGATGTATCAGTTTATTTGGGATCTTGTAGGTTGTTTTGGTACGGTAACGACTTTAGCGTAGAGGCCTATCCTGTCTTGAGGGAGTATAAAACCTACTCAATAACCCAATATCACGATAATTGCTGCACGTTGTGATATCTCCCTATACTTGAACTATTAGTTCGTGAATTGGTTGGTTTAGTGCGAAACCTCCAGATTTTAACAGATCCGCTGGGATGATCTCGAGGTCTTGTTATTTTAAAGATGATTTATCGCTCTGCCAACTTCTTCTACACTTGCTAGCGGCTACATAGTGCGAACATTGGTTATTGGTGGAGCTTCCAATTACTCAGGCTATTTAGCAACAAAGCGCTCGTCCCATGGCTCCAAGATGTCCTTAAAATCGGTGATGAGATTATCGTCTTTGTATTTGCAATATATGCAGCGCGGTCATACCGCAGATTCTTTGATAGATCTTCTGAGCTTGGTCCGGTCAAAGATTCACCGTCGAAATTATTCTCCCTGGCAGTTTTTTTTGTAAATGACTTTCTTTTTTAAGAGAAATATCTATTGCACATCTACTTTCAACCTTGTGACATAATTTTAAAGCCTTCCTCTTAAGCCAATGTTGCTTAATACTAGCGAAACAAAAACATTAATTTGAAGAAGCATTCCAAAAAGTGTTACATTTTTTCGAATTGATCTTTATTGTTTGAATAAAATAATCTTGTTGATTATCTATACACTTCTGCATCCGGCGGCAAACCTTTCCTTGTTCTCGAAATACATAGCTATTATTGTTCTGAACAATCTCACGAATATGGTTTATATGACTTCACTACCGCGGCTTCTAAATGAGATTAATCTCAATCTTCACACTCTTGTAAATTGGAGTGTCCCTTTAACACACGTCAGCCAAAAATGCTCGCTGCACAAAACGATTCCAGTTATTTTCGCATCCTTAATTGTAATGCCAACGGAGATTGTGTTGCAAGATAATTAAAAAGGATCATTTCGGTTGGCATTATTGTGTTGCGTCGGTGCCAGAGCTATGATGACATAGCACTCTGACCATCCTTTTGATGACGGTGCCTTGTGTTACACCACATTAAATTAGCGAAAGCACAGATTTATCCTGCATGTGCATCTTTCTGCTGCATAGTGGAACAAACTCTAACTGCAGAGGTAGAGTAGAATATTGCAGTTTGTTTCTGAACCACATCATCAAATCATCAAATCATCAAATCATCAAATCATCAAATCATCAAATCATCAAATCATCAAATCATCAAATCATCAAATCATCAAATCATCAAATCATCAAATCATCAAATCATCAAATCATCAAATCATCAAATCATCAAATCATCAAATCATCAAATCATCAAATCATCAAATCATCAAATCATCAAATCTATGTTTCTATAGATTTTTGTCCCACAGTGCGTAACACTTCCTTTAATTAATTTTGAGCTCGTTCCCATTTTGGTTGGGAAAATGCAATTGAAACGCACAACGATATGGCTTTCAGATTTAATAGAATGGCATTCATCTAACGATTGTGCTGACATAGTAGCTGCTAGCTGGCTTCTTGCCGTTGCCAAGTGGGCATCGTGTGGCACAGGTTGTCGTTACGGTTTTATTGCTTTTGGCATTGCAAATTACAATGTTTGCTTAATACGCTCATGGCAGTGGCACAGTGCATCATCTACAACCGTTCTACAGTTTATGATGCGTTCTCCTTTGAAAATTCTCTACCAGGTAACATTGTAAGACCGAATGTCGAAGAGGCTGCTTCACTTAGTAAGGTGGCGTTTTGTTTTCATCTCAGTCATGTCCACAAAGGTATTTAAATGTGGCACCAGCAGCGGATTTGGATCTGGAATCAAGTTCAGCTTTACTTTATTGTCGCTCTCTCTCTATGTAGAATGCTACAATGTAGCAATATCCTGCTCTGTGATGGCTTTTAATCCTTTGTGGTGCACACTGTTTTCCTTATTGTTTTCTAATGAATCGCGTACCTGATGCCACACGCTTCAGACTCCGGCCACAGTTTTACAATGAATCAACGAACTTGAAACTATGTAAGGTGCAAGTTGTAAATAAGGCTCTCTACATTGTCTTTCTTGCGGCTCCTCTGGGTAAGCAAAGCACATATAATAATATGACAGTAGCCATTAAGCAGTGAGCGTTTGTTTGCTAACCAAAAATCCTTAACCGCTATACCACACGCTCTTGCTTCAGGTAAATATGCAAGGCTTTTCTGGTGATTAACATTATTTGGAAACTTTAATTAACTCTCATAAGTCAAACAGGATTAAATGCAATTAAATTATGCAAATATTTAAATTTAGAAAAACAAAAGTCCATCATGGTACAAGGACGCACAAGGATGTTTGCAATTTTAGAGAATTTAGAGGAAATTCCTATACGCGCATACTGTCAACAGTTTATAGAGAAATTAGACCGAGCGATTCTAGAAGCTGTACATCAAATTCTAGGAGTTTGTTCCTTCGGATAAATCAATTCTTTAAATCACGTCAGTCAGTCCAGCAGCTAGTTCCAGTTGTAAGAGGAATGTCCTTACAATATGCCAGCGGAGCAATACTTGTAACCGGTGTTGACGTTGTCATAGATTATAACGCAAAAACACTCGATAGTTTTGGTACAGATCATTCTGGCGCTAACGAATCGATCGGCAGCCTTGATCTGGTGTGATATATGGTATTCCGATTTGGCTATATAGTATATTACATAATGAGCGACGAAAGTGGAGTTTATCGGGCGAGTTAGAATCTTGAAGCACGAGGCGGTTCCCGAGTGCGGCAATCTAACGAGCACGAGGAGCACCTTTCTGCGAATAATGTACGCTATTTTTCACACAACCAAAACCAGTTTTTCTGCTCAACCGGCCATGCGCAATGCAAAATTTCTCTGTGAATGTGTGGTCGCTGTAAACAGTGTGGACTGCAGTAAATAACAAAAACACTAGTGTGTATAACGGCTACTATCGAGGCTAGGTTATAGTGTATGAAACAGTAACTTTCGTCTATGGGTGTGTGCATTTTTTTTTTAAATGTTCGCAATAGTCCGGGGAAGATTATAGGAACCTGGCAAATTAGAAAATTCGGTAAAAACTGAAAAAATGCCGTTTTCCCTGTGATTTATATATAAACTCGCGACCATATCTCACGGTGCGAACACGTTATTATATCTATACTAGCTGATTACCCTGCGTAAAATTGCAAACTAGATGTATTACAATTACACTGAACGCTTTTACCACACTCCATGCGCAATCAATTACACATATCAGAGATAGCCGCTGCATCTAACCTGATGATGTCACAACCCCATTGCATTATCCCTAAAACAAATTTTAACGAAATTTAATTACAAACTAACTCTAGTTTTTAGCGTTTGAAAGCGAAATCTTAGTATGCACGTGAATGCGATTAATGTTGTTGTTGTTATTCGAACTCAGTTCACTTTAGAGTGATTAGCGGAGTCCTTTGGAATGACGCTTAGATATGAAAATTTTCAACAGCAGCGTACATTGCGTACATCCTAGGAGAAAGGCGCTTAGTTGTCCCATATTTGGCCATAGTCAGTTTGTACATTCCAAGCGTTGGTGATATTAAACACTACCCGCCTGACCACAGAACGGCACATAGTTGAGCTTGCCCACGAAATAATACAATCTCATTTGCATGCGTTCCCAAAATATGATTATCTTATCTATTAATAAATGCATACACATTAAATTGAAAGCCTTGGTTGGATGTGGCTCTTTTGAGCTTTGTGTTCGTCAAGTAGGACGGCTTTTCGATGGAATTTACGCGTTATATACTCGGAATAATTGGATTGATAAGGTACATACTCCAAAGATCTCCCACATTGCGAATGACAAATGTCATTTTAAATGTCCGACAGGCATGCGAGTTGTACAAGGATGTATGAAATAAGGAATGTTTTAGTTTAAGTTAAAAAAACTGAGTGCTAATTAAACTAAGTTTTATCAATTTTAGTTCGGGAGCAATATGTCGAAAATACAATGAGCACAAATATCAGTATTGTTAGATGATGAATTTGATTAGTTATCAACTAAAAGGACTGGCAAACTAAAAGAGACAACCCCGGTGTAAAATGTGTTTTGGGTGCTCCAAAGCTTCGTCAGGTATCAGCGAAAGAACATTTAAAAGCATTTTGGAAAGTGAAAAAGATGTTCCTCAACGCTTGCTTTGGACTCAAAAGCAACTCTTCTTAGATGGAAATGATATAAGAAAATGTTCCCTGCCTCGATGTGCCACAAATTAACCTGCATATGAGAATTATTTGAATTCCCGTACAAGAACAGAATCAAAAGAAAGACTCAGCATTGCATTTCTAGAATTACTTTCAAAACTTAAGTTATCATTGGGGAGTTCTTGTTTGGACGAAAATGGCACACAAATTTTATTATTTTTTTTATTTTTGGTACAGCCCTTACCAACTATTGTGACCGCTAGTGTGATTACACAAGAAATAACGTTGTCTCTAGTTACACACACCATTGTGTTTTCTCTCGCAATACATCTGAATACACACCACACATAGTTATCACGCCCACTAAGTTAGAAAAAAAAAACACTACAAAATTTCAGGAAAGGGGAGCGAAGGAGACCGTACCAAGGATAAGCGGACGACTCTGCACAAATCTGGAAGACCATAACAGTAGGAGGAATAAATCCAAAAATTAGAAGAACCAACAAAAACACAGGTACGAATGCCCTATTAAACCTAATGCGTGAACAACGGGAATAACTGATGGTGTCAACAAACTCTAGGCAATGAACACCCAACAACAACAACAACAACAACAACAACAACACGCAACAGTACGACGAGCAACAAAACACTCGATGAGTAGGCAACCGACCAACAAAAATGCATCGCACTCGGGTTGAGTAAGGTAACCACAACAACATGCAATAAAAGACGAACAACACAAACTCAGAAGATATAACTAACAACAACACGCAGGATTAGTAGACGGCCAAGCAAAGCAACATCAACAACATGCAATACAAGACGAACAACAACAAAATCAAAACAATTAACAACAACAACACACAATACACCGACAGAACCATAGGATCTAAGGGGTTTTTCTGGCATAGCAACAATGGGATTTCCCTGACCGATGGGACATATAAAAGGCCAGGATTCCAAAAAGTCGGCCTTCTTTCGGTGAGATTCCTACTCCTGACAATATGCCTAATAACTACTCGCATTTGAATGGCTTAAGAACGAAGTTCTAGCCTTCACTTTCACGCTTAACGCTAGAACTTCTCGCACTTGAATGGTATAAGAGCGAAGTCATTGCATTCACTTTCACGCTTAACGGTAGCACTCCTCAGATTACAATCACTTCACAATTAACTTACAAGCTTAAGGATAGAACTTTAGTCTAGTAACTTATATAGAAGTTGTATACAGCAAAATAAAATAATATTTATTGTTAGATTTAAGCAAATATTATCTTTTGTAGAAAGTAGTGTAGTCCCACGTAGGATAATTTACATGTTAATACTAATATAGACAGTAAGTTAGTTATTTATTACTAACAATACCTAAAATTCTAAAATTTCTAAAATTTCTAAAATTCAATAAATGGATTTAAAAAAAAGGAACAAGCATAAATGCGCAACTATACGATCGCTCTGATTATAAAGTGAATGAGAATTTCCCTTGTAGCGGAGCACTGACAAATGAACACAACTTATTTTCAATCCTCAAAGTTTCCCTTTTAGTTCCACAAAACAATTTCGACGCTTCCATCGGTCTTATGTTATGCAAACACAAAATCTAATATAGAATTTGTGAAATTTATTTTCAGCTAATTATTGTGTGTTCCACTGCGGAAGTCAAGGATACAATTTGTGATTACTCCCTGCAGGATGCCAGAGACAGCAATCCCCTAAGAGGAAACCGCAATTTACTTCATTAGAATTTGACGGGAACAAATTGTTTACAGGTTTTGCGTAAGATTATTATATTTAATTGGTGCGAGAGAGAGAGAGAGAGAGAGAGATAGAGAGAGAAAGAAAGAAGGAAGAGAAAGTACAGGAGACGTTAACATGTGTGTACATTAGGTATAGACACGAAGCTGGAGAAAGCGCGCCGCCCTGGTGCTTTGGTGGCATTAGCAACAGTACCATCTCTAGCTCATATACATTGTAAGCCGCAAACACACACACACACACACACACAAGATACAAAAGAAAATTCAGCCAAATACATACAACGACAAGCGCATTGTACCAATAAACCCATGGGAGAAATGGGGAGGATAAATAATTATTGTGAATACTGTAGTGAGCTTCTTGTCGTAAAGGATGTTCGATTGCCATTGTGGTTACAGAACTTAATATTGAATTTAGAGGAAGAATCTGGAGAGGAATATCATCAATACTCGTTCGTGGTAGTGTTGCCAGCCTAAGCAAAACTTATCAAGCGACTACGAATGTTTGGTTGGTTGGTTGATTGACTTCGTGTGCCACTACGATTCCGTTCTATAGCCAAGAGGTACAAAATATTTCATTACGATAGAAATTGAACATCAGCAGAACTTGGCTCGTTTGTCACGCTCCAGAGATTCAGTAGTTGGTAACTTTGTTTCCATTTGTGTGGCATTGCATGAGATGTAATGTGATAGCTTCACATTCCGATAAAAGCAGACGACTCGATCAAGTCAGACTTGACGAAAACTCGCATACGATTTTATTGTAATTTTCATTTTACTAATTTAAATTTAAGTGATTCTCATACATGCGTATGTGTGTGTAACACACAGATGTGGTCAAGTCGACAAAACGGAGCACAAAGCCCTAATCCTTATTTTAGCCACACTACGAGTACGTGAGTCGCACACAGTGGTAAGAGTTACAGAGAGAAACGGGCGGCGTACATACACCACATTCGTCGCAGTCATTCATCAACCTTTTAAATGGTTTGCTCCATCTCTGGCCGGCGCATCTTTTGTCCATCAGAATAGCCGAATGGTGAACGGACGGAGATGTGATTTTAATTTGATTCCAGTGAACCATATGAACATGGTATCCGCTTATGCGCCCATCGTAAACGAAACGAAAATCAATTTGTTGTTTTGTTCCATTGTATGTTTGGACAAAAGCGATTGCATCACTCATGTGTGTGCCCTTTGCTGGCAGCCAAAGCCAAGGACTCGATAAAGTTTGCACATTTGTGTGTTTGTGTTGTATCTCCTGCAATATCGCAGGCCTACTCTTCTTGTTGTAATTGAAATGTTTGACAAACACACATTATACTTTGTGTGATTCGTTTTAGATGGGAAAATACTAATTTACTTTAATGAGTCTTGTGTCCTGGCAGTAGGAGATAACAGCTAGTTGGGCAAACCGATTTGCAATGAAGTGAACAATGCCTGAAATCGTCATTGTTAATTGATTCGATCCGTATCCGTTTATGATTTATTTATTGCAGGAGTGCAATTACCACGCGATAATATTGGTTCAGAGCTAGCTATGATGTATACTTGTAATGGTGGTGGCTTGAGACTTTTGAACACAACATTAATTTCTTAAATTTAAACTATCGACTACAGTGATCGTTGACTGTGGTGATTTTTGATTGCGTTGATCCTTGATTGATGGATGCACTGGGCGTGAATGTCGTATTAAAAAAGTGGTCAGACTATTCCTAAAGAGAAGCCTTATTGACAGTGTTCTTTTCATTGCAATATCGTCGGAATGCAAAGTTTTGCTAACTTAGATTGCACAGTTTTGTTTAATTGGTATCCAGCGTTTTAGATTTTGCTTACCAATATTTGGATTGCAGCGCTTGATTAACAGTATTTGCTCTGCAACATTCAAAATGTACCAACTTTTCAAAACTTTTTAAATTTCCTCCATAACCGACATTAACTGTCTGCATTAGTTAATTAAGAAGGGGTTAGCCCTCCTTATTGCAGTGATCTAAGTCATTTAGGAACTACGCCTTTTGCCAATAAGTTTAAATACAAAAAAAGGAGAATATAGTTTTATAGAAGCAAACGTTACTTTTTAAAGACTTCTTAGAATATACAATACAGATATCTTTAAAACACCGTATGAAATAGCGAACAAGGACTTTAAGCGTATTTGTTATGTTGTTATGTGAACTTATTGATGTGAAAGGTAATTGCCTCTACTCTAGATGCACCACTACCACCACACCATTACGGCGTTATGAGCAACTGAGAACTATTTGTAACGATTACTCCTTTCTCTATGGTTTGTGTTAATTTTAATTTTATTTTGATAATTAAATCTAAAGAAAAAGACACGTTTTACTTTCGTCTAAGTAATTCACTAGATCAACTACGTAAGAGTGACATCGTTATTTTGATGGGTGACCTTAACGCAAAGGTAGGCAGTGATTGGGAACATGTCCTGGGAAAACACGGCCTTGTTTCTATGAATAACTACGGTGAAAGGTTTGTTGATCTATGTTCTGATCGCAACCTAATCATTGGAGGCACAATTTTTCCCCACAAAGACACCTGGACCTCTCCTGATCACATGTACAACAACCAGATTGATCACATCGCTATAAGCCGCAAGTGGCGATCATCGCTGCTGGACGTTAAAACCCGAAGAGCAGCCGACGCCTACAACGACCACCACCTTGTGATTGGCAGTGTGTGATTAAAGCAAGCGCTTCACTCAACCACACGAAGTCAAACAACGAGAAAGCCAGCTGTTGCAGCACTGAAAGACCCAGATGTGAAACTGCAATATGTATCCCGCGTACAACAGTCTCTCTCTCTGAGATACAGCCCCACAACCGTAGAGTCTAAATGGGAGAAAACAAAAAATGCGTATACGGAAGCAGCCTCAATCATTTTAGGTTATCCTGACAAAACTAGAAAAGAATGGATATCAGATAGTACATGGAACATCATTCGTGAACGCCAATCCATCAAAGCATAGTTAAACGCGGCCTCGGGTGCCGAGGGAAGCGCATTAGCGCGGACCGGCAAGTTGGCCGTTCAGCTCTGAACGGCAAACGAGCATGGCTAAGCAACATCGCAATACAAGCACAGCAAGCCGCTGATACTAGGCAATGCAGCACAGTCTACCAAATCGCTCGTAACAGATCGCCAACAAGAAACACCACATCAACTACCCTGTTAAGGCAATATATGCCTCTTTGATCCTTATGGAGGAACAACAATTAACCCGCTGGACAGAACATTTTAAGAATGTTTTGATTTGTACTTCGCCAGGTACGTCCATCAACCCACATATGCACCCTAATAGGCTACTTAACATCAGCGTCGCTACTCCTTCGTTGGATGAGATAAGGTCAACAATTCATTCACTGCAATCAGGTTAAACAGCAGGCAATGACAACATCTACGCAGAACTCCTTCAAGCCGACATCGAGTTAACTACGCGAACATTGCATGCGATATATCGAGGTATCTGGGAATCTGAATCCATTCCATCGTCGTAAAAAGAAAACTTAATAGTCAAACTCCCGAAGAAAGGTGATTTGAGCAATTGCGAAAACTGGAGAGGAATTATCCTGCTAAGCACCATAAACAAAGTGATCTCCTCTATAATAGCTAGGCGCTTACGGAATGCGTTAGAGTCAGTTTTGAGAAATGAACAAGCAGGATTTCGCCCAAACCTTTCTTACACTGATCAAATTAACACCCTGCGTATAATCATTGAACACTCAGTTGAGTATCACTGTCCTCGGTGTCTATATGGTTTTTGTAGATTTTAAGCGCGCTTTTGGTAGCGTGGGCCGAAACATGATGTTGCAGATTTTGTCTAGCTATGGTGTTCCGGATAAACTCATAAACATCATCAAGGAACTGTACCGCGAGGTCATCTTGGCTCACCTTTCAACATCTACTCGGGATTCAAGCAAGGTTGCACCCTCTCACCATTGATCTTCATAATTGTCATGAACTGGGTGATGAAAATAGTAGCACGTACTCTATCGGGTTTGCCATGGAATGTTTTCCACTGCCTAGAAGACCTGGACAATGCCGATGATATCTGTCTCCTATCACAATCGCTAGGTGACATGGAGCGAATAACTAAACTCACTAGAATTCAACGCTAACAAAGTGCGTTTAATAATGAACGTCTCAAAAACAAAACAACTTCCCGTTAACGCTAGTGGAACATGTGATCTCTCGATTGACGGACATCAGATAGAGGAAGTCGATAAGTTTTGTTATTGGGGCAGTTGGAAGTCAAAAAATTGTGGCGCTGAATCGTGTAAGCAAGGCGCGACAATCCTATAGTGTGCTAAATAATATCTGGAACTCCTCGCAAATCTCCCGGAATCTGAAGCTTACGATCTTCAGATCTAACGTTCTCTGAATACTCTTGCGAAACGTGGAAAGTCACTGAGTCAATTGCGACGCGCCTCCAAGTCTTCGTTAACAAGTGCTTAAGGAGGATACTGAGAATAAGATGGCCGTACATTATCAGCAATCAAGAATTGTGGAGATTAACGCAGCAGGACGCAATCGCGAACACCATTTGCATAACTTCACTGATCACGAAAATGTTCTGGCCTGCTACAATGTTTCACACTCTCTAACATTTTCCTTAGATGGCGTAAAGTTACATCAATCTTAAAACAGATATGTTACCTAAACCCTCGGGAAAAGCTTCTAATTTTCATACCTACATCTCATGTGAATGACTGAAAAAAGTATTTCAGTTTTGAAATCCTAGTTCGGTCTATTGTTATTAGAACAAACGTGCCCGAGCAGTCTGTCTCATCTAATTTCACAAATACTACATAAGAAGGGGTCGAGCACAATATTTAGGGCATTGACCTAATCCGGTTTTGGTTGAATCAGTTAACGAAATAATAAAAACATTAAATAAATTCTGAAGCTACAGTCAGTAGCTTATTGCAAAAACAGGTAAAAAAGTTGTCCTAGCAGAAAAATTCAGGATTACAGGATCCATCATGATCCCATTGTGTGCGTGCAGCTAAGAACGATAAACGGAACCAGGAGGCAAATCATTGATAAGGAAGCAATATTTCGCCATTATCCATATTCTAAATGCAGCGATGAGATAGCAAGAGCCAAGCAAGAAGTCCTAATTCAATGAGAATATAAAAAATGTCGACGTTCCAAATGCGATGTTCTCCAATCATAGATAGGCCTCTCGTCTTTGGGACATGCGAGTATCGTTGATGGGGGAAATTGCTTTCCCTAAATTCGCAGACACATTCTCATCCTCCATGCATATCAGACCAACATATTGTTGTTCTATTTTGTTTTGGCAAATAAAATACGACCGATAACAAAGACAATTTGTTACCTCTATCATTATCTCAATTTGGACAGAGAGAGGGCATAAATTGCGCACATCAGAAGCTCCGGGCGAGTGCCGAATTAACTGGCATCGCACAACAGCGGGCGGTAAAATCTGTTCAACATCGCACGTAAAATATAAGGTAATTTGTGGAAATTAGATATTTATCGTTGAAATTGTTTTTTATATTCACTCTATGAGTGGCAAGCATGGGCCATGTATGTTGTCCTATGGAACAGCAACAGCAACAGCCTTAAGGATAGTGCGTTACATTGCGTCGAGCAATCAAATTGAATTGCCTCCGCGCGAGTGTGCAGGACATTTTTAATTGAGGATCATTTCGCCTTTTTGTCATGCAGTTGTGTGGGTGCGTAGTACGCCATATCGTTCGTTTTATTAATTTTTGCACACGCACATTGTTATTGTGTGTATGCGCCGCCGCCGCTAGCGCCTTGATTTCGTATTAGCATAAAAATGCAACAAAGCTAAATTGATTTTACTGTGGGGAATACTTAGTAGGTCGTTGGTGTTGCCATTGTTGTCGTTTTTTGCTATTTACAGCGACTGCTATTTGAAATTCGTTGATTGTCCATCAGGCAAACTGCTGAAACATTTAAATCGCACTCACCTTCGGACTCGTTACTGCCTGGTTGGGTTGGCTTGTTTTTGCTGGTTGCCTCCACCAAGAAAGCTGGATGTTACAATAGTTTTTTGGTAACTTAATTTTATTGATTCTATTTACATTTTAAAAAATGTAATGCCTTTTTAATTGAAACTAAATATTTTGAATGATTTGAAATATAAAACATATGTGACTGGCGTCAAAAAATAATCCCGCTTTCCGATTATTTGCCTAGGATGGGGCACAGTAGTTAGTACTCGTTTTTTTCCGAAAGGATTCAGTACAAAGTCGTACACGTGCTACCACTTTTTTAAGGATGATCGCTTATTGCAAAGGATAAGTTGTAATGAGTATCGTGGGATTATTCTAATGACATCTCTGAGATGACAGTTTTGTGGAGGGCACAAGGAGTCTGCAATTTGGTGGCATCGTTACTTCAGGCAGCGTAGTGTCCTTATAGCGTAAACTTTTGTCATTACTCATGTCCACTCCAGCTTTACGCTTCCAATTTGTCGCTGTCATTGTCGTTTCAGATTTTGTAGTGCATTCATAGCGTAACCCTTTGCCACTACTTGCCTCCAACGTTGGTTTGTATTTTACTGTCGTCAACGTATCGTTCACGTACTGTCAACCTCACGTATCGTCCAGGCCATGTATTCAAGTCAATGCTCATGCATTGTACAGGCGCCGAATAATCAAGGTTTGCACCATGTCAAGGCTTACGTTCATAAAGCTTACGTTTCGTTCAGGTCCCGCACCGTTCTAGCTCACGTAATGCTCCAACATATGCAATGTAAAGCTCAGTTCGCATCGCTTAGCCAACACACCGCAGTTTACACCACAGTAGAATTCAGGAGCTATGAACGCAGATTTCAAATCAGCCCTAGCTACTTCGATGACTGCAATTCCCTGATGACGAGGGACCCAACCCGAGTTTCACTCTGTTGTGTCTGGCAAGAAATTGCAGTGCATCGTCGCATCGCATCGACTGATAACGAGTCCATTAGTTGGACGACAGCACTTTAAGTGCTGCCTGGCTTTCTGAAAAGATATATATTCTAGCCCCCTTAAATTCTTTACTAAACTTAATCCTAGCGCAGACCTCAATGGCATAGAGTTCCGTCTGGAAAACCATGGAACTTTTTCCCATTGGTATCGAGTCGTCGATGTTGGGTACAAAGACATCAGCTCCAACTCCAGTTTCCATCTTCGATCCATCTGTGAATCAAACCAGACTTCTAGCGACCAGCGCAGAAACACCATTGCTTCAGTTTGCCAGGTCTAATATTTCTTCATCAAAAAACCTGCCGAAACAGTGCTCTTCCAATTCTCTTTCAGGAATAAAGTCAATAATGTTCAGGTGTCACAAATAGTCACCTGGCTTATACCCGTATCCTAGTTGCAGCTTATTAGCGCATCTAGCGGCCATCGTTCTGATTGAAGATACAATTGTTTTTAGTGCTGTCGTAGGGCAGGTGGGCATGGCAACCGTTATACCAAGACAGGCAATTCTTTGTAGCTTCTGAAGCTAAGTTGCTTTGTCCGTTCAAGAACTTACGGCTAATAAACGATAGCCACGTACCTGAAAATAGTTCTCACTATCATTGTATACATCCAATGTATCATTTTAGGACTTATACCCCAAGTTCTTCCGTAGAGGCGTCTACTGGCCCACAGACCCTAGTGGTGCGTCGATGGCGGACTTGATATGAGAATTCCAGTTTAGCTGTTTATCAAGGATGACGCTAGGAGATTTGACTTCACTTGAAATAATCTAACGTTGTACCTTTGATGATGATAGGCCCCAAATTTACCAGCCTTCTTTTCGCGAAAGGCTTTGCCAGGTTTTGCAAGGATTGATGGATAGTCCTTCTCTGCTGCACCATTCTAAAGTGTTAAGTAAAGCACCTTGCATGGCACTAGTGATTGTCGTGCAGTGTTTACCACTAATAAAAATCACCAAATCGTCCGCATAAACAATGGCGTTGTAGCCTGTGAAGATCGACTAGAAGAGTTTCGATGACTAGGGACCTTAGAAAAGGAGAAAGCACTCCTCCTTGAGGACATCCATTAACTGCAATAATATCTCCACTTTTAAGCGTGTCTCTTATCCAATGATTGGTCGAGTCTTCGATGCATCTGCTTCTGATTGCCCTTGTAATAGAGTCGTAGCCAGTGTTATTGAGTCCGCTTACAGGGCCACTGGAACGAAAAGTTCCTGCTATCTTCTTGAAGAGTGAAGGACACCTTCACTTCTTCTCTGTTTTCTGAAGGCAAACTGACTTATATTCTAACCAGCCTCTAATATGAACATCAATGAGACTCCCCATGGTTTTTGAGGACAAGTAATGTGGGACATATAGTTCTGTATGATTTTGGCAGCTCTTGTAACACTCTGATGGTGCTCATTTGTCCTCCCTAAATTTTTTGGCTTGCCCTTTTGCCGTACGGCAAGCAGCGGGGTTAGGTCGACCCATCGGTATGTCCTTACCCGACTCATCCCTCCAATTTGCGTGCCCAGTGGCGCCACTTTTCATTGGGGAGAACACAGATCTAGCTGCTGCCAGAACCACTGGGACCAGCATGCCAAATGGGTCTGCTTGTCGAAGTAGTTGGTCGTGTGACCTGCGGAACCGCTGTGGACAGCATGCCCAACGGCATTGAGCATCGGAGAGGCTGTTCTAATAGCTGCCAGAACCGCTGGGACAAGCATGCCCAATGGCTCTCTTAGCCTAACTTCCAACTTCCTCTTTGTCAGTGGTACCTTGAGCAGACGCTCTAACCCTTTCGGTGCTCTTAAGAATCTGTACAACTTGTCCAAAGCGGTAATTTACAATACCTTTTCAGGTATTGTGCCATTTCATGGAGGCGTAATCTACCGTAAGTACGAGGTAGAGTAGCGCACCTTCCTCCGTCCTCTTTACCATTCTCCGTGATTTGGGATGTAACTCGGTATTTTGTGCAGAGATTGTTGCCAGAATCTTCTCTGAGGAGAGCTGCAGACTTTGTGGAAACAACCCACGGACGAAGTGTGTTTTAGTGAAGGATCCCTATTCCGCCAACGTCACGTTCAGACCACTCTTAGCCACACACCACTATCGGCCATATCATTTGTGAGATGTCTATAACCGCCTCCTAAAAAAGAACCATTTGCTCAGTTGGCGGTTAGTTGACCAGTCGGTCGGGACAACACTCAACCTGACAGCACTAGCCGCTTGGATTAGGTGTGGGTCCTGCTTATAGCGGGGCCGCTTATATAAGACCGAGAAGGCAGTGTTGTCGTTACTTACCTTTGTACTGAGATTACCAGTTAAGATGGGTACATCGCATCTAGTTGAGTGTTAAAGTTGTTCTAGATGAATATTTCGTCGAGGCATAATAAATTTGAATGGTTTTCTTTAAGTCAGTATCTTGCTTCCAAAAATATGACTTTTGCTGTTGAATTCAGCAGTTGTACCAGACGTCGAAACTGACCGAAACCCTATGTTTGAATGCATGAAAAGCAAGTACGAATTCTTGAATGCAATTGGGTTGATAAGTGGGGAAAATGCTGTCGTACAGGAATGAGGTAGCCTTCTAATTTTTACAAACTAATTAAGGAACTGATCTATGTGATTGAGCAGGATAAAATTCGCTAACTTGTCACTGAAAGCTTCTCAATACCTTAAAAGTATTCTCAACTGCAACTTATCGAACACGTTCTTTTGTCCACCAATCTTCCTAAAATAGCAACTGAGCAACAGCGATGATCAACGATCTTTCAGAGATATAAAGAAATTCTCATTAAATTACAAGATCGCTGGTAGTAAGAGCATCCACGCTGAACTCCTTTAAGCGGATGTTAAGTTATCCTCACGTACCTTGCCACATATATTCAATGAATTCTTGCAATCAGTATCGAAACCGTCATTAGAGAACTCCCAAAAAAAGGCTATTCTAACTCAATACTCAAGGACTCTACAACCGGGTTTGGTCCTCTTTACGATGTCGACATCGCAATAATGATCGTAGATCTCATCATTATGGATTATAGATATTATAACCGTGTTCGAGGGGATAGTCTTACGGAGATTTGTTGTCCCCGTATTCCAACTCTACAATAACGTCATGTATGAGCGCTACGCAATGTCGAAAAAAGTTCGGCATGAGCGAGGAGTATCTTGCTCAAATAGTCATTTGCGTTAGTATTTATGGAACACTACAGCGAGACATGCCTAGCCGGAAGGATGGCGTAGTAGTATTTATGGGACAGGGAAGCGAGGTGAAACTCCTGTATGGATTTGATAAGGACGCTCAGAGCTTAGAGATGTCTAACAGAGACCTTTATCTGCCCATCCGGATTCCGCTTGTAAGAAACTATGATTTTTTGTTAAGAAGGTTAAATAAAAGGAATTGCATTTATTTTTCATTTGAATTTTTTTTATTTGTAATATATTGTTTAGTTACAAATTTCTTTTACCTAAAGTAAGTTCATTGTTATAATAATACTTAATTTTTTTTTTGTTTTTATTTGTTTAAGATTTTAAATTAAAAAATTCTAGTCATTTGGTTCGTTTAACTTAGTTCTAATATATTTTTATATTAGTATTAAATGAATGGATTTCTGATTATAATTTTAGTAAAAAAATTTTTGTGAGTCAAAAATTGATAGATAGTTTAAAAAATAGTTTAGCCCTAAAGCTTAAGTTGGTTGCTTTCCGAGTTCATGATAGCATTTAATAATATTTTGTTCATAATTTAAAAAATTAAACAAACAGGTTGACTTAAGGCTTAAATAAATTTTTTTAATTGTACATATATATATATATTATTCATATATTTATCTCCTAACTAGTTAGGCATTTTTTATAATTATTTATTTGATGTGATTTTTATGGTTTTTACATTTATTAATATGTAATTGAAATATTTGTCACATATTTGATGTATGTAGCTATCTGTTTCTTTTATATACGAACTCTGATTGGTGGATTTATTCAAAATACAAATTTACAAAAATGAAAATATTAAATACGTTTTTTTTGTCTTGCAAATCTGAAAGGGAATTGTAGTTTTTTTGAAATACATTGGTGGGTAAAAATGCAGCACAGGAGATGATAGGAAAAAATCAGAGTTAGGTAGAGTTCATGTTGTGTTGTACGTTCTATGATGAGAACTAGTATCGGAGGCAAAACAGAACCTTGCGCGCTTCAGCTCCGCATCTAGTCCCTATGTGGCCCAGGTGCAAGAAGAGATTTATTTTGGGCCCTCAACTGTTTAAAGAAAATAAATTAACAATCATTTTTTTTAATAAGAATAACATAAAACTAATATAATTAATTAATATGGCTAAATTTCCATAAAAGGGGAGTTGGGACTCCTATTTGCGGGGTTCCTCTGAAGACAGATTTTCACTGCCTAGGAATTCTATCATTTTCTACTCCTTATAGCGACAAGTACAAGGTAGTTGGTTTGCGCATAAAAATATCCACAAAGCCACCTGGGTATCTCCTGCTGGAGCCACTCGCAACCAGATAGACCACGTGTTGATAGACCGCCGCCACAACCTGTAACTGTTGACGGTACGAACGTACCGTGGTGCCAACGTCGACTCGGACCACTATCTTGTTGGTATGGTGCTCCGAGCGCGGATTGCATCATCATGAAAGATTGCATCCCCGAATCGGATTCTAGTCAACGCGGCTGGCCCTCGCAATGAAAAGACCAGAAACAACTGCGATAGGACTAGCCCTAAATGCAGGGATAATAAGTCCTGGGGGCTGAGATATCAGACGTAGAAGAGAAATGGACACGCCTTAGGAAGACTGTCATTGGTACTGCTGACTCCATCTTAGGCAGTAGTCGTAGAGATCGGCACGACTGACGTAAGAATTTTGCGTACCGAGCAAAGCAACAATCTCATAAAATGCGGGCAACCGAAGATGAATATAAAGAGGTCAGAAGATATGAAAAAACAGTTTACTAGCTAAAGAAAGCAGAATTGGAGAAGAATCTTGTCGGTGAAATAGAACAGTACAGAGAGCGATGACCGCACCAGGTGCGGAAGTTTTACCAAGAGTCCGCGGTATGACATAGTAAACACCGCGTTGCACATACTGCAATTACAAGTATAATAATCTGATCGCCGATATCAGGGGCATCGTAGAGGAAGAGCACTTTCAAGAGTTGATTAATGCCTAGCTAACTGAGGAATTGGAGGCTCCACCAATGACCGAAGACCACACTATGCTGCCGCCACCAATCATAGACGAAATTAACAGAGCTCAATCGGCTCAAAAATAATAAGGCCCGGGGATCTGATGGTATCCCAGCGGAGATTATTAAAACAGGAGGTCCCGCAATACACCAAGCAGTCCATGAAATTATAGTGCAAGTATTGGAGGAAGAAGCGATGCCAGAAGACTGGCGAAGAGGCATCCTGTACCCCATACATAAGATAGGAGATATCAAAACTTGCAGCAATTATCGTGGTATAACGTTGTTGAGTACCGCGTATAAGAATTTCTCCTCTATCCTTCAAGACAGCATAACCTCATACGCTAAGGTCATCATCGGTCCATACTAGTGTGGCTTCATCACAAGTAAATAAACAACTGATCAGATTTACACCCTAAGGCAGGTGATGGAAAAATGTCTACAGTTTTAAAACTCACTACACGATCTTTTTATAGACTTTAAAGCCGCCTTTGATAGAAATTTATAAAGCCATGAGAGAATTCGGCATTCCAAGTAAACTGACACGACTATGTAGGTTGACCATGACCAATTTTATAAGCCAAGTAAAAATATACAGATCACTATCAAGCCCATTCAACATCTATAATGGACATAGACCTGCGTCCTCTTTAATCTAGTGTTGGAGAAAGTGATCAGAGACTCTGACGTAACGGCGAGAGGAACAATCCAATCCATTCAGATACTGCCTGCCAGAAGCGGACACAGGTTCTAGAGCCAAATATGGTGGCAAGTACTCATCTACTCACCTAAACTGTGTAAGAAACACTTACTCTAGATATCAGATATCACTCATGGAATTCTTTCCTTTCTTGAATCATCAACGCGTCCACCTCGACCATCTTCTATTTTATTAAAGCAGACAATTCCATTGAAATTGGCGAGACATTCATCTAAATTACAAATTTGCTTTTTGCTTTCATTACATTTATTTCAAAACTACATTAAACTTATTCTCATTCATTACATTAAATTTACTTACATCGAATACATTAAAATAATCTCCGTTTATTATTAAATTAATTATTCCCAAGTTACAGTCTGTAAGAAGATTTTATAGCCAACATACTCAATTTTGAGCTTTTCAAGCTAAATACACCGTCATTCATAATGCTGCATCTGCCGACTTCGTACCGAGTTTCTTTGATTTTTTAATTTTTTAATTTATTATTTAATTTAATTTAACAAAAAATAAATAAAAAAATCTAAATTTTTTCGTTTTCCTGTAATTTCTTAAGCTATTCGTAGAGCACACAAATCTGTCAATATTCCATTTTGCTTACTTATTTTATGTATTCTGTATATTTATAATAATTTATATAAACATTGAGTCACAGTAAATTTTTTTTACATCTTACATATTGTTTTTTGTGGTTTTTTTGCTTTATGTATAATAAAGAAATTAGTCGAAAATTCCGACACAAATTGCGGTGCCTGTTAAATACAAAAAAAAATTATAATAAAAAATAAATTCATCTAAAATTTATTTTATATAACTACGTGATAACATTTTTTAGTAATTAATTTTTTTTTGTTCTTAAGCAAAATTGATTAAAGCTTAGCTTAGTACAATTATTTTAGTGGTTTTATGGGCTTAGTTATCATTTATAAAATATTTTTCCTCAACAAAGAATTAATTGCAGTGCAGTGGTTTTTTTGTTTTGTATTTTAACGTTCAATTTGGAATTTGATTTGCAATATCGTCAAATAAATGAGTAAACATGCTAAGTCCATTTTTGGCCAAAATCTCTTCAATATAAAGGGTGATCAGATTGGAGGTACTTTTTCCAATAGGATTTTTTTGACATGTCACGCGTGACTACTGTCAAACTAAATACATAATTTTATTCAGTATTCATCGACATTTCATCATGGAAGGACTAACGCCTCAAAAACGTTTACAAATCGTACAATTTTATAACGAAAATCGACGCTCTGTGAAAAGTGTTCATCGCGCACTCAGGCCAAACTATGGAGTATATAATCGTCCTACCGAGCGCACTATTCGGCATACCATCGGCAAACTTGAGAATAATTTTAAATTATTGGATGACCACGTACAGCCCGAAATGAAGAGAATGTTGCGGCTGTAAGTGAGTGTTTTGCCGAAAACCCGGAAGAATCGATTCGGCGCCGCTCTCGACAACTTGGCCTATCTTATGGCACTACTTGGGCGATTTTACGCAGAAATCTTGGTTTGAGAGCGTATAAAATACAGCTAGTCCAAGAAATGAAGCCGGCCGACCTTCCAAAGCGTCATACTTTCAGTCGTTGGGCGTTGAAAAACTCGCCGAAGATCCGTATTTTGAGACCCGAATTTTGTTCAACGATGAGGCCCATTATCGGCTTAATGGCTTCGTCAATAAGCAAAATTGCTGTATTTGGGCTGAAGATCAACCCGAAGCGATTCACGAACTGGCATTACATCCATTGAAAACTACCGTTTGGTGCGGCCTGTGGGCTGGAGGAATCATTAGCTCATATTTCTTCAAAGACGAGGCTGGCGCCAATGTAACAATGTAACAGTGAATGGCGAACGCTATCGCGCCATGATAAACGCCTTTTTGATGCCGCAAATTAAAGCCCGTGATCTTCACGACATTTGGCTCCAACAAGACATCCCATACAGCCCGTGACACAATGGATTTACTGCGTCCTCGTTTCGGTGAGCAATTGATCTCTCGTTTCGGACCGGTGGATTGGCCACCAAGATCGTGTGATCTTTGGACTTATAGACATTTGGACTTTTTTAACGATTAAGGCATTGGAAGCCAACATTACTTAAGTTATTCGCGAGATACCGACCGAATTCCTCGAGCGAGTCATTCAAAATTGGTGTTTACGGATGGCCGAATTACGGCGCAGTTGTGGCCAACATTTGAAAGAGATTATCTTCAAAAAATAAATACTTTAACTTTATCAATAAAATTTTTTGTTGTTTTATTTCAATTTAAAATCCGATACCTCTAAATTGATCACCCATTAGTTATAGAAAAAAAAATAAAACGTCCTGCTGTTAAATCTGTTATTCTTCTAAAGTAATTTTTTTCTACGTTCACTTCCGACAAATCTACCATTTTGTTTTGAAAAGTACGTTTTTCCGCTCTTGAGTAAAGTTTATCAAAACGGACTTAACTGATCATGACGACGCTATATGATGTTGTGGTGTGATGTGCCATAAATCTTACTTTTTCTTATGTTTAACTTATGAATGTTAGCCAGTATTTTGTATTTTATATATTGCAATTCTTCTTCCATCAATATTTAGGGAATATATAAAAAAAACATTATAAGACGAGCACTTTAATTTTTTAGTCAATTCCAATTTTGGCACCAATTCTGTTCAATATATTTATTTGTATACATTTGGTATGATGATGTTGAGCTATAAAACTAGCATGGTAGACGAAAGCCTGCAAAAATTTCGTTTTTATGTTATAATGAAGGGTATATGGCCAACTGGAGAGGGGCAGAAGTCAAGGTGGTGTGCATAAATAGAGAGAGATTTGAAATTGATTTAACGAAACCACCGAAACCGAGTCAAAGTCGAGAGAAATATAAGATAGAGTAGGCTCAAAATCATACCGAAACGTTCCTGGTTCATGTTTCTAGAAGACGACAAAATATTCTTCTTACCACAAAGTTCTAGAGAAGCTTATTGATCAACAAAAGGAACTCCTCTAATCGCCGTATGGGTCAGAAAGTCACAACAGAGCAGCTTAGCTGGGAACTTTGTCTAGCTAGTCTCTGCTATCACATCAACTTAGAAATCAAATGAATAAAACCTATTCCAAAAGACCTTCTTTCAAAGCCTGTCTTTAAACCTTAATCATGGCAAACATGCTCTATGGCGCTGAAGCATCATCGAACTTCATCGAACATGGGCGAGGGTATCCTTAGTCGTTTCTAGCGAAAAAAAATTCGGAAAACTTTTGGTGCTGTTTGCTTTAACGGGCTTTGAAAGAGAAGATCCAAATACGAATTATACGAGCTACTTAGGGAGAGCGATATCGATCTTTTTGCTGCTGTCAAATGATTAACAATGAAGTGAAGCTTGGTTGCGACATGATAAAATTTAGCCGTCAAAGTTAAAATTTTTACTGCCCGCTACGAAGTGCTGGTCAACACTATATTCAGTACACAAACTTCAAAAAGCTTTAAAAAAAGAACCCATAAAAATGAAAATTTTTCGTCTGAATTCTCTAATCAGGAATACACAATGTGCAAAGTTAGAATAAAATTGGACTACTTTTTTTTTTCTATTCGTAAGCGATAGGTCATTCAGTCAAAAGCAATTTCTGAAATAGACTGAAAAAACCACATTTTACTTTGCAAACGTTTAGGCTTAAAAAAATCGTTAGCGATGCGTAAATTGAGTACTTTTTTCAGTTTTCTCAGGGGTAGTTAACCCTATGAATGAAAAAATTACGCCATCGCAAGCCGAACGCTTAGAAATTGTTTTTAAACCAGTCTCATCAAATTTTGACTGATAGAAGCGGAGATATACGACACGACAAACAAAAGTATAAACGTACAAAAGTACATCCGTACATCCATATATCCGTGTATCCGTACCAACGTACAAATGTACACACGTTCGCTGAAAAATTTTCATGTCCCCTGAATATAAGCTTCGTCCTTAGGTCTCGCAATAAAACAAGTAAATGTAAAAAAATTTCGTTTTTCTTTTTTTTATATGTAATGATCAATTTAGAATCAATTTAAATTAAAACAAAAAAAAAATCAAATTGATTGGGCATTTATTTTTTGAAGATAATCCCTTTCAAATGTTGGCCGCAACTGCGCCGTAATTCGGCCATCAGTAAACACCAATATTGAATGACTCGCTCGAGGACTTCGGTCGGTATCTCGCGAATAGCTTGAGTAATGTTGGCTTCCAATACCTCAATCGTAGCTGGTTAATCCACAAAACATTTAGACTTTACATACCTCCACAAAAAAAAAAGTCCAAAGGTGTGATATCACACGCTCTTGGTGGCCAATCTACCGGTCCGAAATGAGAGATCAATTGCTCACCGAAACGAGGACGCAGTCAATCCATTGTGTCACGGGCTGTATGGGATATAGCGCCGTCTTGTTGGAACCAAATGTCATGGAGATCCCGGGCTTCAAATTCCGGCATCAAAAACGCGTTTATAATGGCGCGATAGCGTTCGCCATTCACTGTTACATTGGCGCCAGCCTCGTCTTGAAGAAATATGGGCTAATGATTCCTCCAGCCCATAGGCCGCACCAAACGGTAGTTTTCAATGGATGTAATGGCAGTTCGTGAATCGCTTCGGGTTGATCTTCAGCCCAAATACAGCAATTTTGCTTATTGACGAAGCGATTAAGCCAATCGTTGTACAAAATACGGGTCTCAAAATACGGATCATCGGCGAGTTTTTCAAGAGCCCAACGACTAAAAGTGTGACGCGTTAAAAGGTCGGCCGGCTTCAATTCTTGGACTAGCGGTATTATATACGCTCTCAAACCAAGATCTCTGCGTAAAATCGCCCAAGTAGTGCCATAAGGTAGGCCAAGTTGTCGAGAACGGCGCCGAATCGATTCTTCCGGGTTTTCGGCAAAACACTCACTTACAGCCGCAACATTCTCTTCATTTCGGGCTGTACGTGGAAAAAGTACCTCCAATCTCATCACCCTTTACATCGAAACCACACAGTCGTTTATTATTTGGAAATAATCCCCAAAATATCTGTTTTAATGAGTTTTCTTTTCAACCAATCACACGAGCTATACGTGCCACGCGACACGTGTCATATAAAAAATGCTTTTTTGGACCTAGACACTCATACAAATTCTTCTCTCTAGGTCGTGTGGATGTTGGTTAAAAAGGACCTCAAAAAAGTCGAAAAAAAAATTTCAATCACATGCACCACATGCGAAACGCCACACGCGTCATATTCGGAATAAAAATAATGCTATATTGGCCTGGGAAACTCACAAAATTTTAGGTCTCTAGGTCGTGTAGAAGGTGGTTAAAAAGGACATCGAAGAAGTCGAAAGAAAAAATTTCAACCCATAAAACGCACCACACGCTATACGCGACACGCGTCATACTCGGAGTATAATAAATGCTATTTTGGACCCAGACACTCACAAAATTTCAGCTCTCTAAGTCGTGTGGAAGGTGGTTAAAAAAGACCTCAAATTGGTCGAATATACAGACAAAACAGGGTCAAGCCAAGTTAAATAAAAGTTTTAAAAAAGGACGTGTTCGAATTGCCAGTTATGGTCGAATGTTCATACATAACTCCCATCCAAATTTTTTCACTAGTTCCTGAATTTTCCAATTTTCCAGGTTCCTATAATCATTTAAAAAAAAATATATCCAAATCGGATCGGTCGAATGTTCATACATAACTCCCATCGAAATTTTTTCACTAGTTCCTGAATTTTCCAATTTTCCAGGTTCCTATAATCATTTAAAAAAAAATATATCCAAATCGGATCAGCCGTTTAGCCGTGAAAAGGAAACAGACATCTTTCACATCTTTGATATTCGTATGGATAGTATGGGTATTTATTAATTATTTATTGTTTTGGGGATAAATTTTATGGGAAGAATTAAACTGAGGAAAATTTCGGGTAAAGAATTGTTCTAGGAGAAGTGTTGGTCAATACGAAGATCGTAATGTTCCAGCCTTTCCACATCAAATCTTTGCGCACTGTGCGTCCGCCACATTATGAGAATTTATTGTCAGAGCGATTGAATTCGATGTCTGGTTATTATCGGATCAAGCGCTATACAATTATTATGAAAACGTCTATTAATTTTGATTGATGTTTGCCTTTCATTTGTCCCACGCTGCGTCGAAGATTTATTGTCCAAAAATGTCAAATGCCCATCAGCGGACTGACTCGAAATACATTGCCATGATGAAGATGTGGAGTACGAAATACGCAAACGATTTAACTCTCAACCACGATGACATGCAAAAATAGTTATTAACTGAATATATTGACATGCGTCCAGTTCCAGTCCCGTCCAGTAGCGTCCAGTTCAGCGGCGACAATAATCACAGCACAATCATTTATAATTCCCATTTACGAGCACTGCAGCATCAGGCCAATGATTCGCTCATTGTACAGTGCTGACACACCAATATTTCACTGTTGTTGTTGTCAAAGTAAAAAACAGCTTATTGTATACATACGTACACGTACAAGTATGTAATGAAAAATATCATAAAGTAATTAAAACAAAATGATGACCAAATAAATTGTATTTCCGCTTGCGCCACGCACGACTACACCCTGTGTCCAGCAGAACAGCTCAGAGGTATGATGCGTGTGTTGTGTTGTGTTTAAGTTAATTAAATTTGTCCAGTTAATCGATAATTCGATTAATTAAATCAGCAGCCGGAAGTGTTTTATTCTGTTATAATGTTTTTTTAAATCAACATCCACCCAAATGAATGAAAATTTATGCAAATTACAGAACACGCTGTAATACTAAGCAGTAATTGAATTATACGCGGAGGGAAATATATGATAATTAAACCAGAAAAATAAAAACAGATTTTAATCGGCATTTTGTGCCCATAAAAAAAATACATTCGCATCTGATATCAGTTGTTCATATATCTATTTCTAAACTATCTTTCGCGGGCGCAAATCACAAAAAAAAAACAACCAATAAAAATTTATATTTTTCATGTAAATTCTCCAATAACCAAAAGTCAACTGGATTCCACTATAGTGAAATATAAAAAAACATACGAAACACTGTTACCCAACAACAAAACAACCCCAATCGTAAAGCAAGCAGCGCTGCTAAGTGGGAAAAAATTGTATGGAAGCCCCTCGAACCCGCGCCCAGATCACTATCAAATTTTAATAGACAATATTGTCATCGGAAGTATACCTGTGTGCAAAATTTCAATAAAATCGGGCTTTGGTAAGTGGGTTACAAATTGTTCACAAGATCTGACCAGCCAGCCAGCCAACCAGCCAGGCAGCCAGTCCGCAAGCCACGGGCGCGCGAAGTTAATATAGCGAATGTTTTGACTTGGAACCTCTTTTGATTCAAATGTTGCTTTTCTAAATGCTCCTTACCTCGGGTGGGGGGTAGCAAATAAAAATACTGATATGACGTCTGAATGCAAAGTTCTGTAAACAGATCACTATACCGTTTCCAGTGGATATAGTTTCCATCATTTTTTGGGCAAAGTGATATTAGGTAGATTTAAAGTTGCCTTAGGTAGGTTGACAGAAGTTGGTGTTGTAATTGGACAGAATGCTGGTGGACCATGAGCTGTTGATTCTTGTACTTTGGTCGTAAGTTCAATTATAAAATTCTGGACTTCGTCTTCTAGCTGGAAATATTCCGCAGTGTTGTATCCATGCTTGGTTGGGTCTTCGGATAGTTCGTTAACTAATCGATGAGTTTCTTCCAATTCCGTCCAATACTTCTGAAGTTCATTTAACTTTACGTTGCCGAAGTTTAAGCTCCAGGCATTTGCTGCCATATTTTTAAGACTTAACAGCAATCGCAGTATTGACTGTGCGATTGAGTTCTGTCTTCGGATGATTCTGACAAATTCCGTCATATTGTTGGCAGGGGTTACTGAGTAGTCTTCAGTCTGGTGGTCTTCCGTTGTTCTCTTCGCTGCGAATCCCTCTAATGGAAGGGTAGGAATCTTTGGCTTTGTTCCCGTGTCTGTATACTTTGTTCCACTAATTGCTCCCATCGGTTCTTCATGGCGTTCTTCAACATCAGTAGGCCGAATTGAATCCAGAGTGAGCCTTATTTCGCCGCAAGCCCTCTTTACTGTTTCATACGTATTTGCCTGAACATATGGAGTGTCTGCCTTCACGAAATCCTTAATTCTTTCGTGATTATCATGGAACTCCAACCACAGTGCTTCCAGAACCTGGTTTTTCTTTTTCTTATAGGCGGTAGTGTTGCGGTCGGGTCCGTCCTTGCCTAAATTAATTTTGAATCTCTGAAGCTCCTCTGTAATGGCCTTCTGTCGGGCCACGATTTTGAAGATCTCCATCTCGTCTATTGTGGATTGGTGTCTTCAATCTGTGGGTTCGGAACTGACTTGTCCTTTCCGCTTTGTTGGGAGTGAGACGGTGAATTACTTCTTACCGCTGGTGGGGGAAGCTAGTCTACGCTGAATATCTCGATCACGTCGGGGTCACCAATGTTTTGACTTGGAACCTCTTTTGATTCGAATGTTACTTTTCTAAATGCTCCTTACCTCGGGTGGGGGTAGCAAATAAAAATACTGATATGACTTCTGAATGCAAAAGTGTTTTATTTCTTAACGCTTATGTCTATTTATAATCTAATTTACAAAATAAAATTATGCATCAGCAATTTATTCTGTGGGAATAAAGTTGAAATGAGAGAGTCGGGCATTGTACAGAAAGCTATTTCATGGGAATGGGAATGTACATGATAATGCTGACAATACCGTTTATGTCTGCCGTTGGATTTAGGTATGGGAGGAGAGCACCCGTAGAAGGTGCACAGATAACAATTTGGTGGGAAGAGGCAATGATACATGATAATGCTACTTGCAATATCGTTTATGCTGTCGTTGCTTTTAGGAATGTGAGGAGAGCACCTGTAGAAGGTGCACAGGTAACAATTTGATGGGAACAATGCCATAACATATTATAATTGCTTATTATATTTATGCAGAGTATTCTGGCAAATGAAGCTATTTGCAACCTGACAATTAATTAGGAAATACCTCATGATCCCAATCCCAATATTTTGGTTTGTCGCTGTGACACTCCTAATCCTGATTGGTAACATCAACCTTAGTTAAAAAAACGGGAACAAAAGTATCGTAGGGATGAGCGATGTACTAACCATGTTTCAAACAGTTACAAAAAAAAGGACTATGGATTTTAAAAAAAATGTCCATTACCGACAACTAAATCGGCGTATGCCCCAAAGGAAAACCGATACCTGGTCTACGCATGCTTGCCTAGATTGGTTAGATTCGAGCGTTGTATGTAAAACTTGTAGCCGTTAGGTGGCAAAAACTTAAATGGATTATTTCTTGGTTAGTTTCATGAAAAATCGTTTGGGAGTGGGGGCGTGGTCTATTTTCACCCCCTGCGGTGTACGTAGCTTCTTAATGCGAAGAGATGTACTTTTGACATTATATCACTTCACACCCTGTAACTCTTGAACACTTCTAGCTACAAGATCAGTATTGATCTTTTTTGTAAAAGAAGTTAATTTCTAAGATCATACAATGTAAATTTTTTAAATTCTTTCTTTAAAACATTACCGATATAAACGTCGTCAAAGTCAGATTTTTTTTATTATTTTATTTTTAAACTCGATTATTTCAAAAAATACTCTCGGATATTTTTTTTAACAAATGCAGTATTAAAGCCTATTCAATTTTCTACAAATCCACCTTACAATATTTCTAGATTCGGTCAACAGGAACAGGGTTAATTGAATTGAAAGTTGGTAAAATGAACGAAAACGTACTTTTGACCTTACATGAATTCCTTATAACTATAACTCTTGAACACTTCTTGCTAAAAGGTCTTTTTTGAAAGAAAATTAAATTTTTATGATCAAACAATCTAAATTTTTTAAATCCATGAAACTACATATTACTGATATAAACGTCGTCAAAGTCAAAACAATTTTTATTTTTTTTTAAATTGTATTTTCAAACGCGATCATCTCGAAAAATGCTCTCAGATGATTTTTTTTGACAAATGTAGTATTTAAGGCTATTCATTTTTCTACACATCCATGTCACAATGTTTACACATTGGGTCAAGAGGAGCAGATCTAAAATTAAAAGTTTGTAAAATGAATTTTAAGAAAAAAACGAAAAAGTAATGTAAAACTTTACTGACAAGTAAACTCAATTCAAATGAATAGAAAATAAAAACAAAGAGACGGATTAGTGCGGGTGGTGAGTAATGACCAACTATTAAGCATTAGAAGAGTTGCGTGCCGTCTCAGTGTTCCTGCTGTAACTGTGCAACTAGTATTAAATACGGAACATATGCAACCTTACCACTTCACTCCAGAGCAGAATCAGCTTCTAACATTTAAATATTTTCTGTACTAACATTTAAGTAAATAAGAAGGGGACTTGCCCTGGTCGGCGGGGATTCATGTCGACCTAGATTGTCAATCACCACTCAAATGAATTAATTGAATCATGAAACAAATACAAGCCTCGGATACATATAGAATTTATCAACAATGACCTTTGGATAACGGAAAAGGACACGTTTTGGAACTTGGAGCATTCGCACGCTCGTCAAGACAACAACGCTTGCACAATTAACAACAGAATTTCGTAAATACTATCTAGAGATTCTTGGTCATAGTGAGGTGAGATGGTGAGATGAGTGGGGGAAAAACGAATATCTACCGGCGAGTTTCTAATTTTTTCAGGTAAGCCTGCAAAAGAACACCGTGCGAATGAAGTGGGATTTCTACTCTCAAAAGCCACGAGAAGATCGTTACAAGACTAGCAAAGCAATATCCGATAGAATTATTATTGCAAGATCTTTTTGGATCTTATAAAAATGTGATGTAAACCTCAAATACTAAAGAAATCGGAGGGAGCAGAGGAGTTTTGTTGTTCCATTGCTTTATTCTCATTTAAAAAAAAAACTCAGATTTGGACAAGGCATTCCACATTTGTGTTGCTCGGCTAAATACTAAATATAAAATCTTAAAAATGATCGCACAAGTCGAAAAATGGCATGCATGTGGAAAAGCAGAACTCTTTGGTATTTCCTTTTTTTCTGTCCATTTACGTGGAATTCTTTCTAACCACTAATCTAGCTTCCAATTTAATAATGTTGTCACTAGTTAATTGCCAATTAAGACCAATTGAACTGCTAAAAGAGAAAGAGAACATTTTTTAAAAGCTATGACCGTATTAAGGCAAACCCGTGCTAAACAAACAAAACACTAGTGGGAATGAATAACCAGAGTGCGTGAATAGCTAACCCAGAATGGAGCTAGCGAACAACGTCAAATAGATTCTGTCGCGGTTATTTGGAGAAACAAAAGAATGTCGTAAATACCATCTAAAGATTCTTGGTCTTAATGAGGTGAGGTGACCTGGAGTAGGGGAAAAACGGGGATCTTTTGAGGGTCCTTTGCTGGTCTTTGAAGGTCTTTTGGAGTATTTTGAGAGTCCTTTGGGAGTTTTTTAAAGATTTTTACGGGTGTTTTGGGGATCTTTTGAGGGACCTTTTGAGGGTCCTTTGAGGGTATTTTTGGAAAGTCTTTTAAGGATCTTTTTAATATTTTTATTTATGGCCCCTTTGAGAGTTTTTTGGGGGTCTTTTTTGGGGTTTTTAGTGTTTTTTTGCGGTCTTCTTGTCATGTCCTTAGCCTATCGCATCACTACTCCTATCTTATCGCGTCACTAGAAACTGGGCCAAATCAGGATTTCGCACAAACCATTCTTATACTGATGAAATTAACACCCTGCGTATAATCATTGAACAGTCAGTTGAGTATCGCTCTCCTCTGTAAATGGTTTTTGTAGATTTTAATGGCGCTTTTGGTAGCGTGGGCCGAAACATGATGTGGCAGATTTTGTCTAGCTATTGGGATTCCGGAAAAACTCACCAACATCATCAAAGAGCTGTACCGCGACTCAGCATGTCGCGTCATTCATAACGGTCATCTTGGCTCACCTTTCAACATCCATTCGGGAGTCAAGCTGGGTTGCATCCTCTCACTATTGCTTTTCACAATTGTCATCGACTGGGTGATGCAAATAGTAACCCGTACTCCATCGGGTTTGCCATGGAATGTTTTCCACCGCCTAGAAAACCTGGACTATGCCGATGATATCTGTCTCCTATCACAATCGCTAGGTGACATGGAGCGAAAAACTAAACTCACTAGAATTCCACGCTAACAAAGTGGGTTTGAAAATGAACGGAAAAATTGACGGACACCAAATAGAGGAAGTATGCTAAATAATATCTTGAACTCGTCGCAAATCTCCCGGAATCTGAAGCTAAGGATCTTCAGATCTAACGATCTCTTAGTATTCTTGTATGGCTGCGAAACGTGGAAAGTCACAGAGTCGATTGCGATGCGTCACCTAATCTTCGTCAACAGGTGCTTAAGGCGGAAACTGAGAATAAGATGGCCGGACATTATCACCAATCAAGACTTGTGGAGGTAAGACAGCAGGAAGCAATCGCGATCGCAGCTGGTTTGGCCACACTTTTTGAGAAAGCCAGCAAACGATATCACGAAACTAGCGCTCAACTGGAATCCACAAGGAAGCCGTCGAGTTGGCCTTCCTAGCAAGACATGGAAAAGGGCAATAGAAGAGGAAGCAATATCCCAGATGAAAGAGTGTCGTCTCTTGAAACCTCAGGCGATAAATCGAGTTCGTTGGCGGGCATTTGTAGAAGCCCTATGCTCCCCAGCGGAGTAAAGGAAAGAAAGAAGACAATCCACCCTCTGGTGGTAAGAGGATGGTGAGGGTTCATGTGTGCGGTAAGCGAAGCACCCGGGAACAGTTAGTAATAAATAGACCAGAAGACACCGATTTGTAACCACCACTGCACCGAAACACGAGTTCTGGATCTAGCGAGCGTCGTTCCAGGCAAACACGGTTAAAAACACAAGACAATAAGTAAATCAATTGAACACAATTTGTAGCTTTATCATTCAGTATTCCATTCACAAAAAATAAAACAAAAATCCCGATAACAACCATTAGAACTTGTTCAACTTTTAAGAAGCATCATGTACGATATTTGTAGATTAGGCAAATTGACATAATTTATCCCACCATTCCCTCAAAAAATAACCTATTTATTCGTTCATTTCATTATCCATTCCATTGAATTAAGAGATTATTTAGCGCCGGTCAATTTGTCGGAACCAATGCACTACCTAATGCGTCCAGCGACTGTAATGGATGGATAGGAAATTATAATCCCAATGTGCCAGTGGAGCCGCAGCACAAATTAATACGTTCTGAAATTCCATTTGTCGTCGCCGGATTCATTACCCATTATATTTAGGTATATCTCTCTAATTCCATGTAAATATTTTCAAAACGAAATTAATAAACAAATAGAAAACATTTAAACATTTTGGACCATATCGCGCTGCCAGAGTAATTCCCTCAGCTAATTCGATTCGTTTCGCTCGTGTGGTGGAACGAATACATTGGGTTGGCTAGATACGGATTTCCGGCAACAAAAAATTTAGCAGATGCAATTTTAGCGCCAGCATTAGCATTTAATTAAATAGTTTATAGTCGAGCATGTACTCGTGGTCGTGTTGGTTGGTGTGCTACTAAAACGCTTCCATGAAATGCAATTTTATTTGATTTAATTAATTTCAACCGAGGATGCTTTTATTATTTGATGGATATTATTTAACGGTGACCATTAGAATTAATAATAGATGATAGTAATAATAATAATAATAATAGTTTTGGAAGCATTGAACCACGCATTGCATCAGCCACGACACCGACACGGTACACGGGTTAAACCCTTAAACCGCCATGCAGAAATATTGGAGATTTCCCTTTAGTGTGGTAGAATGCATTGTTATGCTGATGATGGTGTTTGTGACGATGAAGTGAAGTGTTGTGCTTTGGTTTGGAGTTTTGTTTTTCATGCCTTCGAGCGTTGAATATTACAACAATGTCCAAAAAAGTTAAACAAATGTTAGTTTGGGCATAAATTTTTCCATTCCTCTGGATATTGCAATTTTTTTTAAAGTGCAACAAAATAAAAAAGGCCTCCCATCTCTCGAAGTCAATGCAAATCGCTTTCCACCGAAACATTTTTATAAAATTGAAAACAGAAAGAGTTCATATCGAGACAAAGCTGGTGATTACAACAATGCGGCAGCAATTCATAGTAGAGGTATAAGTAGGTCTAGATATACTTCATATCCCAAATTTGTTTCGTTCTTGGTTAAGGGCTCTTGAATAAGAGCAATGTCCCAGTTTCTGGTTGCGAATAGGTTTGAGCATTTGGGTGCCCTTTGACGTGAGTCGTGGTACATCTGCGTGGTGCGGAGGTATAGTCTGTTTTTAAATTCAGCCGGTCGCAGTATTGCTAACTGCTAGTCAGTTAGCCATTTATTTTTTTTACGAAAGACATCCAACCCATTGGCTAGCACTGTGGTCCTTATAGGCTATTATGCCAAAGGCGTACTGTTAGTCCAGGGTAGACATAACCTCTGTTTGATTTCATAACCTCTGCTGGAGTAAACGATTCTTCGTTTCATCCGTATTAGAGCCAGACACTCACAGAGAATAAACTCCTTATTTTTTTTTATAATTCGCGCACGCGTAAAGGGGTTCGCACCCTTATAATGCTCGGCTATATGCTTAGCAAAGCGTGGGTGTTAAGGAAAAGGACGCGAATAAAGGAGATATCTATGAGCTTGTGTTTTGAATGCCTCTGGATCATAGCGATGTGAAAAGACAGAGCTTGGCAGAGCATTCCACATACGTATTGTATGGCTAAACTTAACTGTACGTCCGATGATAGGCTTGAGGGTAAGCTGATGAGCATTTAGAGCGGCACGAGTATTGCGGTTAAATTCAAGGAGAGGTTTCATGCATCTGGCTATTTTTTTTTAAGCACCGCTGGTGGAAGAAGCGATAAAACACTGACAAGCAGGAAACGTTCCTGCGGTATTCAAGCGAATTTATTGATTTCGTCACCGATAAATTTTATCGCACAGTTTTGTATTCTATCTAGCTGATGCAAGGTAGTTTTAGGCGCACCAGACCATAGTTGTGACAATTGTACTCGAGCTTAGGGCGAATAAAATCCCTATAGATAGTAGCCAGATCAGAGGGAGTGAAATACTTCTTGCACTGGGGTAGAAAACCTAAACATTTCGCAGCATTTTTGGTGACTGTAAATATGTGGAAATTCCAACGAAGCTTGTCGTTAACGCACATACCGAGAATTGCAAGATTTTCAGTTTCCTCGATGCAAGTGCCATTCATGGATAATGGCATGGGATTTGGGATTCGCTTACACGACAGGAGACAGCATTGGGTTTTGGAAGCGTTAAATTCTACTCTATTCTGTGCTCCTCATTTTATTATGCTGTCTAAGTCAGAATTTAACGTGCTTATGACACGTAGTTGTTTGAGTTCCACACGAGAAGTGAAGGGACGTACCGCAAACTTATATGAGAAGCTGAGAGTGCTGTCTTCAGCGAAAGAGTTAATTGGATTAGAAGTCACAGATAAGAGATCATTAATGAAAATGAGAAAGAGTGTCGGGGACAAAAGAGAGCCCTGAAAACCCAGCATTTAAATGATATACTTGATAGACTTGATACCGTCCTATACAACGGTCCAAAAGATAGCTTCTAATTCAGTTAATCAGTTTATCATTTTAGACAAAAGAGCTTGATGCCAAACTCTGTCGATTGCCTTAGAAAAATCGAGTACAAAAGTTTTGCTCTCACCTAATTGATGCAAAGACCGGCTCCAGCGTTCGGTGAGATATACCATCAAATCACCAGTAGAACGTTGCCCACAAAATCCGTACTGCCGCTCACTAAGGATTTCGATGGTCTCAAGATATTTCATGAGCTGAAAATTAATCAGCGTTTGCATGACCTTAGAATGAAAGTATGTAAGTGCTATGGGTCGGTACGAAGAAGGAGACGACGGCTCGCCATTTTTGGGCATTGGATGGTTAAAGGCTATTTTCCAACTTCTCGGTCCAGAAGACTGGGACAGTTGGAAAACCTTACGCTATGGTAATGCCAGCTTGGAAGAACACCTCTTCAGAACTAATTGGAAAATACCATCGGGTCCAGTGGATGTATGTGTGTTGGGAACGCTTTAAACTCTAGCAACGGCACGAGTACGAATGACGATCTGTCCAATAGAGTATTCAATACTCTGAGGTGCAGGCGGTTGCAAAGCACAATCTGGAAGCGTGGAGCTAGCTGCAACTGGAATATCATTATAAATGAGAGTTGGAGTCGACGACGAGGCTGTATTTAGTTTTCTCCAGACAGCGCCAACACACTATCAGCGGAGACATGTTCAGTTTGCTGAGATGGTATCCCAGGCGACGACCTATAGCAAAGCATTTGCATGAGCATTCTGAGACATTTCTTACTCAAGGAAAAGACTTTCTTATAGCAATATGGCTTGACTAGTCTCTTGGTACTTTATTAGTAGGAATCGTAAAGCTGTCTTGCGCAGGAGATAATTTTTGTAGTGCAGTGTATCCCAAGTGAATTCAGAGAAGGGTTTCGGATTTTGAAGGGAGGTAGCTGAACTAGTGCATGCTTGTTTATCAGCAGATTATTTGCCAGTAACCCATCTATGGCCTGAAACACAGACTAGTTTGACATTGTTAGGCTTTTCTATGAATTGTAGGTCAGGGCCACATAGCGACATCCTCACCAGCCAGCAGCAGATTCGTTGCCAGCAATTATTGTAAGGTTTTTCTATATATTAATAATAATATTCGGCGCGACAGACCGTTGCAGTCCAAAGCCTAGCTTCTCGCGACCATTTGTGTTGTGCATGTATATTTTTGCACACAAATGTAAGGGACCTGAATGGCAGATTGAGAACCTTTCCATAACAAGTTATTATTTTAGGATTTTGTCAGACATTCGTGCCTCAAAGCAGCATCTGACAAGCCTTGAGTCCATCGAGTGGTACCTAATAATAAATAGTGATTGAGCACCTTTGATACTTTGATATCTAAAATAATCTTGGCGCAAGTCTGGATAAGTTGGATTTCAGTCCGAAAGTCACTTGGTTATCGAGAGATATTGGATCCAATTAAATCAACCCTCACATAAAGTTTGATCTTAGATCCTTCAGTATACCAAACCAGATATCTCGGGTTCTGTTCACCATTAGACCAACTTTCGCGATCCAATATTTTAACCTTAAATAATCTACCAAAAAAGGAATCTCTGACCAGTTTGCCAACGATGGTAGACATTATAGGATTTTCGGGAATTGAGTGGCCCATCAAATCCCCGGAACATAAGTTCCAAAAGAAGCCAAATTGAATAAAGGACTTATGTCCCTATGGGGTGGGACATTAAAATTTTAAGTTGGGTCTTATGTCCCACCTAACATATTTTTTTTATAAGGAGCCATTTTATGTAATCTTTCATTACATTACATAAAATGGCTCTTTATAAAAATATTTTTTTTATTATCTATCCGAAAATTTGTGGACTTATGTTCCATCTTTGACAATTTTTTTGGACCGATTCGGTTTGACTTATGTCCCCCATTTAAGTGAGTCATAAGTCCCAAAATTAAATATTTGGACAAATTCCCTGCGCCGTAACAACTGCCAATTAGTATGCTGAATTTTTTTTTTACAAAATGTTGTTAAATTGTTGGAAAACCGAAATCAGGGCAACTTATCCGTAACTTTTCGCACCACCACAATGCACCTGCGTATCATACTGAACAAAAATCAAGCAATTTTTTGACGGTCTCCGGGATAAATGGAAATCTAGGGTCTTGTTATTTTTGGTTGTTATCAAAATTCCTAGCAAACAAATAAAATTTCGGATAATGATATCCGTTTCAATGGTAGGTAGTAAGGTAAAGGTAGTTAATGCCCAAATTGAAACGGTCTAAAACTAAGAAGATGACGCCTAACTTTAAAAGCTTTCTATTCATCTTCCATTTTCTGTCCACAAATGAATGAATAATTACGTCATGTGAGTTAAAACATAACACCATAAATATCTTAAGAATACCAAATTTAACATATATACGTACATGATATGCCTAGTCAGTGTCCGTTCGACCACCCCCTCTATAGCCGGTTGAAAGCCCAAAAATTAGGACAACCACAATTGCAAGTCAAAATTATATCTTCCATTTTAATTGCCTCAGTCTAATTTAGATAATCGTATTATACTATAGGTATGTATTATATGTATGTATTATTGTGTGTGTGTGTGTGTATTATGTCTTAATCCTAATACGCAACTAGATGCGCTGGTGCTATGTACATTCATTCTGTGCAAGTAAACTCTTGATCCTTAAGTTATATAAATGCTATTCATGTAAGGTTTGAAACCTTGCATGATTGAAAGTGTAAAGTCCTTAAAATTTACGTGCTGATTTAGATAAGGTACGTGTACATTATATAATTATTTATTTTATATATATATATCAATTCTTCTTAATCTTATGCTCATCATGAGTTTTACGATATACACTAAAACGTCAACATACGCGATATATTTTTTACGATTTACGAACTTCCCTCCACATACGTGGATCTTATACGTGGTCAATCAAAATTCTGCGCAAAATAAAAATTAATTACAATTCTTATTCCTGTTTACTTTATGTGTCTTCTTTTACACAAAAACAAAAACTTAGCATAGTAGGAGTATGTACGTAGAAAGGTACAATTTCATTTGTCTACTGGTTGTGAGATTCCTTGTGCTACGTACATATGCAGAACCTAGATTTTAAAGTGCTGCTTATTCACGATAAAGCGCCGTCATTCATAAGCCCTATGTAATTCCAACCCAAATGTGAAAGTTGTGTTTACGCCTCAAAAACTATATCTATATAATTCAGCCAATATACCAAGGAGTAATTGCTATATTTAGGAAAATATATCAAGGCCAAACCTTCGCACGATGTTAGAAGCTACAGATGGACCAAACGAATCCACTTTTCGAGAGTTACGGCGTAACTAATAATGGAATAAATATACCAAACCGCTATTTATTATTTGGCGACAGTATGAAAAAACTCAAAATTTTTGGCTCGTACTTTAAAACGGTTCATCAGACAGAAACATTATCGACTAATCCTGCTGAGATGGTGAGCGAGGAATTGGAAAGATTTCGCAGTTCGACTAATTACTTGGAAATTCTTGAAAGCTTTTCTGACGAACTTTAATCGGACGAACTTGCCGAAGGATAGACAAATAGCTACTTTACGACGCTAACAGAACTCACAGACATTTTCGGAAAATTGAACAACAAGCCCTCGACTGGTTTAGATAACGTTCCAAATATTGTACTAAAACATCTTCCGGTCGAAATCATACGGAAATACTGCATTATTTTCAACAACTTGCTCAATAACCACTACTTCCCAAATTGCTGGAAAATATCGAAAGTTTTTCCTGTATTACAAAAAAATAAAGATCCTTCTGATCTGAAAAATTACAGGCCAATAAGTCTCATGCCTAATATTGGGAAAGTTTTCGAAGTGGTTAGTAGTAAGTCCATATTGAACGCGTGCGAACGAAATGAGATTATTACGCGGAACCAGTTTGGGTTCAAGAGAAACCACTCGACAATTCACGCAGTTACCAAATTGATTTCGGATGTCAACTGGCATTTAAACGATCGGAGGAACTGCGGCTTGTCTAGTGGATATCGAAAAAGCCTTCGACACGGTTTGGACCGACGCGCTAATTTATAAAAATTATTGGATATGAGCTCCCACATTATTTAGTAAAAATGATTATATCAATGATATACGAAAGGAAATTTGTGGTAACTGATAGAGAGAATACGACAGATAAAATATTTAATATCGCTAACGGTCTGCCACAGGGCACAGTAACGGCACCGCTCTTGTTCAACATAAATATTTCGGAAGTACTGAGGGACGTGGACGAGTCTATATGCTATAGACTGACGACATTATACTATACGCACACGGCTCAAGAATCGAAGAGATTCAAAGAAAGATACAAGACAAATTCAACGATCTTCAGACATACTGCGAAATATGGAAGCTTAAGATTAGCAATTCAAAATGCGAAGTTATCCTGTTGCGGCCCCCTCTCAGGCGTGGAAATCACGATCTACGAGGGAATTGGAAAAACCTACAACTGACAGATGCAAATGGTTTTCGGATTCCAACAATACTATAATGTACTATAATGGGCACGTAAATACCGCATTAGAAAAAACAAGAGCCGAATTTATGTCACTCAAAAAGCTTTTCTATGCACGCTGTCTTCGAATTGATGTCAAGATCATTAGCTACCAAGCATTTGTTAGACCAATTTTGACGTATGCGTGCCTTATATGGTGGAATATAAGTCCATCATATATGGAAAAAATCCGCGTTTTTTGAGAGGAAATGCCTCAGAGCATGTATGCGTATGTATAAAAGTGAACGATCCAACTACAGACATTATATATCAAATAAAACCCTTTTGGAAGCGTGTGGATTGTCAAGAATTCACAATATCTTCTTGATATTATTAGGAACCATTTCGTTCGGTCTGCGGATATAGAAAACGACCTTATTGCTTGCGCATTCTATCCGAACCCTCAGTACTTCAAAAATACATTAATTCCAACTGAGACATTCCTTTATCTAGATGCAATGGGCTATATATCAGACTCGCGTAACATACCGACAATCTACCACATTGCTAGAAGGGCAAACGACAAAACAATCCGGCATATTTCTAATATTGATCACAATGGAAATGCATCCTGAAAATACTGCAGTTACGTACCTGAGAAAGACCGAACAAACAATGAACATTTAAACTCAAACAAATACTGGTGGCTCAACTGGAAAGTGGCCGACATCCTGGTGTTTAAACGTAAAAAAGCGACTATCAATAGAGTTTGGATACCATTATGTCCAGAGAGTGTAGGAGACGATGTCAATGGCACTCCTGAATGAAGTGCAGAAAACTTGCTTTTACTTAGTAGACTGTTTGGAGGGGACGGTTTTGAAGACCTGGAGCTAACTGGTATCAACAAGCACCTACAAGCGCACGACAGTGAGATATCAGTCCAGGAATTGATAGACCTTGAAGCTGCAACTGAAGATAACTCAGATTCAAGTGGAGAAGCTGACCAATTGACAAAAATTGATGTCGAAAATAAATGAAACCACTTATATTACAGGATCTACTGATTCTAATTTAGAGAGGAGTTCAACCAGCACAGTAGGTTCTCTAAGCTCGATTGCACCAAACAAACTAAAGAAGAACAATAAAACAACCAAGCATTTTTAAGTTCTTTGTTATCATCAAGATAACCAAACTGGTGCCTTAAATTCATAGTTTTTTTTTGTTTTTTTTAATTCTTTTTACTTTTCTAAAAAGCATGTAATAAAATATTTATCATCAAATTTTGTTTCATAACAACGCATCTCTAATTTTGCATACATTCTCTAGTCTCGACACACGCGAATTCGACTTACGCGGTGTTTTTTTTTTTGGAACGCATTGCGTATGTGGAGGGTTTAGTGTACTCGTATTTAAGTTTTTTTTTTTTCAATTTAATTTCTATTTTATAGACAATGATACTCGTACATAGCTAAATTCGTATAGCTCTTCCTAGCTTCAACTACCTATTTCTACTCTTGTCCAATATCTATAAGTTTACGGATTTTTACATTACTCGTCATTTTCAAGTTTTTCTTTCCTTTGGGCTGATCAGGAGAAAACGACAATAGTTTTGTGTTGAAATTCCCCTTCTTCTTTTGGACAATTATTTCGCATACTATGCGACGATCACTCGCTGATCGATGAACTTGGTGTTATCGACTGCTCATTATCACGATTTTACTCGCCTTTCCACTGAGTGACATGAATGTGATGTCCAGCTGTTTGGTGGTGACTGTTGACTGTTGTTCGTAAATGGATTGGTTGGACTGCTTACATCTCGATATGTGAAATCTTTTCACAGAGAAATAGAAAACAAAGAAAAATATATATGGTTTTTTTTATTAAAGTTTTGTTATAGGCCGTCCAAAATTAGTTGAAATGATTTGCAGTAGAATTTCTCATAAGGGATGTTTTTCTCTTTGCGAATTCTTGATTAAATGAAATACATGAAGCGGCTTTTAAGGGTCCAGCCCATTGAATTGATTCCGTTGGGGCGACGAATGAAACTGATACATCGACAAAATACACGCGTTCTTATGGGAAGTGTCTCATATGTAAAGCATGTGACGGATGCGACGCAAAAACTTGATCAACTTTCAACGTTTCTCTCCGGAAAATGCTTTGACAGTTCTCTCTCACAGCAGTTTGAAGATTATTTTGGCATTTGTTTTTGTTTGCCTGTACGAGGAAAACGTATTCATTGGGTCATCTCTTTGCGTTACATTCGGCAACGTCAACGAATACGTCGACGCTATAATGACTCAACGAATTCTATGGGCTGGGCACTTATTCCTGAAACACAAACACGCTTCAGCTTCAGCTTTGTTTCCTTAGAACAACCGCTTAGAATTTGCTTTGAATGACATTTCTCAAATAACTAATTTTCCCGCTCAAAATAATTTTGTTTGTTGTCGTTTTTTCACAGCTGTTGAGCTGTCAGCCAAAGCAAATGTTCCGCACTTTTGAACTAGAGCTTCCGTTTGTAGCTTCGTTACGTAGCATTACGATTTTCTTTACGATTGCCAAACAAAACGTTGAAGCTGAAGCGACATTGTGATAGGAAGCATTGAAATCGTAAGGCTGAAAGTCAGGCGAAGCCGAAGCTGAAGCGTGTTTGTGTTTCAGGCATTAGTCTCGCTGCGATCAACGATCGTCCAAGACGTATTTTGAAAGCAGACGTGAACTTTTTCTTCGAAAATAACACACATTTGATTCTTATTGCAAAATTGTGATAATTTTAACTAATTTTAGACGGCTGGCCTATAATTTCTACAAAATTTTAACAAAAATAGGAAAATTTATATTTCTTGTGACAAGAAAACTTACTCTTGGTGTCTTCGGTTAGAGCGTTATATCATGCACCATATCCGCTTTTGAATGTAAGATAAAAAAGAGAAAAATTAAATGTTGGTTAATAATAAATAAATGGTCAACCGTGTATATTAAAAGGATTTGGATCACTACAAATAATGCATATAATCACTAAAACTTCTTCCAACATTGTCATATTAACTTCAATCAAATTACAGCCGGAATTAATTTACATTTGGCTAAAAGTCAAATATAACTTTTATTACTAAAGGAACCTTAACAAAGTACTCCAAGAGAGTATACTGTGTGCCGTATCTATTTCTGACTGTACAATACAGGAAAAGCTAAATGATCGGGCTAGTCCCTTCAAAGTAAGGTTGGCGCGAGTCCAATAACTTCGCCCGTAGAAAAACTTTATTACGAAACCCAAAATCAGCCTCGGATACACTGCTGAACGACGACCACGGCAACAAAAACGGTCAAACGATTTAAGCATTTTCCCATGGAACGTACGCTCACTGTATAGAGCAGCACAGCAGCTAGACGATACCCTGTCCAAATATAATGCTGACATAACAGCAATACAGGAGATGCGGTGGATGGGAAACGGTGTCTTACAAATTCAGAATATTAGATATACGAGTATTACAGCTTTCATATAGGTAAGGAGTCAGTGTTCCGGCATTATATTGGCACCCATAGCTAACACGAGAACACAAATGACAATTGACAACGAGTCATAGAGATGGCAGGAAGCAATAATTTGATCGTTGCGATCAAAAGGTTAGCGCGTAAAAGTATCACCTGATGGAGCAACTCGCAACCAAATAGATCACGTGTTGATAGGCCTCCAAACCTGATGACGGTACGAACGTACCGAGGTGCGGTGGAGGTCGTCTAAGACCACTATCTTGTTGATATGGTACTCAGAGCGAGGATAGGATCATCACGAAAAACTCCATCCGCAAATCAGGTTTGAGTTAACGCAGCTCTCCTTCGTAACGAAGATACCAGATAAACCTACGGCCAAGCGATAGTACTTCTCCTTAATGTAGGGAGAGTAAGTACTGGAGCCTTACAATAATGTCAATAGTACTGTTGACTCCATCTAAGGCAGTAGTTGTAGAGATCGGAACGACTGGTTCGATGACGAACGTAAGCTAGCGACCGAACGTAAGAATGTTGCGTACCGAGCAATGCAATTATCTCATAGAACGCGGGCACGCGAATATGAATATAAAAAGCTCAGAAGATACAAAAAAAAACAGTTCACTGACGAAAGAAAGCAGCGTGAGAGAAGAATCTCGTCCGTGAATTAGAATAGTACAGAGAGCAAGGACCGTACTAGGCTCGAAAGTTCTACGGAAGGGTTCGCGGTAGGACGCAATATACGCCGCATTACAAAAACTGCAAAGACAAAGAGGGTAATCTGATCGTCGATATCAAAGGCATCTTAGAGCGATGGGAAGAGCACTTTAATAAGTTGCTTAATGGCCAACTAACTGAGGAATTGGGGACTCTACCAATGACAATGCTGCCGCCAACAAGCATAAACGAAGCTAACAGAGCGATAAATCGGCTCAAAAATAATAAAGCCCCGGGATCTGATGGGATCCCAGCGGAACTGATAAAAATAGGAGGTTCTGCAATACACCAAGCAATTCATGAAATAATAGTGCAAGTATGGGAGGAAGAAGCTATGACAGAATGCTGGCGAAGTAGCATCCTGTGCCCCATATATGACAAGGGAGATATCACAAAATGCAGCAATTATCGTTGTATAACATTGTTGAGTACCGCGTAAAAGATTTTCTGCTCTATCTTTCAAGACAGGATAGCCCCATACGCTAAAGTCATAATTGGTCCATAACAGTGTGGCTTCATCCCAGGCAAATCAACAACTGATCAGATTTACACCCTAAGGCAGGTGATGGAAAAATGTCTAGAGTTTCAAAACTCGCTACCATCTTTTTATAAACTTTAAAGCCGCCTATGAGAGCATAGCTTTATAAAGCCTTGAGAGAACTCGGCATCACAAAAAAACGGACACGTCTATGTAGGTTGACCATGACCAATGTTATAAGCCAAGTCCAAATATCCGGATCACTATCAAGACCATTCATCATCTTTAAGGGGCTCCGACAAGGGGATAGACTGGCCTGCGTCCTCTTTAACCTGGCGTTGGAGAAAGTAATCCGATACTCTGATGTAACAGCAAGAGGAACAATCCTCTATAAGTCCATTCATATACTGGCTTACGCAGACGATATTGACATCGTTGGTAGAAACCGAAGAGCTGTACAGGAAGCTTTCATCCAGATCGAACAGGCGGCACGAAATCTGGGGCAGCAAATAAATGAGAGCAAAACAAAGTACATGGTGGCCACGTCTGCGAGTAGAAGATCCAACATTGGTCCCTCAATTGAAGTAATGCAATCCTTTAACTATCTCGGGTCAAGAGTAGCAGCCGATAACAGCATGGAACCAGAAATACGAGCACGGTTACTTAAAGCCAACAAAGACTACTATATTCTGTCAAGACTCTTCAAATCCAGGAACTTAACCATAACATACAAGCTGCTGGTATATAAGGAAATGGTCATACCAGTACTCACATATGGATCCGAGACTTGGGTGCTTAGCAAAAATCTTTCTGACCTCTAAGCCGGGTTCGAGAGAAAAGTCTTACAGAGAATTGTTGGCCGCCCATGTGATGAAGGAGACTCTATAATGGTGAGATCTACGAGCGTCGATGTCGACATCCTGAAGAAAATTAAGCTCGGTAGGCTTCGGTGGGCAGGACACCAAGCTCGAATGAGCGAAGAAGATCCTGCTCGCAAAGTCCTTTGCGGTAGGATTTATGGAATACGACAGCGAGTCCGGCCAAGCCTACGCTGAAAGGATGGCGTAGACCAGGACGCCCAGATTTTAGGGATACCAAACTGGATGACATCGGTTCGAAATTGGGACCGGTGGAGAGACTTTTTGCGGTAACCCAGGGCCGGACTCCGTTTGTAGAGCCAAATATGATGATGATGATGAACTAATTTACATTGATACAAAATCGACCCCTTTATATCGTTGAATCGTACCTTGGGCAGGGAAAATTGAAAGAGGATTATTTTAGACTTTTTGCGGCGGTCCATTAGGCAAAACTTCCGCTCGATTTTACGGTGGGTGTATGTTACATTTCTTTCGGTTAGAGACGCCTTGATTATTGAATTGCATACCTTATAAAGCAGTTGCTACTTTTCGAAATTTCACACACACACACAGATATTTCATCTTTGAAACATCTTTACTGATTTATGAGAACACAAGCCTTGACTTGTGCATATATCGTACATATATAGTCGTCTAAGAAAAAAAATGGACAGTCATAATTTTAATTTGATTAAGAGGAATGGAAAAATATATCAAAGATGCATCAATATGCAAGTGCATCAAGGAATTGCAATGCATTTGTTCAATGGTTTATGGTTTGCTTAGAAATACGCCAACACGAGTATGAAAAGTCTTTTGTATGAAGGTTTTTTTTATTATTATTGAAAAACCATGAAATGCGAATCTCCATGAGAGGGATCAGAATTGCTGAACCAAAAAATTCATTTTACTATAATTTGACTGATACGAATATGAATTTCCATTTCATTTCGGTTCCATTGATGGTTTAGTTTTTTGTTTTTTGCTGTAGTTGAACTCTTGATACTTTTCATGGCAATATACCGTGAAATGAATGGATCTGAATAGTTGGTGAATATAAAATAAAAAGAAAATAATTCCATGTATTCGCATTCCTTTCTGTGCACCTACGTACTCGATCCAAGCAATTCTTTCCTATGTATACGCTCTACTCGATTATAATCAAAAATTTCCATAGATCCGATCAACTAAAGCATGAAAAAGTCCTTAAGTGCAACTTTTTATTTCACTTTGAGTATCCTCTTCGCGTTTTGTCCTGTCATGGTTCGCGATATGGATCACTGAATTCATGACGGAGATCTCTTGAACAAAACTAACGGAGCGAAAAAATTCTCCAATTCATTTTCAATACAACAAAAAAAACTCGCTTTCGTATATCCTCTCCTATACCATGTGAAAGTTTAGTACTCATAGTGTTGTCCTCGGGATGTATGCGTATTTCTTTTATTTTTTATTGAATGAAGTGAAAATGGCGCAAATGAACTGGAAGTTGAAATAAAGTTTCGCCATTCGCACGCTGAATTGAAAGAACGGAATTTGAATGTTTTTTTCTTTATATCATAAAAAGCTTCTCATAGTTGAAAGAAATGCTTTTCATGTGAAAGACAGGCGAAGGGTCAAGGCTTCTAAGTTTCCTTAAATCAACTGAAAATTCTGTTCTGTGACTAAACGGAAAATTGCACTGGAGTTTTCTTAACTTTTCTTAAACGGCTCTTCACTGGGAACTGTGAAAACTAAAGAAACTTTTTGCTTAACATGCAGTTGTATGAATTGTCGTAGATACATCGTCCGCTTTGTTTTTTTCTTGTAGTTTTGTGCAGAGCTGAGGCGCTATGACTCTTTATTAATCTGTATATTAATTAGTATCTTTATAAATTAAATAAAGAGGGTTTGGAAAGTAGCGACAAGCCGTCGCTTAAATAAATTATTGTCGTGTGTCTGAAATCGCAATTGACGCTTAAGAACTTAGGTTTCTATAAAAGATTAGCAATCCTCTATATAATAGTTGGCTATATCCCTCATGCACAAAGTAGTTCCAAAAGTGTAAATATAAACAGAGACACAAACCATAATGAGAGCTTTTAATACAAACCACAAACTTTAAAATAAAATCGATAAATATTTTAATTGTAAGACAATTGACATTGAATAGAAAAATACAAACCATAACTCCGCCTTGTTACGATAGTAACATGCCGGTCCCAAGCCCGAGTAAAAGAGCAGGGTTTTAGGCAACGGATTTGTCCTATGCTCAGTAAAAGCTATTCCTAATCCAAGGTGGCATACCGGGCTCTGTCATGGGCGAACTCGTTTCCCGGATACTCGTGGGTCATTATTGATTCAAGTTTTAATAACTATGAGATCGATTCAACTCAAAGCGCATCAACCTCAGGTCGTGCTGTTGAACAACCCGCTGTATCTAGAGAAGCTGTTGAACTGTGGATGGCCTAACCCATGTTGGCCTCAACTGCTCGGTTTGCTGTTGAGCAGCCGACCCTACCCAGAGTTCAGACGGCGTAGCCATACGAGCCCTATCTGAAACTCGCGAGGGTGTCAGAACTGAGGAATACACAATCGTTGATGCATGAAGCGTCATATCAGAGAAATCTGGATCCTCTTCTATTAGGAAGGCTTTAGATGGGCTACTGATCTCACAACACCGAGGTGGATTCATTAAATTGCCACATCTGATTCTGACGCATCCACAATCTTTGATGCATATAGCGTCATCTCGGAGAAATCCGGATGCTCTTCTACTAGGAAGGCATTAGATGGGCTACTGATCTAACAACACCGAGGTGGATTCATTAAATTGCCACATCTGATTCTGACGTATCCACAATCGTTGATGCATGTAGCGTCATCTCGGAGAAATCCGGATGCTCTTCTACTAGGAAGGCATTAGATGGGCTACTGATCTAACAACACCGAGGTGGATTCATTAAATTGCCACATCTGATTCTGACGTATCCACAATCGTTGCTGCATGTAGCGTCATCTCGGAGAAATCCGGATGCTCTTCTACTAGGAAGGCATTAGATGGGCTACTGATCTAACAACACCGAGGTGGATTCATTAAATTGCCACATATGATTCTGACGTATCCACAATCGTTGATGCATGTAGCGTCATCTCGGAGAAATCCGGATGCTCTTCTACTAGGAAGGCATTAGATGGGCTACTGATCTAACAACACCGAGGTGGATTCATTAAATTGCCACATCTGATTCTGACGTATCCACAATCGTTGATGCATGTAGCGTCATCTCGGAGAAATCCGGATGCTCTTCTACTAGGAAGGCATTAGATGGGCTACTGATCTAACAACACCGAGGTGGATTCATTAAATTGCCACATCTGATTCTGACGCATCCACAATCGTTGATGCATGCAGCGTCATATCAGAGAAATCTGGATCCTCTTCTATTAGGAAGGCTTTTGATGGGCTACTGATCTCACAACACCGAGGTGGATTCATTAAATTGAATTCGCTAGAAAGAAGTTCTCTTAAATATGCTTTACACACGGGCAAGGATAGAGAGAGTGCTCTTTGATTTGCCAAAACCGTCCCTTCAACTTCAACATCCAAGGAGGACTAAAAAATTAAGGTGAAACTACATCACGCAAAGTGCGCGTCCGCTACCCTCAGCAAGCGGTTCGCCGAGGAAAATATAACCCTTGGTCTCATCCAAGAGCCTTGTGTTTTTAGCGGAGTGATAAAAAGTCTACAGATTGGGAGAAGTAAGTTGATCTGTAAATGCGAGGAGCCAGTGCAAAGGGCAGCCTGCTTGATCGGCACGAACATCAAATATCTTCCCATTACAGACTTCATAACGAAAGACCTGGTGGCTCTGCTGATTAAAATTCAGACCGAGAGGGGAACACGAAATGTCGTGTGTGCTTCAGCATATTTCCCCGGCGACGACGATATTATTTCGCCCTTAGACGTCCTGGAACTGATAGAGCACTGCCGGAGCAGAAACCTCCTTGATACCTGATAGGATGCGATGCAAATTGAGATCTGGGCCAGCAGCGCCATCAATAGAAGGTGTGGGTTTCTTTTAGAATATTAGTAGTAATGTAGATAAACTAAATAAATAATCCAAACCTACCTGCGAGGCATGTGTCCGACGAAGCCTCGCTGTTGGACTTCCTGGCAAACTGGCACATGCTTCTTCTAGATATGATCCAAAGTCAACGGACCGGAATCTAAATCGGGTACTTATCCTCTCTAAGCTACCTAGATATGCTTGTCACACCTAATAAGTCCACAGGGGACTTAGATGGGGCAGGATATCAACTTTGTGATATGTTTCTCTCTTCCTATCTTGACAGCTGTGTCACTAAAACCAGCTTGTGTAGACGAAAGGTTCACTGGTGGAATGACCAGCTGACTAAGCTTAGGAAGAAAGTCAGAAAACTCTTCAACTCTGATAAACGAATGAAAAGTTGGGACGAATAAAGGTTACAGAGTACAACTCTGAATTAAGACGATCCAAACGTGCCACACGGAGGAAATGCTTCAAAAATATGGTTGAAATGCTAGCATATGCACGAATCTGTAAAGCACTAGTTAGGGATCAGACAAACTGTGTAGGTTTATTAAAAAAGGCCGATGGCACCTACAAGTCGGAAAGTGGGGATACAATCAAAACCCTAATCCAAGTTAATTTCCCAGGTTCGTCTACTTGTGCACTATACACGTACCCGAACGCATCTGACCAAAGGGTCTGTATTACGAGTAGGGTAAATGTTTTATCCGGTAAAATCTTCAGTCTGGATAAGGTTAAATGGGTAGTAGACTCTTTTAATTCTTTCAAAGCTCCCGGCGGTGATGGGAACTTTTCAGTCCTTCTATAGAAGGCAGTCGATCTTCTCCTACCGGGTAAATGTGATATTTATCCCCAAACCAGACTTAGTGAGCTGCAAAAGTGGAGTGCGTCAGGGGTGCATAATGTCTCCGCTGTTATTATTGACTGTCATCAGTGATGTATTCCGTGTAGCATTGACGTAAGGTATCAATGGAATTCGTTAAACTATAACAACTTACCTTGCCTATTTTCACATTCGATAATGAGATTCATCTGATGACCCTAAGTCTACAAGCTAAGGCAAACAAAGATGGGCTTAAGTTAAACGCAGCCAAAACAAAAGCCCTGAGTGCGTTCGAAAGTTTGGAGAAGCAATGTTGTCAGCTTAAGAAGAATGCTGCGACTGTTCCGCTTCAACATAGAATCTGTACTGTTGTATGAGTGCAGTATTTAGACGGTGGATAGTACTATCACACGCAAGCTGCAGACTTTCGTTAACAAATGTCTAAGAATAATCTTGAGGTTCTTCTGGCTCCATCGTATCTCCAACGAAGAACTTTATCGGAGAACGGGTCAAGAACCTATAGACATTATTAGGCGAAGAAGAAAGTGGCAGTGGTTTGGATACACACTACGGTGCGTCGACAACTCCTTTGCAAAATACGCCAAGTAGTGGAATCCGCTCACCTATGCATGCAGAACAGCGGGATGCTCTAGACAAACGTGGCGTAGGACTGTCGAGGAGGATTCAAACTCTTTGCAGAACTCTAAACAAGATGGCGCATAAGCCTTATTGACGCCATATGTCCCTCAAGGGGTGAAAGAGTTGACGAAAGTAAGTAAAATTTTTTCGAGCAGGATCCTTTCCGTTCATTCAGCCTAGGTGTACTGGATTTGAAAAGTCTTGACAGACTATATTGGGTTTTGCTGGATCTGAGCAACTTTTTGGGGCATATTTCTGATTTCATCCAGTTGTCGGAATCTACAATTGACTCGAGATATTGAAAGGATTGCAGTGTGTATGTACCCAGTTTTTGTGATCCACTACCTTGATTGAAAGACCAATGCAGAATCATTTACGTCGCACGCGAATAACAAGCTGAATTTAACGCATCTCAAGTCACAAAACACACTCTCAGTTAATGGAGTTGATAGCAAAACTAATCCATGTTTTAAAGTTGTCCTTATTTGTTTGAACAACTTTGCTGTTAATTTGTTTTGAAAGATTTAGATACCAAGCTCGATATCTGACTCGTTAGGCTTGTTGCCGTGTCAACGAAAACCCTAAAGCCGGAGCTCTCTAAGGAATCAGAATACCGAATTGGTATGATGCTTTAATAAATGAAAACTCGATGATTATTGTTAAACGTTAGGTGTGAAGATGCTTTTATTCAGTGAATTTTCCCTTCTTTTATACAAAAATAATTGCTCGATTTTCGACCATGCATCGACTCTGGAATGCCTACTCATCGATATTCATATTTTACATAATATCGCTTTATCAGCGTAGTGTATGTATGTACGTATGTAATATATGACCGAACGCGTCAAGTGTTTTTGGGTTCGTTCGCCTATGCTGCTGCGTTGACATATTTGTTTCCACAAGCCAACGACCTTATTATTTCATTACCATTTCCATGCGCCGCTTACTCAGCGCAATGCATGAAAAGGGTAATTACGTTCTAAGCGGCCCGCGCTCGCTTGCCCATGATGCTTAGATTGCATATTTATTTTCATAGGCGAACGACCGCCGATCATAAATTATGCTATTGGAGATGTTTTATATTTTTTGTTCCCATGCACCGAGTGTGCCATTAAAGAATACGTATGGGTTATTTTTGTTTACTTTTGTTTTCATGCACCAAGTGTGCTATTAATTTATACGTAGTACTGATTTGTTTATGCTTTTACTTTGAGAGGCACTAGAGTGGATGTAGGGTCAAAAACGTTGTATGCTTTTAGGCATGTTATTTATGTGGTCGCTGGTGCAATCCCTCACAATGTCGCACCCGCTACAAGCGGTAAAGTTAAGACTAAAAGGGAATTTTGCATTTCCTGCTCTGTTACTTTGTTAACATATATGGGAGTACCGCTCGTGTTAATTGAACCATAAGTTCATGGGAACACATGTATCGGATGTGGAAAATTTACTGCGAGACAATTAAACTGTTGTTCTCATTACTACATTGCTACATGCACACTCACCTCTGCCTAGATATATGTGTGCATGCATTGCATATAATGCATAATAATACTATCAAACAAAATGAGCTGCAATAAGGCAATAAGATCGAAATCATAATGACTGAAATACTATACACACACACAATTACAAATGTCAGATGATTGCATGTTGCGTTATCATTCTACCAGCCCATCCATGCGCTGAATGCGCTGGATGCTTTAAACACAATTCAGCCTTATCAATTCTTCATAAACTGCAATATGTTCATTGCTGTTATTGTCGTTCTACATGGATACTTCGCATAGTGCATGTTCTACAGCCGTGTAGGTGTAAGTTTGTATGTGTTCGTTTCAACAGCCTGAGTAATATCCTGACTGAAATGCTGTTTTGACCAAAATGTAACACGAGATTGCATAACTACCACGAAACTATTCGTATATGTGTACTTCCTGTAAACTCTGTATATTGTTTCGTGCTGTTCCATTGCCAAAGAAGTATTTTTCTCCTCGACTTCATTTTTTTTTTGATGTCGTCGTTCTCACAACCAAATCTAGGTTGTCCTTCGGATAAGATATTTTTTGTTATTCTTCCTTTTATTCCACTCTACTTTATCTGATGCTCCTTGTTTTTGGCAGGATTTTTCTATTCCTTCGGCCTCCTTCCGCTGAGAGTTTTTAATTTTTATTTACCCAGTTGATTCGAGCAATGTTGGTAGTAAATTTGCGTTTTGTCCTTGTGCCAAGATTTTTCCAAAGAATTTAGTGCAAATTGTTTGTCAAGGAGTAAAGATTACGTTAACAAGGATTGCATATTTTCGAACGATTCTTTTTTTTCATGGATTTTTACTAGGATTAGCATAACTTTGCCTTTGCATAGAGAAAGAACGGGACGAATTGAGTTAAGTTCTGCCAAAAGATCATTATAAATTCTTCTAATTCTCCGGCTTGAGTGCTGCTGCATCTCTAGAAGCAATTTGGCTTTCCGATCAATTTGATTGTCCGATCTACACAACAAGAGGGCCGAATAAATGATGGTCCCCTGTGGGGCCCATTATTGTTTCTGTTTGGGTTATTCTCGTCTTTAGTCTAACTGATGACCTACAAGACTTGGACTACATGACGAAAGACTAAAAGCTACTATGAAATAATATAAAACCAAATTATTGCGAACTATTCATATCTGTGTGGCGCCGTGGCTCAGTGGAAATGCACATGGCTGCTGAGCAGGAGGTTCGTGGTTCAAATCCAATCAACACCAAAAGTATTTTTCACTGTGTCCCACCTCTCGCAAATGGGTGACAAACGTTCCGAGAGTAATAACTTGTCACGGAAAGCTTCTAAATTCGCCGTTCGGATCCGGCCCCTTCCATTTGTGTCCAAAAATATACATACGCAGCACAAATGGTCGCGAGAAGCTAGGCTTTGGATCGCAATGATCTGTCGCGCCGAATATTATTATTATTATTCATATCTGTGTCGCTCTATGACTTATAATTTATAGGTGGTCTTTACCCTAAGTTAGGCGGTATAACATGTATGTATGAGATCCACACTTTAAGGCCATTTGTTATAAAGGGTGTCCCGTTCGGTTGGGTCTCTGGTCACCAGGGTATTGCAGGCAACGAATATCCAGATGAACTAGCCAGGGCTGGATCGGAATCTGCGTTCTTAAGAACGAAACCTTACTGTTGTGTCAACTGGGCCGCCACCACAGCAATGATTAATAAACTACGTCTAGGAAAATAAACTACGTCTAGCCCACTGGGATAATACCCTAGATAGGCTTAGACAATCCAAAACGATTGATCAGTCCCTTTTCGTATAAAGAAATTCTTCACCTAGAAAAGGATAGCATCAGAAAGTTGATGAACTTTCTCACAGGTCACTGTGCCACTTTACGTGTCACCTAAGCAGAATTAATCTGGCCTCAGACACTGAATGTAGGTTCTACTCAGAGGAGATGAATCATCTGTGCACATTCTCTGTGTTTGTCTTTTAGATACATTAGACCTTTTTATGTCTCAGAATCAGTCACTTGGGCTAGGGTTGTTTTATAAAAAAAATAAAGGGTGTCCCAAGTTGAATTCCCAATTAAAATGTCGCACAATTTCGTGTTGTTTTTTCTGTTGGCAGCTCTGGTTTGTTTATAGATATCATATAATATAATAATTGCAATTAGTCAATATGGAATGCTACACGAAAGAGTAACGGATTGTCACTGTTACAATAATAAGCAAAGTTTTACTGTGATTGCTCCCAAGCTCTGTTCATTTTTTGGTAGGCGAAGGCAACATTTAAACGGCTAAACGATTTAAAAATTTTCTCATGAAACGTACGCTCACTGTATAGAGCTCGAGATGCACAGCAGCTGGCCGATACCCTGTCTAAATATAAGGCTGACATAACAGAAATATAGGAGATGCGGTGGACATGGTGTCTTAAAAAAATCAGAATATGACATATATTACAGCTGTCATGTGGGGTTTCTAGTCAGCAAAAGAATTAAACCCACTGTTATCGGCTTTAAAGCAATAAATGAACGGCTATGTACCCTTCGAGTGCGGGGCAACTTTAAAAACATAAGCCTCATAAACGTTCACGCACCTACAGAGGATTCCCCAGATGATGAAAAAGAAGAATTCTTTGAATCAGTCGAACGGGAACTCCATGCCTGCCCTCAGTATGAGTAAAAATCATTCTGTGGGATATGAATGCCAAAATAGGTAGGGAGCCAGTATTCAATCAGTACATTGGCACCCATAGCTTACACGAGAACACTAATAACAATGGACAACGAGTCATAGAGATGGCAGCAAGCAATAATTTGGTCGTTGCGAGTACAAGGTTTGCGCGTAAAAATATCCACAAAGCCACCTGGGTATCTCCCGATGGAGCCACTCGCAACCAGATCGACCAAGTGTTGATAGACCGCCGCCACAACCCGAACCTGATGCCGGTACGAACGTACCGAGGTGTCAACGGCGACTCAGAATACTATTTTGTTGTTATGGTACTCCGAGCGCGGATTGCATCATCAGAAAAGACTGCATCCGCGAATCAGATAAGAGTTAACACGGCTGCCCTTCACAATGAGGAGGCCAGAAACAACTACGGTCAAGCAATAGGACTCGCCCTAAATGCAGGGAGAGTAAGTCCTGGGGCTGAGATGTTGGACGTAGAAGAAAAATTGATATGCCTTAAGAATACTGTCATTAGTACTGCTGACTCCATCTTAGGCAGTAGTCGTAGAGATCGAAACGACTGCTTTGATGACGAATGTAAGCTAGCGACTGAACGTAAGAATGTTGCGTACCGAGCAATGCAACAATCTCATAGAACGCGGGCACGCGAAGATTAATATAAAGAGATCAGAAGATATGAAAAAACAGTTCACCGGCGAAAGAAAGCAGCCTGGGAGAAGAATCTCGTCCATGAACTGGAATAGTACAGAGAGCAAGGAACGTACTAGGCGCGAAAGTTCTACCAAAGAGTTCGCGGTAGGACGCAATATACACCGCGTTGCACAAACTGCAAAGACAAAGATCTGATCGCCGATCTTAAAGGCATCTTAGAGCGATGGGAAGAGCACTTTCAAGAGTTGCTAAATGGCCAATTAACTGAGGAATTGGAGGCTCCAACAATGACAGAGGACCACGCTATGCTGCCGGCAACAAGCATAAGTGAAGCTAGCAGAGCGATAAATCGGCTCAAAAATAATAAAGCCTCGGGATCTGAACTGAACTGATAAAAATAGGAGACCCCACATTACACCAAGCAATTCATGAAATAATAGTGCAAGTATGGAAGGAAGAAGCTATGCCAGAAGACTGGCGAAGGGGCATCCTGTGCCCCATATATAAGAAGGAAATATCACAAAATGCAGCAATTATCGTGGTATAACGTTGATGAGTACCGCGTATAAGATGTTCTGCTCTATTCTTAAAGATAGGAAGCCCCATACGCTAAAGTCATCATTGGTCCATACCAGTGTGGCTTCATCCCAGGCAAAACACAACTGATCAGATTTACACATTTAGGCAGGTGATGGAAAAATGTCTAGAGTTTCAAAACTCACTATACCATCATTTTATAGACTTTAAAGCCGCCATTGATAGCATAGTCAGAGTAGAACTTTATAAAGCCATGAGAGAATTCGGCATTCCAAATAAACGACTATGTAGGTTGTAGGTATGTAGTTCCTTTAACTATGAAACCAGAAATACGCGCCGGTTGATTAAAGCCAACAAAGCCTACTATAGTCTGTTAAGACTCTTCAAATCCAGGAACTTAACCATAACATCCAAGCTGTTGATATATAAAACAATGGTGATACCTGTACTTACATATGGATCCGAGACTTGGGTGGCTTAACAAAAAGTTCGAGAGAAAAGTCTTACGGAGAATTGTTGGCCCCGTATGCGAGGAAGGAGGATTCCGGAGACTCTATAATGATGATATCTACGAGCGTTACCGCGATGTCGACATCGTGAAGAAAATTAAGCTCAGTAGGCTCCGGTGAGTAGGACACCTAGCTCGCATGAGCGAAGAGGATCCTGCTCTGAAAGTCCATTGCGGTTGGATTTATGGAACACGACAGCAAGGCCGGCGAAGCCTACACTGGAAGGATGGCGTAGACCAGGACCGTCAGAGTTCAGGACTCGAAATTGGGAACGGTGGGGAGACTTTTTGCGGGAGGCCAAGTAGAGCCAAATATGATGATGAAGTCTGATTTTATTGCATTTATAAACTCACTATTTTTGAAATCTACACTATGTTTCCCAGCATAACCAACTTTAATTACCCTAGATCCCTGTGATTTAAAAATCAATGAATTTTTATTTCGTTCAGTCGCAAAATCAAAAAGTTGTAATTTAAAAAAATGAAGACAACGTTTATAAATGCTGTGGATATGCTTTCTGTATCAAAATGTTCCGGAAAGCAAAGGAAAATAATACGAAATTTTGTTCCGAAAATTGGATTATCGGTTGTGGACTATGCACGCAGTAGTGAAATCGATCAATTTTATATAGCCTGTCAGAACTTCAGGGACTTTTATCGAGATCCACATAATAAATTAAGGAAACCTGAGGAATTTTCAACGAGTCAGGAAAACACCAGTTGCATCGGCAAGCGCGAAAATCTGCTACAACAACCAGTCAAATTTGTTCGAGAGAAACTGCCAGTCCTCTACCCGTTGGATTCTAGTGTTTTTCGTGTCTGTGAGAACACAAATATTGCAGGAACATATGATAAGAAATCATGCACAAGATACAAGCGATAGAGTACTTGAACAAAAAGCGGAAATAATTGTTTTTTTAATTTCCATGCAGTAGTATTAATAATAATATCAGATTTTGTACATAATATACATATAATAATACAAAATAATTTCCCAATAATTTTACTTTAAATAAGTCTTGATTGAAACAAAAACAATTCCGTAGCAAAAACCAAACAAAAGAATGGGTTGTTATTTGTAATTTTTTTAAAGCCAAGAAAAACAAGGAAAGCACGCTTGATGATGTCACTAATTTTTTAAAAATCAACACCCTCGTATGTATATACTTGATATTCCCGGGCGCTTTGCTACCCGCACACGTGAACCCACGAATTCCTATTACCATTGCGAGGTGGGGGTTGTGCTTATAGCCATAGAGAAATAATCACTAAGCACATAATCTTAGTCTTTCCTATGGGTAGCCATAGAACGTAAAAAACACAGTACAGAAAGGAGCGCTGAAAATAGCACACATTCATTATGATGTCGCTATACGGCGTGATTATCGCGCAGCGAACAGTGCAGCACACAGCACACATCACACTGTCGTTATGATGCCGCTTTAATTTTAAATATATTTTTTAGTCATATTTTAACAATTTATGTATTCACCTTAACATATAGAGATATGTCATTTTTATAGACCATTTTGAGTTATACAACCTGTCTATAGAAAAAACTTTCGTCCTTTTCATCGACTTTAGTTACAAAATTAGTCGACACGAAAGGCTTTTTTATTTAAACGGGATAAAATATAGCTTATGATCACTCCAAAAGTCCATTCTAATTATTGGTGGAAGAATTTTTTAAATCGGTTGAGTAGTTTCGAAGATTACCTCCTACATACAAACCAACATTACTTCTTTATAATCGTCTTTATAATATTAAGTTAGGTCGGCGCGAGGCCAATAACCTTGCCCGTAAAAAAAATTATTACGAAACCCAAAATCAACCTCGTACTCCCTGATGAACGACGACGACGACGGCAACGAAGATGGCTAAACGATTTAAGAATTTTCTCATGGAACGTACGCTCACTCTATAGAGCTCGAGCTGAAAAGAAGCTGGCCGATACCCTCTCTAAATATCAGGCTGACATAACAGCAATCCAGGAGATGCAGTGGACGGGGAATTGTTTCTTATAAAAATCAGAATGTGACATATATTACAGCTGACACGCAGGACATCATGTGCTCAGGGCGGGATTTCTATTCAGCAAAAGAGTGGAAACCACTGTTATCGGCTTTAAAGCAATAAATGAACGGCTATGTATGCACTCTTCGTGTGCGGGGCATATTAAAAAACATAAGCCTCATAAATGTTCAGGCACCTACAGAGGATTCCCCAGATGATGAAAAAGAAGAATTCTTTGAATCAGTCGAACGGAAACTCCACGCTTGCCCTCAGTATGATGTATAAATAATTCTGGGGGATATGAATGGTAAAATAGGTAGGGAGCCAGTATTCAATCAGTACATTGGCACCCATAGCTTACACGAGAACACTAATAACAATGGACAACGAGTCATAGAGATGGCAGCAAGCAATAATTTGGTCGTTGCGAGTAATAGGTTTGCGTGTAAAATATCCACAAAGCCACCTGGGTATATCCTGATGGAGCTACTCACAAATGGATAGACCATGTGTTGATAGACCGTCACCACAACCCGAACCAGATGATGGTACCAGCGTACCAAGGTGCCAATATCGACTCGGACCACTATCTTGTTGGTATGGTGCTCCGAGCGCGGATTGCATCATCACGAAAGACTGCATCCGCGAATCAGATTTGAGTAAACACGGCTGCCCTTCGCAAAGAAGAGACCAGAAACAATTAAGGTCAAGCGATAGGACTCGCCCTAAATGCAGGGAGAGTAAGTCCTGGGGTTGAGATGTAGGGCGTAGAAGAGAAATGGATACGCCTTAAGATTACACTGTCATAAGTCCTGCTGACCCCACCTTAGGAATGTAAGAACGCGTATCGATTGCGGTTGGATTTATGGAACACGACAGCAAGGCCGGCCCAGCCTGCACTGGAAGGATGGCGTAGACCAGGACCGTCAGAGTTTAGGGCTCGAAATCGGGACCGGTGGAGAGACTTTTTGCGGGAGGCCAGAACTGGACCCCGGTTGTAGAGCCAAATATGATGATGAAGTCTGATTTTGTTGCATTTATAAGCTCACTATTTTTGAAATCTACACTATGTTTCCCAGCAAAACCAACTTTAATTACCCTAGAGCAAGGTAAATATAAAGAGCTCAGAAGATATAAAAAACAGTTTGGCGGCGAAAGAAAGCAGCCTGGGAGAAGAACCTCGTCCGTGAACTAGAAGAGTACAGAGAGCGAGGACAGCACCAGGCGCAAAATTTCTTCCAAAGAGCCTGCAGTATGACGCAATATACACCGCGTTACTCATACTGGAAGCTGCAAAGTAATCTGATCGCCGATCTCAAAGGCATCTTAGAGCGATGGGAAGAGCACTTTCATGAGTTGTTTAATGGCCAGCTGTTTGAGGAATTGGAGGCTCCACCAATTACCGAAGACATACTATGCTGCCGCCGCCAAGCATAAATGAAGTTAGCAGAGCGATTAATCGGCTCAAAAGTAATAAAGCCCTGTGATAAGATGGTTATCCAGCGGAGCTGATTAAAACAGGAGGTCCCGCAACAGACCAAGAAATTTATGAAATAATAGTGCAAGTATGGTAGGAAGAAGCTATGCCATAAGACTGGCGAAAAGGCATCCTGGTCCCCATACATAACAAAGGAGATATCACAACATCCAGCAATTATCGTGGTATAACGTTGTTGAGTAACGCGTATAAGATTTTCTCCGCTATCCTTCAAGACAGGATAGCCCTATACGCTTAAGTCATCATTGTTCCGTACCAGTGTGTCTTCCCATCCCAGAAAAATCAACAGCTAATCTGATATACACCATTAGGCAAGTGATTGAAAAATGTCAAGAGTTTCAAAACTCACTGCATCATCTTTTTATAGACTTTAAAGCCACCTATGATAACATAGCAAGAGTAGAACCTTGTAAAGCCATGAGCGAATTCGGCATCCTATATAAACCGACACGACTATATAGTTTGACCATGACTAATGTTATAAGACATATAAGACTCTGAAGTAACGGCGAGAGGAACAATCCTCTATAAGTCCATCCAGATACTGGCTTACGTAGACGATATTTACATCGTTGGTAGAAACCCAAGAGCTGTACCGGAAGCTTTCATCCAGATCGAGCAGGGCTGCACATAAATGAGAGCAAAACATGGTGGCCACGTCTGCGAGATTGGCCTCACAATTAAAATAGTGGAGCGCTCTAGTCAACTGAAGCAGCCGATAACAAGATGGAACCAGAAATACGCGCACGGTTGCCTAAAGCCAACAAAGCCTACTATCTGCTGTCAAGACTCTTTAAATCCAGGAATTAAACCAGAATATCTTAGCTGCTGCTGTATAAGACAATGGTCGTACCAGTACTTTCATATCGATACGTGACTTCGCTGCTTAGCAAAGTCCATTCTGACTTCTTAGTCGCGTTCGAGAGAGAATTCTTGGCCCCGTATGTGAGGAAGATTCCGGAGACTCTAGAATGACGAGATCTACGAGCGTTACCGCGATGTCGACATCGTGAAGAGAACCAAGCTCGGTAGGCTCCGGTGGGAAGGACACCTAGCTCGCATACGCGAAGATAACTTTTCCTTGCAGGATTCGGCCAGCCAAAAACACACAAACCATCAAACATACAAACACACAAATACACGCGAACGCAAAATCAGTATAGAGAATTTAAAAAGGCTCTAAACCCTTGAAACGTTATTTTCCTGATAATTTACCGGGTTACATCAGCAATAAAATTTAAAAATTCCATTGCAATGTTTCGTATCCTGAAAATTTGTCATTCAAGGAAGCCACACGTTTATGCAACCGATTGCATCAGAGTGGGAATTATCGCTAAACCTCTAGCCAAAAGCTGTCTATTAGAAGCAAAGCCTGCTTCGCGTGGGCTCATGAAAAATATTGAGCGGAGTGAAAATGCGAAACACATACCGCGCTGGACTTTACGCAGAAAAGCGCTTCGAGTTTTCAGCTAAATATGCGGCGTCCCACACACGCATTGCTTTCTGTGGCAACACCAAGCGTGAAACGTGAATCTTGCATCAGCATCCACATCGCGCCACACAGTTGGTCTGGGTGTGCCGCCGCCCAGTCGACACTGATTTTTAATTGGATAAATCCGTGAGTGTGTGTGTATGCGTAAGCATTTCCATACACATAAATCAATTTGCACGCTCAAGCACGAGTACAACACAACAATGCGGGGATACTGGCCGGACAATTTCAGATAGGAAAACCGTATAGTGCTTCTCTCCAGCGTAATTCTGTGCCTACAATTGGACTCGTATAGTCGTAACTGTATAGATGCGACGACTCGACTGTATGCCAAATTATACCCGGGCAACCGCAAGGGTGCATCAGTGCTGCCAATCCGCCCGGACTTGCTATTAATTATTTAAATTTTTTGTGTGGCAAAATGGTTATTTCCACTTATACATCCTGTGTGCCGTCCGCATAGCGTCAGGATATATCCACAGAGATACCAAACGCCTTTGTGATTTAATAATTTGAAAATGTCCCCATGGGAAATTCGCGATAAATGATTGTGTCGGTCGTTTTGTGGTGCGGACGTGTGTGGTGTGTGTGCGGTGTAATGTGTGAGGAGGAGTCGGTTCCGGTTCCGCCGGTTCGGTACTGCCTCACACGTTTCGCACTTTGTCCGTCATTATTTTGGAGGCTCTTTTTGTTTCCTGGACAAAAGCCTACACTCGCGGAATTACCCATCAGAAGATTCATCATCCTCATCATAATCATCATCAGCAGGAGCATTGTTTGCCCTCGCGTAATGGGCAAATTGTTTATTTATTAATCCATCGAACGCTGTGGCGATGGCGATGGCGATGTGTGCGGTGTCCTTTGTACGAGTGCATAAATCTATATTTGATATTGTTTTCGGACGGTGTTAAAATTCGGGTTCACATCTTGACGCCATTTTGGAGTGTTATTGTCACGCAATGGCGTTGAGAGGCACTACTAAGGCCTGGTGCAAAAACTCAGTACAGTGCAGAATCGTGTTGCCTGCAACGACAGAACTGTGTGAGTGTGCGTGTGGTGGTGGCTCTCAAATGAAAAGAATTTGCAATTTTTCTTTCTTGTTCAGCGTTTTTCACTTCTCCCATTTCAACTGAATACTTTTTTTGAAAAAAATTAATGAAGCACACTGCTGATTGCAAATTGTTGAACAACATTTACCCTCAAATGTTGGTGCTGGTAGAGTTACGAGGATATTGTCGGCAATTGAAAAAATGATAAATTCAATATAAATTCTTGTTTAAGAATTTAATTGATGAAAAATGAGCTAAAATATTTCGCTTATCACTTTCTTTATTGTATCATGGGAATTATCCTGCTTTTAGTTTTATTTTTAATAAGCAAATTCGATTGCAGAGCGATCGGTCGGGTAGTCACAGCTTTTACATTCAATTGCTGTGCTACGAAAGTTAAAAATATTTCTAAGTCCATAAGAAGGTTCCTCTGAATCGCGGCGTATTGTGTGGAATAAAAATTAAAATAAAATGTTGCCCACACAAAACAACCGCCATTATATTTACTCTTTTTTTTAAAACTAAAATACAAATATAGGCAAATATGTTGGCCGCTACTGTGGTCATCGAAAAGTAATTCAATGATTCACGCATCAGCCATTTTTGTTTTCTATTTTGACCAAAGGGGGAGACACATGCTCACCAATAGCATTGCAAGTACACAAAGAGGAGAATAGAAGTGCAACAACAAATCTAATACCACGCATGCAGTCAATCTCGTACCATTTTTTGGTGATCAGGAGACGATATGAAGACGAAGGAAAGGTATGTGCCTCACGCTCGCACATAAAGAATTCTATGGTACATTAACTGGGTCTACGAACTCATAAGAGACCGTTTGAAATCGACACTGAAATGCAATGCGACAGATGAAGAAGTCGATGAGCTGAGAACCGTTGGAGAGCATATCGATTGGAAATATGGTACAACACAATACAAGATTCATATCACATGCAACAACACAATGGGTTTTGCCTTAGCACGAGCAAATGTTATACGGTGAATATGGAAAAAATGCAATGCAATACCAGATGTCATGCAATGATGTATAAAGCAACAACAAATCTAAAGAAAACTAAACAACGGTTAAAGAAAACGCATAGAAACAATGGTTTCCCAAAATTTCTGAACGATTGTCAGGGTATAGAGGGCTCTTCTCCTGAGTTCCTTCCCAAGTCCACAACTAATGGTTTAAGAGTACCCTCGTTGACATTCCCGCTGAAGCTAAGCGCTGCGACATTTTCAAAGTCCCAATTGATCGTTTAGGAGTATATACCTTGCCATATCCGCTGAAGCTAAACGCTGCGACATTTTCCGAGTCCCAGTTGATGGTTTAAGAGTAGTAACCTTGCCATTCCCGCTGAAGCTAAGCGCTGCAACATTTTCAAAGTCCCAATTGATCGTTAAGGAGTATATACCTTGCCATATCCGCTGAAGCTAAACGCTGCTACCTTTTTAAAGTCCCAATTGTTGGTTTAAGAGTAGCAACCTTGCCATTCCCGCTAAAGCTTAACGCTGCGACATTTTGCGAGTCCCAATTGATGGCTTAGAAGTATCTACCTTTCCATTCCCGTTGAAGCTAAACGCTTCGACTATTCTTAGTCCCAATTGATGGTTTAAGAGTACCCTCCTTGCCATTCCGCTGAAGCTGTTTGTGAAACTACGCTTGATAATTATGGTATATAGTAAGAACCCTGGTCCTCAATACATTTAGTCCAGCGTTTTTCCAATTTTTTTTATAGGTTTTCTCAAAAACTCAAAATAGACGTTTGTTTCAGTGATGACCTGTGCGTTAGACCCAAATCTCTTCCCGCCCAGCTATTTCTTCAGGTTTGGAAAGAGGAAAGATTGGTGTTCGTAGCCCAATTTATAGATTTTTGCCATGGCGACCACACACACGTGTGCACCAGTGCATTATCTTGATGGAACAGCTGGAGCAATGCAACAATCTCCTAGATCGCGGGGATGCAAAAAAGAACATTAAGACCTGAGGAGATATGAGTTCATCGGCAAAAGAAAGCAGCCTTGGCAAAGAATCTCGTCCGTGAACTAGAACATTACAGAGAGTGAGGACCTAACCACGTGCGTAAGTTTTACCAAAGAGTCCGCGCTATGACACAATACACACCAAGTTGCACATACTACAAAGAAAAAAGGGTAATCTGATCGTCAATGACCGATGACCAAACTATGCTGTTGCCACTAAGGATAGACGAAGTTAGCAGAGCAATAATGGTCTTGAAAACAATAAGGCCTCGCGATCACAGCGGAGCTCATAAAATCAGGAGGGCGCGCATTACACCAAGCAATTCACGAATTACAATTGCAAGTATGGGAGGAAGAAGCGATGCCAGAATACTTTCTTTATAAAGCCATGAGAGAATTCGGCATTCCAAATAAATTGACATGACAATATAGGTTGATCATGACCAATGTTATAACCCAATTAAAAATATCCGGATCACTATCAAGCCCATTCAAAATCCTAACGGGCTCCAACAAGGGGATGGACTGGCCTGCGTCCTCTTTAACCTAGTTTCGGAGAAAATGGTCCTACACTCAGATGTAACGAATAGAGAAACAATCCTCTATAAGTCCATTCAGGTACTGGCTTACGCAAATGACAGTGACATCGTTAGTAGAAACCCAATAGATGTACAGGAAGCTTTCATCCAGATCGAACGGGCGGCATAAAATCTGGAGCTGCACATAAATGAAAGCAAAACGAAATACATGGTGGCCACGTCTGGGAGCAGAAGATCCAGCATTATATAGTATAATGCGTTTAGTGGAGCGCGATTTTAAAGTAGTACAATCCGTTAACTATCTCGGGTCAATTGTTACAGCCGATAACAGCATGTTGGTACGACAAGGACAAACAAGGTAATCTGATCGACGATCTTAAAGGCATCTTAGAGCGATGGAAAGAGCACTTTCATGAGTTGCTAAATGACCAGCTAACTGAGGAAGTGGAGGCTCCACCAATGACCGAAGACCACACTATGCTGCCGCCACCAAGCATAGACGAAATTTGCACAGCGATAAATCGGCTCAAAATTAATAAGGCCCCGGGATCTGATGGGATCCAAGCGGAACTGATAAAAATAGAAGGCCCCAAATGACACCAAGCAATTCATGAAATAAAAGTGCAAGTATGGGAGAAAGAAGCTATGCCAGAAGAGTGGCGTAGAGGCATCCTGTGCCCCTGTGTGCTTTCATCCAGATAGAGCGGGCGGTACAAAATCTGGGGCTGCACATAAATGAGAGCAAAGCAAGGTGGCCAAGTCTGCGAGTAGTAGATCCTCAATTCAAATAGTGGAGCGCGAATTTGAAGGAAGTAGTGAAATCCTTTAAATATCTCGGTTCAACTGTAGCAGCCAATAACAGCATGGAACCAGAAATACGCGCATGGTTGCTTAAAGCTAACAAAGCCTCCTATAGCCCGTCAAGACTCTTCAAATCCAGGAACTTAACCATAAGAACCAAGCTGCTGATATATAAGACAATGGTCATACCAGTACTTCCATATGGAATCGAGACTTGGGTGCTTAGCAAAAATAATTCTGACATCTTAGCGGCGTTCAAGAGAAAAGTCTTACGGAGAATTATTGGGCCCGTATGTGAGAAGGAACGATTCCGGAGACACTATAATGATGAGATCTACGAGCATTACAGCGATGTCGACATTGTAAAGAAAATTACGCTCGGTAAGCTTCATTGGGCAGGACACCTGGCTCGCATGAGCGAAGAGGATCCTGCTCGAAAGAATTTATGGAACACGACACCGAGGCCGGTCAAACTGGATGACATCAGCTCGAAATAGGGACCGGTGGAGAGACTTTTTGCGGGAGGCCAGGACCGGACCACGGTTGTAGAGCCAAATATGATGATGATGATAATAGAAACAAAACTCGCGCTCATCAATGCTCACGTCAAGTATCGTCAAGTCTCAAAACACTTAAACCACTCAAGCACAATATTGATCGTGCTCTTCTTGAAATTGTGCCTTAACATAGCGAAAATTTACCGCCAAGGCTGATATTTGAATGAAATTACATTTCACAACTAGTTGGAAGGTAAAAAAGTGTATAGTATTGAACGGTGTGTATCATATAGATTGCATTGTGGTCCATTTCTCGCCTTGTTTCTCGCAACCATTTCTGTTGAGCATGTATATTTGTGTGGGAGGCGACCTACAATTTAATGCCGGATCCTAAAGGCGATATGAGAAACTCTCCGTGACAAGTTATTACTCTCAGAACGTTTGTCACCCATTCGCCAGAGGTGGGACACCGTGAATAATACTTTTTTGGTGTTACTGGGATTCGAACCACGAACCCCCTGCTCAGAAGTCCATGCTCTTATCCACTGAGGCACGGCGCCTACATTTATTTAATAGCATCCGCAACCTCATTTACTTATCATTTATTAATTGGAGTTCAAAATAAAAATGTCTCTGTCTTCAGGCCTTATAAACTCTAGATTTATTTTTCAACTTACTTAATTAATAACCAAATTATTAATAATGAGGTTATACGAGAGGTTTGACGGAATTCTTCCATTTCCTGATCTTGTCTTTGGGCTTTCATATCCATTGGTTAACTAACAAAAATCATTGTTTTGCTAAACGATTAAAATGTTTACTCATCAAGATTATGACAAGCAGCTTTTATTAGTTTTAAGATGAGAAATTCCAAGCTTCCAGTATAAAGTATCAGTTGCCTTATGTTGTGTACGTATTTTAGACCTGTCACTCTTCATTCAGCGAACTAACTAGATTACTATCGTCCATTGCAGAGTTCTCCTTCTAAGTTAGATTTAATACGCTAACAGGAAATAATATGGAAATGTATCCAGGAGTCTTATCAGCAATGAGCTGATAGGGTGACAGGATGAGTTGCGACGGTTCGTCGAATACATCCTCGGGGTTTGTTCGCCAAATACAAATGATATCCTCACAATGTCCAATACGCACACATGCTCATGTTCATGCTCGATTGCTGAGACGATGGAGCGAGCACGGAGGAGATTGTGATTGGATGAATTAATTCACTATCGATTTATTCATTGACTACCCTCCTTGGGTTTTCTCACATACATGTGCTACATGTGCATATGGTGTCGTGATGAAGCTTATGACGTTGCGTTTGCAATTTTGGTTTTTGCCCCGAAGACATGATGAGATTCATCCAGAGCAGATAATTGGCAATGCCTTTCATTTTCGCTTGAGCCAGATGATTGTCTATAGCTTATAACAAATTAGGCAAATATGGGATAATGTTTGGTAAATTTCCTGTACATTCTCCATTCGATGATTGTGGCGTTTTTGAATCAACACACATTGACTGCATTGGCATCATATCTCCAAAGAGCTTTAAGATTTAAACGTTATCCGGATTCGGTAGATCTTCTTTCAGTACTTTACTAGCAAGCGAATTACCTAATCACTAATACCAATTACATAATTACCGCGATATCTAAGCGAAATACTGCAACAAACTCGTTTATAATGACATTCCAGTTCTCAACTTTACAGTCAAAGCAAATCTGTTTGCTGCGCATTATGCAGCTAGCTCCACGCTCTCAGATTCTGCATTGCTGCTGCCTGCACTTCCGAGTATTGAAAATTATAGGGGACAGATCTTCATTCGTACTCGTGCAATTGTTAGAGTTTTAAACGATCTCAACACTCACAAATCAGCTGGGACACATAGTATTTCCTCATTAGTTCTGAAGAGGTGTTCTTCAAAGCTGGCATTACTATTGCGTAAGCTTTTCCATCTATCCTATTCTTCTGGACTCTTCCCAAGAAGTTGAAAAACAGCATTTGTCCAGCCCATACCCCAAAAATTCGAGCCATCGTCTCCTTCTTCATACTGGCCCATAGCACTTACATCCATTCTAACGCTGATCAATTTTCAGCTCATGAAATATCTTGAAACCAATGAAATCCTTAGTTACCGGCAGTAAGAATTTCGTGGGCAATGTTCTCCTGGTGTTCTTAAGGATATATTTAACTGAACAATAATGAAGCCGGTCCTTGCATCAATTTGGTGAAAGCGAAGCTTTTGCACTCGATATTTCCAAGGCATTTGACAGAGTTTGGCATCAAGCTCTTTTCTCCAGAATGCGTGCTTATGTTGTCGATGAAAAACTGCTTCATTGGATTAGAAGCTCTCTTTTGGACCGTTCATGTTGTTTTGGACGGGTTCAAGTCTAAAAAACATTAGATAAATACAGGTGTTCCCCAGGGCTCTGTTTTGTCTCCGACGCTCTCTCTCATTTTTATTAATGATCTCTTGTCCATTACTTCTAATCCAATTCACTCTTTTGGTGATGACAGCACTCTCAGCTTCCCACATCGAATTCGGTTGCTGATGACGATATATTCGGGTGTCGAGCTATTCGCGAAAAAGAAAGAAATTATTATCGTTGTAGATAAACCCTACATGATCAAAATAAAGTTCTACGCATTCTTTCATCTTCATAAAGGACAGGGAGTGAAGCACCTCAATATGCCAGATTTCTGCAATTGGAACGTGAATTTCTTCGACATAATTTGGACATACTGGGAGTGAGTGAAGTAAGATGTTCGACGCGGGAGAGTACCTATCCCCAACATGTAACACTGTGTTACTCTACTACGGCAAACCCTCCGGAAGTCCCCGTGAATCTGCAGTGGGTCTGCTGCTGACGCCAACAGAGGCCCAATTTTCTGGCACCCACATGGTGATAAGATCTTATCGGCCAAATTTCGGACTAGAGTACGGCGTGTCACGACCAAACAGTGTTACGCCCCAACGAATCCTTTTATTGACGATGAAAAGGACAACTTCTACAATCAGCTAAGCGCTGTATTCAACGCAACACCGAACGAAGATATCGTCATAGTGATGGGGGACTTGAATGTCAAGGTAGGCAACGACAACGAAGGACTCAGACTTGTGATTGGGAAGCACGGCCTCGGCGAACAAAATGACAATGGTTATGTTTGACCATAAGACTTGCCAAAAAATCAGCTGGGTGTCAACTGACAGGCAATCATAATCCAACCAAATAGACCATGTGGCGATCAGCCAACGTTTTAGCAGCTGTCTTGTAGATGTCCAAAACAGACGAGGAGCCGACATGGGTATTGTACGGGATCAACACCTTATGGTAGCTACTGTCAAGTTACGTACTGCATAAGTTCAAAGAATCCGCATTATCATCCGAATGCCTAGGTATAACATCGACCGGCTAAACATCCCCTCAGTATGCCAACAATTAAGGGATCTTTTATCGCAAGGAGTAGAAGCAATCAGCAGCTCACTGCCGACAACCATCCAAGAGCAGTGGAAGGTTGTGAAAAACGTTTTCACATCTTGAGCGGAAAGTATTATTGGTAGAATCCAGGCAGGGCACAGCACGTGGCTTACCGAAGATATCTGGCCTACCGAATGCAATGGAATCCGTTATCTCTGGATGGTACATGAATTAAATACATGTCGTCCGAAAAAATACATGGCGCAACTTCTCGCGACCATTTTGCTGCGGATGTTAATTTTTTGGATACAAATGGAAGGGACCTACAATTTAAGGCCGGCTCCGAACGGCAAATTGAGAAGCTTTCCGTGACAAGTTATTACTCTCGGAATGTTTGGCACCCATTCGCGAGAGGTGGGAAACCGTGAAAAATACTTTTTTGGTGTTACAGGGATTCGAACTACGAACCTCCTGCTCAGTAGCCACGCGCATTTCCACTGTGGTGCCTTTATTTACCCCCTTTTGCGTATTGTATATATTTCAAGAATATCGTTCTTAAGGCGTAAACTTTAGACGCCCATCGGAGTTGCCACGCAACCTTTTTTTTAAATATTTTTATCGTGTACTTCAAGACTACTCCCAAGAACCTGTAATATACTCCGTTCCAAAATTTTAAAAGCTTTTTTTTTTTATAGACACTCATTGCCAAGGGAGGACTCCCTGAATGACTTGCGTCACGGCAATAAGTTGGGCTAAGCCCTTTATTGAAAATTCAAATTCAAAATAGAATAAAAATCGAAGGAATGTGATTTACAATACATTATTTCTCACGTTTGTAGCCGGTTTCAATTTTTCAATATTTTCTCAGAATTATCTCTGATTCATTGAAAAAAGCAATACGAAAAAACGAACACGAAACTAAAACGACGCGATTCCAAATACTTTTATCAATGAATCATGGTCAGGGAAAACTATAAAAACCCTTGACCAAGAAAATATTACAAATTTTAAAAATAATGTAGATAATATTGATAAAATCTTTGTTTTTTAAATATATATTTAATATTCAATAAACAGCTTATGAGCACTTCAACCATCATCTTCATCCTTCAGGAAGTTGTTAACGGCTAATATGAAGGTCTGCAGATTATATGAATCGGGAAACACGGGATCGACCAATTGATTCCACATCGAAGAGACTCTCAGAAAAAAGGAGGATTTAATGTGTTAGGTTCTACATGAAAACAGTTTTAAGGCAAATCTATGTTGATTGGACCTTAAACGAGTGTTTACGTTACTGAGAAAAGGCCCTGGAACTAGAGAACGGGTTTCTAAAGAACATTTACCGTTGTAAAATTTGTAGAAAACAGATAAAGCTCCTACATTTCGTCTGTGCTCCAAAGTATCAAGTGACGAAGTAATGGATACACCGTTTATCAAACGGATAACTCTATTCTAAATTGCATCAAGATAAACCAAATGCGATCTTGGAGCCCCACCCCAACCATATGAATTAAATTCTAAAATTGGTCTAACATAAGATTTATATTTATTAATACTTCAAAGGGAGTGAAGTTGAAGTTACAACGTCTTATGAAGCCCAAACATTGGCTAGCTCCTTTTGAAATTTCATAAATATGTTCTTTCCAGGAAAGATCACTTGATACTTTTAAACCTAACAACTTAAGTGAATCTGATCTCGCAATATGGGCACCGTTAATAACAGGTGGAATGAAATATTGAATTGTCTTCTGAGAAAAAAGACAAGACTGGAATTTATTTGGGTTAAATTCTACTCTATTAGAAATGCCCCAATCGAGAACGACTTGAATATTCGACAGAATAGTCCAATTCATTAATTCACGCGAACCAATCAAGCGAGAATTGCATTCTTTTTGACTGACAAACTCAATGGAAGCCGATAGTGTTGTATCATCAGCAAATGAATGGATATCACAGGTTGTAGAAGACAACAGGTCATTGATATATATCAAGAAGAGCGTGGACGACAAGGATGACCCTTGAGGTACGCCAGCATTGATCCCATGTGAAGCTGAAGATATACCATTTAATACAACTTTTATTTTAAGGTTCCATAAATAATTCTCAATCCATGTAATGAGAAAGGAGTGTAAGTTCAGCGCACGAATCTTATTAATAAGACAATCATACCAAACTCTATCAAAAGCTTTAGCAATATCTAAGGAAACAACGCTTGGTTTTCAATGCTTCGCTCCAAACAATGAGTCATGCACGTCATGAGTTCACCTGAAGATCGATTTTTACGAAATCCATACTTCACATCGGATAAAAGAACATTCGAATCCAGACAGTTCAATAGTCTGAAATAACCGATAGATTCCATTACCTTCGTTAGAACCGACAACAAAGCAATAGGACGGTAGTTTGTAGGTGTCGATTTATCACCTTTTTTCGGAACGGGTTGAATATTTGTTTTTTCCAAATAGATGGAAAAACACCTGTCTTCATTGAGAGATGAAAAAATTTTCTAAACGGTTTTGCCAAAGTATGATGACATCCTTTCAATAGTAATGGCGGAATAAGTATCTTTGATACAACCCGTGGCCGGAAATAGATTTTAGACATACCTGGACCTAGATTTTGGAGAATTGGGGGGCTTTGGTTAGTTAAAGGAACGGTAGACGCACCAGCGAAATGAGAAGCTAAGAGATTAGCTTTCTCAATATCAGTTCTATAATGAATACCATTATGAAATAAACAAGGAATAGATGTAGTATTGTCTACAAAGGTTCTTTTAACCAATGGAGCAAACGACCAAAAGCTTCGACTGTTTGAATCAGAATTCAAAATTGTTCGCATACTATCTCAAATCTTAAGGTCATATATTATTTTGGACCTTTTCAATATAGCGTTAGATCTGTTTCTAGCTATTCGAAATTTTACAAGGTTTTCTTCAGAAGTGCAATTTACGTAGACCAAATGGGCTGCTTTTTTACACGCGACTGCTGACCTGCAATTTTCGTTAAACTATTTATTCTTACGAGTATTGTTTTTTTTTAAATGAAAAAGGAATGCAATTTTTCATTCCTAGCAGAATGGTTGACGTGATAAGTTGTGATGCTTCATCAGCATTGTTGCTGGAAAAGCAGGTTGACCAATCAAATGAGCTATAAAATTGGTTCAGGTGCTCCCAGTTTGCATTTTTATAGTGCCAGAGTAGCCTTTTATGAGTAGGCTCTATACTGGCTGGTGTTAATGAAAATTTGGCTACTACCAAAGCATGGCCAGAAAGTTCTAATGGAGCAGATACATCAATTGAATATTTCATTGGCATAGAAGTTAGAAATAAATCTAAAAGGTGAGGTGATTAACCAGAAGTATCGGGATACCTAGTTGGCTTATCAACGAGTTGGGTGAGAAGGTTAATATTTGAAAAAAGTTCTGCAGTTTCACCAGAACTATCTCTACCATTCGTCAACCATGAATCATTGTGGACATTAAAATCGCCCAAGACAACCAATTCAGAAAATGGTGAGGATTAGTAAATTTTGTCTGGAGTCTTATCTCTCAGGAAGATACTTTCGTATCAAGCAAGGAGATGCTTATTCCCACCTTAAAGAAATTAAAGCTGGATTGCCACAAGGAATTATATTAGGGCCAATCCTATATTTGGTTTTTACAAATGACATACCAGTCCCTCCAAACAGTACAGTAGCTACATTTGCCAATGACACCGTGATACTTGTAGTCGAAAAAAGTCAAGTAGTATCAACTAGGATCCTTTAAAGTTCTGTAGACGATCTAGTAAACTGGACTAAGAAATGGCGATTACATTTCAGCAGTACTAAATCTGTTCACGTCGTTTTCACCAACAAAAAGATTCAACAGATCCCGATTACTATATCAGGAATAGAAGTTCCCTACTCGAATACAGCAAATTATCTCGGAATGAACTTAGATGCAAAACTAAAATGGAAGGAACATATAAAAAAGAAAAGTGAAGAGCTTAAAATCAAACTCAGAACACTTTATTGGCTTATTGGTAACAGATCGCTTCTGTGTACTCATAATTAATTATTACTATATAAACAATTACTAAGACCCGTATGAACATACGGTCAAAAATAACATCGAAATAATCCAACGATTCCAAAATACTCGTATTTACAACATGCATTACATAGATTGTCACATCATTTATTGTTGGACTCGAGCGTAATGCAAGGGTCAGAGTATCACAAGTGATAGCTTAAATTGGAAGTGGACAAAAACTACAAATGTCTGTATAACCTTTTCATTTATTTTATAAGGCAAGTGTTGTATCTATATATCAAATTTGCTACAAAATACAAACTGGTTTTTGCTGTTGTTCTGAAAGTCTCTTTAAAGGTTGGTTTTAAATTGTATTGCGGATTTGGCGAAACGTAAAAAATAAATAAAAGAAACATGAATATCATTTCCAACTTGTCCGAACTTCCAAACGCCTTCACAAGGAAAGCCCTAAACGTTTAATTGTTTAGGGCTTATGTTAAGAAGACAATTCCAGAAGACACATAATAACGAGATCTACGCATCCTACTTCGAATTAACATAAACATAACTTAAATATTTATTATATATATATTTTCTAATTGTTATTATTATATTTTTATATCATTATCAAATTGTTATTTTGATATTAATTGTATGCTTTCCATTTTGTTTTTAACATTTGTCTAGGAACTATATAAAACAAGAGAAGATTTATTTTCATCATTTTCCCTTGTTGAACCCGGTTAATTTTTTGTAGCATAGTTTTAATATTTGTACTTTATTTTTGTGCAATTACACAAGGGCCTCACTTGTATAATTCAAATTATTCAAAGAAAATAAGCCCTTGATGCAATATTCGTGGTTTTGGTTTGAGGAAAAACGTCCGGAGCATTCATAAAATCTAAAGAAAAGCCAATAAAATTTATTCGTCCGAGTAGAGATATAACCCGGAACAAGTTATAAAAGATATTTATATACATCTATTCAGACTTTGAGGAACTGAAGTATTCTTCCATTTGAGCGAATACTGTTTGAATATTTGTCATTATGAGTCGGAAAAGCACTTGACCGATAAGTGAGGCATGATTTGGTTATTAAGAGATGGTTTTTATGTATACAGTCGTTATTTATATTCCTCTTAAGTTGATGAGAATTAATTTCATATTTGTTGCTACTTTAATTGTTGTCCTTTCTAGATCGATTATTTGAAAGTGCACTTCGTAACGGCAACGAGCAAATCAACAACAATAAAGTTCCGAATTAGTCAGAACCTCTGGTTATTATAGTAATTCTGGGAACAAATAACAGTAAACTACATTGTTGATCTCTTCAAATTCTTTTTCAGAAATATTTTTTTTTTCTAAATAGTACTTTGGACAGAAGCGGAATCTACATATCTATTTGTCTAAATCGATCGATATTATTCTTCAAGTGCGTGGTGCAGTGGTGTGTGAGATGCACTAACTACAGTTATCGACAATAGTAAGGACTCGGCGCAAAACTCTTAGGCTGGAAACCTTTACAATTTTAGAGTTTCATCATTTCCAAGTAGACGAACGCATGAATGGATTTATATCTCTCCGTTACACAACACAACTTTACTATTCTGTAGTAATTTCTTCAAAGTTATTGCTGGCAGAAGGCTTTGATCCCTAAGGATCTGTGAAATACATTGCTCACGCATCAGTGTATATGTGTATTGATATCTGGTCGAGTTGATGTGCCAGCCCAGCTGTGGTTTGTTTCTTCAAATATTTATGCGTTTCTCTGTATTCTGCATTCTGCCGTTACTGCTATTCATGGCACCATCTACAAAAGTACTCGTATTTACAACCTGCATTACATAGATTGTCACATCATTTATTGTTGGACTCGAGCGTAATGCAAGGGTCAGAGTATCACAAGTGATAGCTTGAATTGGAAGTGGACAAAAACTACAAATGTCTGTATAACCTTTTCATTTATTTTATAAGGCAAGTGTTGTATCTATATATCAAATTTGCTACAAAATACAAACTGGTTTTTGCTGTTGTTCTGAAAGTCTCTTTAGAGGTTGGTTTTAAATTGTATTGCGGATTTGGCGAAACGTTAAATAAAGCCTTTTTTTGGCTGTGAAGCCTGTTTAAAAACAGAAACATATACATAACTTCCAACTACTCCGAACTTCCAAACGCCTTCACAAGGAAAGCCCTTAACGTTTAATTGCTTAGGGCTTATTCCAGGAGACATATAATAACGAGATCTACGCATCCTACTTCGCAAAGCACATTAGGCTTGTAAGACTCGCTGGTCAGTATAACACCACCTGGTAGGAAAATTGAGTAAAATAATCTTTGTATTAGAAGGTCAGCCATCAGCAGAATAGCGAGAAAAAAACAACAAGTAAGATTCATAAGAAGTGCACGTGGCTGAACCTATTTCTGAATGGTAATAGAAAGTAAGGTCGGCGTGACTATTACGGAACCCCAAATCACCCTCGGATACACTGATGAGCGACGACGACCTCGGCAACAAAAACGGCTAAATGATTTAAGAATTTTCTGATGGAACGCTGTACATATAGAGTTCGAGCTGGAGAGCAGCTAGCCGACACTCTGTCCAAATATAATGCTGACATAACAGCAATCCATGAGATGCTGTGGACAGGAAATGAATGGTCTCTTACAAAAATAAGAATATGACATATATAACAGCAGTCATCTTGGGCTCGGCGTGGGCTTTCTAGTCAGCAAAAAAATTAAGCCCACCGTTATCGGCATTAAAGCAGTAAATGAACGGCTATGCACCCGTTGCGCGCAGGGAAAATTAAAAAACATAGGCCTCATAAACGTCCACGCACCTACAAACGATTCTCTAGATGATGAAAAAGGAGAATTCCTTTAATCAGCCGAACGTGATCCAAATGTCTGCCCTCAGTATGATGTAAAAATCATTCTGGGGGATATGAATGCAAAAGTAGGTAGAGAGCCGGCAGTACATTGACACCAATAGCTTACACGAGAACACTAACAACAATGGACAACGAGACATACAGATGGCAGCAAGTAATAATTTGGTCATTGCGATTACAAGAAAAATATCCACAAAACCAACTGGGTATCACCGATGGAGCCACTCGCAACCAGATTGACCAGATAGATACTTGATACACCGCCGCCACGAACCACTATTTTGTTGGTATGGTACTCCGAGTGCGGGTAGCATCACCACGAAAGATTCGATTCTAACACGGCTGCCATTAGCAACGAAGAGGCCAGAAACAACTACGGTCAAGCGATGGGAAGGAAAAATAAGCCCTGGACTGAGGTGTCAGGCGTAGAAGAGAAATGGACACACCTTAAGAATACTTTCCTTAATACTCGTAGAGTTCGGAAAGACTGGTTTTATGACGAATGTAAGAATGTTGCAAACCGAGCAATGCAATAATCTCATAGATCGCAAACACGCGAATAAGAATATAAAGAGCTCAGTTCACCGGCGAAAGAAAGAAGCACGTAAAGAGAGTCTTGTCCGTAAACTAGAACAGTACGAAAAGGAAAAGGAGGACCGCAACAGGCGCAGAAGTTCTTCCAAAGAGTCTTTGGTATGACGAAATATACACCGTGTTGCATAAACTGCAAAGACAAATTCTTACAGTGATGGGAAGAGCACTTTTATGAGTTGCTCAATGGCCATCTAACTGAGAAATTAGAGGCTCCATTATCATCGACGACTGCAGTATGCTGCCGCCACCAAGCAAAGACAAAATTAGCAGAGCAATAAATCGTCTTAAAAGCATTAAGGGCGCGGAGTTAGATTGTATCCCAGCGGAGCTGATTAAAACAGCAAGTCCTGCATTTCACCAAGCAATTCTTGAACTAATAGTGCAAGTTTGAGAGAAAGAAGCGATGCCAGAAGACTGGTGAAGAGTCATCCTGTGTCCCATACATAAGAAGGGGATACTACAACGTACAGCACAGCAATTATCATGGTAAAACGTTGTTGAGTACCACAATAACGCGTATAAGCTTTTCTCCTATTTCCTACACTCACTACACCATCTTTTTATAGAGTTTAAAGCCGACTATGATAGTAGAGCCAGTTTAGAACTTTATGAAGCCATGAGAGTATTCGTAATACCAAATAAACTGACACGAATATGTAGGTTGACCATGACCAATGTTATAAGCCAAGTAAAAATATCCGGATCACTATCAAGCCCATTCAACATCTATAACGGGCTCCGACAAGGGGATGGACTGGCCTGCGTCATCTTCCACCTGGCGTTGCAGAAAGTGATCCGATACTCCGATGTAACGGCTAAAGGAAAATTTTTGTATAAGTCCATTCAGATACAGGCTTACGCGGGCTACAAATAAATGAGAACAAAACAAGGTTCATGGTGGCCACGTGTGCGAGCAGAAGTTCCAACATTGGTGTCTTAATTAAAATATTGGAGCGTTACAAGTGCAATCCTTTAACTATCTCGGGTTAACTATTGCAGCCGATAACAGCATGGAATCAGAAATATGAGCACGGTTGCTTAAAGCCAACAAATACTACTTTAGTCTGTAAAGACTCTTAAAATCCAGGAATCTATTCATAACACCGAAATTGCTGATGTATGAGACAATGGTCATACCAGTACTCACATATGGATCCCAGACTTGGGTGCTTAAGAATATTCATTCTGACTTCTTTGCGACGTTTATGAGAAAGGTCTTACGGAGCATTGTTGGCCCGTATGTGAGGAAGGACGATTCCGGAGACTATATAGTGATGATATTAGCGTTATCGCTATATAGACATCGTGAAGAGAATTAAGCTCGGTAGGTTCCGTAGGGCAGGAAATCTAGCTCGCATGAGTGATAAGGATAATTCGCGGTAGGATTTATGGCACACTACAGCCTGTGCATAGATCAGGACGACCAGAGTTTAGGGATGATAAACAGGATGACATCGGCTCGAATTCGAGACCAGTGCTGAGTTGTTTTGCGGAAGACCAGGACCAGACCCCGATTTTAGAGACAAATATGGTGATGAATCTTTATAATAGGCATTGTCCCACATTTGGTACTGTTGAGCGAGTTTTACGGAATGGTAAGACTTAAATCCGGCGGTCAGCAATTATCAGAATAGGGGGAATATCACAGAATGATCTAGAATTGCAGGTGGCCGTAACGATATCTGACTGGTGGAAGTGCGATAAAACCTCCACGTGGTGGCCGCCGGTAATTATCCTCCAATGCAGAAAAAGCCCAAAGACAACTTTTTTTGAGTACGAACATTTTTATTCTTCCTAGTGTTTAATTTTATGGTCCATCGTCGGTCATCAGTAAGAAGTGGGCGTACAAGAAGTGTGTACATCCCAAGAGTTATGATTGGCTAAGGTACATATTACCAAACTTCCTTAAATTTGTAAGAAAGCGGAAGTTATACCGATTTTATTTAAATCATTAGAAAAATGGATTCATTGGTACCTTCTTGATAATCTGTACTAATATTTCCAATCTTTGTCCCACCGTACGAACTGTGTAAGTGTACAAGTAGATGGATACTTTAAAAGAATGAATTGGAAAAATCCCTGTGATTGATTGTGCATCGCAGAGAAATCGCAAAGGAAAATATTTTCTGGGAAAACACAAGAAGGAAGCATTTATATGCAAGCAATTTGAATTTTGAATTGGTTACTCTCCGGCTCCCAGTTGGTTGCCATCATGGCATATAAATGATAGTCAATAAAATGTCCTGTCCTTTCCTTCCGAGATCTTCTACTCAAAGGATGATGATGATGCAGCAATGTTATCTCATCAGATCGTAGATTGTGCGAGAAATAGAGAAAATATCTGTCAGTCCATCTGTCTGTTACTATGATGGTATGTTAGTACTTTCGACGTTCAGGGATAAACCGCTTGCGAATTATTTGTTTTCGAACGATTCACTTTGAATTTGGGGCTTTTATTTGTTTGGAGTTTTGGGACGGTAGTAGGGAATAAAAGGATTTGTAGGGAGAGGCGAAGTGAATTTTTGCAAACGGACAATAATTCTGATATGCTATGAGAGCAGTAAAGGATGGAACTTGTCCCGGTAATGGAAATAACTAAATCGACTTTTGCCGTTGTTTGCATCGTTTTTCATGGGATCAAAGTTGCGCATTCGCTCGTGTTGCCCTAAGGAATTTGTCTAGTTGAGTATGCAAGATGCGTCTCGAAGAATATCCCCACTCGAACGATGATTTATCACATTCATCAACATTCGAATATCCCTTAAACTTCAACTAAACGGCAACATGGAATTGATATTGGTCGTTGGCTCGTTTGGTGTTATTTTATTTTGATTTTTTCTTTAATTTACCATCGGGGATAATACGTACTCTAAGCTGCTTGTTATTCAATCTGATGTTGGTAATTAGAGCCTAGGATTCAACACTAAACAAACAAAAAGCTAACTTAGCAACTTTAGCCTGAGCAAGTATTCAAATTCCGTAAGGATTTCGGTCGTTGGTATTTTGTTTAAATTAATTTCCCAAAAATTTAATCCTCAAATTGTGTTGGGACTTAGAAACGTTATATGCGAACCACTGAAAGAGATTGCGATCCTTGCGAACGAAATTTAATTTCTGTATCCTGAAGCACCTACTGGTATTTCGTGTACAATGCAAGACGATAAGGACGGCTGGGACGACCAAAATTAATTAGATCCTTAAACTGGAAAGATGATGTTAAATCAGCTTGTATTGTTTCGAGGCGAGTATCGGTTTCATGTGAAACCCACCCACTGTGATTTGTGGTTGAAAATTTAAAATTTTACTCAAAATGAAGTGCCTTCTAACTTGAATTGAAATGCATGACTTTATCGGATTTCATAAAATAATTTATTTCTAACGTTAATCTAAAGCTACGATTCGATTGTGTGACGAAAAGGTAGATTGTCGCAATGTTTAGTTTGTCACAATCGACAAAATAGCCAAAGACGCACGAACAATTTAGCGATAAGATTGTTGGCCTTCATCTGACATAAAAATATGATGAAGAAAGATGGCGGAAACTTGTCATTTTGTCACACAATCAAATCGACCAAATCGAAACATATCGTTGGTTCCTTTTGCAGCAATGTTGGAACAATTTTCTCTCGCATGCCCAAATATCATTTTGTGTGGAGACCTAAATATTAACCTATTATGTGAAACCCGCCTGTCTGAGCTAGCTCATGTATAACTTTTTTTTTTTTATTTATATTTTTTTATATTTAGTTAACACCGACTCATTTTTCAGGACATAATGCCACGCTGCTGGTCCTGTTCTTAGTCAGCGTTAATATCAAGGTTCCTCTCTACGACTAACTCCCAGCACCTGCTTTCTCCAAGAATGATATCATTTACCTTACCTTCGATTTCGATTTAGTAACTGTAGTTAATCCATTTAACTATAGAGACTTTAAGCGAATTATTTATTCTTTATTAGAAGAACATGTAAGGACAATCGATTGGAACATTATTTACTGTTTACCATCACCAAATGATCAGGTGGAATTTCTCGATTCAAATATTAATAATCTTTTTAATTTACATGTTCCTATAAGAACCAAAACTGCTTCTTCAGATAATACACCATGATTCTCTAACCAAATTCGTCAACTAATAAAACAGCGTGACAGAGCATACAACAGTTGGAAGCGTTTTTGGTTAGAGGACCAACGAAGTACATACCGCCATCTCCGCAACAAATTAGTAAGGGAGATAAGAGCCGCTAAATCAAAATTCTACTCTAGGCGACTCAATGCAACTATGGGTGGGAAGCTTTTGTGGAAAAATCTGCGTAATGTAGGAATAGGTATAGTTAAAAGACAGCATTTGAAAGGAATTGATCTTAATCATCTCAACCGAAAATTTGTTTTTTCACAGACTTCGGCTTTATCTATCCCACAGAACTTGTCTCATCTAAGTGATGTAGCATCATCTACTACAACCTGCCCTAGTTTTTCCTTTATGACATTGAATACCACTGATGTAGTAGAAAGTGTTCTATCCATTAAGTCTATATTACGTACATCTTTAACAACAGGTATTTTTCCTGCTAAATAGAAAGTTGCAAAAGTACTGCCCGTCTCTAAGACACCTAAAGGAGATGAGTTTAGACCTATCTCTATTCTTCTGTTTTTGTCCAAAATCTTCGAAAAAATTTTACAAAAGCAAATAAATCGACATCTCTCCATCCATAACATCTTAACACCTAAGCAATCTGGATTTCAGCCGAAACATAGTTGGATAACAGTCTTAATAGGCATATCAGATGACATACGGCATGTTCTAGATGAGGGAAATGTTTCGTTCTTAGTCCTACTGAATTTTTCAAAGGATTTGACACGGTATACCATTCTATTTTATGCCATAAGCTTTCTGAACTTTATAACTAGAACCTAGCGCTGAGAAATTGATTTCATCATACCTGACAGGTAGATTACAGGTAGTGGAAATTAATAAGGTTCTATCAGACTTTCTTCCTTTAACCAGAGGGGTTCCTCAAGGATCTATCTTAGGACCATTACTATTTTCTGTGTTTGTTAATGAAGTTCCATCCATCGTTATGCACAGCTCACTTCACATGTACGCTGATGATGCTAAGCTCGTTCTGAGTTGCCCGTTGGGCTTAATCGAGCATGCCGTGAATTGTATAAATGATTATCTTTCAAACATAGCGCTGTGGTCTAATAGTAACGGTCTAATTCTAAATGCAAAAAAATCTCAATGCATATTGTCATCTCTAAGCAGCTAATGGACCTTTCATATTTCCCGTCTATCACATTGAACAACACCCCTATAGAGTACGTCGAAAAGGTCAAAAACCTGGGTATGACTTTCAGTCGTGATTTACATGGGACACTCACATTAACTTAGCTGTAGGAAAGACTTATGGAGTGCTTCGTACTTTATGGGCTACACGGTCTTTCACTCCTTTTAAAACATTAGCTGTACCAGTCAGTAGGTACCCCAAATGATTTTCATTGTCCGGGGTATTCTCGTGTCGACGGTTTGGTTCCACATCGTGGGGTTATTCTATTTATTCGATTTATTCGAAATGAAATCAGTTTTAGTCTACCTAAATTAATTAATCCAAACTGTAATCCCATGTTCAATACGATATGGATTGAAATTAAAATTTCATTATTTTTCATTATTTGTCACCTTATGACACTAAAAATGAGCTTACTTATCAGAAACTATAGACAAAATTTACCAATCCTCTCCATTATCAGAAGTTTTGTGCGATTTTAATGTCCACAATGATTCATGGTTGACCTATTCGAATGGTAGAGATAGTTCTGGTGAAACTCGTTGATAAGCCAGCTAGGTATCCTAATACATCTGGTCAATCATCTCACCTTTTAGATTTATTTCTAAATATTATGTCAGATAAATATTCAATTGATGTATCTGCTCCATTACATAGGGTCTCCACCTGCGATTACCATTGAGTTCTACCATTAATTTTAGAACTGTTTGCTAGTGGAGACACGCAATACCATCAAACTAACATCAGTACTAACATCACGGTATACAATCTCGGCATAACATGATGGTATACAATATGTTGACATTTCCTCGAAATACAAATGGTGTCATTTTCTTTTTAATATGTTGTCGATTGTTTCGATTTTAATAAATTTTTAATTTTGTTGATTTTATTTTTTTAACCAAAAATGAATGAATTAATAAACCACTAAAAGGAGCATGAATGTTTATGGAATATCAATGGTAAGTTTACCACACCCGACGCCATATTGAAAATTTTTCTTACCATATATTTTAATGGTAATGGTATAAATTATGTCAGGTGGAGATGCAGGGTTAGGACTTTCTGACCAAGCTTTGGTAGTAGCCAAATTTTCAATCACACCAGCCATTATAGAGCCTACTCATAAAAGGCTACTCTGGCACTATAAAAATGCTAACTGGGAGCACCTGAACCAATTTTATAGCTCATTTGATTGGTCAACCTGATTTTCCAGCAATAATGCTGATGAAGCATCACAACTTATCATGTCAACCATTTTGCTAGAATGAAAAATTGCATTCCTTCTTCATTTAAAAAAAAAACAATACTCGTAAGAATAAATGGTTAACTGAAAATTGCAGGTCAGCAGTCGCTTGTAAAAAAGCAGCCCATTTGGAATACGTTAATTGCACTTCTGAAGAAAACCTTATAGTGTTTCGAATAGCTAGAAGCAGATCTAACGCTATATTGAAAAGGTTCAAAATAATACATGACCTTAAGATTCGAGATAGCTAAAAATTTTTGATTCTGATTCAAACAGTCGAAGTTTTTGGTCGTTTGCTGCATTGGTTAAAAGAACCTTTGTAGACAATACTTCGTCTATTCCTTGTTTATTTCATAATGGTATTAATTAAAGAACTGATATTGAGAAAGCTAATCTCTTAGCTTCTAATTTCGATGGTGCGTCTACCCTTCCTTTAACTAACCAAAGCCCCACAATTCTCCCGGTATGTCTTAAATCTATTTCCGCCCAAGGGTTGTATCAAAGATTCTTATTCCGCCATTAGTATTGAAAGGATGTCATCATACTTTGGCAAAACCGCTTGGCAAATTGTTTCATCTCTCAATGAAGACAGGTGTTTTTCCGTCAATTTGGAAAATAGCAAATATTCAACCCGTTCCGAAAAAAGGTGATAAATCGGCACGTACGAACTACCGTCCTATTGCTTTGTTGTCGGTTCTATCGAAGGTAATGGAATCTATCGGTTATTTCAGACTAATGAACTATCTGGATTCGAATGTTCTTTTATCCGATGTGAAGTATGGATTTCGTAAAAATCGCTCTTCAGGTGAACTCATGACGTGCATGACTCATTGTTTGGAGCGAAGCATTGAAAACCTAGGTGAATCAAGCGTTGTTTCCTTAGATATTTCTAAAGCTTTTGATAGAGTATGGCATGATTGTCTTATGAATAAGATTCGTGTGCTGAACCTACACTTCTCTCTAATTGCATGGATTGAGAATTATTTATGGAACCGTAAAATAAAAGTTGTATTAAATGGATATCTTCAGCTTCACATAGGATCAATGCTGGCGTACCTCAAGGTTCATCCTTGTCGCCCACGCTCTTCTTGATATATATCAACGACCTGTTGTCTTTTACATTCATTTGCTGATGATACAACACTATCGGCTTCCATTGAGTTTGTCAGTCAAAAAGAATGCAATTCTCGCTTGAATGGTTCGCGTGAATTAATGAACTTGTCTATTCTGTTGAATATTCAAGTCATTCTCGATTGGGGCATTTCTAATAGAGTAGAATTTAACCCAAATAAATTCCAGTCTTGTCTTTTTTCTCAGAAGACAATTCAATATTTCATTCCACCTGTTATTAACGGTGCCCATATTGCGAGATCAGATTCACTTAAGTTGTTAGGTTTAAAAGTATCAAGTGATCTTTCCTGGAAAGAACATATTTATGAAATTTCAAAAGGAGCTAGCCAATGTTTGGGCTTCATAAGACGTTGTAACTTCAACTTCACTCCCTTTGAAGTATTAATAAATATAAATCTTATGTTAGACCAATTTTAGAATTTAATTCATATGGTTGGGGTGGGGCTCCAAGATCGCATTTGGTTTATCTTGATGCAATTTAGAATAGAGTTATCCGTTTGATAAACGATGTATCCATTACTTCGTCACTTGATACTTTGGAGCACAGACGAAATGTAGGAGCTTTATCTGTTTTCTACAAATTTTACAACGGTAAATGTTCTTTAGAAACCGATTCTCTAGTTCCAGGTCCTTTTGTCAGCAACGTAAACACTCGTTTAAGGTCCAATCAACATAGATTTGCCATAAAACTTTTTTCATGTAGAACCCATCACTTTAAATCCTTCTTTTTTTTCCGAGAGTCTCTTCGATGTGGAATCAATTGGTCGATACCGTGTTTCCCGATTCATATAATCTGCAGGCCTTCATATTAACCGTTAACAACTACCTGAAGGATAAAGATGAAGGTTGAAGTGCTCATAAGCTGTTTATTGAATATAAAATATATATTTTAAAAATTTTTTTTATCAATATTATGTACATTATTTTTAAAATTTGTAATATTTTTTTGGTCAAGTAGTTTTTCCCTGACCATGATTCATTGATGAAAGCTTTTGGACTCGCGTCTACATTTGGCTACAAACGGGAGGAATCTGATATATATTGTAAATGTCATTCCTTCGATTTTTATTTTATTTTATAAAGAGCTTAGTCCAACTTATTGTCATGAGGCAAGTCATTCAGGGAGTCCTCCCTTGGCAATGAGTCTCTATATATAAAAAAAAATCGAATGGTTGCATCTCGGCTGTTCTAGTTTTGCATAAGTCATAATAAAGCAAGATATTGGCCAATGACCGAGCAAAATTACAAAGTTAAGTTTTAACCTATTTTATTTCTGATTTCTGATTTCTGATTTCTGATTTCTGATTTCTGATTTCTGATTTCTGATTTCTGATTTCTGATTTCTGATTTCTGATTTCTGATTTCTGATTTCTGATTTCTGATTTCTGATTTCTGATTTCTGATTATTGGCTTATTTTCTTATTATTGGCAGAAACACTTCACGAATACTTATAATGAAATATTTCGATTGTATGCTGTTCGTATGTGGTTTTAATGCTCCAATTATAATATTTTCTTTATTTTTCTCTTATAGATTCCACTGCTTTCATATAAACAAATAATTAAATAATTATGTAATTAAATAATTAAATAAGCAAATGGTTAACTAGAACATAAGGTGAAGCACATGATGGCCTGTATTTTACTGACTGACCAAATATAACAGCGTTGCAGCTGTTAAGTTATATTTTATATCACCCTTAGATATAATCACCAGATAACCTAATGAAAACTTTCAGAATCGAAATAAATCGAAATTTCATATTTGTTCCATTTCCTTTGAGAGAACTGGAAATACAATGTAAAAGATAATACAAATTTCGTACCGAAATAACACAATTATAATCTTCATAGCCCAATAGAATTTGCAAGGATGTCAAAGGCAGATACTAAAGAGCATGCGAATCAGTTTTCCTCTGGGAACCATAGGTATCCATTTTTTCGCTAGAAAATAATCAAAGGTGAAGAATACACCACATGAAGTATCAACAAAATGCACTACAAGCACTCCGCTTGTTGTTTTAAAGGAAAATAATCCAAAAACCCCTGAGCATTAAAAAATAACATTTTACTCGAAATACAGCAACGAGCGTGCGCGTATTCTTGGTTGTATTCATTGCATTCTAAGTTTTATAAATAGTGAACCACCCTATGCATGACATGCCCTTGATACGAGATTGTTTTTTTTTTTTTTTTTCAAATTTTCCTATTTTCTTTTACAGATAAGAGAAAATATTGCCATCCTTTGGGGCAGAGAATTTAATTTATGTATTACACCGTCAAAGGTTTATGCCACCTTCAAACATCCTTGTCGCTAACAATGATGGATAGATTTTCAATACCTTTAGTACTCATTTTTCCGCATTTCAATGTAACGGTAGATCTCGAAGAAGCGTTAGAACACAAAAACTTCCCATACAAGGATCAGGAGACGCATTCTTCTTTAACTTATTTCGCTCTTGAACTGGTGTTTGGTTCAGGCTTCCTGCAAAAAATATATCCAACACATCCAAACTGCATGCTTTCGTCGCCATCCGCTTTCCAGCGAAGTCTTGGTCCTAATTGCAATCGTGTACTGCAAAGAAGTGATTCCTTTTTGCTTTCCATTCTTTATGCAATATGGGAAACCGTAGAGTAATCGTTTTGGTTTTAGAGTTTATTGAATCGTCCTTCGTAAAATACTGTGCTACAAAATCTCGTTAGTACAAGTCATCCTTTTTTTTATAATTAGCGCACGCAGGTTCGGAACCCTTATATTGCCCAGATAAAGTGTGGGCTTGGAAATATTGGGATAGTAATAGGAAAGAAAGTGTTGTCGTGGGTGGAGCTGGAAGTTCACATCCGGGCATTTACAAACTAGAGTACATATCGTCGTCGTTCAGGCAGAATTCACTAAGTCCAAAACTGCCTGATTTAAGTAGAAATAATTTTATTTAAAAAAGCTCTATAAAAGGGAAAAACAAATTAAGTTAAATGTTATTCGCACTAAAAAAAATTCTGCAATTTCACTTAGTCCATTTTACAGAAGACATTACACAGGCCGAACTCACTAAATCCTGTTGGAGGCTGTTCCTTCTCTTATTACCTTCGGCGATGGGCTAATGTTCATTATTCTCACTGCCATCTTGGGCTGGAGTTTCACAAGAGTACTTCCGCGTTATAGTCTATTCTATTGGATGGCTCCACTTTTCCTACTCTACTGTCCCCAAGATTACCGTTCACCTTGCCATTTATGATTTTCTCGCACATCGGTGGTATCTCTACTCTTCCTTCAGTAACGACTCTTAGCCCACTCTGGTTGTCGTTTATTTGCAGGGGTACTTCCACATTACGCCATCTTAACATATGGTTCCTTAGATCAAGGGACATCTCATGCGCTGTCATGAAATCCAGGACCAATATGCATTCATCTGTAATGCTGGCAACGATAAACCAATGAGAAAACTGTATTTCTCCAAACATGACACTACAGGAGTACTCGCCTTTAATCGCTGCAGCTTTAACTGTCGCTTTTCTCAAATTATAGCGAAATACTTTTTCCACTTGACCTTTGGACACCAGTTTGGGATTCAAAACTGATCTGGAAGCTCCTGTATCTGAGGTAAACGTGCATGGTTTTCCTTCTAACACACCACTAACAACCAAGCTGTTGCTGTCCTTTCAAAGTTTGGCAATGTTCACCGTGACTTCGGGGCTCTCTTCCCTCTTCAACAGCTTACGCCTTGGTGTAATTTAGTTTTCCTGGTCTGCAGCTACGAGTTTGACTGGCTGCTGCGGCTCATTCATCTGTGATGTGCCTATCTGCCGTAAATTTTCAGGGCTCTTAAAACGATTTACAGGCTGTACTGTAGTTTGTACTGATCTTGGTTCTTGCAGTCGCGAATGAAACTTTTTCTATGGGAATCAGATGTAGAATTTCTATAGTTCTGGAAGCGTCCAGCCTTTGATTTTCTGATCTTCTCATCAATGAGGGCTTCTATTGTGTGACGTCCTCAGTTTCCAACTTGCGTAGTCTAATTAAATCAGTGGAAAAACTAGATCTAGCTGCTTCGTATTCCAAAGCCGATGCCAATACTTCATTCATCGACTTTCCTCTAGCTGTTGTCCTTAAATGAAGCTTCAACTGTTCATCTCGGATAGCATTGATGAACGCATCCAATGCCAATCGGTCCAATATACCAGCCGGAAGCCCATAATTGGCTAGCTTAGTTATTTCCCGTTCTAATTTCTAAAGCCGTTCTCCTCGCTTTTTGTTTCTTCGTCTGGATCTATATTTTAGCTCATGTGTGTGAGACTGTGCATAACGCAAGTCCATTTCTTTCAAGATTCTTCCGAAACTCCTCTCGGCATTTGGAATCATTTGCAATACATAAGCCGCCTTGCCCTTAATGCTAGGATTAGAGAATACCAACTGACTGTATAGCATCTTGTGTTTTACGGACTTAATTAGTTCGTTTGTTGGAAACATATTATTGCAAGTTGATAAGCAGAACTTTTAAAAAATCGTTGAATTACCGTTACTTTTATGAAAAAATATCTCTTCGTTGTTGGTTCTTTGTTCTTTGTCTCTCAACGCTACATTCGTCATTATTTATTCAGTATACGCTTGGCTCTCATACTGTGTGTGTTCCCTAAACCAGTAAGCTGGAAGTGCGTATTCGAGTGCAAGGATCTATTTACTGAGGACGATAGGCTTAAGATCTGCATTGAGTACTGGACGTTGGGTTCTTATGAAAGGCAAAAGGACTTTATATTAAGACAAAGCAAGTAATTTTTACCCCGATGTTTAAGATCCAGAAAAGGAGGAAGAGAAAGATCTAATGCGAAACAACTCTTTCTATTAAAAGATGGAAGAGATGCAGGGGTTAGTACAGCTTTTTTAGGCACTCTTTGTATAATCCAAGGGGTATTAAATACGGCATATAAGAAACCAGTGGTATCAGGTAATTTCATTTCCCCAGCAAATCAAATTTCTTCTGAGGTAATTCAAAGAATATAGGAATACATCGAAAAATTACCAGTCGTTGAATCGAACTATATAAGAAAGTCTTCTCAGAAAGAGTACCTTGATGGAAAACTTTCCATTTCAAAAATGTATTCCCTCTACAAAGAAGAGTGCACTGTGATTAACGTAAATGCTCTAAGAATTATTTTTTGCAAGGAGTACAATTACTCATTTTTCAAGCCGAAAAAAGGGTATGCTGTGTCGGATATACGGCCGCGGGTTATGAGCGTGACAACGTCAGCCCAGTCAGTCAGAAAGAAAAGAAAACGAAGACCTAATCTGTGGGATTTACCATTTCTTATAAATTTGTATTTAACTTAGCTATTTCCACATCACCCAAAATGACCATATTTTATAGAATTGCCATAAGAAAAAGTTTTATAGTCGCATCTTAGTCCTACATACCGAATTTCACACGAGTCGCCTGAGAAATTGCTTTCTTCTTGAAATTCCGGACCATAATGACCATATTCCAGAATTGCCATAGGAAAAAGTTTTATAGTCGCATCCGAGAGCCGAGAACCGCAAAACAGTACGCACTGAAGCCGTTAGAAACCTGGCAAAAAAGATGGGTCCAGTCAAGTAAGGGTAGATGAATCCATAGATTAATAATTCAGAGTTATGGGCCGGTAGAGGTCATGAAGAAGTAGACTTCTATTTAACCCAATTTTTAACTGGGCATGGGTGCTTCCGCTCATACCTCTTTAAATATAAGCAAGCATTTAAATAAATTCACCCCACTGTACTTTATGTGAGGGTATACCAGAAGATGTGGAACATGTTTTTTTCCATTGTCCGCGTTTTGCAGGTGTAAGACAGGATGTGTCAGAGCAAATAGGATACACCATTTCGCCAAAAAACATAGCTAATTCTATGCTACAAAATGAGAGATATGAGAAGCGAGTTGAGAAGCTTTCTGTGAAGCTTGGACTGTGAAAAATACTTTTGGTGTTTTCTGGGATTCGAACCTCAAACCTCCTGCCCAGAAGTCCATGCACTTGCCACTGAGCCACGGTGCCTACTCTATATTAGCTTGTCTTTTTATCTATCCCGATACTAACTAAAGCTAAAGAAGAAGTAGCTGACAGCAAACAGCTGGATGTATGCGCATAGCTCTTAACATGATCATGATATTTGATATGAGGACAGTAGAAAGGCTATTACGACAAAGCCCAGTTGCAAGGTGTATCGGAGTAGGGATTGATTCTGCTGTGAGTATTTATACGCAAATCCGGCGAAAAGAACATATGGCAGCCAAGGCCGAAAAAGTTTAGCGATACCCAACTGGATAGTATCGACTCGAAATCGGGATCCTTTCAGAGATTTTTTTTTGGGAGGCCAGAACAAAATCAGGTTGTAAGAGGCAAATATAACGATGATGAAGGTCTATAAAGGGCTAATTGTTGATGTCTGCAATCCAATCTGTATTGCTGTGTTCCTAGAAAGCGATTTTTATCAAACAACAAATCTTAGTGCGCTTTTGAGATTTGCGACAACCGATTTTCACATCCTTGACTCTTTTAAAACGTGCACAATAGAGTGAAAGCTTATGTTCCAAAGGTATATTTGATAAAAAAATTCTCCCCTCTCTTATACTTACCCAAGTGATAATCAATCCGCGTTGGATTATTTGACTTCTGCACTGATGAATATGGATCTCCACTGCTATAAACTTGATGACCACTTAGCATGTTACTCCGTTGGCTGCTGATGGGTACTGGCGTCGTCGCTGGTGATGCTGCTGTTGATTGCGTCGTTGTTGTTGCAGCTGCTGCTACCAAATGAGAATATGCAGCATAATCCCTGACAGCGCAATATCCAGCGTGCAATAAGGGATCATAAACGCCGCTGGCATACACCACGCCAGAAGGCTGATGCCTTTCGATATAACTATGGCACGATGATGGGACAAAATGTGTTGGTCGTCCTTCTGCTGTCGCTGCATCTGACATTTTCACTTGCCACAGGGAATCCTGTGAATTGAAGCGGGCAGTCCCATCGCCGCCACAACTGCTGTTACTCGCATTCGAATAATTATTCTCAATGTACGCCATGTTTACCCCTGCAATTGGAAAAAGTGTAAGGATCTTTTATTTTAATGCTGGTGTATCAGAAATTCGAGCTAACAAGCGAATTGAGAAAGCAGACACAAACAGAGGAAACATAAAAGTAATAATTATTGATAAACATACAGCGATGTGCTTGGTGTGCAAAAATGTGCAGATGTACAAAGCGAGTGATGGGTGAACAGCGTTCAAAAGAAGCAGAAATACCGGAGGAAATAAAGCGAAAAACTCAACCATAGATATAATAATATTTTGATATAATTTTGCCATAGAATGTTTTGCTCCTTTCTTGTGGATGTTGTCGCTGACAGCACTTTAAAGTTGGCCGTTTATAATGATTGTGAGACTTACAAAGTATATGATATTTTTCATAAAAAGTTTAAAAAACAATTATCCTCATCATCATCGCAAAAGCTAATGTGCAATCAAAAAATAATTCAACAAAAAGTGAGTAACAGATTAAGTGAGTGCAGGTGGAGCGTTTAAAAATGATTATCGAACGTTTCTGTTTTATTATGTTAAAGGATGTTGTGGCGCTACTTGCGCTACGACTACTTTCCAAAATTAAAGTAACGAGAAAAAAAAAATGAATTCCTTAAATTTAGTGGATTGAGGAACACTTTAATTTTCGTTTCTTTAATCGTCCTTCATTTCAATTCCTTTTAGCGAGGTCGTGTTAGCTTATTCTTCGGGGCACATCCAAAATGGTCGACTCAAGAGCACAAAAAGAAGAAAATATAAAAAAAAACTCTGTCGACCGGCAAAAGATAATCTTTCTTTTATGACGCTTCGTTTCGGCCAAAAGCTCGGTATTCTTCAAATCTTTAAATTTTAATATGAGAACAGTTAGAAGACGTTTTAACGTCAAAATATTAAATTTTAAGTGGTATAGAGTTTAACGTCGTAATGTTAAAGGCTTGACTTCATAGGGGAGCAAAAACGTCAAGAGACCACTGCTTATGAATAATGTTGTTCGGTTTGCAAAAATTCTTAAATGTTAAAATGAGAACAGTTAGAAGGCGTTTTAACATCAAAATATTAAATGTTTAAGATAAATTAAAGTAAAACGTCGTAATGTCAAAGGCTTGACTTCATAGGGGAGCAAAAATATCAACAGACCACTGCTTATGAATAATTTTCGGTTTTGCAAAAATTCTTAAATGTTAAAATGAGAACAGTTAGTAGTCATGAGGTTTTCTACATCAAAATATCAAATGTTTAAGGTCATAAAGAGTTAAACTTCGTAATGTATAAGGCTAAAACTCATAGGTTGACAAAACCGCGAACAGACCACTGCTTATGAATAATGTTCGGTTTGTAAAAACAATTAAAAGGCATTTTAACGTCAAAATGTCAATTGTTTAGGGCCGTATAGAGTGTAGCGTCGTAATGTCAAAGGCTTGTCTTCATAGGGTGGCAAAAACGTCAGGAGACCTCTGCTTATTAATAATTTTTGGCTTGCAAAAATTCTCGAATGGTAAAATAAGAACAGTTAGAAGGCGTTTTAACATCAAAATATCAAATGTTTAAGATAGTTGAGAGTTAAACGTAGTAATGTCAAAGGCTAGACTTAATAGAGGAGCAAAAACATGAACAGACCACTGTTCGGTTTGTAAAAATCCTAAAATGTTAAAATGAGAACAGTTAAAAGGCATTTAAAATGTTAAAATGAGAACAGTTAGAAGGCGTTTTAAAATCAAAATATCAAATGTTTAATATAGTTGAGAGTTAAACGTAGTAATGTCAAAGGCTTGACTTCATAGGGGAGCAAAAACGTCAAGAGACCACTGCTTATGAATAATGTTGTTCGGTTTGCAAAAATTCTTAAATGTTAAAATGAGAACAGTTAGAAGGCGTTTTAACATCAAAATATTAAATGTTTAAGATAAATTAAAGTAAAACGTCGTAATGTCAAAGGCTTGACTTCATAGGGGAGCAAAAATATCAACAGACCACTGCTTATGAATAATTTTCGGTTTTGCAAAAATTCTTAAATGTTAAAATGAGAAAAGATAGTAGTCATGAGGTTTTCTACATCAAAATATCAAATGTTTAAGGTCATAAAGAGTTAAACTTCGTAATGTATAAGGCTAAAACTCATAGGTTGACAAAACCGCGAACAGACCACTGCTTATGAATAATGTTCGGTTTGTAAAAACAATTAAAAGGCATTTTAACGTCAAAATGTCAATTGTTTAGGGCCGTATAGATTGTAGCGTCGTAATGTCAAAGGCTTGTCTTCATAGGGTGGCAAAAACGTCAAGAGACCTCTGCTTATTAATAATTTTTGGCTTGCAAAAATTCTCGAATGGTAAAATAAGAACAGTTAGAAGGCGTTTTAACATCAAAATATCAAATGTTTAAGATAGTTGAGAGTTAAACGTAGTAATGTCAAAGGCTAGACTTAATAGAGGAGCAAAAACATGAACAGACCACTGTTCGGTTTGTAAAAATCATAAAATGTTAAAATGAGAACAGTTAAAAGGCATTTAAAATGTTAAAATGAGAACAGTTTGAAGGCGTTTTAACATCAAAATATCAAATGTTTAAGATAGTTGAGAGTTAAACGTAGTAATGTCAAAGGCTAGACTTAATAGAGGAGCAAAAACATGAACAGACCACTGTTCGGTTTGTAAAAATCCTAAAATGTTAAAATGAGAACAGTTAAAAGGCATTTAAAATGTTAAAATGAGAACAGTTAGAAGGCGTTTTAAAATCAAAATATCAAATGTTTAAGATAGTTGAGAGTTAAACGTAGTAATGTCAAAGTCTAGACTTAATAGAGGAGTAAAAACATGAACAGACCACTGTTCGGTTTGTAAAAATCCTAAAATGTTAAAATGAGAACAGTTAAAAGGCATTTAAAATGTTAAAATGAGAACAGTTAGAAGGCGTTTTAAAATCAAAATATCAAATGTTTAAGATAAATTAAAGTAAAACGTCGTAATGTCAAAGGCTTGACTTCATAGGGGACCAAAAATGTCAACAGACCACTGCTTATGAATAATTTTCGGTTTTGCAAAAACTCTTAAATGTTAAAATGAGAACAGTTAGCAGTCATGAGGTTTTTCACATAAAAATATAAAATGTTTATAAGGTCATAAGAGTTAAACTTCGTAATGTAAAAGGCTAAAATTCAAAGGTTGACAAAAATGTCTTTAGACCACAGCTTATATATAATATTCGGTTTGTAAAAATTTTTAAATGTTAAAATGAGAACAGTCAGAGGGCGTTTAAACGTCAAATTATCAAATGTATATGGTTGTTAAGAGTTAATCGTCGTAATGTCGAATGAGAGTTCGTCGAATGGCAAAAACATCAACATGTCAAAGTGAAAACTTACAGGAGCCTTCATTCTTAAAATGTAAATTTTTTGATGCGTAGGAGTTAAGCTTCATCAAAATGTCAAAGCAAGTAGGTAAGAGGGGATTAACAAGATTGGAGGTCATAAAGGTGAGAGGCCGAAATTGTGAAATATTTCAACAACAACAAAAAAAAAACAACCCATAAAAATTATTATTTTTAGCATAATTCTCTGAATTGGGGTAATGTTGAAAAAATTATATGGGAGCTCCTTGACCATTGACACCAAAAGAAAATTGGGTTAGTTTAAAAAAAAAATTATAAGGGCGCCCCTCGGCCTTGGGAGCCCATTACTTCCAAATTAGTGTAAAAATTGTTATTATCGGATACACACATTTATCCATTTTTTGAAGAAAATTGGGTTAGTTTATAAAAAAATTAAATGGGCACCCCTTTGCCCTGCGGCCCGATGACTTCCAATTTATTATAAAAAGTGTTGTCATATTCCCATATACACATCAGTACAGAATTTGAAGAAAATCGGTCTTTAGGAAGTGGTTAAAAATTGATCACAAGATTCCTCCAGCCAGCCAGACACGGGCACGGGAAGGTAATATAGAGAATTTTTAAAGGTGGATAAGGACAAACTAACATTACCGAATGTGTGCGGAATTTTTATTTTATCGCGACAAGGCAAAAATATTTTCCCTGCTTAAGGAGACTCGAGTCCACTGGCTACATGCTATTTATTTCTATTCTCTTCCACGGTCGTCTATGTTAGTATTCTAATCTTGAGAGAAGCCTTCATCGGTGCATAGTAATTCAGAATAGATTATTTCTGCATCACATGCAAAAAATCCCTAATAACTATCTTCATTTCCACAATTATTTTACTCTCCGTGAAAGTCCCCATAACCAGTTACCGTTAGTAAAAAACTGGCTGACAAAGTGAATAAAATGAAGTGTCAACGAGAAGTGTCATTACTTTTTACAAATCACATCATACACCCGCCGCAAATGACAATGAACGTTTGTTCATCACCTTTTTCCATTTCAAGGCTTCTATGATGGTATCTGACATTTTCATACTTTGCGTCCATAGCTTATGGATCAACCATCATCATCGCATCAAGGGCGTCGTTCACACAGCAATAAACAGACAAATGCATCCTTTTGTTGTCTTTGAATTGTGTGTCTTCTCGCTCCAAGTTAAGTTTCTTGCTGTGTGTATGCTTTGCTTGTATGCACGCTTTATTCCTTTGAAATCGCTGCATTGAATTTTAAGTATCTCCTCGCGTTTAACTATGACTTTTGGAGTCAACACAACGCTAAAGTTCTAAGAACTTTCGCGCTTATGCTTTTGTTTGTTTGTTTGTTTGGAGTTCTTAACTTTTGTTTGGGATTTCCAATGGAAGCGAGAAGATTTAAAAAAAGAAGAAAGAATAAAATATTCAATTTGTGTGTTTATGCGTGCAGCAGACAACTTCTTTGGCCTCAAACAAAACTCGGAACAAATAATTAATTCATCCAATTTGGTTTGCCATCCAAATAACATTAATTCCCGGAGCATAAACAAAAGCCATAGAAAAAAAAAACTAAAAACCCATCTCTCGTGATATTAAATGGGATGGGATATTAAATGAATTTCAATTGTGCCCATCTCTCTCATCTTGCCAGGTCTAAATTTAAATTAGCTTTTACCTTTGGTTCTTTGCGAATAACAAGAACAGATATCCCCACACGACATGGTTGTATTCCGTACGGGCGCGTGAACTTTAGCGACTCAACTTGCAATTTGAAAATGAAAATATTTTCTAGAATGACACAAAGCCTCAAGATCAACAAAGATTTGCATGTTAACCTTGGTCGCCGCGATGGAAATGATTTGATTTGAATTTTAAGTTGGCGACGAGAGAAAAGTTTTGAAACTCTCGTTGTGCCAGCGACTTGGCTGAACTTTCCAGAAGAACCTACGATTGCGACCAGTGACATTTTTGGTATTTATTCATTCCAAAGCATCAAGCGAAATACTTCTTGACTCTTAATAATATCCTCGGTTGTTGTTGATATTCTACCTGGTCTACTTCTGGTCAAGCAGCAAATTAAATTTTGACGAGCGAGAGAGTGATAATATTGGGTTGAATTTCTATAAAAACATCTTAAAATAAGAACATCAACAAATCTGTAGATAACTATTTGTACTTTTTTTTTTTTGAATTTAAAATTGAATTCGCTGAGCACTGACATGGCTTTCCCGTTCATTATCTTCTCTTAACTGAATGCACTTAGCCCAACGATATGACATTTTTCAACCGTCCAGAAAATAAGAAAATCCAAACGAGGAGACTAGGGGATCTGCATTGCGATCGATCGGGAAACTACTGACTGCTCAAAACTTGGTTTGATCCAGACAAATAGTCAGCTGCATGCCACCTCTTCTTGAATTCAACCGCAAAACTTGTGGTGCTCTTAATGCCCATCAGTACACCCTCAAGCCCATTTTCGGACGTACAGTTAAATTCAGGGATTCGTTCTTCAGCCGTACAACACGTATGTGGAACACAAGCTCATAGACATCTCCTCTAATCTTCTCCTCTTCCTTAACGCCCACGCTGTGCCAAGCATATAGCCGAGCATTATAAGGGTGCGAACCCCTTAAAGCGTGCGCGAATTATAAAAAAAAGTAGCACAACAATCAAGCTAGTGCTTTCATTTACCTCATAATGGTGGTCCCCGGGCAACAACTATATGTATAAATCCTTATATATGTAGGCTTAAACTACAAGTGCGAACGGTCTAGCGTTTCAGGTCTAGGTAACGTGGGTTAGCAGCCTGCGGTATCGAAAAATGCCCGCTACTGAAACTGCCACAACGTCTCGGATAAGTAATGATCGAATAATGACGTCTTTTGGCTATTGTACTTGGACTAAGATTGGTTTCTGGAATGAGAGGAAGCTCCGTTGACTCAGGAAGTGAAGTACTTCAAAATGCCAGATTTCTTCAACTGGAACGTGAGTTTCTTCGATATAATTTGGACATACTGGGAGTGAGTGAAGTAAGATGGTTCGACGCGGGAGAGTACCAATCCCCAACGTGTAACACTGTGATACTCTACTCCGGCAAACCCTCTGGCAGTCCTCGTGAATCTGGAGTGGGTCTTCTGCTAACGCCTACAGCACGAAGAGGCCTAATTTCCTGGCACCCACATGATGATAGGATCTTATCGGCCAGATTTCGGACTAGAGTACGGTGCGTCATGATCATACAGTGTTACGCCCCAACGAATCCTTCGAATGAGGATGAAAAGAACATTTTCTACAATCAGCTAAGCGCTGTATTCAACGCAACGCCGGAAATATTGTCATCGTGATAGGGGACTTGAATGTCAAGGTTGGCAACGACAATGACGGACTCAAAAATGTGATTGGGAAGTACGGCATCGACAAACGAAATGACAATGGTGAAAGATTTGTTGTTTCTGCAACACCCACTACCTTGTCATAGGAGGCACCATGTTGGGCACAAGACCTACGATCAGCCGACGTTTTAGGACCTGTCTTTTAGACTACTACTACTGTCCAGTTACGTACTGCATCAGTTTAAAGACTCCGCAATATCATCCGAATGCCTTTGTATAACATCGAGCGGCTAAAGATCCGCTCAGTACGCCAACAATTAGGGGAACATTTATCGCAAAGAGTGGAAGCAATCAGCAGCTCACTGCCGACAACAATCCAAGAACATTGGAAAGCTGTAAAAAATGTTTTCACAACTGGAGCGGAAAGTATTGGTAGTAGAAGCCAGGCAAAGCACAGCACGTGGCTTACCGAGAATACCTGGAGGCGGATTGAAGAACGAAAGCTACTTAAAGCTCGTATTATAGGTACCCCAGCAGCACTGAGGATCGAGCTAGAGTCCCTGTATCGAAGAAAAATGAGAGAAGTGCAGCGTATTGTAAGACGTGACAAATTATATTAACAAGATGGCCTCAGAAGCAGACGAAGCAGCGAGCAGGTGCGATAGCAGAACCGTTTACAGAATCACCAAAAAGCTGGTAGGTGGTCACCACTCTAGCCAACATCCGGTGAAAGGTCTAGATGGTGCCGCACTCGTTTCAGATGAGGATCAGCTCAAACAATGAAAGGAGCATTTTTTGGCGATCCATAATCGTGTATATTCGAATACGATATGCACCAAAATCAAACGGAGCTGCCGTAAGTAACAATTTTCCCAATTCGCACCTCAACTCCCAGTAAAGATGAGATCGCTACCGCGATCAACGCACTAAAGAACAACAAGTCGGTAGGACTAGATTGTATATGCGCAGAGCTTTGTTGTGCCGCTCCAACGATATCAGCAGAGATTTTATATCCATTTGTAGAGAGACCTTGGGAGGCAGAAAGTTTCCCCGGCGAGTGGAAGAAGGGAATGATTGTCAAGCTCCCTAAAAAAGGAAAACAGGAGAGGCATTTGCGTTCTTCCTGCAGTTGCAAAAGTAATAGCCAAAGTAGTACTCGAGCGAATTGAGGAACATTTGGAAGATACACTCGATGGCGACCAAGCAGGTTTCCGCACTAGATCCTCCTTTGTCGACCACATCAACACCCTGCGAATCATTATTGAACAGTGCGTTGAATTCCGGTCACCACTGCACCTGCTGTTCATCGTTTTGAGAAGGCGTTTGACAGTGTCAACAGACCCGATAAACTAATAGCTATTGTTGTGTATGCTGTCATGCATACATGTGGTTGATGCTGACAAGCATGCATGTTGGCAGTAGCTGGCGAATCTGGGCAGCATAGCGACGGAGAGAGTCAGTAGTGATCGAGAGTCGGAAGAACAAACATTACAGAATTACACACTTACAGACCTACGTATATACATACCATTGAATTACACAAACAATACACTTATATTAAATTAATCAATTACTAAACCATAATTATACAAATAAAACATTGAATTACACAAACAAAACATGGCGCAGTCGGTATTTCAGAAACCACCAGCATTGTGCCTGGATGGTAATTTGTGCGAAAATTGGCGGCGATTTATACAGCATTACGGCATTTATAGTGTTGCAACTGAATCGAATACAAAATCTGGCAAAATACAAGTTGCACAATTATTGAATATGGCAGGAGAACCAGCTATAGAACTGTTTAATACCTTCAAATTTAACACAGAAGATGAAAAAAACGACATAGCTATAGTCAAGAAAAAATTCGAAGAATACTGCAATCCTCGCACTAACCTGTTGTATGAACGGTATAAATTTTATACACGAGGTCAAAAGGAAAATGAACCGTTCGATCACTTTCTCACCAGCATAACACAATTGGTTAAAAACTGTAATTTTGATTGTCAAGAAGAATCCATATTGCGGGACCGCATTGTCTTGGGCATAGCTGATACAGAATTGCAAGCTCGTCTACTAAAGATGGAGGAACCAAGTCTTCAAAAAGCTATTGAAACGTGTCGTGTAGCGGAAATAACGGGATCACAGACTAAACAAGTACAGCGAGGCCAACAAGGAGAAGCAGCAATCAACTTGATCAATAAGTCACACAATTATACAAAACCTAACCCAACTTTTAAAAAAATGTTAATAATATTTCTCCTCCAAACAGATTCCACCCGGAAACTACTGCTTCTGCCTCCGTGGCCTGCACCCACAATTTGCCGGCTAATTGCACAAACTGTGCATACCTTCTTAAATTTAATAAGTGCCCAGCTTTTGGGAAAAAATGCAATTTTTGCGGTAATTACAACCACTTTGCAAAAGTGTGTCGAAAAAGGATTGGTAATTTAAGTGAGAGACAAATGGTCGAAATTATTGAACAGAGCGACGAGGCTTCGTTACCGGTTGATAAGTTGAAGCATTTGTACATTGACGGATTAACACTACAAGGTGAGCAGGGCAGTGTAGCACACTATGAGGGGCCGTTGAATGGTAATCAGTCGTGCATGAAAAGTTTTAAAGACAAAATAGAAAATATTATATTACAAAAAAAAAATTTAAATGAAATCAGTAAGAGTGATGTGGGTGGCAATAACAGGAAAAGAAACATTACTAAGCTCAATTGGTATCAGAAGTTAAAAATTGGGAGCAAGGAAATAAATTTTAAAATAGATAGTGGGGCAGAGGTTAATACGATTCCGTGGGACATGTTAAGAACGTTGAATGTTAATAAAGATATTAAACCTGTACAGCAGCGAATAGAAGATTACGGAGGACATGTTATCGAAAATAAAGGCAGGACCACCTTAACAGTAGAGTTTAAAGATAAGTTATACAGAATAGAATTCGTGATTACGTCTGGTAAGGGAAAACCAATTTTAGGACTCTATGATAGCCTAGAGTTGGGTTTAATTTCAAGGGTACATGAGGTTGCAACACCTGTTAATGACAAGGAAGAATTTATTAATAATAATCGGGATGTCTTTACGGGGTTAGGAAAATTTCCAGACAAGTGCACGTTGCACCTAAAGGCAAGCGCTATACCAATGACCAAACCACCACGTAGAGTCCCATTAAGTATACGCGAAAAATTGAAATCTAAGTTAGAAGATATGGAAAAGTCAGGAATCATTTCTAAAGCTAGTAAGCCAGCGGACTGGATTCACAATTTAGTAATCATTGAAAAACCAGACAAAACCTTGCGCATCTGTCTGGACCCTCAAGAACTTAACAAAAACTTAAAACAAAATCATTTCCTTATACCTACTTTGGATGACTTCATTTTTCATATGAGAAATATGAAGTTTTTTTCAGTATTGGACCTTCGTGAGGGTTTCTGGCAGTTGGAACTTAATCAGTCCTCAAAGCACTTAACAACATTCAGTACCCCTTTTGGATGCTACTATTTCAATGTGCTACCTTTCGGTATAAACATAGCTCCGGAAGTATTTCAAAAGCTAAATCAATCATATTTTGGAGAAATCCCAGGTTGTTTTGTCTATATTGATGATATATTCGTAGGGGGACGAACTAGGGCAGAACATGATGAAAATATATCACATGTTATTAAACGCGCACGTGATCTTAACATAAAATTCAATCCTAAAAAATTACAATACTGTTCAGAATCAGTGAAATACTTAGGCCATATATTTTCAAAGAACGGAATGGAACCGGATCCTGAACGTATTCAAGCCATTATGGAAATTAAGAACCCTAACAACCGAAAAGAACTAGAGAAAATTTTAGGAACCTTTAATTATTTGAGACAATTTATTCCCAATTACTCAGCTATAAATGCACCGTTACGAGCACTTTTACGTAAAGATATTCATTTCCAATGGAACCCTGTTCATTCAAAGTTACTGGAAGAAATAAAAAATAGTTTAAAAAATTTTACGCGATTGGAAATCTTTTCTCCAAATAGTCCGATAGTAATACAAAGCGACGCTTCAAAGGATGGACTTGGTTGCTGCTTGTTGCAGAATGATAGGCCTGTGAACTTCGCATCGAAAAGTTTAACTTCAGCGGAGGTTAACTATTCACAAATCGAGAAAGAAATGTTGGGAATACTATTTGCTTGCAAAAAATTTCATAACTATATTTATGGGCGGAGGGTGACGATATTAACTGACCACAAGCCACTAATTTCTATAATGAAGAAAGAGGTTAGTGAAATTCCTTCAAATCGTCTTAAGCGTATGAAAATAAAGCTTCTTCCCTATACATTAGATGTGAAGTTTATTCCGGGTCGTGATATTCACATAGCTGATTTACTATCGCGCAATTCTTATGATGGGGGTTCAGCAGATGTTGATACCGAGTTAAGTCAAATGGTTCATTCTATCGATCTAAGCAAGTCCAGAAAAGAACAGTTTATAAACGAAACTAAGGACGATCCAATTCTTTCAAAATTAGAGTACTACTGCAAAGGGGGTTGGCCTTCAGATAAGACAAAACTTCCTGAAAACCTAAAATTTTATTGGCACATAAGGCATAAAATATACTTTGAAGATAGTCTTTTATTTTACGAGGAGCGCGTTATAGTTCCTTTGTCCCTTCGAGACGAAATGCTAAACATTTTGCATGAACCCCATTTTGGCAGTTATAAAACAAAATTAAGAGCTAAATCTCTATTATATTGGCCTGGAATGTCATCCGATATAGAAAATCTAGTCGCTAAATGTCAGACTTGTGAAATTTACCAATCAAGGAATAGAAAACAAACACTTATTTCGCATGAATTACCGCATTATCCTTTCGAAAAGGTTGGATGTGATATAATGGAATTCTCCGGTATTTCATACCTTGTCCTGATGGATTATTACTCTAAGTGGATAGAGTTAAGTAAGTTAAAAGATAAAACATCATCGAGTGTAATCAAATGCCTAAAAAAGATATTCTGCGTTCACGGTATTCCTAAATACGTGGTTTGTGATAACCAGCCCTTTTCCTCTTACGAGTGCCAAGTATTTAGTACTGAATGGAACTTTAAATTTATTCATTCTAGCCCTAATTATCCTAGGTCAAATGGGTTGGCAGAAAAGTGCGTTCATATCTGTAAGCAAATGATTAAGAAAGCAAGGGAAGATAAAAATGACAATTTATATGCCCTGTTAGAGTATAGAAACACACCCGCCGCAAATTTACCTTTTAGTCCATCCGAGATTCTTATGAGTAGATTATTACGATCAAAGCTTCCCACTCGTGACGAACGACTACAGCCAAAACTAGTCAACGTTCAGCATAATTTACAAATTAATCAAGAAAAACAAGCAGCAAATCACAATCGGCACACTTGCCGAAGAGAAGTTAATTTTAAAGTAGGAGACAATGTAACTGTTCGAAATAATAAGACTTGGGAACCAGCAGTTATTGTCCACCCGCATAACACACCACGGTCTTATTTAATTAAAAATGAAAATAATACTGTTATTCGTAGAAACACAATGCACCTCAGAAAGTCATTCAATAAACCTCAAATCAAACAACATACGGATCTGCCAGACATACTAGTCACCGAAAAACGGCTTCCGTTGGCAGGTGATCAAGCAGAAGCCAATTTAAATGAAGATCTACACAGCACATCTACAGATACCAGTCAAGGTACAGAGGCTTCATCATCAGCATATGTAACGAGATTTGGTCGTCAGGTAAAACCAACGGTTTTCTATAAAGCCTAAACTGTAAGAAGGAAGATGTTGTGTATGCTGTCATGCATACATGTGGTTGATGCTGACAAGCATGCATGTTGGCAGTAGCTGGCGAATCTGGGCAGCATAGCGACGGAGAGAGTCAGTAGTGATCGAGAGTCGGAAGAACAAACATTACAGAATTACACACTTACAGACCTACGTATATACATACCATTGAATTACACAAACAATACACTTATATTAAATTAATCAATTACTAAACCATAATTATACAAATAAAACATTGAATTACACAAACAAAACAGCTATTATTAAAGCAGCCGATGATGGCTCTAAATTCCTTGTGGTGCATAGAAGAAAGCTGTCAGAGGAATTCGAGATCACAAGTTGGGTACGACAAGGTTGCATTCTATCGCCGATACTTTTTTTTGTTAGTGATTAGCGATGTACTTCAAGCAGCTTTATCTATTGGAAACGGAGAAATTCGTTGGACTCTTACATCTCAACTCAAACATCTGGACCACGCTGACAACGTTTGTTTACTCAACCTCGGCACTAACTCAGTAACTCAAGTTAACATTGCTGGACAGCCGGTAGATAGAGTAGAGAGTTTTCAATATCTTGGGTGTATTGTCTCGACCCAAGGTGGAACCGAACGGGACATCACCGTCAACCGAATTGGCAAAGCAAAATCATTGTTTCGAATGATGTCCATGATATGGCGAAGCAAGGCGATCAGCTTAAACACAAAGCTGCGACTTTTTCTATTCAAATGTTGAATCTGTGCTGTTGTGTGGGTGCTTGGAAGGTGACCGCTACTATCACAAAAAGACTACAAACGTTCGTAAATAGGTGCCTACGGAACATCTTAATGGTTTTCTGGCCTAACCGTATCTCTAACGAAAATCTTTACCAGAGAACTGGTCAGGAACCAATAGGCACAACCATCCAACGACGGAAGTGGCATTGGATTGGTCATACACTCCGAAAAAGCAACAGCTCCATAGAAAACTACGCAATGCAATGGAGTCCGTTAACTCAGGATGGTAGAAGAACGGTTCATCTGAGAAATACATGGCCCAGAACAGTTGAGGAGGATTCACGGCCATTGGGGATGAGTTGGAAAGGGCTGAAGCTCATAATCAGGAACCGCACGCGATGGCGCATAGGAGTAGGAGAGGCCCTAGGACCCACAAGGGGATATATGACATAAGTAAGTAGTAAGTAACGAGGAGACTGTTTTATTGAACTGAATATACCAGTCTTCTCTTCATGGTTGGTGTGAACACTGCTTGATGAGCTAGCTTTTATTTTTTGGGAAGCGGAAAAAATTAAAGCAATTAAGAAATTGTAAACCGACCGAGGTAGGGCCAATTTATTTTTCATGTCAACATTTTTATATAGGATGTTCCGTGAGTATTCGTTTAAATGGTAAGTATCCCAAATTTGTGATCGGTGTTAATGGTTTGGTTCAGATTTTACCGGATGATGGGATTCAGAAAGTTAGTAAAAAAATAAATTAGAGATGTCTCCGCAGCGTTGGTTTAGTACCGCTCCTATGGCTACATCGGAAGCGTCGCAACGAAGGACAAGTGGAAAGTCTACCCGAGAATGAGCAAGTTGCGTAGCATTCGTCAGCTTGACTTTGCTCGTGTCTACTGTATAGGTCGCTTGTCCTTCTTCTTGGCTCTCAATGTGAGTTCGATGAGTGGAGCTTGAGTTGTTGCAGCTTCTGGTATATACAGCTTCTGTAGAAGTTCCATAAGCCAAGAAAACGCCGTAGCTTGTCCATCATGTCTGGTTTGGCGAAGTAAAATTATCCGAATCACTATCAAGCCCATTCAACATCTATCACGGGCTTCGACAAGTGGATGGACTGGCCTACTCATCTTCAGAACATGATCCGAGACTCTGTCGTAACGGCGAGAGGAACAATCCTCTATAAGTCCATTCAGATACTTGGTTATGCCTAAGATATTGACATCGTTGGTAGAAACCCAAGAGCTGTACAGGAAGCTTACATCCTTATCAAGCAGGCGGCACGAAACGAAATCTAAAAAAAGTACATGGTGGATACGTCTGCGGGTAGAGGATCCAAAATTGATCCCGCAATTTAAATAGTGGAGCGCGAATTTGAAGTAGTTGAATCCTTTAACTATCCCGGGTCAACTGTAGCAGCCGATAACAGCATGGAACCAGAAATACACGCACTTTTTCTTAAAGCCAACAAAGCTGTCAAGACTCTTCAAATCCAGGAACTTAACCATAACATCCAAGCTGCTGATATATAAGACAATTGTCATACCAGTACTTACATAAGTATTCGAGACTTGGGTGCTTAACAAAAAGCATTCTGACCTCTTAGCCGCGTTCGAGAGAAAAGTCTTTCCGAAAGTTGTTGCCGACGATTTCGGTGCCTCTATATTGATAAGATCTACGAGCGTTACCGCGATGTCGACATCATGAAGAGAATTATGCTCGGTAGGCTCCGGTAGGCAGGACACATAGCTCGCATGAGCGAAGAAGATCCTGCTGGGAAATTCCTTTGCCATAGGATTTATGGAACACGAAAGCGAGGCCGTCCAAGCCTACGCTTGAAAGATGGCTTAGACCAGGAAGCGCAGAGTTTAGGGATGCAAAACTGGTTGACATCGGCTGAATTTCGGGTCCGGTTGAGAGACTTTTTACGGGAGGCCAGGACCAGACCTCGGTTGTAGAGCCAAATATGATGATGATGATGTTGCTGTGTGGACAAAAGTCGGCCTCTTAGTTTTGCTCGTCAATACTCTTTTTAGAGCAGTCTGAGTTTGATGTTGTTAGGCTCAGAGAAAAGGCTTAGAAAAAGAAAAGAAAAAAAAGAGGCTCTTGTGATTTTTTTTCAGTCTTTCGGCAACTCCTACAATTCTTATTATCGGACCGCTACTTTTTAAAACCTGTATTAAAAAATGTTCTTTAACTTTAAATTAAATTTACATTTCTCGAGCATTTGCTGCGACCGGCACGTTTCGTGATACTTTAAAACAATCAATTTATTACTGCCGATTGACATTACACAGGATCTCTACATTTCAAGTATGACAGTACTGCCAGTTCGAAGTTACACAGACTAAAAAAATCGCACGCTTTATTTTGATGAACAGCCTCGTCTAAATAACAGTTTCGGGAAGCTTATCACTCCTCAAAAAAGCATAAATTTTATATTTTCTCCCTCAGTTCTCAGTTGAGTATACTTTTAATAAATAATTTGCCGAAAAAAATTGCATAGCAAAATATATCCGGTGCACCACTTGTGCCGCTGTGCGTCATGCATAGATATACTGAATACAAAGTTTAAGGAACTCAACAACAACAACAAAAGCTGAGCTGAGTGGTTCTCAGTTTACAAAATGTTATGAAACTAAATATAACCGAAAATAAAATACAAACAAACAGCTATGCGTGTAGTGGTGCGACTTACTTACACATCAGTGGGTGGGTTAAAAATGAAGGAACGAAGAATTAAAATGAAAAGTTTGCGGTTAACATTCAACATTCAAAAGGATATCGCGAGTCCACCCGCACCAGCAAATTAATTATCGTTCTTTGCTAATTTTTCTCCAAAAATTTACCTGAAACAGCGGATACCGTGGTGGCACCAGCGGTAGCACTACCAATAGTAGCCATTGTGGGAATAGTCGTCGACCGTTTGTTCGAGTTGTTCGCTGTGGTACAGCTGCTGCTGGGTGCCACAAAAACGTTCGACCCATCACCAACTGCTTGTCCTGCGGCGGTTTGGTGAGCAATTATTGTATAAACATCGGAGGGGCCCCAAAGATACAAACAAACAAAAAGCGCAAAGAGGAATGTAAAAATTGGAAAATGACAAAGAATAATCATAATACGAAGAAAAAAACTGAATGGAAATTCGCTAAACTTTTTCAAGAACAGACGACTGCTTCCATGGGCATTATGGAAACAGTTGTTGGTTTTGGTTGGTTGGTTGGCAACCACAACCGAACCACTTCTGTGCGAGAAACCATTTTGTGGGAATTCTTGATTGTTACATACAACGAAGTAATCATGAAGGGCAGAAGTTTTTTGTTCTTCCTGTGGGTGTTTTGAAAGTTAAGTCATTCTTTTTTTTGGTATAAAGGACATAACGAATTACAATAAGAGCAGATGTGTTTTGGTCTCGGTGTTAATAGTGCAGCGGTCGCGAGCTCACCTTTTTGTTGAAAAGTTTAGATCAACAAAAGTTTTTTGTTGTTGACGGTATCGTACGAATTTTTGTGGGAGACTTTTCGGAGGCGGGTCTTGAGGGGTGTCCTTATGTGGTCTTGAGGGGAGTGTTGTGGTGGTTAGTGGGTCTTGAGGTGGTCTTGCGAGGGGATCTTAAAGTGTTTTCAACAGGGTCTTACATGTCATTCTGTCACGTTTTTTTCATTACAAATCTGTTGGTAAGTCTCGTACGCATTTTTGTGGTAGGACTTTTCGGGGGCTCTTTTGGTGGTCTTCAGGTAGTCTTGAGATGGGTCTTGAGGTGATTCATGATGGGGCATTCAGGTGGGTCTAGCGGGGGTCTTGAAGGGGTTTAAAGAGGATTTTGAGTGGGATGTTGATTGGCTTTTGTGGTAGTTTTGATGACGTCTTAAGACTATGTTAAGGGAGTATTATAGCGACTACTTGAGAAGGTCTTAAGAGTGATCTTGAGGGGGTCTTGATGGGGTTATTGAACGCTCTTGAGGGTGGTCTTGAGGTAAGTTGAGAGGAGTCTTTAGATGGTCTATAGGGGGTTTTGTGGCTGTTTTAGGATGGTTTCAGAGCGTCTTGAAGGGGGTCGTAACGTAGCCTACGTAGCCTTGAGGGAGAGGGTTTTGAGAGAGGTCTTGATGGAGTTCTGAGTGGATCTTCAGACGGTATTGAGGGAGTCTTAAGGAGTTATTGGTCGGTTTACGTGAGTCTTCAGGTGTTCTTTCGGTGGTCTCAATGGAGGTTTGAAATGGTCTTGACGAGGGAATTGCGGGAGTCTTAAGGGATTATTGTGTGGAGTTTATGAAGGTTTGAGAATGTCTTGGTTTTAAAAGGGATTTGTTGGGATCTTAAGGGAATCTAAAGTCATTTGGTGGTCTTGAGGGAGTCTTAAGTGTGTTTTAAAGGGGACCTAACGAGGTCTTAACGAGGTAGTTGGGTATTGAGGGAGTCTTTAGGGGTTCTTGAGGGGATGTAGAGAGGGTAATGAGTGGAGTCTTGAGGGGATCTTAAGAAAGTTGTAAGGAGGTCTTAAGGTGGTCTTGAGGGGGTTTTCAGAGGGTGGTGACTGGAACCTTAAGGTGATTTTTGGTGGATTTTGAGAAGGTCGTGAGTGGAGTCTTGAGGGTGTCGTTAGGTCGTTAGAGTGTTTGGAGGGGGTCTTAAAGGAATCTTAAGGAGGGTTTTCTGGGGTCTTGAGGGAGTATTAATGGGGGCAGTAACGAGGTCTTAACGGGGTCTTGAGTTGATCTTGAGAGAGTCTTTAGGTGATCTTCAGGAGAAGGGGTTTCGTGAGGATCTTTAGTGGGGTCTTGAGGAGGTCTTTTGGTGGTCTTGACGGATCTTGAGGGGATTTTAGAGGGTCGTGAGTGGGGTCTTAAGAAGGTTTTTAGGGTGTCTTGGGGTGGTGTTGAGGGGATCTGGAAGGCTTTTTGAGAGGGTCGTGAGTGGAGTCTTGAGGGGGTTTTTAGTTGTTTTAAAGTGTGGTCTTGAGAGAGTTTTCAGGGGGTCTTAAGGGATTCTTAAGGTGTGTTATAGGGTGGTATTGAATATATTGATGGGGGTCATAACGTGGTCTTATGAGGGTCTTGAGGGTGGTCTTGAGGGGTTTTTAGAGGGTCCTTTTGGGGTCTTTTGATTGTATTTTGGGAGACTTGTGTGTGTATCCATATTATCATCCCACCTCAATAATATTGAAATTTTATATACATATTTCATTAAAAACTAAAAAGTATAAAGTAAAATTATATAAAAATTTTTGTTTTTTTTTTCAAAATGCTCTTATTGAAGCATAACTAGCCCTGCCCCCTAAGGGGTAGAAAATAAAATAGGTGGTAGATCTGGAGCAACTAGAAATTTTGTAAAATAAATGAAAATTGCTGGAATGTTTTTAATGGAAATCTGAAATATTTGTGGCTTAAAAAATCACATAATTTAAATGAACAGTGCATTTGATGTTCTTTTAATCTTGTCATAAACCTCAAAATTGCCAAAAGAGCCAAAATTGGACTTTCCTAAAAGTAGCATGAAGCCCTTCGGATGAGACGGTTTTGTGAAGAGAACTAATTCCCGCCTAGTTTGCATGCGACACCTCCACGCTATACAGAGGGTATATCCGTTAAGGTGGCAAATATTGAAAGGCGTTATTCCTGGGTTAATTTCGTTAAAAAAAAATCGGTATGGGACACATGAAATTGGAATCCGCTTACAAAATTAGGTCCTTCTTGGCAAGACTGGTTAAAAAAAAAATTACGCACTGGAGTGAATTCCTAATAGTGCATCCGTTACAAGTGTAATTTTGTTGCACTGTTCTGCAACTGAGACGTCATGAATGTTGACCGAATGCACAAATAATGTGCCATGGATTTATAGGAAATTGATTAAGCTTTAATACTGTATTTTTTCAAAAAAATGTGTCCAAGAGCTTTTCTCGAAATTCCTTGTTTGAGCCCGGATTAATTTTGTTAAGGTGATATCATAAGCCACAGTGACCTGTGAGAAAACTCACTAGCTTTCTGATGCAATCTTTGTCAAGATCATGGATTTCCTTATAGGAAAAAGGCCTGATTAACCGTTAGGACTGTCTAAGCCATGGGGTATTATCCCAGTGGTTCAGACGAAGTTTTCTTTCCCAATTATTAATCATCGCTGTGGTGGTAGCCCAGCTAAGACGACAGTATGGTTTCGGTCCAAAGAACGTAGATTTAGAACCAGCCCTTGCTAGTTGATCTGAATATTCGTTCCCTGGAACCCAATCCAGACCCAGATTTTGGTGTTGGGTCCGTATACCCCAGCGCCAACTCCAGAATCCATCTTCGATCCGTCAGTGTGCCATACCAGACCTTTATTGTCCAGTGGTGGAGCGCCATTAGACCAGATTGCTCGGTCCTATATGTTTACCTCAAATAACCTACCGAAACATTACTCCCTGGCCATGGTGTCCGGGATAGTGCAAAACATGTCTCTTTCAGGAATTGAGTTGATTGATTGAGCCAGATGACCTTGATAGCGCATCTAGCGGCCGTCAGGTTCTAATGCAGTCGTAGGGCAGGTGCGCATGGCACCCGTTATACCTAGACAGGCAATTATTTGTAGCTTCTGAAGCTTAATTACCGTTGTCCATTAAAGAACTTTCGGCCACCATATGATGCCTGGGTACGTGATAATTGGTCTCACCATCATGGTATACATCCAATGTATCATTTTAGAATTAAGACCCCAAGTTCTGCCGTAGAGGCGTTTAAAGGCCCTTATGGCACTAGTGGCACGTCACTTATGACGGACTTGATATGAGAATTCCAGTTTAGTCGTATATCAAGGATTTCTCTGAGATATTTAACCTTACTGGAATACTATAATGTAGTGCTCTTTAAGATGATAGGTCCCATTTCGGACAATCTACGTTTCGTGAAAGGCGCTAGAACGGGTTTGCTAGGATTGATGGAAAGTCCTTCTCTACTGCACCATTCTAAGACCTGAAGTAACGCACATTGCATGATTTTAGAATGAAAAACTATTTCGTTCATTTGGCTCCTGCTTCTGGTCTTACAGTAAGCCATCCTGTGAGTCCAGTTTTCAAGAACTTTTTCGATCATTTCGGCGCCTATCTCGCGAATAACAGTCGCAATGTTATGTTTTAAAGCTGCAATTATCTGTGGATTATCCGCATAACATATATCCTTAACAAGACCCCATAGAAAAAAGTCCATCGGCGTCAAATCGCAACTACGCATAGGCCAATTGACATCTCCAAAACGGCTGATTATTCGTTCGCCAAATATGGCGCACAAGATATCGATTGTCAGTCGGCTTGTATGGAATGTGGCGCAATTTTGTTAAAGGAAAACACAATCACGGCGTCGATTTGCGGCTATAAAAAGTTGGTCAGCTGGCTCTGTAACGGTTGCCATTGACGGTAACGGCGTTTATAGCAATGTTTTCGAAGAAAAATGGGCCAATTATGCCACCACTTCAAAATCCACACCAAACTGTCACCATTGGTGGATACATTGACTATTCTACGATTACTTGTGGCTGTTTCGAATGCCAAATCCAGCAGTTCTGCTTGTTTACACAGCCCCCGAGATGGAAATGATTTTTCGACAAAAATAGTCGTCATTATCAAGCTGGTCTATGGTCCACGTAGAGAACTGATATCAAAGCGTATGGTCATTTGCTTTAACTCCCGATTCATCTGGACCTTGAAGGCGAATAGTCCGAGGTTTTTGTGCAGTATTCTGCTCAGGCTGGTGCGACTAATGGCGTTGAGTTGAGGTCGATGGATTCTGTCCCACACTATGGGCCACAGCCGCAATATTTTTAGACGTGCGAGCTCAAACACCACTTCTGTTGTCCAATAGCAAGCCTTTCTCATGAATTTTCTTCACCAATTTCAGCACAGCGGCTCCGTTTGGCGCACTTTCATCATCATCATCGTGTCCTGTAACCCAGGTTGGGGCATAGGCATTCAACAAAACGTCTCCATCCATCACGGTCTGCAGCAATTCCTCGTTTGATACAATTTGTGGTAATGCGAATGTGTCGTAGACAGCGATTCACAAAAGCTTGCAATTTCCTCGAAATACTAGACGTGACTTTCCAGATTTCGCAGGCATATAACAGCACGGATTTGACATTGGATTCGAAGAATCTCAACTTAGTGCGTAAGGAGATTTGACTGGATTTCCAAATTGGGGACAGAGTACCAAAGGCAGCACGAGCTTTATTAATTCTACTTTTAACGTCCAGATCCGTAACGTCATTTGCAGAAACAATACTGCCGAGGTAGTTTAACTGTTCGACTTCTTCCACTGGCGTCTCCTGTATAATAATACGCTGCTGTGTGGAGCGGCCTGTGAGCATTATTTTTGTCTTTTTGCTGTTTATTCTTAGACCACTCGTCTCAGCCTTCACTTTCAGTGTTTGGCACATCCCGTTCAGCCCACTGATGTTGTTAGCCAGGAGGCATATGTCATCGGCATAGTCTAAATGACTGAGCCTTTCGAACGGTCTCCATTGAATGCCCTGTCTCTCCGCTGTACCAACACTGGCCGTTAGTACGTCGTCCATCGCCAGCAGAAAGAGGATTGGCCATAGAACATCCCCTTGTCTAACGACCTGTTGCACTGCGAAGGAGTCGGATAGCTGCCCATTGTGTAAAACAAAACACCTTACGTTGTTGTAGGACTCTCTAATAATGGCAACAATTTTTGGGGGAATTCCTCGACAAAGTAACGACCTCCATATACATTCTCGGTTAACTCGATCAAAGGCCTTCTCAAAATCTACGAACATAAGGTAAAGCGGTGATTGAAATTCCATCGACTGCTCAAGGACGATACGCAGGGTGTTGATATGGTCGACACATGATCGACCACTACGGAAGCCAGCTTGATGCCTCTTGAGTGTAGACTCGATTCTATCCTTTATCAGAACGAGAATGATGGTTGTCATTAGTTTTGGGAAAACCGACAAAACGAACCATATTTATTTTCCAAATTCGCACGGCTTCGGCTACATAACACTGACATTGAAAATAAGTGGCTATATTGGCTACATTATGCAAAAGCAAGCTCAAATTCACGCTAGTAAAATTTTGCACTCCATCTGGAAGCCGGGAGATTTGAATAATATAGAGAATCAATAAAATTTTCTTCCATACAAACTTCGGTCTTATGTAGGCGCTACCAAGCTATAAAGAGAATTCGACACTGCTGGACATTCATCAGTACGAGGACATTCATCAGTACGAGGTATAATTGGCCGACTCACATTTAACTCGTAATTCTTGGTCATAACAAACACTGTCGGTAATTGGAGTTTCTCTGAACTGACTTGACCGCTGGTTGTCTATATTTTCGACTTCCTTTTTAGCAAACTTTAACAGAGCTGAGGAGCTGAAATTTTGTGAGCAGTTTAGCCTCATAGGGCACTTCTGTAATCCCCCGTGTGATGCGTGTTGTGATCTTGTCTTACGCGTTTGATACGGACAAATATGGTTTTTTCGATTTATTCGAAGCCTTTTTTAACCAACTTTTGAACGTCTATAGAGCTAAAACTTTGTGCGCGTGTGACGCATTTAAAACCAATGGAGCATGTGGCTTCAGTCACGCGTGTGGCGTGTGTCGATGAATACATAAAAGTTTGTTTTTTTTACATTAACTTATGACCCTTTGCAAAATACGGCATTGGAATAGAAATGCAGAGAATAACCAATGCTCGCGCCCACGGCTACTACTAATTTGTCATTGAATCCCCTAGCGATAAGAGTACACTCCTAGAACCGATTAATGCCCCCTGACATACAAAACATTCGAGAATTTATTTGCTCAAACGATCACTTACACTCATTTCCAGTCATCGTGTGACCTGGCACTTGAAGCAGTCCTCCTTCTGCTCCTTCACCACCATTCTTCGATGAATTGTTCGGCAGGTAACTGTAACCATTCTCCGTCGCATATAATGCGGCGCTCTTCTGCTCGTCCACGCTAATTGCCAAGTCAATTGAATGTTCGAGGGATGATTTGTTGTCAAGTCCACTTGCTGGATAGTACGGTGGTGGCGCCTGATTCTGTTGTGCGGCGACTATCGACGGTCGGACCGAGTCCGTTACGTAGTCCTTTGCAGCGGCGGCACTCTTCGTTGACTGCATGCGTTTGAAACGGCAGAACATGAACATAAGACCGCCGATAGTTGCGAATACAATACACGACACGATGATGGCAATTATTGTGGAGGTGGCCATTGACGATGCTTCCGACATGAATGATTGACCAACTGTTTGGATGGAAGGAGAAATAACAAATCAGGTCAATAGAGAAGATTTAAGAATATGTGGCAAAGTTAGTTTTATGTGGGAACTTGAATGCAATTTTGCCAATCCGACCGACTTTGACTGACTGGAATTGGACAAAATTGAAAATTAGAACAGAACCGGTTAGGATTATATATATAGTTCTTGGGGTAGTAGATGGCAGTAATTTACATACATGCATTTAGGTAATTAAATTGAACGGTTTTCTGTGTCAGTCCGGACAGGATTTTGGGTAGGCAAGAGATTCACCGCCAATTGAATTCAGTTAAATGAAAATTTAGGAGCTAGTTAGTAATGCCCCGTATAATACTTACTCTCGGCATCCGTGTAGTCTCCGCAGTAGTCCTGATTAGCCCGCAGACACAATTTCACTCTCACCGTTGGAGCATGAGTATCGTCCTCGGCCAGCGCCAGTGTAATATCTTCATCGTGACCAATAGTACGGCCGGAGGTGCTTCGACGCGATGACGTCAATTGATCAATAACTGCCCTCTGCAGCGTCGGGTTATTACCGGACAGTTGCAGTGTAACTGTATCGACAATTTGCCAAGCGGCCATCGGCGATTCACTGTTGACCAGCGACTCGACAATTGCAATCAGCGACAAACACGTCGCTCCAACATTGATGCCCAACGTTCGGGATTCCGGATCGAAAGTCACATGCAATGGGGGCGGAATTTTGCTAACTTTCGTGGTTGCTACGATTTCATTTGAGTAGCCTGAGGTGCCTTTCGCGTTGAGTGCGTGCACCTTGAAGGCATAACTTTGGTGCTCATCCAGCGGCATTACTTTGCATGGAATCTCACGATAACAGTCAAATTCGAGCCATTCGCTGGTGCTCGCCATAACAATACCGCCGCCAACACCATTGGAATTATCCAACGACGATGTGCAGTCGGAAATCATTAGTTGTTCCTCACGAGAAATTGCTGCCACCGGCCTGTAACTGACCAGGAACTTTGTGTTACTAAATCCGCCATTAAAGCCAGCATCCCAGGCAAGCGTTAGTGAATTGTGCCCCACCTCGACACGCTTCAGATTTGTCGGCTTCTCGGGTGCACCCTTCTGCTGAAGACGAATCGGCGTTCGTATTGTGTCAAGGAAGTTCACCACACGACACGTGTACTCCCCGTAGTCGGAATAAGTCATTTGGTTGATGCGCAGAACCGACGAGTATATGTCGTTGCTGCCAGTTGTCGCTGCTATCTCGTAGTGGCCGTCCGATGACATGGTCAGCGGCGTAGGGTTATTACCAAACTGCCATTGAAATTCGGGCTTTGGGTATGCCTGCACCGTACACACAACCTCAGCCGTCTCGAGGACGTCGTAGGCCACCTTGTTGTATCGATGCAGTACGATGGGTTCGTGCTCTATCCGCAGATGCATACTGGAGTTCGCTGAACTAACTTCGTTCTCATAGATGCATGTGTACAGCCCGCGGTCGCGGGGTACAAGCTGATTACCGTTTGGACGCGCCTTACCGCGGAACTTCAGCATACTCTGGACGGTGAGAATATCGCTGGGCCGCTCTTCAGGACGTGTTCTCACTTCGTACATATTAAGTTGTTGCGAAATCTCCGTGCCATCCTTCAACCAGCGGATCGATGGCGCTGGCTTTCCCTTCGCACTGCATGTGACCACATAGTCAGCATCTCCGACACGACGTGTCATGTGCTGCTGTAGTTTCGCCAAAAATTGCGGTGGCTGATGAATCTCCAGCACAATGGTGGCCATCCGTCCGATGCCCAGCTCGTTAGCCGCATGACAATGGTACTTGCCCTCGTTGCCAAGATGCGCCTTCGGAATCGAGTACTGCGATCCTTGGGCGAGAATTTTCTGTGTGTTCGTCGACTCCCCGTCAATGTCTCGGAACCAGCGATATTGTGGCACGGGCCAACCGGGTGGATTGGCAGAGCAGCTCAGCGTCACACCATTGCCCACATGAACGATTGGCTTGCTCGGTGTGATGTACGCTTGTCCAGGACGATGCCTGACGAGAAGGGCGACCGTTGAATTGCCAACGCGTTCAATACGTTTGCTATTGTAAGGCTGCATGAGGTTGACCGCACGGCAAATATAATTACCAGCGTGCTCGGCACGCACACTGCTTAGCGTAAGTAGGTCGCCGTTGTAGCGAAACTCTGGAGCACCTTCCTTCAGCCATTCGACTGTTATGGGTGATGGATTCGCTGTGATGTTGCATTGGATGTTAACTTTTTCTCCCTCCTCGGCTTCACGTGTCTTCGACTCGATGACAACTATTGGCGCATAGAGGACATCCAGAGTTATTTGGCGTTCGCCCGTCTTGCCAAGGCCATTGTCGGCCGAGCATGTGTACTTGCCAGCATCGTGAAGATTCACCTGCTGTATGATGTGCACCAGAGACGAACTGGCAAAGCGGCCGTTGCGCGTCCAACGCACATTTGAAACTTTCGGTCTGGCGTCCACAATGCATACCAGTTTGGCTGTGCGGTCACGTTCGATGCGTAATGGATTCACTGGGCCAATCTCCACTCGTGGGTAATCTAATGGGATGAAAGGAAAAAGAAAGTCAAAAAGGGAATAAGTGAGAAATCTTGAGGTGCCAAGTCGGTGAATGGCCGACAATAGCGGTAAGTAACGTTTCAGTTGTGTGTATAAGTATGTATATAAAAAAGGATAAGGGGAAGGCTAAAAAAACAAAACGGGCAGTTTGTATTATTTCGCCTCACCGCATCATTGCACTGAACATAACTAAAGTATGTTAGTAGTTTATGTACATAAACAAGTATAGGTGTGTATATACACACACACATATATATACTTATATATAACGATACATATATGTTTAACTATTCGCATTATAAAATACAACGTCCCTCTGTCTACCTGACTGTTAGTGAGCTAATAATTCGAGAACCACTTATCCGTTTGGAATTTAGGGGCAATGTTGATATGGGTCTTGAGGAGGTCTTGCGGGGCTTTAGAGGGATTTTGAAGGGGTTATGAGAGAGTCTTAAAGGAGTTTTGAGAGGACTCGATTGGTTTTTGAAGATGGCTCTGAGTGTGGTCTTAAATGGGTCTTATGGGGGGTCTTAAAGGAGTCTTGATAAATTCGTGTGGGTATTCTTAAAGGGGTCTTGGGGATAATGTTAGGGACTTCTTGGACGTTTTAAAGAGGTATTAAGGGGGCTTTGCGGGGGTTTTGATGTGAGCCTTGAGTCTTGGTGGGGGTCTCTAGAATAGGTATTGAAGAGAATTTCGAGGTGGTCTCGAGGGTGCTTTGAAGTGAATCTGGAGGGTATCTTGAGGGAGGTTGAAAATGGTTCTTGAGTGGTTTTGAGGGGTCTTAAGGAGGGTATGAGGAGATCTTGAGTGGGATATTGGAGGTGTCTTAAGAGTCCCTTGAGGGTGGTTTTTATGGTGTTTTTGAGAGAGTTCTTGAGGGGGTCTTAAGTTGGATCTTGAAGGCGTCTTAAAGGTGTGGTCGTGGTGGACTTGGGAGGGGGGCGGCTCTTGATGGGTGTGTTGTGGTGTGTTTTAGGAAGTTCTTGTGGGGTCTTTGGGGATCTTGATTGAGTATTGAGAATGGTTACTGAGGGGTTTTAACGGAGATCTAAAGGGGAACTTAAGGGGATCTTAAAATGGTTTAGGGAGTTTTTAGTGTGACATTGATCGTAGTGATGGTCGTGGTGGTAGGTTTGAGGGTGGTCTTAAAGGGCTATGTAGCTGGATCTGAAAAGGGTCTTAAGGTGTGGTCGTGGGGGATGAGATTTTGAGTCGTGTTTTAAGGTCTGGTCTGACAAGAATCGTGATTAGACACCGCGAACGTGAATGAAAGCTGTAACGGATTTTTTGGCCTAACTCTGTTTGCCGGCATATTCGAGTCACACAGTCAGCCTGCTTTTTAGTTGTGGGGCCACAACGGAATCTCTATCTAGAGGGCGACGATACTGATTAAAAGTCTGGTAGATGTGTGACGCCAAATCTAATTACTCACTGAAAGGAATAATATATGTTGGAAATGAAGAGCGTGCGGTAAATCAAGGCGAGAACATTGTTCCGAAATTGGTTGAAAAATACGCCGATTCTGGACGAACAGTATATGCTGATAATTTCTTCTCGTCTTATGATTTGGCCGCGGTTTTGATGACAAAATGTTTGTTGTATGTAGGCATCATGCGCAAAAACAAAGCCTGCATACCGAAGGAGAGGTTGGATCCAAATCGAGATATATTCAGCACAGTATTTGGTTACCACAATAATAACATCGCTGTGATTCTCATCTCGACCGAACATTGTAATAGCACCGTCGACTCATCGAAGCCATCGAAGAAGTCATTTCAAATTCTGGATTGTGTATAAATCCGGAGTGGACACCAACCATCTGACGTTGGCGGTTATACGTGCAAACGGGGTACAAACCAGGTACGCGTGCCTTGAATGCCGTGTTTAGACTTAATTTGCTTACCTATGATAAAAAAGAGAGGGTAAATTGTTACCTGGAAAATGTAGAAATATGTTTTTATTGTTCACCGAGTCTTTTTCCTGCATTAAACACATTTTCACACCCTTTTAGGATATCTGCCTATGTATTCCCGTAAAAATCCATATAGGTCTGCGCAGACCTCCTAGGGTTACATTTTTAAATTACTTATCGATGTACCTACCATTTATAAAACATTCCCTTGAACTAAGTAAGATTTGCACTGACCCCTCTTAGCACTCCATGGATGAATTTTCGTTCAGCTTCATTGCCGATAGCTTTTCTATTATTGTGGACGAGTCAAACTGCAATGCAAAAATCTACCTCTATTCGCACGGATTACCGGTACAGAAATTGTTGATCCAATGAAAAGGTTCTAAGAGTTTAATAGGCCGTGTCGTCGCGTAAAAAACAGCTCAATATAGAGTTGCCATAATATTCCACATTTGCTCCTTTACGGTAATAAAGCAACATGCAAACTTTATTGGTACGAACACTGATGCTGGCTGGCTGGCAACTGCTGCGGTGTGAACGAAAACAATTACAGCGAACTGTGCTTAAACTCGCTTCCGGGCGTAGCGTGATTGTCCACTGTAAAGCGCTCAGCGCCATAAGGCACCGCCATCATCAAATAACAACATCCGAATGTTCACTAATTCACGGCACGGAATTTCATGCGTTTTTTTGCTGTCGCCCTGCCACGAAACACATGGGTCATGTCCTTGCACAGCGCGTAAGCCATTGTCATTGTTACCTATTGTGAGTGTGTGTAAGTGGGTAATAGTATTTAATGGCAGAGTTTATTAGTGCCATTAAAAATGTGTGCCATCTGCTATCGCATTATGGACAATGGTATTGCCATCAGGAAGAACGCCATTTACTATTTGCAGCGAGGACATAATGAAAAGGAGGAGAAAACTTTCATATGAGTTTCTCGGGCTGTATAGGTCGTTGCTGAGTAAAATGGTTTTTTCAACGGTCATTTTGTAAAAAAAAACATCACTTTTTTCGTGTTTTCTTATTGTTGTTGTCTATAGTTGTCCAGTGCCAGTGCAAAACCACGTCGAATCCTGCACACTAGCTCCCATCTAAAGGACATTGTGAACCTTTTATGATATAAAGAGGTTTTACGACGACAGCAGGAACAAGAGGTTAAAACCGTATCTACATTTAAATGCTATTCCTGCCATCGATTTAAGGAGGTTGATAGTGGATGAAGACTGAGGAAAAAGGTGGCAGACTCTAATGCCTTATGTTGCATATCGGATCGTTTAGTTGAATTGTTGAGATAAACTTGTAAGTGCGGATTCGTAGTAATTCTTGCAAAGCACTTTTAGTAAAGTTGACAACAACTATTTCTCATATGATGTGAGGAGATGTGTTTTATACAAGAGCTGTCGATCGCAGTGTTCATAAAGGCTGACACTTCGTTATTTATGAATATTTTTATTAAGTTTTTTTTAGAAAATGTTATAAATATTTTAAGTTTTATGAAACACGGATTATTGCTCGATATAGCCACCTTTCGGATGATAGCGTCAAGTCTCTTAACGAAGGAATTGTATGCTACACGAAAGTGATCTGTTGGTATTTTTGTCTTTTCTATGCGAAGTGCAGTCTTCAATGAGTCCACGCTTTCAAAAATTTTTGCCGACAACTTGATCTCTAAACCGGATCATATGGAGAACTTCATTGGATTCAAGTCTGGTGAGTATGGATGCCAACGTTGCGAAGAAATTAAATTGGGAAAGTGACTTTTTAAAAATTGTTGTATCAAATGAGCTTTATGTGATTGTGCTAAGTCCTGTTGGATTGTCCAGCAGTTGTTATCAAATTTTTTGTATGCCCAATGTAGAAAACAATGTATTTTTTCCCGGTACACTTCTTGATTCACCTTGACCCCTAATCGAGAAAGGCTAGCAGAGAAAGACCATTTGCAGTTACAGCTGCTCTAACCCGCACAGAAGCCGGTGCTTGTCTGCTAGGAGCAACTCTCTTGTCCAAATTGTTGGTGGTGTTGCCCTCTAACCCTACGTGATAATTTTGTTTGTTTATGTAGTGGTTAACTGTAAAAAAAAATTTCATTAAAAAGCACCAAGTTCACGAGATCGTTACGTTCCTGTAGAAATTTAAGCACTTTGCATCTTTCAAGTCGACACTGCATTTTGAGCCGTTGTTAAATCTTGCACTTTTTGAATATTGTAGGGCTTCAATTGAAGTTCATTCTACAATATCTGTTGGATGCTTCTATCGGATACGTGTAGATTTCTTGCCAGTTTTTGCGCACTTTGTCGTGGATTATTCTTCATTCCTTCACTTTGCTTACCATTTTTGGCGATGTTGCTGTTTTTGGAATGCAACCCCCATGGCGTTTTGCGATGCTACCAGTATCGTTGTAAGCTGTGATGGTCCGATACTCAAACATTTTATTTACATACAAATGCTGGAGCTGCTTGACAATAGCCGGTTGTGACTTTCCAGCCAAAAACAATCTGTTACGTGTTTTATATCCATTTTGAATGTTCCTTTCAAATGAAACGTATATCGATATTCTTCCGAAGACTTGTGAACAACGCGCGCTTCAGGCGTTTGGCAGATACAGCAGCATGAAATTAGTAACAATTCGATCGCCGGACCTGTATATGTACACTGCTGTTCAATAGATTAGAAGCAGTCTATTTTAAGAAGCAAAAATGATCTTTCCCCCGGTTACATGGCAGTGACAGATAAAAACAAAATGGTGAAAGAAAAAGTGGTTCATGTTGAACGCAATGGTGAATTCTAAGAGAACAAGCTAACGGTAGACTTTAACTGAAGAGTCAGAATGTCATGCATCTAAATTGGTTCATACGTTTAGTGGAAGTCAAAATAAAATCGTTGTTTGTGAAGTGGTTCATTATTTTTGTAATTTTTTAAATTCTCTGTATTAACTTCACTTGCCAGTGGCACGGATGTCGGACGTCTTTCGGTCGTCGGTCGTCGTGGAGTCTTGCGATCAATATTTAACCCACTTCCCATGGCCCGATTTTATTGAAATTTTGCACACATGTGTATTTCCGGAGACAACACTTTCTATTAAACGGGGTCGGGGGGCTCCCATACAAATATTTTACAAAATTTACTCGATTTTCTTCAAATTTTATACGCATGTGTATCTCCAATGGACAACACATTTTGTAAAAATTTGGAAGTGATCGGGCTGCTGGGTCAGGGGGTACCCATACAAATTTTGCAATTTCTTCAAATTTTATACGCATGTGTATCTCCAAAGGACAAAACTTTTTGTAAAATTTTTGAAGCGATCGGGCCCCGGGGTCGGGGGCCTCCCATACAATTTTTTTTTAAATTATCAATTTAACTTCCTAAAGCCCGATTTTCCTGAAATTTTGTAAACATGTGTATTTCCGGTGACAATACTTTCTTTTAAAATTTGGAAATTTTACACACATGTGTATACCCAATAAACAATACTTTTTCTAAAATTTGGTAGTGATCGGGCCCCGGGTTCGGCTGCAAGGCCCTTATAATTTTTTTTAAATATCATATAGTGGCATAAGATACCGTCGCACTTTAATGATTGTGTGCGGTGTGTGCTGCGCAGTCGGCTGCGCTGCATGGTTTTGGTGGTGGATTTTGATTGCAAAATCTATTCTGCCTGTTCATGGAAGCACTACGAGTTTGCGTCGCCATATTTTTAACTCGGCACTAACACGGTTATTAATAGTGTCATTATTTCTAATAATGAACGGAAACAGAAAATTTCGGTTTCACGTCATTTCTCAAGCATCAATATATATACATTACTCCGACTTACACAATCATTATTAATGCCATTTCACAAAGTTACCATGAATGTGCGTAATAGTATAAAAGTCGAATCGATTATGAACATTCCATTTCATCTTTAAGTAATATGTATGTATTTTGCTTACTAATGTCTCTTTCCAATTGCACAAACCGTATCCGACACCATACCCATTGGTTAGCTTTCAAAGTGACAGAGTTTTCGAGGTGAACGAGGTGAGTGCCCGATGTACCCGATTGCCGACGGGTAGCAATGTAACATTATCGGTTACAAAGCAAAGGCACATAAAATCAAACCGTACTCCGGGCACAGTTCGCAAATGCAACTGAAACCACGAGAGATAAATCTTAGCTCACCCACAAATGAACCCAGCAAATGAAACGAGACATAAATGTTTTATGCTTAATTCAACTTACTTACTTATGTACTGAATTGTATTTTTATTGATGTCGTTTTTTGTTGTCGATATCAACTTACAGATAGAACAACAAGTTTTCACAATATTCTGTCATTTGGCGTTTTCATAAATTAGTTCAGAGCAGTCAAAGAGTTCTCAAGAAAAATGGTCGTGTTTCTTATTTGCTCAGAGTATGAGCGTTCTCTAAGTGCTCAGAATAAATGATGATAAAATGATGGTATCCCAGCAGAGCTGATTAAAACACCAATGCACCAAGCAATTCATGAACTAATAGTGCAAGTATGGGAAACTGGAGAAGAAGCATCCTGTGTCCCATAAGAAAGGAGATATCATAACCTGCAGGAATTATCGTGGTATAACGTTGTTGAGTACCGCGCATAAGATTTTTTCATCTATACTTCAAGACAGGATAGCCCTAATACGCTAAAGTCATAATTGGTCCATACCAGTGTGGCTTCATCTCAGGCAAATCAACAACTGATCAGATTTACACCCTTAGGCAGGTGATGGAAAAATGTCTACAGTTTCAAAACTCACTTTCAGACTTAAAAGCCGACTATGATAGCATAGGCAGAGTAGAAGTTTATAAAGTCAAGAGAGAATTCGGACTCCCAAATAAACTGACAAGACTATGTAGGTTGACCATGACCAATGTTATAGGACAAGTAAAAATATCCGGATCACTATTAAGCCCATTCAACATTTATAACGGGTTTCAACAAAGGGTATGGACTGGCCTGCGTCCTCTTCAAACTGGCGTTGGAGAAAGTGATCCGAGACTCTAACGTAACGGCAAGAGGAACAATCCTCTATAAGTCCTTGACATCGATAAGATAAGATATTGACATTGTTGGTAGAAACCGAAGAACTGTACGGAAAGCTTTCATCCAGATCGAGCAGGCGGCATAAAAAATCTGGGACGGAACATATATTAGAGCAAAACAAAGTACATGTTGGCCACGTCTGCGAGTAGTAGATCAAACCTTGCTCCCGCAATTAGAATAGTGTAGCGCGAATTTGAATTTCCTTTAACTATCTCGGGTCAATTGTAGCAGCCGATAACAGCATGGAACCAGAAATACGTGCACGGTTGCTTAAAGCCAACAAAGCCTACAATAGTTTGTCAAGACTTTTAAAATCCAGGAACTTAACCATAACATCGAAGCTTCTGGTGTATAAGACAATGGTCATACCAGTACTTACATATGGATCCGAGACTTGGGTGCTTAGTAAAAAGCATTTTGACCTGTTAGCCGTGTTCGAGAGTAAAGTCTTACAGAGAATTGTTGGCCCAGTAGAAGTAGTGAGGAAGAACGATTCCGTAGACTCTATAATAATTAGATCTACGAGCGTTACCGCGGTGTCGATATCCTGAAGAGAATCAAGCTCGGAAGGATCCGGAGGACAGAACACCTAGCTTGCATAAGCGAAGATGATCCTGCTCGGAAATTTCTTTGCGGCAGGATTTATGAAACACGACAGCGAGGCCGGCCAAGCCTACGCTGGAAGGATGACGTAGACCAGGACGCCTAGAGTTTGGTGATGCCAAACTGAATGCCATCGGCTCGAAATCGGGACCGGTGGAGAGAGATTTTTTGTGAGAGACCAGGCCGGACACCGGTTGTAGAGCAAAAATATGATAGTGATGATATTTTGTAAAAAAAACTTGATGAACTTTGTATTTGACTGAATCCCTACATGCCCTAATTTACGTTCGATGAAAATTTGTGCCATCAAATTTAGATTCTTTTCAAGTGAATTATATTCCTTTTTCCAATTGCTAGAACAAAAATGACTCATTCTGTTGCTTCACAGAGTTTACTGGAAAATACACAATTTTTGCAAATGAAATTTTGGTAAAAAACAAGAAGGAACGGCCAACCGATATGCACGGGTGTTCCTCTATTATTGCGCCCTTAATCAACGACCATAACCTCAGCTGGATTGCCGCAACATAAAACAATAAACAATGCAAATCCTTTCGCAATGTTTCATTTTTTATATCCTGGTTGATATTTTCCTTTTTCTGCGGATGTATGCCCAATCGGCAGGATCCCTGTCGTTCTATGCATAATAAACAATTCCAGTTAGAGATGCAATAGGACCAACATTTTCGATTCGCCTGTTGTTCACCTGACGAGCTGGAATATCTCTCTATCTCGCTCTAGTATTGTTAGGCTGTCCTAGACGACGAGTTCTACTGCCCATCGCCATTTTTAAGCAATTTTCATTGAAGAGGTACGTAGCTAAGGACGTATTTCATACAGAAGATGGATACATTGAAAAACTTTTGTTATTTTGGTTCGGCTGTTTGACACTGTTCCCTGATGGTTAGAGTGGACAACATGCGAGATGTCCCGTATGCCTACATTCTCTCAGTCATTAGTGCAGTGCAGCGCGCACACTGACTGAATAATTCGGAATTCAATTTTGAATGTTTTTTCAACAACTGTAGCATACGAGTATGTAGGTGCATTTGAGGAAAAAACAAACAACAAAAAAAAAAATAACAAAAATGGTTCTTTCAAATTTGTCCCATTTTGCTTTCGGGTCCCCACCATACTAAAAGTAAAATATAGGTTCAATCGTCAAATTACATTTGACATTAAAATTTTGAACGTGTCTGTAAATTTCCTGAACTAACACGAAGACAAAATAAGATAAACAAACGATGCCGGAGGATTTTAGAAAATCACATTCTATCCAACAATATCACTTTTAAATCCGGTTTGGGAAGAAAATAGAAACAATGCAGGAAATCATTAGCACAAAATTGACAGTAAGTACTAATTTGAATCTAACTGTATAGAATCTACTAATGGAAAAAATCATATTCTCTTGTATTATCTTGATGAAGACCAAATGTGTTCAGCTGTTCTAAATAAAAGTCAAACTTTCGGCTGCACTTTTTTAAAAGCAATCTAAAGTGAAATTTAAGTTTTGCATCGGACCTTATTACATGTCACCGTATATGAAAGTTCCGTAACACTGCGGCATACATAAAATTAAAAATTCAAATAAATTTTGTGAATTTTTAACTAAACTTTTTATTCGAGAACAGTCTAAATTTTTATTAATATTTAGTGCACTCTGTGCAGAAATAGCACCACCTCAAATAGATCATGGGAACTGAAGACACTGCCGACAACGAGGTTTCGCATTGACCGTTGAATAGTGGAATCACCATACAAAAATGATTTTCCATTTGCACACGCTCAACGGGTTTAAACGCTTATAATGCTAGGCACAGCGTGTGCACCAAGGTATCATGGAAGGAAAACGCGGATTTCGATATGCATGCATTTTGCATTTTGTCAAGCCAAAGGAGAATGGATGGTATGACTCAAGCTGTAAAGTGGCTTCTACGATTAGAGCAAACCCTTCTTAGGAAAACCGAACAAATTTTAAACGAACCAGAAATGATTGCAATGCTCACCTTCGGCGAGTCAAATTCGCCTACGACCGAAAATTGAGGCAAAAAATACTACAATGTCCCAAAGGTAGTAAACATTTTTGGTCATTCGTGTCAATGTCAATTCCAACGCTCATTTATAATGACATTCCAGTTTTCAGCTCTATACGGGTGACTGAAACGAAGTTTTACCAAAACAAAATGCCACAGAATTTTTATTTTTTGATGTATTTTATTAAGTCAAAGTAAAAAATGTTCACAAATATTTATAATTTCGAATTGCATTAGCAGTTTTCGATTTGGCCACCTTAGCCGCGATTATGGCCTTCAAACGACCGGAAGCGTGCAGCACGAAAGTGGCTCTACGGTATATTGGCCCATTCACGGCGATGCGCTAGCTTGAGATGATCTTTGACTTTGGTATTTTTGGAATGATTTCCGGCGATGTTGCAGTGCGTTTCGGTCCACCACCATGGCGTTTCGCAATGCTGCCAGTATCATTATAACGATTTATGGTGCGATACACAAACATTTTATTCACATGCAGATGTTTTAAGTGGTTAACAATCTGCGGCTGTGGTTTTCCAGCCAAATACAGAGCAATCACACTATTACGCTTGAATTCCATTGCGGAAAACTTTTTCCTGAACATTTCGCACTAAAATGCTTTTGTACGCTTGTAAATAATGGAAGGAGCTGTCAGTAGTGTAATTTTGAGCGCTCTGTCATCACTGGGTTGACAGCAATGACAGTCTGAATTTGGTAACACTTCGTGTCAGTCACCCGGTAGACAAGGCCAATCTGTTTGCTGCACATTTTGCAGCTAGCTCAACGATTCCAGATTGTGCATTGTTGCCGCCTGCACCTTCGAGTATTAAACACTCTATGGGACAGATCTTCGTTCGGACTCGTGCAGTTGCTATAGTTTTAAACGATCTCAACATTTACAAATCCGCTGGGCCAGATGGTATTTCCCCATTAGTTCTGAAGAGGTGTTCTTCCAAGTTAGCATGACAATTGCCGTAAGCTTTTCCATCTATCCTATTCTTCTGGAGTCTTTCCGAGAAGTTGGAAAACAGCCTTTGCCCAACACATACACAAAAAGGCGAGCCGTCATCTCCTTAATCGTACCGACCCATAGCACTTACATACATTCTTTCCGAGATCATCGAAACGCTGATCAATTTTTAGCTCATTAAATATATTGAAACGAACGAAATCCTTAGTGACCGACAGTAGGGACTTCGTGGCCTACGTTCTACTGGTGATTTGATGGTAAATCTCCCCGAACAGTGGAACCGGTCCTTGCATCAATTTGTTCAAAGCAAAGCAGTTGCACTCGATATTTTCAAAGGGGACTCTGTTTTGTCCACGACACTCTTTCTCATTTTTGTTAATGACTTCTAATTCTATTCACACTTTTGCTGGCGACAGAACTCTTAGCTTGTCATATAAATTTGAGGAACATTCCTCCACTTCTCACGTGGAACTTAAACAACTACGTATGTTAAGCACGTTAAATTCTGACCTAGACAGCATAATAAAATGGGGAGAAAACAATCGAGTAGAATTTAACGCTTCCAAAACCCAATGCTATCTCCTGTCGTCTAAGCGAATCCCAAATCCCATGCCATTATCCATGAATGGCACTTGCATCGAGGAAACTGAAAATATCGCATTTCTCGGTATGTGCGTTAACGACAAGCTGCGTTGGAATGACCACATAATTTACCGTGCTGCGAAATGTTTAGGTTTTCTAGCCCGGTGTAAGAATTATTTCACTCCCTCTTATCTGGCTAGCATCTACAAGGCTTTTATTCGCCCTAAGCTTGAGTACAATTTCCATATCTGGTCTGGTGCGCATCACCTAAATAGAATACAAAACCGCGCGATAAAACTTATCGGTGACGCAAATATAGCGAAATTAATAGATTCGCTTGAACACCGCAGGAACGTTACCAGCTTGTCACTGTTTTATTGTTTCTTCTACCAGCGGTGTTCAAGAGAAATAGTCATCTGCATGCCACCTCTCCTTGAATTCAACCGCAATACTCGTGGCGCTCTAAATGCCCATCAGTTTACCATTAAGCCCATTTTCGTACGTAGAGTAAAGTTTAGTGAATCGTTTTCAGCCGTACTACACGTATGGCGGAGCTTTGCCAAGTTCTGTCTTTCTAGATCACTATGATCCACAGGCGTTCAAGACACAAGGTCATAGACATCTCCTCCCTTCTCCTCCTTTTCCCTAACGACCATGCTGTGCCAAGCGTATAATAATATCGGCGCAACAGACCATGCGGTGCAAGGCCTGACTTCTCGCAACCATTTTGTATTGAGCATGCATATTTTTGCACACAAATGGAGGGACCTACAATTTAATGCCGGATCCGAAGAGCGAATTGAGGAGCTTTAAGTGACAAGTTATTACTCTCGTACGTTTGTCTAACAGCATGAACGAAGAACTGAAATTGTGAAGATCGGCAGCAAGATGTTCAGAGTTCCTGTTGATTGAGCTGGCACAGTTTTTTCATGGAGATAGGCGGTATAATTTGTCATTCTATATCGTAGAAAATTTTGGAGACTACATCCAAATATTACTTTGGTATAACTGGATATATGTTCACCCCTTCGAAAGTTAAAAACAAATCGAGCGACTGAGTTAGCAGCGACTTTAAGCTTATGGAATGATGTCCTGTCCATATCTGCAAAAATCTCACAACCGTACGTAATAAAAGGCAGAATTAGCGATTTCACAAAATTTAACTTTACTCTTACTGGTAAAAATTGAGTAGCAATCGACATACAACGGATAGACCCATACATTTTTGAGACGATGTCATTTCATGAAAGTGAAATGAAATGAAGAAGCCTAGATTTTTAACCACCTTAACTTGCTCTATTCCCTTAATATCAAAAATAATGTCAGGAATTGATGAAGTGTCGATAAGTTCCTTGTGTATAGTGACAGTCTTCGTTTTGCTAGCGTTAAGTGGCATCTTGTTTTGATGGACCACAACAGAATAGACTGGAGGTCTTCGTTGACCCTTGCCACCGCATTCTCAACTAGGCCAATATGAAAAGAATATATCTGCATATAAGTGATATCTACAATTATTAATTACAGCAGGTAGGTCGTTAATAAAAAGCGAAAATAAAATTGGTCCTAGTACTGATTCTTGTGGGACACCTTGTGAGAGCTGTCGAAAGGTGGATATTTTGGAATTGTGATAGACTGCCTGTAGTCAATTTTTCAGATAGCTCACAACAAGTTTATTGGCAGTCAGAGAAAAATTGAAATTATGGTTGGTTTTATTTGTCAATAGCTCGTAGTTGACAGAGTCAAAAACTTAGGAAAAGTCAAGAAAAAGCATTATGGACATTTCATCTTTGACAAGATTCTGTCGGATGTCATCGGTAATTTTAAGCATGGCATGGCATGTAATACAGCTGAAGACTTTCCTGAAACCCGATTGCAGTGGAGATAGCATACTGAATTGGTTAACGTGCATTTTTATCTATTTGCTCAATACTTTCTCACAAACTGTAGATAGAAACGACAAAATTGCAATTGGACGATAATCATTGACTGTATGTGAGCTTTTTTCGGTACATGAATAATATTTGCTTATTTCCATTGACTTGGATACATCGAATATGTAATAATATTGTTGAAAATATAACTAGGTGCAGGATTTCTGAAACTATTATTTTAATATAACTAGGATGGATACCATCGAGCCTAGTAGCTTTTGATTTTACCAATGACAATGCAGTATTAACTTCAAGCATATCTACTGTACGATATATCTGTGAACGATAAGGCCATTTTTGAAGCGTTATTTGGTAACATTGGTTCAGTATAATTAGAAGCAGTAGAGCATCTAGCAAATGCATCATTTAATTCTTCGATGTCCATGTTATCTGTGTTGAAAAGCGGCTGTTTTGTGAAACCAATGCATTTTTTCTTTGCCCACAAATTCTTTAACTAAACTTAAACTTTTTTTATAGCTGTCGTACATTGTCGGAATATTGAACAAAAGATTATAGAGTTAGTCTCTACGAGTAATACAACTTTTTAACTCGTATGTCATCCAGGGACAAGAATTCGACCTGATTCTGCGTGACTTTAGCGGAACATGCCTATCAAAAAGCAGTTGTTGTTAAAGCGTTAGACCTATTCATTTATGTCGGGAGTAATAGGTTAATACTGTCCCAGTCTAAACAGGTCATTTATATTCATACTAGAGGTATTACGAAAGCCGTAACTTTGCTTGACAGCAGACAGACAGACGTACAGTTGCGTATAACAGGAGATCATATTAAGATTACTAGTAAGTATAACATCGAGTAGGATTGAATTCATGGAGGAGCGGCTATTTATTTTGATGGAAATACAGGTAAAACAGTGACAAACAGGAGACATTACTGCGACATTCAATTGTTCTTTCAACTTTTTTGTCACCTATATAAGTTTTATCGCACGGTTCTATATAATGTCAATTAGATGCAAAGTGGTTTAGGAGCACATGACCAGACAAGACAGTTATACTAAAGTTTGGGGCGAATGAATGCCTACTAGATAGTAGCCAGATCAGAGGGAGTGAAATATTTCTTGCAACGTGTTGGGAAGCCAAGCCACTTTGCTGCATTTTTTGTGACGTTGAATGCGCTGAATATGTGGTAACTTCGTCGCACATACGCAGAATTGCTAGCTTTTCCGTTTCCTCCGCAACTGCCATTCTTGGATAAATGCGTTTGTCCTTTGAACGACAGAAGGGAGCATTGGGTTTTGGAAGCGCTAAGTTCAGCCCTATTCTGTTCTCCACACTTTGCTACCCTGACAAGAACAGAGTTAAATGAGCTTAGCATACGCTGTTGTTCTAGTTCCACATCCGTGAGAAGAAGGAACGTGAACTTGCGAAATATGGGAATTTAAGAGTACTGTTGTCAGCGAAGGAATATATTGGATTTGAAGTTACGGACAGATGATCATTAATGAAAATAAGAAAGAGTGTCGGAGACACAACACAGTCCTGAGGGAAATCTGTATTTATGTGATGAACATCAGACTTAAAACCGTCCAAAACTTGGGTTGAACGGTTTGAAAGATTGCATCTAAATAATTGAAGAAGTGTTACATCGTTTGCATAAGCACACATTTTGAAAGAAGAGCTTGGTGCCAAACTCTGTCCAATGGCTTTAAAATATCAAGTGGTACCATTTGGCGTACACCATTCTTGTGACATATGATATGAGATATGAGATATGCCATCAAACCATATAAAACCTTGCCCATGGAAACCATATTGACGGTCACTGCGTAGTTCTCGTGATTCAAGATGTTTCATATGCTCACGTTTTAGAGTTTCCATGACCTTAGAAAGAAGGGATATTATGGGTACGAAGAGAGACATGACGGTTCGCCTTTTTTTTTTTTGGTATAGGCTGGACAAATTCTATTTTCTAAGTACTTAGAAAGAGTCCAGAAGAATAGAATAAGTAGAAATGCTTACGCAATAGTAATGCCAGCGATGAAGACAATCTCTTCAGAAGTGGGGGAATACCATCTGGCAATGCGGATTTGTGTCACTTAAAACTCCAGCAACTTTGCGAGTACAAAGGTAAATCAATCCCGTAGAGTTTCCGATACTCGGTAGTATATGTTGAAGCAACGCACAATCTGAAAGCTTGGAGTTAGCTGCAAAATTTGTAGCATGTAGATTGGCCTTGTCATTAGAGCAGACAGCTGATCGCTGTAATTGATGACGAGACAGTATTTTTAATTCGCTTTACGAACGCCCAAAAATGCTTACTACGTTTGGGACATTGTAGTTTTTTTTGCAATCTTTCAACATAGATGAAATTGCCTCGCCGAATTCTTATGTTGCAATTATTTCTGTCACACTTGTATTTTTGTCGAAATTCCTCTGTGCATATGTGACAGATAACAATATTCGGCGCGACAGACCGTTGCGGACCAAGGCCTAGCGAACATTTGCCTTGTGCATGTATATTTTTGCACACAATTGGAAGGGACCTTCCTACAATGCCGTATGTGAACGGCGAATTGAGAAGCTTTCCCTGACAAGTTATTACTATCGAATGTTTGTCAGATATAAGCGAGAGATAGGACTGTGAAACATACTTTTTTCTGGTATTTGAACTACTAACTTAGAAATCCATGCAATAACCACTGAACTACGGCCCCCACTAGACAGATACTTGATAATCAAATGTAAAATTTTGTTTAAAGATACAATTTTTTCTCGTAATTTAAGGAAGAAATCACCTCTTTAAGTCACGCATTCAAATACACCCTTGAAATAGATCCCATCTCTAAATAAGATATATTCGAAGTGGGAACTCTTTGAATAGGTTCTATCTGCAAATTAAATCCACGTTAATCTTTGCTCCCTGAAATTTTCTTAATAAAAATCCATTAGAAAATTCATTAACAATATTTTCTTCTTGCACAAAAGATTCTTAAGAAAAATGTATTTCCCTGGTGTGCAGTTCATCTGCAAAAGTAGATGAATGGATAGAAATGAATATCTGGGAAATTGATTTTTGTTTTTCATCTTGGGGGAAAAAAACGGTTTTGGTATAGCACTGATGGACACAACCTATGTGGGGTTTATTTTTGATATAACCATTAGCAATGATTCAGAAAAATAAATTTCATCAAAAAGATAAGAAAGAAAAAGAAAAGATCTCTGAGCATGTACGAGGTAAGTTCGGAATAAAAAAAAATTATAATCCAACTTTTCGTTTTCTATATTCACCAGAACGAACGGATTAGTTGGTAATATTGAGAACATGCACTCATATTAGAAAATTAAATTCAGTAGACCAGGAAGGAGTATCACGATATTGCTAAGACGAACACGAACGTTGGGTAATTGAATTTTCAATTAATTCATTTGGCTTCAGTTAAGCAAGCAGAAAATTTACGCTCAATATTTCATTTAATTGAAACACTAGACGCCAAAATTAGACGTTCCACTAAAACTACGAAATATGACTAAAAACAGCCAAAACGTTTTTAAATTCTCTATATTAACTTCGCGTGCCCGTGTCTGGCTGGTCAGATTTTCTGATCAATTTTTAGCCCACTTCACACAGACCGATTTTATTGAAATTTGGCACACATATATATTTCCGGCTGTTAAAATTTCAGAGAGATCGGGCAGCGCGATGGGGGGGGGCTTCCATATAAAATTATTTTCCTATATATACAGGGTGACTGATACGAAGTGTTACCAAAATTATACGCCACAGAATTTTCATTTTTTGATGAATTTTATTGAGTCAAAGATATTTAAATTTTCGATTTGCATTAGCAGTTTTTGATTTGGCCGCCCTTAGCCGCGATTATGGCCTTCAAACGGCCGACGAAGCTATTGCATGCAGCACGAAAGTGGCTCTGCGGTATTTTGGCCCATTCCCGGCGAAGCGCTTGCTTTTTTTTCCCCCAACCTTGCTCTTCAAAATACCCCAAACAGAGAAATCTAGCGGATTTGCATACGGTGAATTTGGTGGCCATTGGGCAGTGGAAATAAACCGCGGAACGTTGTTTCTCAGCCAATCTTGATTGACGCGCACTTTATGACTTGGCGCCTTTTGTACCCAAGGCTTCAACGATCCCTCCAACACAAGATTCTAATAAATTTGAGCTCAATAACGAAGGGTGACTAATCGGTGAAAACCAAATTTGGCTAATCGCCACTTTCTGGCAAGCGTAACAACTCCTTTGCTCTTTCCACTCTAACTTATTTTTGACCATGCGTTTTTTGGAATTTTAAGGCCTTTAGTCCAAGATGATCTTTCAATATGTGCTGCATCCGTTCGAGCGAAATGTTCGCCTCACGAGCCATTTTTCTGTCGCTACGGCGAGGATTCCGAGCCAATTTGGCCTTCACCTTCCGAATGATATCGGGCGATGTTGCAGTGCGTTTCGGTCCACCACCATGGCGTTTCGCAATGCTGCCAGTATCGTTATAACGATTTATGGTGCGATACACAAACATTTTATTCACATGCAGATGTTTTCCAGCCAAATACAGAGCAGTCGCACTATTACGCTTGAATACCATTGCGGATAACTTTTTTCTGAATATTTCCCAGTAAAATGCTTTTGTACGCTTGTAAGCAATGGAATGAACTGTCATTAGTGTAAATTTGAGAGCTCTGTCATCACTGGTTTGACAGCAATGACAGTCTAAAGTTGGTAACACTTCGTGTCAGTCAACCGGTATGTGTACGCTATGTGCGCTGATAAGCTGATGCTCTGTTAGCAGCGCTGCTTGCTTTACGATTGTGGTTGTTTTGTTGTTGTGTTGCAGCAGATAGTATAGAGAATCAATAGGAAATAGAACAAATATTTTTACACAAAACGGACTGGTTCCGCAATCAAAATGTGTTGTACACTCAGTTGTGCGAGTGCATTCTTAATTTGTGTTTTGTAGAATATTACGAGTATATGAAGAAATGGTTACGCACTCACACTGCTTTACAGCTTTTAGTGGTACTCGTATGTCGTTGTTTGTACGTCGCACCAACCGTGCGCTGTGACTGCTAGGTTTTCACCACCAAATGGGGAATTTCACCACAAAATCGAATCTCCGATCAGAGAATTTACAAGAAAAATTTTAATTTTTAAATTCGCTTGCCCATGGCACGTCTGTCTGTCGGTCGGTCGGTCTGTTTGTCGTGGATTCTTGCGAAAAAATGTGTATTTCCGGAGACAAAACTTTCTATTAGAATGGGGTGCCCACATAAAATTTATAAAAATTTACCCGATTTTCTTTAAATGTATCTCCGATGGACAACACGTTTTGTGTTGTTGGGAGTCGTGGGCTCCCATAAACATTTTTTAAAAAGTAACCCGATTTTTTTAAAATTTTATACACATGTGTTTAATCCGATGGACAACACTTCTTGTTCCAGGGCCTAGGTGCTCCAATATAATTTTTTTTAAAAATTCAATCCACAAGTATCTACTTGCATTATTTATATTACGGTCTCGTTCAGGTACGCCGTATGTTACTGCAGTATGTCCAGTTAGCTGAACAGAAATTTGGATTTATAACCAGAATCTTTGCAACCAGTCCATCCAAACTAACATGGATCACATGATTGTATTATTGGTGATATCCATCAGAAATTACTGCACTTTTCTTCAGGCTGTGCTGATTATCTCTTAATCCTCTTGTCATTGGACTTTGAGTCTTTAATCAATGTGGCTACCAGAGTTACTAATACTTCTGAATAATATAAAGACCACATTTTTCTACCAACAATATCTAAGCTCCAAAATTGTATACTTGAATTGGATAAAACTGACCTTTTTGCCAGTGGGGTATCATTCCAAAATCTTCCCACTAGACAAATAGTAACAGAGTTAACAGATAGCCTTTCCCAAGAGTGCTTGAGTTTTGTGTATAATTCCAATCTTTCTATGATGTTATCGGCTGTTAAAATTGGGCTGACCTAGTAAAAGGATTCGAGTTCGTGCTACAGTTCCATAATTTAATGCCAGTTGCATATGAGTACAATATTCTTAGATGAATACAAAGCATTCCATAGAATCCCCGAGGAATCTGATGGGAATTAAAGCAGCTGTAGTATACTGGACAATACAAAGGGGACTAAGTGAAAAAGGATACCTACACTTTTTAAAATAAACTTTTTCTCTAAGTCGTTGCAGACAGCTAAATCTCCGAGCAGAAGTTTTCTCATAAATATCGATTTAGTGAACACGTAAAGCAATAATGGTATTATATTGTTGTTGTTATAGTTGCTTTGTTGTTTGGTTCGTTCTGTACGCTCTCGGGATTTCTTGTTGAAATTAAAGTTAAAGTTTTATTTTCTGCTGCTTGTTCTGAAGCTAAGAAGTTGAAGTTAATGCTATAAAAGTCCTAGACTAAGGATAGCTGTCTTGCTGCAAAGTTTTCGTCATTTTATATTGTTCTTAGATCCTTGTTGGTATGAGGAGTTTTTCTGCAATGCGTTTTTTCATGTTTGTCAAGTTAAGCAACTATGACTTATACGATGCGATATGATTAAAAACCGAAAGACCAATGGTTTGGGTTAATCTTAGGACAAACTCTCGTAATGTTGCTGCTGAAGATTTGAAAATAGCAACCTCGAACAAATAACGTGCAGGCGTTCTTTGTCTCACGTTACACTTACATTTCACCAAGAGGCTACGTATGAAATATTGCATTGTGTTTTGTTGATGTCAAACCCACAACCATGCGGTTGGGCCTATTGTGTTGGCCTTATGAAAAAGAACTCGCTGTTGGAGCCGTTTAGTTATCACTTAATTTATTTTCTAGCGAGAGTCACATGAAGAAGCTGTTTGTTGTTGATGGAATACTAAGTCCTGGAATCCGTCGAGATGATCTTCGTAGAAAAATGGCCATTAGCACTGGATCCAACGACTGTTGCAAAAAGTTAATAATCGATCTAAATAAAGATTGATCGCTAGATAATGGAGAGATTTTGAGTTTAAATCTCATAACTTGAAATTTAGGGAACTTAGTGTAGGTTAAGAATAAAAGCCTCATAAACATTTACGCACCTACAGCACGAAAGGGTTAGAAAGAACTATATCAAGATAAGACTTGCTATCAATGCGGAGAGAGTGTTAGTCCTGGTGCTCAGATGCAGGGTTTAGAAGAGAAAAGGACACGCCATTTATTCATTAGTACTGCTGCATGCTGACTTGCTATCAATGCGGAGAGAGTGTTAGTCCTGGTGCTCAGATGCAGGGTTTAGAAAAGAAAAGGACACGCCATTTATTCATTAGTACTGCTGCATGCTGATTCAATCTTAGGCAGTAGTTATAAAGATCGGAAACAATTACAGCTCTAATTCAACAGCTTTGAAGAGACGCCAAGTGCAGTACCAAATTTACAGTCAACAGAGGTGTGCCAAACGGGTGCGTTTTATCACCAATACTCTTTCTGACTGCTTACATGGTGTTATGAAACAAACTAATAGCGATGCGCCCTTTCCTGAAGTTTGTTAGGAGTCAATTCGGCAACGAATTCAATCCACACGACTTTTCTATCCTATCTGTCAATACTCAAAATATGCCGACGGAATTTCCACGATTATGAAGCCACGCCTCCATTTTAAGGACTATGATTATTAATACTGAGTGCCCATTACTGCAACCACCATAATGCACCGTCAGAAGAGTCAGGGGGACGACGCGTTTGACGACACAAGTCGGTAGACTTTGCACGCATTCGGGAGCACAGAAGCGTAGGCGGACGCTGTAATGAAGGAGACGTACATACAACATTAACAATCACCAAATAACACAAATACAACGATAGAAGTTATGGTGATCGTTTAGTCTAGGAAACCAACTGAAACTGAAAGTGAATCAAGCTTAGAATCCTTTTCACTGGTCAGAATACTCTTCATCTGACGGACTCCTCTGACAGTGAATCAAGCATAGAATCCTTTTCACTGGTCAGAATACTCTCATTCAAATACTCCTCTGACAGTGAATAAAGCACCTAATCCTCTTCACTGGTTAGAATACTCTTCTTCCGACGGGTATCTTCTCCTTTTATTTCTTTCTTATATAATAGCTTTTTATTTTATTTTTGGTGGTTATTTAAAAAAGTCTAGCTACACAAATTACAACATTTTTATTTATAACGATTTGCCAAACTATTCTGATTATAACTATGAAATAGCCAAGTAAATATAACATTGTGTTACATTTGTAATAAATTTTCAGTGACGAATTGCATAATGTTTTCCATTAAGTTCCTACTCCTGGTTTCTCCACTGCATATATTCGCCTATTCATTCTGTTCTTATTAGATTATCCACTTGGCGTTTGTACCTTCATACAAATTGCCATATTGATTCGGATGTACTTTCCATACATTACTAAACTAATCCGGTTACTTTTTAACCGCCCGAGATTTTCAAATGGACCGAATTTATTACTGATTGTGCATTAATGCCAATTGCGCAAAGCACTAAAATACAGATGTTAGTCCATTCATATCAGTCCATTCAAGTGGACATACACTGATGATCACACAAACAAAATACACTGCGACAGCAATGCAATGCAAGCATACTTTGAATCATCCTGCTCCATTACGATATGTTGATGATGATAAATTGTCCAATTCGTCACCATACTCGTCGGATCTTCTCTAACGATCTATGTATGTGCATTTTTAGTTTATTTACGTATTCCGATGGAATTGTTTATATTTGCGTTTCCGATTTGTTAAATTTCCATTTGTCACGGATGTGGAAGAGCTCTTCATTGCTCTTATCTCTATTAAAAGTGTCAATCGAGTGGTGATGGTAGTGGCGTTGGGAATCGACCAAACCCTCCGATCTGGTGTGACGTGTATTGATTTTTTTTTATAATAATCAACCACTGATTGCGGCCAATAACTGTTCGAGTGTTTTAGTGCTCAGCCCAATGTTAGTTTGAATGATGGATATACGGTTGATGGTGGTGGAGTGCTGTGAAGACTCTGCTGATATTGATGTGGATGATGATGATGATGATCGTTTTTTAGATTTTTGTAAAAATGCACAGCAAAACTGGCTCATATGGGTTTTGTTTTTGTTTTATCAGTATACAGGATATGCAGGATGCAATAACTCAAACAAATTGTTGATCGAACAAACCCATCAAATATTTAAAATTGATATGTAGCTTGTAGTCGCATTGGGGGAAACAAAAAGCACAAAAGTATCTGTGGTTTGCGGGGTACTTTGTGTTTAATGTTTTATGATCAAGAAGGAATTGCGCTGGCCGTCTGATGGATGGGAGCGCTCAATAGCACTATGGTGGATAAAACATAAATGAACCAATTCAAAAATACTCAAATAATTGCAAAACATTCCTCAAACAAAACCATATGGTTTGCCGCTTTCTTTTTGTTGGATGAAATTACAAAATTTGTGATAAAAATCGGCAAATAAATGTACAGTTTGATGGTCAATAAAACTCGCTTAGAGTTACATTGAAAATTTATTTGCTGTGAGGGTAAAATTGTGTAATAAATTTATACAGCGAGTTCTATAGACATAGAAAATGTTGTAGCTTGGCAATGATAGCACGTTTTTTTTAATATCAAAAGCTTTTTAATTAATTGAGTCTTTCTTTCTAAACAAGCAGTTAATAACTACTGTACTGGTATGTGGAAAACATTGATTCCCAAACGGCATTCTGACAGACATCGCAATCTGAACGTTGAAATTTGTAATTCGAGTAGATATTTGTTAGAGGACATTTACACTAAATAAAAATTTTTCAGTGTTAATTAACAGATGAAAGAAAGTGATATTTTATGTTTATTTTGCAAAAAAAAATTCGGGAAAAAATCTGTTAATTCACACTGAATAAGGATTTGGTGATAATGTCCTCAACAATAATAAAAATCGGCGGTCAATTGCGACCATTTGTGTTGTGCATGTATATTTATGGACACAAATGTAAGGGACTTACAATTTAAGGCCGGATCCGAACGGCGAATTGAGAAGCTTTCTGTGACAAGTTATTACTCTCGGAACGTTTGTCACCCATTCGCGAGAGGCGGAAGACAGTGAAAAATACTTTTGGTGTTACTGGGATTCAAATCCACTGAGCCACGGCGCCCACACTGCGTCACGTTTGGATCGTCTTTATTCAGAGTTCTACTCTTTAAGGGGGAACCTATATTTGTCCCAACTCTTCGTTCATTTAGCAGAGTTGAAGATTTTTCTAATTTTCATCCTAAGCTTAGCCAGCTGGTCATTCCACCAGGGAACATTTCGTTCACACAAGCTGGTTTTAGGGACACAGCTCTCAAGATACGTTGAGAGCAACACATCATTAAGTTGATATGCTTCCTCATCTGAGTCCCCTGTGGACTTAACTGATGTGACAAGCAGATATACTTTAAAAAGGACAAGTCCCCGATATAGATTCCAGTCCGACGACTTAGGATAATATCTAGAAGAAGCATGTGCCAGTTTGCCAGGAAGTTCAAACCTGATGTGTTGATGGTCTGACAGCGAGGGCACATGCCAATTTTAAACAAAGATGGAGATAAATGGACTGGCGAGAGTGTGGTCAAGTACCTCTTCGCGACTCGCATTTATGAAGGTAGGTTTTGATCCCTTATTTACTATATCTACATTAGTACTAAAAAGATATTCTAAAAGCCACTCACCTTTAATAACCTAAGGCTGTTGGATGAAACCTAGGGTTGTATTTTCCTCGGCGAACCGCTTGATGAGGGTAGCGGAGGCGCCCTTTGCGTGATGCAGGTTCGCCTGTAACACCCTAATGGTGCTTATTTGTCCTCTCTGGATGCTTTGGCTTGCCGGAGTAATGGGGCTTTTTTACGGTAAGCAGTCGGGTTGGGTCGACCCAGTGGTCTGTCCTTACCCGACTCGTCCTTCCAATTTGCGTGCCCAGTGGCGCCGCTTTTCATTCATGAGCACGCAGATCTAGCCAGAACAGCTTTGACCAGCATACAAAGTGGGGCTGCTTCTCGAAGTAGCTGGTCGTGTGACCTGCTTTTTAAATTCTCTATATTAACTTCGCGTGCACGTGGCTGGGTGGCTGGCTGGTCAGATTTTCTGATAAATTTTTAGCCCATTTCCCAAAGCCCAATTTTATTAAAATTTTGCACACATGTATATTTTCGGTGACAATACTTTCTATTAAAATTTGAGGCCTCTCGGACCTCGGGGTCGGGGGGCTCCCATACAAATATTTTACAAAATGTACCCGATTTTCTTTAAATTTTGTACACATGTGTGTCTTCGATGGAAAACACTTTTTGTAGGAGTGATCGGCCCGCTGGGGACCCCCATATAATAATAATATTTGGCGCGACAGACCATTGCGGTCCAAGGCCGAACTTCTCGCGACCATTTGTGCTGCACATGTTAATTTTTGGACACAAATGGAAGGGACATACAATTTAAGGCCGGATCCGAACGGCGAATTGAGAAGCTTTCTGTGACAAGGTATTAATTACTCTCGGAACGTTTGTCACCCATTCGCGAGAGGTGGGACACCGTGAAAAATACTTTTGGTGTTGCTGGGATTCGAACCTGAACCTCCTGCGCAGCAGCCATGTGCACTACCACTGAGCCACGGCGCCCACGGGGACCCCCATATACATTTCTTAAATATCGCATCAGATCACGGTAAAGTCTGAGTTCTGTGCTTTGTGTGCTGCGCTGTTCGCTGCCGCTGCGTTTAATTTGGTGGATGATTTTGCCACAAAACGAGCACGTAGTGTGTGTATCCCCGATTAAAGAATTCAAAAGAAAAATTTTAATTTTTATGGGTTTGTTTTAGTCTTGATTCCGGAACCGCTGTGATCAGCTTGCCCAACGGCACTGAGCATCTTAGCCGAACTTCCAACTTCCTCTTTGTTAGGAGTACCGCGACCAGACGCTCTAACCTTTTCGGTGCTGTTAGGAGTCAGTTTGACGTGTCCAATGCGATAATTTAAAATACCCTTTCAGGTATTGAACCATTTCATGAAGGCGTCATCTACCGCCAGTACGAGGTGGAAGAGCGCACCTTCCTCCATCCTCTGTACAATACTCCATGATTTGGTAGGTATCTCGGTATTTTGTGCAGAGATTGTTGCCAGAATCCTCTCTGAGGACGGCTTTGTGGAAACACGGACGAAGTGTGGTTTAGGGTACGATCGCTATTCCACCAACGTCACGTTCAGACCACCTTTAGCTACACACCACTAACAGTCATATCAATTGAAATGTCTATAACCACCTCATGGAAACGAGCCATTTGCTCAATTGTGAGGCGGTTAGTTGACAAGTCGGTCGGGACAACATCCAACCTGACAGCACTAGCCACTTGACTAAAAGTGGGTACATTAGGTGTGGGTTCTGTCCTGGGCTTCTTGGCAGTCGATGCTGGTATTGTCTAGTCTTGCGAACTAACGCGCTTGGACGAAATTTTTATCGCTTATAGCGGGGCCGCTTATATAAGACCGAGAAGGCAGTGTTGTCGTTACTTACCTTTGCATTGAGATTATACCCATTAACATGGTTACATCGCATCTACCTGAGTATTGAAGTTGTCCTAAACGCAGATTCCGTCGAGGCTTTGAATGATATTCTTCAAGTCAGTATCTTGCTTCCAAAATATATGACTTATGCTGTTGAATTCAGCAGTTGTACCAGGCGTCGAAACTGACCGAAATTTTCTAAAAACATTTACGGCACCCTATGTAATACATAAACTAAAAACTTTTCAAATTTTCCCACCACCACCACCCGTTAACATTTTACTTACAGGAAACAACCTAAGTTTTTATATTTATAGTGATTTTTTAAAGGACAATTGAAAATATTTTCCTCATTAAGAAACTTACAGCATTACAGCACTCATGACTACATACAACGTAAAAAGTATTTTTCAAGACGAAAGGGGGGGGGGGAAAGGATAGGAATACAAACATAACACAACATCAATGCAAGAGTCGTTAAGTGGCTGCTTAAACCCATTATAAAGGGTGTCCCAACAAGAGCGCCGGATTCAAATTTGCCGCCATTTTGTCAATAAGAGTTGTACGGTGATTTGACATTTGTCACTTACAGACCACGCGATTTAAGAATATGGAGAATGTTTGCTTAATTCGAAAATAAATGTGTTTTTTCTTTAAAATTTATAGACAAAAATTTTAATTTGAATACAAGAGAATCCGGCGCTCTTGTTGGGACACCCTTTATTAAAAAAGTGCAATTTACCCTTGACATTCGAGTAACTCTGCGAATCCTTGACTATGGGCTAAGTAAGGGAGAGGAAATTTTTCCAGCAAAATCAAATTCTGGGTAATTTAATTTTTCTGCCAGGTAAAAATATAGGCGGGAAGAATATTTCAGGAAACTGTACAAGTGATTTAAGTTGCATTCCGGAATAATTGCAGTACCTAAATAATTTGGTCAAAAACTTAAAATATCAAGCGGTGAGTAGTCATATTGTTATAACGTAAAATGTTATGAATATGAATTCATTTAAACGGCAATGCAATTTGTAAGTAAATGTCATCATCTGTACATACAGCTTTGACATTTAGAGATTTTTTGCTTTCGTTCTCTTATGTGACATTTGACATTTAATGTGCTAAGTCCACACATCTCCACAAATGTCATATTCTGAGGGGAAACTTTGACAGATCCTTTTATGAATTGAAATTGGATTGCGGTCCCGCTTTTTGTTAGATCTAGTAGTTTTTTTTCCTGCTGGAAATCTAATCAAAGAAAAACATTAAGTGTTTTAATTCCGAAAAATAGTTTTACATTAAATACTGTCTAACCATGATAAGGAAACTTGCCACAGTTTAATAGCATTTGCCAGATATAATGGGTGTCCCGGATTTAGATTTGCCGCCATTTTGTCGACAAAAAAAGCGCGATCATATGAGATCATGCATCGAAAACATCAGCCTCCAAGCGGAAATAGGAAACGCAAGGGACTGTTTTGCTAACGCCAGAAATTTAACTAAAGACTTCCATCCAAGAAGTACAGCCATCAAAGACGGGAATGGAGAGCTGAGAACAAACGTGGCTGATGTTCTCTCAGTATTGGCAAACTTACTTTCAAAATCTGCTAAATCGGAATGACGAAGTGACCCCCATTAGAGCAATAGCTCCTCCAGCTGAAGAGGTCTTCGTTGAATATCCCACAGTAGAGGAAGTAGATGCAGCTATTAGTAGATTAAAAAATGGAAAGGCACCCGGTCTCGACGGAATCACCGCAGAATTGATCAAGCTCGGAGGCGCTACTCTTGCTACAAATATATACGATCTTTGCGTCTCTATTTGGGACCAAGAATAGCTGTCGGAGAATTGGAAGACCGCACTCATAGGTCCGCTGCACAAAAAAGGAGACCGTCTTAATTGTATCGCTCTATTGAACACTGCTTACAAAATGTTGGCTAATGTTGTACTTGCCAGACTCATCCCTTTCGCCGAAAACATCATTGGCGACTATCAATGTGGTTTTCGTCCCAACCGATCGACGACTGACCAATGTTTTACCATTAGAATGATCTTGGAAAAATGCTGGGAGTACAACATATCCATACATCAACTGTATATAGACTTCAGACAGGCATATGACAGTATAAACCGCGAAAACCTATGGGCCGCACTCATATGTCTAGGATTTCCAGAGAAACTCGTCTCTCTGTGTAAATTAACAACCTCTGGGTCTGTATGTAGAAACGTAATTGAGGGAACTGTGTCAGACCCCTTTGAGATAACATCTGGTGTTCGTCAGGGAGATGCACTCGCGCCTGTGCTGTTTAATTTGGCGCTTGAGTACGTAGTCAGAAAAAGCAACATTGAAACTTCGCGCTGTATATTTAATAAATCAGGCCAAATTCTTGGATATGCAGATGATATTGTGCTTCTTGGCCGAAGACCTAGCGATATCAAGGACAGTGTTCAGACTTGGAATGAGTAAAACAATTTTGATATTGTGAATTAAGTATTTTGAAAATTCTGGTTCGGTCACCGATCGAACCTATTTAATTGTTAACAAGAACACATTTTGTCTTGTCACTTTCTTACTTTTTTTCTGAAGCTGCAACTGTTCACTTCTGCTTTTCTGCTGTAAAATTTATGCATTTGTACATTTCCATATAAATCGCTAAATAAATTTTAGAGAAGTTTTAGTTTGTAAAGATAATTGGTGAATTTTGTTATTCGGACTATTTTGGTACATCGGGTGATCTGCGTTGCAGCTTAGGATATTCAAAGACAAGACTTGTCTTACACCCCCCCAGACCGGGCCACACACACACACACAGACACACACACACACACACACACACACACACACACACACAAAATCTTGAGTTATCAAACATAAATTTGGTCCTTCGAGGTCGGATCTGGGGAATCATTTTGGAAATTTGGAATTTGGAAAATTTTGCTGTACGGTACATTGGATAGCGGTTGGAAGCAAGGTAAGCGTTTCCCTTTACATGTGTGAAATTTTAATATTGAATTCGTGAACAAAATGGCTGACGAACCCACGCTTGTCGATTCGTTGGTTGCTCAGCAGTATCAATTGCTTGAGTTCGTGCAGAAACAGTTGACAAACTTCAAAAAAGATTCCGCGTTCAGAAAAACGAAATCATATTTTGAACGTCGTTTGTCCTGTTTAGAGAAATTTTATTCCGAATTTCACTCGAATCATCGTCTAATAATTGCTTCAATTGATAAAAATGAAGATTACGTGAAGTTAGACATTCCTAATCTATTTGAAGAAGCGTTTTTAAATTCGATCGCTGAAATAGAAGAATCGTTTTCACTCGTATTTCCACCGTCTGCTCAATCGATCATGAGTACACCATTGTCAAAGCTTACGAATAACGAGCCCTCGAACGTACGGTTACCAAAATTAGATTTGCCCAAATTCGATGGCAATGTTTTAGAATGGCCTTCATTTTATGACTTTTTTAGGCAAATTCATGAGAATTCGATCTTATCATCATCTCAAAAATTTCAATATCTCAAAGGCTGTCTGCACGGTGAGGCTGAGTTGAGAATACGGCATTTGGCAATCACAGATGACAATTACAGTAAAGCCATCGACGAACTTGAGAAGAACTATAACAATAAACGATTGTTATTCGCTCAACAAATGAACGCTTTCATGTCGCAGCCAGAAATTAAAAGAGATACTCGCGAAGAAATTCAGCGACTATTAAGTTTTTCTCGGTCGTCCATGCACGCAATTTCAAAATTAGGAGTCGAATCAAGTGAAGCGATATTTGTTCATATTGTGTTGCAGAAACTTCACATTGACACTCGGACATTCTGCCTTCAGTCCTTCGAAGCAAAGAAGATACCATTATGGGGTGATTTAGAGAACGCAATAGAAATCCGATTGGCTTCCCTTCCATTGAGTAATGCAAGTGATAACAAGAAGCCAGCATTCATTTCGAATGCATCGTTTTCCTCGTCAAGGGAATCATCGAAATGGCTTAAAACAACATCTAATTCTTCGAATAGGAAACCAAACACATTCCACGTATCCAATTCAACGTCAGCACAGTGTCCACATTGCAGAGAATCACACATTTTGCGAAAATGTCCGTCATTTCTCAAACTATCCGTACAAGAACGCAAGGTAATAGTCGATAAATCTAGGCATTGTTTCAACTGCCTTGGTTTCAATCACTTATCGTCGAATTGTCCTAGCCAGAAGAATTGTGCCACATGTGGTGGTCGTCACCACACATTGCTTCATTTTGTGAAATCCAATGATGATTCTGTTACATCGTCATCCGCGTCTAACGCTACGAAGCATTTTCCAATTTGTAATCATGCTACGAAATCAGCGAATCAATGCCGCCAAATATTATTAGCCACTGCGATCGTCCATATTCGTGCTAATAATTGTCAACTCATTCCGTTTCGTGCTTTAGTCGATCAAGGATCACAAGCCACCTTAATCACTCAAGCAGCTGCTCAACGTTTAGGCTTACCACGGACATCGATTCGCGCTCAGGTCAATGGTATTGGTAGCTCTCAAACTAATCAAAGCAAATCATTAATTTCAATTGCCATCAGATCGTGTCACGACGAGCATTTCGAATGTCACACTGATGCATTGATTCTCGATAAGTTGACAACACAATTGCCTTCAAATAGAGTTGATTTCACCGAGTGGGATCACATTCGAAAATTACCTTTAGCGGATCCACATTTTTCGCAACCGAGCAACATCGATTTGCTTCTAGGTGCCGAAGTGCATGCTTTAATACTACGACCAGGTCTATGCCGTGGAAAAATTGGTACTCCAATCGCTCAACATACCGCTCTGGGATGGATACTGTCAGGGGAGATTATTCAAACTCATTCTTCGACCATCACCGTATCCAGCTTTCATTCTCAAATCGAAATTGACTCCCTTCTACGCAAGTTTTGGGAAATTGAAGAAATCCAAACCGAAAGAACATTGTCCAAGGAAGACAAGTTGTGTGAAGAGTTCTTTCAGAAAACACACAAGCGTCAATCTAGCGGTAAATATTTAGTGCAATTACCCCTCAAATCACATTACGATTCAAATGCAGTCATCGGTTCATCTTACAAAATGGCTTATGATCGGTTTTTACAATTAGAAAGACGTTTCCATCGAGATCCATCATTTCATTCCGATTATTCTGCAGTCATCAACGAATATCTCGGATTAGGACAAATGGAATTGGAAACTGAGCCCGAATCGAATTACAAAACCATCAATAATAACCTTGAATCTTCATTTCAGTGCTGTTATTTACCACATCACCCAGTGTTCAAGACTAGTAGTTCCACAACAAAACTTCGTGTCGTGTTTGACGCTTCAGCGAAAACGTCAAATAAACATTCACTGAACGACATTCTATTAACGGGTCCAGCGCTGCAATCAGACTTACCAGCTGTCATCATCAACTGGCGTTTCCTCAAGTATGTTTTTACGAGTGACATTGAGAAGATGTACCGTCGAATCGACATGTATCCTCAGCACACTCAATATCAGCGGATTTTATGGAGAAATTCACCCGATGAAGACATCAAAACGTACAGATTGAACACAGTGACTTTTGGAACATCTAGCGCACCCCACACTGCGATTCGTGTGATGCATCAGTTAGCTCACGATGAAGAAAACAATTTTCCATTAGCCGCATTTGTTCTTAGAAATCAAATGTATGTCGATGACATACTTTCTGGAAGTCATACCATCGAATCGACGATTGAGCTTCAACAACAAATCATACAATGTTTCCAATCTGCCGGTTTTGAATTAAGGAAATGGTCAAGCAACGCAGCATCAGTGCTATCATTAATTCCACTACAGTATCGCGAGAAGAAATCAGATTTTTTAGTCGGACAGAATGACTCGATTAAAGCGCTCGGTATGTATTGGCACCCTTTAAATGATGAATTTCACTTTAAATTCAATTTCGAGTTAGAAACCAAAAATCACACAAAACGCACGGTTTTGTCCACAATCGCTCGCTTATTTGATCCATTAGGAGGGATCAATCCGATTGTTATAGTCGCCAAAACATTCCTTAAACGTTTGTGGTGCGAAGGACTTGATTGGGATGATCAGCTTCCACACAATCTAGCCGAAGTTTGGCAATCATTTATCGAGAGTTTGAAAATCATCAATCAAATCAAAATTCCTCGTTGGATACATACTGACAACGGTCAACAAACATTCGAATTACATACGTTTTGTGATGGATCAACACACGCTTATTCTGCTGCAACGTATTTACGAATCGAAACAGTTTATAATGAAGTTTTCGTTCACTTACTATTCGCCAAATGCAAGGTAACTCCAAAGCGAGTTCTTAAAATTCCAAGAATTGAATTGTGCGGAGCTGTTCTCGCAACGAAATTGCATCAATACGTAAAGTCAACCCTCCAACTTTCGTCAAATCAAATAAACAGCTATTTTTGGACTGATTCAACTATTGTTTTGTCATGGATACGAGGAGATCCAGACCGATGGAAAACATTTGTGTGTAATAGAGTCCATAAAATTCCCGACACTACCAACATCGTTCAATGGCATCATGTATCCACTTCAGATAACCCTGCGGATATTTCAAGTCGCGGAATTACTACCGAACTATTGATTAATAGAAAGATATGGTGGCATGGACCTCGTTGGCTCAAAGAGAATGCTGCTAAATGGCCAAAATCATCGAAAAAAACCACAGCGATTCAGAAACGAAGAAAAGTCACATCACGGCATCGCTTACTATCGACGCGCGAGAATGCATTTGTCGACGCTTTTCATCTTATATTCTTTTACGAAAAATTACGGCATGGATCTTACGTTTCATCCATAATTGTCGTGAAAAAAGGGTCGAAAATCGAATGACAACAGGTTATTTAACACTTAGTGAATGGAAACAGAGTGTTATTCCATTGCATACCATTGTCCAATCTGAAGCATTTTCAACAGAAATCGCCGCTCTTAAAAACAAACAGCCGCTACCAACCAAAAGCAAACTGACTGGTCTGAATCCTTTCATCGATCGTGATGGCATAATGAGAGTGGGTGGCCGCCTTCGAAATTCATTATTACCATTTGAGCAAAAGCATCCAGTCATCATTCCATCATCGCATAACTTTACAAAACTGCTTATCGATCATTGTCACCGAAATTGTTTGCACGGAGGTATCCAACTTACATTGAATCAAATTCGCAAAACTCATTGGATTTTACACGCACGTCGAATCGTCGGCTTGCAATTGAAAACTTGTCATGAATGTTTCAAAGTGAATCCAATCTCACGTTCACAATTAATGGGCGATTTGCCTCATGTAAGAGTTCGACCTGCCTTTCCGTTCTCAGCAACTGGTGTTGACTACGCCGGTCCAATCAACTTTCGAATATCAAAGGGCCGTGGAAACAAATCGTACAAGGGATATATCGCCGTCTTTGTCTGTCTCAGCACTAAAGCAATCCATTTAGAACCAGTGAGTGACCTCACTACGTCAGCGTTCTTAGCAGCACTACAACGTTTCTTTGCTCGTCGCGGATTTTGTCGAGATATGTACAGCGATTGTGGCACGACATTCATCGGAGCAAACAATCAACTAAAGGTAAATGAAAGTATTACTAAGCAACTATTTGAAAAGGAAATCCTGCCAGTGCTTATACCACAAGGGATCCAATGGCACTTCATTGCACCCTTCTCCCCGCACTTCGGTGGACTTTGGGAGGCCGGAGTCAAATCGGTAAAATACCACTTAAAGCGGATCATTCCAAACTTGACACTAACCTTTGAAGAAATGGCAACCGTGCTTTGTCGTATCGAATCCTGTCTCAATTCCAGACCATTGTGTCCATTCAGCGATCGATTCGATGATATTACCGCACTCACCCCAGGACACTTCATCAGAGGAGACGCTTTATTAGCACCGCCCCCTGAACAACCAATCGAAAATTTATCGCCAGTCAATCGTTGGCATCAATTACAGAAAATTATACACGAATTTTGGAACATCTGGCATAAAGAATATTTATCAAGATTACAAATTCGTCCAAAATGGAATCAGGTCAAGGAAAATATAGCTATTGGGGAATTGGTTCTAATAAAAGATGAACGATTACCACCTAATCAATGGAGATTAGGTCGCGTCATCGAAGTCCATGAAGGCAAAGACAAATTAGTTCGAGTCGCTTCATTAAAAACTGCCAACGGAATCATCAAACGTCCGATTGTCAAATTGTGTCCATTACCTCGTCAAGAAGCAGCTGACGAAAGCGTATTTGAGCAACTCAAATGGATAAAGGAACGTCAATTGCACACTAATCAAAATTGAATAAACCTTGTTTTCATATCAGCTATCCAATGTACCCACCTTTATTCATCAATCAACAAACTTACCCCGCCGAGTAGTGGCGGCGTAATAACCACAGAACTTGAACTGATCATGGAGGAAATGCCGATCAGTTCCCTTTTTTTCACATTAATCTTTAATCTTTAATCTAGGGGATCCGTATGACAAACATCATGAAATAATCACAACACTTATCGAAATTTATCCTGATATACGAGTACATCAGCCCGGGTGGCATGTTCAGACTTGGAATGAGTAAAACAATTTTGATATTGTGAATTAAGTATTTTGAAAATTCTGGTTCGGTCACCGATCGAACCTATTTAATTGTTAACAAGAACACATTTTGTCTTGTCACTTTCTTACTTTTTTTCTGAAGCTGCAACTGTTCACTTCTGCTTTTCTGCTGTAAAATTTATGCATTTGTACATTTCCATATAATTCGCTAAATAAATTTTAAAGAAGTTTTAGTTTGTAAAGATAATTGGTGAATTTTGTTATTCGGACTATTTTGGTACATCGGGTGATCTGCGTTGCAGCTTAGGATATTCAAAGACAAGACTTGTCTTACACCCCCCCCCAGACCGGGCCACACACACACACACACACACACACACACACACACAAAATCTTGAGTTATCAAACAGACAGTTTTATACAGCTCGATCGCTGCGCAAGAAGACTTGGCTTGGAGGTGAATAGCAACAAAACAAAATATCTATCAACACCCAGGAACATCTTCGTGGTAAATCTCGGAATTGGCGACCATAACTTTGATAGCGTCGAAAACCTCGGGTCAGTTATAACATCGTCGAATGATATGAAGGCAGAAATAAAAGCCCGAATCGCTGCCGGACAACGAGTTTTCTATGCCTAATCAAAATTATTGCGATCTAAACATCTGTCGCAGTCGTGCAAGCTCGCACTTTATAAAGCACTCATAAGACCTGTGCTGGCTTTCGGAAGTGAGAACTGGACCATTAACTCTAGCGATTGTAGATTGTTATCTACCTTCGAAAGAAAAATCATTCGCTCAATCTTTGGTCCAATTAAAGTTGCGGACAACGAATATCGGTTTCGTATGAACCATGAGATAAGGCAGCTTCTTGGAGGCTGCGATATTATCGGATTCATCAATTCCACGTTACACGGTCTCCACAACAACGAATGACCAATAAAATGTTCCATCAACAACCAGCTGGTGTGCGTCGTAAAGAAAGACCACGACTGCGCTGGCGTGACGACGTCGAACAAGATCTACATGCATTAGGATGTCGAAACTGGAGGACGAGAGCGATGGACCGAGACGGATGGAGGACCTTGGTGCGGGCGGCAAAATCCCTTCATGGGATGTGAAAGCCAGAGAGAGAGAGATAGAGAGAGCCATTTTGTAAATACCAGTTGTACGGTGATTTTTTTTAACATTTGACAGACCACGCGATTTAAGAATATGGAGAAGTATTCAAACCAACAACGTTAAATTATTGTAAAAACAAATTACAAAAATGGTGAAATGGTGAATGGCCAATTACATCAAGTTTTCGGTCGCAATAATGCGCCAAATGAATCGACAGTGAGGCGTTTAATTACAAAATTTGAGACCAAATTTACGCTGATGGATCAGAAGATCATTGTTCGTCGTCGTCCTTGTCGCCGGTCACTCGAAAATATAGCCACAGTAAGGAAATCTGTGGCCGAGAATCCAGGAACTTCCATTCGGCATCGTGGTCAACAATTATAAACATTTCCAGTAGCATTATGCAACGAATTTTGGTAAAAGATCTGCATTTGCACGCGTACAAGGTTCAATTGGTGCAAGAAATCAAGCCAAGCGACCATGCGCAGCGCCGTTAATTTGCTGACTGGGTGTTGGAACATCATCAAATTAATGCGGATTTTTCGAAGAAAATCATTTTTTCAGATTTAAACTCGACGGATACGTAAATAAGCAAAACTTTCGGATTTGGGGTGCTGAAAATCGTCGTGTGATACTCAAACAAACAATGTATCCATAGCGAGTAACTGTTTGGTGTGCATTTTGGGCTGGCGCAGTATTTGGGCCGTATTTCTTTGAAAATGCGGCTGGAAATGGGCTAACTGTTAATGGAGTGTGGTATCGCGAAATGTTAACGGAGGTTTTGTGGCCCGAATTGGATGTCATTGATGTGGAGGACATGTTTTTCCAACAAGACAGTGCGACCTGCCACACAGCGCGTGAGACAATGGTGTTACTGCAGACTAAGTTTCCATGTGCCGTGTCATATCTCGATTTGGCAATCAACATTGGCCACCAAGATCGTGCGATCTAGCACCGATTGACTTTTTTCTTTGGGGCTATGTGTTAGGAAAAGGTGTATGCGAATAAGCATGAAACAGTTGAACATCTTACAGAGGAAATACGGCGCGTTATTCGTGAAATACAGGCACATTTATGCAAAAACGTTATTCAAAATTTCAACAAAGGAATAACCCTGTACCAGAGGTTTCGTGATGGCCATTTGCCTGATGTTGTATTTCATGTTTAATCGGAACTATTTTTCTTTAATTTAAAAATAAATGTGTTTTTTCTTAAAAATCAAATCCGGCGCTCTTGTTGGGACACCCTTTATATCAGCGCTCTACTCTTCTTGTGTTGTTGAAACGTTCCACGTGAAAGGACGCACATACACAAATGGAAGCCAACAAGAATTTAAGTTTGCCATCTTGCCAAAGAGCGAACTTTGCACCAAACCGAAACTAAACGAAACGCAATTAAAATGAAATTGGACTCGAACTCTTTTTCTTTTTTATCGGAAGCCTTATGTTTCCGCCACCTATCCAACGGTTGAGACGTAATATATTTCTTGTACATTGAAGTCAACTGCATCATCACACAGGCACATTACACTTTACAAAAATCCTTTAACGCATTGTGAACGTACTTTTGGCGGTGAAAGAAATGCTCCTTCTTATGAGTGCTGTTGGTGCATGATGGTATGATATGACGAGCAAAGTCAAGAAAATAAAAATCCGCTGTAGTCAACGATTTCGACTTTTACAATTTAATTCGAAATTGGAAAGTTTTTTCAATTGGAACACACAACAAAAGCAATAAATAAGATGTCCGCGGCATGTGGAAGGAGTTGTAATTGCCAATGGCTTAGAAATCGGTTTCGTCATCTCATTTCTATGTAGCTTTGTTTGTCAGCTTTTCAGGTTTGTTGCATAATATAATACAGTTGTGTATAACATATTACAATCATAAAAATGTATACTTATAAAGAAAATGAGAAAAGCATTCTAACTCATACTACTATTTTTTTGATGTTGTTGGTATTTTCTACAATTATTAATACTCATTGTAGCATTTATTTAATATACAATTTAACATTGTTACGAACATGTAAATTGAATTCGTTTATCAAACTTTTCATACTCATATATAAAGAGAATGGCATTGAATTGCATTAGAATTCAGAAATTCATCACATACACACGAAATCATGACATACAAACGGAACGATTGCAAAAATGTTCACGGCTAACAGTACATAGCGCCATCCCTAGACTACTATAATAAGCATTTTACCAAAAAACATGGCTCAGTAATATTGTTTATCAATTGTATATAGCAGTTATGTGTAGATGCTAGTTTTACAACTTTTACCATACATGACGGAGGTCATGAATCAGAATCAGAATTGCAGGTGGCCGTAACTATATCTCTGAATATTAGAAGTGCGATCGAAATCCACGTGGTGGCCGCCGGTAATTTTCCTCCAATATAGGAAAAGTCATTTGATCGGGCTATCCCCTTCAAAGTAAGGTTGGCGCGACCTCGCCAGAATCAGAATACGACCTATATTACAACTGTCATGCAAGACATCATGTGCTCGGGGTGGGGTTTCTAGTCAGCAAAAGAACGAAACCCACTGTTATCGGTTTTAAAAGCAGTAAATAAACGGCTATGTACCCTTCGCGTGCGGGGCACCTACACGCACCTACAGAGGATGAAAAAGAAGAATTCTTTGAATCAGTCGAACGGGAAATCCATGCCTGCCCTCAGTATGATTTCAAATCATTCTGGGCGATATGTAGGGATCCAGTATTCAGGCAGTGCATTGGCACCCACAGCTTACGCGAAAACACTAACAACAAGGGACAACGAGTCATAGAGATGGCAGCAAGCAATAATTTGGTCGTTGCGAGTACAAGGTTTGCGCGCAAAAGTATCCACAAGGCCACCTGGGTATCTTCTGATGGAGTCACTCGCAACCAGATAGAACACGTGTTGAAAGACCGTCGCCACAACCCGAACCTATTGACGGTACGAACGTACCGAGGTGCCAACGTCGACTTGGACCACTATCTGGTTGGTATGGTGCTCCATGCGCGGATTTCATCATCACAAAAGACTACATCCGCGAATTTGATTCGAGTCAACAAGGCTGCCCTTCGTTACGAAGAGACCAGAAACAACTACTGTCAAGCGATAGTACCCTGTCAAACGTAGAACAATACTGTCATTAGTACTGCTGACTCCATCTTAGGTAGTAGTCGTAGAGATCGGAACGAGTAGTTCGATGACGAATGCTAGCGACTGAACGTATGAATGTTGCGCACAGAGCAATGCAACAATCTCATAGAACGCGGGCACGCGAAGATGAATATAAAGACCTACAAAGATATGAAAAACAGTTCACGGGGTAAAAGGAGGCAGCCTGGGAAAAGAATCTTGTCCGTGATCTAGAACAGTACAGAGGGCGAGGACTGTGCCAGGCGCGGAAGTTCTACCAAAGAGTCCGTGGAATGACGCAATATACACCGCGTTGCAAATCCTGCAAAGGTAATTTGATCGCCGATCTTAAAGACATCTTAGAGCGATGGGAAGAGCACTTTCATGAATTCCTAAATGGCCGGAAAACTGAGGACAAATGACCGAAGACCACACTATGCTGCCGCCACTAAGCATAGACGAATTTAGCAGAGCGATAAATCTTCTAAAAAAAAGGCCCGGGATCAGAAGATGGTATCCCAGCGGAGCTGTGAAAACCCGGAGATCCCGCAATACACAAAACAATTCATGAAATAATAGTGCAAGTATGGGAGGAAGAAGCTATGCTAGAAGACTGGCGAAGAGGCATCCTATGCCTCATACATAACAAAGGAGATATCACAACATGAAGAAATTATTGTAGCATAACATTGTTGGGTACCGCATATAAGATTTTCTGCTCTATCCTTCAAGACAGGATAGCCCCATACGCTAAAGTCATCATTGGTCCATACTAGTGTGGCTTCATCCCAGGCAAATCAACAACTGATCAGATTAACACCATAAGGCAGGTGATGGAAAAATGTCTAGAGTTTCAAAACTCACTGCACCATATTTTTATAGACTTTAAAGCCGCATATGATAGCATAGCCAGAGTAGAACTTTATAATGCCATGAGAGAAATCGGCCTCCCAAAAAACTGACACGGTTGAACATGACCAATATTATAAGCAAAGTAAAAATATTTAGATCAACATTAAGCCCATTCAACATCTATAATGGCCTACGACAAGTAGATGGACTGGCCTACGTCCTCTTTAACCTGGCATTGGAGAAAATGATCCGAGACTCCCATGTAATGGCGAAAGGAACAATCCTGTGTAAGTCCATTCAGATACTGGCATACTCAAATTATATTGGCATCGATGGTAAAAACCCAAGAGATCTACAGGAACCTTTCATCCAGATGGAGCGGGAGGCACAAAGTCTGTGGCTGCACATAAATAATAGCAAATCAAGGTTCATGGTGGCCACTTTCCATATCTGTGAGCAGAAGATCCAATATTGGTCCCTTAATTGAAATAGTGGATTGCGAATTGAAAGTGCAATCATTTAAGTATCTTGTGTCAACTGTAGCAGCCGATAACAGAATGGAACCAGAAATACGCGCACGGTTGCCTTAAGGCAACAAAGCCTACTATAGTCTGTCAAGACCCTTCAAATCCAGGAACTTAGCCATAACATCCAAGCTGTTTTCGTAAAAAATAATGGCCATACCAGTACTTACATATGGATTCGAGACTTGGTGCTTAGCAAAAAGCATTCTGACTCTTAGCCGCGTTCGAGAGAAAAGTCTTACGGAGAATTTTTGGCACAGTATGTGAGGAAGGACTATACCGGAGACTCCTTGATGATGAGATTTACAAGTGTTACCGCAATATCGACACCGTAAAGAGAATTAAGATCGGTAGTCTCGGTGGGCAGGACATCTAGCTTGCATAATCGAAGAGGATCCTGCTCGAAAAGTCCTTTGTGGTAGGATTTATGGAACACGACAGCAGCGGCTAAGCCTACGCTCGAAAGGATGAATTAGACCAGGACCCTCATAGTATAGGGATGCAAAACCAGATGACATTGGCTCAAAATCGGGACCGGTGGAGAGACGTTTTGTGGACGGCCAGGACCAAACTCCGGTTCTAGATCCCAATATGATGATGTTGACAATACATATATGATTCATATGTACTTACTTGGTGAGTTATTTGAATAGAAAACTGTAATTAAGATTAGAACCTTCGTGAAGCTTTTGACTTACTATAAATAGCAGGAAACTTTAATTCGTCAAGGATAATTTGGGAAATAATTTTTGGGTATATTCTAAGAAAAAAATCATTCTACATTAAGGGTATATCTCCAATGTTGATATGATTTATCGGAGATTCAAGAAAAAGCTTACCAGTCTGGGAGAATGTCATCCGCAAGTTAGAACAGAATAGAGCGCGAGGACCGAGGCAGATGCTGAGGTTCTACTAAAGAGTTAGCGTTATGACGCTATATATACAGCATTGCATATACTGCAATGACAAAGATGGTAATCTGATCATCACTTGAAGCGATGGAAAGAGCTTTCATAACCTTTTAAATGCCAATCTAACTGAGACCAATGAACGCTATGCTGCTCGCAGCAAGCTTAAAAGAAGTAATCAGGGGGATAAATCGGCTCAAAAACAACAAGGCCCCGGGATAAAATAGCATTCCATCGGAGCTGGTCAAATCTGTAGGCACAATACCAAGCAATTGATTTCATATTATGAAGGTATGGGAGGAAGAAACGACTGGAAAATAGGCATCCTCTGCTTTAAGTACCGCGTTTTTTCCTCTTTATCCTTAAGTACAGGATAGCCCCATAAGCTAACGTCATGGATGACCAATACAATTGTACACAAATAAACAGTTGATCAGATTTTCGCCACTTGACAGGTGATCAAAAAATCGCTTTAGTTCCAAAACATCTTCTGTACACAATCTGTTAATAGAGTGGCTTACGCAAACTGAAATCATTGATAAAATCCAAGTAAGCTTTTACTCAGCTAGCGCGTGTGTCATGAAATCTGATTCTGCACTTAAATGAGAGCAAAACAAAGTACATGTTAGCCACGTCTGTAAACATAAGATCCAACATTGGTCTCTCAATTAGGAAGTCCTAAACTCTACTCGATTGTTTTCTTGCCATTTTGTTATGCTGTCCAGGTCAGAATTTAACGTAGTTGCTTGAGTTTCACATGGGAAGTGGAGGGACTTTCCTCAAACATATATGAGAAGCTGAGAGTTCTGTCGTGAGCGAAAGAATGAATTGGATTAGAAGTCACAGATAAGATATCATTAATAAAAATATGAAAGAGTGTCGAAGACAAACAGAGTTCTGGGGAACGCCAGCATTTTTGAGATGTACTATAGACTTGAAACCGTCCAAGAAAACTTGAATTGAATCGTCCAAAAGATAGCTTCTCATCCAATGAAGCAGTTTTTCATCGACTCCATACGCACGCAGACAGTGCATTTAACTAGCTCTGAGTTGAAACATTGTCTACGTTGGGACTTCTGTAAAGGAAAGAGTAGTGTATGTTACGATCTTGTACCTTTACTTTGAGTCATATGAAATTAAATTCCGGATGGGAACATTGGCTGAATTGAGGCAAAAGTTGGAACGCAACATCACTACGGACATAAATTGCGAGTCCGCGTCGAGGGAAAAATTATGGCAACAGGCAGATTTAATTCCTAGGTATCGGTATCGGTATCGGTATCGGTATCGGTATCGGTATCGGTATCGGTATCGGTATCGGTATCGGTATCGGTATCGGTATCGGTATCGGTATCGGTATCGGTATCGGTATCGGTATCGAGTCATTCGAGAAGACTCCAAGTCCTGCTGCATGCTTGCCTATGAGACAGTGTCCAGTGTCTTTCTTGTATGTTAGGTTTCCAGCTCAGTTTTCTGTCCAAAATAAGCCCCAAATAGTTGGCTTTATCAGAGAAAGTTAAGTTTGTACATTTTATAGAAGGAGGGTTAATAAGTGGAACTTTATATTTCGTTGTGAATAGGACAAGCTCAGTTTTGTAAGGATCACAGCGATCTGCCCAGCAAGTTATCTTGTTGAGCGCATTTTGCAAGAGTTCCTTTAAGGTATTCGGGTATTTTCCTGAGACGGCAATAGCAACGTCATCTGCATAAGGTATTACTCTGCAACCCTCACCTATTAGACATACCAGCAGTTCATTCACCGCTAAGTCCCATAGAAGGGGGGACAGGACTCCGCCTTATGGGTTTCCTCTTCAGACAGATCTTCTGGCAGATGACACGCCCATCTTTGAATTAATAATCTTACTTGTGACTCTCGTGACTCGTGTGACTACTCGACAGCGCATCCGTAATCGCAGATGTGCTGATGTTTTTAAAAGTGCCTTCAATGTCTAGGAATACCACCATTGTGTACTCCTTGTGGTGAAGGGAATGTTCAATAGAACGTACCAGTGTGTGCAGATCTGTTTATACAGACTTGCCTTTACAATATGCGTGCTGATCTGTAGACTGGAGTCTTTTGTCAATGCGTGTGTGTATGTAGATATCGATCAGTCTTTCCAGGAATGATGAAAGACTGATTGATCTGAGATCCTTTGGACTAACATGGGAGCATTTTCCGGCTTTGGGTATGAAAACCACGTTTACTTCTCTCCATAAAATATGGAATATGGACCAGATCGAGACAACTCTTTAGAATTGTTTCCAGCAAAGGAAGGATAATAAGTTTATTTAGGCTGTAAGATTAATTAGATTATTTTAAACATAACGGACTATAAGTCTAAATCATTATGTACTGTCCGGTTTGTGAGTAGGTATATGATTTGTGTTGATTGATTTTTGATTGTTGAGTTGATTTTTCGAAGATGAAATAGTACGGCGTTGCCGCAGGAGTTCAGTTCATTGTTTAGAATTCCACCAGTCAAGTTCAAAAAGTTCTTGCAAAGAGATAAAGCTACCACCTAAGCGAATTATAGTGAAGTTAAACTGTTGTTGTAATAAGTGTTTTTGTTTACATATGAAGATATCACCAATATAAATTGTGAAAGGGTTTATTTGTTAATAAATAAACTTGTGTTGTGTTTTCTTTTGCAAAATCCTTAACGAAGTCGAAATGCTAAATTTCGTAACAATACCTAGGAAAATTGAGTTGAAATTACATCTTTCCATTAAGACTGAGATATGTAAACTATAAAGACGAAAGTTTTTGCATTTGAAATATAAACAGATACGGGTATTTCAATTAGCTGAGATAATATTTCGTTAAGGTCACCATTTGAAATCGCCATTCATTCAGAAGGCAGTTCACTATCAAAAAATGTTAGGAATTCTGCCGGATAAAATGAAGAAAAAAAATCGCAATAACACGAACTTTAGATTCATGGTGGATATTTATTCGGTTATCAGGAAAAAAGAAATAACGGGAAAATCAATGAAAGTGCATTTATATAAGCATTTGCATCAGCGCATTCCTACAAGAATGCATTTGAAGTATATCTGGATAGGTCGCTTTATCTATCTTGAACCACCAAGAAGTGGGAGATGGTTTTTGCTTTCTGCTTTCAATTCACATTGATTTGGCAGATACTTCCTTGTTCACAGGTTACGTTTACACGTCGTCTATACATAACGTAACTTAGTTCAAAGAGAGGTGAAGTAGTTCTGACACATCAAATTCGAATTCAAGGGTTAATGGTAAAATCAGTTTTTGGCTTTGTGCTCAGTGCACTGGTGCTCAGCTGCCATGATGCACCACCATTCTAAGTGCACATTGAAGCAACGAAATGGAACGAATGGCGTTGCTTGCCATCCTTGGTTTGTGAGGAGGAGTGTGGTGTATTAATGGTGGATCTGTTTTTTCGTGTCGGTCGTGCACGATTTTTTTTTAAGATTTCTTTTCTTTGTGGAAACTTTACTTTGTGGGTTCTTGTAAGACAAGTTATCTCTTGCGGCGAACAAACCAAAAGTGTACACCGAACTTGCACACTGCATGCGTCAGGCGAGGCAGAGCACAATTCAATTTGGTGTGTGCTTGCGTGACTTCGTTGCTTGATTGCTTGCTTACATCAAGAGCGGAATGGAAATGAAAATTTTTTCTTTTCGATAATTCTACAAGAAACTGCTGAGTGTCAGCGCTCGTGGATGTCATTAGGTTTCACTTTCGAGGAAATATGACATTGCCAAGTGCGGTGTTATGTATGGTTATTCTCTCTCATTGACTGGTTTTGCCATGTATTTTGGTCAAGGTTGTCGGTTGCGAAGTTCAAAACTCGTTTATCGGATACTACAATTATTCATCGGAGATACCTAAACGGTTGTAGTACTTTGAGTTCCGGTTCCACTATCTTTTTTAGGGAATATTGTCTGTGGATGCGAACATCAAGCGAATAAATTAATTCTCTTGTCATTTATGCACAATTCCAGCATAAATACCCACTCGTATTGTAGATACCCCAGCAGCAGCGAGGATCGAGCTAGAAGTGAAAAGTGAGAGAAGTGCAGCGGAGTGTAAGACGTGACAAACGTAATTATATTAACAACCTGGCCTCAGAAGTAGAGGAAGCAGCGAGCAGGTGCGATAGCAGAACCGTTTACAGAATCACTATAGAGGTGACATGTGGTCACCGTTATAGCCAACATCCGGTGAAAGGTCTAGATGGTGCCGTACTCGTTCGTACTTGTACGAGATCTTAAGTGGGGTACGACAAGTTTGCATTCTATCACCGATACTCTTTTGGTTGGTGATTAGCGATGTGCTTCGAGCAGCTTTATCTACTGGAAACGGAGGAATTAGTGAGTAGTCGCTTTTGCCTGGTTTCGTGACAAAAACTACTCTAACATTGCATAATCATGTAGGAACATACCCGAGGGCCAAACTAGATGTATATTTCAGTTTTAGCTCGTCTATATACTATCTGGACCTGGTGCTTTAAAATCCCTGAAGGACGAAATACAGAATTCTATTGCTTCCTATTTAGCCACATTTCCTGCTACATACCAATCATATCTGGTGACATTTCTTTCATCTGGGGCCAAGTTGACACTGTTAGTCTCCCTTAGCGCTCTGCTCTCTGAGTGTTTAGTAAAATTTAATTGGCCGTAGAGTTAGTGAAAGTGCCATCAGATATCCTGCCTGAGTTAAGTTTGGATCTTTTGTCTTTCTAAAAAATTCTACAGGGCCTTGCTGTTTCTCTTAGGTCATTTATTTCGAAGCAGAATTTCCCATAATACTCAAGCTTAGCCTTCTTAACATTTGCCTTATATTCTTTCTTCCAGTCGCTTTCAAGATCTGTTCTTAAGCTCTATTTAGAAGCTTCCGTGAAACCTTGGGAAGTTTTTGAAGCTCACTGTTCCACCAGGGAACAGTTTTCCCCCTTCCACTTATCCATTAACGATTTATACAGAATTTGTGCTCTTTCTTCAATTTCAGTTCTTGTGTTAAATTGTGTTAAATTCGGCGCCAATACATTGTTACGAAAATTAGTTATGAGCTCAGATAGTGGAATTCGAATCCTAGTATAAATCGCAATATACATACTGCATACTAAAAAGAGGCACTTAATTAGAATTAAGCACTTTTGAATAGCATACTTTTTGGCCGTAAGATTTATTAGATTATTTGAAATGTAACCGCCTGTAAGTTTAAATCATTATGTGCTGGTAAAAAAGTAGTCAAACCGACTTGAGCGGCTTAACCGGTTTTTGTGAAAGTACATGATTGCACATGTAGTTTATTCTTAGCAGATCACTCTATACATATGATTATGATTAGTTGTAAATAAGGGAAGTTGCCACTATTTTCTGGATATTTCTCTCTATAAGATTGGAAACTTTCTGGAAACTTTTCAATGAGTATAAAAGGTGACGTTCGCTTTAGAGGATTCATAAGTTATTTGGAATTGAACCAGCCAAGTTGAAAAAGTTCTTGCAAAGAAATACTGCTACCGCCTAAAGGAATTATAGTGAAATACAAGAGATGTTGTAATAAGTGTTTTTGTGTACATTAACAAACATCACCAACACAAATTGTACAAGTTCACATATTTTTACTGTTTGTTTATTAAAGTTGGTACTTGTAAAACTTGTGTGGTGTTTTATCTGCAAAATCCTTTACGAACTCGAAAACCTTAATTTCGTAGCAATTTCGATGGTCGGGCAATGAGATATCTCTCATAACTTTCCATCTTTTAATTTGGTTAATCATCTCATCGTTTGACAGGGTTAGATCACTTCTTTCCTCTGGCTGTTCATAAGTGTTGGCTGTTATTTATTACTAAATCTGTGGAAAGTATATAGTCCAACAGTTGAAGTCCTTTGTTGTTGCATTTGCTGCTTCCCCAGGCGGTATGCCGAGAATTCCCATCGCATCCAACAAATTAGACCCAGCTTGTTAGATTCAGAGCATCAAACCAGCTCAATCAGTGCCCTTGACGGAGTGGTACTAATAGAGTTATATGGGAGATAAGCAGATACCACAATGGTCTCTGCCTTTCTCCCACATATCTGATAAGATATTTTAACTGCGACTAGATCTTGAGAACAGAACTGGAAGATTACTGCCTTTATGATAAAAGACAGTGCCCCAATTAATCATGCCTAAGCCATAGATACGTCCACGAACCCATGGCTATTGCACAAGGATTATTAATAAATTACTGAATGCATTGTTAATGACTCAATGTTATTGCGTTAAGGTAGAACAATGTGTGACACTGTGAGATAAAACTTCAGACAACTTTTAGAGCAAGCTAAGAACACAGAACAGAAAAGGACATGAGCCAAAGGTGTAATGATGGTTTTTATATGCTGACCATCAAAACGGAAGAGATAAGAAGAAACTTTCATCATCAATGCAAGTAACTGGATTTAATTTTGAGTTTTTTGGTTTTATATCCGGTTCGTCGTTGCCGTATCTTTTAACTGTTTGGTATTTCTGTGTGTGTCTGTATCTATGTGCAACACATCAATGTATACTGACAATAAAAGTGAGAGCAAATTTAGCAACATCTTAGCAGTGGTAGTGGTAGCGGTAGCACAACTGCACAACGCAATTGTTTAGTTGTTTGCCTCACGCTCTACCTATGTAATCTACCTAGTTTCTCCGGTGATTATGCTTTTGTGAGTGAGAGCGGGTTTGCCTGTACTGTGCTGCATTCAACAAAGTCAACGTAACCGAACGTCTGGGTGCATGCGCGATTGTTCAAGTTGGTCTGGAAATTTGGTTTGAAAACTAAAAACTGAATTAGAAAACTTTCACAAAGTCAATTTCAACTGTGCAGCACCATAACTGAAAGCGGAAGAGTATATATAGGCTTATCCATCCGATTCTTGGTGCAGTGGGTGCAAGGCGTTACGAATACCAGTACCAGGTACGACGACAATGTTGACAAAGCCACACACACACACGGGAAAATGTAATAAAATGGCAAACCCCAAGAAAACGTGCATTACTTTGGATGCAATTGGATGACTCTGAGGACGATCAAGACGACGATGACGACGATAAACTTTTACCAAACGGCATCGTCGCTGAAAGAGTTGAAGCGATTTCTTTTTCATTTCTTTTTACGCAAAATTTCTTATACTTGGCTTCATTTCAAGGAAGCTGAATGCACACTTGGAACGACATTGTTCTATAAGCGTGCAGTGCATTTCTTATCTCTTTGCGGAAATAATAAACTTTTGACGAAGTTAGAAGGAAATCTTATTGCCAAGTAAGGCAGCTATCGGATGCAGCTGGGACATTGTTTTGTCTGTGGAGTAAACTTAGATTTCCATGTAACTTTAACGTCTTCTGTCACTATTGCCAGTTTCATTCAATATTTTAATTCACATCAAATTGTCACTAATGTTAACCGTATAAAATCACATACTCAGAGTTATGACTTACATGTGACCAAAGAAATTTCGAAGTTTACTGACAATGTAGGTATCGCAATTTATGTGTATTTTTAAATCAGCACATGCAAAATGGATTTCCACTAACAATGGCACAGCGTGTGTATTATGTAGGTGGGTAGGTAAAGTGGTGGTCCCTGCTATACTGGAGAAGATCTCAATTAGCGTTAGAGTATTAGCACAGACCTCGAAAGATGTATCAATGGATATTTGGATGCTTTTAAATCCAGCCTGTAGCATTAAAGTACAAATCAGTTCGATATTTCTGTACTCTGAAAGCTGTTTAAGGTCGGCAAAAACTGGTTTGCCAAAAGTGGTGGTTGTCAAAGTCTGGACTCTGCCTGAGTAAGACATTTAAAAAGATAGTGGATGACAGTTTTTAATCATTGCATCCTTGCAGATCTTGCAGAAGTTTTAATGTAGTATATCTAGCTTAGGAGCATGACTGCCCCCCTGCCTTCATTGATAGCCACAATTCCGGCAAAATCCTTTGGAGATATTGAAAGAAAGTAGATGGTTCTCATTTAATGTAGGACGGCAATAGCGTCCTTAATTTGACGCAGTTTGCCAAACTTTTCCACCTTGGTAGTGAAGATAGAGAGAATTTGTACTCTGACCGATCTCATCGCGTATATCTAACTCTTCCCGTTGAGCCAGTATCCATAGTGGTTTCTATGATTATGACTATTAACCACAGTAAGGCTAGCCGCATAATAAGCGCAGCTCATCACAGCATAGCGTATTCGAGGTTTTTACAGCATTTAAAATATTGTATGCTCTAAAAACCTTAATGACACACTTTCACATTTTGCAGCTCTAAGTCTAAAATGTTGAGCTCTAAAAACCTCTGTTAGGCTATGCTGTGCTAGGCTGCACTCAATATGCGGCTAGCAAAAGGGGCAAATTACTCCTCCTTGGGGAATTTATCTGTCAACTAATAGTAAAGTCGCAAATTACCAAGCAGCTACTGATCATCGATATAATCCATTCCTATAAGAAGGGCTCCACTTCTGGCAGGATAAGATCTTCCTGAAAACCCTAAATATTGGAAGCCTCTTTAATATCGAAGGTGGCTAACGTATATTGTTTGTAGTTGACTTTATAGATGGCTGTTTTCGTGGAGCTGCTACCCTTGAGTTGTGCGTGTTCAGATATCGATGCTAGAGAGACTTCGAATCGTTGCCTGATGTTGAAGTCTCTAAATGCGATCCATAGCTTATAGCAAAGACGACGAGCGCCTGAGAGGCATGAAATCTTTCGAAAATTCCTGTCCTTTTCTTCTTTTATCAAGAAAAGAAAACCACCCGCACTCTTCTACAGCTGCGTGGAACATAGCTATGTAGAAAACAGCTTCTGAAAATACTCACTAGCGAAGAAGTCGAAATCTTTTATGACTTCTGTAGCATAATGTGCTGTATGCAATCTAGGCAGGGACATTTCTACCTGTTCCCGGGTTGTGATATTATTCACTTAACACCGAGGAGCTAGGTGTCCTTCGTGAAAGCTTACACGATTTTCTGTGCAGCGATCTCTGCATGTAGAAAAGTGCATATTGGGAGAGGAATAAAAGTATCTGTGCACATTTTACATTGCAATATAAGACTGTAAATCGTCCCAAACAATTTCAATTGAATTCGTGGATTCAAGTGGATTATATACAAAAAGTTTCACTGAAATGATGAACAGACAGATTCACTTTGTATGTATACCACTTTTTAAGAACAGGATCACAGCCAAATTCATTGTTCTGTAAGGACTGGTAAGAATTTTTCGATTACAGATGTGAATTAAATTATTATTTAAAGTTATTATTATTAAATCATTAAATAAAATGAAAGACAAGCTACGTCTTCCACATCAGTCATATAAAATTACAACATAATACTCTTGAGTTTACTCAGTTATTCGAAATAAATTTCCAGGAAATTATCATACTACGACTAACTAAAGGTGGTTATAATTATTTTTGCTTGTTGATCGCATATTTGACTATTGGCTATTACCACCAAAAACTATTCATTTCCTCGGTTATTGATATAACATCCGGGCATTGCATCATTTGCATGTCATCATTTTCCGAACGAACGAATTCATCAACGTTATTTAGATAGGCAAACATTGCCTAGTAAATATTTGGCAAAGCGATCCACTAATCAGCTGCAGCTGTAAAATTTTGTCGGAAAATATGAAGAATGCTGTTAGCATGGTTAGGTTTATCATATATGAATAGATCCGAGAGGTAAGAGTACCTTTAATGGAATTTTGCTTCAGCTTCTGCTCTGAAGCAAAATTCCAATATCGAGTATTTATCCTGCCTCTAGGTCAAATATTTCCTAAAGTAATTGACTGATGCTATCCCTCACGAATGTATTGCAGAAATATGATACAAAACCAAATATTCGTGCTCACTGATCCAATGGAAAATTGACGTAATCGTAAACGTAATTTGGTTAAAACATCACAATTGATGACCAGCAAATAGAGCGAAACTTTTACAATGGAACATTGTAATCGTATTACTAACGTACCATATATCTGACAAACAGGACGAACTGATGTGGATGTGGAGCATTCTGTCTTTGGAATAAATGACAATGTGATCAAATGAAATGAAATAAAAGTTTGGCATAATTTACATATAAAATACGAGTTCATCTATATAAATAAAAATGAAATTGTGTTTGTATGTTATTTATGGAAGCACACATTTACTAACCGATTTTTATGAAATGTTCAAGGTATATTATTGGCAGGTGGGGACGTTTATAGGTACAAGTACACCCCTACTATGCGGTGGTAAAAGCAAGCGAAGCGTTCGGAGAAAGCCTGTTTATATATAAAACTAGATCCTATAAAGGTTATACATGATACAAATGCAAGCATCATTGTGACTTTAATACTGTAATGAATGTTGTTGTACCACTGATGCATAAACCAAAATGGGAGTAACACTTTCAGCAACACTTTTAAATTGAGAAATGTTGTCGTTGAAGGATAATTGACATTTAAATAAGTAAGAGGAAATAGAGGCCGTTTACTTGTACAACCATGACTGAACCACACCATGACAGCTTTATTGCGAATTCATCATCAGGTGGGTTCATGAATTTATTGCATCTCATTGTTTATTGCACATTAAATAAATTCTCATTCATGTTGGTATGTATAAGTGCTTGTATCAGGAAAGCAGAAACGCCTGGATAGAACATTTAATATCAAAAATGAGCACAACTTACAATATACATTTTCATGGTGAAACACAATATTGCAACATTCCATTGTAAAAGAATAAATTGCTTTAGCTTTTGTTGTCTGGATGTTTTCGCATATTTGAAAAATAAAGATTGTATATAGATGTGCTTCATATTTGTATCTCACCGAGTCTAAACACTTATTTTTCATATAACGCTGCTCTATATTTACAAGTAATCTGGTACAAATCCATATAATAACTAACAAACTGGCGGCCAGCCATCAGCAGAATAGGGCGAATAACACAGAATGCTCTAAAATTGCAGATGGCCGTAACTATCTCTGATTGGTTGGTGAAAAAGAGATCAAACATCCACGTGGTGGCCGCCGGTAATTTTCCTCCAAACACAAAAAACGCTTAATGATCGGGTTAGTCCCTTCCAAGTAAGGCTGGCGCGAGGTCAAGAATCTCGCCCGTAAGAAAACTTTATTACGGAAACCAAAATCAGCCTCGGATACAATGATGAACGACGACGAACGGCTAAACGATTTTAGAATTTTCTCACGGATCGTACGCTCATTGAATAGAGCTCGAGCTACACAGCAGCTAGCTGATATCCTAACCAAATATAATGCTAACATAACAGTAAGCCAGGAGAGAGGATACAGAGGATTCCCCAGAAATTATTTGTTCGTTCCGAGTACAAGGCTTGCGCGTAAAAATATCCACAAAGCCACCTGGGTATCTCCTGATGGAGCCACTCGCAACCAGATAGACCACGTGTTGCTAGACCGCCGCCACAACCCGAACCTGTTGACGGTACGAACGTACCGAGGTGCAAACGTCGACTCGGACCACTATCTTGTTGGTATGGTGCTCCGAGCGTGGATTGCATCATCAAGAAAGACTGCATCCGCGAATCAGATTCGAGTCAACACAGCTGCCCTTCGCAACGAAGAGACCAGAAACAACTACGGTCAAGCGATAGGACTCGGAGAGTAAGTCCTGAGGATGAGATACCGGGCCGGGCCGAGAAGAGAAATGGAGACGCCTTAAGAATGCTGTCATAAGTACTGCTGACTCCATCTTAGGCAGTAATCGTAGAGATCGGAACGACTGGTTCGATGACGACTGAACGTAAGAATGTTGTGTACCGAGCAATGCAACAATCTCATAGAACGCGGGCATGCGAAGATGAATATAAAGAGCTCAGAGGATATGAAAAAAGAGTTCACCGGCGAAAGAAAGCAGCCTGGGAGAAGAATCTCGTCCGTGAACTAAAACAGTACATAGAACGAGGACCTCACCAGGCGCGGAAGTTCTACCAAAGAGTCCGCGGTATGACGCAATATACACCGCGTTGCACATACTGCAAGGACAAAGAGGGTATTTTGATCGCCGATCTCAAAGGCATCGTAGAGCGATGGGAAGAAGACTTTTATGAGTTGCTAAACGGCCAGCTGACTGAGGAATTGGAGGGTCCACCAATGACCGAAGATCATATAATGCTGCCGCCACCAAGCATAGACGAAGTTAGCAGAGCGATAAATCGGCTCAAAAATAATAAGACCACGAGATCAGATTGTATCACAGCGGAACTGATTAAAACAGGAGGTCCCGCGATACACCAAGCAATTCATGAACTAATAGTGCAAGTATGGGAGGAAGCAGCGATGCCAGAAGACTGGCCATACATAAGAAAGGAGATATGAAAACATGCCGCAATTATCGTGGTAAAACGTTAATGAGTACCGCGGATAAGACTTTCTCTTCTATCCTTCAAGACAGGATAGCCCCATACGCAATGATGACTTTATCATTGGTCCATACCAGTGTAGCGTCATCCCAGGCAAATTAACAACTGATCAGATGTACACATATTCATATTAAACATATCGGTGAGTGAATTCCAAAACTCACTATAACATCTTTTTATAGACTTTAAAGCCGCCTATGATAGCAAACCCAGAGTAGAACTTTAAAAAGCCATGAGAGAATTTGGTGTTCAAAATAAACTGAAACGACTATGTAGGTTGACCATGACCGTTGTTATAAGCATAGTAAAAATATCCGGATCACTATCAAGCCCATTCAACATCTATGATGGGCTCCGACAAGGGGATGTTCTGGCCTGCGTTCTCTTCAATCTGGCGTTGGAGAAAGTGATCTGAGACTCTGATGTAATGGCGAGAGGAAGAATCCATTATAAATCCATTCAGATACTGGCTTATGCAGACGATATTGATATCTTTGGTAGAAACCGAAGTGCTGTATAGGGAGCTTTCATCCATATCGAACAGGCGGCACTAAATCTGGGGCTGCACATAAATGAGAGCAAAACAAAGTAAGTACATGGTGGTCACGTCTGCAAGTAGAAGATTCAACATTGGTCCCGCATTTAAAATTGTGGAGTGCAAATTTGACGTGCATTCCTTTAGCTATCTCGGGTCAACTGTTGCAGCCGATAACAGCTTGGAATCAAAAATAAGCGCACGGTTGCTCAAAGCCAACAAAGCCTTCTTTAGTCTGTCGAGACTCTTCAAATGCAGGAACCACCATAACATCAAAGCTGCTGGTATATAAAAAAATGCTCATACCAGTAAGTTCATATGGATACGAAACTTGGGTGCTGAGCAAAAAGCATTCTGACTTCTTAGCCGCGTTCGAGAGAAAAGAATTTTTGGCCCCGTATGTTAGAAAGGACGATTCCGAAGACTCTAATATGATGACATTGACTTGCGTTAACACGATGTCGACATCGTGAAGAGAATTAAGCTCGGTAGTCTACGGTGAGCAGGACACCTAGTTCGCATGAGCCAAGAGGATCCTGCTCGGAAAGTCCTTTGCGGTAGAATTTATGGATTCTACCATAATAGGCACTTCATAGGCATATTTTGAAAGTGGTCACACTCCTAGGTCAAGGGGTAACCATACGAATTTTTTTTTTGTTTTTACAAATTGCATGTTTTTATGAATCGATCGCGTTCAAACTTTCCATAGGGGTTTTATACCATAATGAACATATGGAATGGTTTTTAATAATTTCCTTATTCTAATACAATTTAATACAATGCTAATTCTTATACGAGTATGTACAGTGCGATGAATGATTTTTATTTACATTTTCGTAATAATATTTTCGAGCTGTATTTTGGTTAAACGAATTCAATTGAAAGTTAAAACAGTAGCCATCCGCCGATTGAATTTATTTAGATTCATATTTAAGGAATGTTACTTTTAGTCACACCGTGCCAAACAGCCCTTCATCGACGCAACCCAAAGTCGCATTATGTCCTTTTGTAGCTTGTTTGTGTTGTGTTATTTGTTTGTTAAGCTTTCTCCATTTCCAATGAAAGTCCTCTTCATTGCTTTATATTGTTTTTGTAGTCTATTTTTGAGATCGATATTGTCGACTGCATTCTGTTTGGTGGTTTAAAAAAGTCGAAAGATAAAAAGATATACCGTATTGTTGTTTCTTGATTCTAGATTGATTTGCAGATTTAATTGTTTATTTTGTAACCAATATACAAGGCGAACAAGAGTCCATCTGTGTCTGCTGACGGTCTGTGGCAGTGCAATGTAAAAATAAGATTGACATGACGGTCAACTTAACAGCAATCTGGTTTTGAAAGGATTCTTGGTAATATAAACGTATATTGTATTTTATCCTGGAATGTTCTCATTGACAAAATGGAATAAAATAGTCATTTTAGTCTGGAGTTCTGAGTTACCGTTTACCGATATTGGAAACTCTCTACTCTCTCTACCGATTGTCCAGCATTGTTAACTTGAGTTACTGAGTTAGTGCCGAGGTTGATGATTTTGGTTTTGGCAGTATTCGGCCTTCAAACCCGCCACATTTGCCTCCCTTTCCATATTGTTGTCATTTGGTGCAGCTCCATAATCCTGTTTGAGAATAACCAAACAGCGTAGTCCAGATGTTTGAGTTGAGATGTGAGAGTCAAACGAATTGATCCGTTTCCAGTAGATAAAGCTGCGTGAAGCACATCGCTAATCACCAGCAAAAAAGTATCGGCGATAGAATGCAACCCTACTTAGGATCTCAAATTCCTCTGGCTGCTTTCCTCTATGCAGCTCATGACATTTAGAGTCATCATAGGTTGCTTTAATAATAGCTATTAGCTCATCGGGTATAGCTTTCCTGCGCAAGGCGAGCCAGATACACTGTCTGTTGACACTGTCAAACGCCTTCTCAAAATCGATGAACAGCAGGTGCAGTGGTGACCGGAATTCAACGCACTGTCAAATAATGGTCCGCAGGGTGTGGATGTGGTCTACACAGGAGGATCCAGTGCGGAAACCTGCTTGTTCGGCATCGAGTATTTCTACCAGATGTTCTTTAATTTGCTCAAGTACTACTTTGGCTATTAACTTTGCAACTGCAGGAAAAACGCAAATGCCTCTCCAGTTATCGCACTCCATAAGACTATATTTTTTAGGGAGCTTGAAAATCATTCCCATCTTCCACTCGTCGGGGAAATTTTCTGCCTCCCACGCTCTCTCTACAAGAGGATACAAAAGCTCTGCTGATGTCGTTGGATCGGCACACAGAAGCTCTGTGGTTATACCATCTAGTCCTACAGACTTGTTTGATTTGGGTGCATATCGTTGGCGAATACACGGTTAAGGAAAAATGCTCCTTCAATCGCTTGAGGTGATTCTCAGCTAAAACGAGTATGACACCACCTAGGCCTTTCAACGGATGTTGGCAAGAGCGGTGACCCCCTGTTAGCTCTTTAGAGATTCTGCAAACGGTTCTGCTATCGCACCTGCTCGCTGCTTCCTCTGCTTCTAAGGACAGGTTGTTAATATAATTACGTTTTCCACTTTCCGCTCCAGATGTAAAAAACATTTTTCACACACTTCCAATGTTCTTGGATGGTTGTCGGCAGTGAGCTGCTGATTGCTTGTACTCCCTGCGATAAATGATAATTGTTGGCGTACTCAGGGGAAATTTAGCCGGTCGATGTTATACCTAGGCATCATATATTGCGGATTCTTTGAACTGATGCAGTACATAACTGGACAGTAGCTACCATAAGGTGATGATCTAGTGAAATACACATGTCGGCTGCTCGTCTGTTCCGGACGTCTAAAAGAGAGCTCCTAAAACGTCGGCTGATCGCCACATGGTCGATTTGGTTGGATGATGATTGCCTGTCAGTTGACACCCAGCTGAAATTGAGGCAGGTCTTATGCTCAAACATGGTGCCTACTATAACAAGGTGGTTGGTGTTGCAGAAATCAACAAATCTTTCACCATTTTCATTTCGTTCGCCAAGGGCGTGCTTCCTAATCACATGTCTGAGTCCTTCATTGTCTTTGTCTACCTTGGCATTCAAGTCCACCATCAAGATGACGATATCTCCTTTAGGCGTTGAGTTGAATACAGCGCTTAGCTGATTGTAGAAGTTGTCCTTTTCATCCTCTGTCGAGGGATTCGTTGGGGCGTAACACTGTATGATTGTGACTTGCCGTACTCTAGTCCGAAATCTGGCCGATAAGATCCTATCACTATGTGGGTGCCAGAAAATTAGGCCTCTGTGTGTTCTTGCCGTTAGCAGCAGACCCACTCCAGATTCACGAGGACTGCCGGAGGGTTTGCCGGTGTAGAGTAGCACAGTGTTACACGTTGGGGATTGCTACTCTCCCGCGTCGAACCATCTTACTTCATTCACTCCCAGTATGTCCAAATTATATCGAAGAAACTCACGTTTCAGTTAAAAAAATATGGAATTTTGAGGTACTTCACTCCCTCAGTCAATGAGCGTCCTCACATTCCAGAAACCACAAAACTTACTCCGGGTACAATAGCCAGAATTCGTCATTATTCGATCGTTACTTGTCCGAGGCGTTGTGTCGGTTTCTGTAGCGGACATTTTTCACGTTAAAGTTTGAATTTTCTAAAACAGTCTTAATCTGAACCAGAAACCTATTTCAGTGAGAGTTTTTAAGGAATTATTGTGTTGTTAACCGTCTAACCTTTAATATATGCAAGTAGTAAGGTGTGTGTAAATAATAAGGTAGGAGTAATTCCTATTCAAAGAAACTGAATAATGGTGCTTAAAATTCTTCTTAACAACTTCTATGCCAACCAATATTTAATTTTGGTTTTGTCTGCTGTTGCGTTTATGTATATCCCTGAGTGACAATTTATCTTCCAAAATTCATTTAGATTGAAGCCACTTTTGACTTCGAAATTCTGCTGTCAGGTATAAAAATTTACCAAAAGTACTATCATCTATACATCTATACTATCCCCCTTTAAAATTACAAATTTCACAATGAATTCAGTTTATATACCTACGTCGCGTCATCAAGTGTGCAACAGGAAGGAAGTAATTCAAAATGGATAGAGCAAGAAAAATAGCAGAAGAAGTCGACGACAAAGACGTAGAAAAACCTGACGAAGAAGCACTTACCAACGCTGCAATATGAAAATGGAGTTATTATTTAATCCTTCACAAACGATTTTTTTACACACATATAGGATACAGCCAAGCTGCAGTTATCCACCACCTGTTCTCTGTATTGCTTGATTCTGATGCAGTTCATATTTTGAATTATTTCTGAATAACTCTTCAAATAACCCTTAAGATCATTCTGATCCATTCAAGAGACTAAGGCAGTTTAAGCATTAAACCATTGAAATGTTCAAAGAAATTACAATACCTTATATCCTAGAAGCATAGACCATGCCTTAATGTGAGAAACTAGATATAGAAACAAATTCAGATATAAAATAGAGATGCAAATGGAGAATTTATTGTCTTAAAAGCTACAAAATGGGAGCGTTTATTATGCGATATTCTGCTTATCAAGGGTCTGTATAAAATGAAGGCATTGCAGTGGTCTTGCTTGAGGGGTTTTCTACAATAGGTTGTTTACATCAAATAACAATAAAATAGAATATTTGATGCCTTGCATCAAAGGAACGTCTTAAAAATAACAATTTAAAATTTACTTTTCAGATTTACTTTATCAACATTTCTGGTTCAATGCAGAACTTATAGAACCAGAAACTATAAGACAGTCAAGAATAGAAGATATGATCACAATCACAATCATTTTGATCTGTTCGTGTTGGGCTGTGCTGCAAAAGTGGTTCATAGATTCTTTAAAACTCCACACCGAATAAAAAAGTAGGGAGAAGACACACACACGCACAAATGCATAGAATATTAAGCTTTAATGATTCCTTCCCGATTTGACTTTCGGTCAAGTTTTCAGGCTGATAGGCAACGAACGTCTAATTAGATTGACCATTTGGCGATCAGCCAGCGCTTTAGAAATTGTCTTTTGGATGTCGGTAACAAACATGGTGGTGAACACTTGCTATTAGCTTTCATTTGCCTTCGCAAATCATTTATCGAAAAACTTTTTCCAGTCCGAAGATGATAGCTCCAAGACATGGTTTTTGAACGCTTCAACCGCTTCTTTAGGCGATATAGATCGTTGTCCACGCAACTTATCCTTGTTTGTTGAGAACAGGAAGAAGTTATTGGGTGCCAAGTCGGGGCTGTAAGGCGGATGATCCATCAATTAGATATTTTGAGCGCTCAAATACTCGCTTGTTTGAGCTCGTATTATCGTGATGCAAAAAGATTCGCCGTTTTGGGTTGTTTTCTCTCAATTTGTTGAAAACCTCAGTCAAACAAATGGTCGTATATCAAGATGAATTGACTGTCTTTTGAATTTCAGGAGCCACAGTAGCCTCATGACCGGTTTTCGTGAAGAAACACGCCCATTAACTTCCCAACGTTCCGAGCTGGCACAACTTTTGTTGGATTTTCTTCCAACTGGAAAACACAAACAGTCGATTGCCCTTTTCTTTCCGTCTCATACGCAAATATCCATGGCTTGTCACCTGTCACGATCTTGTATATGTTTTTGGAAGTAACTTCAACGAATTTCTCAAGCATTTGGCGGCACTAATCGATGGTCTTACTAATGCCTAGGCATGCCTCAATTTCCCTATAAGGCACAAGACGATCCTCTTCAATCAGTTCTCTCACAGCATCGATGTTTTCTGGCACAACAGCTATTTTTGGACGACATTCACGGGGCTCGTTTTTGAGTGAACATCGTTCGCGCTTAAATTCATTGTACCAATTATAAACACTAGCCAAGGATGGTGCCTCGTCTCCAAAAGTCGAATGAAGTGATTCGAAGCACTCTTGTAGAGTAAGCCCCTGTCTGCAGATGAACCAATTGAACTTAGCACTGAATGAGCTGCTGGTATGCCTAAAGGGTGAGAGCTGCAGAGTAATCGTGTATGCGGATTATGTTGCTATTGCCTTCTTAGGAAAATACCCGAATAGTTTAAAGGAACTCCTGGAAAATGCTCTCAACAAGCTTAATTGTTGGGCAGATCGCTGTGGCTTAGGAGTAAATCCTCACAAAACTGAGTTTGTCCTATTCGCCAGGAAATATAAAGTTCTACATATTAACCTTCCTTCTATAAAAGGTATAAGCTTACCATTCTCAGATAAAGCCAAGTATTTGGGTCTTATTCTGGAAGTCGGCGAAGTCGGCTAAATCGTAGCCTCTCTTTTCGTCTTCTAAATCACTGTAGTGTTTGCCAGCCTGAAATTACGGCGATCAGTGAAGCCTTATCTTGACTGAAGAGAATCGTCATAACCGCTAAGGATAACCTAGTTGCACTGAATTCTCTGGAATCAAATTCAATTCTAGCTTCCAATCATCTCTCATGGAGATGGCGGAGTGCTTCAATATCCACCTGTGTTGGGTAGCGAAGCCCAAAGACTGTACGGCTGACAAACTCGCCAAACAAGAAACTACACTACCCACGTTACCTAAATATGATTCTCTATGATTCTCTAGCATACCAATCGTTTGATGCTAACTCATGTTAAAGCGGGATGCTAATGAAAAAACTAACCGTAGGTTGTCAAACGGTACCACTTGCATAGCGACAAAACAGATCTTGCCAAAGCTGAATCCGAAACGCTACAAAAGTGTTTAATATTTCAAAAAAGATAACACATCGGTGCTTTTGTAGGTATCATCACTGGACATTGTCTCAGGGGCAGGCTTGCAGCGAATTCTGCAGATGCTGCATGGATGATTAGAAGGATGAGACCATTATCTATCTTCTCTGCACTTGGACAGCCCTCTCCCAGAAATGTAAACTGCATATGGGAGCTTTCTTCTACAATGACACAACTGATCTTACCAACATTGATATTAGCATTCGCACTCGCTTCATGCGAAGCTCTAGTTGGTTCAACGAGTAGGTGGATAGTTTTTTCCTGATCCGTGTGGTATCGCAATGGACCATTACTGTTCTAAGTGTGTCGGTTTCGCTGACAGCCGTCTTTACTTAACCTAACCTAACCTAACCTATGTGCTAATCTAACGACAAACAACAGCGGTATACAATGGACATTGATTTCTTATTTTAAACACCTGGAGCAAACCTGACAGAGGAATGCTTAGAGCACTAAAACGAAGCTGCGAGTGATCTATTTTTACAATGAGTCAGTACTACTCTATGCCTGTAGTACTTGGAAGATATCTATCAATATCATTCGTAGGCTGCGGTCGTTTGTGTAGTCGTATTATTCCTAGAATTTTCTGACCTAGGCACATAACGAACGATCAGCTTTTCTCAAGAACGGATCAGAAACCAACGCATAGACACAACAATCAGACGAAAAAATCACAATGAATTGGTCACACCCTTTGGCACGATGAAAATTCCGTTCAAAAACATACCTCAGTTCGCTGGAAGTGTCATCAGTTTGATGTTCTAGAATTTTCCTGCCGATCATCACATTTTTTTTTTATTGTGGTCAAGCGCATAGCTTCTTGCGACTTTTCGTGTTATGCGAGTTATATTTTTACACACAAAGTAGAAGGAATCTTCAATTAAAGGTCACATCCGAATGGCGAATAGAGAAGCTTTCATTAAATTTGTTATTACTCTCGGATGTTTATCAGACATTCAGCACCAATAGATGGTCCATTGTGTTGCCACATGGATCGAGAGGATTTCTCGCCCTACTCATTGAAACAGTTGGAGCTTTGAATGAAGTGCAGAAGACTTTTAATGTCAGTCCTTGGCAAATAGTTAAGGTCGTTGTAAAATAAGGCACCCAAATGCAGCTTACGCCTTAGAAAAATAGCTGTGCATGTGCAAAGAAGGCGAAGAATGGTCTCTTCCTCTTCCTTGCAGCTTCTACAGAAGTCATTGGAAAATACATCAAACCTTGCTGCATGCTTTCATATTAGACAGTGCCCCGTAATTGCATCTATTGTAACGCGTATGTGCACTCTGTTTATAGAGATCAAACTATGGCCAGATCCGTTTTGACGCTACACAAGTTGTCCATCTGAGGTTGGTTTTGTCAGTAGCATCCTGCTTTAACTTTAGTTTGCATGTAGCAATCAGTATATCTAGGGAACCACTTTCAGCTAGCGTAGTAGCATTTTTGGCGAGTTGATCGGCCCTGCAGTTCTCCAGAATGTTTCTAATGGTTAAATCGTTGTGGTCTGGGAGTAAACCCCCACAAAACAGAACTTGTCCTCTTCACTAGAAAATATAAAATTCCACATGTTGACCCACCCTCTATAAAGTGCACAAGCTTATTTGATAAAGGTATATATCTGGGTTTCATTCAGGACAGAAAGCTAAGCTGGAAAATATACATGAAAGAGTTCGTAAAGCCACAGTAGTACTCTTCTCCTGTAAAAAACCCATTGGTAGTAAATGGGGTCTTCAACCCCATGTCAGCCATTGGCTTTATATTTCAATAAAAAGACCTACACTTCTATACGGTGGTCTGGTGAACTGCCTTAGACAAAGAAATAAATCGCTATAAACAAAGGTCGGCTTGCCTATGTATGAGCGGAGCTCTTCACACCATCATCTCCTCTCCTAATACCACCTGACATCTTCAGCAAACAAGTTGCTGCTAGCGCGGCTATTAGCCTTAATATCCAATCTCACCGTGTATAAGAAATAAATTCGGACACTCCTCTATTCTGGATTCATTCAGTGCTCCACCAGGAGTTATAGACTACACCATTCCACAATTACATTTCAACAACAACTTCCAGGACACCTTCTCCTCCAGATAAATTTGGGAAGAAGGTGCTATCTCGGAAGATGAATCAATCAGTTTTTATACTGACGGGTCAAATCGTGCTGATAGGGTAGGCGGAGGTGTTTTCTCAAAAAGGCTAAATATAAGTCTTCCTAATCACTACAGTGTTTTTCAAGCAGAAATCATGGCGAATAAAAAAGTCCTGTCTTGGCTGAAGAGAAACGTCATATTCACTAAAGATATCCTCATTTCCAGCTTTGAGATCCCTAGAATCAGTCTCTACGAACTCTATTGTAGCCCTAGACTGCCGATGACATTGATGGTATTGATGGTATTTCCTGAAACGGCAATAGCAACGTCACCCGTATAGGCGATCACTCTGTAACCTTCCCTTTTCAAATATATCAGCAGCTCGTTCACCACTAAATTCCATAGAAGGTACGATATAACTCCATTTTGTGGCGTTCGTCTGCTGACAGATCTATTGGCAGACGCCACACTCAGTTTTGAATTAAGCAGGATATTAATTAGTTCGCGAAGTGAGTCGTCTATCTAATGGACGATAGTACAGCTGCGATCGCCGTTGTGTTAACGTTCTTAAAAGCGCCTTCAACATCCACGAATGCTACCACTGTATACTCCTTATGTTGAAGTGAATATTCCATAGAACTCACTAACGTATGCAGAGCTGTTTCTACAGATTTGTCCTTGTTGTTCATTAGACAGAAGTCTTTTATCAATCCTGTTGCGTGAGTGCTTATCAATCAGTCTTTCCAAAGCTTTTAAAAGCAACGATGACAGACTAATAGGTCTGAGATTTTTTGACTGACTCACACCCATATAGATACAACTATGAAAAAAAAAATGACTGCATTGCATTTTGCATTGATTAGCTGTTTAGAAAAGTTAAAATGTTGGAGTATTTTACGCGCACTCCTACTCTGTTTTTTTAATTTAGTCGGCCTGTTTCAGTTTATTTTATTTTCAGGTCGGTCAGGCCGCTGTAATTTATATTAATTAATAGCGGATTGATGCATATATTATAGACGCTGACATATCGTTGCCTTGGCGCACATATCACTTCGAAAAATTCATTAAAACGCTTAACGTCAAGGAACTCAACACTTGCGTCTACCAGAACGACTAGAATGCCATAATGTTGTACTTTTTTATTTTAATTTTATTGTTTCCTTCTAATTTTTCTGCATACAGAGTGTATCTGAATGCGTGAAACATACTGAAACGGATAATTTCTAAAGTTAGTAGCAAAAAAAATCATATCAGAGGGTTGTTTTCTATAAATCCATGTGGTTGTGATTCTGGTCAACAGGAGCAATCATGTATACTTTGTAAAATAAATTAAAAATTAATGCAAACTTTGCTTAAAAAATAAATTCTTGAAAAGCATTCAGATATACTCTGTGTAAACGGTTTATTGGCATTTCAGATTCTTCTTATATGTGCCCGCAAACTTCGGAAACTCACGAAGCCTAAAAACGTCGAACATAGTCAGCATATTTGTAAAAAGGAATATTAAGGCGCATTAACAGTTATATATAAATTATAGATCTGGGAGTGTGTGTATAAGATTACTCGATAACAAAGATACTGAAAATGATAGTACGAGTACAGTATGGATAAGATTGCAAATATCACTTACAATTAACATTCAGTATAAGAGTTGTTTCCAAATGATGATCAGCTGTCATGGCTCGATTCCAGACAACGCATTTGTACTTGGCGCCATCGTCAGCTCGGCGTGGTACAATTGATAACGTCGCATTCGTCTGGACATCTTTAGATCCAGCCTTTTGTACGAGTGCTTGCAATGGGACTGAACTTCCTTCGCGATACCATCTGTTTGGTGGAATGGAAATAGAGAAAAAGGTAGTTATTATGTAGGCATTTGCGAGTCTGTACTTAAGAAACCTAAAAAAAAAAATATATATTTTAGGACCCAGTGTTGCCAATAGTATTATAAGTTGGCAAAAGTTGTGTTCTTACAACAAAACAAATTCTAAAATTTTTATTTTTCCTTTGCAGCTTATATAGAGATTTGTTGAGATTTGTGAAGTCTAACTTTGAAGTGCAACAAGTTGTTAATATCGTGCTCGTTCAGCCAGAGAAAACAATGATCTTTTGTCAAAGAAAATTTGTATGACAGGATTATCTCACGAAGAAGGATGACTGCAGAATGATTGCCAATGCGGATGACGTTGCTATTGCCGTTTCACGAAAAAACCTCAATACCCTGAAGAATGCAGAATGCTCTTAACAAGCTAACTTAATGGGTAGATCGTTGTGGTCTGACAGTAAGCCCCTATAAAACAGAACTTGTCCTCTTTACTAGAAAATATAAAATTTCATATGTTGACCCACTCTCTATAAAGGGCACAAGCTTATCCTTCTTTGATATAAATATCTCGGTCTCATTCTGGACAGAAACCGAAGCTGGAAACCTAATATACAAGAAAGAGTTCGTAAAGCCTCAGTGACACTCTTCTGCTGCCATCGATAGCACATTGGGTCTTCAACCCCATATCACGCATTGACTTTATATTTCAGTAATAAGACCTACACTCCTGTACGGTGTGGTGGTCAGGTGGACTGCCTTAGACAAAGCTATAAATCGTGACAAACTGAGACATACTGTTCAACCTAACACCACTCTTCAACGCAACCTCCCAGTGGATAATAAATGAATGCGGACACTCCTCTATTCTGAATTCAGTCAGGGCTATAGGTATAGACTACACCATTCGGCAACAACTACTACATTTCAAGAACAACTTCCAGGTCACCATCTCCTCTAGATCTATCTGTGAAGAAGGTGCTTTCTAGGAAGATGAATCAATCTGTTTTTATACTGACGGGCGTAAAACTGATGATGGGTGATGAGGTGTTTTCTCAAATTGGCTAAATATAAGTCTCTCTTTCTGTTTTCCTATTCACTGCAGTATTTTTCAAGGAGAAATAATGGCGATTAAGGAAGTTCTTTCTTGGCTGATGAGAAAAGTCATATGCAATAAGGATATTCGCATCTTCTCGAATAATCAAGCAGCTTTTATATCCCTAGAATCAGTCTCTACGAACTCTATTGTAGCCCTAGACTGTCGATCATCTCTCAGGGAGATGGCAGAGCAGTTCAATATTCACCTGTATTGGGTGCCGGGGCATAGGGACATTCTAGAGAACTGCAGTTCCGATGAACTCGCCAAAAATGGTACCAAAAATAGTACCACGCTGCCCCTACCTACCTGAAAATGTTTTCCTAGGCATACCGATTGCTACATGCAAACCCATGTCAAGGCAGAATGCTACTGACAAAACCAACCTTAGATGGACAAATGCTTTAACTTGTGTAGCGACAAAACAGATCTAGCCAAAGCAGGATCCGAAACGCTCCAAGTCTTTGATCTCTCTAAACAGAGTGCACATAAGCACTACTATAGGTGTAGTTATTTGGCATTGTCTTATAGGAAAGCATGCAGTAAGACTTGGTGTATTCTCCAATGACTTCTGCAGAAGCTGCATAGACGAGGAAGATTAAGAGACCGTTCTTCACCTTCTCTGCATATGCACAGCGTAAGCTCCATTTGGGAGCCTTCTTTTACAAAGACCATAACGATTTGTCAATCACTGATATCAAAAGTCTTCTACGCTTCATTCGAAGCTCCTCCGATTCAATGAGTATGGTGAGAAATCCTCTAGATCCATATGGCATCACAATAATAGATCATCTATTGGTTTAAGTATGTCGGCCCAACCCAACCTAACCTATCTCAAGAAATTTAGAATTTGCTTTACCTACCCTGCCTTTTAAGCACCTGACATTTTCTAGCTACCTGAAGGGTCTGGTGTATGCCAACAGACTAGCAACAGTTCAACAACAACTCTTAGGAGTAATTAAATGATTTTAATTTTTTTTCTATCTTACAAAATAGGCAATCTATCTTCGAATGTTGGCAAAGACTGGCTACAATAACCCACGTATAAAGCGAATGATTAATGTTGCATACTACTTGATTAAAATTATAAAGCAATTTTTATCATTCACTAAATACAAGAAAATAAAACGAAAAAGGATTTTGATTTCTTCCAAAACCACATCACACAAACAACAACAGTCACACTCACGTTATTGTCGGGTCTGGTGAACCCCCAATGCTGCCACACGTCAGCTCCAGCGGTTTATCCTCGGTGCCAACTGCAATGTTGCCTGGTGACACTAGCGGTGGGTGGGGCGGTGTCAACACTGTCAAATTATAAAATTCCTGATGGACATCGGCGCCTGTACCTTTAGCCTTAATACGACACTCGAAACGTCCATTGTCCCGATTGTAGGAAGCATTTTTAATTTGTAAATCGTATATCCCACGGCTAGGACGAAAATCCAACCTGTGTGGAATAAATATGAAAACGGAGAAGATAGAAAACATAATCAAATATGAAGGTAATTTTCTCTATGGGAATATGGTTGGTGTCGTTATTAGCTTCTGTCTATTTTAGGTTATTGACAGCCTTACTGACAGCCCTTAATAAAACGGGGAGATGAGTAATGTCCTATATTTTTCTAATTCTTTAATTCAAAGTTTGAAAAAAATCCACCACGGGAAACGTTACCGGACACTCGTATTTTTATCTACCAAATAGTTTTTCAATAGGGTCATAACAATTTTGTTTTTTAATACAAACGCATTCTTAAATTATTTTTGTTATCTGTTAATTTTAAAATGTTTAGTTGAAGTTTAGTTTATTATTATGATGGAGTTTTTAAACCAACAACGTTTTAAAAATTACTACCGAAATTCTGAGTCTGTGGTAGCAAATTTAACAGCGCTTACGCCAATTTTCGGTCGTAATAATCGTCCCACCAGACAAGCTGTGCGTGCAATAGTGGATAAATTCAAGTCAACATATTTACTATTGAATTCTCATGTGCCAGTGAGATAACGCACCGGTCGAAGTACAGCAAATATCGCAGCGGTAAATGTTTCAGTTCAAAATGAGCCAAATCAGTTTGTGAGGAATAAAATTCTTGTGGCCGAATTTTGTTCACACACAAAACATGCCATATAGTTTTTCCCCAAAATTCGGGTGCACCCTGTACCTACGCAGTGCAGGCAACAAATGCATATAACAGTAAAACAACATCACGCCACCGGACTGACCAATCACATCGCAGCACGTGACTTGAAAATTTTGCAACGCAAAATGCTATAAAAAGGCGAGCACGCAGGCGATCGCTCTCTTAGTCGCTTTCTTTAGTTGCCATTGCGCTGGCTGGATCACGCCTCGGTAAGTGCTAGAAGAATTAATCTTAACACAGTTACATATTCGCTGTCGACGACACTACTCATCCGCTGCTGACGTTACTGAGCATATCGCTGCCAACTTCGTCCACTGCATTCGTTACAACTTTGCCGTCGTACAACGTAACCCGACCCCGAGGTCTCAGGGGCCTCAAATTTTAATAAAAGTATTGTCACCGGAAATTTATATGTGTGCGAAATTTCAATAAAATTGGGTTAAAAATTTATCAGAAAATCTGACCAGCCAGCCACCCACCCAGCCAGCCAGCCACGTGCACGCGAAGTTAATATAGAGAATTTAAAAAGGAAATAAAGACTGAATTAAACTTAAAGTCCCGCCAGTATAAATCTGGTCACGCTGAATTTACCCCGGCTAGAAAACTCCGTTACAAGTTGATTTCACGACGTCCAGAGGAATTGGGCATCTCTGAGTACATATTGTGGCGAATTTTGCATAAATACCTTGACATAAACCCTTAGAGGATCAAATGAATTCAAGAACTGAAGCCTTGATCATTTGAAGCGCCGAAACCTATGGTAAGTTATGTTATGTCCTCATTGAAAACTCCTTTATAAGAAATTTCCCTTTTATAGAAAACCGAAACATTTTAGATGGCCCATAAAATAATTGCAATGCCCACCATTGAAGTGCCAAATTCGCCAAAAACCGATAAATTCTACAATTTCTCCATAGTAGCAAAAATTTGTGGTCATTTGTGAAACGAAATACTGCCTCGTCGTCAATTTTAATGCTTATTTACTCATACAGGGTGTATCCGTTAAGGTGGTAAATAGATAATCACCCCTTTATCTATTCCTTGGCTAATTTTGTGAAAAAATCATATGAGAGGGGGGTCTATTTTCACCCCCTGCGGTGTACGTAGCGTGAAAATATTCGTAGACCCCCCTCCCGCTCCAATATGATTTTTCTCACGACATTAACTAAGGAATTACCCCTTTAAGTATTTCCCACCTTAACGGATACACACTGTATTCTGTTGAACAGCTCCAGTGACAAAGCCAATCTGCTTGCTACGCATTTTGAAGCTAGTTTTACGCTTCCAGATTGTGTGCTGCTTCCGCCTACACATTCGAGTATTAAACACTTTTTCAGGCGGGTCTACTTTTTAAAAACTTTTATTTAACTTGACTTGACTACTTTTTGTCTGTGTTTTCGACTACTTTGAGGTCCTTTTTAACCACCTTCCGCAGAGCTGAAATTTTGTGAGTATCTAAGTATCTAAGAATTTTTTACATTTGGCGTGAGATGCGTGTCGGGTGTCGCGCGTGTGATGGGTTGATATTTTTGTTTTTTCGACTTATTTGAGATCCTTCTTATCCACCTTCCACACAAACTAGAGAGCTGAAATTTTGTGAGTATCTAAGTCCAAAATAGCACTTTTTATATTCCGCGTAAAACACGTGTCGCGTGTGACGAGTTGAAATTTTTGTTTTTTGAGTTTTTGAGGTCCTTTTTAACCAACTTCCACACGATTTAGAGAGTTAAAACTATATCTCTAAGACCGTAATATCATTTTTATGTTCCGCATGAGACGTGTGTTCCGTGTGGCGCGTCTAACAAGTTGAAAATTTTATTTTTTCGTTATTTTTGAGTTCTTTTTTAACCACTTACTGTCAAATACAAGTAATGCACCTCTTTAAGGTTTTTTTATATTTCCCGAAGGTATAAACAATAATATTTGAATGAGGAAAATATACGTAAATATAATTTATAATCCATTACCATCTAAAGGAACTCAAATGCACAAAGAAATCAGCGATTTAATTTTATAATGAGCACTGGAGTGCATTTTATATTCTTTAGCGGAAAGATGTTCATAATGTTTAGCAAGCTTCCCACTAGAGAATTCTACGAAAACAGTGGGACATGGTGGCCGCGACTGTGAGTAGAAGTTTCAACATTGCTCCCCCAATTAAAATAGTGGAGCTCGAATTTGAAGTAGTGCAATGGATGGAAGAGAAGTGGGCAACGTACACTACAGGGGTTAGTATTAATGAAAATCGAGTTTTATAAAGACGCGCCGTCGATGGAGTCTTAGAGGAGACGATGTATGAAAATAATGTCAGCGTTCCTTAAGTGTTTTTAAGTTTATGAGGTTAGGCGATCTTGGTAGGTGGGCAGTATAAGGTGATTGTCCCAAGGTAATCCCCGAAGAGTAAATCGAAGAAAACAACTTGGATGCTCTCGATTCTAGACACATGAATTTGGTGAAAGGGGGACAATGCTTGACTGGCGTACTCGAGGAAGGAGCGGACAAAAGTGATGTAGAGGGATCTAGTCACATAAGGGTTGGAAAATTCTTTGGACCACCGTTTGATAAAGCCAAGTGATGAGTTGGCTTTAAGAATTATTTCATCAATATGAAAAAGGAAATTTAGCTGCGAGTCACACAATATGCCGAGTTCACGAAAAAATTTGCACGCGTGATAGCTTAGCACTGTAAGGGTGCAAATCTCTCAAGCGTCTTTATAATTATTCTGTTTTATTCAGCTACTGACAAACGATATAAATATCATCGGGAGAACTTAAAGGCCTGTAAATTACTTTCAATTACTTTAAACTCAGAATGAGTAAAGGCTCCACATGAATGAGAGCCAAATGAAACATATGGAGGCTGAGTCTGTGAGCTGTAGATCAGTGATCTCTAAATCTTTTAAAACCTATTTACGACCAAACCAAAAACAAAACAACCCATAAAAATTAAAATTGTTCATGTAAATTCTCTAATAGGAGAAACATGTGTGTGCAAAGTTTGAACTGGGTTAATTTGGAACAAAATAATATTAAGGCCCCCCTCACTTAAATTTTTTTTTTTTTTCAAAAACTGTTCTCACCGGAGATCGGAGATACACTTGTATAAAAAAATTTGTATGGAAAAATTCAAATCAAAAACTCAAAAATGTTTAAAAAAAGATCGGTCTATCGGAGATACACATATGCTTTAAATTTAAAGTAAATCGGGATAATTTTTAAAAAAAATTGTATGGCCCCGCCCCCGGGCCTTAGGGCCCATTCGCTCCAAAAGATCTACAAAAACTTTCATCCATTGGGATAAACATATGTTTAAACCACTCCCTTCCCACCCCTCGGGGCACAGGGCGAATTTGCTCAAAAAATTTCCAAAAAGTTTTGTCCATTAGAGATACATATGTGTATAAAATTTCACCAAAATCGGCTTAATTAAATTCTCTATATTAACTTCACTTGCCCGTGGCTGGCTGGCTGGCTGGCTGGCTGGCTGGCCAAATCTACTGGCCATGTACAAAATTTCTTCATGATTCGGCTTGATTTTTTTTAAAAATTTGTATGCGTTCCACAACCCCGAGCCTGGGGTCTCCAAATTTTTACAAAAAGTGTTGTCCATCGGAGATACACACTTCTATAAAATTTGAAGAAAATCGGGTTAATTTTTTAAATTTTAAAAAAAAATGTATGGGGCCCCACGACCCTGTGGCCCGGGGTCTCCAAAATTTTTACAAAAACTGTTGTCCATCGGAGATAGATATGTGTATAAAATTTAAAGAAAATCGTGTTAATTTTTAAAAATTTTATATGGGCACCCCAAATTTTAACAGAAGGCTTTGTCTCCGGAAATACACATGTGTGCAAAATTTCAATAAAATCGGGCTTTGTAAAGTTGGTTTTAAGTTGATCGCAGGATTCCACGACAAACAGACCGACCGACAGACAGACGTGCCACGGGCAAGCGAATTTAAAAATTAAAATTTTTCTCTGATCGGAGATTCAATTTTGTGATGAAAACATAGCAGCCACAGCGCACGGTTGATGCGACATACACACAACGACGCATGAAGTACCACTAAAATTCTATCTTTTAAGTGGAGTAAAGCAGTGTGAGTGCATAACCAGTTCTTCATATACTCGTAATATTGTACAAAACACAAATAAAGAATGCACTCACACAACTTAGTGTACAACACATTTCAGTTGCGGAACCATTCAGTTTTGTATAAAAATATTTGATCTACTTGCTCTTGATATCTCTATACTCTCTGCTGCAACACAACAAAAAAACAACCCCAATCGTAAAATAAGCAGCGCTGCTTGCGGTCATCAGCGCACACAGAACACAGTCATTATAGTATGATATGATTTTTTGATGCCGCAAATGGAAAAATTTGTATGGGAGCCCCCCGACCCAGGGGCCCGGGGTGCCCCAAATTTTAATAAAAAGTATTGTCATGGGCAATACACATGTGTGCAAAATTTGAATAAAATCGGACTTTAGGAAGTGTGTTAAAAATTGATCACAAGATTCTGCCAGTCAGCCATCCAGCCAGCCACGGGCACGCGAAATTAATATAGAGTGTTTAAAAAAACACTTGGTTTACTGTAGTCGGGCAAGTCTTTTCAACTTATCCTTGAAATATAAGCTGCTATATGGTGTTAATGGACGTCCCTGTAGCTCACGTAAGCAAAGAATAATCTAATCGAAAAGTTATTTGCATTATAATTTATATGACGACTGCATCTGATACTAATACCGATGACACTACGGTTGTCTCAGAAGGGATGAAAAAAAGCCACGATGCATGTAGAACACTTTTTTTCACGTCGGAAACGATGAACTACGGGAGCTCCATATTGAATCCTCTTCATCGCATTTTATTCTATTCTATTAACCACAAAAACCTATTTTTTTTAATTCAAATTTTTCATTATAATTCGTTCTAATTTAATCCAAAACTAGCCATTTATTGTTAAGATACCCTTCAATGTAAAATCATATCTTTTATGTCTCTGTATTCTAGAATTTCTGCTGAATTTTCTTAACTGGATTAGTCCCAGAGTGCGATTTTTTCCGCGGGGAAGGTTATTCAAAATCAAACATTACCCCAGCGCATCACATCCTCTTATGTGCATGATGGGTGGGTGTGGTGCGTGGTTATTTTTCTGTTTCCACGCTGCTGTTCTCTTCGCAGTGAAGGGCTTTTAAGCTTATATAGGTATGCATACAAGGATACCTAAAACATTGCACGACGAATGAATGAATCACATAAACGTTCAAAATATTATGCAAAACAAACGCTCGGTTCTATCGTACAACGGATATGAATGCCGCACTACGTTATGACACATTAGCAGCGTTCCTCTCTGTCTGTCTGTCTGCTGGGTGTTTAGTTAGTTAGTAGTGTGGTACTCGAAAATCCGTAGTTTATCAAAATTGAAATTTTATTTAAAAACTTTTCCACTTATTCACTTAAAAAAGTACCCATTCCTTAGACTGAGAAATGAATGTTGCGTGCGCGATGTGAAGTGAAAGCGATCTGCCAAAATGATTAAATAATCTGCAAAGTTAGAAAGGAAGCGAACTTTCAACTACATACCAGGATGTACTCGTATACGTAAGTATGCGTGAACAAGAACTTTTTGAAGTAAATTCCATCTACCATCTTAGTACGTCTGCTGATGGTTGAGATTTTAGTTTTTAGTTTTTATTTCCTTGCTGGAGCGTATTATGAAATGATGAGCTGTTTGCTGTTGTCCTTGTGATCGTCTGTCGTTAATTGTGTCGATATAAGTGCTGCAAGTTCTATGCAAATTATTAGCAAAGTTAATTGTACATATAATTGGTCTGAGCTGTGAGGGTTAATGATTTTCCCCCTTTTTAATTACGAAAATTTTTTAAAGATTGTTGCTGTTGCTTTGGCGAAGTATGTGAATCCTTTTCGAATCAATATTACAATATTATTATTATTAGAGCCCCCTTCACTTCAACATTTTTTCAAAAACTGTTCTCACCGGAGATATACACATGTGTAAAAAAAAATTGTATGGGAAAAAAATTCAAATGAAAAACTGAAAAATTTATTACAAAAAGTTAAAAAAAATTTTATGGCTCCGCCCCCGAGCCTCAGGGCCCATTCGCTCAAAAAATGTCCAAAAAGTTTTGTCCGTCGGATTTACACATGTGTGTAAAATTTTACCAAAATGGGGCTAATTTTTATTATAAATTTGTATGACCCCAGAGAACGGGATCAGGGGGGAACCATTCAGTTCTGTATAGAAATATTTGTTCTACTTCATCTTGATATCTCTATACTCTCTGCTGCAACACAACAATAAAACAGCAACAAACGTAAAGCAAGCAGCGCTGCTTTAAACGCACACAGAACACAGTCATTATAGTATGATATGATTTGATGCCGCTAAATGGAAATATTTGTATGGGAGCCCCCCGATCCCGCTGCCTGATCTCTCTGAAATTAAAAGAAAGTATTGTCACTAGAAATATACATGTGTGCAAAATTTAAATACATTCGGGCTTTGGGAAGTGGTTAAAAATTGATCAGAATATCTGACCAGCCAGCCAGCCAGCCAGCCACGGGCACGCTAAGTTAACATAGAGAATTTAAAAAAGTGAAAATTTGTTGATGATCAATTTGTATGATAGGTACCAGACATCATCAGTGAATTAAATGGCGGTAATTAGAATTCTACAAAACTGATTTTTACACAAAATAATTCTAACTCATCAGTTAGAGCGAAAAAGGCATTTTTTTTTGTTTTTTTTTGTTCAGTTTGTATGTCAGTTACCTCAACCCGTTGACGTACAAACCAAATTATAATAAATTCTCCGCCGTATTCTATCATAAAGTAATTTCTGCGAAAGTATACTTTTGAAATCGGACTTTCCCTTCTTGAGTTATGCTGATTACTTCTCAAATCCTTTTCGATGGACATTTACCCAATTTGTTTGCCTTTTGAGTCCGATTGCCTTAATTTATCAAGAAAATATGGTTTTGGGGTACATTATAGTTTTTCTGGTTAATATGTGGTCATTCCATTGAAGCGTGTTGTTGACGCACATACTGAGTATTGCGAGTTGTAAAGTTTCTTTGATGTAAGATTTTCCAATGGATAATGGTTTAGGGTGTAAATTACGCTAATTAAATACTTTTTTAATTAGGTTCTTTAATTTTTTTAAGCCGAACTTTACATATATTATTGTAGAATAGAAAAATAAAAAAGCTACAATTATTTGGGAAGTGTCGTTCACTTGATGAGGTAATATGAATGTGGGTTAAAAACTCAAACAGAGCATCTGTGAAAGGATCGAATTTCTTGATGTACCTGATAACTTTAAAGAAGTAATTTAATTTAAAGTTAATTTGCCATTCTTTGTTTCAAAAAACAGGTTTTATGGATTACTGACGATCTCCACAACCGGGGTCTGGTCTTGGACCCACGCAAATACTCTCCACCGGTCCCGATTTCGAGCCGATATCATCCAGTTTGGCATTACCAAACTCTGTGCGTTGTGTTCAACGCTATCCTTCCAGCGTATGCTTGGCCGGCCTCGCTGTCGTGTTCCATAAGTCCTACCGCAAAGGACTTTTCCAGCATGATCTTCTTCGCTCATGTGAGCTATGTGTCCTGCGAACCGGAGCCTACCAGATTTAATTCTCGTCACGATGTAAGGCTCGTAGATCTCATCGTTTTAGAGTCTCCAAAATCGTCCTTCCTCACATACGGGGCCAACAATTTTCCGTAAGACTATTCTCTAGAACGCGGTTAAGAGGTCAGAATGCTTTTTGCTAAGCAACCAAAGTTTTGGATCCATATGTAAGTACTGGTATGACCATAGTCTTATAGACCAGCAGCTTGGATGTTATCTTTAGATTCCTGGATTTGAATAGTCTTCACAGACTAAAGTAGGCTTTATTGGCTTTGAGCAGCCGTGCGCGTATTTCTGGTTCCATGCTGTTATCGGCTGCCACAGTAGACCCGTGATAGTTAAAGGATTAAGGATTGCACTACTTCAAACTCGCGCTCCACTTTTTTTATTGAGGAACCAATGTTGGATCTTCTACTCGCAATAGCCACCATAGCTCTCATTTATATGCAGCCCCAGATTATGTGCCGCCCGCACGATCTAGATGAATGCTTCCTGTACTGCTCTTGGATTTAAGGCATCGATTTCAATATAGTCTGCGTAAGCCAGTACCTGAGGGAATTGTTCCGCGTTGAAGAGGACGCAGGATAGTCCATCGCCTTTTCGGAGCATTTTATAGAATTAGAATGGGCTTGATAATGATCCGGATATTTTTGCTTGGCTTATAACGTTGGTCATGGTCAACCTACATAGTCGTGTCAGTTTATTTGGGATGCCTAATTTCTTCATGACTTTAAAAATATCTACTCTGGTTTTGCTATCAAAGGCGGCTTTAATGTCTGTAAAAAGATGATGTAGTGAGTAATTTTTCCATCACCTGCCTAAGGGTGTATATCAGCTCTGTTGTTAATTTGCCTGGGATGAAGCCACACTGATATGGACCAATCATAAATTTAGCGTATGGGGCTATCCTGTCTTAAAATATAGAGGAGAAAATCTTAAACGAGATACTTAACAACGTTATACCACGATATTTGCTGCATTTTGTGATATCTCCTTCCTTATATATAAAAACTTTGTTTTCGGGTATAAAATTTTATATATATTAACACCTAAATACACAACACAGTTGTTTATTATTTGGTAATAATCGCCAAGATATCTTTTTTTAGGTTAAATAATTTCCTTTTTTCCACGCTTAACACGCGCCACGCGTGACTCGCGCCACACGTTACACGCCTCAAAAACGGGATACCAAAATGGGCCCCTGACGTTGAGCTGCTCACAAAATTTCAGCCCTCTAGGTCGTGCGAAATGTGAAAGTCAATAAACGAGAAAAATGCGCGATTTCAAACCAGCACACGTGCTACACGCGACAAGCGACATATGTCATACTCGGACTTAGACATTCTAGCTATCTAGGTCGTGTGGAAATTGGTTAAAAAGGACCTCAATCTAATCTGCACCTTGTAGAGTTTGATTAAAATCGGGTTACTTTTTAAAAAAAAATATATGTAAGCTTCTGGGGCGGGCTACTTCTAATTTTTGACAAAAACTGTAGTCCTTCGAATTAAAGACGTGTGTGTAAAATTTAAGGAAAATTGGGTAAATTTTTTAAAAAGCTGATTGGAAGCACTGATCACTTCCAAATTTTCACAAAAAGGGAAAATCGGAAATACGCATGATTTAAAAAAATTATATGGGAGCATTTCGGCCGTGGGCCCAAATTTTTACAAAAAGTGTTGTTCGTCTGAGATACACGTGTGTACAAAATTTCCCAGAAAATGTTATGAAAAAAATTATATGGGAGCCCCTCGGCTCACATTGAATTTAAGACGGTGGTGTAAAATGTAAGGAAAAAAATCTGATTGGAAGCCCCCGATCCCGGTGCCCTATCGCTCCAAATATTTTACAAAAAGTGTTGTCCATCGATGACAGACATTTGTATATAATGTAAAGAAAAGCTGGTAAATTTTTTAAAAAATTTGTATGGGTCCTCCCGATTTTTACTAAAAGTGTTGTCCATCGGATATACACGTGTGTTTAAGATTTGAAGAAAATCGGGTGAATTTTTAAAAAAATTATGTGGGCTCCAAATTTTAATAGAATAAGTGTTGTCACCGAAAATACACATGTGTGCAAAGTTCCAACAAGATCGGTGTTTGGGAAGTCCGAAGATTCGGAAGCTTCCACGACAGACGGACAGACAGATAAACAAACATATTCACGGGCACGTGATGTTAATATAGAGTATTTAAAAAAAATCGTAGTGCTACGTGTCTGTTTGAGTAATTTTATGTATTACTATTGACGCCACATTTATACTTCACGGCATCCTTAGTTTTGTGTAATACAATTTGTTGTTCTCCGTGAACACGAAAATCCACAAAACTTGTTAAAACAGATGATCCAGTGCAAACATAAGGTCATTGCGCTCTTGTACAAAATTATTTATAATATTTATTCATGAAGTATGTAATACGCGGGGGTCACGGAGCGGTCGCGGTTCGTTCCTGTAAGCCATGGTCGGTCGTACGTAGTGCATGATTGGCCGCAAAATTGTCGACCTATATGTCATGGAAAAATATTTTTCCCATTTATGCGGCCACAATGCAAATCAAGGATGAAATTTGCATATAGGGATAAAGTAGAAAATTGAACAGTTAATCAGGCGTTGCGATGTTGGGGTGTTGAAGCATGCAGGATGGCGACTGTATTTGATTTTTTTTTTTGGTTCATGTCAATATTTTTTTTAACAAACCGTGCATGAAATTTGTAAGTACAGTGGTTTTATTTCTGTGGTTACGTCAAAGGTACATTGAAGGGACCTAAACAATTTTGTACTTTTTTAATTTTATTGAATTCATCTCTTAATGTTCGATCTATGAATAAAAATTGTAGCATTTTGTACAATGCAACTAAATAAAACAAACAAATAATTTTTGTGGTTGTAATGTAATGACTTGATCAATTGCGACAATTTTGCTTATTAACGAAGCTGTTAAGCCAGCAATGGGCTTCAAAGCTAAATTAGTGTCCTTTCGCACATGCTGACATCAAAATCACTCAAGTTACTTAAGTGTTTGGTCAAAACGATCTGATAGGGATGCATACCCAAGACTTGTATAAAATTCGGCACAGTTATGTGAAAATACTGCGTTCGACGTGGAATCGACAAATTTGGGACCAGTATTCTCTGTATGTATTCGAATTTGTATTGGAATTTGTATTGTTGGCCCCGGAAGATTTGTAGGATGTACATACAACTTTTTAGAGAGTTTGTAAGGGATTTTGCAAATAAAAACAAAACACAAGTTCGTTCATTTACGGATTACAATTTTATTTAACCAAATTCAAGAGTTACCAAATTAACTCTGGTGATTATTTATTATTCACATAAAACACTGCTCTATCTAGTTGCCAAGTAGTTTGATATAATTTCAAATAATAACTGACTCACTGCGAAGAAAAATGGGTTATTAATACTAAATCAATGTTTCTAGAAGGTTCTATTATTTGAAAGTTATCTAGCAAATTGCCTAGCAAATACCAGAACAGACAGGTATGTATATAATGATTATGCGTTTGTATGTAATCGCGCCATGCCTAAACCAGTGGACTTATTGAAGCCATATTTACATTATACTAGTTATCGCCCATTGGTCGGAATTCGACCGTCTCTCTGTACTCTATGCGCAAACCGTGAGGTTCAAATTGCAGCATAATATGTAACCGTTATGTTGCACGACCTAAACACGGAATATAAAAATAGGGTTTCCTGAATGATACGAAATAAGGAGTATGCTTAATGGCGAAAGCTAGGCAAGCGCGGGGTTCAATCCCTAATCTCCACACGACTTCTTGTACTCTATTTAGCCCCGAGGGGCTCGCTGTATCTTACTTTTGCTGATAAATCTGATACTTGGGACAACTCGGAAGATTAATAATGGTTTCACTCCTGTTGAGTAGATAAGTAATTAAGGAGTATGCTGAATGGCGAAAGCCGGGCAAGCGCGGGGCTCTATCCCTAATCTCCACTAGACTTCATGTACTCTATGCGACACTCCACACGGTCACTGATCCGCCCCACCCACCATCCACCCACCATCCAACAACCTCACTCAACTCACTCTCTACCACTGTACTTCTGTTCTATCAAAAATTTGAGCGCTGAACTCTTAGCAACTGCTCTAAACGCTAAAATGAACGATAACAGATACCTTTTTGTTTCCAATTTTTTTTATTGATAACACTAAAGCTCATCAATAGCTACCAATAGCTAAGAAAAAAAAAAGAAAATCGGTTGACAAACAGAGGAGAAAATGGTTCTTAACTATTTTGCCTTTGCCTATTTATAGTTATATAGATATTCGTTTGGTGCTCCGATAGGATTACGTTTTTTTTTGCACTGGACGTGCGTTACGAAAACGTGGTTTAGCGTTTGGTCTGTTGGTGCATATATTAGATATCGCATCACGAATAAACAACCAGGCATATTAAAGCCATATTCACACCGTATGTTCCATCGGTGATCCTTAATATTTATCTATTTATTTTACCTTGGTAGGTGGCACTGGATATTGAGATATTGCTCAAAAGGTCATGTAAACGCATCACGTCTAAACCACTTTACCTATCGAAGCCATATTCACACCATAATCTCGTTAGGTGGTCCGATAAGTTTATGTTTATTTTAAATCCGGTAGGCGTCGCCGTGGCTCAGTGGATAATAGCATGGCTTCTGTGCAGGAGGTTTGTGGTTGTAAGCCCAGTAACACCAAAACTATTTTTCACGGTGTCCCACCTCTCGCGAAAGTCTAACAAAAGTTCGAGGGTAATAACTTCTTGTCACGGAAAGCTTCTTAATTCGCCGTTCGGATCTGCCATTAAATTATAGGTCCCCACCATTTGTGTGGGAAAAAAAATACACGCTCAGTAAAAATGTCTCTACATTAAAGTGGCCGCCGTGGTTCAGTGGAAATGCGCATGTCTACTGAGCAGATGGTTCGTGGTTCGAATCACAGTAACACCAAAAATATTTTTCACGGTGTCCCACCTATCGCGAATGGGTGACAAACGTTCCAAGAGTAATAACTTGTCACTGAAAGCTTCTCAATTCTCCGTTCGGATCCGTCCTTAAATTGTAGGTCCCTACCTTTTGTGTTCAAAAATGTACATGCGCAACACAAATGGTCGCGAGAAGTTAGGCCTTGGACCGCAATGGTCTGTCGTTCCGAATATTATTATTATATTAACTTCGCGTGCCCGTGGCTGGCTGGCTTGTCAGATCTTGTGATCAATTTTTAACCAACTTCCAAAAGTCCGATTATATTGAAATTTTGCACACATGTCTATTTTCGGTGACAACACTTTCTATTAAAATTTGGGGACATAATTTTTTTGCCCATATAATTTTTTTAAAAATTAGCCCGATTTTCTTAAAATTTCAAACACATGTGTATCTCCAATGGAGAAAACTTTTTGTAACATTTTTGGAGTGATCGGGCTCGACGCCAAAGGGTGCCCATATAAATTTTTTAAAAATTAGCCGGTTTTTTTTAATTTTAAACACATGTGTATCTCCGACGGAAAAATTTTTTTTAACAGTTTTGGAGTGGTCGGGCCTTGAGGCCCGAGGTGTGCCCATATATTTTTTTTAAATATTAACCCGATTTTCTTCAAATGTCTATCCCCGATGTACAAAACTTTTTGGAAAATTTTCGGAATTTCGGAATGATCGGGCCCGAGGGGTGCCCATATTAATTTTTAAAAACTAACCCGTATGTCTGCATGCCTGTCTGCACGTGTGGTCGCGATAAACTAAAAGACCGTTCATTCCATATGGTCTAATTAATCTTTCGGATGTGTTGGTGACGGTTGTGGTGGATATTTTCAGGGTATTAGTGTGGTGATGGTGTTGAGGGGGTTGACGTGGTTGGTGGCTAATTATTATTTGTATGAGATTGATTCGAAGACCGTGCATTTGGTAGATAGAGGGATACATATTTTGTCGTAGTGGAGGGAGGAGGAGTGGGTCTTGGAGGGTCTTTGTGGTCAGTTAGGTGGTGGTAGTGTGGTGGTGGTATTATCAGGTAGTTTTATATAAAATTCCCATATGCAATTTTATGTATACTAATTTTATATATACTAACAAATATAATTTTATAGGCAATATTACTTATATAGATTGCGCTGTTAAGTATACTAAAACTACTTTCTTATGAGAATGTTGACTCAAATTTTCCTAGACGTTAAATTGTTCGTTTATCTGGATGAATACGACGACGAATAGTTGGAGTAAGCGCAACCAATTGTGAACTTTTCCTTACTTTGAATAATTTGCAAATATTGTTGAACAAACCGCAGCTGACTTCACGCATAGTCGATAAACCCTAAAAGAAAAATGTGTTGAAAAACCCTTTAGACGAATAATGAGAGGTGTTCATTGTATTAAAGCTAAACAAGGCAAGGAGTCATCGGCGGTTATCAAATATTCCAGGAACATTCCAGATTTTTTTAAATTTAAAGAATCACTCGTAACAAAAGAAATATACAGGTTTTTTTAAATTTTATCTTTGAAAGGATATATTTAATGTGCCAAACCAAGTAACGAAATGGTATTTTATTTATAAGTACTTGTGCACCGCTTTCTAGAAGCTTAAAATATGACTCGAACTAGAAAACAAAAGGCTCTAGAGTTTTAAACTCTTGATTATGTCGGAGTATCTTACAAAGATACATTTTCCATCGAAATCGTCCTATTGGAACACTTCTTTTGAGATTTTTTCACCATTTTTGCCAAATATTCTACTTTTGCGATATACTATAGGCTAAGAATTATTAAAATGTTTTTTGTAAAATGCCACATGGGTACGTAGCCATGTAAATTGGTTATGGTTATCTGCTTGTAATTATAAAAATATTTTGAAGTTATCCAGCATTTGGTCCGGTAGTCTAATTCCTGCTTATCACTACAAAATCATAAATAAATTGCCGAAGGATACGACATGGCATTTTCTATTCAAATTTAAAGTAACGACCAAAGTCCTACTGTTACAAAAGGTTAAGGACACTATCTTGATCCTCTTATCCATGATCTAAATAAACTCACATATACATATATTCAGGGATTAGGGTTTTTGAAAAAACCAAGGCTCTAACTATTCAGTTAAATACTGAATACTGTGGAGAACCCTTGTAGGATAGATTCCTAAATAAACAGCAATGCAAAAAAAAAACAAATTGATTTTTAAAGGACACAAAAATTTCCATAATTCATTTGCATATGAGAAAGAGGTTAAGGTAAAGACCTTCATCCTTGAAGGAGGTATGGTACAGTAGAAAAAATATTTCCAGAAAAAAAGGACGAAATAAAATTTAGCAAAACGCACGCACACACACGCACATGCTAACGTCATAAGCTCATATTCTACATGTATTTTCCTTTTTTTTATTCTAAAATGTACATAAATTACTCAAAGTCGAGTGATAGTGATGAGAGAAGACGAAAATGCAGTAAAGCCACTCTGGCGTCAATATCTTGAGAAGATAACTCTCTGGGTTGTGATGTTCTCGTGTATCTCATGGACTTTGCGTATCGGTGAACAAATACCTAATGGATCAGACATATTGTGCTATAAATAAAGTTATAAATAATTTCTATTTTTTCTTGTTATGTATGTACATGCATAAAATTTCGAGTTTCTTGTTGTTGTTTTGCTACTGCTAACCAAGTTGTTATTTCTTTATAACAAGTTTCTCACTTGTTGGCTACTTTAGTAGTACTGTGGTTTTCTTCTACTTTGTGATGATGGAAAGTGGTGCATGAAGCACGACTGGCATCTGAAAAAGTTGTTGTTTTTCTGTGTAGTGTGTAGTTGTCTTGGAAGAAGTGGGATGATAATTAAATACTCCTCATATGTCTTTAATAAGATAAAGCTTTCTTTGTACTTGAAAATTCAATTTGAAATGTCATTTCAATTTCATTTCATTTATTAAACATCTCGAGTTCAAAATACAAGGTGGTGCAAAATTAATCACCCTAAAGGAAGATGTTATAATTTTTGCAAATGGCGTCGTACGTCAATCATATTTGACATTTCGATGAACTAGACAGCTGCAGTATACAAACAGATAACAGAAACAAGGGGGCGCTATACTCCGCAAAAGCGTGGAATAATTGTGACGATTGTGGTGTTAGCGCAGCGTGAATTTCGACGTCGATTTCCTAATCGTCTCGCGCCAACTGGGCAAACATTCCGGCGCTTAGCTACTCGACTCGAACAGACGGGAAACACAGGAGACCATGCAGGGTGTGGCCGCCACCAGACTGGTCGCTCGGCCGAGGATATCGCTGCTGTGGCGGCCGATGTTGATGAGAACGAAGAAACATCAACCAGACGACGGGCCACGAAATTGGGCATCACCTACAATGAATTTTAGTGAAAGACATACACATGTTCCCGTACAAAGTGCAATCAGTGCATCAGTTAATGCCTGCTGACCATCTGTCGCGTGTGAATTATTGTCAAGCCCTCTTAAATCCCAACAACGAAAAGGACTATTTTGTGTCGAAAATCATCATGAGCGACGAGGCGCATTTCCACTTAAGCGGTTACGTCAATAAGCAAAATCTTCGTTTCTGGGGCACTGAAAATTCGCGTGTGTTGCACGAAGAGCCATTACATCCACTCAAAGCCACTGTGTGGTGCGGCGTTCACGTGGGAGGAGTGATTGGGCCGTATTTTTTTGAGGACGCCATCGGCAATACGATCACTGTTACTGGCGAACGCTACAGGACCATGATAAGCGACTTATTAATGCCGGAATTGGATGAGCGGGGCTTGGTGAACATTTGGTTTAAACAAGACGGTACAACCGCATACAGAGCACGAGGCACAATGTATATTGTGAAGGTCCAGTAATCTCCCGTTATCGCCCGATTTAACCATCCCAGACTTCTTTCTTTGGGGCAACTGGAAGTCGCGAGTTTATGCCGACCCGTCTCAGACAATCGCAGCCCTTAAGGAGAATATTTGACAGGAATGCGGACAGTTATCACCGGAAATCTTGCGGAAAGTCATGGAAAATGCGGTAAAATGTGTATCAACACTGGCGGCAGCCACTTGACGGATATCATCTTTTCCACTTAACAGGAAAAATTGTAAAGGGCCAAATAAAGATTTCCATCACTCAAAACCTTTTTTTTTTTTTTTAGTAAACAAGTAATTCAAATACAAAATTGGACAATAAACTTTACGCCACCTTGTACAAAAGACTAAGTTTTATGTGAAAAATATAAAAATTTAAGCTGATAATCATGAACTGAACAAGAAGGCTACCAAAGAAGCCAAGAGGTATTCTTGGATGGATTCTTGCCAGTCAATTAAAAACACAAAGGATACTTCAAGAATCTGCAAAAGTCAAAATTTGACGGTACCTGGATAGAATCCCTGATTCTTTTTACCAACACCAATATCCTTGCAAGCATACTACTGCACAGGTAATCGTTGAAGCAGTTTACGGAGAACCCCTAGTTTTTTTTTTATAATTCGCGCACGCTTTAAGGGGTTCGCACCATTATAATGCTCGGCTATATGCTTGGCACAGCATGGTCGTTAAGGAAAAGGAGGAGAAAAGAGGACATGTCTATGAGCTTGTGTTTTGAATGCCTGTGGATCATAGTGATGTGGGAAGACAGAGCTTTGCAGAGCATTCCATATACCCGTTGTACGGCTGAAGAACGAACCACTGAATTTAACTGTACGTCCGAAGATGGACTTGAGGATAAACGGATGAGCATTAAGAGAGCCACGAGTATTGCGGTTGAGTTCAAGGAGAGATGGCATGCAGCTGGCTATTTCTCTTGAGCACCGCTGGTAGAAGAAGCGATAAAACAGTGACAAGCAGGAAACGTTCCTACGGTGTTCAAGCGAATCTATTGATTTCGCTAACTTTGCGTCACCAATAAGTTTTATCGCGCGGTTTTGAATTCTATCTAGCTGATGCAAAGTATGTAGTTTTAGGCGCACCAGACCAGATATGGCAATTGAACTCAAGTTTAGGTCGAATAAAAGCCTTGTATATAGTAGCCAGATCAGAGGGAGTGAAATATTTCTTGTACTGGGCTAGAAAACGTAAACATTTCGCAGCATTTTTGGCGACAGTAAATATGTGGTCATTCCAACGAAGCTTGTCGTTAACGCACATACCAAGAATTGCGAGATTTTCAGTTTCCTCGATGCAAGTGCCATTCATTGATATTGGCATGGGATTTAGGATTCGCTTAGACGACAGGAGACAGCATTGGGTTTTGAAAGCGTTAAATTCTACTCGATTGTTTTCTCCCCATTGTATTATGCTGTCTAGGTCAGAATTTAACGTGCTTAACATACGTAGTTGTTTGAGTTCCGCAGGAGAAGTTGAGAGTGCGTCATCAGCGAAAGAGTGAATTGGATTAGAAGTCACAGATAAGATATCACTTATAAAAATGGGGAAGAGTGTCGGGGACAAAACAGAGCCCTGGGGAACGCCAGCCTTTAAGTAATGAACTTTAGACTTGAAACCATCCAATACAACTTTTATTGAGCGGTCCAAAAGACAGCTTATAATCCAGTGAAGCAGCTTATCATCGACTCCATAAGCATGCATTTTGGACAAACGAGCTTGATGCAAAACTCTGTCAAATGCCTTAGAAATATCGAGTGCAAGAGCTTTGCTTTCTCCAAACTGATGCAAAGACCGGTTCCACTGTTCGGTGAGATATACCATCAAATCACCAGTAGAACGTTGCCCACGAAATCCAAATTGATGATTATTATTTCGTTCGATTTCGTTGGTTTCAAGATATTTCTTGAGCTGAAAATTGAACAGCGTTTCCATGACCTTGGGAAAAATTTATGTATGTGCTATGGGTCGATACGAAGAAGGAGACAACGGCTCGCCTTTTTTGGGCATGGGCTGGACAAAGGCTGTTTTCCAACTTCTCGGGAAGACTCCAGAAGAATAGGATAGATGGAAAAGCTTACGCAATGGTAATGCCAGCTTGGAAGAACACCTTTTCCGAACTAATGGAGAAATACCATCTGGCCCTGCGGATTTGTGAGTGTTGAGATCGTTAAAACTCTAGCAACTGCACGAGTACGAATGAATATTTGTCCCATAGAGTGTTCAATACTCTGAGTTGCAAAAGGCAGCAATGCACAATCTGGAAGCGTGGAGCTAGCTGCGAAATGCACACCAAACAGATTGGCCTTGTCTATAGAGCTGATAACTGGAATGTCTGTCTGGCTGTATTTTGATTCTTTTCACGAATGACCAAAAATGTTTACTACCCTTGGGACATTGTAGTACATTGCCTCAATTTTTGGTCGTAGGCGAATTTCACTCGCCGAAGAAGGGCATTGTAATTATTTCTGGCTCGTTTAAAATGTGTTCGGTTATCCTCAGTAGGGTTTGCTTTGTAAAACCGAAAGCATACCTTTCTAATCCTAGATGCCTCTTTACAGCTCGAGTCGTACCAACTATATTCCTTTGGTTTGATAGACTTATCCCTGAATGGGATAAACTTTCTCATACCAATAAGAATGATGTTTGCGATTGCATCAGCGGCGGCATCCACGTTGCTATCGTGAAACATTAGCGAGCAGTTATTTCTCCCAAAAAAGTTGTTAAGGCCGTCCCAATTGGATTGCTCGTATTGCCATGCTGTTTTTTTGTGAGTTTTTTCTCTAACTACGTGTGGTTTATTAACGAAAAATAAGCTAATACAACACAATGGTCTAACGAGCATAGAGGCGATAATACATTGACGGAGTATTTATCAGGACGAGAGGTAAGGAACAAGTCAAGGGTGTTCGCGGAATGATTTGCAATGCCAGGTATTCGTGAATGCTCATTCCATTCAGTTCCCCGATGTGAAGGGAATAATTACTAAAAATAATGCAAAAAGTTTTTCTAGGTTTTCTAAGAAATTTCTTTGCGAAAAAATATTCCGGCCTAGATGACTTAATTTACATTATCTTACTTAAGTCTTTGGAGCTATCGACTTCTTGATTAGTTGTAGACTTTCAGAAGCTGTCTTTTAATATGATATTTTCCCAGCAGCTGGAGAACTGTGCGGTTGGTTTTCATGCTTAATACCAGAAAAGGAACGAATCAGCTAAAGATTTTAGGCCCCTCAGTCTTTCGTCCTAGCTAAAGTCTCTGGAGTGCATTCTAGAGACTATGCCATCAGGCAACATTTCAAAGTCTTTCTAGCATCGAGATCGGAGCACGCACGATACCTCAAGGGAGGTATCGTATCGACCACGAGATAAAAGGCGATATTAAAAAAATAAAATAAGGCATTTAAAGTGGAAAATTGTTTTAAAAAAACCACTAACAAAATCTTTATTCTGCACAAGCTGTGCTCTATCCGAATGCTTTCCAAAGACTGCCTGTCGTTGGTTCTTGCATCGATATGCAAGATACATTTTTAAATTATTGTGTTCGATATAGCCCCGGCGATAACCTATGGTTTTCTAACCCTTTCGCATTTTATTTTAATTTTCTCATTTTCTTCGCTTAACTAACTTAAGTTTATGATTAATTTACAATGTCATTTCGTGCGTCAACAGGCAATATACAAATTTTCTGAACTGGACGTTTGAGTTTATTAGTTACTGTTTGAATGACCACGTTCAGTACAAGACCATCTCTACTTGGAATCAATTTCACGATCCGTCCTAGAGCCCATGTTGAAGGTGGAAAATGCTCGTTCTTTGTGATAACCAGTTGTCCCTAATTCTCTTTCCGCCATTACGTTCTTTCCAAAAGTGTAGATAAATACTCTTTTTTTTCATTTTTCCCAAAAACGCGTCAGCATTATCTTTCGCTCTTTCCATAATTTAACCTCATGTGTGCCCGGTAGATCTTTGGTTATAAATGGGAATGGCAACACAAGTGGTTCACCTACCAGAAAATATCCCAGACGTGGTATTTTTATGGTTTTCAGCGGCACGACGTGTGTTTTAGATACTAACAAATTTGATGAAATTTGATGTTCCGACCTGATGTAGATAACTGCACCATATGCGCTAGATGTATCTATTTCTATTCTTGTGTGTAGATATGTACCTATCCATCTGTCAATACGAAATCTTTCCAAGTGTATAATTTCATTCCAGAAAACTCTCCATCTGACCTCAATTTCGTCGGGTACACTTTCGTCCCAATCAATGCTCAAGCGCCATATGTCTTGAATGACAATCTTTCCACGAATAGTCACAGGTGCGATGTAGCTATTAGGATCATACAGTTGAGCTACACAACTCACGATTCTTCACTTTATTATTGGTATCAGGAGTCTTTACTTCATATTTTACATTTAAATAAAAGCTTGTTTTGAAAAAAATTCTTTTTTTCTTATTTATTTATTAATATTTTCGGGAACAATTGTTTTTTCTTGCGAAATGTCTCACTAATATCAGTACATGTCACTGCTCGGTGGGCAGCCATGCTACCAATCTGGATATACCATATACAGGGTGTTTTTTTAGGAGGTTTGTTTTTCCGATAGATGTCGTTTTATTTTATGACAGTTGTTTTGACAGCTCAAAGTGGCATTTCTACTCAGTATTGTTTGGCAAATCATTATGAATAGGTTAACTCCAGAACAACGTTTTCAAATCGTGGAAATTTATTTTCAAAATCAGTGTTCAATTAAAAATGTTTATAGAGCACTTCGTGAATTTTATGGTGCACATAATCGTCCGTCAGAGACCACCATAAAGAACGTAATTACCAAATTTCGGTCTACATTCACTCTTTTGGATGCCAAGCCACCGACAAGAATGAGAAGAGTTCGTACAGAAGAAAATATTGCTGTCGTTGAGGCCAGTGTCGAAGAAAACGACAATTTATCGATTCGTCGTCGTGCTCAGCAAATTGGACTTTGTCCATCGACTTTATGGAAAATTTTACGTAAAGATTTGGGTTTGGTGCCATACAAAATTCAATTGGTGCAAGAATTAAAGCCACACGACCATCGTTTGCGCCGTGAATTCAGTGATTGGTCGTTAAATCAATTGAACGAAGATCCATTTTTTTACCGTAAAATTCTCTTCAGTGATGAGGCGCATTTTTTGTTAAATGGATACGTCAACAAACAAAATTGTCGCATTTGGAGCAAAGATAATCCACACGCCGTTCAAGAATTACCAATGCATCCTGATAAATGTACTGTTTGGTGCGGTCTATGGGCTGGTGGGATCATCGGTCCATATTTCTTTAAAAATGAGGAAGGACGACGCGTTACCGTGAATGGAAATCGATACAGAACCATGTTAAATGAGTTTTTGTTGTCAAATCTTGAAGATATGGATATGGATGAAATGTGGTTTCAACAAGATGGTGCCACTTGCCATACAGCACGTGAAACAATCGACTTATTGAAAGAAACTTTCAACGACAACATTATTTCGAGAAATGGTCCGGTGAATTGGCCTCCGCGTTCGTGCGATTTGACGCCACTCGATTACTTTTTGTGGGGATACGTGAAGTCATTGGTTTATGTGGATAAACCTCAATCGATTGACGCTTTGGAAACCAATATTCAACGTGTCATTGCTGACATACGCCCTCAAATGCTTGAAAAAGTGCTGGAAAATTGGACCTCTAGAATGACATTTGTGAAAAATAGTCGTGGAAGCCATATGCCAGAAATTGTGTTTAAATGTTAAATGCCAAAAAATTATCTACCAAATAAAAAAAAATTTTGGTCATTTCATAATTTTACATGTGTTTTATTCAAAAAAAAAATCGGCAACCTCTTAAAAAAACACCCGTTAATACCACTCTCCCTCATCTCAGTCTCATACAACTATCTTTGCAAATATTTATCAAACTGATCGTTTATTTGGATTTAGAAAATTTCAAAAAATGATTAGAACGAGTACGTCTTTAGAAGTCTATGGCAATAAAATGGCCATGAGCTAACTGAGACCCTCGCAAGTGCCACTCTACCTATCTACCTAAATAATAAAGTTTTCTTTTGAGTTGCAAGTGGTTTTCCTATGACAGATAACGTTAGTTGTAAAATTGTATATGCCATTCAATGCTGCTATTTCCCAATCTACGCCTTGCAAAGTTTTTATTTACATGACACTTTGTTAAAGCATTACATTCAGAAATATAGACAGTAATTTAAGCATTGAAATATTGGATTGTATTTAATTGTCAATCAATGCTTTGAGAAGAGCTTTGGATTGGTCTTTGAATCGAATTGACCAATGCCATGATCTCTTCACAAACTGACAGATTTTTTTTTACTGTAGCAAAACTGCTACTTAATTTCTCTTTGCCAATTACAGCAATATCCATGAAATTTATTCTTAAACAAAAGTAAATTTACTTTTAATTTAATATGTAATGCCGAAGGACGGAAATGAAGATCATCAAGAATTAACCCACCCAGTAATAACGCTCCCCACGTTCACTAAGAAAATCTTTCCTATGCGAATAGGCCGAATGGCGAACACAATACTACATAGCAATCTATGGGTCCTATTAGCAACACAAACGAAATGGCTCCAAATTTTCTAGGAAAATTGTTCCGAAAATTTCACTTCTGGGCATAGAGAAGATTACTTGAGAACAAAGGATGCTCTGCTCTGCTCTTTTCTGGTCTGTTCTGAATTTTCCCAGCAGAAACACGTGCGGCGGTCGGGGCCAAAAGACAAAGCAAATTTCCCATGATGGCAATTATATAGCGGCGCACGAGCTGCCGAAATTATCTATCCCGGTATATGTAGGCTTAGGACTATCAGGCCTGCTGATGGTCGGGGCGTGAGACATGCTTGATTGTGAAATCAAGCGCCATGTTGTGTACATAGTACACCCTCTCCCAACCCCCAACCACCATTCGCAGCGACCAAGGCCAAGGAACTGAAGCAATGAAAAGGAAATTTCGTCTATCGTTCTGTTGATTCTAGTAGCGTCGTTATTGATGCTGATGCTGATGCTGATGTTATTTTCGCTTTTATTTGCGTTTCGTAAAATGCAAATTTGCTAACGGTACACGAGCACGAGTACAATATGTATCTAACGACATCGCAGAGCTGAGAAAAATATGCGCTGGGAATAATTCTTCTTATTTCCACTGGGAGCCTCATTTGCCGAACGAAAGGCATTTAAAAAACATAAAGCTACGTTCGCTGTTTGGTGTAATCCTTTCGACGCATTATAAATAGCAAAGAGGCTCCTTCGTTATACAGAGCCTTGTTGATCGTATTATACTTACACATCTATACAATAACTTATTATAGCTACAAGTGCTGTAGATATGAAGGGGAGCAACTGTCGGAATACGAGATCCGGAAAATCTTGATGCTGGTGCAGAGAGGATTAAGGAATCGCTTTTCTGTATTTCTTTACCCTGAGCTGCTAACATATAGCTGACCTTCATGACGTTTTGCCATCGTTAGGTACCGGCAACCAGCGGCAAAAGGCGGCGAACACAATTTAATTTGCGATTAAATAAACTGCAAAAAGGATAGCTTCCAACAATAAGAACAACAAAGGAGCAATGAAACAAAGAAACGCCAAACTAAAAACTCAAGATAAGAGCCACAGGAAAGAAGAGTTGTCTCATCTGGATTTGTAGAGATGGTGGTAGTAGGTACCTGCTATTGTTGCAGCAACGGAAATAGCAAGTCAGCGGGGACTTCTTCTAGAATTTTTCTTATCAAAGATCAGGCGGAAACTGAACTTTTAAGTCTTTCCTTAGTTTTCTGTTTTTTGTTTGCTTTGAATTTTTTTACTTTTCCATTTTCCAATAAAAAAAAATTCCATTCACCGGAATGAAAGTGTTTTTATTCGACCTCCCCATTAATGGCACAATATTAAATATTAGGAATTGGATAGGTTGTTTCTTCTTAGAAAAATAAAGAAGGTATTTTTTTTTTAAATTCTTATCGCACTAAAATAAATTTTAAAGGTCCTTTTACCAATTCACCAAGAGATGAATGATGAGAAAAACAACCCGGCCGCAGTAATTGAACTTTTTAGGGATGCAACCTGAATAATCGGCCGAAAAGCTTTTTCTAGAAATCCAATTTCTTTGTCAACTGCCAAAAGGAGCATAGCTACACATCTGATCTGATCTGGTCTGGTATTTTATTAAAAAGTAAAAAGTATGCAAAGCGATTGTTTAAATGCTGTTATCACAAAACGATTAAAGGTATCGCTAGATAAGTTTACCAATTATCATCCTTTAGTAGCGTTTCATGTAGCTAAAGTAACGTTGAACCAAACAGTTGCACTTTTTTCTATACTCCTAGTTTGCTAAAATATAATTAGTTATAGTCGGTAAAACAATATGGCAGTTCCGCTATGTAAGTATTAGATCTAACATTCCGTTCAGAGCTTCATTCTCTACTCTGAAAGGTATTTGAACGTCGGGCTGTTCTGTTCGTGTCCCATAAATCAAACCGCAAATGACTTTCCGAGAAGGACCCACTTGGCTCATGCAAGCTAGGTGTCCTGCCCATGGGAGCATACGGAGCTTTATTCTCTTCAAGATAATTCTTCTTCTCCTATGTCGACATCGCGGTAACGCTCATAGATCTTATTATTATAGAGTCTCCGGGATCGTTCTTCCTCAAAAATGGGGCCAAAAATATGATAGAAAGTCTTTTTCTTTATGGCGACTGAGAGGTCGGAATGCTTTTTGCTAAGCATCTAGATCTCGGATCCATATATGAAAGTACTGGTATGACAATCGTCTCATACACTTCTATAGCTCTTTTGTTTCCTCTAACGATGCCATTATCGATAGCGATAGCGATGACTTAAATATCTTGACTTGGCTAATAATATTGGTCGTGGTCAACCTGCATAGTAATAATAATAATAATATTCGGCGCGACAGTCCGTTGCCGTACAATGCCTAGCTTCTCGCGACAATTTGTGTTGTGCATATATATTTTTGCAAAAAAATGGACCTAAAATTTAATGCCGTATCCGAATGGCGAATTGAGAAGCTCTCCGTTATTACTCTCGAACGTTTGTCACCCATTCGCGAAAGGTGGGACCGTGAAAAATACTTTTTTGGTATTACTGGGATTTGAACCACGAACCTCCTGCTCAGAAGCCATGCACTTATCCACTGACCCATAGTAGTGTCCGTTTATTTGGGATGCCAAATACTCTCACAGCTCTACCCTGGATATGCTATCATAGTCATAGGCGGCTTTAAGGGTCCATAAATAGCTGGAGTATTGAGTTTTGCAACTATAGATATTTTTCTATTAACTGACTAAGGGTGAAAATCTGATCAGTTGTTGATTTGCCTGGGATTAAACCACACTGGTATGGCCTAGCATATGGGGTATCTTTGGGGTCTTGAAGGATAATTTCTACAGGTTGTAATGTATCCTTTATGAGTATGTGGCACCGGATGCCTCTTCTCCAGTCTTCTGGTATAGTTTATTCATCCCATAATTTAACTTTTAGTTCATGAATGCCTTGGTTTACTACAGGCTCTCCTGATTTAATGAGCTCCTTTGGGCTGCCATATGATTCCGAGGCCTTATCATAATTGAGCCGATCTGCTAAATTTGTCTACTCATGGTGTTAGAAGTGTCGTCGATCATTGGTAGATCCTCAATTCCCCATTTATTTGACCATTTACCAACTATCTATCAGATTACCATCTTTGTCATTGCACATAACGTAGTGTATCTTATGTCATACCATGGACTCTTCACGAGGTATTGTCCTATACCAACGGTCAGTACCAGTGCGGTCATTTACCAACTATCAATCAGCTACCATATTACCATCTCTGTCATTGCAGTATGTGCTACGCAAATACTGACTGTGTCACTTTTACGCCCGAAATCTCAGCCTGCGTTAAGAGAGGGCGAGTCCTAACAATTGACCATAGTTGTTTCCGGTCTCTTCAGTGCGAAGATCAGCCGTGTTGACTCGAGTCTGATGGTAATGCAATCCGCGGAGTACCATACCAACAAGATAGTGGGCCAAGTCGGCGTTGGCAACTCTGTACGTTCGAACCGTCATCAGATTAGGGCTGTGACGCTGTGGTAGCAACACGCGGTCTACGTGCAAACCTTGTACTCGCAAGAACCACATTTTTGCGTGCAGTTATCTCTATGAATCGTTGTCCATTGTCATTAGTGTTCTCGTTTGAACTGTAGAAGCTAGTGTACTGCTAAATCCGGAATCCCCACCTATTTTGGCGTTTATATTTCTCGGAAGGATTTTTACATCATACTGATACTAGGCATTGAGTTTCCGCTCGACTGATTCAAATAATTGTTCTTTTTCATTATCAGGAGAATCCTCTGCAGGTGCGTCAACGTTTATAAGGCTTATGTTCTTAAATCTGCCCCGCACTCCTAACCTTTTATTTACTGCTTTAAGGTAATGTTGGGTTTCATTCTTTGGCTGACTAGAAAGCCCACCGAGAGCACAAGAACACTTGAATAAAAGCTGTAATATACGTCATATTCTAATTATTGTAAAATATCATTCTCAGTACAACGCATCTTACTGATTGCTGTTATGTTAGCAATATATTAGAACAGGGTATCGGCTAGCTTGTATACAGTGAGCGTACTTTCGATGAGTACGTTTGTACGTCTTCATTGCTATGATCTTCGCCGCGAATCAGTGTTTCCGACGCTAATTAAGTGTTCCGTCATGTACGTTTTATAAGGGCGAGTTTGTAAGCCTAGCGTCTACCATATTTTAATGGTATTTGCGAGATCATTCAACTACTGTTCCCTTTTTAGGAAAAATTACTTACAATTGCCACGTCCATAATAGGAACGGCACGTTCATGAATTCTACTATTCTAATGATGGTTGACCACTAGGTCAGGGAAAATTAAGGAAACGTAATTTATGACGTATTTGAATATCCTGCCTACATACGTTGTTTGTATCATGGCATTCAGACGTTGTTATTACAACTTATTAAAACAACAATTTGGCGATAAGTTGTTTTTCAGAAATGATAGACCTTTCAATTGTCCTCCAATACTGAGCAATTTAATTATTTGCGCAAGTTGATTCCTGTTTCGCCCTTAAAAGCCAACACCGTGCCTTCTACTATTTATGACATATCAGCCAGCATAGCAGTCAAAAACTGTTAAACAAAATTGGATGGCTAGAATATGCCTTACCAGGAAGCGAAGCCATAAGAAGAGTCACTAGAGGTTTATTTCTGCATGAATTGATCTTCCGGATAGAAATAAATTTTACTTTGAAAGTAATTCAGATATTCCAGAAATATTGTGCAGCATTTAAAAAAAAAATTTTAAAATATATCACAACACGTCTTTGATGGGACATTTCAAACGAACGTACTCGTAATATTGGAATGACCTTAATTCCCAAAAAGACAGACTCACTTAATTGTCAGATTTATGCTTCCTTTCGTAGAAGCATATCATCAGGTTACACATAGACGGCAGCGAAAATTCCACTTAGTGATATTATTTCAAGGAATATTCTAATCCGCATTAATGCAATTACCGCTTTTGCCGCCCGAACGTTGCACTGCGATTCCAGATTCCACCAAAAACCATGCTACTGCATTAACGATGGTGTATGTATATATTGTCTATATATATATGTGTGTGTGTCGTTCGTATAGCGCTTAACGTTTAGAATGGATTCAGAAAACCACAACCACATGTATTTCAGCGATTTAATTGAACACAATCACTCGAATCTTTTCATATATGTATAAGTGCATTTGCCTATTTTTAATGTAAAGGGTATTCCAAAATTCACGCAAGAAAGAATTTTGACAGAAAATACAAAAATACAGTTAAGAATTTTTTATTGATTCATAAAATAAACAGTAAAGCGCTCCATTTTTAATAACCCTGAACTCTAAGCTGTCGCTCTATCTTCTTATTTTTTTGTGTTCAGGCAGCACTTTACCGCACAACTGGCGCAAAATTCAAATCTTATGTGAATTTTCGAACACCCTTTATCTATAACCACGTGTATGCACATATAATGTTTTCTAAATGAGCACATACAGAAGCATGGAAGCGGTTTGCAGTAGTATAGCCGGCACTACGTCCAAAACTAAAGTTAAGTGAAGAAAATTCCAACAATAGCCGAAATTGAGTCGATTAGATGTTGGCCGTTCGGGCTTTTACCAAATTGACTCACAGATTGAACCAAATTTAGGTAAGGTAGATACTTTTTACGTTTGATGACTTTGTATACGAACGTATGCAGGTGTGTATGCATCAGATCGAGTAAAATTTGTGCAATGGAATGCATAGAAATTAAATAAATGCTGGGTAATTAGAATCATGTAATTCCCACTTCCAATGGACAATAACGAGTGAGTTTCCAGCGGTAACCAATTGTGATGGGGCAAAGGTGAAACTGCAAATGTATGGCAATGACCGTCAATTAGGGACGTACCATTGAACGAACGATAATTAGGCATAGGGACACAGATCGACAGACAAATAAGTTTCGATTCGCACCAGCCACTACTCACACCTGTTCCAAAATGTAACGTTAATTCCAAAAACTTCAATTATTTGGCTTTTACTACTCCTAATACTGCGAAGTACTTATAATATAGATACATATACAAATACAACCAGAGCATTACGTTGCACAACTACTCACCGATAGTTCGAGTTCAGCTGTACATCGCCGATGGCAACATTTTCGAATTGTGCCGGATTCGCCGTCCATCTCGCCCAATAAAATGAGAAATCATTCGACGCATAATGTTCGGTAAATCGACATTTCAGCGTTAAATCGGCAGCTTCACGAGTGTCCAGGGATTTGTCTGCTTGGGTGAGTGAGGTGGCGATGACCGCTATACCTGTCGGAAATGAAATGAAAAGAGAATATATTTTAATAATACATTTTTTGGCATTTACCAATATGTAGGTGAGAACATCATCATACTTAATTGAACTTATATTGTGTACTCGTATATTAATTTTATATATTTATTTTATTATCTATATATAGATAAGATAGTAAAGCGAGCTTCACAGCTCGCCATATGGATAGTTGTAATTCAGTCTAAACACTGAATTATCTTAAAGCCAAAAAGTAACCATTTAATTCACAAAATTCGTAAAAAAATTTTTTAAACGTTTTTATTAGCTCGCTTTCGTGTATGTCTGTCTGTGCGGGTGGAACTTTGTAATTGAGTTAAAATTAACTTCCCATTGAGCTAGAGACTTGAAACTTTAAACATAGCTCAGAACTGGATGATAATTGCCAAATCACAAAAAAGGGAAACAAATCGCCAAAAAAATTCAATGCTAGTTTCCGATTTGTTTTTAGATCAAAGCAATCTACTACGCACAATACTCGTTTCAAACGTTTTAAATTAAAAATTAATTTTTATTAGCTAGCATGTTTAAAAAAAAACTTTATTTTTTTAAAAAAAACTTTTTTGTTCTCTTATCTTATCTTAGTCCTACATACCGAGTTTCATACGAAACGCTTGAGAAATTGTTTGGTCCACAAAATTTCAGACCCTATTTGACAGATCCCAAAATGTCCACAGAAACAAGGGTTATAGTCGCATCTTAGTCCTACATACCGAATTTCATACGAATCGCTTGAGAAATAGCTTGGTTCAAATAATTCCAGAACATACGAGTTCCTACCAAAATGTTGCCACTACTATATACACACAAGCTAATGTATTCTGCTATGCGACATACACCCGTGTATGTATATTTAGATATAATTCAGTCTAACGACTATTTTATCTTAGAAGCCTAATAGTATGCAACATTAAATGTAGGTCTTTCATTCAAAAGCGATAGGCCATTCAGTCCTAAGCGATTTCTGAAATAAACTGAAAAAACACATTTTACTTTGCAAACATTCAGGCTTAAAAACATCGATAGCGATGCGTAGATTGAGTACTTTTTTCAGTTTAGTTTTCACAGGGGCAGTAACCCCTATGCATGGAAAAATTACGCTATCGCAAGCCGAGCGCTAACCAATTGTTTTAAAACATGTCCCATTAAATTTTGAATCGTAGAAGCCGAGATATGCGACACGACAAAAATGTACACCCGTACAAACGTACAAATGTACGAACGTTCCCTGAAAATTTTTCATGTCCTCTGAATATAAGTTTCGACCTTCGGGATCACAATAAAAGTGAGTCTCTGACTGTACTGTTGTGAAAAATAGAAAAATAGAAATAAAAGCGCACAGCGCCATCGATTAGATCTCATCATTATAGTCCCTTTTCGGAGCCCGTTATAGATATTGAATCAACATCATATTGGCTAATATTACTACTACCGATTATTTCGAAACTGTTTGAAAAACTCTTATGAAAATGAATAAAACCTATCATCGCAGAAAGAACTCATATTCCATCAATTTGGATTCAGAAATCAACACTCAACGATTGACCAAGTTCATCGAATCACTAAAGTCATTGAGCAATCGCTTGAAGGGAAAAAAAACTGCCCAACAATACTTTTGGATGTAGCCCAGACTTTTGATAAAGTCTGGCAGAGATTAAATTAAAAGCTCAAACTACTGCTTCCAACCCAGTTCTCAAAACTACTAAAATCTTATAACGGGTGTTTTTTTGGGAGGTTTGTTTTTCCGATAGATGTCGTTTTATTTTCAGTTGTTTTGACAGCTCAAAGTGGCATTTCTACTCAGTATTGTTTGGCAAATCATTATGAAAAAAAAAAAAAAAAAAAAAAAAAAAAAATGACATTTGTGAAAAATAGTCGTGGTAGCCATATGCCAGAAATTGTGTTTAAATGTTAAATGCCAAAAAATTATCTACCAAATAAAAAAAAATTTTGGTCATTTCATAATTTTATATGTGTTTTATTCAAAAACAAAAATATTCAAAAAATATTAGATATAACGTGTTTTTTTAAGAGGTTGCCGATTTTTTTTTTGAATAAAACACATATAAAATTATGAAATGACCAAAATTTTTTTTTATTTGGTAGATAATTTTTTGGCATTTAACATTTAAACACAATTTCTGGCATATGGCTACCACGACTATTTTTCACAAATGTCATTTTTTTTTTTTTTTTTTTTTTTTTTTTTTTTTTTCATAATGATTTGCCAAACAATACTGAGTAGAAATGCCACTTTGAGCTGTCAAAACAACTGTCATAAAATAAAACGACATCTATCGGAAAAACAAACCTCCCAAAATAACACCCTTTATCAGAAAGATTCTTCAGAATCAAGCAAGGGGAAGCTAATTCTGACCTACAGAAAATTAAAGCAAGTGTTCCACAAGGCAGTGTACTAGGACCAACACTTTATCTCCTGTTCACTAGTGACTTACCTATGTTCAATGAAAATATTGTTGCTACATTCGCTGATGATACTGCAATTATGGCTATTGTCGGCAATAATATGGAATCAACAGAAAAATTACAAACAGCTGCCGAAGTACAATGCTGCAAGAATTAAACGAAACCAAATTTGTGCATATTCTTTTTGCTAACGAACAAATCCAGCACAAGCCAGTGTATATCAATGATCAAGTTGTTCCGTACGCGAACAAAACCAAATATGTTAGTTTGAGACTAGATGCCAAACTCAGGTGGAAGTCGCATGTCAAGAAAAAACAATAAGAGATAAAACTGAAATACAGAAAGATGTATTGGTTACTTGGTCGCTACTCAGCCCTATCAGTATACAACAAGCTTCTGCCTTACAAACAAGTCCTTAAGCCCATATGGACTTACGGATTTAACTCTGGGGTTGTGCCAGCCAAAGTAATAGAAACATAATTAAACGCTTCCAGAATAAAGTATTTCGTGACATCGTCGATGCCCCGTGGTACATTCGAAATGACAATAATTCACGTAAGGACTTGCTGATAGAATATGCCATTAAAACGCATGATCAAAATCAGCAAGAACGACTACGCCAACAGATCAACGTCAAGGCTCTCAGCTCCTGGAAAATAATGACCTGGTTAGAAGGCTAAAAGGAGTGAAATCGTTTGAATTGGTTTAACAGCTAAATGTAAATACTATTTGTAGATCTAAGTAACTACAGTTATTGGACCCTGTACGAAAAGCAGCCCAATTTCTAACGCAAAATCATTCTGAGCGTCTGCTCTGTCTCAACCGCTTCATTAACAAGCAAAATTTTCATATTTGGTTAAGTCAGAGTCAACTCAGCCCTTTTCCCACAAAAATCCACAGAAAGACAGATTTACTGTTTGATGCAACATCCTGGGAGAGTCATTGGCCTTCTTCCTCAATTATGCTGACAACGCAGTCACAGTGAATAGAGATCGCTACCAGAATGAATATTTTTGGGGTAAATAGGAAGAGGTCGATTTGGAGCGTATGTGGTTTCAAAAAGCCGACGACAGGCACATCCCAATTAGCCAACCAATAGATACGGTGAAGTCAATGTTAAGTGACCGCGTTATCTCCAGAAATGGAACGCCTAGTTTGCCGCCTGGTTCGTGTGATTTGACTTTTTTTTGTGGATCTCTTTGCCAAGCTTGCGATGAATGCCAATTAACTAGAGAGTTAAGACGACCTTAGAACCAACATCTAACACGAAATTACAGGCATATCGCCTGTTTTATACAAAAAAGTAGAGGAACTTGGATTTAGGGCATTCACTCGTGCACGCGTTTTACTGATGGCCTTTTGAATGTTGTTGGTTATTAGTGGCATCAATGGTACTTTACCCCGAAGTAAGTTTGTTTTGACATTACAAACACAAGATATGTCATTTAAAAAAAATGAATTTGGGGCGCTCCTAATGCAAAACTGATATTAAAATATTTGATTCTAGGCCAATTCCACTAGCACAATTCCACTAGACACAATTCCACTGGACACAGGAATTGGCTAGTGGAATCGGCCGGTTACCAAATATTTGCCTCTATTTGTTTTAGATGGGGGAATTCAACTGAAATGTGAACCACTAATGCTTCTGCATGTTAACTTCTCCGCCTAATTGGATGTGAGTTTACTATTCACCATCCATAATTTACCCACTTTATGTTGCACCCGATACTGAAATTTTTAACAGTAATCTCCCCATAAGAGGATTACCCACACGAATTTTATGTAATCCAAAAAAAATTCCATTTCTCTGGAGCAAATATTTACCAAATTTTTTCAAACCTTCCACTCTAGCAAATAAACAGACAAACAAATAAAATAACAGAAAAGTTGTCTAAATATTTTACTTTCCCTCGAGCACACATACTTTACCGCATGGTAAAATGTAAATTTTTTATTCAGATCTCATCTCTATACATGGGATGGGAGGAGGTTTGTGATCCGTCACTGGGACGACTGACTGAGGCCGATTATTGATTCCGAGTTCATGTACAGAGCGCGACTAGAACGCAAATTCTAAAACGTTTATATTTTGTCCACTTCATTTTGTTGTTGTTCGGAGGGTTTTTGCTATTTCTGTGCACGAAAATGGGGTGCGCCTGAAGTTGCACTGTGGCAGAACTGGAGGATAGGTCTGGGTTTTTGTCTTTACAAACGCACTAACATACGAGATCCAACTTCCAAACCATTCGTGGTGTGGTGTTTATGGAATAAATTTCCATGTTATTCACGTAAATTTGCGATGCTGCTCTGGGTAGGCTAACTCTGCTATAAAAATGGAAAAATAGGAATAAAAGTATCTTACTGTATTTTTATTCAGAAATAAAAAACTTATTTGGGAGTGTTATCCCGTTTCGATTCTTCTGTGACAGTAACAGCCGACTAGATCAAAATACACGCATACTTACGTTTCGATACTCTATGCATATGTCGAGTCTATTGTCGCTTGTTCTGGCTGGTTGTGTGCGTTATATTGAGATTGCGAAGAATTTTGGTATCGAAGCAGTACGTGAAACATATATAGGTGTGTATATGAAAATTGTATCGAAAATCATGTCCTTTCCTCTTTTGAACTCAATGGATCGTTCGATTTTCTTATCTTCTTAGAGCGTAGATAAAAAAACCACGCACTTAGTAGCATCGATTTGGCAGCAGCTCGCTTTAAAGCAAACCCTTTACTGGAGCATTGTGCAGTTCACACGACACTCACAATACCCCGAATGTGAATGTGGAACTTTTCTGTCAGTATTTATAAAAAAAGTCAGCCATCAGCTAAAGGACAAAGCTAGTGGGAATTTTCGGGCGCGAGTTAAGCGCTTTGATTGCGATTTGCATGCAAAATGCTAGAAAGTCATCGTCGTCGTCATCGGCAAAGCTGCGGAAATAGTTAAGAGGATTTCTGGCTGAGACTAACGCCAGTTGCATAGCAAGATATTCTGTAGTTGCCGCGTCATTTTGGTGACAATAACAAACATTTTGTGTACATTTGGTGCTTTTTCCTGAAGTGTACGTTTAATGTCGACTCACTAACATCAGGACGGAAGCGAGAGAAAAGCGGTGAAAATAAGAAATAAGACATTAAGGTTTATCTTTTAAAAAAGGCTATATTAAACACTCAAGTAAGCAGTGTCTTCTTTAATGTTCAGCAAACAGATGTTCTTGTTGCGTTTTTCCTTAGTTTTTTAATCTCAAAATCGGAGTTAATAAGTTATTTAGTTCATTAATTCATTTTACAAAAGTAAATATAATAAGTATCGAAAAACAAACATACATAATAAAGACCATGCGACAATAACAACTCAGTCAGACTTTAAATAAATGGTAATGGATATTATTCTAGAGTTTGTTTAGTTATTTGAAAACAATTTGTATCTTAGCAATCAATAATTAAATACATTTATTAATACTTTTCTATTCCTTACTGCTTTTTTAATATATTTTATGAGATTTTGCCATTGGTCGTTTTCTCCATTTAGTATTTGAAATATCTCTTTCTCAATTATTTCAACTTTACCAAATTATTGTAGCCTGAATTCTTTCAGAACAGGACATATTTCTAAGAAGTGCTTTAAATCTTCATTTTTTATTTTTATTTACTAGGCTTGATATATTGCTAAAATTATTACACCTAATAAAGTAGTATCAGTACTAGCTAACAGGGCTTTCGACTCGATATTTAGAAAATATTTCAATATAAATATATGTATAAATGAAAAGAAAAGCAAAATATAAGTTTTTTTTATAATGTACACACCCTCAAGGCACCCTTATAATGCTCAGCACAGTGTGGGCTTTAGAAAATAAGGGAGAGGAAAAGATAAACATGCATAGACATCTCCTATGCATGTGTGTCTTTAATGACTGCAGATTATACAAATGTCGAAATACAGAGTCGGGCAGGGCAGTTCATTCCACATAGTTATTATGCGGCTAAAGAAGGAACCCCTGAATTGGTAGGCCCGTGGAGGATCTGGTATTACGGATGGGTTCGAGAATGGGTGGATATTTCTTTTGAACACCGCTTGTTGAAAATGCGATAAAACAGTGACAAGCAGGAAACATTCCTACGATGTTCAAGCGGTTCGATTGTTTTCGCTATATTTGCGTCACCAATAAGTTTTATCGCACGGTTATGAATTCTGTCTAGTAGATGTAATGTGGTCTTGGGGCCCCTGCCCAGACAATACAGTTGTATTTAAGTTTATGGCAAATATATTTACAAGGTTAATAGTAGTTAGTGAAGTACATCCTGCACCGTTTTAGGAAACCTAAATATTTTTCAGCATTCTTGGCGTTGGCAAGTATGTGACATACCGACAATTGTAAATTTTTCAATTTCTTTGATGGAAGATCCATTCTTAGATAAAGGTTAGGCGTTTAAATTACGCTTGGACGACAGAAGACAGCATTGGGATTTGACTCGACACTCTATTGTGTATTCCCCACCTTGTCATGCTGTCAAGGTGAGAATTTGACGTGATTAGCATTAGCATTAGCATTAGAAAAGCTAAAAGTGCCGTCCTCAACGAAAGAATGGATTGGATTAGAAGCAGCGAACTGGAGATAATTAATGAAAATAAGATAGAGTGTCGGAGATAAAACAGCGCCTTTGGGAACACCGGCGTTTATGCGGTGAACATTGGTTTTGAAACCGTCCAAGACGAATTGGATTGAACGCTCAGAAAGGTAGTTGCTAGTCCAATCAAGCAGGGACCTATCAGTACCATAGGCATTCATTTTCGACAAAAGAGCTTGATGCCAGAATCCGTCAAATGCCTTGTAATTATTGAGTGCAACAACTTTGCTTTCACCAAATTTGGTGCTTTTTCCTGAAGTGTACGTTTAATGTCGACTCACTAACATCAGGACGGAAGCGAGAGAAAAGCGGTGAAAATAAGAAATAAGACATTAAGGTTTATCTTTTAAAAAAGGCTATATTAAACACTCAAGTAAGCAGTGTCTTCTTTAATGTTCAGCAAACAGATGTTCTTGTTGCGTTTTTCCTTAGTTTTTTAATCTCAAAATCGGAGTTAATAAGTTATTTAGTTCATTAATTCATTTTACAAAAGTAAATATAATAAGTATCGAAAAACAAACATACATAATAAAGACCATGCGACAATAACAACTCAGTCAGACTTTAAATAAATGGTAATGGATATTTTTCTAGAGTTTGTTTAGTTATTTGAAAACAATTTGTATCTTAGCAATCAATAATTAAATACATTTATTAATACTTTTCTATTCCTTACTGCTTTTTTAATATATTTTATGAGATTTTGCCATTGGTCGTTTTCTCCATTTAGTATTTGAAATATCTCTTTCTCAATTATTTCAACTTTACCAAATTATTGTAGTCTGAATTCTTTCAGAACAGGACATATTTCTAAGAAGTGCTTTAAATCTTCATTTTTTATTTTTATTTACTAGGCTTGATATATTGCTAAAATTATTACACCTAATAAAGTAGTATCAGTACTAGCTAACAGGGCTTTCGACTCGATATTTAGAAAATATTTCAATATAAATATATGTATAAATGAAAAGAAAAGCAAAATATAAGTTTTTTTTATAATGTACACACCCTCAAGGCACCCTTATAATGCTCAGCACAGTGTGGGCTTTAGAAAATAAGGGAGAGGAAAAGATAAACATGCATAGACATCTCCTATGCATGTGTGTCTTTAATGACTGCAGATTATACAAATGTCGAAATACAGAGTCGGGCAGGGCAGTTCATTCCACATAGTTATTATGCGGCTAAAGAAGGAACCCCTGAATTGGTAGGCCCGTGGAGGATCTGGTATTACGGATGGGTTCGAGAATGGGTGGATATTTCTTTTGAACACCGCTTGTTGAAAATGCGATAAAACAGTGACAAGCAGGAAACATTCCTACGATGTTCAAGCGGTTCGATTGTTTTCGCTATATTTGCGTCACCAATAAGTTTTATCGCACGGTTATGAATTCTGTCTAGTAGATGTAATGTGGTCTTGGGGCCCCTGCCCAGACAATACAGTTGTATTTAAGTTTATGGCAAATATATTTACAAGGTTAATAGTAGTTAGTGAAGTACATCCTGCACCGTTTTAGGAAACCTAAATATTTTTCAGCATTCTTGGCGTTGGCAAGTATGTGACATACCGACAATTGTAAATTTTTCAATTTCTTTGATGGAAGATCCATTCTTAGATAAAGGTTAGGCGTTTAAATTACGCTTGGACGACAGAAGACAGCATTGGGATTTGACTCGACACTCTATTGTGTATTCCCCACCTTGTCATGCTGTCAAGGTGAGAATTTGACGTGATTAGCATTAGCATTAGCATTAGAAAAGCTAAAAGTGCCGTCCTCAACGAAAGAATGGATTGGATTAGAAGCAGCGAACTGGAGATAATTAATGAAAATAAGATAGAGTGTCGGAGATAAAACAGCGCCTTTGGGAACACCGGCGTTTATGCGGTGAACATTGGTTTTGAAACCGTCCAAGACGAATTGGATTGAACGCTCAGAAAGGTAGTTGCTAGTCCAATCAAGCAGGGACCTATCAGTACCATAGGCATTCATTTTCGACAAAAGAGCTTGATGCCAGAATCCGTCAAATGCCTTGTAATTATTGAGTGCAACAACTTTGCTTTCACCAAATTTGTGAATAGATCGGTTCCACTTTTCAGTGAGATTAGATTCAAGGTATTGCATAAGCTCACGATTGATCAGCGTTTCCATATCTTTAGAAAGTATGGATGTTAAGGCACTCAAGTCAGTTCGCATATAGGAAAGGAAAAAGTACAGAGGGCGCCCATCACTATCTAGTTAAAGAGATTGCAGGGGCTTTTCGCTCCAAGGAAATAGCTCTGTGTGCCTTTCTTGACATTGAAGGTGCGTTCGAGAACACTGGTTATGACTCAATAACAAGATCAATCAGTAACAAAGGATTCGAGGGCTCGACCAACCAATGGATAAGGGCAATGCTGGAAAGTCGAGTCATTACATCCTCCTCAGGGGGAGTGTCTGTGTCGATGACTGCAGCTAAGGGCAACCCGCAAGGAGGCGTATTTTCGCCCCTTCTGTCATGACAAAAAAGGTCTGGTCTGGTTCACAGACGGATCGATGATGGATTCTGGAGTTGGTGCAGCAATATTCGGACCCAACACCAAGGTCTCAATACCAATGGGTAAGAGTCCCACTGTTTTCCGAGCGGAAATCAATGCCATTGAGGTCTGCGCTAGGATAAACCTGAGTAAGCGCTCAAAGCGCTATCGTCCAATCTAATAGACTCTAAATCAGTTAAATGCTACTACGATGCACTGCAATCCCTGGCAAGGCTCAACAGGTTTAAACTCATTTGGTACCCTGTTCACCAGGGAGTTGCAGGCAACGAACATGCAGATGATCTAGCTAGGGCTGGTTCAGAATCTGCGTTATTAAGACCGGAAACTGACTGTAGTGTCAGCTGGGCATCTTCTTCTTTCTTTCCTTTACTCCACGGGGGAGCATTGGGCTTCTTTAAATGCCCGCGAACTAACTCGATTTGACGCCTGAGGTTTCAGTCCCCTGGGATCTTGCTTCCTCTTCTATTGTCCTTTTCCATGTCTTGCCATGGCGGCCAACTCAACGGCTTCCTTGTGGATTCCAGTCGAGCGCTAGTTTCGTAATGTCGTCCGCTGGCTTTCTCAAAGTGTGGCCAATCCAGCTCCATTTTCGTCGTCTGATGGTGATCGCGATTGCTTCCTGTTGTGTTACTCTCCGATTGGTGATAATGTCCGGTCATCTTATTCTCAGTATCCTCCTTAAGCATTTTGACGAAAACTTGGAGGCGCATCGCAATTGACTCTGTGACTTTCCACGTTTCGCAGCTATACAGGAGTACTTAGAGAACGTTAGATCTGAAGATCATTAGATTTAGATTCCGGGAGATTTGCGAGGAGTTCCAAATATTATTTAGCATACTATAGGAGTGTCGCGTCTTGTTTACACGAGAGCACGCATCAGCTGGGCTACCACCACAGCGTTGATTAACAAATGGGAAAAGAAACTTCGTTCCTTGTTATTCAGTTGTGGCTTATTAACGGCACTTATAGCTTTTGAAACTTTTTGTTGTATACGATATATGTATATATACATTGTATATTTATTCTAATATATTTAGCACAAAATAAAATCCCAAAAACCCACACAAAAACATTTGTGCACAATTAAGTAAATAAATCAGCTTCCTTTCAAAAAGAAAAATAAGGGTTAAAACTAATAACACCTTTTCCAATATATGGCCACTACATAATGGGATTCCACAGGGTTCCCTTATGTCAGTAGTCCTTTTCCTCATAGCTTTCAACAACATTTCAAATATTATAAACAATATATTTACTGCAATCTTAATAATGTTTCAACATTTGTAAGTAAATTGAAAGAACTGCTTATCGAATTAACAACGTGGTGTGATTATAGCAGGACAAAAATATCTCCAGAGAAATGTTGATGACTACATCTGTAGAAAACAAAACTATTCTAATTTTCACATTAATCTAAACACCACAACTATCAAAAAAGTAACAGCTCTTAAGATACTAGGCATTAGTAGTAGTAGTAACTGACTATTTATTTTCTTAAAAATATATATATAATTACGAGGTTTCATAGTCTATGTTTTGGCTGAAGGCCGTCTACCAGATTGACAGATTGACGTATAATAACATTTTTTTTTTTTTTGATTAAATAACTTTAAAAGTTTTCTTCAATAATGCGTTTTCTATAATCAAGGGAAATCCGTGCATATTTATATAATATATCCCAACCTCTCTGTCCGTTTAAAATGCATATTGTGTCTTCTTCATCCAGAGTAGTTGATCCAAATATTCCTAGTCGAATTTCTCTTAGGATTGGACAAATGGCAAAGAAATGGAATACATCTTCTCTTGTGTTCAGGTTACACATGTTGCAGAGAATTGGTAACTCTGGGCGGTGTGGTATATAATTTAAGTCTACCAGCTCTCCTCTCATTTTAAATATTGTGCTTATTTTCTCCGTTGAGTTGCAGTTTAGAAAATAAGTACTTTCTTGAAAGTAATAACTTAATTTACTATATATATATTACATCCTGTACTGGGAAGATTGGGCTTCATTAGCATAAGTCTGGTATAGATTATTACTTGTTTTTTCTAGTAGAGTGTTAAGTTTGTTTCTAATTAACGCAGGCTGCATATCTGGTGTGATGTTTAGCCGCATGCCACATTTGGAGGCGAGATTCTGCCATTCACTCACGCAATTATCTCCCTTTGTTTAAATAAAATATTATATTCAACAATAAATACTTATGGCACAATCATGTCGATTTTCTTTGTAAATCCTTAAATAATAGAAAAAAGATCATAAAATATCTAAGTAATTATAATCTAGAATGTAACTGTAACTCACTAATAGAAATTTTAAGATAGACTATACTCTCAAAAATAGACTACGGTCTAGCGATATATGGGATAACATCCAAACAAAACAAAAAATCAAAACTCTTTACCACGCATCGATTTGGTTGGCACTGGGGAGCCTTTCGATCCTCTCCGATTGTTAACATCCTTACCAAATCCGGACTTCCTATCATTGACCACAGACGAACACACCAAATCGGGCGGTTAATCCCAAATATTATCCACTTAAACGGCGTTGATATATATAATCACGTACATAGACTGCTAAGGCGAAAGCGTGCTCCGAAAAAACCGTCAGTCTTATACCAAGTTATCCAGCAAGCTAAACAACTCAACATAAACGAAACTCCTGTGCCAAGACCAACTCTCTCTTCTCCACCATGGCTCCATCAACAAAATAGTGTATTACTAACTCTACATACATCAAAGAAGGAAGCAACAAATGCAATATCATATCGTAAAAACTTCCTATCTTTGGTGGAAACAGAAATAGCTTACAAGAGAAAAAGCAAGAACATGATATGTACAGATTCTGATTAGCTACAATTAAAGCCGTTCTTAACGTTAACAACGTAGACTCAACAACATCACAAATAAGTGATATCTTTATAACAGCAAACCTATCAATAAAGCTACTCTGGGTACCTAGTCATGTGGGCATTAAAGGTAACACAGCCGCGGATACAGTAGCAAAAATTGCAACCATCTCCCCACTAATCACCACCAACTGTCAAAACAAGACAGACCTACGGAATGCAGTCGATTCAGCACTTTTCGCTTGCAACAAAATAGACTGGACTAACTATACCCACACATACAAACTCCTTATCCCCAACCAAACACAACCTATCTACCCAGTGTCAATCTCAAGAAAAAACACTGTTGCTTACACTAGATTTCGAATAGGACACACCAAAATCACACACCAACACCTGTTCACCAAAGATCCTCCACCATTTTGTACTTGCTGCTCCTCCAATCGAATGACAATACGCCACTTAATTTATGAATGCCAAGAAGTCGAGTCAATCCGAAATAGTTTCAATCTTCCACCGATGGAAACCCTTCTTCAAAACCCATCCGAAGATAATATTAAAAAATTTCCTTTTCTATTATATAAATTAAATCTACTAGGCAATATCTAATAATATCTAATAATAGTATAATAATTTTTTTTTTCTTTCAAACCATGCAATTAATTAAAGCTAAAGCTGAAGGCCATGTCGCTCGTGCTAGTTTAATCTTTCCCTTTAAATTTGTAATTATATTATTCTTTTAATAATAAATAATAATAATAATAATAATAAAATGAACTACGGTCTTTGCATGCGGGCTATTTCTATTGCTTTGTTCATTTGATATTCAAAAATTAGCTCTTATATCTAAAATAAAAGCAATTCAAAGCCAAGTATTCCTTGAGGTCCTTTTAAAGGAGCTAGTAGATCGGCATATTCTCAACCGATTCGCAAATCAAAGCGAATTAAAAAAATTTAAAATAAAAATTACTCTTTCCTTGTATTGTATACTAAACATATTTAGGGTAACTTTTTACCCCCATGCACAAACGGTGTATATGAAAACCGTGCACTCTCAGAAGGTTAAATGTCATTTTGTCGTTTGTTTCCATCTAATGAATACATCCTTTACCGCATTGTGGAACCATAATCCGCATTTCAGTTGACATAAATGTTGATCATAAAATACAAAATAACTACCCATACAAGTATACCTTATAACTAAGTGTGAGTCGTCATCAATTAATAGCAAATTCAATTGTTATTTAGAACATGCAGCGGTGGAGATGTCCCTTTAATGGGATAGCAGCTAGAGAAGGATTAAAGATGTATTTGTCTGCAAAAAACAGGATATGTTGATATATGTAGTCAAACATAAAGATCGAGAGAGTTCATATGTGAAAAAAACCAACATCTAATAAAGGAGGCAGAAGTTTTCCTGAGCTGTGTCCTCTAAACCAATGTAATATTTAATCTGAAGTGCGTACAGTAGCATGAACGTACCAGCTCCTGCTCTGATAGTTATTTATATTCGATTCGGGGCAGTTTGAAAATTTCGTATTCATTAATTGTGAGGGAAAGAAAAGTCCGCAAAATGTTCATATACATCTCTTACCATTACGCCATAACATCATCTCTCACGGGTGTAATCATTGCATTTTTAATAGCAGCATATGCTTGCGAATTGTATGGGTGGTGGTCTCAATGACGCGACAATGTGACGCCGATATTTTGCTCGGCTCGCGGTAAACTATCTTCTCGACTGCGTGACGTTGGTTGACATTTTTGAAAATGTCTGTGCCGATTTGAAAATTTCATTGCGGTCTTGTGTATCCCTGTGGAAATTATATATATATATATATATGATCCTGTGATGACCTATTCTTTTCACACGCGCTCAACGGGAAAACGTACTGTACCCCATCCACGCGAGATTAGTCATGTGTACGATTCGCGATTGTATTATTGAAAGTACACTTGGGAGGCATTAAAAATCGCACCCACCAAATAGTAATGAATGAATGAATGCGAATACGGTGCGCTTCGAATAACTTTGCTGTGCTCTTTTCATTATTAATTCGCGTATTTCGCAAGAGAGAACAAAACGCCGCGGATCCTAGGCCGCACACAAATTCCTATAGACAGTAGAAGAGCTGCGCCATCGGGACGTATGCGCAATAATCGACGTGAAATCTGAATCAACTTTGCTGGCGTATTGTTCGGGACCGCTGAGGAGTCTCTTAACGCGTAAACAATGAGTTCTGTTTAATACAAGCGATGAGTGCATTTTTCATACGAGCGAATGCTAAATTTATCATCATCAGTTCATAGAGTATATACTCCCAGCGCCATATCTCCAGTATGCATGATGCACCCGCATACATCCACTGATACACATTCACTGGGATTTTCTCACTATAACGAACATTTTGCTGGAAATAATTTTAAATGATATTCATCTGGAGTAAAGGAAGCAAACCTCTTTTTTTATTAAAAACTTTTATTTAACTTGACTTCACCCCTATTTGTCTGTATTTTCGTCTAAATTTGAGGTCCTTTTTAACCTGAATATCTAAATCCAAAATAGCTTTTATATATTCTGAATGAGAAGCGTGTCACGTGTGGCGCATGTGATGGGTTGAAATTTTTGTATTTTCGACTTTTTGACATCTTTTTAAACCACCATCCACACGATTTGGAGAGCTGAAATTTTGTAAGTATCTAAGACCAAAATAGCATTTTTTAAAATTATTATGGATTTTTAACTGGTAGAGAGTGTAGAGACGCGTGTGGCGTTTTGCGTGTTGCGCGTGTGATGTGTTGAATTTTTTTTTTTTACTTTTTGAGTTGAGCGTAAGCGTCTAAGTCCAAAATAGCCTTTTTTATATTCTGTGTATGACGCGTGTGTCGCATGTGTTGCGTATGATGGGTTGACATTTTTTTCGACTTCTTTGATGTCTTTTTTAAGTACCTTCCACAAGACCTAGAGAGTTGAAATTTGTTTGTGAGTATCAAGACCTAAAATAGAATTTTTTATATTCTACGTATCACCCGTGTCACCATTCGCGTGTGGCACGTGTGGTGGTTTGAATTCGTGTCATTTTCTCATTTTTTGATGTCGTTTTACCACCTTTCGCATGACCTGAAGGGCTGAAATTTTGTGATCGGCTCAATGTCTGGGGCCCTTTTTGATATCTCGCTTTTGGCGCATGTTGCAAGTCACGTGTTGGGCGTGCGAAGCGTGGAAAAATTCTTTGAAATAGCTCCGACCTCCAAAACAGATATTTGAAAGATTATTACCAAATAATAAACGACTGTGTGGCATGTTTCGATGTATATAATATAAAAGTTTGTGCATTTTTTTGATTAGAATATTTTTAACATATTTTGTTTTTTGAGGGGGAGGGGTTAAATGGCGTACAAGTGCAAAATGTAGAGACTCTAAAATTTACGAATTTTTCATCTGTAGAAGATTAGTTTCCTTAAAACCGAGTTAATCTCGCCTCAGCTGAAAAAGAGGTAAAAAGGGAATCAGTGAACGTGTATCTGCAACAGATTGCTCGCTGTGGAAAGCGACAAAAAACTTGGAACAACCGAAGTTTCAATCGTACCTAATCTAAAAAAATATAAAAATACTACGGCAAGAAGTGCTAAGAGTAAAGCGAGATATTTCGAGTAAATATTTCAACCACTTCCTAGAGAAACTTTAGATGAAAATATTCACTTAGTGCAAAAGATTGTGAATCTTGAAATCCGTCCAGTATCACTCTGCTAATTAAAAGATGTCATTAAAAAGGATTAGCCTATCAAAAAAGCATACGCGGTGCTTCACCTTGTAAATGATGAAATTGTCACACAGCTGCCTGAAAAAACTCTGCGCAAGATACAAGACTACATAAATGCAGCACATGGAATAAAGATTATATCACGACAGTAAAAAGTAGTGGAATAATAAGTAAACCCTTAAACTGGAAAATCGCCAAAAATGATATAGAATCATATCGTCAAAACTAAGCATACTATAAAACTCGGCATGCTAGTTTAAGCTCGTTAATTTAAATTTCGTTCTTTGTGAGATTAATGCAGAGCTGTTTTTCACATATGCTCTTTTGTTGCGATGCAAAGGAATGTGTTTCAAGTTTTCTTATAACTTTGTGGTCTTAAATTTTCATGAAATGAGTTATAAAATTAAATTTTAAATCACTTTTTTTGAATTACGGTGACTTTTCATCAAAGTTGGGGGTGTATTTAAACACGTTTCTTAATTTCTTAATAAATCAGAGCAAAAATATTATACTGTTCATATTAAAAATTGCATATTAGTAACTTCAGTACAAACATAAATAGCAACACGTTAGATAGTGGATATCCAGTAAGTGAATAACTTCATAGAGATCTTCTCAAGTCGCCTTTCGAAAACGGCTTTAGAATTATAGGGTCCCTTCCATCTGTGTGCAAAACTATAACCGGCAAAACAAGGATGGTGGGAAGAAGCTAGGTCATGGACCACAACTGTCTGTTGTGGCAAAATATTATTATTATAGTACTCGGCCCTTCGCGATCTTATACTACTGCTGTTAACACTTTAATTGTGGTTTAAAATATCGTAGTATAAAAATATATAGTGATACGAAAACTCAAACCCGTGAACCCGAGAATCCGTGAACCCATGAAGCTACGCGTTGTATCAGAAAATTCGAAATATTTCTAGTATTTACTTTCAATCACATACAAAATGTTCATGAGTGATTAAGGTAAAATTACAGACAATAGAAGGCAAAACATCTTAAGATAGTAAAGCGAGCTTCTCAACTCGCCATATGGATAGTTGTAATTCAGCCTATAGACTGAATTATCTTAAAGGGATTTTACTTTAAAATACAAATTTTTTCTCCTAACCCCTATGAATAAAAAAAAATTCAAAATTACACCATCGCAAGCTGAGCGCTTAAAAATTGTTTTAAAACAAGTATTTAAAAAAAAAAATTACACGCGACACTCGCGACGCACGACACGTGACACGCGTCACGTCACCGCAAGCCAAGTTTTAAAAAGTATTTAAAAAAAATACAGGCGCAACACACGACGCGCGACACGTCATAGCACAGCAAATCTTAAAACAAATATTTAAAAAAAATAATTTACACACGCCACACACGACACGTGACATGTGTCACGTCATCGCAAGCCTAGTTTTAAAAAAATTATTTAAAAAAAAATTGAATGCGCCACACGCAACCCGCGACACGTGACACGCGTCACGTCAGATTATGAAAATATTTCAATTGTGAAATCAACAATTTCTTTATTTGTAACTAGCTGATAACCCCGGTGTTTTTCGGGACCCGCTGACCCACTCCACTCCAAAAAAAAACCCCACCAAATGCCGAGATTTAAACTCGTTTTAGAGATAAACATAAATATGTACACAGTTTTGTTAATATCTCGACTCTATCACCATATACCGGGTTAAAAAAAAAAGAATAAACTTAGATCTTATGGTGTGAATATGACTTTGTTACGGACGTTTTAATATATTGGAAATATATATTTTTAAAAATATCTCGACTTGAGCACCACCTGTCGGACTCAAAAAAAGATACACATTTAGGAACACCAAGGGTACATATGGTGTCAATTTGGCTTCAATATGTCCAGTCGATTAGGTGTGAAACTTTTACATACGTATGCACCATTATCTCCACTCCAGCGCCACCTACCGCGTCAAGAAAAAACATAAACTTATCGAAGTACCAAATAAAGATTATGTGTAAAAATGGCTTTGATACAACCATCGGTTTAGGCGTGATGAAGTAAGATGTATATATATATATATATATATATATATATATATATATATATATATATATATATATATATATATATATATATATATGCTGTTAAAAGTGTCAAACAGTATCTTTACTTCAGCGCCATCTATCGAACTCAAAAAAGAGATAAACCTTCAACGGTACCAGTCGAACATATGGTGTGAATATGGCTAGTGGCTTAGGCGTGATACGATTTCAACCATATTCACCAAAAGACCAACCACATTTTCGTAAATATCTCTATTTCAACGCCCCTTTCGGGTCCAAAAAAAAGACATGATCTTATCGGAACACAAACCGAACATAGCGTAAATATGGCTTCAACACGGCCAGTGAGTTAGGCGTGGCGCCGTTATATACTAACGCACAATCATTTTTAAATAAATACTAGCAGACCCGAAAGACGTTGTCCTGTCCAACTTTCAATAAATTGGTTCGTGATCGTTTTGTGAATTTGTAAGGTCTTTTTTGGGTCTTTTGGGGGTATTTTTGGGTGTCTTTTGAGGGTCTTTTTAATGATTTTTGGGGGGTATTTTTATGATGTTTTTGGGGGTCTAGGGGCCTTTTGGGTCTTTTGGAGATCTTCTTGTCCACATCATCAAATAAGTTTCACTTGAATTGCTCGTAAAAGTTAAACGCACTGTTTTTTATATGTTTTGTTGTCCTGCGCGTAAACAAACAACGCTGATAGTTTTCCGACACTGGCGATAAGCGATATACAATTGACCATGAGAGCATGGATTTTCAAGGCTAATGCCGTAAAAACAGATTATTGCTTATTGCGATTGCGAATGTAAACCGCAGCCGAAACTGCAAGCGCTTAACATCGTATGGCATATCGGTCAGAATCATCGGGATGCGTTGGCAGATCACACAAGAAATACCGTGCAAATGGATCAGCTGTCAAATGTCATTTGCGCACGTAGGGCCAACTATTGGAACCTATTGAAATAGAAATGAAATAACGACTTTTGTTGGACAGATCGCGAATCAACACAAATTTAATTTTATTTCAATTTAGGCTGGAATGCGTTTTTCCAGAGTTTTCATTTCACCGAAAACATTCAATTGAGTTATTTCCTCAAAAAATATCCAATTTATCGTTTTCCAAATTTTCCCGAATTTTCTTTAGCTAAAAATTTCACCGGGAGCATAACGAAAAAACCAAAAATATAATCAACTAAATATTTCGTACTCAACGTCAGTTATGATCGAGAGTGCATACAAAATTATGATTTTGCTGTTTGCCCGAATTTTTTGACTTTCTTTTATATTTGTCTCTGTTTCCCAGGACCATTACGATCAAAACAACGAAAAAATTACGCAAATCCAGTGTTCGAATCGTGAGTTATGGTCACGAGTTGATAAAAATTTTTTTTTAATTTTTTCTTTAAAAAAAGTTACAACACAAATTATAGAAGCAAAAAAGTATAGCGATAAATGCAAAATTTAATTTAGATAGAAAATATAACGAGAACTATTTATATAATTTATATAAATATATTAGTTGCCAACCCCGAGGTTACATGGGTCCCGCCGAACCTGAGACCCACAAAAAGCTAAAATAACAGGCTTTTGCTGGCTTCGCCTCACACCGTACTCGCCTAACCAAACTACCACACACCATTGAGCCCCACCCACACCTAACCACAACTGCCCACTATTTTTAACTTATAACGTGTTCGAATCATGAGTTATGGTTGCGATTTCATACTAAAATCCCATGGAAAAGGGCAATTTTTAAGTTTTCCCGAATTTTCCAATTTTCCAGGTTTCTGTAATCATTCTCGGACTATTACGAGCATTTAAAAAAATTATCTAAATCGTTCCAACCTTTTAGCCGTGAAAAGGTAACAAACAGACAGACAGGATTACTTTCACATTTATAACATTAGTATATATAGTATCGATACTAATATAGCTTGAAAGTTTCCATAACTTTCCTAGTATTATAATTTAAATGGAAATTAAATTAAAAAAAAAAATTCGTCTTTTCAGTTGAGAACTAGCGATGTTTCCTGCGATAGATATTGCCACAACTTCTCTATTTCAGCCAACTAAAATTCCCAGAATTTTTCATTTTATTATGCAAAGGCATTTCTAAAAGGTTCTCAAGTGTATGAATATTGCAATTAGCCTTACTTAAGAATGTATTCCAGCGAAACAATGGAACGAGGGAAGCGTTTTAGCTACAATCAACTACACTTAGAATGAAAATTAAAAAGTTTTTCGTTCACTGGTAGTGAATAGTGAACTATAAGTGAATAAGAATGTATATTTCAGCGAAATTTCAAGCATAGTTCAACCAATTAGAAGTTAAGCAAAAGTTGCTTGTTCGCTTGAATCGACATCATCTGCGAACATCGAACGATCGACATCATGAGCGAAAGATGTTGAACGACATGAGCTAGGAACAAGACTTACTTGTCTTTTTTTAAGTCAATTAAGTTGCTTTAGAGCAATCTGACCAACTAATGGTAACCAAGAGTTCATCCCGTATTAAGTAAAGTACGTCTTTTGTTTACTCGCATGTCCATCTATCCGTTTTTTCGAAAACTTTTATTTAACTTAAATTTGAGGTCCTTTCTGTGTTCTTTGAGGTCCTTTTAAACCAACTTTAACACGACCTAGAGAGTTAAAATTTTGTGAGCAGTTTAGTCTGGTGTGTGCGAGTTACGTCACGTTTGATCAGCGTGTAAAGGTGTTTTTTTCTCGACATCTTTGAGGTCTTTTTAAAAAACTTTTACACGACATAGAGAGCTTATATTATATGAGAACTTTGTAGAGTTAAGGGCCATTTCTGAATGTGATATGTGACGCGTTGAGCCGATGTCATCCAGTTTTGCATCCCTCAACTCTGGGGGTCCTGGCCGGGCTCACTGTCGTGTTCCATAAATCTTACCGCAAATGCAAATGCAAACATGCGAGCTAGGTGTCCTGCGCACCGGAGCTTACCGAGCTTAATTCTCTTCAAGATGTCGACATCGCGGTAACGGTCGTAGATCTCATCATTATAGAGTCTCCGGAATCGACCTTCCTCACATACGGGGCCAACAATTCTCCGTAAGACTTTTCTCTCGATTCTATGATATTTTTGCATTGCTTGGTACGCAACATTCTTACGTTCAGTCGCTTGCTTACATTCTTCATCAAACCAGTCATTCCGATCTCTACGACTACTGCCTGAGAGCAGTACTAATGAGAGTATTGTAAGGCGTGTCCATTTCTCTTCTACGCCTGACATCTAAGCTCCAGGACTTTCTCTCCCAGCATTTAGGGCGAGTCCTATCGCTTGACCGTAGTTCTTTCTGGTCCCTTCGTTGCGAAGAGCTGCCCTGTTGACTCGAATCTGATTCTCGGATGTCTGTCTTTCGTGATGATGCAATCCGCGCGCGGAGCACCATACCAACAAGATAGTTGTCCGGGTCGACGTTGTTATCAGATTCTGGTTGTGGCGGCGGTCTATCAACACGTGGTCTATCTGGTTGCGAGTGGCTCCATCAGGAGATACCCAAGTGGCTTTGTGGACATTTTTATGCACAGGCCTTGTACACGCAACGACCAAATTATTGCTTGCTGCCATCTCTATGACTCGTTGTCCATTGCCATAAGTGTTCTTGTGTATGCTATGGGTGCCAATTTACTGTCTGAATATGGGCTCCCACCTATTTTAGCATTCCTATCCCCTAAAATGATTTTTGCATCATACTGAGGGCAGGCAGTTTTTTTACACTTACCTTTCTTTTATTCGCCTTTCACGCTCTATCTTCTGTCAAACTATCAGTATATATTATAAACAGTATAATTCATGCCATACACGATGTTTTTATAAGAATTTTTAAATTATCTAAAATGACCATGTTTCCGCTGCAGACAAAAAAACATTAAATTACTTCTGCATCGGTTGTCCTTTTACTAAACTTAAACAACAAAAATAGAGGTCCTGCAAAATCAACAACAACAAAACGAAATAAATGCAAAATCAAAAGTTCGTTCATCTACACAAAGTGTACACAAAAAATAAACAAATGGAGATGACTGTCGTTACTCCTTTGTTGCACACATTAATTAATATTCGTTTTATTTTAGAATTTTGGGGTTTTTTTTGTCTGTGCCGGACTTAGTTTGAGAGTTGAAATTTTCAAATACGAGTATCCTGCCCATCATGCTTCTGTTGATCTCTAGTTTTTTTAATTGGCTGTGAGAAGGGAGGTGGTTTCTTTTACTCCATCATTTGTCTTTGAGCTAAGTACAGAAACAGATCATACCCATACCAACGTTGGACAGAAGGCAGAAATAAATGTTTGCCTGTGAGTAGTGAGGGTTGAGAATTTTATTCAAAATAAAAGAACGGCTTGAGACCAACAAAGTTGTAAGAAAGGAAATAGTTTTTTTACTTTTTAAGGATTTAGTTTTAGGAGAGAGTTAATTGCAACAAAGATGAGAATAATATAAGTTGGCATTTCCAAAAAAGTAAGTTAAAGTCGGTAAGGGTCGGACAAAAAGGAGGTAAAGTGGCAAATTCCATTACACAGACGGTTTTACTAAGATGCGAAGAATGTTCATTGACACAGGATCGACGAGAAATTGTCAAGTATAACGAATGCGTGCAATCTTTGAATTGTGTTTAGGAAAGGAGTGATACCCTCTTATTGTCGCTATAAGATTGTATATTTTGTTGGAACTTTGCAGTTAAATTGCGCTTCTTGTGCATCTGGCAGCCTTGCTGATCTTTGAACTGGGGCAGTTCCGGTGCTAATTTTTCATTACCGGTAGCTTTTGTTGCACCTCAATTTCTTCATCGAATTTAAAAAGCCCTCGTTTTAGAGATATCGGACCACGAGTTTATGCATTGTTGACGATGAAAAGTACCTGGTTGTGTTATGAAAGGAATTTCAAAAATTTCTGCTCTCGAAAAAGTATTCAATCATCCTACCATAAGTTGTAGGAGACACATTACGATATTACCATATTAATTAATGTTATTAGATTTCTTGCTTAAAGCGCTCTAGTACCTAAAACATTCAAGTAACGTCTATGATAAGACATTTGCATAAAACTAATTATTAATATTCTGATCTGTTGAATTAAATAAATTAATTCAGCAATTTGTATATTTCTAATTTTATATATAACATAGAGTTATTGCTTTTAATAAGCACACACAATGGTCAAGAAGTTCAAAGTGACCGGAATTGTGTATGTGCTCAGCTTATTCACTCAGGCGTACCAACTGACTTCGAATTGGTGCCTACGCGCTACAAAATGACTGATATCTATTAATGAGTAAATTCCGATAATTAATTACCTTCATTATATTATTAACTGTCTTAAATGCCCACAAGAGGACACTACATTACCACACATCAATCTCAATTGATTACTTCCACTTTATTAAACACGACAGCGATGTTTATTCACCATGTTTATTGGTGGTTTCTATTGACGCTTTTGCAGTGTTTTAGATCTTCCAAAACTCTGCGGTGTTACAATCGGGTCTTTTGGTGTTTAAATGATGATATTTAATGGCAGATACCCTGGCTAAATATAAGGCTGACATAACAGAAATGCGGTGGACGGGGAAATTTTTTTACAAAAATCAGAATATGACATATATTACAGCTGTCATTCAACACATCATGTGCCTGGGGTGGCGTTTCTAGTCAGCAAAAGAATGAAACCCACCGTTATCGGCTTTAAATTAATACATGAACGGCTATGCACACTTCGCGTGCGGGCCAAATTAAAAAACATAAGCCTCATAAACGTTCACGCACCTCTGTACCCCATGAAAAAGAAGAACTCTTTGAATCAGTCGAATGGGAACTACATGACTGCCCTCAGTATCTGGTGGATATGAATTCTAAAATAGGTGGGAGCCAGTATAAAGGCAGTACATTGGGACCCATAGGTTACACATGAACACTAATGACAATGGACAACGAATCATAGTGATGGCAGCACAATAATTTGGTCGTTAAAGTTCAAAGCCACCTGGGTATCTCCTGATGGTGCCATTCGCAACCAGATAGACCACGTGTTGTTAGACCACCGCCACAACCCGAACCTGATCACGGTACGAACGTACCGAGGTGCCAACGTAGACTTGGACCAGTATCTTGTTGTTATGGTGCTCCGAGCGCGGATTCCATCATTACGAAAGACTGCATCCGCGAATAAGATTCGAGTCAATGCGGCTGCCCTTCGCAACGAAGAGACCAGAAACAACTACGGTCAAGCGATAGGACTCGCCCTTAATGCAGGGAGATTAAGTCCTGGGGCTGAGATGTCAGGCGTATAAGAGAAATGGACACGCCTTAAAATTACTGTCATTAGTACTGCTGACTCCATCTTAGGTGGTAGTCGTAGCGATCGGAACGACTGGTTCGATGACAAATATAAGCTAGTGACTGAACGTAAGAATGTTGCGTACCGAGCAATGCAACAATCTCATAGAACGCGGGCCCGCGAAGATGAATATAAAGAGCTCAGAAGATATAAAAAAAGTTCACCGGCAAAAGAAAGCAGCCTGGGGGAAGAATCTCGTCCGTGAAATAGAACAATACAGAGAGTAAGGACCACACCAAGCGCGGAAGTTATACCAAAGAGTCCGCGGTATGACGCAATATACACCGCTTTGCACATACTGCAAGGACAAAGAGGATAATTCGATCGCCGATCTTAAAGACATCTTAGAGCGCTGGGAAGAGAACATTCATGAGTTGCTAAATGGTCAGTTAATTGAGGAATTGCAGGCTCCACCAACGACCGAAGATCATACAATACTCCCGCTACCAAGCATTAAATTAGCAGAGCGATAAATCGGCTCAAAAATATTGAGGCCCCGCGATCTGATTGGATCCCAGCGGAACTGATATAATATTTCACCAAGCAATTCATGAAATAATAGTGCAAGTATGGGAGGAAAAAGCGATGCCAAAAGACTGGCGAAGAGGCATCCTGTGCCCCATACATAAGAAAGGAGATATCACAACATGCAGCAATTTTCGTGGTATAACGTTGTTGAGTACCGCGTATAAGATTTTCTCCTCTATCCTTCAACATAGGCTAGCCCCATACGCTTAAGTGATCATTGGTTTCAAAACTCACTACACTATCTTTTTATAGACTTTAAAGCCGCCTATGATAGCATAGCCAGAGTAGAACTTTATAAAGCCATAAGAGAATTCGGCATCCCAAATAAACTGACACGACTATGTAGGTTGACTAAAACCAATGTTATAAGACAAGTAAAAATATCCGGATCACTATCAACATCTATAACGGGCTCCGACAAGGCGGTAGATTGGCCTGCGCCTTCTTCAACCTGGCGTTCGAAAAAGTGATCTGAGACTTTGACGTATCGGCGAGAAGAACAACCCTCTATAAGTCCATTCAGATGCTGGCTTACGCAGACGATATTGACACCGTTGGTAGAAACCCAAAAGCTACAGAGAAAGCTCTCATCCAGCAGGCGGCACGAAATCTAGGGCTGCACATATATGAGAGCACAAAAAATTACATGGTGGCCACATCTGCCACTAGAAGATCCAACATTGGTCCCGCAATTAAAATATTAAGCACTGTCGTCTAACATAGTTCTTTATCAGTCATAAGCTGCTACGATAAACTGCAATCTCTTGCCAGACATAACAGTGTGTAACTTGAATGGGTCACTGGTCATCCAGGAATTGCTGGCAACGAATCTGCAGATGAACTAGCTAGGATTGGCTTAGAATCTGCGTTGGTGGTACCTGAACCCTACTGTGGTGTCAACTGGGCTGTCGCCACAGCGCTAATAAATTATTGGGGACACAAAATTTGTCTGGCCCATAACGAAAATCTCTCAGGGCTGAGAAAATCCAATTGAGTACTCAGGCCGTATTCCTATAAGTAAATAATTAACCTATAAAAGGATATCATTGGAAAGCTGGTGATTTTTCTCAAAGATATCTATGCCCTGCGGTATCTGCTTAACAAAATAAATCTAGGTTCTGACACGGAAAGTAGGTTCTGCTCGGAAGATGACGAACCATCCGAACACATTCTCCGTGAATGCCCAGCATTACTTCGGTTAGGAAAGCGTTTTTTCCATAGGGAAATATGTTGGTCATCAGAGAGGTGGTACGTCTCTTGGAGTAGTCACACCCTATATTACAATAGATCTTTTAAGGTTACAGCGTGAGCCTTAAGGGCAAGGGTCTTCAAAAAAACAATTCCCGTGAGATTATTTATTCAGTACCTAACCATAATGAGTGCTCTTCCTATCTGTAACACATCTAGGTATCATCGTTTATTTTCGCATTATATTTTTAGCATTCCTTGTGAGTCTTTCAGCTTCCTAAAGTCCTCCTTGCAATCAAACGCAGTATCGTGTTATCCATTTTTATGTAAATCCACGATTCCCTGTCTACTATTTGTCCACATGTCTATGCCATTTTCCATCGCATTGATTTATTAGTCTGAAACTGTCGATTTTGGCCACTTTATTGCCTCTTTCCACGTTATATTGTTATTTCATAAGAAAATCGGTTTAAATTATAGTAAGTTTGGAAAAGATCTAATACTTTTTGAAGAGATCGATTAATAAACGGTTATCGGTTTTTTGTGTTGGTCGTGGTTGCTCTGCAGGTAATGCTCCGACAGATCAAAGCGACTTAAATGATAAAGTGGAACAATAGTAGCTTCATAAATGAAAGTTAACGAATTGGTTGCTTTGGAATTATGCAGCTAAATAGCACCAATAGCAGCAACTTACCTTAGGAGTTGCAATGTCTCTACGTTTTTTTCAGGTTGTATACTGTCGGCCCTTCACCGTTTGATTTACCCACGGGGCGTAAAGTAAAGGAAGAAAATGATGTTGTCTCTGTAGTACGTTAAGGTACTTTTTAGATTAACCTAATATTCTGATGGAAAGATATATTTATAATTACCGGGCCCCATCCTATTGAATCTCAAATTCACATTAAAGTACCAATTCTAGTTAGCTTATCACGATTGTATTATGGTCGGTGGTATGGTACTCAAATATAAACCTGCATATTATTCCGTTAGCGCCTGTATTATAAAGGAGGCTATGGTTTTTTTGTTTCTGCTTCTAAATTGTAAATGAAATCAATGAGGAATGGAGGACATTATGAGATATTCTGTACTTTATGAATAAAACAAACGCTCATCCAAGATTTAATTTAAATCAAAGTGGATAATTTGAGTAAGAAGTACATACTACACTACTTAGGTCAGAAACGACGCACTTGTAAAAGTGGAAAAACCTTATATATCTGTGTAAAAAGCTGCTTTACTGTCTTTGGAGTTATTTATCTCTAAGCGAACGAACGAACGAATAAACGAAATCAAAAGATTCCAAATATACAAACGCAATGCAAATGGGAAGCGAGCTATTGTCTATCGTTATTTATTATAAAATCATGTGTACATTATACAAAATAAAATTCAAAATGCGGATGGATTTCATTGAATCCAAAGAAATGGAAATCAAATTCAATTACAAGGTTTATCACCACTTCAGAACGAAGACGGTGTACACTATAATTGAATTAAAAAGAAGCAGATAATCACTTGTTGTATGTTATATTTACAGATTATAGTCCAATTATTATGTTTTGGTCTTCGATAAAATTATAGCAACTAAACCAATGGTTATATTTTATTATAAATAATAGTGTTTGCCGGCTTTCGTAGGTTTTTTATGTTCTCTAAAAACGAAAAAATTACCAGCTATTAGTAAAGGCTTCCTTTAAGGCTTTCACTGCTTCCACTGAACGTATCCATTCGCTTAGCACTAACTCCAGGCCCCGTCCGCTTGGACTCCGCATAATTGAGTGTGGTTTCGATATGGTACCGTGCCCATTTAACTATATCAACTAGAGGGAACGTTTACATTTCTTTTTACCGGCTACTGTTCCGACCGAAACGAACGACACAACTAACTAACCCACTAATAGTATTATATTTTAGGCAGTAAATATTATTATAGTATTTATGTAAACCAAACACCGGAAAAGAAAGAAATAATAAAAAAACCAAATAAGTCCAGTGAACAAAAAATTAATAAATCTTTTAATTTGTAACGAGAAAGAGAGGCGAAAGAATCTTGGGTGTACGGCTAGCATCACCCGAGCAAACTATGTTACAGAACAATTATTATGCAAGAACTTATAAAAGCCTGACTACGATCCGATTTGATTGGTCAAATCTATAATCGAAAATTCGAATAAGTTGTAGTTAAGTAGATCTAAAGAGCCACTTCATTCAGAGCTTGAGCAATTTATCAAAGATATCCATTGATGGAAAAATATGCCAAATATCAAAAAAAGAATGAAGCGTAACTACCATCCTCTCAAAATAAGAGAATTCAATTCCAAAAAGCGATGAGCGAGAAAGAAATGGCACCAAACCAGAGCCCCTCAGGATAATCATCTGGCACAGCAAGTTAGACGAACAATTAAGGAACTTAAAGTTTCTGAAATTAAATCCTTCTTACAAAATCTTATGAATTATAACAAGTAAATGTAAAAAAACATCGTTTTTCGGGTACAAACATTTATATATACATCGAGACACGCCATACAGTCGTTTATTATTTAGTAATAATTGCCAAAATATCTGATTTCAAAGAATTTTCTTTTTTTCACGCGCCAGACGCTACCCACGACACGCGTTAAAAGCGGGATCACAAAATTTCAGCCCTCTAGGTCATGCGAAAGGTGGTTAAAAAAGACATCAAAAAGGGGAGAAAACGGCGCGATTTCAATCCATCACACGTGCCACACGCGAAACGTGACATGCGTCATACTTGGAATATAAAAAGTGCGACAAGTATTCACAAAATTTCAATCCTCTAGGTCGAATGGAAAGTGGTTTAAAAGGACCTCAAAGATGTCGAAAAAAATGTCAACGAATCACAAACGCCACACGCGACTCACGTCATACTTGGAATATAAGAAATGTTATTTTTGACTTAGACACTTACAAAAGTTCAGTTCTTTAGGTAGTTCGGGAAATGGTTAAAAAGAACGAAGAAGTCGAAAATACAGACAAAAAGGGGTCAAGATAAATAAAAAGTTTTTAAAAATACAGAGTACTCGCCCTGGTAAGCCACTTAGAAATTAAAAAAACTAATTATTCACAATCATTCAATCAAACTACAGGATAAAAAGTGGGCTAAAAGTAACAAGCAGAAAGCTGAGAGATTTGCAGAGTATATGGAAGAAATTTTCCAACCTAACCCAGGGAAGCATGATGATTTGAAGTAGGAAAGGAAATAAAAACTAAATGTGAAAAAGAACCAATAGTTGAATTGATAACTGGTCAAATTCTCAAAGAGCTCCCAATTTTTTTTTTTTTGAATTTAAATACATCCTGCAGTTATGGAAAGTTGCTGAAGTTAACATGATAGCCAAACCGGAAAAACCACCTCACAAACCATCATCCTATGGGCCATTATTTTTGCTGCTAATAATTACAAAAACTTTTTGAATGACTGCTATAAAAAAGACTGCTACAGACTATAGAACCGAAACATATTATTCCAGAACACCAGCTTGTCTTTCGAGTGAAACATTTAACCATTCATCAGGTACACCGAAAAACAAACCCTGTTGAAAAAGCGACTGACGAGAAAAAGCATTTGATAAAGTTTGGCATGAGCGATTAAAATACAAATTAAAAAAGATACAATCCAACGATCATGATGAAATTATTTTCGAAGCTTAAAAAAGTCGAAGTAAGTGTAACTCAAGGAAGCGTTCCAGGGCCAATACTATATCTCCTGTATACGCACGACATGTCGACGCTAAAATGCAACACGATTGCAAATTTTGCTTTAATAGCAGTATGCGGAAAACAATGTGGACTCAACTCTTAAACTACAAGGTGACTGACACGAAGTGTTACCAAAACAAAACGCCACAGGTTTTTTATTTTTGATGAATTTTATTGAATAAAAGTAAAAAAATTGCACAAATATTTTAATTTTCGAATTGTATTAGCAGTTTTCGATTTTGCCACCCTTAGCCGCGATTATGGCCATAAAACGGCCGACAAAGCTATTGCGTGCAGCACGAAAGTGGCTCTGCGGTATTTTGGCCCATTCCCAGCGAAGCGCTTGCTTTAGATGATCGACACATTGGTATTTTTTTGTCCCAGCCTTGCTCTTCAAAAGACCCCAAACCGAGAAATCTAGCGGATTTGCATCCGGTGAATATGGTGGCTATTTGGCGCGGAACGTTGTTTTTCTGCCAATCTTGATTGACGCGCGCTTTATGACTCAGTGCCGAGTCCTGTGTAAATGTCCAGGCTCTGCGGCCGAAATTGTTTTGTGCCCAAGGCTACAACGCTCCCTCCAACATACGATCCCGATAAATTTGAGCATTTATCTTGATGCCATGGTCCAAAAAAACGAGCGGTGAACGGCTTTCGGACGTTACGATGGCCCAAACCATCACCATCGGCGGCGCTTGGTTTCGAGTGGTAATCCGTTGGTCCAAGTTTTCAGTAGAACGGCCGGGCAAGTAAATCCGGTCGTATTGCATGTTGACATATTGCTCAGTAACGAATGGTGACTCATCGGAGAGAACCAAATTCGGCAAATCGCCACTTTCGTGCAAGCGTAACAACTCCTTTGGTCTTTCCACTCTAGCTTTTTTTGAGCATCGGTGAGACCATGCGTTTTTTGGAATTTCAAGGCCTTTAGTCCAAGATAATCTTTCAATATGTGCTGCATCCGTTCGAGCGAAATGTTCGCCTCACGAGCCATTTTTCTGCCGCTACGGTGCGGTTTCTGAGCCAATTTGGCCTTCACCTTCCGAATGATATCCGGCGATGTTGCAGTGCGTTTCGGTCCACCAACATGGCGTTTTGCAATGCTGCCAGTATCGTTATAACGATTTATGGTGCGAAAGACAAACATTTTATTCACATGCAGATGTTTTAACTGGTTAACAATCTGCGGCTGTGGTTTTCCAGCCAAGTACAGAGCAATCACACTATTACGCTTGAATTCCATTGCGGATAACCTTTTTCTGAATATTTCCCACTAAAATGCTTTTGTACGCTTGTAAACAATGGAATGAACAGTCATTCGTATAAATTTGAGCGCTCTGTCAACACTGGTTTGACAGCAATGACAGTCTGAAGTTGGTAATACTTCGTGTCAGTCACCCGGTATTAGAAAATTGCTGATGCAGCAGATGGTGTATAGGCTAGGGGGTAACTGAAATCATCTTGATGCGAATTTGAAGTTTCGAATGTTTAACTGAAATAATTTCTGGGATCTGGCCAATAGAGTCTGGAATTTTGGGAACTAAGTCATTTCTCAAGTAAGATGCGACTATAAGACTTGTTCCAACTCTGGGATCTGCCCAATAGGGTCTGGAATTTTGTGGACCAAGCCATTTCTCAAGTAATTTCTCAAGCGATTCGTATGAAATTCGGTATGTAGGACCAAGATGTGACTATAAGACTTGTTCCAGTTCTGGGATCTTGCCAATAGCATCTGAAATTTTATAGACTAAGCTATTTCTCAAACGATTCGTATGAAATTCGGTATGTAGGACCAAGATGTGACTATAAGACTTGTTCCAGTTCTGGGATCTTGCCAATAGCATCTGAAATTTTATGGACTAAGCTATTTCTCAAACGATTCGTATGAAATTCGGTATGTAGGACTATTTTTAGTTTTTCATTTAATCGTAATGCCATTACGCCAAAGAAGTTTAACTTCAACCGCGCGTAAAGGTTACAGGCTCACCTTTTTATATTAGTCGGGATCGGTTTGCAATATTTTTATGCACGATGAAATGAAATGAGTTATTTCTGCGTGCAAAAAAAGTTTGCATACCTGCCGGACACTGATCACTGAAGACTACGCTCTTAACCCTGGAAAGATAATCATTTTTTTTATGACGTAAAAGATAATCATACGTCTCTGAGACGTATGGCACTTTGTTAGTGTAATAAATAAAACCCATGAACTTTTTATAAAATATTAATGTTTTATTTATTAATGTAGTTCATATTAAGAGAAATGAAGAAATGATTCAGTAAAAAAAATTTTAATTTAATCAATAAAAACAAAAAACTTAAACTCCATTACAAATTAACAAAAAAAAAAACATATTTTTTAAAGGAACATTAAAATTGAATTTAAGTCTTAATAATTGCCTAATTAGCATTTTTTGGTTAAAAATAAGTGTACTAATAAGTCTTAGTAATTTTGAATCGGATGCGATTAAATTATATACAAGAATGACACACGTCATTTTTATGTACGCCGCAAACCGCCTTTTTGCATACCACACATGATATTTTTGACATTCTGCGAAGTTTTGATGGACAATACGAACAATATCTCTTCTTTTTTGTAGTAGGTTCTTCGTCATTTGCCTGAACACTATTTCCACTAGTATTAGGTAGCAAATCCGAAATATTTTGGCGGAGAGTCCTCTTCAAAGTTGGAGCATCTAGCCTTTTTTCCATATGAGGTGATGTGAGTTCTGTATATAGTTTTTTCATGAAATTTTTTCGGCTGAGAGGTTTTTCATTCCTTGACTGCATATTGTGACAGTAAATGACATATGCGTTAATGAAAGCCATGTTAAAAATGCCATAAAGTACTGCCATTGGCCACCTGTTGGTTTTCCTGGAGCATGACATATACGAGCACATTTGGTCGAATGTGTCGACGCCGCCCTTCGTCTGATTGTAGTACATAATCATTTCAGGTTTTCCATTTGTTTGGTTTATTGTACCTTTTTCATCGCAAGATGAAAGCAAATATACCATTTTAGATGGCTTTGGCTTATATGAAACCAGTGTCAAAGGACCGTCGTAGCAGAACATTGAACTGCCTACAGGACGAGAACGCGTATTTTTCATTACTTCTGGAATCTCTCGTTTGTTGGAACGTATGGTGCCCACCAGTGTAAGCTTAAAAGGTTCCTGCAGTAAGGATTTCGCCAAGGGTACAGAAGTAAACCAATTGTCGCAGGTGATGTTACGATTGGTGCCATGCATCGGCTTTGACAGTTCTTTGATAAAGTACTCACCTTGAGGAATGCCATTGGTATTGGTTGCCCGTCCGATGTAAGGAATGGCATTTATCATGTACTTTGTGCCGCTGTCACACATCATCGGAATTTTTATTCCATATCTATTGGGTTTGTTCGGAATGTACATCCTAAAAGGACATCTTCCCCGGAATCCCAATAGCTGCTCGTCAATGGTTAGATGTGATCCCGGTGTGTAATTGATCCAACACTGATTTATAAATATGTCCCAAACTTTTCTAATAGGTATAAATGGATCCGTATCTCTGAGTGATGGGCGTAGTGATTTATCATCCATGCGCATACATCTGACAAGAAAGTCGAATCTGTCACGACTCATTACTGCTATATAACGAGTTCCCGAAAAAGAGCTGTCAAAAAGTTCTTCCGTTGAAAGGTGATTATCTTTCATAGCAGCGGATAATGTAAGGATCCCAATAAACGCACGGATTTCAGCTTCATTGGTGTCTCTAAATGTAGCACTAAACTTCGTAGTTTCATTTCCATTTTCTTTGTCCTTATCTTCTTTTTCCATACGTTTGACAGATATTTCTATGTTTGTCCATTTCATTATTTCACTAACTATTACATCTGTTATAAATAAGTTAAAACACAGCAAGGGGTCGAAGATGTTCTTGGAAGATCTGGTTGGTCCTCTATTTGTTCGAACAATATTTATAACAGGGATCTTTCCGTGACTTTTAGCCTTGATAGTTGTCCAGCAGTGCTTGTTACGACCTCTTAGTTTGCGCTTATGTGGAATAATAATGCGGGCATCTGAAGATGAAGTTAAATTACTTCCTGAAGCTGATTGTTCTTCACCAGAACTGCCCGAATCATCCTCATAAATAATCCTCGTAAATAATAATAAACAATTTTTTCAAATATCTCACAAAAGTTACATAAAAGATAATCATACGTCTCCCAGACGTATGGCATAGCTATAACTTGTCACCACAGGTACTTACCGTTACACCACGACCGTCAGTTGCAAGCTACGACCACCGACTGAGCATATTTAGACAGCCAACCCTATCCGGTTTTTCAGTTAAAAGTATATTAAATTTTTTTGCGCGCCATACGTCTGGCAGACGTAGATTATCTTTCTAGGGTTAAACCATTCACTTTTGAAGAGTTCTAGCGTTAAGCGTGGAAGGGAAGGCAAGGAGTTCGCTCTTAAGCTGTTTAATTGTAAGAAATTCTACTGTTAAGCGTGGAAGTGAAGGCAAGGATTTCGCTCTTAAGCTATTAAATTGTGAGTAAATTCTAAAGTTATGCATAAAAGTAAAGGCAAGGACTTCGCTCTTAAGCCGTTTAATTGTGAGGAAATTATAGCGTTAAGCGTGAATGGAAGGACTTCACTCTTAAGCCGTTCAATCGTGAGTAAATTCTAAAGTTAAGCATAAAAGTAAAGGCAATAACTCCGCTCTTAATCCGTTCAAGCGTTAGGAAATTCTAGCGTTAAGCGTAAAGTGAAGGCAAGGATTTCGCTCTTAAACCATTCAACTGTTAGCCTTATTGCCGGGAGTCAGCTACTCCTGGCCACAAGCTAAGAATATCGACTGTTTGGATTCCTGGCCTTTTATACTTTCCCAATCGGTTAAAGAGATCCCGTTAGTCATGAAACATGGGATGCTTGATTTTGTTCGATTCCCACGGTCGGTTCCAAGATCCCGTTGATGCTATGCCAGGAAAATCCGCTTAATCGTTTGTTCGGTCGATGGTGCATTGTTGTTGTTGCCTGTTTTGATTTTGGGTTGTCTTGTATTGTATATCGTTGTTGTTGTTTTGCTCGGTTGTCGAGCATTGCTACTTATGGTAATTAGTAAAATCCTTCATGTTTTTCGTATGTTTGTTGTTGTATCCGAGTCTGTGTTGTCGTGTGCTGCTTGTTGTTGTTGCTTTACTCGGCTGTCTAGTAATGCTGCGCATTGTCATTAAATCTTCTGAGTTTTTTCCGATTTCTTTCTCCTATTGTTATGGCCTTTTTCTTTACCAGACAATCCCGTCTGCAGGCGGTCTAGCTGGGGAAAAAATATTTACTTTAGGTGGAAAAAAAGTGTTTTTGAATGCAAATTGCGAATTGAATTGATTGATTTTATTAGAAATTCACCTTCATTATAGCATTTTACTTGTCCCCTGTCCAACTAATTGGTGGAACAATTATTCATGTAACGATTAAGTCATTGGCATTGCACATTCCTATTCTTAACAACGTAATTGATCCACGAAGGTACGAGCATAATGATTGTTCTCATTTTCTGTCTATGTTCAAAAATTATCCATCGATTCAGCGAAAAATCTTTAATATCCTAATTGCTACCGCTGCGCGTTTCGCGGTGCAATTCGAAATTGCAATCGATTTCGCAATCAATCTAATTAACAAAAAGAAGAAGAAAGAGCGGAAGAATAAGAAAAAGGACAATGAGAAAAGAGGACGCTTCTTTTTCGATTAAAAACTTTGTCCACATCAGCGTAAAATGAAGTTCCTAATTTGAACCGCCACCCACCTTTCCGCAAGCCACGCTGCAAAAGCGGATGCTCCTTCTTAATCCTTCCACCAATGAACATTTCCGAATATCAATTGAATTCTGATTATGTGTGCACTTTCTGCGATTTTTGCTTTTTGCTCAGAATTAAAAGATTTTAGAGAGAAAAATCATAAAAAGCATAAAGCGAAAGTAAATCAAAGCTCATCGGCTGTTGTTGGTCGGATACGTTTAAAGTGATGTCTGGACTATTCGTTGTATACACTAAACACAGATACAGACAAACAGAAAATATAAGAAAAATTTTCTGTTCGCCGTATTCACTTATAAGTGAACATCTTCGGAAAAGCGACGATCCCAGAAGCAGTCTTTTGTTTACTAGTTACTGCCAAATCTTCTATGCTTCTTTCAGCTTGCCTTTCTGTTTGCCACTTGATGGGCAGCCTGCAGCCTGCTGTTAGATTTATCCTCGAAGGGAAAGTGCAAATAGAGACTAAGTTGTTGTAGACCCCGCGGGCATTGCTGTGCGTATATAAGAATTGCAATCGTAGCCGTCTATGCTTTAGTCGCAATAGTCCTTGTCGTGGCAGCCGTCATTATTGTCGTCATTTTCATCATTATGTGTGTGTGTGTGTGAAGACTCATCGTCCTCTTCTATAGTGTCCTGTGGCCATTGCAGACAACTTTTCATCAGGGAGAAAAATACCATACAAGAGGACATGCAAGCCGGTGGCATTTTGTTGTTGCTGATGTTGTTTTTGTATCTTCAATTGTAAAAGGAAACAACCGCCGAGCAATGACGACGATGACGAAATGGGATTAAATGCAAAAAGTGTTTAGCAGGAGAAAAAGCAAATTCAACGAATGGTTAGTGGGTGGAATGGGCTCCTAGCAATTAAAGCGCCGACGACCATTTAGAAAAATGCTTGCCTTGCTGTACCAAAAAGATGGAAGAAAGTTAAATACTCTTCTCGTTGTTATGTTATGCAACGAGAACGAACCTACTCTTTGCGAGCTCAGAGCAAACAAAAAAGAGCAGCTCAACAGCTTTCCTCACTATGCACAAGAACAACGACAACGACAACAACAACAACAGCAGAGCGCAAAAATTCAGGCCAAAAACTTAATCTTCCTATTTAAAACTGGTCTATTGTTGCAGCTGCTGGCTGGTTGGGTAACGGACTGGCTTGCCAGTCTTCGGCCAAGTACTCTGCTGAAGTACGCACCCACTTCAAGGGAAAAACACTGTTGCTCCATAATGAGCACAGCCTGCGCGTGGGTCTGATGGATATGGTAATGGTAAGTTGGTTAAACCATTGCTTCGTGGTTTGTCCCATTTTGCTGTGTGAAGCAAAAACAATTTATTTAATAGTACAACGTTTAAAATAAATAAACTTGCAATTGCTGTTATTATATTTCAATTTTTTCCCCAATTAAGCATAGAAACAGAGAGGTCAAGAAAATGTTTATCTTAATCATGAAATTATTACATCTTTATAAATATAATATTAATTCCTTAAGAGGATCTCAAGTAGTTTGCGATTTCAGCAAGTAGTAGACATTTCTAACAAACTGATATTTGAGTTGGGATTTGTTTGTTAAGCTCTGATGGGTGTATATTAGTCATGTGGGGATGTAATTAGTAATGAGCCTTGATGGATTTGTAGAGAACTGTTGCCCTCAACGTTACATCAGAATCACGGATCACTTTCTCCAATGACAGGTTAAAGAGAACGCAGGCCAGTTCATGCCCTTATCGAAGCCCCCCATAGAAGTTGAATGGGCTTAGTAGTGATCCGGTTATTTATACTTGGCTTATAATATTGGTCATAGTCAACCTACAAAGTCTTGACAGTTAACCTATTTGGGATGCCGAATTCTCTCAAGGCTTTATAAACTACGTATATAGTATATCGTATTATTTTTTTTGTTTATTTTCGGAATTACAAATGTACAGTGGACTCCTATTTTCCCAGCAAGTGTAACGGAGCCACGATTCTTAATGTGAAACTTAATTAAAAATATTGTACACTACCATAATTATCTTAAAAAACAACATGATATCATTATCATATTTGGCTTTACAATCGGACGGGTCCGGTCCTGGCCTCCCGCAAAAAGTCTCCCTACCGGTCCCTGGCAGGCTTTCACCGGTGCCCGCATCATGTGAAATTGTTGCATTGCTCGGTACGCAACATTCTTACGTTTAGTCGCTAGCTTACATTCGTCATCGAATCAGTCGTTCCGATCTTGACGTTCACTGCCTAAGAAGGAGTCAGCAGTACTAATGACAGTGTTCTTTAATTTCTCTTCTAAGCTGGACATCACAGCCGCAAGACCTAATCTCCCTTAGGTAGGCGATGGAGAAATGTCTAGTGCTCCAAAATTCACTGCACTTGCTGCTCATAGAATTTAAGCCTATGATAACATTGTCAGAGTACAACTTTATAAAGCTACTAGATGTTCCTGGGCGCTTTGCTACCCGCACACAAGAATTCCAGCCTTGCTAGCACGACCACGGGTAATATTTCCTAAACATTAAGTTTAAGCTAAATCGGCTGTCTTGTGTTTGAGTTTTATTATCGTATTACAAAACAACAGGCATTAATTTTTATATAATTCGATTATAGCACGTAAAAAGCAACACAGTACATAGCACACAGTCATATTATGATGTGATGTTCGTACAAAACACAACACAGAGAGCAGCTCAGCTAACAGTGCAGCACACACAACACAGTCATTATGATGCCGCTTGAATTTTAATTATATTTTTTAGACATACTTTAACAATTTGTGTATAAACCTTAACATACACAGATATGTCATCGAGGAGTTTTTAATAGAACTTTTTGAGTTCTACAACTTCTATAGAAAGCGATTAAATTTCCGTAAAATACCGTTAAGGCAGCGTTCGTTAAAAACGAGTTCGACCGACCGTTTTTTCGTCGACTTTAGTTATTTAGTTATACAATTGGTCGCCACGAAAGGCCCATGTATCTAAATGGAATAGTGATTATCCAATGTTCACCCTGAATGTCCATTCTAAATATTGGTGAAAGAATTTTTGAAATCAGTTCAGCAGTTTCGAAGATTACCTCTTACACACAAACAAACATTAGCTCTATCTAATATTAATAATATATAATAATATAAGTATTGTTATTTCTCAATTATTTAAAAATTGTTGCTCCCATTATGTCCAAACTTGTCAGCCAAAAAAAATTTCAAAGCTAGCTGTGATCATTTAAATTACAATTTTTGTGTATATTCTGAAGTCGGAATTACCATATAATTGACTCTTGTTAGGAGCACTTCGGTTTTTTATAAAATCTCTGATAGTATTTTTTTTATAACAAATTTACACACGTATAAGGGGGCCTTTAGCGTTATGATGCTAGGCTATTTGTTTAGCAAGCAAGCGAAGTCATTTCTGAAGTGTATTTCAAGTTAATTGCCAAGCAACTTACAAGCATTAGCAGCCTATAAATTCACTCATCCATCTGCCTAGCTATCAATCTGTTCATTTATTCTTTCATTGTTGTCCACATCCAAAGGGGGTTTAAAGAAACTAAGGGATAGTTCCATTTTTCTATTTGTATGTATATAGGGATTTATTAAAATGTTAATTGCAACTATAATTGAATTGCCACCTTTCAATGTAAGACACACTATAAAGCCCTTTACTTGAGCCCTGGCTTTTGTTACAAATTAGCTAATTGCTAACCCATATATGTACTTGGTTAACATTACAAAAATTACAAGTTCTGCTCTTCAAGTGAAGACAGTTTGTGCTGGAGAAATTATTCTTTTGTTACACTAATTAATTGCAATATTTTTTAATGCATTGTGTTAGTTCTAGCACTTTATGTATAATCACTTGCATTGAGGTCTTTGCACAGGAAGAAATGTTCCTATTTAAGAACAAAGAAGGCCAACAATTAAAATACTGCCCTGGCATCTTTTGGCTGCCACAGAAAACATTGGCTTTGTTTGTCTATGGTGTTCTTACTCAACAATAAAAACACTTAACGTATACGAAAACCACTCAAAACAATTCAGTCAGAACAAGCCAAGGGTTAGCAATTCTGGATAGCAACAAAGACAGTAATAACTTAACAGAGCTAAATGGAGCAGAACCTGAAATTATTCTTAATCTTTAGAATAAGAGAATGTTCATGTTGTATTATTCCGTGTGTGTGTGTATCATGTAAACATTTGTGTAAAATAAATAATTGTCATGTTAGCAATTTGAGTCGTATTCGTGCATCTTGTGCATGAAGCACAAGAGATGAACGTGTCCTGGACATACGTAGCAAATAAAGTTGACTTGGAAATGGAGCAGAATATAATAAAAAAACAAAACACTATTCAATACATCCCAGACTTAATGGTTACAACAAATGGGACAACATCATCTACTCTCAATAATTTTGTAAAGGAGTGGCTGCTGAAATCGCAAAAATGTTCCTAAATTACGGGAAAATTTATTTCCGTTAGCGGTCTAAACAAATCTTCTGTGACGAACACAGCGGATTTATCGCTCAGCTAACTTCGTCTATGCTTGGTGGCGGCAGCCATTATGAACCTCATGAAAGTGCTGTTCCAATCGCTCTAAGATACCTTTCAGATCGGGGATCAAATTACCATCTTTGTCTCTGTAGTATGTGCAACGCGGTGTGTATTGCGTCATACCGCGGACTATTTGGTAGAACTTCCGCGTCAGGTGTGGTCCTCGCTCTCTCCCTGCATTTAGGGCGAGTCCTATTGCTTGACCGTAGTTGTTTCTGGACTCTTCGTTGCAGCCACATTGACTCAAATCTGATTCTCGGATGCTTTCTTTCTTGATGATGCAATCCGCGCTCGGAGCACCACTGGTTGCGAGTGGATACATCAGGAGATACCCAAGTGGTTTTGTAGATATTTATATTATTGCTTCCTGCCATCTCTATGACTCGTTGTCCATTTTCATTACTGTTCTCATGTGAGCTACCTATATTGGCATTCATATCCCCCATAATGATTTAACGTCATACTGAGGAATGTATACAACACGTCAAATCTACCTCCAGTATCAAATGAAGACCTACACGATGAAATGAGAAAATTCTGGGAAGTTGAAGAAATTACGCTTTAAATAGTTGCAGTTGTTGCTTCTCATGAATGTGAAGTGTTTTGCGAAAAAAACAACTGAAAGAAACTAAGTTTTTCGTTAGGCTGCCGTTCAAAATACCAACACCATCCTTAGGAAGTTCTTATGAAGCGGCATACCAACGACTATTGACAGTGGAAGACGGTTTTTGAAGGCGCCTGCAATTTTTGAATCGTTCAAATCATTTATGAAAGAGTACATAGAATTAGGGCTTATGTAGTATCTTCCACTAAATGCAGTGTCAGCTCAAAATGACAAAAGGTATACTGTATACCGCACCATGCATTTGCGAAGACCAGCAATATTACCACTAAACTCAGGGTCGTCTTTGATGCATCATGCAAAACTAGTTCGAGACTGTCCTCAAATTAAATTGGTCCATGCTTACAGACTGAAAAGTCCAATATAATTTTAAACTTTTGAAAGTTGCGATATTAGTGGATATTGAAATATTTACATACAAATTCTTGTCAACCCTGAGAATATGAATTTCCAGGGTTCCACTTATCCTGTGGCGTGAAAATCCAAGTGAACCAATTAAAACATTTAAGCTAAACACTGTAACCTATGGAATGGCTTGTGCTCCATATTTACCAGTAACCCTTAAGAAATCAACTAAAAATGCCATTCAACAATACCCAACTGCTCCACCTGTAATCAACAATGATTTCTATATGGATGATTTGCTGACCGGATGTGAAAGTGTGCAGGAAGTGGTAGCACTAAAGGAGTAATTGATGGAAATGGAAATCCAATTCACAAGAATTCTTGGACACATTTTCCCCACACATAATGAAGAATATACCAAAATTAATAGAAGATGATTCATCGATCAAAACGTTGGGAATCATATGAAACTCCGTATCAGCCACATTTGCGTTCAAGGTAGAAACCAGTGAACAGTAAATAAAATGGACTACGCGAAAATTATTATTAACGGAATCCAAGGTGTACGATCCACAAGGTTGGCTCTCACCTACGATAATAATCATCAAAATTATATTGCAGAAGGTATGGCTACTTAAGTTAGAGTGGGATGCCGATCTACCCTATCATATCACGAATTTATCTAACACGTTGTACAAATCATTACCGGAGTTAGAGGAAATTCAAATTCTGCGACGTAGGATGAAATTAACAAGTTCATATCATCTCAAGTTGCGTGCGTCCGAGTCTGGCGATATTACCGTAAATATAATCTGTGCAAAAGGTAAAGTAGCACAGATAAAATAAATTTCACTTCTGCGACTTGAGCTATGTTGAGCAGTACTCCCGAGTAAGTTTGTACAATTTTGCACTGATTCTTTATCTTACCCGAATGTAGAGATGTATGCATGGAGGGATTCTATAATAGTACTTCATTGCCTATCTGATGTTTCACGTCCTTGGAAAAGTTTCATTGGCAGCTGCACAGCAACAATTTTGGAGACTATTACCAGAAGCAAATGAGAAGGATATTGATTCCAAATTCAATCCGGCAGATGCAATAAAGAAAGGAGTCAAACCGCAAGTTCTATCAAAACTAAAACTTTGGTGGCGTTGTTTGAGCGAGCCAGAACATAATTGGTCACAATCTAAGGTAACAGCAACTGAAGTGGATGTTGCTTCTGTCGAAGAAGGATCCAAATATGTTAACCTACTCACAGAGGTGAAAATTGAAGATGAAGTAGTACTCAATTTACTAACGAAACTTTCATCCTGGTTAAAAATCACGCAACGTGATGGTATACGTTTTAAGATCCTTGAGACCATCACAAAGGAAATCGCCAACAGTATCTTTTACTCCTACTGGATTACATGATGCTGAATATGTAATTCTTCGCAAGGATTCCCTAAAAAAAATTGGTGCGCTAATAGGTACAATTTCGTTGGTGGCAATAGGGAATTGCAAACTCTTAAGCAACAGACTGACTAACCAGTCAAACAATTCTTTAATATCTGAATTTCTCCTGCAAAACAGAATTACCTCTCAGTTGAATCCACCACATGCACCACATTTGGCGGACTAATGGAGTGTATGGTCAAATCCTTTTAATTTGAAGCGAGTGACAAACATTAATCTTACGTTTGAAGAGATGAAAACATTGTTAGACCAGATTGAAGCATTGCTGAACACACGACCTCTATGCAGACTTACTGATGATCCAACCGATTTACAAATTTTAACACCAGCGCATTTCCTGACTGGAGAATCCATGACAATTATTCCTGAACCCAGCTTAGAAGACATACCTCAAAATAAGCTATCGAGATTTCAACAACAACGATTCAACAACGTATTCAGGAATTTTTGAAACAATGGCATCAAGATTATTTAACATCGTTACAACAACGTTTTAAATGGAAGATAAAAACCGGTCAGCTACAGATCGATAACATCGTGTTGACCAAGGAATTATTATTCACATCTAAGTCAGTAATCACTAGGCAAGGTATTAACTGTTCGTCCTGAAACAGATGTGTGTAACTCTATTTTAATTTTAAAATATTAAACTAAATAAATAAAGAATATTGTTGCATTTTTAAATTATTTTTATGTCCCTACTGAAAAGTTGTATAAAACGGAAATACGGTACTACACGCGTTAAAGTGTTAACTAGAAAATGTTTGGTACTTTTAAATGTCCTCAGTTGAACCGTTTACCTTAACTTTAGAACTACATAAAAATCTGCTAATTACTTATAGCCAATACTTTAACAAAAAAAAGTTAAATCAAAAACTTTGCTGACTTTTTGACCGTACCCGCTTACTTTTTCCACAATTAATTAATTTTTGATTTTCCACAAATTTCACTCTCGACGGCTCGTGAAATTTGTTTTCACTTTTTCTTATTTTATTTTTGTGTTTTCATAATTTGCCATCATAGTCGGCATACGCTCCAATTGACGTGTGACGTGCACGGTAATTAATGTGAAACTTTTTCATGCATCCAGATTCTCCCTCCGACCAAAACATCGAAAATTCCTGTGGAAACTTTAGTAAATTTAATGAAGTTCCTGTTGGTTGATATTTAATGAATAAATTACGAGCTCAGTAGATGCAATTTGAAACGGAATTTTTAATTCATTTAGATAAACGGATGCTGATGGCGGATCCAGTGCTGTGTTCTGTATAGTGAACGTATTCTCATCCTTGTTTGTGACTTTATGTTTTTTTTTTGTATCTTAGCGTTACAATGTCGAGAGTAGAGAGTTATTTGCAAATTATCTTTTGCTTTACCATCACACATGTAGAGAACAGCATCAACTATAAAGATAAATGTAGAGATTTGGTTTGTCGCATTGGGATCTGTTACACACGTATATGCGCGAGTACGCAAGTCGTAAAAGTCACAAATTATGATGTTTATCTTCTGCAAAGATCCAGTCAAAAAACTATAAAACAAGACTGTCTCGAAAGACAACTCATTCACATTCATTACATTCACAGCAGCAACTCGGTGCGGCATAAGTGCGTTGGTTGTGTTGGTTATGTATGGTTGCTAGAATGTCTCGAAAATCGTAATCGTAAAATGTAAACTGCTCTCATATTATTGCTCTCCAAGGTTTTGGTTAACTTTCTTTAAAGTCACTCATTAACAGCTGGTATGAGAATCTTGGAAAATGTGTTTCCATAGCTGTGTGTGTGCGACGTTAATGGAAATGGGCTTATTCATCCATAAAAGGAAAAAGACGCCTTACGGGATTTTATCGTCTCGAAATCCCTTTTGCAAGATACCAGTTCGAGACCCATTGGTCAACTGGATAGAGATAATCTTCTACCACGACAAAGCTAAACCACATATCTGTTTGCGAACGCGCCTGATATGTTCTGCTCAGTAATATGAAACATGTAACTATTTACAGATAATAGCTGCCCGTATGTGACTTTGTTAACAGATCAACTACTATAGTCATACATAGTTGAGCCTCTCTTAGTAGTGGATAAGGGAATGTCCCTCTGATATAAGAAAGCAAATACCCAAGACCCAAAAACTAGCAAAAAGGCGGATGAATTGCGTGTGGCGATCAACGGCATGAAAAACTGGTAACGGAGGAGCCTTTTCTGAAAAGCCAACGCCAGCAGCAAGTAGCAGCTGCAACCCATACTGGGCGACTACAAAAGGCGTCTGTTTTTCCATAGAGGGCAGCCTTAATCTGTTATGTGTTCGTCCATCCAAAGGGCGGGTGTGCCTGGCGAATCTGAGCTTATGTATGTTATTAAACGTATTTCAAAAAACACCGCGGTGGAATTTAAAATGATATTACGTGGAAATAACAACAAATGGAAATGAGTACCGAAGAGGTATCCATGCTACTGCCTCGGCAGTAGTAAACCGCACATGAAGCTGGTACATCTTTCATATACCAGCGTCAATCATGACGCCAAATGAATCGTTATCAATTAGAAAAGATCTTTCAAGAAATGCAAATTTTGGGTCACTGCATACAAACGAAAATCGGAACTTGGGACGTTCGACCCTCATACGTCGTGGGTAGATACGAACAGGTAGAGCGCGAAATGCTTCGACTTAACATCAGTATCCTGGGCGTAAGCGAAACTAATTGGCGGGAAAGAGATGATATATGGGACAAACGAGAATGCTGTATTTCGGTGAGGATTAAAGAGAGGGAGGCTAAAGATTGCATGGTGCATGCTAAACGAAGAAACTAGGTGAAGTCTTATTTCTTGCGCAACTGTTCCTGTAATACTAACGACATTGTTTAAGAGTTGTGGACGAGCCCCGCTGTTACCCGGCTTTCGCCATTAAGCATACTCATGAACTATAAACCATTTAGCTCTCTTAGAAAGTAAGCCGTAATTTAATATACCGTGTTCAAGTCCTGCACCATTCCAGATAAGATTTTATGCTGCAGATGGACCCCACAAGGATGATACTAACGACAGCAAGGCTTTGCTCAAAATATCGTAAAATTACAATCATACAAATGAAGCGACTGAGGAAGAAAAAACCGCGTTTTATTCTCAACTTAACTCAGTTTACAGCAGTGTTCCGAGAGCCGATATCAAAATAATCGTGGGCGCTCAAGTCGGTTCAGAAAACTTTTATGATCTTGAAAGCTTTATGGGAAAAATGGCTTGGGGTCACGCAACGGAAATGGCGACTTGCTTTTCGACTTTTGTAATGCAAATCTTCCTGTACTGGATGGGACTGTATTTATACATAGGACGTGCAACCAAATTACCTGGGTATCTCCTGATGGACTCCGCCGTAGCAGGTCAACGGTCTGATTGAGAAAGGAGGAGTGGTAAACCCGTGGTGGGGTCCAACTGCATCATAAAATCTTATCTAGAATAAGGGCCGCGCGAACTTAGAGTTTGGGCAATGTCTTCGTACTTAGCGACTCTGAAAGGGCTGCTAATACTTAGAGGTTTTTATTCAGTGGAGCTCTTCGTATTCAGGGGACTTGTCGTAACAAACTGTTGATCTGATGTGCCTGGGATAGTTTCTATCGTGGGCGGCCTAGGATAGCTTGTTATCCTAGTGATAAATGATGCAGTTCAAGGTTCTGGACGATGATTTGTCCGTGAGGGATTTTTCCTTCGCAGAAAGGCATTCACTCTGAATGAACTAAGTTTCTAAATGTCAGATCTCACCAAGGTCGCGATGGTACTATAGGGGTTGGCCCCACCGCAGATAAGGTTGATCTCCTTGGAGGTTAGCTGAATCTGAACCAACTTTTGGTTGAGGACCCATTTTCGTTCTGGTCTTAACCTACGTAGTGGCTTGTTTTTTACGAATCATGATCGGCAAGGATTTAGATAGGTCCTGCTCTAACCATTGAGTTAATACTGGCACATCTTTCATGATGGACGTTGGTTGTCGTATAACTAATCCGCGTCCGAAGAAGACCGTGGAATTATGCCCTCAGTTGGCGGTGTCCACGTTACTTCAAGACATCTCGTATCTCCTGATGATCGAACTGAAAACCAAATTGATCATGTCATGATACAGCATCGATGGAGGAAGTCATTGTGTGATGTCCGCAGTGTAAGAAATGCCGACGTAGGTAGCTACGAACCACAGCTGTCCAACAGCAGTCCCAGGATGCAGCAAGGAGTACAAAGTTCAATACGAATGCTTTAAATGATCCTTACATATATCATAATGCTATCACCACCCTTAACGACAGAGCTCCGTCATTAAATGAATTTGGCAATTTTGCCATTGACGTGATGTGGGGTGATATTAAAAGTGTTTTTTATAGAAGAGATGATAACAGACAATTCTTCGAATATCTAAAAAAGTTATCGGGGAAAAAAAACCACACAAATCTTCTTATTTTGCATAGCACACTATTGGTATCAATTGAAGATCAGCTACCAAGATGGAAAAATCACATTTCTCATTGAGATTCCGATGAGCCAAAGAAGGCGACCTCAATTACTGCAAAAACTGGGGTGTTATTACCGTCTTGTCTGTTTTTCCAAAACTAATGGCCTAATATAGGACCAAAACCGGTTTTTCTGCTAAACCGGTTATGCGCCATGCAAACTTTTTCTGGGAATTTGTGTTCGCTGTGACTGCAGTAAATAACAAAAGCACAATATATGTTAACTCACTAGTGTGTTAAACGGCTTGTGGGCGTGTGAAAACATAATTGCCCTTGTCCTACCTTAAAACGTAATAACCATTTAAGAGATTTCTCTTTAGCCGCACACAGCAGTTTTTCATTTGCATCAACACACCGAGTAAATTCCTGGATCAAAAATTAACTTTGTCTTAATGGAGTGTTGTTTTCACAAGAAAATTAATGAAACTCAAAATTTGTTTGCTTCTTCCCTTTAGAAAGTGCAACAAGAAGTTATGTGGAATGAATTGCTCGATTCTGTGTTTTCGCATTTGTATGATCTGCAGTCATTTAAGAAACTCGAGCATAGACATCTCATCTTGTTCTCTCCCTAATTTTCTAACGGCCACGCTGAACTTTACATTCACCGTGTGTACATTCTAAAAAAAATGTTGTTAAGAAACTAAAATAATAGCGAATGTCAATAAGGAATTACCTTTCTTACAGAGCTTTTAGATCACCTGAGAAGCTGTAACCTCTACTAGTTCGATAAGATATTTCACAATTACAGTGAAATTGACTGAATCATTTCTGAAAAAGGTGCTTTTAAAAGCTTCTACTTAAATATAGACGAAAGATCAGACAACTTATACATACCTATTACCGAAATTATCCATACTATGGACACCCCTCTCCGTCATATAGATAACTTGACAGAACTTTTTTAATTCTTGTGAAATATTTAGCCATGAAAAGGGCACCTGCTTGTCACCTCACTTCTCACTTTAAACACACCCCAAAAACCTCAACCTAATCTCACTATGAAATATTCCCAGTTAGCAAAACTTGTGGCACTTTTTTGATATTTTGATAAAAATATCAAACTGGATATTGAAGATAGTAATAGAAAGTTGCAAAGCAACTCTGATATATTTCGAGCATACTGCGAAACATGCAAGCTTAAGATCAGCTAAGTTATTCTGTTTCAGCAACGAAATCACGATTTGTAACATAATCCATGAATCTTGGGATAATGGGTGCAAATGGTGTTCAGGTCCCAACGAAGTATGCCGTGCTCTATTTGGGTGTGCATTTCTTTATTACAATGAAGATGAAAATATGTATTGTTGTGGAAACAGAAAATCCCGCATTTATGTCTCTCAAAAACTGATGCCTGAGGAATTACTTAAAGATTGTCTGCTCCCAGCCATTCATTCGTCCAACTCTCACGTATGCATTTTCAATATGAAGGAACATCAATTATATATATGGAAGATCTTCGTGTCCTTAATATGAAATTTCTTTGACCGAGAATGCATTTGTACAGAAGTGAGAATTTTTATGAATATATAGATATTATATGTCGAACGAAAAACTCCTAGAGGCTTCCGGGGTGGCAAGAATTGTCTATGTAATTATTGATCTTAATAGAAACAATTCGGCTCGTTCAGCCTCTATTGAAAATTACTTAATTTCGGATTAATTAGGTAAAATTATCCTGGATAATACATTGGATAGTGGATTCATACCACCTGAGAATTATCTGTATCTGAATGCATTAGACTAACTGTCAGACTCAACGAACAACCTATTAATAGAAGGGCAACCGACAAATGATTCCGGCATGCCTCGTTGCTTTTAGTTATGGAATGGTGATGTAAGTAATATAAAAAGATAATGTCGTAGCGTGCCTGTTTTTCTCTGCGATTTAAAGTGAATCGTTGTGCTTTAAAGGAAGACATGAAATCATGGAATTATCGGGATGCCAATCAAAACGAAGAATAAAAAGACGAAACTGCACCTAAGTACTTTCAGTTCCCTTAAAAAGTGTTCTCTAATTCAATTCTCCTTAAAAATAACTCCACCTGATCTAGAAATTTGACAAGATCCTCCCCTTTCCCGCGACTATTTTTGTGGTGCGCAATATGTGCCAGTTGCTGCTTGTTTCTGTTGACATTATCTGCGACAAAATAAAATCCTAGCCAAATAACACCCTCTTCACATTTTATGTTTACATAATAGCAAGATGTTTAACGTGGCACGCTGAGGCTTGCGGCAACACCAAGGACAAATTCCTTAAAATGTAGACAGCCGTTCCGTCTGTGTGTATCTGCCACTCCGTTTGTCCAAGAAAAACCTAAGAGACATCGGCTGAACGTGCTGTATAACGAATGTCCTTCATCATTGTTCGTTGACGAGCTGGTTGTCAAATTCCCTGTTCATTTAGAAGGAAGGAAAGGAAGGAATTTTGTCCTTTGCACGGATAAAAACTTTCAAATTCAATAGAGACGACGACGACTAAGACGCTGAATTAGATGGAAAATATCCATTTACTCTTCATGATGATGCTCTAAGCATCCTGCAAATAGAAACACATTTCAATTGCAGATGTGCGCGTTCGCGGCCAACCGGTAAGTTGATAACAAATGCCGATAAGAGTAATTTATACAAAGTTATTGAGATTTATCACATTCAAGTGCAGTGGCAGAGTGTCCTTGTTACGCATTCAAATCGGGATGCGGCGGAGCGAATGTCTTTAAAAATGGCATCTAAGGCATCGAAACTGAAGTGCTTGGATAACATACTTCTCGAAGGAAAGTCGAAGTTTTCCGCAATCTGTTCCGCTGTTTGCGCTGTTTTCATGGATGATGATGGGTGAATGTGGTTTAGCGACACTGGCGGAAGGATCTGCTATTTATGAATATGCATAAATAGAGCAGGGTGCGTTCTGCTTATACCTACGACGCATCAGCACTCGGCATTATCCTTAGAATCCTATTTTAATGAACCTACATTGAAAATGTTTAATCATTTACAGGATGCATTCGCAAACAGCTGGTAGCCTGCTGTTGAAAGGTAAACAGCAACAAACTACATATATGTATAGTGGACAAACAACAAACCCCTGTATCCGCTTTATTTATTCACTCTGGCCAAGAGTAACCATTTTATACTGGAAGTGATGCGTATGTGTTTACCTCATAGCCGACCACGATTTGTTGGTAGTATTCCTTTTATTCCACAATACGTGCAGTTTTTGTTGACCGAAAGTACTTTTCTTTTTCCTCAATACTCGGAACTGATACGATGAAGTACTGTTACAGTCAAGTACACATATCACTTGTCTTGAGTTCTAAAGGCGGTGTTGCCGCGTAGTTTGGATGCCCGTCTATTTTGTTCCACACAAATTCTCTGCCTGCGGTTAGGGTTGGTCCTTTACACTGGGCATTTCGAAAAGAAACTCACAATAAATAATGCCCATAAACACATTGCTGCGAAAATCTTGCGGTTTTTTACATAATGCATAAATGAAGAAGGTTTTGCAATTACTCGTACACGTATTGCTGGAAACAAACACAAACATAGAATACATTGAAGAACATTCACAGAATAAGATTTGTGAATATTGCAATGTTTTGTTTGTAGTATAATAAAAATATTAAATTATTCATAGATACTATAATTACTCTGTGCCTAACAAGGACACTCTGCTATATATATATACAAAATAAAACTTATTTGGGTGGCAGAACACGATGGGTACACAGGCAAGGAGTTAGCCGACTCAATGGCTAAAATAGGTGCAGAGACTCTCTTCATAGCACCAGAAATATAAAAATGCATGGAAATGCAAAAATACCTACTAGAGGTATTAATACACTCAAAGCCATTCCTTAACTTCAACTACAAAGGAACGAAAGAGGCTCTACAGCTCAAAAGACATGAACTTAGAATATTTTGTGGAGATATACTACCCACATAAATCGGCAGAGTCAGCAGTAAAAAGATCTGTAGATACTGTAACGAAGAAGATAAGTCAATGGAACACCTACTAGCAAATAAAATAAAAAAACGAGTGGAAACCAATTTACCGTAATAGAAGCTTACTACAAAAAAAACCAAGCAATGGAGTAATTTGATTTGTTAAAAAACTAACAGACTTCTAGGCTAAAAAATAAGGGTCACAGTAGATCCAAGCATGTTGTGGTTCAAGTGGCTTTTCATCACCATAATTGGCTCTAAAACCGGTGTCCGGTCCTGGCCACCCGCAAAAATCTCTCCACCGGTCCCAAGTTCGAGCCGATGTAATCCAGTTTGGCATCCCTAAAGTCTGGGCGTCCTGGTCTAAGCCAACCTTCCAGCGTAGGCTTGGCCGGCCTCGCTGTGTAAAATACTACCGCAAATGACTTTCTGAGCAGGATCCTCTTCGCTAGGTGTCCTGCCCACCGGAGCCTACCGAGCTTAATTCTCTTCACGATGTCGACATCCCGGTAACGCTCGTAAATCTCCTCATTATAGAGTCTCTGGAATCGTCCTTCCTCACACACGGGGCCAACAAATCTCTGTAAGACTTTTCTCCAAAGTCTCAGATCCATATCTAAGTACTGGTATGAGCATTGTCTTATATACCAGCAGCTTGAATGTTATGTTATGTTTCTGATTCCATGCTGTTATCTGCTGCTACAGTTGACCTGAGATAGTTAAGGATTGCACAACTTCAAACTTAAGCTCCACTATTTTAATTGCGGGACCAATGTTGGATCTTGTACACACAGACGTGGCTACCATGTAATTTGTTTTGCTCTCATTTATGTACAGCCCCAGATTTTCTGCCGCCTGCTGGATGAGAGCTTTCTGTGTAGCTTTTGGGTTTCTACCAACGGTGTCAATATCGTCTGCGTAAGCCAGTATCTGAATGGACTTATAGAACTTCCTCTCGCCATTACGTTAGATCACTTTCTCCAACGCCAGGTTGAAGAGGACGCAGGCCAGTCCATCCCATTCTCGAAGCCCATTGTGAATCTAGAATTGGCTTGATAGTGATCCGGACATTTTTACTTAGCTTATAACATTGCTCATAGTCAACCTACAAATTCTTGTCAGTTTATTTGCGGTGCCGAAATCTCTCATGGGTTTATAAAATTCTACTCTGGCTATGCTATCATAGGCGGCTTTAAAGTCTATAAAAAGATGGTGTAGTGAGTTCTAAAAGTCTACACATTTTTCCATCACATGCCTAAGGGTGTAAATCTGATCAGTTGTTAATTTGCGTGGGATGAAGCCACACTGGTATGGATCAAGGATGACTTTAGCGTTTGGGGCTATCTGTCTTGAAGGATAGAGGAGAAAATCTTATACGCGGTGTAAATCGTGTAAATTCTTTGAATAAAATTGGATTACTTTTAAAAAATATTATATGGGAGCACCTAGACCCTGGGGCCTGATCACTTCCAAATTTTTACCGAAATGTTCGTCCATTAGAGTTACACTTGTGCATAAAATGTAAAGAAAATCGGGTTAATTTTAAAAAGTTATATGAGAGCCCCTCTAACCTGTGGAATCTTCCTAATTTTTGCAAAAAGTGTCGTCCATTGGACTAAATAATAATAATAATATTCGGCGCGACAGATCATTGCGGTCCAAAGCCTAGCTTCTCGCAACCATTTGTGTTGCGCATGTATATATTTTTAGACAAAAATGGAAGGGACCTACAATTTAAGGCCGGATCCGAACGGCGAATTGAGAAGCTTTCCGTGACAAGTTATTACTCTCGGAACGTTTGTTACCCATTCGCGAGAGGTGGGACACCGTGAGCTTTAGGAAGTGGGTTAAAAATTTATTACAAGATTCTACCACCCAGCCAGCCAGCCAGCCACGAACACGCGAAGTTAATATAGGGAATTTAAAAAAAAACAAAAACATTATATGTACAAACGTAAAATTTATTAAATTTTTAAACGCCTTGGTGACTTTTGGTCCAACCTGTACTAACGGAACCAAAGGCTGCTTAATGTCGATGATCGGACGATAGCCGATCTACTCAGCGTAGTAGATCGTTGGCGACAGTTCCGCTGTAGAGTAAGTCTATACATTCGTGGGTAGATAGTTGGTGTTGTAGGCTTTTGGATGGTGATTTGTGATTTTGGTCTTGCGGGTTACTGTGATTCACATTTGGTGTCGTTGGTTTGGTGGGATTGGTGGTTGGTGGTGGAGGTCTTATGCGTTAGTGAGATTCGCAATAGGAGCTTATAGTTTACTTTAACTTTGTTTCGATAGTTCCCTATTTAACTTTAAAACTTCGACCATAACTTGCATTAATGTTTCAGATCCGATAAAATGTAGCCACAATTAGGTTCGGGATATTTTGGTTCAGTTGTGTTTGGTACTGGCCAGTGCATTTAGGCTTACAACAGAACGGTACGGCCAGGAATATATTTTGCATATTTTGAAATCTGAAAAGGTCTGTTTGTTGCTGCCAAATGAAACGAGCTTTCTGCCACATGCATCGATTTACAATTAGTGGAGAGCAATGTATTTTGGCCCGGATACATTTCTGTAAATTAACGCCGACACAATAAAGCACACTTATCTTTTTTATAAAAATTTTAATATAAATCATAACCGGCGAGTATAACTTGCGGATGACCTACAACCGAGGTGTAGGATGCGCTGAGGAGCCCGAAGAAAGACATCATATTCAAAAAGACCCTACTGCCACTGCCCGACACTAATAATAATAATATTCGGCACGTCAGACCGTTGCGGTCCAACCCCTAGCTTCTCGCGACCATTTGTGTTGTACATGCATTTGCACACATATATGGCGAATTCGGAAGCTTTCCGTGACATGTTATTACTGACGTTTGTCAGACATTCGCGAGTGATGGGACCATGAAAACAACTTTTTGCTGTTTCTGGGATTCGAACCGCGAACCTCCTGTTCAGACTGCACTGCACCTGCACTTATACACTGAGCCACGGCGCCCACGTCCAGCACTAAAGTAGAGAATAAACCAAACGAAGAATTAACCCTAATATACAAAACCAACCCATAGTAGTTTTGTAGTATTGTAATATTGTAGAGTGTCACAAGATAATACGCTGTCACTTGTGCGAACGAATCACAGAATTACTGATGATTACTACCATGGCAATGTGTATTGCAATAATGGAATGTGACGATGATGACTGCTGACAATTTATTCTTTACAGAATTTCTTAAAATTTATTCACCGATGGTGACTTCTTTGAGGGAGGGGGGAATTCCAAAAACAGCCTCCTGCGTGTTGTGTCGATATTCGGTAAAAGACGCAATAAATCGAGTGATGACTTTCGACAGCAATGTGCTAAAGGAAAATTAGCAATTCTGGTGTAACACGAAATCCATTGCAGAGCGTGCCAAAACAACGGACGTCCTCTGATCCCTTAAGCTAAATATTTGATTTACATATTCTCGTCGCTGAATTTGAATTGCTAAACAGTTTTGCTGGGAAATGTGACCGTGTCCTTGAAGGTGCATACTCAGCAGTTACATTCAATCTGATTGTAAGCGTGCAGCACTCTTGTATGGAAATCATATTTTCCACTGGAAATATCTCTGTTGGCAATCTCTTCACTTTTGGGATTTCACTTTGCGTGCGATTGCTCAAATGGGTGCCACTGATACTAATGCGGTCGGCTAGCAAGTCTTGCTATCTGGGTATTTATTCGACTCGTTGCATTTGATTTTAGAAAGGGAACACTCAGCTAATTGTCCTGAGGACCAAAACCATACCGGCTGGCTGAGCTGTTGAACATTTGAGTGTAACGCATTATGGCATTTCTGATGGCTCACTGTGAGGCACAAATTACGCACACAAATGCAGAATGGCTGACAACAACAAAAACATTGTCTTTACTTCCATTATGTTTTGCTTCAATTATCCTGGGATTATCATTAATCTTTCCGATGGATGCTGCTTCATATTGCGAAATTGGAATGTTTGTGCAGAATCGCTTTCATTTGACTGGGCGAGCTGATGTTCTGGTTGGGGATACGGTACTGAACGAGTGTTTCAGTTTCTAAAAATAGATTCCGGCCTTGGTGCTGGGCAATATTCCAAGCCGCGTCAAATTAGCATGGAATGACATTCAAATTTTGACATGACAAAAATCCGTGTATTAGATATGATTTATGTACCTTGGTTTTAGTTTTTTGAGATTGCACATTTATTTGTACATTAAACCGAATAGGGGTTCAAACCAGAGAGTGCAAATGAAATAGGATTTTGCAAATAAAACACAACACAAGTTTATTAATCTACAAATAACAACTTTAATAAACAAACAATCCACAATTTTATACTGGACAGCTTTTTAAATGCACGCAAAATAAAATTTGGCTTTGGGAAGTGGGTTAAAAATTGATCGCAAGATTCCACGACAAATAGACCGACCGACCGACAGACATACGTGCCACGGGCAAGCGAAGTTAATATAGAGAATTTAAATATTGAAATTTTTCTTGTAAATTCTCCATTCGGAGATTCGATTTTGTGGTGAAATTCCCCATTTGGTGGTGAAAACATAGCAGTCACAGCGCACGGCTGGTGCGACGTACGCACAACGACGTACGAAGTACCACTAAAATTCTTTCTTTTGAGTTTAGTTAAGCTGTAAAGAAGTGTGCATGCGTAACCAGTTCTTCATATACTCGTAATCAAAACCTTATCTATAGAAAGCCCAAAAATGTCCCAATTGTTTATGTATTGGTAATCAACAAAAGAGCAAAATCCATATCAAATTTTTCTGTTTCCCACCACCACATCTTACGTTTCTCGCTCTTTACGAATGCTTATTTTTTAAATTCTCTATATTAACTTCACTTGCCCGTGGTTGGCTGGCTGGCACACCAAATCTTGTAATCGGAATCGGAAATATACATGTGTGCAAAATTTCAATAAATTCAGGCTTGGGAAGTGGGTTAAAAATTGATCACAAAATCTGACCAGCCAGCCAGCCAGTCCACCAGCCACGGGCACGCGAAGCTAATATAGAGTATTTAAAAAACACTTATAATACTTGTACTTTACAATAATTCTCTTAGGTGGTAGCTTTTTTATTTTCCAATTAACTAATGAATCCACTGCAGCGAACGCCACATTTTTTACTAATTGAAAAGCTTGCAGAAACTTCCAATTTTATAGACATAAATACCGAAAAAAGACCAGAAAATTGTTGCCTTATTACCTTATTTACAACTAACGATACTTATATTTAATGAGTCGTCTTTTAAACCGGGCAAACCGGTTTCGAATCGTATTATCTGCGCTACTAACTACTTTTCCTACCAATATCATCGATGGTGTACTTTAACTCTATTTCTTTTGATATTTCAAATATAAGCTATTTTATTTAAAAAAAAATGTGACCTCTCACTGAAAAACCTTTCATTGGTTTCTTTTCTATTTTGTGTAAGATTGTAAATATTTTTCTGAATTTTAATTATTTTTTCAATAAATTTTTTACTTAAATAAAATATTAATTTAATCTGTAACTATTTAATGGTCACGCATTTACACCATGTCACATGAATATAAATGCATTTTCTTCTTAGTTAGTGCTTTCACCTTTAACGCTTGTGAGACTGCAGATTTTACTGCTATAACATTGTGATTATATTTTGTTAAATTATGAATGTAAAATAATATGAGTATCTTATCTAAAGAGTAACCTGCGTAAAATTCTGTTACGAAAAAGCAACAAGGACTTCCAAAAAATTATGTAACAAAACGACAAGTTAAGCATTCATACATCGCTTATCGTTTCACATTTGCAAGCTATGTGAATAGAACAAAAGCTTAAAAAGCGTGTAATTAACTCGTCGGTATACATTTTCATTCGCTTTTCATGCAATATAAGTGTCCTGGCGGGAACACATACACTTACTGGTTGGTGGCTTACAACAAGTGTACTGTTGCATGCTCACTTTGGCAATCTCAAGAGGTTTAAAGCGCAACGTATCGCTTTTTTGAAGAGGATTCCTCTTTTGCCATTTCACTGATGTTTAACTTCTAGCGGTTATTCGACAGCACACGCCTACATTGTGGCACACTTTGTATATATACTGTGAATACTCTAAAGGCTTTCTCAAGTATTAAATTGTTTTCCATTTTACCAAATGAGTTCACTCTGAAGGAGCTGCGGCAGTGCCGTAGAATAAACGCGGGCATGAATGTGTCAACCCTCTAGCAAACTTGATTGGGATGAGATAAAAGCAAAAAGTTGTGCATTTTTGTACGGGATGAGGAGAAAGGCTCGGAAATGTATGGCAGAACGAGTTCTAAGATAAAACCCTATAGCATATCTAAACATGGGAGAGAGTTTTTGAAATCATCTTGAAGTTTTTCTCTAATCTTAAAAATTCTAATTTTAAAAATCCATTATTCCGAAAGTTGAATTTAATTTTTCAATTAAATTTGAAATACATATAGAGTGAAATTCCCCATTACGGATAGTCCCCATAGCCGAACAGCTTCCATAACCAGACACCTCCCATAGATAAACAGCTCCCATAGCCGGACAAATTTCGTCGGCACAACCTTTTCATTAATTTTTCCATAAAAAATAATTCATATAGCCGGAAGCTGCAATAACTGGACGCGGAAATTATATTCCATAAAATTTTAATCAAAATATCTCTTATAAACGGAAAGAATTAATAAAAATCACAAGCAAGAATTGTCTAAAATTTAACACGTGTTGTGTTGTTGTGTTGATGACAAGGAAATTTGTGATTCCACAACGCAAGGCAGCTGTTTCGTTTATTTGGTTTTGCTCGTGTTAATTGTGTTTCTTAAAAATGGTTTAACTGTCTCAGAGCCACAAAATGGCATAAAAAAAATGCTGTCTATAAGGAAAAATGGAAATAATAATGCAGAGGTAACCCAATAGCGCTGAATGAGTTGCTGGTATGCCTAAGAGGTGAGAGCTGCAGAGTAATACCCGAATACCTTAAAGGAACTCCTGCAAAATGCTCTCAACTAGCTAACATGCTGCGCAGATCGCTGTTGTTTAGTGGTAAATCATCACAAAACTGAGCTTGTCCTGTTCACCAGGAAATGCAAAGTCCCACATAATAACCCTCCTTCTATAAATGGTATAAGCTTAACATTCCCTGATAGAGCCAAATATTTGGGTCTAATTTTGGACAGAAAGCTAAGCTGGAAACCTAACATACAGGAAAGAGTTTGTAAAGCCACACTCTTTTCATGCAAAAAAGCTTTTGGTAGCTGATGGGGTCTTCAACCCCATATAACTCAAGTAAAACCTACGCTTCTATAATGGTGTGACTGTATGGTGGACTGCCTTAAATAAGAAAGTAAACTTGACAAAGTAAGCAAAGTTCAAAGATCAGCTAGTCTATAAATGAGCGGAGCACTTTGTACAACCCCCTCCGCCGCTTTGGACATTCTGTGCGACCTTTAAACACTCGACAATTTCAGCAGCAAGTTGCTGCTAGCTCGGCTAATCGCCTTAATGCTATCTCCCAGTGGACTAGGAATGATATCATTCACTAGTCTGTCCTGTCCTGAATATAGTCAGGATCGCAGACAACATAGACTACACTATTGCGCAACTCAATTTCAATAAAAACTTCCAGGTCACCTACCACTCCAAATCCTTCTGGGAAAAAGAAGCTTACCTGGAAGATGAGCACATTCTTTTTTACACAGACGACGTCAAAAATTGATGACGTAGTCGGCGGAGGTGTTTTCTCAAAAACGCTAAATCTTAGCCTGTCTTATCTTCTTCCAATTCACTGTAGTATTTTCCAGGCTAAAATTATGTCGATCAGTAAAACTTTTCATGGTTGAAGTGAAACGTCATATCCGCTAAGGTTATCCGTATATTATCGGATAGCCAAGCTGAACTGAAATCCCTGGAATCAGTGTCTACAAATTCAATCCTTAAGCCATTAACTGTCGATCATTTCTGCCGGAGTATAGAGAAATTCCGGTTAACTCTATGGCTGACGAACTCGCCAAATAAGGCGAGTCTTACCAAAATATGGTTCTCTAGGTATACCAATCGCTATATGCAAACTCATGTTAAAGCGGAATGCTATTAACAAAACTAATCGTAGATGGTCAAACAGTATAAAATGCATAGCGACAAAACAAATCTGGCCCAAGCTGCATTCAAAACGCTCCAAGTGTTTAATCTCTCAAAGATGGTTGCACATTGGTGCTATTGTAGGTTTTATTACAGGACATTGTCTAATAGGCAAGCATGCAGCAAGACTGGTAGTCTTCTCGAATGATTTCTGCAGAAGCTGCATTGATGAGGAGGAGGATGAGACCATCGTCCATCTTCTCTGTACTTGTCCAGCCCTCTCCCAAAAAACGTAAAGTCCATATGAGAGCTTTCTTCTACAACGACACTAATGATCTGATCAACATTGACATGAGCAGTTTCCTACGCCTTTAACGAGTTTGAGGTGGTCTTGAGGGAGTATTGATAGGGGTAGTAACGTGGTCTAATCTGGGTATTGAGGTGATCTTGAGGGAGTCTTCAGGAATTTTTGAAAGGGATCCCGAGGGGGGCGATCTTTTGTGTGGTCTTGTAGGGGTCTTTGGGTGGTCTTGAAGGGATTTTTGGAGTGTTTTGAGTAGAGTCTTAAGTGAGTTTTGTGGGGGTCTTAAGGGAGTTTAAAAGAGGACTTGAGGTCTGAGAGGGTATTGACGGGGCTCTAAGGATGGTTTTTAGGGGTTCTTTAGTGTCAAGATTCACTTAAGCGCTTAAGGTTTATGACAAGATAAAAAAAAAACATCAAATGCTTAGCACGATTCCTTTAAATTATGTGATTTTTTTAAAGCTACAAATATTTTAGATTTCCATTATAAACATTCCAGCAATTTTCATTTATTTTATAACAGTTCCTGTTGCTCCAGATCTACCATATATTTTATTTCCTACCTTTTATGGGTTATGCTTCAATAAAAGCATTTTTTTTTAAATAATATTTAATTTTTTTATATACGTTACGTAAACTACTTTCTAGAAGCTAAGTTTCTTTAACTTTGAACGCGTGACGCATAGGATACGGTGTGTGGCTGATGGTATCCAACAGTATTCTAAGTTTTATGGATAACCATTAGTAATCCTTCGAAAAGAAAATATCAAACTCGTTCTCATTTCCTTTCCCCTTACTCTAATTTGCGACCCTTAATAAGTTTTTCGAATTCAGAAAAAACAACGTGCGTATTTGCTTGCCGAACAAGGACTTCTTAACAGCATCGCAACACAACTGTACGGTATAATTTACTTCTCTATTGATTTGTTGATCAGCTCATTTATCAGGCCAACAGCCAACCCAATTGGCCTACTGTTGCACAACACAGCATTCTAGGAGGCAAAACTAACACCGCAAGTGTGTCCCGATAAATCACCCGATACACCGCACATAATTGTTTATGTGGTCGTGGCGGAGCAGCGATGCGGTGACAATCGATTACTCATTGCGATACAGTTAAAGGTCCTTCTTGTCTAATTAAATTGACACAAAATACATGTTGTGTATGCTGTCAGCCGCCTGCCGCTTCCAGTTTTCTATCGATACAAGGAGTGCGAAACGCTACGCATAAATAACCATCCTAATGGTGCCGCCGAAGTAAACTCCTTCGGGAATGGGTAAATTATTGTCAATGAAATATTTTTGGAATTTATCACTGTGTACAATACGTAGATATGTTTTTTCTTTTACAAATAAATCATGAAAATTCATTCTGCAAGCTCGGAATTCACATTCGACCGATGATTGTGCATTTCAGCAGGCGACATAAATAATTCGAATGTTTAAAGGACACAGAACAACGAAGTGTATGAGAAAATTCCTCTTGTGAGTGTGTGTGTCATTGCCTAGAAATATACTTTCGTATATTGTTTATGTTAGATCAAAGTGTCAGATCATTTGTCTGTGATTTATTCGCTGATTCGTATTAAATTACAATCGAAAACTTTCCCGCAGTTCGACACTGAGCGTAAAAAAGTTACGGCATTAAATTGTAAGCGAATTCCATTTGTGTGCAAAAATATAACACGCACAACACGAATGGACGTTAGAAGCTAGGCCTTGGACTGCATTGGTCTGTCGCGCCAAATAAAGTTATTATATTAATTGTATTATACCTTAAGAAGGAATATTTTTAGTTATTCTTTTTTTCTAAAGGGTACCAATTACCTTACCTTTTTAAAGACGTATGTCTGTTTGTTACGGAACACAAAAAAGTAGAAGTCGAACATTTGCTCAGTGGGTATATATATAAATATTTAGAAGTAGTCTAGCACTCGGGTAAATACTGGCAAGCTGGAGAAGGGCATGGGTGGTATTTAAACCGAAGGTGGGGAAAAAATTGCTGGAAAAAATTGCTGGGCACCAGAACAGCGGGTACTATAGTTGGTGACAAAACCATTATGGTCAACACTACAAGAGGATGCCAACAAGGAGGAGTATTGTCTCCAATTCTGTGGAGCATTCTTGTAGACGAAATACTCCAGCGACTAGCTGAAGCAGGGACTTATGCCCAAGGCTACGCATACGATGTAGTCATCGTAGCTAGAGTGAATGTGCTCTGTGACATAATCAAAAATGGATTAACCATCACGAGTAGATGATGCCAAGAGGTGGGACTCAGGGTAATCCCTAACAAGACCACACTGGTTCCCTTCACTAACAGAAGGAAGTCGGGGCGTATAAACCCAATTACCCTTAATGGAGGAGGAGAGAGGAGGAGAGGTTAATACCTGGGACTGATATTTGATAGTGCCAACACGCAGTGCTACAAAAATCAAAAAGAGCAATCATAGTGTGCAGAAGGGTGGCAGGAAAAACGTTGCCAGTTAGCCATAGAATAATGCACTGGATGTATACCTTGATAGTTATTCCAATGATTACATACGAAGCAGTTGCATGGGCGAACAGGACCAAGCTAAGCACCACGAAAAGGGAGTTTGAAAAAGTACAGAGACTGGCCTGCGTTTTAATTACAGCGGCCATGAGAACCTGCCCAACAGCGGGCATGGAGGCAATCTTTGGGCTTCTCCCACTACACTTAGTGGTAGAGAGCAAATCAATGGAAACGAAGTTACGTTTGAGCAAGGCAGGCTGCTTCACGGACAGCAGGGCAAGGGGGATATTAGAACCACTTACCAAGCTGATTCCTCTAGCGAGCATGCTTTGCGATAACATGGTGCGGAAGCTTGAGTTCAAAAAGAACTTTGAAATCAAAATGAGCACCAAGAAGGAATTCAGGTCAGAAACTACCAGATACATCCGGGTGCCATAAATTGGTATAGGGATGGATCAAAGAATGCAGAAGGCACGGGTGCTGGTGTATATGGGCCACGAACCAAACACTCCATATCGATTGGGATGTACCCGAGTATATTCCAGGCAGAAGTACATGCCATTGAAAGATGTGCTCACTTCAATCTGGAAAGTAACTACATGAGGCAGGAAATAGCAATCATGACAGACAGCCAAGCTGCTTTAAAAGCTCTAGACGCATTCCACGTCACATCAAAACTGGTGAGGAATACAAGGCCAGCATAGTATGTTTTTACTGGGTGCCGGGACACACCGACATAGAAGGCAACAAAGCTGCGGATAGGCTCGCGAATAAAGGAGTAGGAACTCCGCTTGTAGGGCTAGAACCCTTCTGTGGCATAGGGTACCGCACAATGCGGGAAGAGGTACGCAGTATGTGTAAGGCAGCCGCTTCCAAAAGGTGGGAGAATCTCTTAGGCCTACGGCAAGCAAAGGAAATGTTTGGGAACTATAACCCAAAGAGGTCCCGCCTAATATTGGGACTTAGTAGAAGTAATGTAAGAATCATTACGGGTTTCCTAACAGGACATTGCAAACTGAAGGGTAAAAATAGAAGAGGAGGGAAGCTGCAGACTTTGTGGAGAAGCGGAAGAGACCCCATGGCATCTACTCAACGAGTGCGGAGTAACGATCCGTTATAGAAGAGACCACTTGGGAACCCACGCAATCTCGGAGTCTGTGCGACATTCACAGAACCCGCTCCATATTATTGGATCCTCAAGAAGTATGGACGGGGTGATATAGGGACGGGCATGCACTGGCTCTATAGCACTAGTCAGTGAGGAGCGCAATAGATTCATATGGGTCGCAAAGCTACAACACCACATTTATCATCATCATCATCATCGTCATCATCATATATATAAAGAAATGATTTTCCTTCCTATCATTCTGTAGAGAACTTCGACCGAAGGATAAAAGTTTTTAATTTGTTTTCGGTTGACTGCAATTCGATCTGAAGCAGAAAATGAGCTACCAACATCAGCTCTTCCGAGAAATTGTTAATTAGTTCTCTACCAGCTTAGTTATAAAGCTTTGTTGAGATCATCTTTGCGTTTGGAGAAACTTTATAAAAAATGAAACTTTCTTATTTTTCAATTATTTTTCAAAGTGTACTTTGCTCCAAGTTATATTTTAACCAATTTTTCCTTTTTTTTTGCTAAAAATGACAAAATAATAGTCAAACACGGACACACATATACTCGTATGAACAGCACAACAAAAGGGAATTGAAATTAATAGTCCTTCGTCCACCTAATGAAACAAAAATGTCCTTTGTATTGTGAATGGCCGCGATATGACGACTCTTTACGTGTGTGTTTCTGTATGTATGTAAGGATACAAAACCACTGTCACTGACCGTATACGAAAGTTCAGTGGTCACAAAAATTTTCAGATGGGTTATTGCCTGCCTGCCCATGCCGTGGACCCTACTCTACCTCTTTTGCTTTTGTGCCACTTTGCCTGTAATAAATCACTCTCAGCGCGCTACGCACTAATGACACTGCGTTGAAATGCTGAAGAAATTCTATAAATTCAGGCAAACAATTACTATACTGATTAGAATATGTTGACTAGCGTTCAAGAGAGGAGGACCCTAGCTTGCATGAGCGAAGAGGATCCTGCTCGGAATGCCCTTTGCGGTAGGAATTATGGACCGACCATGACCGCGAGGCCTCCCAAGCCTATGCAGGTAGACCAGGAAGGCAAGAGATTAGGGATGCCAAACTGGATGACATCGGCTCGATCTCGGAACAGGTGGAGAGATTTTTTTGCGGGAGGCCATTACCGGACTTCGGTTGTAAAGCCAGATGATAATGTCTGTATTTGTACTAACATCTAAACTAACCTACGTGATCTTGACAGTTTACTAAGAACATACTGTGATATATTTTTCAAAATTAATCTACTAATTTTACCTACCTAGCCTTTATGACAGACACTGCGACCTAAAAGATCTATTGTGTCATAGGGTTTGTTTACTCTTAGGATGAACGATAGTACATCCTAAGTGGCGGAATTTCTCAACTCCGCCGTTGAGCATATTTTCTTGTGAAAGATGCGTCTCCTCAACCAAACTAATGCTCGGCATTCACAGAGAAAGTGCTCGAATAATTCGTCATCCTCCGAGCAGAACCCATATTCAGTCTCTGAGCCCATACCAATTTCGTTAAGATGACTTCGCAAGCCACAATGACCTGTTAAAAAGCTCACTAGCCCCATAATGCTATCCATATTAAAGTTAACTGTTTCCTTGTATAAAAAGGGCCTGATTAATTGTTTGGCCCGGGACACTTTCCCAGTGGGCCAGACGAAGTTTGTGTTCTGAACAATTTATCAAGGCTGTGGCGGCAACCCAATTGACAACACAGTAGGGTTAATGTCATATTAACGCAGATTCCGAGCCAGCGCTAGCTAGTTCATCTGCAGATTCGTTGCCTGCAATTCCCTGATGACTTGGGACCATACCGAGTGTGACTTTGTTCTGTCTGGCACAATTGCAGTAACAGTTTTTGACTGATTTCGAGTCCAGCGCTCTAAGTGCAGCCTGGCTATCTGAAAAGATATATAAGATAGCGCCCTTCATTTCTTTAATTTTAAAGAGATCAGTCAAAGAAGAGATCTTCGATCGTAAGTTGGATGTCTGCCACTGAACAATGAATCTACCATCGACCATTGAGTCAACCATCAAATATCATACATGGCATTAAGCATCGGTTCAAAATAACTATTCGATCATTTACAGAAATAAGAGAACAATGCAAAAGAAATTTAATGAGAAATAATTGGCCTGCGTGTTTCAAAGTGACATTCTTACCATACCATTTCGAAGCAGGGGCAGCACTACTCACTACTTTTCTCTTCAAATTTAATTTAAAACTACTAAAATTTTTTATGAGTTGAAACCAAAAGCTCCATTACTGTGTTTGGGCAGTAATATGCAATATGCAGCAACTTCAAAGTTAGTGGTTATGAACATTAAAATTAGCTTATAAATAATTTATATAAAATGTGATGTGATGATGATGTATGTGATGAGCTACGGTGCAAGTCGTAGGAGTTGTTTTTAGTATAGAAAAATATATTTTTAATGTATCCGTCCGTGTTTATGTCCCACAGACAACAAGATCTTTGTTTTCTTTTCTTTCGTCCCGGACAGACGTTGTCACGCTCAAAGCCCACGGTCGTGTCTTCGACACAGTCTACCCTGTTCTTTTTTCCTATTGGTTTTGAGACTTTGGTGTTGGGTCCAAAAACACCAGCTCCAACTCCAGTTTCCATCTTCGATCCATCTGTGTACCAGACCAAACCCCTAGAGTCCAGTGCCGGAAAACCATTGCACCAGTGTACCCGGTCCAAAATTTCTACCTCAAATTTCTTTCGAAACAGTGCTTCCTGACTATAATGTCGGGGATAGTGCAGAACATGTCTTTTTCAGGAATTGAGCCAAGAATTTTCAGGTGACCCAAATAGTCAACCGGTTTTTACCCGTATTCTTGTTGCAGCTTAATAGTGCTTCTAGCAGCCGTCTTAGTGATGAAGATATGCAAGGGTGAAAGCCCTAAAGCAGCTTCTAGTGCAGTCGTACGCACCCGTTATACCTAGACAGGCAGCTCTTTGTAGGTAGGTGAAGCTTAGTTGCCGTTGTTAGTTCAAGAACTTACGGCCACCAAACGATGGTCGCGTACGCTTTAATAGGTCTCACTATTGTTGTATACATGCAATGTACCATTTTAAATTCTCTACATTAACTTCGCGTGCACGTGGCTGGCTGGCTGGCTGGCTGGCTGGTCAAATTTTCCTGTCAATTTTTAGCCCACTTCCCATGGCCCGATTTTATTGAAATTTTGCACGTGTATATTTCCGGTGACAATACTTTTCGTTAAAATTTGAGGCCCCTCGGACCTCGGGTTCGGGGGGCTCTCATACAAATATTTTACAAAATTTACCCGATTTTCTTTAAATCTTGTACACATGTGTGTCTTCGATGGAAAACACTTTTTGTAAAAATTTGGAGCGATCGGCCCCTTGGGGACCCCAATATAGAATTTTTAAATATCGCTATATCGCATCAGATCACGGCAAAGTCTGAGCTCTGTGCTTTGTGAGCAGCACTGTTCGCTCCCGCTGCGTCATTTCGTGGATGACTTTGCCACAAGACGAGCACGCAGTGTGTGTGTGTGTGTGTGTGTGTGTGTGTGTGTGTGTGTGTGTGTGTATCTCCGATTAGAGAATTTACAAGAAAAATTTTAATTTTTATGGGTTGTTTTTTTAAGATTTAGATCCCAAGTCCTGCCGTAGGGGCGTTTACTGGCCAACGAGGACCTAGTGGTGCGTTCGATGGAAAACTTGATATGAGATTATGAAGGATGGCGCCGAGATATCTCACTTCACTGGAATAGTCAAACATGGTGCCTTTGATGATGATAGGTCCCAAATCGACCAGTCTTCTTTTCGTGAATGGCACTAGACCGGTTTTGCAAGGATTGATAAACAGTTCTTCTCAGCTGCACCATTCTAAGACGTTTAGCAAAGCACTATTGATATTCGTGCAGTGCTTACCACTAATAAAAATCGCCAAGCATAAGCAATGGGATGTAGCTTGATCTGTGAAGATCGACTTAAAGATTGTCAATGACTAGTGACCACAGAAGGGAAGAAAGCACTCCTCCTTGACGACATCACTTAACTGCTGTCACAGACACAGACACTCCTGCCGAGGAGGAAACAATATCACCGACTTTCAAGTATGGCCCTTATCCAATGATTGGTCGAGACTTCGATTGCCCTTGAAATAGAGTCGTAGCCAGTGATGTCGAAAGCGACATTGGAATGAAAAGTTCCTTCTTTCCTCTTTACAAGATAGTGAATGGCACCTTCTGTGTTTTTGCCTTTCCTGTACGCAAACTGACTGAGGGGTAGATAATTCTAACCGGCCTCTAATATGAACATCAATAAGTCTCTCCATGGTTTTTAGGACATAGACATATCGGTTTGTATGGATAAAGCAGCGCACTAGGCCTATTGCCTGGTTTGGGGATGAATATCACATTTACTTGTCTCCAGATGATAGGAATGTACGCCCAGTTGTACCTGGCTCTTAAGAAAGCAATCATACCCGGTAGGATGAGTTCTATCGCCTTCTAAGCGCTGGAAAGATCCCATCACCGCCGGGAGCTCTAAGTTGAGTTAAGTTGAGATGAATATTGAGCACTGAAAACAAACGTCGCAGACGATCTATTTGTATACAAAATAGAGATAGGAAAGTGGAATAATTCAGGGAGCAAGAAGCTAGAAAGGTAATTAGAAGCAAGAACACGAACAAAGTAGAGGTATTTCCTCAACTAAGCACAATACATGGCGAAGTTTTAAGTTTTTTCTATAAATGTTAAGTTAAATAAAAGAAGATTCCTTCTATTAACGAAAAAAGTTCTTACCAATGATGCAGCATAACTTATTCTTCTTCTTTTTGTGTAATTTTATTTGCCATTACAAGATATGAACTTTCGAAGGTTTAAGAGTTGAAAGTGTTCTCAGCACCTTCCAGATTGTGTGTGAGTGTGTGAGTATGGTACTTATGTCTGATAAACTTTTTTACTGCACTATTCAGCATTTGCAAGGTAAACCCAAGAAGCAACCAGGATGTATTAAACTTACTTACGGTTATCTTAAGGAACTGATTTGTTTGGAGGCAAATAAATTTATCCACCTTCACCTGCTTCGTGGTTCGATACCACCGGCACATTACAGACAGCATGCACATAAGCAAATGCCACATTATTTATAGTTTACACGGAAGGAACTGGAGGTTATGACTACATATATGTTCTTATTTGCTTTCTTCTGTGTGCACTACGCCACCAACCAACCCTGGTGACAGTAGCAAAAAACCCTGCAATCGCTGTTGTTCTTATGGAACACAAGATAATGTACTGCAGAGACAGGATGTTTTCTCTTGCTGATAACCAACCTGGAGAGATATTTATTTAAAGCTTGACAGGATATTAGTGTATCTAAAATTGTTCTAGTTTTTGAGTCAATGCAATTTTAAATGGTAAATAAATGAATTACAAAGTGACATGGAACTTACATTTAATTTAAATATAATTTAATCTCCATTCAATGTGTTTTACACGATGTGTTTAAGAATTGTTCCTTTACTATCCGGTTGCCATGGTTAGTTATAAATTTATATTATTGAGATGTTGAAAAACAGACAAAAATGTATGTTAATGATGCTAGATGGATGATGAGCTATTGTAGTACTTAAATAGGTAACTTCTATGTTATCAGCCACGCGCCACACGCGACTCGCGACATGCGTCAAAAGTGGAATATTAAAATGGGCCCTTGACATTGAGCTGCTCAGACAATTTCAGCCCGCTAGATCGTGCTAGAGGTGGTTAAAAAAGACCTCAAAAAAACGAGAAAATGGTGCGAATTCAAACCATCACACGTGCCACACGTGAAACGTGACACGCGTCATACATGGAATATAAAAAAATGCAATATTGGACTTAGATACTTATAAAATATCAATTCTCTATGTCGTGTTAAAAGTGGTTAAAAAGGACCTCAAATAAGTCATAGAAAATGTCAAGCCATCACACGCGCGGCACACGTCATATTCGGAATAAAAAAATGCTATTTTGACTTAGACACTCACAAAATTTCAGCTCTCTAGGTCGTGTGGAAGTTGGTTAAGAAAGACCTCAAATAAGTCGAAAAAGAATTCATCCCATTACACGCGCAACACGCGCCGCACGCAACACGCGTCATGCGTAGAATATAAAAAATGCTATTTTGGACTTAGATACTCACAAAATTTCAACCCTTTAGGTGGTATGGAAGGTGGTTAAAAAGGACCTAAAAAAAGTCGAAAAAAAAATGTCAACTCATTACACGTGCCAAACGCTACACGCGTCATACTCGGAATATAAAAGATAGAAAAGAAAAGATAAAAGATATTTTGTACCACCTAGAAACTTACAAAATGTCAGCTCTATAGGTCGTGTGGAAGTTGGTTAAAAAGGACCGTCATACTCGGAATATAAAAAATGTTATTTTGGACTAGACACTTACAAAATTTCAGCTCTCTAGGTCGTGGTCGTGTGGTAGGTGGCTAAAAAGGACCACAAATTGGTCGAAAATATAGACAAAAAGAGGTCCAGTCAAGTTAAATAAAAGATTTTAATATTATGAAGAGGAAATATTGGTTTGTGTGTAGAAGTTAATCTACAAAATTACTAGACCAATTTCTAAAATTCTTTTACTAATATGTATTTATAATTCACATTCTAGGTAAATATAGGCTATATATTATTCCATTTAATTAAAAGGGCCTTTCGTGGTGACCAATTTTGCAACTAAATAACTAAAGTTGAGGAAAAAACGGTCGGGCATCATAATGACTGTGTGCTGTGTGCTGCGCTGCCTTGTACGTACTATAATCCATATATTTGTTGTGAATTTGGGGAGTTATCTAATTAAAAATAAAACAGAAGTTTATTATGAGGTTATATGATGATCTAACTTTATTCTTTTTATTTTCGGGGTTATCAACAGCAAAATGTGCATCTCGACCACTTTTTTAACATTACATTCTCTTATCTGTCAGCTGGCGTTGACAGACCAAACACAATAACGTGTTCACACACGTTCGTCGCACATCGCCACTATTGTGGTGTTTAGACGCATACACGGCTGGCGGCTGGATTGTGCGTTTTCGTCACACTCTCCCCCACCTAGGAGGCAGCCATGGGTCGCCCTTCGTTATCCACCCAGTTCTCCCAAGCATCGACCTGTTTCCCTCGATATGCAGCCAACCGGTCTATGTGAACAATTTTGGGCTTAGTTGTTGGTGTGCGCCTGATTTTGAACGTGACATCCGTTAGTGCTTGCATAACACGATATGGTCCCTCCCAATTAAAATCCAGTTTTGGACATCGACCTGGCCTACGTTTTGGGTTGTGAAACCAGACGAAGTCACCTGAAACAAATCTGTTGGAATTAGAGCTCAAATCATACCGAGACTTCATCCGACTAGCTGCCTTCAACATTTCTGAACGAGCCTTGTCATGTATTCCATTCAGTCTTGATTTCAGCTCAGCCGCATAGCCAGAAACCGTCGCTGATACTTCGGGAAGTGGTCCCAGTGCCAAATACGGAGGAAGTCTCATATCGCAGCCGAAAAGCATCTTGTATGGAGTTTCTTTAATCGATTCTTGCTGCGCCGCTCTATACGCCATTCCAAAGAGTGGTAAGAGTTCGTCCCAATTGTCTTGCCGCGTATCAACGAATTTCGCTAGGAAGTCTAAAATCGTTTTATTGATGCGTTCAACAAGCCCATCCGATTGTGTTTGTAGGGGCGTTGTCCTGGTTTTATGAACTCCCAATATCTTCATAACATTTTGGAAAACGTCAGCCTCAAAGTTTCGATCTTGATCAGAGTGCAATTCTCGTGGTACACCAACACGACTGAACACCTCCTGCACTAGCGTTCTTGAAACTGTACTAGCCGTTTGGTCTGGGATCGGTAGAATCTCTGCCCAATTGGAAAAATAGTCCATAAAAACCAGAATGTAGCGATTTCCTTGTTTGCTCTGCGGCAACGGACCCAAAATGTCAACAGCAACGCGCTGGAATGGCTCCCCTGATAAATAAATTTGAAGCTGTGCTTTCGTCTTTGTTTTAGGCCCCTTTTTCGCCGAGCAAACATCACACTCAGCGCAGTATTTGGAGATATCATCTCTCGCACCAATCCAATAAAAGCGGGTTCGGATCTTTTCAAAAGTTTTGTTAACGCCGAAGTGCCCACCGTAACAAGAATCGTGGAAATGCTTTAAAACATCTTGTACCAAATTCTGCGGAATTATTGGTAGCCAGCGGTCTCGTTCAGAATTTATTGTCGATGACCATCGTTTACACAGAACACCATCAACTGTCTGAAGTGATTCAAATTGGGCCCAATAGGCTTTAATTTTATTCGACGCTATTGCTATCTGCTTCCATTCAGGCCTTTTCTTCAAGCGTACCCAATCGAGAACGTGTTGCAAAATGTCATCGTTTTGTTGTTCACGACTTAAAAGGCCTGTTGCAAAACCAAAATCTGGACAAAAAGTTGCCTGCACAGTGTGGGCTTCATTAGCTGCCCCAACTTCTTTTTTCACGCAATGCTTACAGCTACTACCATCGAAAGGGTGTCTTGACAAAGCGTCAGCGTTTTGGTGCAGTCGCCCGGCGCGATGCTTCACGGTAAAATCGTACTGCTGTAGTCGCTCGAGCCATCTGGCAAGCTGCCTTTCATGATTTTTAAACGAAAGCAACCAATTCAACGCTGCATGGTCAGTCCTTACCAGGAAATTACGGCCCTACAAGTAAACATGGAAGTTCTCTATGCTCTTTATTAGCGCCAGTAATTCTTTTCTAGTGGTACAATAATTCCGCTCTGGTTTGCTGTGACACTTGCTAAAATAAGCAATTACTCTTTCCTTGCCATTTTGTTTTAGCGAAAGAACTCCACCAATACCCTCGTTGCTCGCATCAGTGTCTAAGATGAACTGATTGTCGGCCAAAGGATAGGCCAATATAGGGGCGCTGACAAGATGCAGTTTTAAGTCCCTAAAGGCGAATTCGCAATCTTGAGACCACTCAAAAATTCTGTTTTTCTCAGACAGCTTGTGAAGGGGACGAGCAACTTCGGAAAAATTTGGGACGAATTGTCGATAGTAAGTGCAGAGACCAACAAAGCTCCTTACCTCTTGAATATTACTCGGACGTGGCCAAGAATTCACAGCATCTATTTTGGAAGGATTTGGACGAACTCCTTCCGCACTAACCACATGTCCTAAGAAACTCACTTCCTTTTGAAACAGTTTACATTTCTTCGGACTTAATTTTAAATTTGCTTGGCGTATACGCTGCAGCTCGCAGATTACTTAGCATGCTATTAAAATCTTTCGCATGAACCATGACATCGTCTAAATAAACCAAGCACATATTCGATGGAAAACCTCTTAACACGTGATGCATTAACCTTTCGAAAGTAGCGGGAGCATTAGTCAAACCGAAACTCATTACGTTGAACTGCCATAACCCATCTGTGGTTGCGAAGGCAGTCTTTTCTTTATCTGCTTCCTCCATCTCCACCTGCCAGTAGCCATATTGACAGTCTAAAGTGCAGAACCATGCAGATTCGCCTAATGCATCCAGGGTGTCATCGATACGAGGCAAAGGGAACGAATCCTTGATTGTAACGCTATTCAATCGCCTGTAGTCGACACAAAATCTTGCGGAGCCGTCCTTTTTTCTTACCATAACTACAGGACATGCCCACGGCCCATTAGATGGCTCTATTATTTTTTGTTGCAACATGTCTTCAATAATTTTCCTAGATTCTTCTCTTTTTGCTAGTGAAAGCCGTCGGGGTGGCTGTTTTATTGGTTTCGAGAGTCCTACATTGATCTTATGTTTAACTATTGAAGTTCTTCCATTGTCAGCTGGGTCTTTCGAAAATACGTCAGCGTATTCCACTAAAATAGCTCGTAACTCACAGAATTCATCGTCTTCAAGATGCTGACAGGAATCGCTAAAGAGCTGTTTTAAATGTGCAGGCAATTCTTCAAAAGTAGTCTTTGGACTATTGTTCACTTCAACATCTTCTACGATGGCGATATTCATACTGGTATTCGGGTACCGGTAACTCGGATCTTCCTGTCTCATTTGAACCACCTGATTTCCTATCCGCAGAGATTTGGACTCAAGGTTGATAATGCATTTTAAAGAAGTCAGAAAATGTATACCAAGAATGCCTTGACTGTTACCTGGTAGTTGAAAATCGACAATAAACAACTTTATACTTCGAAAAATCTTCCCAATCTTAATAGTTGTGCGCCATTCATGTGCAATATATGCGCTGTCGCCGTTGACCATTTTAATTTGGCAATTGGTAATACTGTTCAAGCGGGCAATTTTCGGAACGAAACGCCTGCTCAAAAGGGATATAGATGAACCAGTATCCAACAACAAAGTACAAATTACGCCACCAAGTACTGCGTCAACGATAAATCCTGAAGGGTGGCTGCTGGAAGACGCGTTGAAAATATGGGGAATTTTATTTGCAGCCAGAGTGACCCCTTCTATACTGGCCGCTGGAAGTTTTCCGGTTGGTGCTCACTGGAATGTTGGGTTTGACGTTGGTTGTTGGTGCTAGTCGAATTCATTCGGCGCCGGAACGGATTCCTGTAATGAGATGTAGTATTGTCATTTTCGTCAAAACTTACAGCACGGAACATCTGTGTGGAACCCGTAGTTGCCAAATGAGCTGCTTCTAGTGATATGGCTTTTGCCAAGGCACTGCTCATCGTTTCAGGTTCAGCCATGCGAACTAGATCTTGAACTGACCGGTCCGCTATTCCATCTATGAACTGCATTACCGAAATACGTTCCTGTGCTTTTTCTGGGCAATCACTAAAAACAATGCGAGTAAGTCGTTGCACGTCAGCAGCGAAAGCAGCTAGATCTTCTCTTCGTCTTTGCTTTCTTGTGCGTAATTGCGCGTGGGAAACTTGTTTTATTTGCCCCAAAAAGCGCAAGTCCAATGCCGAAACCAGTTTCTGGTAGTTGCGTCTATCCTCTGAATTTAAGTTAGAGAGCATGGCAACCGCGTCACCGCGCAACATGGATGCTGAAACCTGTGCCTTCTGCAGCTCATCCCAATAATTTCCTGCAGCTACAATCTCGAACTGCACTTTATATTCATGCCAATTAGAAACACTGCCATCGAAAAGCTGAGGCTTCAGCTCAAGCGCCAAAGGGTATCGTATGTGGTTGATTGTATGAGTATTCGGTGTAGGCGGTGGAGTTTGCTGACAAGATTTTCTTCGTGCTATGTTAGGTGCAACAGGCGTGGAACTTTCGAAAACTCTTTCGGCGAATGTCGTAGCACCCATTGTCCGCAGCTCGTCGATCTGCTTTTGATGATCAGCACGCATAGCATCAAAATCGGCGCGTTGCTCCAAAATGCTGTTACTAATCGTCTGCAGATGCTTCATTATTTGGCCTAGTTCTTCTGTCTCCATCCCACTTCTGACACCAGTGTTGTGAATTTGGGGAGTTATCTAATTAAAAATAAAACAGAAGTTTATTATGAGGTTATATGATGATCTAACTTTATTCTTTTTATTTTCGGGGTTATCAACAGCAAAATGTGCTTCTCGACCACTTTTTTAACATTACATTCTCTTATCTGTCAGCTGGCGTTGACAGACCAAACACAATGCCGTGTTCACACACGTTCGTCGCACATCGCCACTATTGTGGTGTTTAGACGCATACACGGCTGGCGGCTGGATTGTGCGTTTTCGTCACAATATATAAAAGAACTTCTGTTGGTTTGTAATACGACACTAAAACTAAAAAACTAGACAGCCGATTGAGCACAGAACATACGTCTTAACACAATCTCAGTAAACCACATAATTTGAATACGATCGAGGTGGCGCATTGTTTAGGTTTAGACAATAGTACTACACCCCCCCCCCCCCCCCCCCCCCCCGGTAGTGATTGCAAGCCGTGGATTTATATGTGCAGCTGACGTAGTGCTTGGGAAATGTAGTGGAACAACAAAGAAAGAAAAAACAAGTTGATGCTTTACCCAATACAAAAGCAAAGGTCGCACCATAAGAGCTGAAACCAGGTTAAATAAAAAATCACTTCCCTCATAAATTTTGTTCTCTTCAATGGGAAAACATTTTATGAAAATGTACCAATCAGCAACCACTCCGGATTCATCACTAATAAAAAAAACAACCCATAAAAATTACAATTTTTTATGTAAATACTCTAACAAACAAAAGTATATTTAATTCCACTATAAATGCTGAAATAAAAAAAAAACGAAGCACTGTAACCCAACAAAACAGCAACCGCAATCGTAAAGTAAGCAGCTCTGCCCACAGCGCACAACGCACACAGAACACAGTCATGATAGTATGAAATGATATGATGCCGGGGAAAAAATTTGTATGGGAGCCCTCGACCCCGCGGCCAGATTACTCCCAAATTTTAATAGAAAGTATTGTCACTGGATATAGACATGTGTGCAAATTTTTAATAAAATCGGGCTCTAGGAACTGTGTTAAAAACTGGTCACAAAATTCTGCCCACCAGCCAGCCAGCCAGCCAGCCACGGGCTTGCGAAATTAATATAGAGAATTTAAAAACCACACCAGTTGTATTCCGTAGACTGGAAGTTTGTTCGCACAGAATGAATTGCAATCCCATCCGAAATTAAGTTACATTCAGTTACATTCAGGCATTTGACGGGGTCTGGCATTAAGCTGTCTTGTCGAAAATGAATACCTATGGTACTGATACGTCCCTGCTTGATTGGACTAGAAACTACCTTTCTCATCGTTCGATTCAGATCATGTTGGACGGTTTAAAATCCAATGTTCACCGCATAAACGCCTGTGTTTCACAAGGCTCTGTTTTGTCTCCGACACTATTTCTCATTTTCATTAATTATCTCCTATCCTCTACTTTTAATACAACTCATTATTTCGCTAACGACAAAACCTTAGCTTTTCATATGATTTTATGCTTTTTGCACAGCGTTCTGTAAAGCTTGAACAAGAACTTATGTTAAGTACGTTAAATTCTGACCTCTACAGGACAACAAGGTGGGGACAACAAAATAGAGTGGAATTTAACGCTTCAAACCCCTATGATGTCTTCTGTCGTACAAGCGTGATTCAAATCCTCAACCTTTAGCCATGAATGGATCCTGCATCAAAGAAACTGAAAAACTCGCATTACTTGGTATATGCGTCAACAACAAGCATCATTGGAAATTACCACATATTCGATGCAGATGTAATTCACTCCCTCAGACCTGGCTACTATTTACAAGGCATAAATTCGCCCTAAACTTGAATACAACTTTATTGTGTGGGTGGGTGCCCCTAAGATCACATTAAATCTATTATAAAGAATTTAGAACCGCGCGAATAAACTCATTGGTGATGTAAACATCGCGAAAACGATCGAACCTTTTCCTCTCGCTAACTTCCTTACGCCCACGCAGTGCTAAGCATTTTAAAAGTGCAAATCCCTTTAGCGTGTGTACATTATAAAATAAATCGCTTGAACATCGTAAGAATGTTTCCTGCTTATCACTGTTTTATCGCTTTTTACACAAGCGGTGATTAAAAAAAAATTGACTGTAGACTAAACACAGCCTGAAATAAAAAAACTCCAAATCAAATAATACAAACGAGGCAGAAAATGGACTGTTTCAATTTCTGGAGATAAGAGGTTCGCCGAACTCGACTGTTTGACTTACTGTGTGCGGTTGTTGAAATCACATATGCTCAAAGTCAACCTCTTATAATTTATCACAATAATATTCAGTCAACATGGTCCGATAGTATTCTTCATTGATAATAATGCTTTACCAGAATCATTGAAAAATAAGTTTAAATAATATAATATTCGGCGCGACAGACCATTGCGGTCCAAGGCCTAGCTTCTCGCGACCATTTGCGTTGCGCATGTATAATTTTTGGACACAAACGGAAGGGACCTACAATTTAAGGCCGGATCCGAACGGCGAATTGAGAAGCCTTCCGTGACAAGTTATTACTCTCGGAACGTTTGTCACCTATTCGCGAGAGGTGGGACACCGTGAAAAATACTTTTGGTGTTACTTGGATTCGAACCACGAACCTCCTGTAATGAGTATGACTCATTGTACTGTAATGTAATAAGTATGGACCCCTCCATTTATGAAGCTTGCATGAAACATTATTATTATGTGGGTCTAATGACATTTCGTAAATGACTTCGAGCCACTGACTAGCACAAACTTTTAAATTGTTGCTCATTAACAAAGCCGTTGATCCAGAAAAAGGGCTTCATCGCCTAGAAAGATTTTAAGATGAACAAATCAGGATCGTTTTCGCACATGCCTAGGGCCTAATCACTCAAATCACGTCACTGGTACTTGTCGTCCGGCTTGAGATATTGAATAAAAGCGATCTTATTGGCATACAGGTTCAAGTCATTGCGTAAAATCCAACACAAATTGGTTACTTTGGTTGGTTGGTTGGTTGGTTGATGCGTTGGTTGTTGGTTGGTTGGTTGATTGATCGGTTACAGAGAAATTCCATTTCTGAGATCGACGGGGAATCGACAAATTTAGGACCTTACGATCGCGGCTACAGGCGGATCGTATCGGCATTCCTTTATCTATTCGGCACGTGAACATTTTATAGTACATATATGTTGACTAAGTTTTTTCCACCAGACGTACAATTATTCCTTTATCTGGACGAGTACGACAACCGAAAACCAGAGTTAACATACGTATGGTTACGCCAACCGAACGCGAGCTTTGATAAACAATTTTGATATATAGACCAACGTTGTTCAAGCGCACAATGCTTCACGATTGAATAACAAGTATAAACGAGTTAGATGGTATTAAATAAGTTCAGTTTTAATAGAAAAAAACAGTCCTAACCGTTTTAACAGAATTTCCTCTTCAATTTGTGTCTCCATACACAAGTAATTATTAAATCACAAAACTTCCAAGCCGTCGCTCAGTGACAGGAACGACTCTACCCGGTGAATTTATCAGAATTTTGTAATTTAACTTTATCTGGGTTAGTTATATATTTTATTAACCCTTTTGTTGGCGTATAAGTCTATTCACAGCTGGCGTAAAACATTTATTAAAATTTACATCACTCACATTTTGAGTAGCGCGAAATGACCGTATAACCATATGAACAACAATAGCGAAACGTCTGTTTCCATAGCACAGCGTCCCTTTAGAAAGGATGATGAAAATCATCGTCGTCATCGTCTCTGGCATCAAAAGCAAAATAACTCAATCGTTGTTTCAATTAAACTCAATGTTTATTCATTTCGCTGTTTGTTTGCAGAAGGTTGCAGACGCTCAACCGGATGAGTGTATACTGTTCCTCCAGCATTTGTATGTTTGGTTGTTGTTGTTGTTGCTGCTGCTGCGCCAAACTGCGACTTGTTGTCCTCTTTGCCGGAATGCCTAAATGGATGAATGCCTGAATTCCAAATGGAGAAGCAGGTTTTGCATTAATAAAGGCGGCAGCGCAAGAAGGACACTCAACGAGATCGTGATTCTGGTTCATTGTGGCTGCGGCTGCTGGTGTCCTTTAGCGGAGACTCAGCGAAGATGGTGCCGGTGGGGCGCTCATTGAATCAGAACAGAATGAGAATCACTTCCACGGATTTTTCATTTTACTCCGTGTCGTCCCGGTGGGCGGAAAAAGCAATTATAATGCTATGCAAACGCATGGATGGATGGATGCAGAGCATTTTGTCATCTCTCAAGCAAGTTAATGACGAAGGATGAAATCAAAGCCCTCATAGCATCCTTTTCTGCCTGATCAAACAATTTTGTTTGTGCACAATGTCGCGACATTGTTAGCATTTTTTCTGGTTGACGTGTTTCAAGAATTTTTTTTACATATTTTGCACTAAATGACAATTAGGAGGACAGGACACTGTTCGTTCATTCGTCTTTTTAAGGCGAGGAGTGTGATTCATTCATTTACTGAAACAGAGTCAATCAATCACGTAGAATGCATTAAAGTAGGAGAATGTGTTGTTGTCAAGTGTGTGGATTGCGTTCCTTTTAGGATACATACAATTATCGATTTTTTTGGAAATCCGTGAAATCCGGACATATATTTGGAACAAAAACTTATTTTAAAATGCTTTTTTTTGCTGTGAGGTGTGAAATTGCGCTAAGAATTACTTATTCCAAATATCTTTGCTTTGGGGATCTGCATTGCAATTGATAGGGAAACTACTCACTGCTCAAAACTTGGTTTGAGCCAGTAGAACAACAATCAAGTTCGTGATGTAGTACTTGCTTTATATCCTAGTGGTGGTCCCCGGGCAACTATATGTTTAAATCCTTATATATGTAGGCTAAAATTGCAAGTGCTAACGGTCTAGCGTTTTTAGTGTAGGTAGCGTGGGTTGACACCCTGTGTATGGTACGGGATCATCACCTTATGGCACCTACTGTCCAGTTAGGTACTGCATCAGTTCAAAGACTCCGCAATATCATCCGACCGTCTAAATATCCCCTCAGTTCGCCAACAATTAATGGATCGTTTATAACATGGAGTGTAGGCTATCAGCAGCTCACTAACGACAACCATCCAACAACATTGGAAAGCTGGGAACATTTTTTTCACATCTGGAGCGGAAAGTATTGTTGGAAGAAGCCGTGCAAGGTACAGCACATGGCTTACCGACGATACTTGGAGGCGGATTGAAGAACGTAAGCTCTTCTTGTAGATACCCAAGCAGCAGCGAGGATTGAGCAAGATTTCCTGTATCGAAGAAAAATTAGTGTAAGACGTGACAAAAGTATTTATATTAACAATCTGGCCTCAGAAGCAGAGGAAGCAGCGAGCAGGTGCGATAGCAGAACCATTTATAGAATCACCAAAGAGCTGACAGGTGGTCACAGCTCTAGTCAACATCCGGTGAAAGGCATAAATGGTGCCGTACTCATTTCAGATGAGGATCGGCTCAAGCGATGCAAGGAGCATTTTTGTACGGTCCTTAACCGTGTATTCGCCAACGATATGGACCAAAATCCAACGGAGCTGCCGGAAGTAATAATTTCCCAGTAAAGATGAGATCGCCACTTCGATCAACGTACTAAAGAACAACAAGTCGTTAGGACTAGATTGTGGTTTTGTGTGCCGCTCCAACGACACCAGCAGAACTTTTATATGCTCTTGTAGAGAGAGCTTGGGATGCAGAAAGTTTCCCCAACGATTGAATGATTGTCAAGCTACCCGAAAACGGTAGTCTTATGGAGTGCGAAAACTGGAGAGGTATTTGCGTTCTTCCTTCATTTGCAAAGGGAATAGCCAAAGTAGTACTTGAGCATATTAAGGAACATCTCGAAGATACACTCAATGCCGAACAAGCAGTTTTCCAAACTGGACCCTGCGGATCATTATTGAACTGTGCGTTGAATTCCGGTCAACAATACACCTGCTGTTCATCGATTTTGAGAAGGCGTTTGATAGTGTCAACAGACAGTTTATCGAGCTTGCCTTGCGCAGGAGAGGTATACACGATAAACTAATAGCTGTTATTAAAGCAGCCTATGATGGCTCTAAATGCCGTGTGGTGCATAGAGGAAAGCTGTCATAGGAATTCGAGATCCTAAGTGAGGTAGGACAATCTGTGTTTGGAATAATGCCCATGATATGGCAAAGCAATGTGATTAGCTTAAATACCAAGTTGCGACTGTTCCGTTCAAATGTTGAATCTTTGCTATTGGAAGGTGACCACTACTATCACAAAAATATTACAAACGTTCGTAAATAGGTGCCTTCGGAACATCTTAAGGGTTTTCTGGTCTAACCATATCTGTAATGACCATCTTTACCAGAGAACGGGTCAGGAACCAATAGGCATTAGTTAAGTGGGTAAACACTTGGAGCGTTTTGGATTCAGCTTTGGCCAGATCTGTTTTATCGCTACACAATTTAAACTATTTGTCCATCTAAAGTTGGTTTTGCCAGTAGCATCCTGCTTTAACGTGAGTTTGCATGTAGCAATCGGTATGCCTAGGGAACCATTCTCAGTTAGAAGGGTACCATTTTTGGCGAGTTCCTCGGCCCTGCAGTACCACAGAAGGTTTCTATGCCTCGGCACCCAATACAGGGTAATGTTGAACGGCTCCGCCATCTCCCTGAGAGACGATCGGCAGTCTTATTCTAAAAATCTCAAAGCTGCTTGAATATCTGAGAAGATACGGATATCCTTAGTGGATATGACGATGCTCTTCAGTCAAGACAGCCACATCTTTAATCGCCATTAGTTCTGCTTGAAAAACACTGCAGTGATTAGGAAGACGGAAAGAGAGAATATTATTAAGCCTTTTTGAGAAAACACCTCCGCCTACACCATCATCAGTTTTTGACTCGCCAGTATAAAAACAGATTGAGTCATCTTCCGAGTTAGCACCTTCTTCCAAGAGTGATCTGGAGTGGATGCTAACCTGGAAGTTGTTGTTGAAATGTAATTGCGGAATGGTGTAGTCAATACCTCCTGGTGGTGCCCTGAATAAATTCAGAATAGAGGAGCACCCAGTTTTGAATTAATGATCCGACTTGTAAGCAGGATATGAATCAGTTCACCAAGTGATTCATCTACCTTTACGGCCGATAATGCAGTTGCGATCGCCGATGTGTTGAAGTTGTTTAAAGCGCCTTCAATATCCAGGAATGCTACCGTTGTATACACCTTTTGGAGAAGTGAATAAGCATGTTGGTCATTAGACTGAAGTCTTTTGTCTATACTATTGCGTAAATGGATGTCAATCAGTATTTCTAAACTTTTTAAAAGAAATAATGATAGACTGATAGGTCTGAGATCGTGTAGTGTGAGCATTTACCCGCTTTCACCTCTCTTCATCAATCCGGAATGTGGACCAACTCTAGATGACTCTTTAGAATTACCTCTAACACAGGTATGGTAATATCTGAGGTCTTTTGGATTCCGGCTGGTATTATGCCGTCTGGTCCTGCAGACTTTTATGGTTTGAAGCTATGTAGTGCCCAAAGCAATTTGTCTCCATTAATAAGTTCATGAGATATGTGTGATAGAGAGTTTGACCTATTGAGGTTAACAGTTCTTATGACATTCTTCGATAGAGGTTGACCATGAGTCTTTAGCTTTTTTCAAACAGCTGGCATTATGGGATTGGTTGAGAGTACTTTCCGTAGCCTTTAAGCCTCGGAAGACTCTTTTATTTATTTTTCCATAGAAAAGTCTCCAGGATAAACACTTGGCTTTTCTTAGTTATTTTTTATAAACTTTGAGGGATGCTTTGTAGGCGTCCCAGTCTGAGCTTTCCTTGAGCTTTTGGCTGAGTTGAACAGTTTCAGTTCAATTTACATGACCTAATGTGGTCGTTTCTTGCCTCTAGGGCGAGTAAGAGGGCAGTAGGAAGACAGTGCTTTGTTGAAAGTCAGACTGGGAGTTCCCTCACCTTACAATCAAGCTCATTAGTTAAGCTGTCGCTTAAGTGTTTCTCTGTATTTAAGCCAATCGGTTTTCCGATTGTTTGACGAGGGGATTCATCATCTAAGCTAAACTGAATGAAACGGTTATCTGGGAACGAATGCTCAGGCGAAACCTTCCAGTTCAGAATACTTTGATTAATGAAATCGGAGACATGAATCGGTGATGAACGTTGGTTCATTTCCAATATTAAATACAATGAGGTTTGTACTTAAAATATAATCAAATAGTAACTCACCTCTACCGTTAATGTTGGAACTGGCCCATACTGAATCGATTTATGTGATGATAGATTTAAATTTAAATGGTTAATATAGAATACTAGCTGTACTGTCCACCTTTTAAAGAATTTGTTTGTAATCGTTTTGTTAATTTGTGGGCAGCTATTTGAAATGTTAAATCAAAGTAAAAATGAAAAAAAAAACGTCAACCAAATGATTTATTTTCTTTCATTTAATTTGAAATCACAATGAATTTCAATTTGTATTATTAACATTTCGATTGCGATTGCCATGTCATAGCAAACCAATCGAAACAAATCATTTGAAAATACTTTATCGGCGGTGAGGATGAGTACGCTATCAAAAATAATTTTGTATCATTGGTGACATTATTGTGTTACATTTTTAAATTTTGGGAACGAACTCATTTCTCAACCGATTTGTATGGATTTCGGTACGGTCTTTTGAGGGCCATCTGGGGGTCTTTTTGTGTCTTTTGAGTATCTTTTGAGAGTCTTTTGAGGAGCGTTTTAAGGGTCTTTTGTTGGTCTTTTGGAGGTCCTTTGGGGGTCTTTTGGGGGTATTTTTGGGAGTTTTTTGAGGGCCTTTTTGGGTTCTCTTGGGGTTCTTTTAGGGGTCTTTTGGGTTATTTTTGGAAATCTTTTCAGGATCTTTTTAAGGTATGTTTGGCGTCTTTTGACGATTTTGGTGGTTTTCGGTGGTTTTGGGGAGTTTTTGGGGTCTTTGGGGGTCTTTAGGGATTCTTTTAACGATCTTTTGGGGTCCTTTTGGGGTCTTATGGGCATCTTTTGAGGGTCTTTTAGGGTGTTGCGATCTTTTGATTGTCTTTTCTGGTTTTTTTGAGATCTTTTCGCCCAAAACATCAACTAAATATGTCGTTCCTATCGTCAGTTATGATCGAGAGTGCATTACAATTTCTGATTTTTGCTGTTTGTCCGAATTTTTTGGCTTTACTTTGTAATTGTCCTTGTTTCCCAGGACCATAATGAACAAAAACAACGAACACTATTTAATTTTTATTTTTATAGACCACTATCTCCTGAATTACGTGTAAACATTGAATTATAAATACTACTGAATTTCTTATGTATCTTGAATTGTTATATTACTTTATCTGAAATCAGTTCGAGTAAAACTCGAAGGATGAATAAACTAAACTTATTGTTAAGTAACACAAAATAACAAATGACAATTTCAAGTGCAATAACATCAAGGCCAGACAGAACGTGCTTATAAAGAGAAATCAACCATTCGTCATATTACAACATGGATGTGCAGGAATGTTTAGGAATTGTACGCTATCTATAATAAGCATTAGATTTCTCAAACTTATAATTTTGTATTAGATTACTAAGCATTTTTTAATTTTGTAGACTTTGCATTATATCATGTAAATTATTTGTATAAAAAAGGTCTTCGACCACTAAATAAATATCATTCTACTCAGAAACTTTTTGTGTACACGATCATTTAAACAAATAAGATTTGGTTCAAGTGCCTAAATCTTAATTTCGTCGCTCCTACTGTTTGTACAGTCAGGAAACCTATTTTCATACTCAACACTTAAAAAGCGGTAAATGTAGGTTATTTTTTCACTTGCATGAAAGAAACAACAACTCATTCCATGTAAGTCAATATTAATATCTGATCGAGAGCGGCGCATTTAAATTTTTTTTAGATATTGTCATCTCAATTCACACTTGGAGAAAAGTTCAACTTTTGTACAAGAAGTCAAACTGAACAAAATTTCAAACAGACTATAAATCAAGATGCGAGATGCGACAACATTTCTGACTTTGAGACGTGATTTGAGTGCGGAGAATTTCCTTCCATTCTCACACCAGAGATTACAAAATGCTCGGTAATCCATAAGACGTGCACCATCATCGCATCAGTGATCTATTAACGCGAGAAAAGTTTAAGTTTAAGCATCAAGTTACACAGGAAAATCAGACTATCGAGACTTGGAAAATTAAAAGTTTTAGCTAACAGCAAAATAGGATTTTCTCTCTTTTCTTTGTAAATTCAACTTTCTTTCTTTGCAAATTTGAGTCGAACAAGGTTATAAAGATATTGGAGCCCGCACAATATTTGCATTCTTTAATAAAGTTTATAACTCGTTAGGGAGTACAATAACTTTAAAATCAAACTGTTCATGTACAATGCTCTTTGTGTGCGAAACATGAAAGATTGTTCTGCCCATCGACATAATATTTGTTAACAATTTCCTGAGATGTATTATGAAAATATTCAAACAGAATGAAGAGTTATTTAGTAATGGACGTTATAGAAATTTCCATGTGCATTTTTTTTAATCATAACACGCTTTCGGTGATAGGAATAAGAATAGGAAGGTAAAACTTATAATGCAACAGGAGTATACAGCAAGAGTTTAAGACATGTAAAGCCTTGTATTTATTTCTTTCTTTTTATTATTTTCCAGAATAAGTACATCGGTTCCATTTGGAATATTAAGTAATAACTTTTTATGGCCATTACCTAGAAAAACTCTTTCTGTTTCAGAAACATTAACTATTTTCATATAAAAATATACATACAAATTGCATTTTTGCTAAATTTAATTTAATAATTTCGATCAAATAAGATAGTCCTCATTTTGATAATCAATATCTGCTGGTCAGGTTTATCGGGTGATTGCGCTTAAGTCTTCGTCTTCGATTTGCTTCATCAACGGTGATAGATGGTACTTGTTTTTTGTGTTTTTTTTTTAATGAATTTTGATATTTGGTAATTATATTTATCAATTCCTCCAACAGAGTTGTTATTTTGGGATCTCTTTGGATGACTCTGTTTGATATATACCAGGGTGCATCTACTATAGTACGTACAATTTTGGATTAAAGGCGGTGTATTAGTTTCGATATTGATATAACTTGTTGTGGCCCAAAGCTCCATGCTATACGTTCAGATATGTTTGATCATGGTCTTGTATATGAGTAGTTTGTAATCAATTAAATCCAAGATTATTGTCGGAATTTGTCCCTTATCTGGTTTTTTTGGCTGGGTTTTTTGTGATAGGAAATTTCCATGCCAATTTTTGGTCGATAAAGATTCCCAGATTTGCCATGTGTTTTCACCGTCATTGATTTGTTATACAGTTTAATAACTAACGTTAATGTGTCTTCTAGTGTTAATAACTTGAACTGTTTTTTCTTTATTTATATCAATTCCTTCGGCGTTGAACCATTCAATTGTTTTATCTAGTGTGTTTTAAAGATAGGTAGTAGCTATTTGTCGTTGCGTTGAAAAAACCTCTGGTAACCTCTGCACGACAGAAAATGATAAGCTACGATCCTTTAATAGATATGTTTGCTGATTATTTATAAATTAGTCATATTTAAAAAGAATAATAAATTCCTTTAGCTACTAGCTGAGCTGATTAATTAAGAATTATATATTATAGTAGATAACAAATAAAGTAATAAGTTCCAAGTCTCTTATGTTATTATTAGCGCCCAATTTTTTTTTTTTTAAAGAGCTTGTGTTTGTGATATAAAGAGAATTTAATTTCGTGTTAATGTACTGTATATGACAGTAATACATATGGAATGCAACATAATTCAAATATACTACAGGGAAACGCCTGCAGTAATGAATGAGCTGAACCCAAATTGTTCATTATGTTTGCATAAATCGGGCGAATACCGACAAAATTTTTGATGTCGTCTAAATGTTTGCTTAGTGGCATAGACCGTGGAGATGGCCTTAAAGTGAAGAAGTCCAGAGGCGTCAAATCACACGAACGAGGAGTTTACCAAACTAACAATGGAATTTGTTTTTAGTCTTAATAGCTAAATTTTTTCACTTTCTGGGTCACTGTGACCTAACTTTCCCTATTTAGTCATTATCTATTAAGCATTATTTGTGTGTCGGGAGAACTTTTTCCTAACAAAAAAATATCGAATTAACTGATATAATTAAAAAGCATTTATACCGGCAATATTGCAAATCACAAAATAGCACAATAGTCACGACAAGACCGGTTGGTTTAATAGCAAATATTATAATGGTGGACATTCATCATCATCATAATATTTCGCTCTAAAACCGGTGCCCGGTCCGGCCTTACGCAAAAAAATTTCTCCACATCCATATTTGCATCCCTAAACTCGGGGCCTCCTGGTCTACACCATTCTTTCAGCGTAAGCTTGGCTGGCGTCGCTGTCGTGTTCCATAAATCCTACCGCAAAAGACTTTCCGAGCAGGATCCTATTGGCTCATGCGAGCTAGGTGTCCTGCCCACCGGAGCCTACCGAACTTCACGATGTCGACATCGTCGTAACGCTTGTATATCTCATCATTATAGAGCCTTCGGAATCCTGCTTCCTCACATACTGGCCCAACAATTCTCCATATGACTTTTCTCTCGGACGCGGATAAGAGGTCAGATGCACGCATGTTTTGGATCCATATCTTATCTAAGTACTGGTATCATCATTGTCTTATACACCCACAGCTTCATTGTTATGGTCAAATTCCTGGATTTCAAGAGACTTGATAGACTAAAGCAGGCTTTGCAGGCTTTGAGCAACAGTGCGCGTATTTCTGTTATCGTCTGCTACAACTAACCCGAGATAGCTAAAGGATTGCACTACTTAAAATTCGCGCTCCACTATTTTAAATGAGGGACCAATGTTGGATCTTCTACCCACAGACGTTGCCACCATATACTTTGTTTTGCTCTCATCTATGTGCAGCCCCAGATTTCGCGCCACCCGTTCGATCTAGATGGAAGCTTCCCGTATAGCTCTTTGGTTTCTACCAACGATGTAAATGTCGTCTGCGTCAACCAGTATCTGAATGGACTTATAGAGGATTGTTCGTCTCGCCGTTACATCAGAGTCTCCCATCACTTTCTCTAACGCCAGGTTGAAGTGGACGCAGGCCAGTCCATTCCCTTGTATAGACGTAGAATGGTCTTGATAGTGATCCGGATATTTTTACTTGGCTTATAACATTCGTCATGGTCAACCTACATAGTCATGTCAGTTTATTTGGGATGCCGAATTCTCTCATGGGTCATGTCAAGTTCTACTCTGGCTATGCTATCATAGGCGGCTTTAAAGTCTATAAAAATATGGTGTAGTGAGTTTTGACACTCTAGACACTTTTCCATCGCCTGCCTAAGGGTGTAAATCTGATCAGTTGTTGATTTGCCTGGGATGAAGCCAAACTGGTATGGACCAATGATGACTTAAGCGTATGGGGCTTTCCTGTCTTTTACAAGGTACTCAACAACGTTATACCACGATAATTGCTGCATTTTATGATATCTCCCTTCTTATGTATGGGGCACAGGATGCCTCCTCGGCAGTCTTGTGGCATCGCTTCATCCTCGAATACTTGCACTATTCTTTCATGAATGAAATTCCTGAGAAGAACGAGAAGAATTGAAGAAGAAGAACATGCAGTCACGGCTACGAGTTGAAATGTCAAAAAAACCGCAGCTAACATCTCTGGGTAATCCGAGAAAACCCAGTGGCAAAATGTGGACTCTTCAGTTGTAAAACATTTTAGTATTTTATTCCATGATGCATACAACTTCATAATAAAGGAGTTTTGTCCCTAGTCGCTAGTCCCTAGATATGGTACGAAATCTTAAACAGAAGCCAGAAGAACACTCACAGAAAACGTGTTCTGATATTTTCCCCTCTTCAATTAAGTCTGCACTCTTCCTTTGGGGATAATTCAGCTTAGTCTATTGTTGGACTGGAGGGAAGCCCACTATTACATTGCACCTCTTTAATAAGGGTTAATAGTTATAAGGGACAAGGTGTTAGTTTTAAGTAATTTATGTCTTAATAGATAAACTTGTTCAGCCAATATTGTGCAACTGACGCCAGGTTTAGTGCCAAAACAATCCGGCAAACAACTAGCAAACGCGTTTACATTCATGTCATTTCAAAAACGCTTTCGATACAGTGATACCAAAAAGTCAATGTGCCACCTAATACGCTCCGCTCTGCAACGCATAATCGGGACGCTGTATGATTTTTATGACAATTCGCCCGCAGTAGATTACTATGTTGTCGGCAATATCAGTTAAAGATCCTGGGGGAAAATTTTTGCGAGGACCTTGCGAGATCGACCAAAAACATCAGCTTTCACCACAGATTTCACCTTCGATATTTCAGTATGCAGTTCGTTTCGCAATTGTACAACATAACGTGATCCAAAATTTATACCACTACCAAAACAGTAGCCTACGGTCATTTCTTCATACAGAGTTTATATTCTATCTGTTCCTGGATTATGCAACATATCTTCCGGTGACCTACTTCATTACCTGATTAAAACTTTCATTACTGATGCAGTTTGAAGTCGAAACATTTGATATTTTTAATCAGTTTGGAAGGAAACCTAAAGGTAACCATCATCTTACTTATGGGACTATGCCTGTTTGTTTTTAAGCTGGCAACAAGCACACGGAAGGCAAAAAATAATCATTATACGTGGATATAATTTCGTCCTAATGGAGATCTTATATGTGTTGCACTTCCTACTCAGTACAATTTTAGTATAACAGCAGATCAACACATTCCTGTGTTCGTCATTTATTTCCAACAAGTCAACAAGAAACGAATTGAACTTTATAAAACAGGGACCAGGCTCAAGGCTTTTAGACGGCGGCTCTTTATAAAAGTCGTAACAAAGAAACTTCGGTAGTACTCTAAAAGAGCGTGAGCCTTTTGCAAATGACTAACATCGGAGAAAGGTGGCTCCAATTTCAAGTGTACATATATAAGAAAAATCCGCACAAAGCTCGTAATTCTCCGATTTTATGGAACTTTTTTATTTTGCAAAAGAACCATAGTACGTTCGTTACAAGCATCGTGCAGTAAATGTACAGCATATGGAATAAATTGATCTTTGATCGTTCAGGAGGACGAAAACCCCGCCACAAGTGCTTATACATCGAAATTGTACTTGTACTTGTGAAGAGGAAGCTCTGAAAATGGTGACACAAATGGAATTTTTTTTTAAAAGGAAAGAAAATATGAAAATGAAAATATTAGCCACTCAGCAGGTGCTGTGCTGTGTTCAGTCATCGTATGCTTTGGATTGTCACACATCCGGCATCGGTAGGGTGCTACTTTTCTCGTAAAAAAAGAACTTCAAATGGATATCTTTACCGCTCGGAAACATAAAATGCAGTACTTTGCCAAATCGATGTGCGGTGCTAATGGCAGATGCCGCATTCCCTATTGGAGTTCGTCAGTGCACACGAGTATTGGCATTACACTAAGTAAAGTGCTGTGTATATAAAAATTGGATAAACTTCCTATTAGACTATTTGCACATTTGCACGACATGTGAGGCACTGCAAGTATTTTGGATGAAATGGCAACGGCGCTTAATGGAAACGTTTTTTTTTTCTTTTTATAGAGCGTTTGGAATGCCTCTTACTTTAGAAGGTAAATGTGCATCTATAGATATACGAGTATATATGAGAGAACCAATCCATCGATGGTATTACTATTTCATTTATTGCTCTGAAAACTTTGAGGGACATTTTCAGTCAAAATCAAATACCTGACAGGATATGCAGCAGATATCCAATTAGCAATTCTATGAGTTGACCGTTTTTGCAGGCGATTTTAATTATTCCCTACAAAACTTCTTAACCTCTTAGGTTAAATGGCAAAAACTTTTTTAATGCAAGCAATGTCAAAGGATATTATTGCGGTCAGCTGACCTTTTGCTTTGCTAGATATCCAACTTATAAAACTTTTAGTCCCAGAGTAATTTATTCATTAATTCTGTGTGCTACTCTCCAGTAGTTAGAATTTAGTAGAATTTTTTGGTTTTTTGTTTCTTTTACCACTTTTACTTTAGAAATTTACTAATAACACAAATGTAGATGATATGTAAAAGCCCTACAATTTATAATGACTTGGAATTAGCTTCGCTAAGGATACCTAACGAGGTGCACTTTCAATTTAAATATGAATGATGAAGATTATCGTATAGTGACGGTAAATGTGTGTAAATTTCAAACAAATAATAATGGCAATGATTGAAAAGCATAACAAACCTACAATTCTTTCGTCCATTTTTAAGGATTCTCCACCTAAAAATCTTTGTTAGGTTTGAGTTGAGTTTTGCTAGAAGTATCATATTTTCGATGTCATATTAAATCAAAATTGAGTACGACACTTCCTTAAAATTTGCAAAAAGCAGCCGATCGTTATGTTTGTTTCATGGCTCACAGGTTAAAGCACAGGGTCATTATTTTTCTCGATTTTGTGTAATTGAATAATTGCAGGTTCAAATCTCACTGACTTTTTTTTTAATTTTTTTTAAGTTACCCAGTAAGTATCTCAATTCGGGTTATTGGAATAATTCGATTACGTCCAGCTGCGATTCCCGCCAGCAGAGATCTTCGCGTAAATTCGATTTACAGAAACTGCGAGACCCTGCTAAAGTCGAAGAATACAAGGCGCGATTTACCACTCACATCGCGGAATCAAGTGAGGAGGTAGTGACCTAGGAATGCATCGAAAATGCATGCAAAAAGGCAGCAGAAGAAACGCTATATGCTTCATACAACATCATCGGAAGCCTTGGATAACAGATGAAACCTGGAGATGCATTGAGGATCGAAAAGCCATCAAAATCAGCCTGGTTCAGTCGCAAGCGCAGCAGGAAAGGCAACATCTAAGAAGTGAATATAATAACGCGGAACGCCAAGTGAGAACGATGGTGCATATTGATCGAGAGCAATTCACAAACAACATCGCTATGGAAGCGTAGAATGCAGATCAGTGTGGCGACATGCGCGGTGTGTATTCCTCAATTTGCAAGTTAAGTGGAGAAGGCTTTAAGCAAACTCTACCGCTCAAAGGACGGTTTGGTAATATTCTTGCCACAAAAGACCAAAAGCTGGATAGGTGGAGGGAGTTCTTTGATGACTCGACGATCACGGTGATTGTCGATTCTCCCCCAAGGCAAGAACGACGCAATCCAAGGCGCAATATATCTACCGAATCACCAGGTAGAGATGAGATCGAAATTGCGATCAACAAGTTGAAGAATTACAATCTTCAGGCCCAGAAAACCTGGCAGCGGAGCTTTTGAAAAGCAATGCAGGCGTTATGGCAAGCACACTAACACCAATCATCCGCGAAGCGTGGATAGCACGTAAAATTCCCGACAGTTGGAAAGAAGGTGTCATCATAACGATCCCCAAGAAAGGCGACCTGAGTGACTGTAAAAATTGGAGAGGAATTACTCAACTAAACATGATTGCGAAGGTTTTGGCTTTTCTTATATTAGATCGTATATCACCAACTGTGAGACGTGAACAAGCCGGATTTTGGCCTAATCGATCCTGTGTTTCCGCTGTTTTTCTTGTTCGTGGATTTTGAGCGAGCTTTTGACACTATATCCAGGCCCGCCATTTGGAACGCACTGCAAAATTTGGCTGTACCGGAAACAATCGTGGATCTCATTCGTGAAGATGCGGCATGCAGTGTTCGGTTCAAAGGCAAGCAAAGCGCCAATTTTTGCATCACCAAAGGAGTACGTCAAGATTGTGTATTATAACCACTGCTCTTTTTGGTCATCCTGGATAGTGTAATGATGCAAACAAACATCGAAGCACCGAATGGAATACAATGGCGTCCATTTGAAAAGCTGAATGATCTTGATTACGCTGCTGACATCTGATAACGTACATGAAATCAAAAAATGGAAAGTTTGATCTCCAATGCAAGACGAGTCGGATTGAAAATAAACATGAGCAAAACTAAAATGATGCGCATCGAAACTGGTATTATGACTCCTCTGACGCTAAGCTTGGACGATCGAGTGATAACCATCGAGGACGTAGAAGAGTTTTATTACCTTTGGAGTATTATAACGAAGGATGGCGGCTTGGAGACACATGTCTCGCATTAATAAAGCCCGCCACGCATATCACATCACCAACTTAACAAAGTGTGGCGCTCTCGTAACATCTCGAGACGCAAAAAAATTCACATCTTCAACTCAAGTGTAAAATCAGTCCTCCTCTACGATTGTGATACCTGGCGAGTCACAGATTCTGCAACAAAAAGACACCAGGTTTTCATCAATAAGTGTCAAAGAATAGTGTGTTGCATATTCTGGCCCAACACGATATCAAACCACGACCTGCAACAACTAACATCTAGTCAAACAGTTGCGATTGAGATACGGCGAAGAAAGTCACACTCTGAGGAAATCGGATGATCACATTGCAAAAATGGCGTTTGAATAGAATCCACAAGGAACACGACGAAGGGGGCGCCCTCGTATCACATGGATGAGATCAGTGAATGAGTCGGGGACTACTGGAACGTGGCGAGAAATTAAACGACTAGCGCAAGATCGATGAGAATGGAGGAGTTATGTTTCTGCCCTATGCTCCTAAGTGAGCAATATTGGCTGATTTATATTGTAAAAAAAAATAAATAAATCAAAATGTTTATAATATAAATAAATAAATGTTAAAGGAAAAAAACTCTCCTAGGGTTCCGTGTTGTTGAATTGTACAGTGGCCTACTGGTATGATTTGATATAATACATACAATATTTAGCCCTCTCTTTCTCTCTTTCCAGTAATTTAGTTGGACATTTTAACATATTCTTCTCAATTTCATCAGAATATGCCATCCTATAATAATCCCATAACAACGAATTTCTAATCACACGGAAATCATTCAAGATTCCGGCCCGTCAGTAAAAGAAAGTCGTGTTGTGGCCACACCTCCATTTTTTTCCTATGATCATTCTTATATCCTAAAATTTTACTTTAACCTCATCCAAAATTTATCTTATAATTGCGTTTAGCTTCCCTTCTGGCGATGGTCACTTTTCCTTTCTTCTTACTATTTTTGTCATGCTTCCCGATTTCCCGATTTCGAGATGAAGTCCTGTAAGGCCAGCAGATCTCGAAACCAAGAAAGGGGATTTTACGCTGGAATCAGTCAAAAGCAATAGGTTTTTTCACTGCTCACTCTCTATTGAATGGAAGCTAGGCCCTAAAAGAGATCGAGCTTCAGAATGGAGTCCTGTAATTCCCGCCAGAGTCCTGAAGCCGAAGGGTCTCTACACTTAACAAGAGAAATCTCACCCTATCGAGGTTTTCCAGATTTCGAGATGGAGTGCTGTAAGTCCCGCCAGAGTCTCAAAACCCAGATTATAAGCTAACGCACTGAGAGAAATGGGCTCACCTAATTATAGCGCTGGCCAACGTTGTTTGTCCCGTAAACCGTCGCCAAAATTCCTCCATCGTTGACTCCGTTATCGAGTTTTGGCGTTGGATATTTCACGTTTAGTTTCCCGTCTGAGATGTAAACTTACTGTTGTGGTCGAGCTTCGCTCACCTCTTTCGTTTTTGTTGTGTCTTCTTCGGTTGTGCATCGTTGATCGTTTGGAAATTTTCCATTCCACATTTTGCCACCTCCGTACTCCGCTTGCGTGCATTGACTGTGTTGCTATGCTGGATTTCGCTCAACATGTGCATGGTTGGTGTAAGACAAAAATTGACACTCAAAATTTCGTCATTACATTACATTAAAGCCGTTTGTTTAAGGCGAATTGAAAAGGTTTCCGTGGCAGTTATTCTTCACGGACGTTTGTCAGACATTCGCGAGAGTTGAGACCGTGAAAAAGATTTTCGATGTTGTTCTGTACGAACTTTAGAGGTTCTGCTCAGAAGTCTAAAACTCATTCTGTGTTGGGTGCCGGGGCATAGAGCTATTCTGGAAAATTTTAAGGTCGTTGAACTCACAAAACATGGAACTAGACTGCCCATTTTACCTGAGAGTCAGTCAGACGGAACAACTTGTCTAGCGACAAAGTAGATCTGGCCCAAGCTGGATCCGAAACTCTCCAAGTGTTGAAAAGATTGCACATTGGTGCTAAAATAGGTGTCATCACTCTGCACTGTCTCATGGGCAAACATACAGCAAGGCACGGCATTTCCTCGAACGACTTCTGCACAATCTGTAAGGACGAGCAGGAGGAGGAACCATTCTCTGTACGTACCTAGCCCTCTCTAAAAAAGTAAGCTCCATCTGGGAGCTTTTTTTTACAATGACCCTAACAATCTAACCAATATTTACATTAGTAGTCTCTTGCGCTTTATACAAAACTCCGAATGGTTCAGGTAGTAAGCTGGACAACTTTCTCGATCCATGTGGTATCACAAAGGTCCATTACTAGTCTAGTAGTGTCGGCTGCCACGTTAACCTAACCTAAGCTTATCTAACCTAAGCTTACCTAACCTAACCTTACCTAACCTAACCTAACCTAACCTAAGTTTGCTTTCAACGGGCTTCACCGTTATATTTTAAATTGCCATCATATGATATGAATGAATATCATATGAATATGGCGAATTGTGACAGGAACAGCAACCCTTGTCTACTACAGAAAAATACAAAGTTATGAACTTTTGTTTAACACTATCACACACACACACACCTTCGAACTTGTTCAAAAGTAAAAATATTTATGCCAACAAAATGTTGCTTAGAATTAAAGACGTCTTTTATATTTGGCTGATTAGCTAACGTGAAAAATACAATCGATTTTTAACAGAAAGGTGGGCAACTGATCTGTGTGATGTCATTAATTTACAAGTAATGGGTTTTAGTAAAAAGGATATGGGTAGCAGCTACGAAAAAGGTATCTTGCCACTTAAACCATATGACTCAGTATAAATGGGTTTTTCGGGAACGTAAAATCAGATTTTGTCACCATCAATTGAAAGTTATTTTTTCTGAGAATTTTTAGCTCATGTTGTTAGATGCTGCAGTTTAGAAAACTTCTATAATCACTTATCACATAAAATCTTAAATATTTAGTACAAAAAACCACCCCCACCTCATGTAGATATGTAACGATTTGTGAACTCGCATAATGTCCTTTAATCAAGATTCATTCGAAAATGACTTGTGAGCTGGCAAAAGTTCTTTTTATGAGGACAGCGATAAAAGTTTTAGTTATATCCTCCTCCTCCTCCTCATCTTGAGAGCGATAACTTCACGTACATTTAAAGTTCAAGACAAGGTGTTGTGATAAAGCACAAGATGAAAGTTGAAATGAAAGGATTCTGTGGTAAGCAAACAAAAAATAATATCCTTCAACGGGAATCTCATCACACCCCAGCGGGTTAAGTACTCGTATCTCCTAAAAAGACGACGATGTTCTTGGTTTGTCAATCTGAATGACTTGAAAGTAAGTCAGTCAGTCCACTAGGATATGCAACGAATAAGTTTGTAATGCAAATGGGTTAACCACTTTTCTCCTACAATTGCCCTGATGAGGTTTCATCACTTCATCAAGATTAACGACATCAATTGCGAGTGCGGCATAAATTTATCTGCAATTTTAATGGAGGATGCTTAGGGCGAGTAATGGTAAGATTCGTTTTTATGCAATCTCACAAACACTATGATAAATACCTCAAGTACTGACTGATTATAAGTATACGGTAACCGTTAATTTACTGTACAGTGCAGTTGAATGTTGGCAGAAAAAAAAACGATAGGTAAATATCACTAGAGGTAGGTAAGTGAAGCTTCCTTCAGTTAGATTCATTTTCAAGATAGTAAATACTGATCCCTTGAATTACAGGAAAATGGGCTTCATAACTTTCCAAAATTGAATATTTTCATTAATTGATGGAAAGTCAATTAATTTTGATCATTTGCATTGGAAGAGAGATTGCGTAGTGATCTCTTTGTGGGCAAACAAAAAAACACGGAATGAGTTAGGAGTACAACATGACCCGAAATAAGAAATTTGTAATTTTCCAGCTGGAGAATGGGATATTAAAAGGCAGAAGCTTCTACAACTAGAAAATAGAATAAAAATTGAGGAAATGCAAAGGAGTATGGAAAGCCAAGCCAGAATTAGATACGTCTTGATAGAAGTAATAAAGCATTATACCCCACAGAAAACTTTGACCAAAATAAATTAAAGTTGATATTAAAGACCAGTAGAGATGACATATGATCAGAATAACCTGCAATAAGAAGTGAAATTCGGCAATAAAATCCACTTAAAATTAGGCAAATTACCCAATATTGATATAACTTCAGTCGGAGCAGAAAAGTTCACCCTTCGTGGTGGAGCGAAGACCTTAGTAAACTCAGGAGTCTAAGTCTATCTTTGATATTTGCTTTACCAATAAATACTGACAGCCCTACAAAGACTGCCTAGGAATGTACAAGAAGGCCATCAAAGAATCGAAGCGACGCTCTTGGATATACTTCTGCCAATTAATTGAAACCACAAAGGAATTTGCAAGATCCTGACCAAAGAGAGCACCTGTCCGACTTTGATCAAGAAAGAGGACGATGACTGGACTACATATACGGCAGAATCCCTGGATCTTCAGGCTAGAAGTTATCACTGCGTAGATACATTGGAGAGGATTCGTGCTGAGCATCCAGTTCCTCGTGGCATAGTGGATAATATCATTACCAGAAAAAATTTTTCCTGGGCTCTAAGAAGTTTTTCGGCCTACAAGTCTCCGGCCTGGATGGCATACAGCCAGTTGTGGTACACAAGTCACTGAAACTGTCGACTTTCTGGCTAATGAAGATTTTCAAAAGCTGTCTTTTCATGCCCAAAACAGGCAGAAGAGGCCATGAATCAGCGAAAGATTTTAGGTCTCTCAGTCTCTCATCGTTCTTTCTAAAGGCTCTAGAGCGCATTCTAGATCATCATATCAGGCAACGATTTGAAGTCCCACAAGCATCGAGATCTCAACATGCAAATCTCAAGGGCAGCTCCACGGAAACTGTCCTTCTCACGATCAATTACAAGCAATTTACATTAGCCAGATTCTTAGAAATAGAAGGGGCCTTCCACAATGTTCGCATTGAGGCCATTCAGGAAACTCTGACCCAGTCATGAGTGGAGTCCTTCCTTACGCAATGGATTATATCCATGCTCCGTACTAGGATTATATATGCCAACCTTGGCAGCTGTAACATTACCAAACGAGTCGCAGAGGAGGGGTCATCTATCAATTACTGTGGCTCATGGTAATTAACAAAATGGTCGTAAAACCTAAAGAGGTTAGCACGAAGGTAGTTGCGTATGCAGATGACGTGGCGATACTCGTATCAGGCCAGCATCGATGTCGTCAGCATACATAAGCGCAGGGATCTTTACTTGGTTCAGTTCTATTCCACCCTTTACGAAATCAGTTATATCATTGACGAATAGAAAGAAAGAAAGGCGCGTTCAGTACGCAACCTTGCTTAACCCCCATTGATGTTCTAAACTCATCATAAATAAATTCGCCATCCCAGACGTATGCGAAATTACTGTCATACATTGCCCTTAAAATGTTGATGACTTTGTGAGACATTCCTCTTATGTGGAGTTTATAAAATAGTGCCTCGCGCGGTACTGAATCAAAGGCTGCCAGGAAATCGACAAAAAATGCATACAACTTCTTGTGTTGGCTTTTTGGCTTCGTTGACTATTGCTGGCATAAATTTGGAAAATTCATGTTTTTCACACGGTCAAGTATGTGGCTTGCTCTAGAGTTGGCTCACTAAAGAATTTATACGTTTTTACTACAAATAAAAAAATAACAAAAAACATTGTCTATCGGCTGGCCTTAACCCATTAACGGCTGACCCTCGATTTCGTGAAGCGATTTTGATGAAACTGCATACAGTCCAATTAGATGTTAGGTTTTGAAGGCATTGTTTGAGAAAATTGGTTAGTTTGCTTCACATATTCTCTTGTTTTTATGAAATCTTATACACATGTTTCTATTTTGATTCTATTTGATATCCTCCATTGCAATTATAGGAATGTTTCTTCGATTCAGAAGTTTTGCAAATGATTGTCGATGGTACGAACGAATATGCTGGGCAGAACAATGTTGCTGGTTTCTCAACCACAATTGAAGAAATGAGAATATTTCTTGGAATTTTATACGTAACAGGATATCATACAATGCCCACTATCGGTTTGTTTTATTAGATTGGGATGTCAATTCATCAAAGATGCAATGAGTAGATTAGAATGAGCAGATTTAGACGTATCAAGCAAAACATACACGTTTGCGATAATTTGAACCTCAACAAAGATGACAAATTCGCAAAGGTTACTCAATTGAATGATGCCTTGAATAAAAGATTCATACAATTTGGTGTCTTTGGTCATAACCTCTCAATCGATGAGCAAATGATTGCATACTATGGTCGACATAGTTGGAAAATGTTCATCAGAGACAAGCAAATCAGACTTGGATACAAATATTGGGGCATAGCTTCAGCTGGTGGATACTGCTTCTCTTTTATACCGTATGCTAGTACCTCGGCCAGCAATAATCCTCATTATGGACTTGGAGAGAATGTAGCTCTGCGGTTGTTGGGGGTAATAGCAGATCCAGCCAGACACAATGTCACTTTCGATAATTTTTTCACCAGCCATAAGTTGTTGTGTACATTGACTGGGAAGGGATATTTTGCTACTGGTACTGTTCGCGACAATCGCACAAATCATGCCCCTCTGATGGATGTGAAATCTATTTAAAAAAAAGCTCGAGGATCCTCAGACTTTCCTTTTGACAAAAACAACAACATTATCGCTGTTCGTTTGAACGACAATTCTGTTGTGGCCATGATGTCAAATTTTTTGGACATTGAGCCAATGTGTCGAGCAAACCAATTGATCGCAAACAGCGTAAGATGGCATTGATTGGCCAACCACACCTCATTCATCAATACAATCAGCGCATGGGTGGCGTGGATTTATTTGATAATGCGATGAGTAATTATTGTATTCGAGTCCGTGGCAAAAAATGGTATTGGCCGCTACTTACAAATGCCATAGACACTGCTATGGTAAACGCTTGGAAGCTACATTCTATATGTCGGAAAACTGCTGGCGAACCAACAATGGGCCAATTTGATTTCCTGGAATTGATTCTGGAAAATCGTAGGCTTTCGGGTAAAGGTAAATCCGTTCCCAACGCTCAACAGGTGGCAAAGCGAATTTATTGAACTGATCATTTGATCGAAAAACTCGGGAAACGAGCCCGATGTGCTCAATGTAGCGTTAAAACTGAGTACGGATGCGTCAAATGTGATATCACCCTTCACCCAAAAATATGCTTGTAGAGTTTCATGTTGGCAACCCAAAAGAAGTGACTAAACTCAAAAAAGCTCAATAAACCATGATATTGGATACTATTTTGCATAATGTTGGTTAAATAAACGCGGAATGGATGGAAAAATACCCAAGCGGTAAAATCACACCTGCGCGCTAGGTGAGTTATCTAACCTGAACCTTCATATTTTTATTAGATAGAGAACCTATCAGGCTAATAGGCACTAGAAGATTTTTCCTGATTTTTCATTTCCCCAATTCTCCAGGGGCTCTCTAAGGTAAATTTTCTGGTTTTGAAATTTTGTTCAACTTTGACCAAAGAAGATAATAAAGCTATAGGGGGGAACGCGGAATGGGTAGAAAAATACCCAAGCGGTAAAATCACACCTGCGCGCCAGGTGAGTTATCTAACCTGAACCTTCATATTTTTATTAGATAGAGAACCTATCAGGCTAATAGGCACTAGAAGATTTTTCCTGATTTTTTATTTCCCCAATTCTCCAGGGGCTCTCTAAGGTAAATTTTCTGGTTTTGAAATTTTGTTCAACTTTGACCAAAGAAGATAATAAAGCTATAGGGGGGAACGCGGAATGGGTAGAAAAATACCCAAGCGGTAAAATCACACCTGCGCGCCAGGTGAGTTATCTAACCCGGACCTTTTTATTAGATAGAGAACCTATCAGAAGGTTTTTCCTGATTTTTCATTTTCCCAATTTTCCAGGGGTTCTCAGAGTCAATTTTCTGGTTTTGAAATTTTGTTCAACTTTGACCCCCCCCCCCCCCCCTAAAGATACACTCCTACACCACTCCCAATTTTTTCTAATGTAGCCTCATCCTTCCTCTATTTAATGCACCAAACTAATTTGCTCTACCTTTTACCTGGTACCTGGTAGAATTTTTTGAAAAGTACTCTATCCTTGGATATAATTATACCCAACCGCGGTTAATGGGTTAGGATAAATTAATAAAAGAAACATAATTTTCCTTTGGCTTAAATACATGTGTTTATTTTTTCTTGTGCCTAACAAGGCACTGTACCTATAGATATCTGCTAGAACTTAAGAAACATTACCGCCCCAATCCATCCACCAGAAGTCATTTGGCTATAGATAATTAGTGCTACCCGTTGCATGAATATATATAAAATAGAAATAGAAAATAGAAATAGGGAATACATTATGGAATATATAATTTTATTAAGCTCATGGGAACAAAACAAACCACCGACCGTGACTAAAAATGATCAACTAACACTAACACTAAGACTGATATAAATAAAATTTATGTCAAAAGAAGTCTAGTTTTTAAGTGCAAGCCAAATAGGTGACACAGAAAGAAATTTCCCATAAAAATTCCAATTCTTTCATGTAAATTCTGTAATCGGAGATGCAAATGATGTGTGCAAGGTTTGAATAAAATCGGACTTAAGGAAGGAGGTTAAAAATTGATTACGAGATTTGGCGAAAAACAAACAAACATACGGGCAACCAAAGTTAATATAGAAAATTTGATAAAAATGAAGGTATATCGCTAGACCTAAGTACATCTTTTGTTACACATTCGCCAACTGTTGGTTAATAACATTCATTTTTGGCTCGATTGTATTATTTCCATGATCCTAAGAGGTAATTTTCACCAATTATCTTTTCACTTTTAACACTGAGTTGAGGATATTGTCGCATAGGGTGATTAAATTTTAATTTTATGTAACTGCAACTGCTACAAAAATCATCTGACACAGAAGGTTTAAAGACATCCGACAGAACCTACTCATTTCAGCGCCAACAATTAAAGAAATATGCATCCCCTTATGTTAATTGGTATATGATTCAACCTTCCATGCGGTTAATTGGACAAATTGAAGTCTTTTAACGACGAAATTAAATTTGTTATGTTGGATGGGTGCAAATGTCCGCCCAACATTCGATTGATGACTGTTCACAACTGATGGGGGTTTAGTGAGTGGAAAATTTTAATCAACCTTGACGAATTGACGAAATTGCCTACTTATGACAAACTGATTATGGCTAATGACTTGCACGTGATTTTGTCATTATTACCACCTGTCAAAGGAAATTTTCCTCGAACAGACATTTCTCATTTTCCAAGCAGTGACATTAAAGCTCAAATCACATAATCATTATTCTAATACGCATTGAAGCTAATCTGTAATATTTATTCACAATTTGATTTGGCCGATTTCAAGGACTCCTGGTGATAATCAGTGGGGCGCTAACGATAGACAAATGGACACATTGATTAGTCGTTTCAGCTTGGTTTGATGCTTATTGATGCTTATTATTTTTGACAGTTAATGGGTAAATAGACGTCCAGTACTTAATATCTTCAAGAAAGGTAATTTTTTAGAGCAAAAATGTTTGGTATTTATTAATCCATATCGCGCAACTCCTACACCACTGGACGATATTCACACCATATATTCGTTTGGTGGTCCGATTAGTTTATTTATTTTGATCCGGTAGGTGGCGTTTATGTGGAGATATTTACGGATATGTGGTATTTCGCTTGGTCTGTTGGTGCATATCTTTGATACCTAATCACGCCAAAGCACCAAATGTGTGATGAGTACTCCTTAAGGTTTATTTTTTGAGCCAGACAGACAGACATATAACCAACATATGTTCATTTGGTCTCCGATAAGTTTATGTTTTTTCACCTATAAGCAGCATCACGCCTAAAACACATGACATATTAAAGCTAAACTCACACCATTTACTCAGTTTGTGCTCATAAGGAGTTACTCCTTTTTTAATACGGTAGGTGACGCTGCAGCCAAGATATTTTAGAAAATACATACTACTTATGTATAAAAATGTTTGTGCATATGCATGTAACATCATCTCGTCTAAACCACTGGACTTATCAAACCCATATTTACACCATATGTTCGTTCGGTACTCCGAGGAAGTGCTCTGTGACATAACCCAAAACGGATTAAATATTACGAGTAGTAGTGATGCCAAGCTCAGGGTAAACCCAAATAAGACCATAATGATCACCAATAAAACGAAGCTGGGGCGAATGCACCCGGGCTGATAGAACCAAGCTAAGCACCACGAAAAAGGAATTGGAAAAAGTGCAAAGACTGGCCTGTGTTTTAATTACAGGGGCCTGGAGAATCTGCCCCATTGCGGGCATGGAAGCAATCCTTGGGCTACTCCCACTACACCTAGTGATAGAGAGTAAATCTCCCTTAGCCGGGTGCCGGAACACACTCGCATAGAAGACAACAAAGCAGCGGATAAGCTGCCTAATAAATGAGAAGAAACTCCGCTAGTAGGGCCCGAACCGTTGTATGGTGTAGGGTACCCTATAATGCGGGAAGAGTTACGCAGTATAGCTAAGGCAGCCGCTTCCGTAAGATGGAAGAATCTCCCAAGTCTACGGCAAGCAAATTAAATGCATGATATTGGAATTAAGAAGAAGTAATGTAGGAATCATTACGGATTTCCTAACAGGACATTGCACATTGAAAGGGCATCTAAGGAAAATAAAATTAGTAGAGGATGGCAGCTGCACACTCTGTGGGGAAGCGGAGGAGACCCCGTGGCGTCTTCTTAACGAATGCGGAGCAACGATCTGACAGTGAAGAGATCACATTGGAACATAAGTTATCTCGTCACTGTGCGACATTCACTGAATCCGCTCCATATTATTAAGTTCGTAAGTGCCATAGGTATGGAGGTAGTGCTTTAGAGACGGTCATCCTTTGTCTCTGTATTACAAGTCAGGGGGAAGCGCAATAGACACAGATGGGTCGCAGAGCTACTACACCCCATTTATCATCATCATCATCATCATCACCATCGATATGTTCCGATAAGTTTAGTTTTTTTTAACACGGTTGGGTGCGCTGGAGTCGATACGTCATCAATCTTAGCCATATTCCTACAAAATGTTCGTAGAGTACGCTCCGAAATGTTTGTCTTTTTTAAGACTTGGTAGGCGGCGCTGGAGTCAAGATATTCACGAAAATGTCATTAATTTTGAAAATAATTGAATAATTGAATGGCCCTATGAGTCCGATCACTTCCAAATTTTTACAAAAAGTGTTGTCATTAGAGATACAAGTGTGTGAAAAATTTGAATTAGACAGGGCTTTAGGAAGTGGGTTAAAAATTTATCACAATATAAAAAGCCAGCCACCGACAGACATGCTGACGCGAAGTTAATAAAGCCTGAAATTTTTTACTAAGCAACAGTATATTATTATTTCGTGTTATTATCACAGTGGTTCACTAAAGCCTTTTAAAAAATTAACTGAGAAATTGACACACCTTTGATCATAGCCAGTAATCGTAAAGATCTGGTTCAATTATGAATGTAAGCTAGCAACTAAACTTAAGAATATTTCAATCTGAACAATGCAACAATCTCATAGAACGGAGCCACGCAAAGATAATTGAAGAAAATTGAAATCGTATGGATCCGTGACATGACTTAGCAAAAAGCACTTTGGCTTCTTGGCCACGTTCGAGACGAAAGTTCATATGTGAGAAAGGACGATTTCTAAAAATCTATAATGGTGAGATTTACGAGCGTTACCGTGATATCGACATTATGAAGAGAATTATGCTCGGTAGGCTCTGGCGAGCGTGACTTTAAAAGACTTCTTAATTTTTATTTTCGGATACCGTTATAATTCCCACTGGATTTACGAAAATATGAGTCATATGGCAAGTGTGGAAGTGCACCGACTGCATTGTCAAGTGTAGAAGTCCACTAACTTCACCCCCAGGATAGTGCAAGTGCGCCTACTTCACTACCAAATACAATAAATTTTGCTAATCGCAATAAATTCTTTTTGATCAATCGATTAAACCACTTAGCCTTTCGACTGAACGAATCTTCCGATCTTCCAAGATTTTATAGAAACTACGTTAGTTTGCGGGTTGCCAAATGAACAGCGCAAATGGCACCGCTTTCATTTAACCATCACCGCACACCTTTGTTCTACACATTACATTTTTCTCTCGATCGAAACACAAAGCTACCACACGTCCCTTTCCAAAAGTAGAATGAGCTCGCCCCTCTTACCCCGCTTATAACGAGCTCATAGAGGAAAATAAGCCCGTAGTGTCGTCTATTACTACCCTCAGCACTACCGACCCTACGTCGCCTCTGTAGCAAGTAGGTTTATATGTAGCAATAGTCATTGTTATTGGGCACCGTGGCTCAGTGGATAAGATCATGGCCTCTGAGCAAGAGGTTCGAATCCCAGTAACACCAAAAGTATTTTTTACGGTGTCCGACTTCTCGCGAATGGCTGACAAGCATCCGAGAGTAATAATTTGTCAAGGAAAGCTTCTCCATTCGACGTTCGGATACGGCATGCTCAACACAAATGGTTGCGAAAAGCTAGGCCTTGGACCGCAACTGTTTTTCGCGCCAAATATTATTAATATAATCATTGTTAAGTATAGTAAGTAGTTATACAAATTAAAAGAAATAGAAGAAATCATCATAAACCCAAATCTATCAAAAATATTCCATTAATTTGTAACTTCTCATCGATGTCGCAAACGAAATAACAAAACGAATTTTTCACAATAAATGTGCTATATCGAGTTCAGATATTAAAGTCTACATAATATAAATTCCATATACGTAAAAGTTGGGAACAATTACTTTGTCGGTTTAGTTTTTAGGTCATAAATTCGAAAATACTTAAGCTCTAAGTTCCTAATAAGATGAGTCGACAGAGAATTTAGTCAGCGTTACTTTGCGATGCTAATAACTCAATTTCGTCATAAGTAGAGTTAGTCAGTTATCGTTTGTGACCACATAAATAGAAAAGTCAAATTGCCCTGCACTTTGTGTTACAAATAGAGTGTACCCATTGCAAAAAAGTGTCACAAAATGCCTTACTTACATGACTATATGACACATAGGTCCAGTTAGTTCTGGACTCTACTAAAATTTGAACGGCAACTAAGCATTTTATTAAAACACCCCTATTCGTACGACATATTATAAAAAACTAGAAGTACTTATACTGTCTGTCTGTAATAACTCCAGGAACTCCAATGTATTTAATTCCTTTACATTGTTTGCACGTATGCAAACTCTCATTCACACGCTAACCCAAAAGGGAAGCCTTCAGGCAAACACCTTCACGGAAAGCTTTAGCGCTTCAACATTCCAATGCAACAATATATGGGCTTGCCGTGCACATTCATGGTAACGAAGCATCGACTGATTAATTTATGTTCGGCAAAATCGTAAAGCATTTCACACAGTGCTCTATGAGCTTTGCATAACTTATAACTTATACGTTGCCATACATACACGAGTAAATACTCATAAATATAAAATGCACACGTAACTGTAAGCGAAATCCTCTGCCATTACTTTCTTCGCCGTTATGTTGCCGTAAGGCTAGTCGCATATTAAGCGCAGCGCAGCACAGCACAGAATAGTATAGCCGAGGTTTTTAGGGCATTCAATGTTATACTTAGTCTAAAATTGTGTGCTCAAAAAACCTCTGCTGCGCTATGCTGTGCAAGGCTGCGCTCAATATGCGGCTGGCCTAATGCTTTACGTCTGCAGAAAACAGAGAGTATTATGAAATGGCTTTATCATAGATTGCAACTTACTCTGCTGAATAATAAATTTAACAACTTTTTATAACACACTTTGAATTGAGGTTCTGCGTCCACCAAAGGCTATACACAGGACTGTGAGGTCGTAATATAAGCATCTGATATCTTTCACAGTTGAGGAGGATTAATACTTTGTTGCCAACAAAACCAGAAAATAACTTTTAAATACAGCAGGGTGCCATTGTCACTATTACTTCTGAGAAAGATTTGAATGCTAGAGTCTGTATTTTAGACTTCTTTGAAGTCCTTTTTAACCACATTCGAAACGATTTAGATTTAGATTTTTTATATAGTATTTTTTAAATTCCGCGTGCGTAAGACGCGTATGGCGCTTGTTTTTTTTCGACATTTTTGAGGACCTTTTTAACCACCACGATTTAAAGAGCTGAAATTTTGTGAGTATCTAAGTCCAGAATATATAATATAATATCGGCGCGACCGACTCGCGGTCTAAGGCCTGACTTCTCGCAACCATTTGTGTTGAGCATGCATATTTTTGCACACAAATGGGGGACCTAGAATTTAATGCCGGATCCGAACGGCGAATTGAGAAGCTTTCAGTGACAAGTTATTACTCTCGGACGTTTGTCAAACTTTCGCGAGAGGTGGGACACCACCTTCCACACGATTTAGAAAGCTGAAATTTTTTAAGTTTTTAAGTCTAAAATAGACACGCGTGTCGCATTTTGCGCGTGTGATGGTTTGAAATTCTTAAGAATTGTTTCTGGCAAAGGAAGGATAATATCCCAAGTCCTTTGCAGCTCGGCTGGAATTATGCCATCAGGTCCTGCAGATTTGTATGGTGTGAAGCTTTATAGCGTCCAAAGCAGTTTGTCTTTATTTATCTGATCGATGGAGATATTTGTACGAGTGTCAGCCCTATCAGGGCCGGCATTACTTATCACATGGGAGCTTCCCGTGAAGTTGGTATCTAAAAGCAGATTGAGCTATTCTTCTCTTGAGGTAGTCCACGAGCCATCTGCCTTTTTCAGACACCTCGGCATTATTGGATTGGTTGCGAGGATTTTCTAAGCCTAGACGCCTCAGAATATTCTTCTATTTTATAACAGAAGAGTCTCCAAGAAGAGCGCTTGGCTTTCCTTAATTCTCTTTTATACAGTTTGAGAGTTGCTTTATAAGCATCCCAATCTGTTTCTAAGCAAGTAGCCTTGGCTACGTTGAATAGCTTTCTGTAGCTGCTCCTTAAATGCCCTAACTCCAAAGTCTACCATTGTGGCCTCTTCTTGCCTCTTGGACAAATGAGAGGAGGCAGAAAGTGCTTTATTAAAAGCACAGGTGAGTAGCTTGACCTTGCTGTCAAGTTCATTAGTCAAGAGGTTATTGCGTTGGACTTCTGAGCGCAAAGATTCAAAGTTTGAATCCCAGAAACACTAAAAGTATTTTTCACGGTCCCATCTCTTGCGAATGTCTGATAAATGTCCGAGAGTAATAACTTGTCACGGAAAGCTTCTCTACTAGCCTTTCGGGTACGGCATTACATTGTGGGTCCCTTCCATTTGTGTACAAAAATATAACACGCACAATAATACAATTGTTCGCGAGGAGCTAGGCCTTGGACCGCAATATTGGTTTTATTAGTATACGCGTCTGTCACTTATTGAAAATGCAAGGCTTGTACAACAAAGTACCAAAATCAATTCATTATAACAATTAAGAGAGCTGCAGTATACATATCACCAATGTCTTTAAGCCACCAAACACGTCCTCCTCACCAAATATACTGCAATATATACTTTGAATATCTAGCAGTACACCCCGGTGACTTTTAAAGACAACGTCCCGCATGGTGGTATGCCAAGAACGATAAACGATATAAAAATAACCTAAAATGCTGGGTCCTTCTTCTCTATAAAATGGCAAAAGAACAAAAACCTTGATCCCACTTTTGTAAAAAACCGTAATCGCAAATTGCTCACAAAATGTCCCAATCGTCAAAGAAATTGTCCGACTATGATGGATTTTTTATAAAGTAGTCCGGAACAAGTATTTTATTGACCCTCGATGCAAATATCTTTACGAAAAATTGGAGGAACCTACGACTGAATTTGAGGTACTTTCTTCGACAAGACACAAAATAAAAGATGTTTTCCAAAACACCAATTTTGTATAATCCAGCGGTAATACTTGGAGTTTGCTTGTTAAGCTTAGAAACAGCACTCCAATAGCTGTCTAATGCACTCAATCAGGTCAAACTCAATTCGAGTTTTTCGAGGCTAAAGGCGGCTTAGCCTGGTGGTTTTGATGTCATCTTTCCGGAATTACTTCAGCATATCGTCACACATTTTAAGTTGTGGCTTCAGTGGCTCAAACATATTAAAAACATGAAATATACCGCCGAACTATAGAAATCCGAAAACCGAGTAAAAAACAGAAAGCTACCGACAGATTGCGTGGAAGCTTTTCAAAAGATAAATTAACAACAGAATCGAACCTGCCATCAACGTAGTGGGACCTTTAAATCAAGCTAGATTTAGACCTGGAAGCACGCCGTACTAACAACACATATTGAAGTTAGCTACCAAGCTTTCTTAAAATCATCCATTTAACGGCCGATTACGGCATGGTCTGGAGGCATGGTATGATTTGCAACTTCATGCATCAAAGTTTGCATCGTTCTAGACAACACGCGACATTTCATTTCGCGTTTTTCTTAACGAAACTCATAGCCGTAAAAGAAAAATTTGTAACGAAGTTGATTTAACACCGACTATAAGTCGGCGCCGTGGCTCAGTGGATAAGAGCATGGCTTCTGAGCAGGAGGTTCATGCTTCGAATCCCAGAAACACCAAAAGTATTTTTTACGATGTCCCACCTCTCGAGAAAGTCTGACAAAGGCCCGAGAAAAAAAACTTGCCACCGAAAGCTTCTCAATTCACCGTTCGGATCTGGCATTAAATTGTTGGTCCCCTTCAGTTGTGTGCGAAAATATACATGCTTAACACAAATGGTTGCGAGGCCTTGGACCGCAATGGTCTGTTGTGCCGAATAATATTATGTATAATTATTTATTATTAGTGGGCGCCGTGGATCAGTGGAAGTGCACATGGCTGCTGAGCAAGAGGTTCAGGTTCGAATCCCAGCAACACCCAAAAGTATTTTTCACGGTGTCCCACCTCTCGCGAATGGGTGACAAACGTTCAGAGAGTAATACCTTGTCACGGAAAGCTTCTCAATTCGCCGTTCGGATCCAGCCTTAAATTGTAGGTCCCTTCCATTTGTGTCCAAAAATTAACATGTGCAACACAAATGGTCGCGAGAAGTTAGGCCTTGGACCGCAATGGTCTGTCGCGCCGAGTATTATTATTATAATTATTTATTTATTATTATTATATAAATCATCTACGTTGCAAATCGTATTTCTAATCTACACTATAATTAGACATTACATTTTAATATTCATATAAAAAAAGTGTGTGCACTACTACTATCCAACACATTTTCCCGTTCTGTATTGAAATATATATATTAGTGCATACACCCGAGAGCCCGATTAGTCAGTTCATATGCGATATTAGCACTGCGGAAAATACCTATACCTGAATATCATATGATGCGGGGATCGAAACACACGGCCATCCGGTGACAAAACCAGGAAAATATTCTTTGGTGCAAGGAATCCTTTCCGGTCACCTCTGCACCTGATGTTCATCGATTTTGAAAAGGCGTTTGACAGTGTCAACAGGCAGTTTATCTGGCTCGCCTTGCGCAGGAGAGGTATAACCGATAAACTAATAGCTATTATTAAAGCAACCTATGATGGCTCTAAATGTCATGTGCTGCACAGAGGAAAGCTGTCAGAGGAATTCGAGATCACAAGTGGGGTACGACAAGGTTGCATTCTATCGCCGATACTTTTTTTGTTGGTGATTAGCGATGTACTTCGCGCAGCTTTATCTACTGGAAACGGAGGAATTCGTTGGACTCTTACGTCTCAACTCAAACATCTGGATTACGCTGACGACGTTTGTTTACTCTCACACAGAATTATGGAGCTGCACCAAATGACAACAAATGTGGAGAGGGAGGCAAATGTTGCCGGTTTGAAGATTAATACTGCCAAAACCAAAATCATCAACCTCGGCACTAACTAAGTTACTCATGTTAACATTGCTGGACAGCCGGTAGAGAGAGTGGAAAGTTTCCAATATCTCGGGAGTATTGTCTCGACCGAAGGTGGAACCGAACAGGACATTGTCAACCGAATCGGCAAAGCAAACTCGGTGTTTGGAATGATGTGCATGATATGGCGAAGCAATGCGATCAGCTTAAACACCAAGCTGCGACTGTTCCGCTCAAATGTTGAATATGTGCTGTTGTATGGGTGCAGCACTTGATAGGTGACCGCTACTATCACAAAAAGATTACAAACATTCGTAAATAGGTGCCTACGGAACATCTTAAGGGGTTTCTGGCCTAATCGTATCTCTAACGAACATCTTTACCAGAGAACGGGTCAGGAACCAATAGGCACAACCATCCAACGACGGAAGTGGCAGTGGATTGGTCATACACTCCGAAAAGGCGACAGTTCCATAGCAAACTACGCAATGCAATGGAACCCGTTATCTCAGGATGGTAGAAAAACGGGTCGTCCGAGTAATACATGGCGCAGAATAGTTGAAGAGGTGGCACGACAATTGGGGAGGAGCTGGAAGGAGCTGAAGCTCATTTCCAGGAACCGCACGCAATAGCGCGTAGGCGTAGTAGAGGCCCTAGGACTCACAAGGGGATACAGGAAATAAAGAAGAAGAAGAAGAAGGAATCCTTTCGCTCCACGGTTAAAAGTAATAAATTAATTCAAAATTTATAAAAGACCTCATTTATACGTTAAACCACGTATATATTGGTGACTTCTTATTCCATGCCTAGGATAATAAAATTCCCAGCAAGTCGAAAGAAAGAAACGATGACATGGGACGCGAAAAACACAAATCGGCAAGAAGATCCTTCTACCGTCACAGTAGTAGTTTCTTCTGGTGGGTCTATCCCTGACTCTCGTTCTGTACAAACGAAAACATTTGGTGTAGTAGTCTAACTAAAGCTGGCTGATTTACTATGCAGCCTTTGATAGCTACTCTGGGACCAAGCTGTTCTACACGAACGCCCTCCGTGTATTCCGTCATAACAGAGGGGGAGGCGTGGCAGGCGATTTTATGGTCGGACCCACCGTGTTCGGTATCACCGAGACGAATAATGCTGGTAGTACAATCCTATGGGTGAGTTATATTCCCGCAGGGGGTGGCTGTTCGATATTAGAGTTGATTCTATGGTTTTCGAGGTCGCTGAGTTGAATGGTGATGGTAAGACAGCTCTAGGGGGATGGGGTCGATAACTGATGAGGGGTGACCGATGTTAGTGTTGATTTTATAGTTTTCGGGGTCGTTGGTTGAATGGTGATGGTAAGACAGCTCTAGGGGGATGGGTCGATAACGGTGGGGGGGGGGTGACCGATATTAGTGTCGATTCTATGGTTTTCGGGGTCGCTGAGTTGAATGGTGATGGTAACTGAGGAAGTGCTGACTGATTTTCTTCACAGTACCCACTCAGTTTTCAGTAGTTTACCGAAACGCTGACTGATTTACTTCGCAGCCTTCGATATGGAATCACGTCTAACCGAGGTCCTGTCAACACTCAGCGAATTCTTTTAAATGGAGGCTGTGCCAAAGCATGAGTAAAATGGAAATTAGCATGCTTCCACCTAAACAACGAACTGTCAGTAACTTAGATGATTCAGTGGTTTGAATGTTGGGAGGGAGGGTGGGTGGGTGGATAGCAATCTGGGAAACGCCAGTTATTTCAGCTATTCTTGAAAACTACTGGACCGATTCTGATTTTCTGATTCGGATTAGATTAGGTTGAAGTCGCCATCAGTCAAAACCGACGCCCTTAAACCATGAAGGTCCGTTGTGATACCACAAGGATCTAGGAAAATTCGACGCCTACTCGTTGAACCACTTGGAGCTTCGTATGAAGCGCAAGAGACTATTAATGTCATTGTGGGTTAGATCGTTAAGATCATTGAAAAAGAACGCTCCCAGATGGAGCTTCCGCCTATTCGAGAAGGCTGGGCACGTACAAAGTAGATGGAGAGTGGTTTCCTCCTCCTCCTCCTCATCCATGCAGCTTCTGCAGAAATCGTTGGAAAAGACTCCTAGTCTTTCTGCATACTTGCCTATGGGACAGTGTCCAGTTATGACACCTATAATGGCACTAATGTGCAGTCTGTTTTGAGAGATCAAACACTTAGAGCGTTTAGGATTTAGCTTGGGCCAGATCTGCTTCGTTGCTATGCAAGTTGTTCCGTTTGACCATCTATAATTCGTTTTTAATATAGCATCCCGTTTAAACATGAGTTTGCACGTAGCGATCGGCATGCCTAGTGAACCATATTCAGGCAATGGGGGTAGTGTGGTTCCATGTTTGGCGAGTTCATCAGCCATACCATTACCAGGAATGTCTCTATGCCCCGACACCCAGCACAGGTGAATGTTGAACTGCTCCGCCATCTCCTCAAGAGACGATCGGCAATTCCGGGCTAGAATGGAATTTGTGTAGACTGATTCCATGGACTTTTGCGCAGCCTGGCTATCCGAGAAAATGTGGATATCCTTAACAGATATGACATTACTCTTCAGCCAAGACAAGGCTTCCTTAATAGCCATGATTTCAGCTTGGAAAACACTACAGTGATCAGGATGATGGAAAGAGAGACTAAGATTTAGTTTTGAAAATACACCTCCGCCAATCCTTTCATCAGTTTTCGACCCATCTGTGTAGAAGTGAATTCCTTAATTTTTCAAGTAAATATCTTTCTCCCAAGAAGACTTGGAGGGGATGGTGACCTGGAAGTTTTTGTTGAAATTGAGCTGCGGAATGGTGTAGTCTATGTTGACCATTGGAGTCCTGACTGAATTCAGGATAGAAGAGTGGCCGAAATCATTCACGGTCCACTGAGAGATTGCTCTGAGGTGAGTAGCCGCACTTGCAGCCAGTTGTCTGCCGAAGATGTCGAGTGGAGCAAGGTTGAGAATGTCCAGTGCAGCAGAGGGCGTTGTACGAAGCGCTCCGCTCAAACAAAGACAAGCTGATCTTTGGACTCTGCTTAGTTTGTCGTGATTAATCGCTTTATCTAATGCAGTCAACCAAACACCCACACGGTATAGCAGAATAGGTCTGACTACTGCTGAGTACAGCTAATGAGTGATATGCAGTTGCTGTTTTTTTTGGGGTTTACCCCTAGACCACAGTGATCTGCCCAGCTTATTAGCTTATTTAGAGCATTCTGCAGAAGTTCTTTTAAGATGTGTGGGTGCTTTCCTGAGACGGCTATGGCAACGTCGTCCGCATATGCGATCACTCCGCAGCACTTCCCCCTCAGGCGAACTAGCAGCTCATTCACCACCAGGTTCCAAAGAAGTGGGGACAGGACTCCTCCTTGCGGGGTGCCTCTGCTAACAAATCTTTTGGCAGACGACACACCCAGTCTTGAATTTATGTGAGTAGAAGATCAATCAGTTCACCACCAAAGATCCGGTTTTCACCATTGTACAGATACAGGCGTACGTAGGGTGGGTGATTGATCGAATGGTTGGTGGTCAGTGTGGTGAGGGCAGCCGGTCATCGGCAGACATTTCATCTAATAGTCAATTTTGTTAAGTTAAATTTAAAAAAAAACATTTTAAAGGCAAAAAAAGGCCCTAATCTTTGTTTTTTATTGTTGCAATCAAATTTTCCGACTAATTCTGCAAAATTGATGGTGGTTTCATAGGCATACATCCGCCAAACGGTAGCAAAATACTTAACCCACAGCAACGAGCGAGAAGCAAATAGCCCATAACTTGCTTCCGGAATGTGTACTCAAAAAGCATGTCCGCTTAAACTGTAAATGGAATTCAAAGTGCAAATGATGGTGTTCTCTTCAGTTGACGACATCAAATTGTATAACCGGACTATATATTGTCCGTACAAAAGCGGGTTTACTTGGAAGTAATGATTACCAAATATGCAATTTACAAATTGTACATTTTCCTGGTACCCGCTGTTGGAGTAGGAAAATCGCGTCATCCTCGGTGCCATTGTGACATTCCTTCCGTATGAATTCGCACGCTGGAGATTTTGCAAGTCCCTAACTTTGCGTAGCAAATATTTACCCAGTCAGAGACGTTGACGATCACCATGATGGTGATGGCGATGATGATGTCTGACGAGTGATGACAGTCAGAATGTACTGCTAATTTGCATCGGGATATGTCAACTAGAAATGTATCGTACATAGTTTGTTCATTTTGAACGATTGAGATATTATTGGCTGGTCGTTAGCTGATGTTCTGTGCGAAATTTCCAGCTACCAATTGGCTTAAATATCTTTGTATTGTTTGGTACAAAAATGTTATTAAGACGGAGCCAAATTTCGAAAGGGAGGCAAGAGAATATGCGAAAATATGCCATTTTCCCATTTTCAACATAACGTCTTGTTTGACTTCATAACGGCAGAATCGCAGACTTAGATACAACGAGTCTAGTAGCACGTTATTTACTGAGCATAATTCATAATTATAATCTGCTTCTTTCTGTTTGATTTGGAGTCTGCTAAACCAGTAAAATAGTGTATGATGAACTTAAGAGGGATTTGCACCAAAATATTGGTATATTGGTATAGAAAAAGGAATTAAATGGGTGGGTCTGGTTGTAAATTCACACCATAGTACTTACAAAGTAGAATACTGTGCTCATTAACCAACATTGTTGACTATTCATCTTGATTACTTCATATATCCAATCACCCGTACATGTCAATACAGCAGTTTACGGCTACTGGACGAGTATTTCACATATACAGCATCCTATCATATGTGTTCAAAATTTAGATGGTCAGTGAGAAAATTCATGCGTTTTGTTGACAAATCCGGTGACCTCCGAGTGGGAGCCAACTGTGTAATGACTCTACCACCAGGTTATTTAATTAATTTTGAACTTATGAATTGCTTCTATAGAAGTATAGCTAGTAGGAAAACCTTAAGGAATCAAAAGCTCTTGGAAAATTGTCCAAACTTAATATCTTCCAGTCTTCTGGGATCGTTTCTTCCTTTAAAACTTGCAATATGAGTTCATAAATTGCTCGATGTAGTGCCGGTTCATCCATTGTTCATTAGTTCCCCAGTAGGCGGCTTATCACTTTGATAATGGCGTTTAAATCACCTTCTTTGTTTATTATTTTCTGAAACCTGATATCTCTTAAGTCGGCTTACTATGCTTACTAACAATGTATGATTAAACGAATTGTAAATATTGCCAGCGGCTGATAAGGCTACCAAGCCAGTGAGCAAAGGAATGCCAGCTCGCCACAGGAAATTGATGCAATAAAATGCTTAACGGACGGATCCAAGCTCGAGGGAAACGTTGGAGCTGGCAAACCTAGCGAGAGCAATTCGAATACATTGACCTTTGCAGCGTGCAATAGGCTGAGTAGACAGCGATTGAGGAAGAAATTACCGGGCTGAAACATAATATGATATCACTAACTTATATTGAAATCTATGAAGACATTCAGGAGGCAATGAAATCGCCGGATTCAGACTCAACGACGTCAGGGATGGCAGCGGTCACATATCTTTCAAGGAGATAAGTTGGGTCCCCGGCCACTACGATACCATTGGAAACTGCAAGCCAGACGAATAAGTTCGAAAAGGTACAAAGCTTCAAATGCTACCGGAAAGGTAAGGTATAGAAAAGCCATTAACAACGGTTAAGTTAATGTTTCGGAAATAGGCACATGCCACCATATGAACTATAGGAAAACAAGTTTGGCTTAAGCTGGACTTAAACCGCTCTAGAGCACCCTGCAATGATAAGATATGAGAATGACTGTAGTTATTTTAACAACAGCAAGGTTGGCCAATCCTACACTAGAAGGATGGCGTAGACCAGGACGCCCAGAGTTTAGGGATGCCAAACTGGATGATATCGGCTCGAAATCGGGACCAATCCTACACTGGAAGGATGGCGTAGACCAGGACGCCCAGAGTTTAGGGATGCCAAACTGGATGACATCGACTTGAAATCGGGACCGGTAAAATTAATTTTGTTTATCAATTGTGTATAACAATAATGGTTATCCGCATTAAGTGTGTACACTGTACCTGCTTGTATATAGGATACATACATTCGAGTATTGTAAGTTGTAAATAACGAGTTTGCAAGAGAGGTCTAGCTCACTCTTGATTATTCGAATGGAAAACAGTAGAAAAAACTCTTGTCTTCGCGAAGCTTTTGATTTACTATAAATATGCGGCATTTTGCCGCAAGGATTGTTTAGTTATTTGGGATCCAACCAGTCGTAAACCAATTGTAAAAGTTCTTTCAAGGAGATAGAGCTACCACCTAAGAGAATTGTAGTGAGATGCAAGTGTTGTTACAATAAATGTTTTTGTGTGCATAGAATTTAATCACCAGTGGAATTTGTAAACATTTGTTATTCTTTTACTTTTTATTAATTGACGTTTTAATTTGTAAATTAATAAACTTGTGTTGTGTCTTATTTGCAAAATCCTTTACGAACTCGAAAGCCTAAATTTCATAACAATATAGACAAATTAAATACTTTGCTATATTCTACCCACTTTGAACTTTGAGTTATACAAAATTTTATAGTTTATAAGACAAAACGAATTGAATGCAACAAAACTGAGAGGCTTAAGCAATGAAAAATGTTTATGATAACGAGCCGAAATCTTGAAACTTCCCTGACCGGGACTCCTGGCGTTAAAAGAATTCATCCGATCTCTAATATTTTACCAAATGGAAAAGTTGTTTTTTGTAGATTGTATCTGGTTTTTTGTTCAAGCATGATTAACAGAACTTTGAGTGTTTAGCGTTGTGTTGACTAAATCTCATATAACTGCTCATATTGCATGAAGAATTGGTCAATGTCTCACCTTTTTATATAGGACCATTTTCCATTCCATGTATATCTAGTTGCAACTGCATTTTACCTCCACATATTGCCAAAAATAGTCAGAAGCGTGCTTTGAATTTTTAATTCAAAAATCCGAAATTCTTAAGTTACGTGTGGCGAGCGATCGTTGGTTGCTGGTTGGAATAATCAACAGATTATGGTTTTATCCAAAACCAATTATCAATTTTATCAGTTTATCCATTGATAAACTGTTCTAAACTCTCATACCGTAACTTCGATAACGTTGTTCCCACAGTCAAACCTAACAGTGGAGATTTATTCAAATGGAACTTCCTGTCTGCTTTGGAAAAGTGTTCATAATAAATTGATTAGAAATGGAGCGTAAAAGCCAAATGCAAGTCTAGTGTCAGGCGTACCAAATTCGTGTGCTCATTTCTACGGTCAATTAAGGTTATTTCGAGTACTCGTACACTTCCAAAAATAATCCTTTCAATATGTAAGTCTTACTGTATGTATTCAAACCTCAAAAGCAATACTATGTGCGGTTATCAAGTAAACAGAATTACAGCAAATCTTCCATTTAAAATTGATTACCTGTTACATTATTGATAATAGCACAACCAAGGAAACCAATTAGATCTAATCCATTCGATGAATGAATAAAATTTCCATTAACAAAAAAGCCACAGGTCGGAACTGATGCCCAACTCAAATGTCGGAAAAGTAGTTCGTTTTCTAAGCCTTTGATAGGACAACTTTGATTATATTGACAGCAAAGGAATGTGCCCTTCTTTGATTATCCTCAGAATGATTGCACAGCGTGTGGTTGGTGAAGAATGAAATGACGAAAGTTTCATATATATGTGTTTTAGAACAACATTTTTAATTGGAAAAAGAATAAACCCAACTAGCTAAAGAGAAGTTTATCAAACGGGGTAAACGGGATAAAAGATTACATTTCGAGAAAAGGTGTTCGTGTGAAATGTCCTCCAAGATCTTGCGATTTAAACACAAACCAATCATATTCACGTAAAGCCGCTGATAGCGTAGTAGCATTTTTTTTATAATTCGCTCACGCTTCAAGGGGTTCGCACCCTTATAATGCTCAGCGTTAAGGAAAAGGAGGAGAAAAGAGGAGATGTCTATTTGCTTGTGTTTTAAATGCCTGTGGATCATAGGCATGTGGGAAGATAGGGCTTGGCAGAGCATTCCACATACGTGTTGTAGGGCTGAAGAACGAGTCCCTGAATTTAACTGTACGTCCGAATATGGGCTTGAGGGTAAACTGATGAGCATTCAGAGCGCAACGAGTATTGCGGTTGAATTCCAGGAGAGGTGGCATGCAGCTGGCTATTTCTCTTGAGCACCGCTTGTAGAAGAAGCGATAAAACAGTGACAAGCAGGAACCGTTCCTACGGTGTTCCAGCGAATCTATTAATTTTTGCGTCACCGATAAGTTTTATCGCGCAGTTTTGAATTCTATCTAGCTGTCGCAAAGTAGTTTTAGGCGCACCAGATCAGAACTTTTTGAACTCAAGTTTAGGGCGAATAAAAGCATTTAAGAAAGTAGCCAGATCAGAGGGAGTGAAATATTTCTTGCATCTGGCTAGAAAACCTAAACATTTCGCAGCTTTTTTGGCGACGGTAAATATGTGGTCATTCCAACGAAGCTTGTCGTTAACGCACATACCAAGAATTGCGAGATTTTCAGTTTCCTCGATGCAAGTGCCATTCATGGATAATGGCATGGGATTTAGGATTCACTTAGACGACAGGAGACAGGAGCCTTGGGTTTTGGAAGCGTTAAATTTTACTCGATTGTTTTTGCCCCATTGTAATATGCTGTCTAGGTCAGAATTTAACGTGCTTAACATAAGAAATTGTTTGAGTTCCACATGAGAAGTGGAGGGACGTTTCTCAAACTTATATGAGAAGCTGCGAGTGCTGTCGTCAGCGAAAGAGTGAATTGGATTAGAAGTCACTGATAAGAGATCATTAATAAAAATGGGGAAGAGTGTCGGGGACAAAACAGAGCCCTGGGGAAGCCAGCATTTAAGTAATGAGCTTTAGACTTGAAACCATCCAATACAACTTGTATTGAGCGGTCCAAAAGATAGCTTCTAATTCAGTGAAGCAGCTTATCATCGACTCCATAAGCACGCATTTTAGACAAAAGTGCTTGATGCCAAATTCTGTCAAATGCCTTAGAAATATCGAGTGCAACAACTTTGCTTGCTTTCTCCAAATTGATGCAAAGACCGGTTACACTGTTCGGTGAGAAATACCATCCCACGAAATCCATACTGCCGGTCATTAACGATTTCGTTGGTTTCAAGATATTTTTTGAGCTGAAAATTGATCAGCCTTTCCATAACCTTGGAAAGAATGGATGTAATTGCTATCGGTCGGTACGAAGAAGGAGACGAAGGTTCGCCTTTTTTGGGTATGGGCTGGCAAAAGCTGTTTTCCAACTTCTCCGGAAGAGTTCAAAAGAATAGGTTAGATGGAAAAGCTTACGTAATGGTATGCCAGCTTGGAAGAACACCTCTTCAGAACTAATGGTGAAATACCATCTGGCCCAACGGATTTGTGAGTGTTAAGATCATTTAAAACTTTAGCAACTGCACGAGTACGAATGAATATCTGTCCCATAGAGTGTTCAATACTCTGAGGTGCAGGAGGCAGCAATGCACAATCTAGAAGCGTGGAGCTAGCTGCAAAATGCGCAGCAAACAAATTGGCCTCTTCTTTTGAGCTGACAACTGGAATGTCGTTATAAATGAGCGTTGAAATCGACGACGAGGCTTTTCGATCGTAGGCGAATTTCAATCGCCGAAGATGAGCATTGCAATCATTTCTGGCTCGTTTAAAATTTGTTCGGTTTTCCTCAGTACGGTTTGCTTTCTAAAACCGAAAGCATACCTCACTAATCCTAGAATCCTCTTTACAGCTTAAGTCATACCATCTTTGGTTTGATAGAAGGAAGGAATAAAGTCTCTCATGCCAATAAGGATGATGTTTGTGATTGCATCAGCGGCGGCATCCACGTTGCTATCGCCAAACAATAGCTACCAGTTAGTTGTTAAGGCCGTCTCAATTGGCTTTCTCGTATTGCCATACTGTTTTTTTTTCTCTAAATACGTGGTTTATTAACGAGAAATTACACAATGGTCTAACGAGCCTAGAAGCGAAGGAGTAACGGAGTAATTATCAGGCCGAGTGGTAAGGAAAAAGTCAAGGGTGTTTGCGGAATAATTTGCAATGTCAGATATTAGTAAGGTGATTAAACTCAGCGAATAACTCAACACACCTTCCTTCGGATGTTGTCTGGCCAGAATAGCGAAGCCATCCAGAATTGTATACATTGAAACCGCCCGCAATGACGATTTCATTTTTACGATGTTTTTGTCAACTCCTAAGATTGAATCCGACAGTGCATCAATCTCGCTCTGAGTTGAAACACTGTCCAAGTGAGGGCTTCTGTAAAGGAAACAGTAGTAGATGTTGCGCTCTTGTACCCTTACTTTGAGCCAAATGAAATTGAATTCCGGATTGGAACTTTGGCTAAATTGAGGCAAAAGCTGAACTGCAACATCACTCCGGACATAGATTGCGAGTCCGCGTCGATGGAAAAATAATGGCACCAAGTTATACCCAGGCAGATTAAATTCCGATGTATCAGAATTATCAAATTACTCAGTGCCAGAATTGCTGGCCTCTGGACATGTACATAGCTAAACACATCGAAAGAATTCATTCTCAGCCCACGTATATTTGCTGAGATCCACTCTGAAATCACACATATCTACAAAAAACAAACACACAAAACACAACTTACCGCTTCTTTTAACCGAATTGAGAAAAAGCTTAAATTAACACATTTGATGGATCGTATATTATGCTTCTGTTGTTGTGGTAATAATTGGCTTATGATTAAAAACCAGCGACAATTACAAAAGCCGGTACTGTGCGTATGATATTGCTCTGTTTTTTTGAGATATAAAAAGTACTCAAAATAGAACAGCCAGATCGAGCTTCTTCAAAAGATTCAATAATTTAATAATTTATATCAACTGTTAACCATAAGCTGATTTCTTATTTCAACTGTAACTTTATTTTGCTTAAAAATCCATACCTCACAACTTAAATCTCAATTGGCAATTTATTAAATTTCTCATCGCATCTTAAGCAACAATGTTCCTTCCTTCGTAACACTTACTCTCGATTGCTTACATAAATTCCAATTAATATCGTAACGCGCGACAAAATTCTTACCGCACACGCATACGCTCACGAACAAAATTTAAACTATTGGGTGACACTAACCAATCTAAAGTTAAAACACTCTGTCATCGGGAATTAATTTCACTTTTGTTCGTAGTTTCGCCGTTAAACAAGGATGAAAAAAACAACGAACCAGCGACACAAATAACGATGGGAAAGGATAAAGTCTATAAAAAGGAAAACCAGCAGATCACTGCGAAATCAAAGTTCCTATTATCCTTTTCGGAAAAAATCCTTAAAAAAATGTGTCACGCCTTAAGTGTTATGCGGTGCTGAGGTCAAATACTCATCCATTTCTTCCCAAACTTCTCCCATCCAACAGCTTCCCGCACCAAGCTGATAAATGCTCCGACAATATCCAAAAGACATTGAAAAATTACCAATTTTAGGATGAGCATAAAAAAATCCATTAATCACTGAAATTCACTCCCGTGCGTGGTGCTAGTGCGGTGATACTTCTATGCAGAGAGTTTCGAATGTCGCGCTCTTGTGCAAAGTTATTCGAAAGGAGCAAAAAAATATTCATTTCAGAATGGTGTCGGGTCACTGAGTGCATTCTAATAATTTGGTGGGAGTTTTTCGGTCGAGGTTTTGTTTTATTGATACCGGAAAGGACATTGGTCCGACCGAAAAAATCAAAAAATGCAAACTTCAAATGAATTCTTTTTGGGTTTTTTTTTGTATGAAATGGTAAGGAAGCGTGGAGTATTTATGAAAATAGTTAACTGTTAAATAGATGTTAACAAATTAATAAATACACTTAAGTACTTAAGCCCGACAGGCGACCATTTGTGTTGTGCATGTATATTTTTGCACAAATAATGGAAGGGACCTACAATTTATTTCCGTATCCGAACGGCGAATTGAGACAAGTAAATTACTCTCGCATGTGTGTCAGACATTCGCGAGAAGTGTGGGATTGTGGAAAATACTTTTTGGTGTTTTTTCTGATTTGAACTACGAACGCCCTGCTCAGAAACTAGCCACTGAGCCAAGGCGCCAACCTGAGATATATACCTTCTTTATATTTCCAGTCAGATAAAATTGGTCGGACTCCAAGCTCTGTTGATCAATATGAATCACTCAAATTGAGCGCGCAGCATTAATCTGGAACGTTGACAATGAGATCCAATATTGTGCTTGAAATTAATTGAAACAGTAACGACGTTGAATGGCGCGCATAAGCCAACCCAACAAAGCCAATAACACAGTCTGCCGAAATTCTCGGCGACTAAACGAGAAACCTAACTTCCAAAATATCTAAAATTCCAGTGTACGACTGCCTACAAATGGATCCCAGACTTCGGTGTTTAGTATTTTTTTTTTTATATATAGAGACTTGTTGCCAAGTGATGACTCCCTGAGAATCCATAAAAAAAAAGATTTGTTGAGCGGTATCATTCAAAAAAGTTAAACTCGGTAGGCTTTGGTGGGCAATCAATAGCTTGCATGAGCGAAAAGATAAATGCTCAAAAATTATTGTGCGGTAAAATTTATGACAGCGTGACTTCAGCACTTTTACTACGCTGGACTGCTAAGCGTGATACGCCATTTTTCCAGCGAAGGCTTGGCCGGCCTTGCTGTCGTGTTCCATAAATCCTACCGCAAAGGACTTTCTGGGCAGGATCCTCTTCGTTCATGCGAGCTAAGTTTCCTGCCCACCGGAGCCTACCGAGATTAATTTTCTTCACGATCTTCTCGGATCACTTTCTCCAACGCCAGGTTGAAGAGCACGCAGGCCAGTCCATCTCCTTGTCGGAGCTCGTTATAAATGTTGAATTGGCTTGATAGTGATCCGGATATTTTTGCTTGGCTTATAAGATTGGTAATGATCAACCTACATAGTCGTGTCAGTTTATTTGGGATGCCGAATTCTCTCATGGCTTTATGAAGTTCTACTCTGGCTTTGCTAATATAGGCGGCTTTAAAGTCTATAAAAAGGTGATATAGTAAGTTTTGAAACTCTATACATTTCACCATCACCTGCCTAAGGGTGTAAATCTGATCAGTTGTTGATTTGCCAAGGATAAAGCCACACTGGTATGGACCAATGATGACTTTAGCGTATGGGGCTCCCCTGTCTTGAAGGATAGAGGAGAAAATCTTATACGCAGTACTCAACAACGTTATACCACTATAAATGCTGAATTTTTGCCATTCTCTGTTCTGGTTGATGGTCATTGCAAAAACCAACATCAATGGAAATTGGCGATGCTTCATTTTTTGAATGGTAAAATACTTTCGCTTGCCTCAAAATCAATAGAGGGATATGGAAAGAACTGGTTGTTGCCCTATGCTCCAGGAGACACTAAAGTGTGGCTGCTAACAGCGGAAAGCATATATATCTTTATATTCTTATTGACCAATGGCGCTCGTGTCACATATAATATGCGCTAAGGAATGCGTTTATAATTTTTTTATTATTATTAGGTTGGTGGGCTGAGAAGCCTCGTGCACTGCGACCTAGAGATCTATTGTACATCCCAGATAATTACCACTTTATGTGGTGGCTTAGTTTCTTTATGAATGCCATTACGTCTGCCAATTCGATCGAAATGGCATTCTGATCTGGGACTGTGTGAGCCTTGAGTTGCTTAAGTCTTTTTCGTGTGAGAGCATCACACATAAACAGTATGTGTTCTGGCGATTCTTATGCTTTGTTACAGAAACGGCAACTGTCCGTCTGGGATTTTCCCCATTTTCGCTAGGTGACTGTTGAATGGGCCATGTCCCATTATGTACCAGACTAGGGATCTGAGTGCATCACGGCTCAGTTTGATTGCCTTGTTTATGTGTTTGATATTATACTTGAGAAGCCTTTTAGTTTCTTTCATCCCTGTCGACGATAATTTTGTTTTTGAGTGGCGGTAGCAACTCCAGGTTGTTCTGGTGTTGAAAGTATGGCCTTTTACTGCAAGTAGTGCGGCTTGGCTATCTAAAATCATGTAAATCTTACTTCTTCTATATCTTCTTTTAGTGCATTCCAAGATGCAGTCTTCAAGTGGTATTGGAAAACCGGAAAAAGGTTGGGGAGTTATCTTGGGGTATTCGCAGTGTGGTTCTGGTCCGAATACTCCTGCTCCTGTTACTGTGTCTGTTTTAGATCCGTCTATGTACTAGATGGATGCATGATGGGGGAGTTTATTGATGATATTTGCAACTGGAATTGCAAATGGAATTCCAACCAAGAAGTTCCTTTGGAAAATGAGCTGTTTTTGTCCTTGAGTCTGATTGTATGACAATTCCATATTCCGAGTTTATTTTGGAAATGATGTTTGTACGTCCTGGTCTATTGGATTTGACCTGATTATGTATTTTGAGAGTAGAGAGTCTTAAGCCAACTTCACTTCACTTTGAATGTGTATGTGAAGTAGGGCAGGTACTTATGGTACCTGTTGCACTAAGGCAAATGAGTCTTTGGATCTTGTTGAGTCTACAGCGTGTCTTGGATTGCTCTGTTTTTGGCCACCATGTCACCATGTTACTCGAAAATTTTGTTTTTCGGGTAAAACCTTTTAGTTAATAAACATGGGAAAGTTATTGTTAAAAAGGACCTCAAAACAGTTGTAAAAAAACACACGCGCTTCACGAGACACGTCATACCCGAAATGCCACACAAAATGCAGCTCTCTAGTAAGAGTTGCATAAAGAATAACTTAAATAATTGAAACAAACCGACAAGGTTCATGTAGAGTTATAAAAAAGGGTTGTAAGAAGCCGAAATGCTGGAAGTTATGAACATCGTTGTAAGAGTTTATTTGCCTGCAGTATTTTCAATATAGAACTCGTTGAGTTCTACCGCAAAATATACTAAATACATCGAAAACTTCATAGTCATTCTATTCTACGGTACTGTGAGAAAGTGTAAAGTCGCGTCATGGACTTATTTTAAGCATCATCCTTACGTTGGTACATTTAATCATCATCTTGGCTATATAGTCGTAGATATACATGTCAATTGTTCTTTCCTTCCTTCCGGAAGTGATTGTCAAAAAAAAAAAGCGGCGATGGCAAAGATAGAAGACAAAAAAAAACTGCTGTCTGTCTTTCTTCCATTTGGATCTATAGTCACTCTCTGCAGTGTTTGCCATTCGCCCATCTTCATTGTCGTATTTCCTTTCCTAATCGGAATAGATAGATGCGCTACCCGCGCCGCCGTTCACCACACTTTTAGCTGCATCCACTAATCTGCATGTGAATTTTTCTTTTGTCTGTATATTGTACCAGCATAAGCTGCAGGTTATTCTGATTTTGAACTTCATTGCTGGGTTCCGAGGATGTGAATCTTCGTGCATGCACTCGTACACATAAAATGTATAATTTGAGCGGTTTAATGGAAGTTTTATGTTGGCGGCGCAGCTTATGGCAAGCTAATGGGACCGATTTTTCTTCCTTTATGTTTTTTTTTTTTGTTTTTATTTTTATTACATTGGAATTTTTCATTTTCTTCAAAGTTGAATGAAATAATTTCAAGGATTTCCACTTGGATGCACGCAACTAAAGTGGATGTGCAAAATGTAGGAGAATGTCGGCACCGAGAAAGTTTGTAATCTCACAAATATCCTGGAAGTACCCTTCGATGTAATTATGCTCTGTGCTTGTGCGGGTGGTCTCATTTTCATGGCAGCTTTATATTATTACAAATCTAGTCAATTAACGAAAAGCGGAAAGATGCATTAAAAATTATATTTTATTCGACTTTCCGGATGAAGTTTTTAGAAAGGGCGATTTCCTGAAAAAACTAAAAAAAGGCTTGAAAAACTGTGATATAAAGGTCTTTGAACACATTGACAAACAAAGGGAATTTTCTTTCGGGTCTAGAATGCTGCAGTGAATGAATTTTATCCTGGAGTTTCACAAAAAAGCAGGGTTGGCTGATTGTTCGATTTTTTCCTTATACTTTTCTTGTAGATTCATTTTTGACATGTCGCAAAAATGGAATTAAATCATGTTAGGCTTTATTGAGTTTTAATCGGACATTAAGTGACTGGCCATAAAAACCATTGGCGTTATCTGTTTAGATCATTCAAATATCCGATCTAAAGCAATTAGAGCATCGTACATTTTCTGATATTATACTGGGAGAAGAGGACCACAAATCAAATGGATTATCTCACCCGCTTACTGCTGCTCTCGAAGTTGTTGTTTAATCCACCTTTGAAAGACTTACCTGCAAATAAAAGAACATATTTAAGTTTTTTTTTAATTTACATTTTTTTAATTATGTGTTTCTTAAAATATCGGGTGTTTCAACAGGTGCGCTTCAACTTTTCTCCAATAGGGACGGCGAACGACGCCATATTTTTTATTGTTCTTTTATCATTTGGAAACTTCATTAATATACATTTTATCATAAAACGCTACGCATGTAAACAGCGATTGCAAATGGTGGAAATTTTTTATCAAAATAATCGTTCTGTTGCCGCTACTTTAAGAGCATTACGGCCATTTTACGGTCCATTTAACGATGAGGCTCACTTTTGGCTAGAAGGATTTGTCAAGAAGCAAAATATGCGTTACTGGGCAGAAAGCAACCCACACGTGATTCATGCGGCACCGTTGCATCCCGAAAAAGTCACTGTTTGGTGCGGATTACATGCCGGCGGCGTCATCGGGCCATATTTTTGGTTCAAAGATTGGACTTCGTAAAACGTGCACGCGGTGGTCATGAAAAAGAAATCGAGTTTCATACTTAAATGTATCATATGTATATGTTCCAATTCGTTAATAAAAAAAAAATTTAGTTCAAAAGTCGAACAGTTTGTTTTTTATTCAAAAAAAAAGTTGAAGTACTCTTATTGAAAAACCCTATATTTCGTGTTGAACATTCTGAAAGACATACCTGTCTGTTAAAAATATTTAAATTAAAAATTGTAAGTCACGTGGGTAACTCCTACCGTCAACTGATTACAGTGAGACGGCCAATTTGAAACTCAAGACAAGACAACTCAAGATAAGTGTCACATTTTTAACAAAAATCTCTTCTTATCTAATTATTTTGTAAGGAATCAAAGAGATGAGAGCCAATGTAGGGGTGGCATCCTTTCTGCCATTATTATGTATTTAAAAGCTTCATAGAGTACCGGACATGTAAATATGCAAATATTTAAAAAAAATCTCTGTCTTGATCTGAATTAAGACAAGCACAGTGCCGCGGCTTAAAAACCTCAAAAAAGTTTTCTATTATTTTTCTTTAATGTACACACGTCCAATAGTTTTGCGCACTTACTAAGATTACATCATCATCATATTTGGCTCTACAACCGGTGCACCGGCTTCCCGCAAAAAATTTCTCCACCGGTTCCGATTTCGAGACGATTTCATCCAATTTGGCATCCCTAAAATCTGAGCGTCCTGGTTTACGCCATCCTCCCAGCGTAGGCTTGGCCGGCCTCACTATCGTGTTCCATAAATCCTACCGCAAAGGACTTTCCGAGCAGGATCCTCTTCGCTCATGCGAGCTAGGTGTCCTGCCCACCGGAGCCTATCGAGCTTAATTTTCTTCACGATGTCGATATCGCTCGTAGATCTCATCATTATAGAGTCTCCGGAATCGTCCTTCCTCACATACGGGGCCAAAACGTGTACTTTTTTTTGCTCTCATTTATGTGCAGCCCCAGATTTCGTGCCGCCTGTTCGATCTGGATGAAAGCTTCCTGTACAGCTCTTCGGTTTCTACCAACGATATCAATATCGCTTGCGTAAGCCAGTACCTGAATGGTACCTTTAGAGGATTGTTCCTCCCGCCGTTACGTCAGAGTTTTGGATCATTTTCTCCAACGCCAGGTTGAAGAGGACGCAGGCCAGTCCATCTCCTTGTCGGAGCCCATTATAGATGTTGATAGTGATCCGGATATTTTTACTTGGCTTATAACATTAGTCATGGTTAGCCTATAGAGTCGTGTAAGTTTATTTGGAATGCCGAAATCTCTCATGGCTTTATAAAGTTCTTTAAAAAGACTTTAAGACAGTCGTTCCGATCGTTACGACTACTGCCTAAGATGGAGTCAGCAGTACTAATGACAGTATTTTTAAGGAGTGTCCATTTTTTTTCTACGCCCGACATCTCAGCCCCAGGACTTACTCTCCCTGCATTTAGGGCGAGTCCTATAGCTTGACCTGAATCGAATCTGATTCGCGGATGCAGTTTTTCTTGATGGAGCAACCGCGCTCGGAGCACCATATAAACAAGATAGTGGTGCGAATCGACGTTGGCTCCTCGGTACGTTCCTACCGTCATCAGGTTCAAGTTTTGGCAGCGGTCTATCAACAGGAGGTCTTTCTGGTTTGCGAGTGCACTTTCAGCAGATAGTTGGCTTTGTGGATATTTTTACGCGCAAACCTTGGTCTCACAACGACCAAATTATTGCTTGCTGCCTTCTCCATTATCATTATTGATCTTGTGTAAGCTACTGGTGCTAATGCACTGTCTGAATACTGGCCTATTTTGGCATTCATATCCCCTAGAGTCACCGTTCGACTGATTCAAAGAATTCTTTTTTTTTTCATCATCTTGGGAATCCTCTGTAGGTGCGTGAACGTTTATGAGGCTTATATTTTTAAATCTGCCACGCACGCGAATGATGCACAGCCGTTCATTTATTGCTTTCAAGCCGATAACGCTGGGTTTCATTCATTTGCCGAGCACATGGTGTCCCGCATGACAGCTGTAATATATGTCATATTCTGATTTTTGTAAGACACCATTCCCCGTCCACCGCATCTACTGAATTGCTGCTATGTCAGCCTTATATCTAGACAGGGTATCGGCCAGCTGCTGTGCAGCTCGAGCTCTATACAGTGAGCGTACGTTCAATGAGAAAATGCTTAAATCGTTTAGCCGTTTTCGTTGCCGTGGTCGTCGTCATTCATAAGTGTATCCGAGGCTGATTTTGGGTTCCGTAAGATGTTTTTTTACGGGCGAGGTTATTGGCCTCGCGCCAACCTTACTTTGAAGGGACTAGCCCGACCATTTCGCTTTTCCTGTACTGGAGGAAAATTACCAGCGGCCACTACGTGGAGGTTTAATCGCACTTCCGCCAGTCAAAAATAGTTACGGCCACATGTATTTCATAAGCATTCTGTGTTATGCGCCCTACTCTGCTGATGGCTGACCGCGAAAAAAAGGAATACATGGGAGGAAATGAGGAGATGTCTATCCACGGAAAATTCTGAAATTCATCCCACATAATTATTAATTGGTTGGTACATTCGCAGATTTGTGTAAAAGTATATCCGGAACTCGAATCCGGGCGCGGGTATGACCTGCACAATTATTTTGAATTGAAAAAATCCGCGCAATAAAACTTTTTGGCGGCGATCAAATCGCGAAAAAAACCAACTCGCTTGAGCGTCATAGGAATTTTTCCTGCGAGTTTTGGCCGGGTGCTCACCTTTAGGTCGTTGCAAGGGAGGATATTTCAAGCCGACCGAGAACTCGTACCTGGATCCAATGAACCCTCCTCTGCGTATGATATACTCCAGGTCCTGAAAATAAGCAATCCCTCACTTCCGACTCATGACTAGAAAGTCCGCGGTTGTTGTGATCAATCAGCAAAACCTCACTCCTCTGGCTGAGACCAAAGGCATGATAAGATTTTAATGGGATTTCATCACCCTTCGAGTCTACGAGAATGATGAGCTGGACGCAGGTAAACTGTCTCCCCATCCCTCAGACTCGCAGCTCCTAATTCTCGAATCTGGAGCATGTGTCACGGTTCCCTTAAGGCTTCCCTTAAACTCCAAAAACTTCGGTGACCCCTTCACAGACGTCTATCTCACTGACCTTTCCTCTTTTAGATATGGAGACGGAGGACTCACCCTTCGGAGAATTTCGCAACGAGGACGTACTTCTCAGTTCGTTTTCAAATAGGGAAGATCTGGAGAATACCGTGGTGGAGGTTTCTTTGCCTGATTGCAATAGAAATGGTGCAGTTAGTCCAGATTAACCTCAAATACACTAAAAAGGCCTTGGCATCCCTTTTACGCCGTGATTGTTATTGTTAACAACCCGGTTTCCGAACTCAGGACTACTGGATATTACTATATGTAGCAGATAAAGGTAACCCTAGATCCTGCATATTAGTGAAACGTGGTCTAAATATATTCCAGTCCCTAAGTTCAGCGATCGATATGTCACTGCTGCTCAGCTACAGACTTACCCAGGAACCTATTGGCTGGCATCGACTTATCTAGACCACGTGGCATCTCTCCGTAGTGATAACCTGGAGAAGTAATCGCAAAGACAAGGATATATAACACCAGTCTCATTACCGGATACGATGCAAATGCCCATCAGTCAGTAAGATGTGACCGACATCCACGACAGGGGTGAGTGACTTCTCGATCATATTTTAGGTACAAACCATGCTGTAGTCAATATTGGTAATAAGCCAACCTTCGTAACCAGGAGTCGACAAGAAGTTTTAGATATTACTCTTATCAATGACTCTCTTAACCAAATATATCTAGACTTGAAGGTATCATTCTTTCTTCGATCATAAACCCCCTCGACAATCAGCCTATAGAAATCATAGGAAGACTGACTGGTTCAAATACAGAAAAACGTTTAAACGCTATTTGAAAGTATACTCTGATCTTACTATTCCCCCTCTTAGCACTAATGAACTCGACAACAATGTCAAGTTACTCTCCTGTGCTTTTAATAAATAACTGTCTGCTTCCTGCCCCCTCAATTGTCCAAGAGGCAAGAAGAGACCACATTGGTGGTGGACCTCGAAGTTGGGACATATTAGAAACCGCAGCATAAAGCTAATCAACGTAGCCGAGGCTAGTAGATTAGAAACTGACTGAGATGCTTACAAAGCATACAAAGCATTTTATAAAAAAGAATTAAGGACAGCCAAGGGCTCTTCATGGAGACTCTTCTGTAGTAAAATAAAAGAATCTTCTTAGGCGTCTGACTATGAAAAATCGTCGTAACTAATCCAATAATGCTGAGCTACCTGAAAAAACCAGATGATTCGTTGACTACCTCAAGCAAAGAATCGCTCAGTCTGCTTTTAGACACTCACTTCACGGTCAGCTTCCATGTTTTAAGAACCGTCAGCCTTGATAGGGCAGACACTCGTACAACCACCTCCGCAATTATCGGATAACTAAGGACAAACTGCTTTTGGCGCTACAAAGCTTCAAACAAAACAAATCTCCTTTCTACAGATAAGCACACGTATTGTAAAGGCCAAAAAGTCTCTAGAAACAGCTGTGCATACACTGGTACCCTCTACAGCACAACAAGGAGTACACAATGGTAGTGCTCCTAGATATTGAAGGCGCTTTTAACAACGTCAAAACATCTGCGATTACGGATGCACTGTCGACTTTGAGGGTGGACGACTGGCTAGGCGAATTGATTAATCTTCTGCTCACAAGTACGATAATTAATTCAAAGCTGGGCGTGTCGTCAGCTAGAAGATCTGAAGTCTCAGGAAAATACCCGAATACCTTAAAGGAACTCCTGCAAAAAGCTCTCAACAAGCTAACTTGCTGGCCAGATCACTATGGTTTAGGGGTAAATCCTCACAAAGTTGAGCTTGTCCTATTCCCCAGAAAATATAAAGTTTCATTTATTAACCCTCCTTCTATAAAAGGTATAAGCTTAACATTCTCTGATAGAGCCAAGTATTTGGGTCTTATTTTGGACAGAAAGCTGAGCTGGAAACCTAACACACAAGAAAATGTTCGTAAAGAGTGGCACTCTACTCATGCAAAAAAGCCATTGGAAGCAGATGGGGTCTTCAACGCCATATAACCCATTGGCTATATACAGCGGTAGTAAGATCTACTCTTCCATACGGTGTGACTGTATGGTGAAATGCCTTAAATAAGAAAATAAACCTTGACAAATTAAGCAAAGCCCAAAGAGCAGCTAGTCCTTGTATGAGCGGAGCACTTCGTACAACCCCCTCTGCCGCATTGGACATTCTGTTCGACCTTACACCACAGCCAAGTAGCTGCTAGTTTGCCTATTCGCCTTAAAGCTATCTCTCAGTAGACTAGAAATGAAATCGGTCACTCCTCTATCCTGAATTTAATCAGGATCCCAGACAACATAGACAACACCACTCCGCAACTACATTTTATCAAAAACTTCTAGGTCGCTGTCTCCTCCAAAACATTCGGGGAAGAAGACCTGGAAGATAAACACATTCATTTTTACACAGACGGGTCAAAAACTGTTGACGGAGTCGGCGGAAGTGTTTTCTCAGTAAAGGTAAATCTTAGCCGCTCTTTCCGTCTTCCAAATCACTGTAGTGTTTTCCAGGCTGAAATTATGGCGATCAGTAAAGCCTTATCTTGGTTGAAGAGAAACGTTATATACGGTAAGGATATCCGTATATTCTCGGATAGCCATGCTGCACTGAAATCCCTGGAATCAGTCTCTACAAATTCAATTCAAGCCCTTAACTGCCGTTCATCTCGCATGGATATGGCAGATCAGTGACATTCCGGGCAACTGTAAGGCTAACGAACTCGCAAAACAAGAAATTACACTACCCATCTTACCTGAATATGGTAATCTAGACACACCAATCGCTACATGCAAAGTCCTGTAAAAGGTGGATGCTAATGAAAAAACTTACCGTAGGTGGTCAAACGGCCAACTTGCATAGCGACAAAACAGATCAGGCCCAATATGGATCCGAAACGCTCCAAGTGTTTTATCTCAAAAATTGTCAAAAAAGATCGCAGATCGGTGCTATTGTAGGTGTCATCACTAAACACTGTCTCACAGGCAAGCATGCAGCAAGACATTGAGTCTTCTCGAATGACTTCTGCAGATGCTGCATGGATGAGGAGGAGGCGGAGATCATCTTCCATCTTCTCTGTTCTTGTACATCCCTCTCCCAAAAACGACCCCGAGGCCCGGGGGCCCCAAATTTTAGTAGAAAGTATTGTCATTGGAGATATGCATGTGTGCCAAGTTTCAATGTAATCGGACTTTAGGAAGTGGGTTAAAAATTAATCGCAAGATTCCACGACAAACAAACAAACACACGGGCACGCGAAGTTAAAATATAGAATTTAAAAAAAACAACCCAATAAAATACAATTTTTCATGTAAATTCTCTAATAGGAGATGGGTATGTGTTAAAATTTGAATAAAATCGAGCTAATTTTTAAAAAATTTATATGGGTACCCCTCGGACCTCAGGGCCTCACTCCAAAAACTTTACAAACAATTTTGTCCATCAGACAAAAAATTTAAAAAAAATCGGGTTAATATTTTTAAAAAAAATTTTGGGGCTCAATGACCCTGGGGTCCGGGGTCTCAAAATTTTTTACAAAAAGTGTTTTTTATCGGAGATACATACGTATATAAAATTTAAAGAAAATCGGGTTAATTTTTTTTTTAATTTTGGGGCCTCACGAACCCGGGCCCGGGGTCTCCAAATTTGTTACAGAAAGTGTTGCCTATCGGAGATACACATGTGTATTAAATTTGAAGAAAATCGGGATAATTTTTTTAAAAAAAGTTATGGGGCCCCACGAACCCGGGCCCGGGGTCTCCAAATTTTTTACAAAAAGTGTTGTCTATCGGAGATACACATGTGTATTAAATTTGAAGAAAATCGGGATAATTTTTTTTAAAAAAAGTTATGGGGCCCCACGAACCCGGGCCCGGGGTCTCCAAATTTTTTACAAAAAGTGTTGTCTATCGGAGATACACATGTGTATTAAATTTGAAGAAAATCGGGATAATTTTTTTAAAAAAAGTTATGGGGCCCCACGAACCCGGGCCCGGGGTCTCCAAATTTTTTACAAAAAGTGTTGTCTATCGGAGATACACATGTGTATTAAATTTGAAGAAAATCGGGATAATTTTTTTGAAAAAAGTTATGGGGCCCCACGAACCCGGGCCCGGGGTCTCCAAATTTTTTACAAAAAGTGTTGTCTATCGGAGATACACATGTGTATTAAATTTGAAGAAAATCGGGATAATTTTTTTAAAAAAAGTTATGGGGCCCCACGAACCCGGGCCCGGGGTCTCCAAATTTTTTACAAAAAGTGTTGTCTATCGGAGATACACATGTGTATTAAATTTGAAGAAAATCGGGATAATTTTTTTAAAAAAAGTTATGGGGCCCCACGAACCCGGGCCCGGGGTCTCAAAATTTTTACAAAAAGTATTATATATCAGAGTTGCACAAGTGTATAAAATTTGAAGAAAATCGAGTAAAATTTTATAAAATATTTGTAGGGGAGCCCACCGACCCCGTGGCCCGAGGGTCCTCAAATTTTAATAGAAAGTGTTGTCATCGGAGATATGCCTGTGTGCAAAATTTCAATAAAATAGGTCTTTGGGAAGTGGGTCAAAAATTGATCGCAAGATTCCATGACACACAAATCCACAAACCCACAAATCCACAAACACACGGGCAAGTGAAGTTAATATAGAGAATTTAAAAATACCTCGAGTGTCCTTATCGAGTCAATTCGTGTTCCTTTCGCCGCCTCCTTGGAAATACAATTTTTAACTTATTTATCCCAAGTTCGCCATTATATCGTCCTTAATAAGTCTTCTTAAATCATCTACGTAGAGCTTTGAGACTTCAGCCTCCTTGATGATCTTAGTTGGCGGCGAATATTCTTTCCTATATCCAACACTATGTCAATCGCTATTTGCCCTTTTTCGTTGCCTTTTTTCAATGTATCCAAGAGATCATAGATTTTATAGTCATGTTCTCAGTTTCGTTTTTTTTTTTCAGTATTTGTTTGAAATAATTAGTTTGTTCCTTTCTGCTTATTCTAATTGGAACCCACATACACGCATAGTTATTTATATATACATATACGACTAGCATACATTACCGAACTGTACTTAATTACCGTTTTCTCTTACTCATACATATATGCGGTGAGACTGGGCGGACAACCAGAGGAGAAAATATGAGTTATTTTTTGTTTTTGGCCAAAATCCAAAAAATCCTCCCGGCACATATGGCAATCAGTGCTTGCAAAAGAAATCAACTCCATCGTCCTTGTGAAGCTAACAGCAAAGTGAGTACGACAAATGCTCTGATGCTAGTGGCAACTGTGAGTATTTCTAATTAAGTGCGACAGCCTCTCACCAGTAATTGCAACTGCACCTGTTTGTCCTAAAATATGAGGAGAACTACTTAACAAATGATATTCCGGCCAAGCTAAGCTACTCTGCTCTATATGTAGATGTGACAGATTGTGTGGGTATGTGCCTTAGCTTAATGTGGATCTGTCACAGAATGATAGCATTCCCATTTTTCAACAGAGCTTGCTACGACAAGTACCTTTCGCCAGCTGGAGCCGCCGCACTTATAACGAAGCTCAAGCATCTCATCGACCGAAGGGACGGATGGTGACTCGCTTATTCACTCACCTTCTCATGATTAAAATGCAAAAAAGTTTCCTCACGCGTTCACTTTTAGTTTCATTTTAATCGTATGAAGAGGCTGCCGGACGGGCAGGACTTCAAGGACTCATTGCATCATTTGAATGCGCGACGCCGCAGCCACAAGTGCGCACACAACTAACGTTGGATGAGGGCATTTTAATTTATATTTTTTATTCTGCCAAGGTAGCTGCTTAGATGCGCTTCTATCTCAGTAGCGATTTGCTGAAGCCTCCTCAAGGCGAAATAACTTAAAATAGGAACCCAGACACACACACGCACATACCTTAGTCGTCTGTTGCATTTATTTACATTTTATATTGTCGGTGGTGACTGACGTCGAGTGAGTGATGAGTGAGTTAGTGACTTACTGACACTGTTTCTGTAAGGCGCATAGAAGGGTGATGTGGTCGTTGGTCGTCGGTGTTCGCTTTGTCGTTTAGATTGATATTATGTGCAGGCATGTGCAGGCGTAAACCCCGTGGGAAGCACATGCCATTATAATCCATTGAAGTTGACATTCAAGAGGACACATAAATATATGCTGTGTCCCACATAACCCGAAAACACAAAAGCTCCCGCTCTACACTGACACTCTGTAATAACTTCCGAAATCAGGTGAAGCAACCGCTGCGGAACACATACACCTCACGTTCCACTACTAATTCATTTAAATGAAAAGAAGAAAGTCATAGTGGTGGAGTGAACTATCAAGCTTGGCGGTGGCATCGCACTTCATTAAATGATACGAGATGTCGGTTCGTCTTGTGTGGATTCTTCTTTCCCACATTCGCTTGGTACATGACGCGCATCTGCTTTAACTATGTACGCGAAATGCATGATGAAGCGTTTCGCATTATAAGGATGAGCTGCTGTGGCCGCAAGTGTTCGTTGTTCTTCTTAATGAGGTTACTATCAGTTCCCACATATAGATGATGAAAGTTATTTTGCACAAAAACGTGTATTGTTTGGAGTTATTACAAATGGCAAAAGGTGAATGCTGAAACCGCACTATCTCCTCACACTTGGCTATCCCATTAAGTTTCGCCCAATACTCTTATCTAAGTCGCCTGTAATTCTGACCTGAAAACTCATTGAAAACGCGATAACAGAATGCTAGCTGCACACAAAAGCGACCACGTAAGATTGCGACCTGGACTGAATATGAAAATGAATGGAAAGGCATATCTGCTAATGGGAAATGATTTTATGTTTTTCTAAGAGTGCGATTATGAAAAAACAACAACAACAACAACAACAAGGGGAATTAATTGGTGAAAGGATAAAGAGAAAGCTAAAATTCTTGACGCATAACTGGAAGACAACGTCAGCGTTCAATGGTAAAGACCAAAGCCCAAACAACTGAAGATGACACAGAAGGCATTCTCGCTTTAAGGCTTGCGATTGAGTTGAATCGTCGAGTGACTGGCTGGCTGGGTGACTGCTGATGGTGCCGATGCTAATGCCTGCAAAAAAAAGAACGGAAGTGAAAAGTATGCTTCTTTCGCTTTTATGACTCTGTCGAAGCTGCTAGGTTTGGTTTTGGATTTAGGTTCATTTCATTTTAATCTGTTGCCACATTGTCAGCCAACCCTGCAGAAAAAGATGAGCGCTCACCAAGGTGCCAGAGGTATCTGTCATTTTTTGCTGTTGTTCTCGTTCTGTCATTTCGGAACGGGCAAAGCGACTGTAATTGCTTGCTCTCTTGAAGCGAGCAAGATGATGCACTCTGTGCAGGAAAGTAATGACAATAAAGGAAGGAACACACAAACGCACACATCTCAGCCAAGCCATAAGTAACTCAGACAAAAGACACAGGTGTTGTTGTGATTATGCTGCTGGCTTCTATTAATTCAAAGTCTTAGTTGGTTTTTGTCTTTCTTGTGTACTTCTTGCAAGCGCATGATGAGGACATCATCACATCTCAAAAGCAACTTACAAATTGCAATCGGGGTTGTTCTTTGATGAAATTTTTTTACTCTACATTGGTTGTGATTATCTTTCTCTCGGACGGAGTGGAGGGAAAAGTAGGGACCAACCAACCAACCAACCAATTTCTTAAGACGCTTCTGCTGCTAATAGTTTGCGTTTCAGCACCGTTTGTTACTCCAGATGTGCCAGGCGAAACCCCATTAGAACCTTTGGCATAGTACCTACGCGTGGATTAATTTCTTATTGTAAAGCATTCTTTTGCTTCGGTGTGGCTTGATGTGAGAAATTAAAACTCTCCTTGGAGGATTACTTAGTTTCTGGTTATGTCATATGCTCGGGTTATAGAGCTGTGGTATTAATTACTTTTTATCTTTTAACAGCAGAAGTTGATGTAGATGTGAATTCTTCAGCATAAATGATAATACAGTGCGACAAAAAACCATCGAAGAGATGATTAAGATATTAAGGAGTCGTTTAGCATATCGCAAACTTTTTCTTTTCCTCTCTCAAGTAAAAAATCCGGGTGAATTACAATTCCCTTTAAGGTTGGAAGGCATCTAATACCTTCGCCCATTAAAAATAATATTACAGAACTACAGAATATTAGGAAATCAAGGAGATTTTTGGTTACTTTTCTTTCTAAATGTACTGGTGACTTTTATTCTTTTATAATTGAGTTCGGTTTATAACGACGGTAATATAAATATATCCATACTAAAATAAAGGGCTAATACTATAAATGCATATAACTAAGCGGTCCTTAAAACATGGGCGTTATCCTAATGGAAACTAAACACCTATACTGAACGCATAGCACTTGATAAGCTGCGACGACAGTACAGTGAACTGGTCTTCGTCCTACTGGACACTAAATACTTCTACTGAACGCCTAGCACTTAATGAGCTGTGACGTCAGTACAGAGAACTGATCGTTGTCCTATTGGACACTAAATACTGCTACTAAACGCCTAGTAATTGATAAGCTACGACGTCAGTACCGTGAACTGGTCGTCGTCCTACTTGACATTGAATACCGCTACTGAACGCCTAGCACTTGATAAGCTGCGACTTTAGTACTGTGAGGAACAAAATTCTTGTGGCCGAATTTTGTTCACACAAAACATGCAATATACTTTTTACCAAATTCGGGTGCACCCTGTACCCACGCAGTGCAACCACCAAACGCATATGAAAACAAAACAGCCAAAACAGCATCACGCTACCGGATTGACCAATCACAGCGCAGCACGCTATTTAGAATTTTTGCTGCGCAAAAAGGTATAAAAGGGCGAGCATGCAGTCAGTCGCTCTCTTACTCTTAGTCTGCTTCCTGTGCAGTTCGGATCACGTGGTGGTAAGTCATTGTTAATAAAAATTAGTTCACTTAATTCACTGACTATCGCTGCCGACGCCTTTCTCTGCTTCCGTCATTCGTACGACGCAACTTCACTGTGTGGCTCCCCTACGGGTTGTTGCGCTGGTACATCCAGCAGATCGCTGCCGACGTCTTCCTCTGCTTTCGTCATTCGTACGAGGCAACTTCACTGTGTGGCTCCCCTGCGGGTTGTTGCGCTGGTACATCCAGCAGATCGCTGCCGACGTCTTCCTCTGCTTTCGTCATTCGTACGACGCAACTTCACTGTGTGGCTCCCCTGCGGGTTGTTGCGCTGGTACATCCAGCAGATCGCTGCCGACGTCTTTCTCTGCTTTCGTCATTCGTACGACGCAACTTCACTGTGTGGCTCCCCTACGGGTTGTTGCGCTGGTACATCCAGCAGATTGCTGCCGACGTCTTCCTCTGCTTTCGTCATTCGTACGACGCAACTTCACTGTGTGGCTCCCCTACGGGTTGTTGCGCTGGTACATCCAGCAGATCGCTGCCGACGTCTTCCTCTGCTTTCGTCATTCGTACGACGCAACTTTACTGTGTGGCTCCCCTACGGGTTGTTGCGCTGGTACATCCAGCAGATCGCTGCCGACGTCTTCCTCTGCTTTCGTCATTCGTACGACGCAACTTCACTGTGTGGCTCCCCTACGGGTTGTTGCGCTGGTACATCCAGCAGATCGCTGCCGACGTTCTCTCGCTACTTCCACCACTGTTGCTCACGTCAAGGCTAGTCGATACTCACGTCACTTTGTCAAGGCATTACTCGCGTTACTAACGTCAAGGCTCGTCACTCTTCATGTCGCTCGTCGTCACTAACGTCAAAGCTCGTCACCATTTTCGTCGATACTCACGTCACTTTGTGAAGGCATTACTCTGGTCACTCACGTCAAGGCTCGACGATACTCACGTCAGTTCATCAAAGCCCTCGCCTTACTCACGTCACTCACGCAAAGGCTCGTCTTAACTCACGTCACTCAAGTCAAGGCTTTTCATCACTTACGTCACTCACGTCAAGGCTCGTCCTTATTTACGTCAGTCACGTCACTTCGTCAAAGCATTACTCACGTCAGTTCGTCAACGATACGTCGAGGCTCTCGTCGTCACTCAAGTGAAGGACCATCATCACTTACGTCAGTCACGTCACTTCGTCAAGGATTCGTCGAGGCCCTCGTCGTCACGCACGTCAAGGCTCGTCATCTTTCACATCAAGAGTCACGTCACTTCGTCAAGGATACATCACGGCTCTCGTCGGCACTCACGTCAAAGATCACGCCGCCGAGACCAACGGAATCCAGGTTCCATCGCCACATCGCCCAGGCCGACATAACGCCTACCTACTCATTTTAAATGCAAAACTTGTAAAGAATCTTTTGAATAAACATTAAATTGAATTAAAAGTCCCACAAATAACAAATTTTATTGTAACGACCCTTGCCTCAGAACCCTGGTCACGCTGAATTTACCCCGGCTGGGAAAATTCCGTTACAGTACAGTGAACTTGTCGTTCTCCTATTGGACACTAAATACTGCTACTGAACGCCTACCATTTGATAAGCTGCGACGTCAGTACAGCGACTACTACAGGAAATGGTTCGTGGGGAACCAAAGTGATTTGTTCAGAAGGAACAGAGGTGGTTAGCATGACTGCCTAACGGCAAAGAGTGGCTACTACTTTTCTCTTCGCTGATAGTACTTTGTTTTGTTCTCATTTATGTGCAGCCTCAGATTTCGTGGCGCCCTCTCGAAACGGATGAATGCTTCCTGTGCAGCTCTTTGGTTTCTTCCAACGATGTCAATGTCGTCTGCGTAAGCCAATATCTGAATGAACTTATAGATGATCGTTCCTCTCGCCGTTACCTCAGACTTTCTTATCACTTTCTCCAAGGCCAGGTTAAAGATGACGCAGACCAGTCCTGACCCATGTCGGAGCCCGTTATAGATGTTGAATGGGCTTAATAGTGATCCGGATATATTTACTTAGCTTATAACATAAGTCATGGTGAACCTACATACTCGTGTCAGTTTATATGGGATGCCAAATTCTCTCACGGCTTTATAAAGTTCTTCTCCGGCTGTGCTATCATAGGCGGCTTTAAAGTCTATAAAAATATGGTGTAGTGAGTTTTGAAACTCTAGACATTTTTCCATCTGCCTAAGGGTGTGAATCTGATCAGTTGTTGATTTGCCTGGCATGATGCCACACTGATATAGACTAGGGATGATTTTAGCGTATGGGGCTATCCTACAGGTCTATCAACAGGTGGTCTATCTGGTTGCGAGTGCACTTTCAAGAGATAGCTGGCTTTGTGGATATTTTTACGCGCAAACCTTGTACTCGCAACGACCAAATTATTGCTTGCTGCCATCTCTATTACTCGTTGCCCATATTCCCCAGAATGATTTTTAAATCATACTGAGGGCAGGCGTGTAGATCCGGTTCGACTGATTCAAAGAATTCTTCTTAATTTGGGGAATCCTCGTGAACGTTTATGAGGCTTTGTTTCTAAATCTGCACCGCAAGCGAAGGATGCAAAGCCGTTCATTTACTGTTTTAAAGCCGATAACGGTACGTTTCATTCTTTTGCTGATTAGAAACCCTCCCCCCCACCACTTGCATGATAGCTATAATTTATGTCATACTCTGATTTTTGTAGGATACACTACTGTGCGGCTCTTGCTGTATACAGTGAGTGTACGATCAATGAGAAAATTCTTAAATCATTTAGCCGTTTTCGTTGCCGTAGTCGTCGTCGTTCATCAATGTATCCAAGGCTGATTTGGGGCTCCTTAATAAAATTTTTTACGGTCGAGATTATTGGCCTTTGAAGGGACTAGCCCGATCTTTTAGATTTATTGTTTTGGAGGAAATTTACCAGCGGCCACCTCGTGGAGGTTTGATCGCACTTCTACCAGTCAGAGATAGCTACGGCCACCTGTATTTCAGAAGAATTCTGTGTTATTCTGCGCACCCTTAATAATCTTGATAGTATGCCTTATTTTTAATATTACAGGCCAATGTAAAACAATATCATCGAATAATAATAATAATAATATTCGGCGCAACAGATCGTTGCGGTCCAAGGCCTAGCTTCTTGCGACCATTTGTGTTGTGTATGTTTAGGGATATTTTGAATTTGACCAACTTCTTCTATGTGCTTATTGCTCTATGCTCGTAGTTGGATGACAACATTGCTAACGCAGGTAATTCCACAGATCATATCTAAGATAGAAAACTATTTTCGTTTATATTTGGAAGCTTTTTACTTAAAATTAATGTACAGATATTTTTTCATATTTCTCATTGAAGCAAAAGGGTAATCCATTAGCAATTATAACCCTTCTAGTACTCCTCCTCGTAGGTCACGTTCTACAGCTTTTCTATTTGACCAACTGAACATTCCCAAAACTATTTATTTTAGTTATTTGCATTTCCGTGGTTATCATAGTGGATCAATCTTTACAGGACTTTTCAAAAGTACTGTAGCTATGTTTTTATGTGCATATTTCACGAACAATCTGCCATTTCCCCTATCTCTTATTATTGCACATAAGCCAGTGATATTGTTTGCACGACTTTCCACCTCAAATTGATTGTGATGTCCGGCTCAATGCAACACCACCACCAGTAGCATGAACATGAAACATAAAATTAATAACAATATCACGAAGAGTCAGTTGTTGTGTACAGTACAGTGTACAGAGATAAAAAACTGTTACATTGATGTTTCGTTTGCAAACAAAGCAATTATGGCAAGGCAATCTGTGAGTGCCATAGATTTCCGTTCGTATTCAAACCTGTAGTTGTAGGATACAGGAAAATTAAACAATCAACTGTCAACAATCTGTGTTTGCCTATGTCGGAACATTTTATTTTCATTTTTATTCTCGGGATTTGCGTTTTTTGCTCTAGCCATGTTTTTATATTACAATGTAACACAGCCGCTATAATTATAATGTTAGGAAAGTTGAAAAACAGAATTAAAAAATTAATAGCATACAAAATAAAATACAAAAAACGAGTAGAAGGGATTACTAGTGAGGAACATTTAGGCAAAAATATCGGACGGGGCTGTTGGGTTGATATGAAAGGTCTATGTCAACGAGTTGCTTTTAGTGTAATGGATTGAAATGAAAACGAGATACTGACTGTGTACTAAAAAAAAATTTAATAGAAAACAGACACTGAATGGTACACAGTTATTTATTTCTATTAAAATTCGACGATAATTTCGTTTAACATTTTCCTGTGATATGTGAAACAAGGTACATAATAATAATAAAGGATTTTTCAATTAGGACATAACAATTTTGTATTTAAATAAAACAAAGAATAACTGATAAATCTAACTGAGAACTCATATCAAGATTTAGTATTAAATGACTTGACTTTCTTCATATCGCCGACACAAACACATTTGCCGCGATCGAATGCAAATTTTTCACTACCCTTCCACACAAATCGGCCGGGACGTTGGCAATTTCGCTTTCGATATTGTTCCTGAGCTCATCTTACATTGATGGCTTGTTGGCATAAACCAAGCAATTAACGTAAAAAAAATATAGAAAGAAATCCAACAGCGTCAAATCGCATTAGCGAACAGACGACCATTCGTCCGGAGTCTGGTACATTTCTCGATATAACACGATTACCGAACTTCTCCTTCAACTGATAAATTTTTTGACAATCTGTATGGCATGTCACTAACATATATAACTGATGACAATTCTATCCAATTGTGGCAAAAAATAACATGGCACGTTAGCGAAATCCATTGACCGTTGCATGGCGGTCAATTTTTTCAACGAAAAAATACGCTCCAATCACACCTCAGCCATGAAATCCACACCACATTGTAATTATTTTTTTGGTTGCTATGAAGGATTGTTGCTGTCCAATAATCCATATTTTGCTTTTGACTCCATATTTTGCTTAAGACAAAAGTGAATGTCTGATGAAGGTACGTCGGAATTAAATCTGCCTGGCTATAGCTTGGTGCCATTATTTTTCCCTCGCCGCTGATTAGCAATTTATGTCTGTAGTGATGTTGCGTTTCAGCTCTTGCCTCATTTCAGCCAATGTTCCAATCCGGAATTTAATTTAATTTGGCTCAAAATAAAGGTGCATGAGCGCAACATCCACTTCTGTTTCATTTACAGGAGCCGCAAATTATACAGCGTTTCAACTCAGAGCCAGTTTGATGCACTGTCTGATTCATTTTTAAGAATTGTCACAAAACATCGTAAAAATTAAATCGTGTACACAACTCTGGATGGCTTGGCCATTCTGGCCAGACAACACCCGAAGAAAGGTGCGTTGAGTTATTCGCTGAGTTCAATCACCTTACTCAGCTTGTAAATGAGCCCACCCGAATACCTGACATTATACATATCCTTCCACAAACACTTTTCCTTACCTCTCGACCTGATAATTACTCCGTCAATGTATTATTGCCTCTAAGCTCATCAGACCATTGTATTTTATCAGCTAATTTCTCGTTAATGAACCACGCAGTTAGAGAAAAAACTCCCAAAAAAATAGTATGGCAATACGAGAAAGCCAATTGGGATGGCCTTAACAACTTCTTTGGGAGCATTAGTTGGTCGCTATTATTTCGCGATAGCAACTTGGATGCAGCCGCTGATGCAATTGCAAACACCATCCTTATTGGTATAAGAGACTTTATCCCCTCCAGAAATAAGTCTGTCAAACCAAAGGAGACGAGTCCAATTCGCCTACGACCAAAAATTGAGGCAAAAAATACTACAATGTCCCAAAGGTGGTAGAAATTCGTGAAAAGAATCAAAAATGCAGCCTCGTCGTTAATCCCATCGCTCATTAATAATGACATTCCAGTTGTCAACTCTGAAGACAAACCAAATGTGTTTGCTGCGCATCTTACAGCTAACTTCATGCTTCCAGATTGTACATTGCTGCCGCCTTCACCTCTGAGCATTGAACATTCTATGGGAAAGATCTTTATTCGTACTCGTAAAGTTGCTAGAGTTTTAAACGATCTCAACACTCACAAATCTGCTGGGCCAGATGGTACTTCCGCATTAGTTCTGAAGAGGTGTTCTTTTAAGCTGGCAGTACCACTGCGTAAGCGTTATCATCTATCCTATTCTTCTGGACTCTTCCCGAGATGTTGGAAAAGAGCCTTTGTCCAGCACATACCCAAAAAAGGCGAGCCGTCGTCTCCTTCTTCGTACCGACCCATAGCACTTACATCTATTTTTTTCAAAGTCATGGAAACAGTGATCAATTTTCAGCTTATGATATATCTTGAAACCAATGAAATCCTTAGTGACCGTCAGTACGGATTTCGTTGGCAACGTTCTACTGGTGATTTGATGGTTTATCTTACCGAACAGTGAAGCCGGTCATTGCATCAAATTGGAAGCAAAGCTGTTGCACTCGATATTTCTAAGACATTTCACGAAGTTTGGCATCAAGCTCTTTTGTCAAAATGCGTGCTTATGGGGTTGATGATAAACTGCTTCACTGGATTAGAAGCTATCTTTTAGACCGCTCAATTCAAGAAGTTTTGGAAGGTTTTAAGTCTAAAGTTAATTACTTAAATGCTGGCGTTACCCAGGGCTCTGTTTTGTCTACGACACTTTTCTCGTTTTTATTAATGAGCTCTTATCTGTGACTTCAAATCCAATTCACTCTTTCGCTGACGACAGCACTCTCAGCTTCTCATATAAGTTTGAGGAACGACCCTCCGCTTCTCATGGGAAACTCAAACAACTTTGTATCGTCTAAGCCTGTCAACCTGTCATCGTCTAAGCTAATCCTTATCCAATAGATTCGTTTGAACATTCCACCAGCTGTGCTCAAGAGAAAAAACCAGGTGCATGCTACCTCTCCTTGAATTCAACCACTATGATCCACATGCATTCAAAACACAAGCTCATAGATAGCTCCACTATTCTCCTCCATTTTCTAAACGCCCACGCTTTGCCAAACATATAGCCAAGCATTATAAGGGTGCGAACCCCTTTAAGCGTGCACGAATTATAAAAAAAAATTTGTACGGGTGCAACAGAGGTACAGCTGATCGCGAAGTCGGCGTCATTTCCTGAGCATGTCGGGCAGTTTTGTGACGCTGCCAAAAGAGTCTCGTTCACTCAACACCGGACATTGGGGTACTTGTGCGTGACCCATAGCCTCCTCTTTCCAACGAGAGAGATGTGCGAGATTTATATTTTCAGTTGGGTCTTGAAGGCGTGGAGCTGAGATATTTTAATACTTTTTATATGCTTATGTTACTTGTCCAAAACACACAGGGAAATCTGAGCATTTCCCCTTCCCCTTCCCTAACAACCCGCCCGCAGCGACAAAAACTCAAGTTCTTATCAGCGAGCGGACCACATACGTTAAAGAACGACACTTACTTACGTCTCTATGACTAATAGTTAGGGAGTTATACACGCAAGAAGATACAATTCATTTCGTTACGCTTCTATTTTCTTCGAAGATAACCCAATGTCACTTTGGTTGCACACTTTTTAAAGATAATCATGAAATTTTCACTGAAAAGTTAGTGTCGATGCTATAATTTTAGGAGTCGCTGAGATTAATAGTAATGGTTTAGGCAGCTGAAGAGGATGGGTTCGATAGCTGTAGGTGGTGGTCGTGGTGTTGGGTAACCGATATTATTGTCGATTCTATAATTTCTGAGGTCGTTGAGATGAATAGTTTTAATAGGACACTTCTATGGGTGAATTGTATCCCCGGAGGGTTGAGGGTGACCGATATTTTTTGCGATCCAATAGTTTTCGGAGTCGCTGAGATGAATAGTGATGCTTAGAATGGTACTTGGTGACCGGCTGGAATTTGGGGGTGAAAATATTGTCGCTCCTACTTCAAATTGGAGAAGGTAGATTAGTAGCAGCTGTGTCTTATGGCAATATAAATTTGATATCTTATTTTTGTAATCTGACACAGAGCTAATACATTTCATTTATCCGGCTGTTTCTCAAAATTATCACATTTCTATCTTCAATATGGACCTTTCTTGCTGTTAAAAACGAAAATATCCACGAAATAAACTGTGAAATACTTGCCATGTTAACATGAGTAGAATATGCCATGAATATAGTAAGTCTATCGATACCAAAGTAGATGCTGATGAGGAAGTTAATTATCTAACAAACTTTGACAAACAAACTTTCGTAATTTTTTTTTCTTTGAGGTCCTTTTTAACCAACTTCTACACGACCTAGAGAGCTGAAATTTTGTGTCTAAGTCCAAGATAGCATTTTTGATATTACGACTATGACGCGTGTCACGTGTAGCGAGTGTGATGGGTTGGAGTTTTTTTTTCGACTTTTTGAGGTCCTTTTTAAACAATTTCTACACGATCTAGAGAGCTGAAATTTTGTGAGTGTCTTAGTCTAAAATAGCTTTTTTGATATTCTGTGTATAACGCGTGCTGCGTGTGGGATGACATTTATTTTTCGACTTTTTTGATTTTTGATATAGTTATTAGCGGTAGTAAGACCTGCTATTCTATACGATGTGACTGTATGGTGGAATGCCTTAAATAAGACAATAAACCTTGACAAGTTAAGCAAAGCTCAAAGATCAGCTAGTCCAAGTATGAGCGGAGCACTTCGTACAACCATCCCATCACATTGGAAATTATTTTCGACCTTACACCACTCGACGTTTAAAGCAGACAAGTAGCTTACAGTTCGGCTATTCGCCTGCCAGTGGACTAGAAATGAAATCATTTCTATCCTCCTCTATCCTGAATTAAGTCAGACCGGACCGGACATGGCGGACCAGTTCAATATCCACCTGTGTTGGGTGCCAGGACACAGAGATATTCCGGTTTAATGTATGGCTGATGAGCTCGCCAAGCAAGGAACTACACTACCCTTCTTACCTGAATATGGTTCCATAGGCATACCGATCACTACATGCAAACTATTGTTAAAGCGAGATGCTAATGTAAAAACTTATTGTAGGAGGTAAAACCGTGCAACTTGATTAGCGTCAAAACAGATCTGGACCAAGTTGGATCCGAAACGCTCTAATTATTGGATCTCTCAAAAAAATCGCACATCGGTGCTATTGTAGGTGTCATCACTGGACACTGTCTCATAGGCAGGCATGCATCAAGACTTGGAGTCTTCTGGAATGAATTCTGCTGACGCTGCGTGGATGAGGAGGAGGAGAAGACCATCGTCGATCTTCTCTGTACTTGTCCAGCCCTCTCCCAAAAACGTAAACTCCATATGGGAGCTTTCTTCTACAATGACACTATGGATCATCAACATTGACATTGGCGGTCTCCTATGCTTCATACGAAACTCTAATTGGTTTATCGAGTAGGATCCTGATCCGTGTGGTATCCCAATTGACCTTTACTGGTCTACGTGAGTCTATTTCTCTGACAGCCACCTTAACCTAACCTAACCTAACATGAGTAAGTTGCTGAAAATAGTGCTGTTTTTCAGTATGAACTCGACTAGAAGATGTTTCAACACAATATTTGGAATATTATGAAACTTTCTAAAAAAAAAGCTGGAAGTTCTTTAGGGGTCGTGAAGTAGTTAGTTGCTTATCTGTTCGGTGAGTTAGACAGATTTAAATTCGTTAAGGAATTCCGAGTAATCGTTTGAATTGTGAACTCTCGTTCATCGTTGATATTGTTAAAAAGGAAAGGAAGTATATACAAAGAAGGAATCTTTGAACATGACAGTACATTAATGGTACGTCTATGAAGCGTGGTTGAATTGCAACCGAAGGCTTATTGACTTGAGCAACGGTGCGGTGCAAACAGCGATAAAATAACAGAGCGTGTTTCCCTTGTGTGAGAAATTTAAAAGTGATCTCATGATATATCAGTAAATTGAACAAATGTTGAAAATTACTTCATTTATGTGCAAATTATTTGGTCATAATTAGTTAATATTTACCCGTTGATTGCTGTTGTGCTGTGCAAATGTTTGCATTTGATATTAATCAGATTTATTTGCATATGTGCTACAGATGCTCCAGGATATAATTTACCTGGCTGTCAATCACTCTGAATCAATACGCATAATCTGATGTATTTTGATAACTTGAATAAGTAATGAGGACTCGATCGCGGAACCAATGAATTATTAATAAAATTTTGTCCTTTCTGTCGAAATGTTGGACTGGCCAAACGTGGCAAATGAATACAATTATTTGCTGGTTAAAATACTTTGCTCCGGGACTTTGATGGTAAATATTGTTTGTTCGTTGCAATAAATTTTCGTAATGCATTTTTTGTATTTATTCACTGCACTCAATAATTTATTGGGTGATAAATGCTGCGGTTATGAATATGAATGCAGTATAAGTGTACATATTGTCATCGAGCTTACAGTTCAGTTCAGAGTGCTTAATTGATGTGACCAGCATACGGACTTCCTGATCATCCTTTTCATACAAATATTCCTGTTTACTTTTTATTGTTGTGTCTTTTATGCTCAAATATAGATTTGGTGAAATTAAACATTTTTATTGTTGATCAGCAGAAGAGGGGGAACAATATGTAGGTAGTATTTATGCACGTCAAAGCAATATGATGGTGCCATGACATAATGCCAAATGATATAAGGCCAAATCTAAAAATTTCGCCTTATGTCTAAGTCTAATTTGGCTTTAGGTCACTTTCCTCTGCATATCCGATTTATCCTTACCTGATTTATATATACACTTTTAAAGGTATAACGCTTTTGCAAAGTGACATAAAGCCAAATACTAAATTTTGCATTATGTCACAGCACCGATTATGATGGCTGGAAGAGCGATCAAAAGGGACGTGTTGGCCGTCGATAATATTTCCCATAAAAAAGTAAAACAGAATGTTCGCGCTAATCGCTTCAAAGTAAGATTAGCGTAGGACTAATAACCTCGCGCATAAATTACAAACATTATTATGAGACATCAAATCGCCTTGAAAACCCTGACTCACAACAACGTAAATGAGTAAACGATTGAGGAATTTTCTAATGGAACGTTCGCTCACTGCAACTTTCCTACAATCCAGAGGGCTGAAATTTTGTGAGTGTTTTAGTCCAAAATAGCATTTTTGATATTCCTAGTATGACGCGTGTCGAGTTTAGCGCGTGTGTTGGGTTGACATTTTTTCTTTCAACTTTTTGAGCTCCTTTTTAATCAAATTCCGCACAACTTGAACAGATTATATTTTGTGAGTGTCTAACTCCAAAATAGCATTTTTTGTACTCCGAGTATGGCGTATGTCGCGTGTGGCTCGTGTGATGGGTTGACATTTTTTTCGACTTCTTTTAGGTTTGCTTTAACCAACTTGGACACGTTCTATAGAACTGAAATTTTGTTAGGGTCTAAGTCCAAAATAGCATTTATATATTCCGAGTATGACAAGTCTGAAGCGCGTGTGATGGGTTGAATTTTATTTTTTCGTCTTATTTAAGGTCCTTTTTAACCAACTTCTAAACTATCTAGGTAGCTAAAATTTTGTGAGTGTCTAAGTCCAAAATAGCATTTTTGATATTCCGTGCATGACGCGTGCTGCATGTGGCGCGTGTGATGGGTTCACTTTTTTTTCAACTTATTTGAGGTCCTTTTTAACCATCTTCCACACGACATAAACAGTTGAAATTTTGTGAGTGTCTACGTCCAAAATAGTACTTTTCATATTCCATATGTATGACGCGTGTCACTTTTCGCGTGTGTCACCTGTGATGGTTTGAAATCGCGCCATTTTCTCATCTTTTGGGGTCTTTTTGTGAGTGGCTCAATATCAGGAGCCGATTTTGATATCCCGTGTCGCAAGTCGCGCGTGGCGCGTGTAAAACATGGAAAAACAAAATTCTTTGAAACAGATACAGAAACAGCCCTCAAAAACAGATATTTTGGTGATTATTACAAAATAATAAAAGACTGTGTTTCTTGCATGTTTCGATGTATATATAAAAATTTTACCAGAAAAACGAAGTTTGTTTTTTATATTTACTTGTTTTATAAATAAACCAGCGGAAATACCCGGCGTTTTCCGGCTGCCCTATCCCACTGAATTCCACCCAAATGACCACCAGCACACTGACCTCTGGCCCACTGACCACCCGCCCACTGACCTCCCAATTGACCACTGTAGAGGCGACACTTATATCGGCAAAAAAGTTATGCTCGTTCGAATCGTGAGTTATGGTCGCGAGTTCATACAAAAATCCCATGGAAACGAGTACTTTCAATTTGTCCGGTCACCTTTTCCAATTTTACTTTCCGTATAAACCTTGCTCGTTTCAAATTAAAAATGATCCAAATTGGTCCAGCCGTTCTCAAGTTATGCGGTTACCAACGAACAGCATTTCATTTTTATTTATATAGATAGATAGAAGAAGATTGCGCACTCTTATAATGCTCGGCTATATGCTTGGCACAGCTTGGTCGTTAACGAAAAAAGTATAGTAAAGTTGAGTGTAGAGTAGAAAAATAAATTTAATGGTAAAATAAAGGAATCGGGCTATATCACCGAGACTTTTTGTGTATTTATTGTTGTTATTAATTGATATAAGTCATTATCATCATGTGTGAATATTGTGAATTGATAAAATATGTATAAAAGTGATGATAAAGTTGATCTAAGGGCAGTGACGATGAGTATGCACCAGAAGATTATATTACTGATAACGATGCTTTCTTTTCATAAGACAGTGATAGAGACTTTAAGAAAGAAGTGAAGCGAATAGAAAGAAACAAATAAATCAGCAGTTGTTTTCGATGAAAATACTGATCTATTGCTTGTTTCGAAAGATGGTACTGTTCAGATGCATTTCAAAATCCACGAGGCAGATTTCGAATTGCAAATGTGACTTATCTACATTTTGGTATAACAAGATATGCAAAAACTCGACATGACAAAGACAAAGACACATTTTTGTTTTATTTTCCACATATTGAAAGTATTATATAAAAGCATTCCAAATGCATATGGCAAAATTAGATGTGTTGTGAGAATTTCACAGAAATCGATTCGGATATGCTGGAAGCATATATTGATGGTTTAATTTCAGCTGGTGTTTACGGGTGAGTTATTGTCGCCTTCAAAGGATTATTTATTTAGATCCGCCTCGTGTTCAAAGTAATCGTTTCGGAAAAACATTTGAATACATGAACCAAATCATTCGATATGATGATGTCATTATAAATAGAAACCCAGCGAATTTGTCCCCAATTCGTGAGTTGATCGATAAATGGGAGATTTTTTATTGGCACATTTTTATATCCCAAATGATTGTGTGACAGTTGACGAGTAATTACTTCCCTTTCGTGGTCGATGCAAATTTCGTCAGTTCATGCCATCGAAACCAGTAAAATATGGATTACTATTTTGGTTGTTGGTTTTTTCTGAGACTTGTTATGTTTGGAGTGAACAACCATCACGTGAAAAAAGAAAAGAAGAACATGATGTTATGGAACTCATTGATGATTTGAAAGGTCACCACGTAGAATTGGCAACCAATTTTGTTCTTCTTATTCTTAAATCGATCAAAACGAATGACAAATGCTTATAATTCTATACAATGAGAAATAATAAAAGAAGTCTTAGTGGAAAGACTTCGTAAATGTAAGAAATGCCTTTTTATAAATCTGCCTTTAGTTAAAGCACAGCACTGCTTGTTTCTTATAGATGAACAAGATATATATTTTATATCCTAAATTGGATCAAAACGTTGAGAAAGCGTTCACCATAACTAAAGTGAAGATCAAGATGTCACGTCTGCAACTAAAAAATAACGTGTATGAGACAATTTGTTGTTGCTGCTTGCAAAAACATACATAATCAGTGTGTTTGTGTTAAATGCATCAAAGACAAGCTCATTTGAATTAAAACAAAAAGTTTTTCATTGAATTTTACAAAAATTCCATAAGTATCAAAACTTATAAGACGAGATGAAGCTTAAGAAATAATTAAAAACTTTTACCAGAGTACATTCAGCATTTTCTAATTGTACTTTTCCATTCAACCCTAAAACGAAGAACTTGTGTGAAATTGATAAATAATACATTTCTATTGATGTTCACCCTTTTTCCACTACAACAAATAGAAAACAAGTTTACACCACTAATTGGCTGAGTTAGAGGAGATTGTAAGGTTTCCCACATTCTTTCCACATTCACAAAGAATCAATTCGATGGAAAATGCATTCCAACACAGAAGTTGATCCGTATATTCTCGCACATGCATGCATGCTGCATTTAAATTGAGTTCATGTCGTACATTAACCCGTTCAGCACTTAATTACATGTAGACCTAACAACTGTGTTATTAAGACAGACAATTACTATACAAATGAATTGAGCCAATCTATCAAACCAATTGCTCATGGAACAGAGAGGGTAAACTCTTTCTAATGTGATGTTGAAGGATGAAATTGGAAGGACAACACCGTACACACAATGTTGGTCGGATATTAAGAAACCGAAAGGTATGATAAAAAAAACCCATCATGAGTAATAAGCTTAAGCCTTTTCAACTCAAGCCTGCTTGTACGAAAATTTTGCGTTACTAAAAAGTTTGACGAAAAAAGTAACAAAAACGCATTACGAAAAAGTTGATTGGCCGCATCGAATGCGTTGACCGATTTCTAATTGCGGTATGTTCGATAATAGGATTTAGACTATCAGTTATAAGTACAATCATTGCGATTGAAATGTACAGCTAGTAGTTAATACGTGTCTGTGAAATTTAAAATTATATTGCATATTTATGACTGTACTGGTATGGGTATGTCATATTTCTAGGAATTTGTCCACATAGTAGATCAAATAATATCTCATGGTTAGGTAAGGTTAGGTTGAAGTGGCCGTCAGTCAAAACCGACGCACTTAGACCAAGAAGGTCCGTTGTGATACCACAAGGATCTGGAAAATCCCACGGCTACTCGTTGAACCACTTGCAGCTTCGTATGAAGAGCAATAGAGTATTAATGTCAATTTGGGTTAGATCGTTGAGATCGTTGAAAAAGTACGCTCCCAGATGGAGCTTCCGCCTATTCGAGTGGGCTAGGGACGTACAAAGTAAATGGAGAGTATGGTTTCCTCCTCCTCGCCATCCATGCAGCTTCTGCATAAATCGTTGGAAAAGACTCCTAGTCTTTCTGCATGCTTGCCAATGAGATAGTATCCAGTTATGACACCTATAATGGCACTAACGTCTGCTTAGAGAGATCAAACACTTGGAGCGTTTCGGATCTAGCTTGGGCCAGATCTGCTTCGTTGCTATGCAAGTTGTACCGTTTGACCATCTGTAATTAGTTTTTATTATAGCATCCCGTTTAAACATGAGTTTGCACGTAGCGATCGGCATGCCTAGTGAACCATATTCAGGCAATAGGTGTGGTGTAGTTCCATGTTTGGCGAGTTCATCAGCCATACAAAAACCAGGAATGTGTCTGTGCCCCGGCACCCAGCACAGGTGAATGTTGAAATGCTCTACCATATCCTTAAGAGACGACGGCAATTCCGGGCCAGAATGGAATTTGTAGAGACTGATTCCATGGACTTTAGAGCAGACTGGCTATCCGAGAAAATGTGGATATCCTTAACATATATGACATTACTCTTCAGCCAAAACAAGGCTTCCTTATTAGCCATGATTTCCGCTTGGAAATCACTACAGTGATCAGGAAGACGGAAAGAGAGACTTAGATTTAGTCTTTTTGAGAAGACATCTTCGCCAACCCCTTCATCAGTTTTCGACCCGTCTGTGTACAGGTGAATTCCTTCATTTTCCAAGAAGGTACCTTCCTCCCAAGAAGACCTGGAGGGAATGGTAACCTGGAAGCCAGTTGTCTGCCGAAGATGTCGAGTAGACCAAGGTTGAGCAGAATGTCCAGTGCAGGAGAGGGAGTTGTACGAAGCGCTCCGCTCACACAAAGACAAGCCGATCTTTGGACTCTGCGTAGTTTGTCGTGATTGATCGCTTTATCTAATGCGGTCAACCAAACAGCCACACCGTATAGCAAAATAGGTCTGACTACTGCTGTGTACAGCCAATGAGTGATATGCGGTTGAAGACCCCATTTACTTCCTATGGCTTTTTTGCTTGAGAAGAGTGCCACTGTGGCTTTACGGGCTCTTTCTTGTATGTTGGGTTTCCAGCTGAGCTCCTATCCAGAATAAGACCTTATCGAAGAAAGTCAAGCTTGTGCCCTTGATGGATGGAGGATTGACGAGTGGGATTTTGTACTTCCTCGCAAAGAGGCCCAGTTCGGTTTTTTTTACCACAATGATCTGCCCAGCTTATTGCTTATTTAGAGCATTCTGCAGCAGTTTTTCAAAGTGTGTGGGTGTTTTCCTGAGACGGCTATGGCAACATCGTCCGCATAGGCGATCACTCCGCAGCCCTCCCCCTCAGGCGAACCAGCAGCTTATTCACCGCCAGGTTCCAAAGAAGTGGGGACAGCACACCTCCTTGCGGGGTGCCTCTGCTGACAAATCTTTTGGCAGACGACAAACCAAGTCTTGAATTTATGATCCTATTTGTGAGTAGAAGATCAATCAGTTTACCCAGTCAGTCGTTCACCCCCAAATTCAACAGCGCATCCGTAATCGCATGTGTTTTGACGTTGATGAAAGCGCCTTCTATGTCCAAGAAAACCACCATTGAGTATTCCTTGTGATAAAGGGAGTTTTCAATGGAACGTACTAGCATATGCAAAGCTGTTTCTACAGATTTGCGCTTGCAGTACGCGTTTTTGATCGACGGACAGAAGCCTTTTGTCAATTCAAGGATGTATTTCGATCAGTGGATTTCATAAGTAATATCTCATAGAAAATCTAATTTTTACAAAGACACCGCTTACACCCCCTAAAAGCTAAAATAACAGGCGTTGTTTTTGTTCGACTAAGATCAAGAATAATGAACGCAAGAAAAATATTTCTTCCCTTTTTATGTGTAGAATGGATTTGGCGCATTTTAAAGGAAAAAGTGCTCGTCATGTTAAGCAGCTGAGGAAAATCAATGAAAAATAAACAAAAAATGAATTGAAATTTATTTGTGTATGTGCGAGCAATACAGCCCTCGGTGCACACGATCAAAAGAAATGTGGTAAGTAGACAAGAACGCCTCTAAGGCGTACTTCACTCGATGTGCTTTCGCAATTTTTGTTCTTGTGTTGCTCTTTGTTGTTTGTTGGGCACATTGAACAGATGGGACATTGTGCGATTTCGCGCCTTAAAACAAAGGCAGCCTTTGTTTTTTCCAATGTGCGAAGATTTAATTGAACGAATCCTCCCATATGCAGGACTGCCTTAATGGATGAATTACATTCATTGCAAGTGAGATCTGATGCATTTTCTGTGTGTGTTTGAATTTCTATATTTACGTCGTTGTCTTACAAATAAAAGTCCAATTACACTCACAGAATCATGTAAAAATTGAAAATAAGTCCTACAGAAAAAGTGTAATCGAAAGTTTAGATCTACGAGGGTAGTTGGATAAGTTAGTGAATTTTGAATAAAAGATATTTTTTTTTGTCTCGTTTTTGCGGTCGTTTTTGCTTCAAATCAATATCGAATCTGACGAAAAGCTCTGAATAATATTTGCCGGTGATCGTTTTACCCTTTTTAAGGTAATCGATGTGATTGACACCACATGCATCCCCAAAACCTTGTTGTCCGACAAAATTATTTAAGATTTTTAAATCAAATTGACTTTGCAATTGCAATAGATAATTCCTTTGGAAAGACACGGGTGTGGGTCAATTTAGTGAGACATCTCTGTAAACTGGCCAATTCGCTTGACAGAGAACCTCCAAATTGAAGAATTTCATGAAAATAGGAAATGTTCAAACCGATGCACAAAAGCCTCTTCCCCTATGCATTGTAATCTAACATAATCTAGTCGATAGAAAATTCCTTTAGGTGAGGGTCAATTTAGTGAGACTTCTCTGTGAACTGACCAATCCGCTTGAGAGCGAACCTCCAAATTGAAAAATTACATGAAAATTGCAAATGTTCAAACCGATTCCTTTAGTTCTCTAAAGGCCCTGGGATAATCTATAGCCTATGTTCACGCCGAGTCAATTCTGAATATTGGCGAAATAATTTTTGAAATCGGTCCAGTAGTTTCGAGGATTACCTCCTACACACAAACCAACGATATAATATTTGTATAGCTTTTGATTTAGTAACACTTCGATTTACGCTTCCTGTACATTTGTGTAATAAATCAAAAGTGTTGGTTTTAATAGAAGCCTGTATTTAAACCGCATAAGAAATATTATCTAGTATATAAGAAGAGAAAACCATCATAAACGAATTGTTTGCAGCACATAATCGCAACGAATCGTGTAACTTTCTTTTGTCACCGGTGACTTTTTCTTTGCGGTGAAAGATATAAATTCTTTGCCAGCAATATGTCAACTGAGGTTAGGTTAGGTTAGGTTGCGGTGGTAGCTAATGCGCTCCTTAGTGTTACTAAAGGATCTTATAACTTTCTCCTTTTCAGGAGATCCATTCAGACCTCTTAATGAATCGAAGTATATCTCGCACTTAGCGGTTTTCGAGATCTGATAGGTTGTTCATTAACCGCTTACCTAAGTGTTTGTGCCTTCTGTGCATTAGTGCCGAACATCTCGTTAAGAGAAGAGTGTCAGCTCAACGCCACCCTAGATTTCAACGAGACCGCCTCCATCGATTTTATGGTCGCCTGACTGTCCACATAAATGATAATCTTCTTTGAAGATAGTACATTATGCATCAGCCAACTTATAACCTCTTCAATCGCTATCACCTCAGCCTGGTATACGCTGCAGCGATCAGGTAGAGGAATAGAGATGCTTACTTTCAGCTTGTCACAGAAGACTCCTGCTCCTACTTTACCGTCTGGCTTAGAGCCATCCGTGGAAAACTGTATTGTTTCATAATCGGTTACGGATCCACACTTCTAGTCTTTTCTGAAGGGTATTGTTGTCCGATAACGTTTTTTAAAGCATAACACTGGTGTTATGTAATCAAGCTTCGTTAGCTCTTGCTTTGGCGATTTAGTTATGGTGGACTATCCCTTTTAATTACTTTTCTACTGATTGACAGTCGCATAGCTGTAATTGCCACTTTCTGTTTGCCAAATATATCTATTGGGATTAGGCGGAGCATAACCTCTAGAGCGCGAGTTAGTGTAGATCTCAGCGCCCCGCTTATAAGCATACATGCCGCTCTTCCCAATATACTTTTATACGTGGTTTTTTCCATAGCTGGCCCAGTAGTATTGGTCTACTACTACTACCGAAGTGTAGAGCCAGTGTACCAGCTTTGGTTTCAAACCCCATTTTTTACTAATGGCGTTCTGGCATGAGTATAAAGCAATATTCGCTTTATTTACTCGTTCTATTATATTAGGTTTCCAGCTCAGTTTCCTGTCCAAGATTGTCCCAAGATATCTTGCTTTATCAGAAAAAACTAAGGAGGTTGGCGGATCAACTGTTGGAATTTTATATTTCCTGGTGAAAAGGACAATTATTCGGGTTGACGCCCAGACCGCTTTTATTTGCCCATTCTTTAACGATTAAGAGGGCATTTTACATAACCTATTTAATCGTTCTGAGGTATTTCCCTGAGACAGCTAACGCTACACCATCAGCATACGCTACCACTTTTATCCCCTCTCCTTCCAGTTTCAACAGTAATTCGTTGATTACTATATTTCAGAGGAGAGGCGTTAATGCACCTCCTTGCGGTGATCCTCTAACTTCCTGTCTTTTTAAGATGGTACCCCCCAGGTCCGCACTAATAATCCTTCCTAGAAGCATATGATTAATAAGTCTGCTTATAGGTAAGTCCACCTCTAGATCTGACAGTCCTTTACAGATTGGCTCTGTTTTAACATTATTGAACGCACCCTCGATGTCCAAGAATGCTACTAGTGTATATTTCTGGGAGTATATTGATTTCTCAATTGTGCTTATTAAGTTTTGTAAGGTTGTCCACAGACTTCCCCTTGAAGAAACCATGTTGGGACTTTGCCCAACTGCCTTAGCCCTTATGTGAACAAATATCAGTCTTTCCAGAGTTGTCAGAAGAAAGGATATGATAGATTTATAGGTCTCAGGACTTTTGGGTAGCCATGTGAGTTTTTTCCCGCCTTCGGTATTAAAACTACCTCGACTTGCTTCTATGCCCTAGGAATGTATGTCAGCTTTATACACCCTATGAAAATTGCCTCTTAACATGGGAGTATCCACTTCGAGTTATTCTGAATTTCCACAGGGATTTTATCACATCTGGGCCAGCCGATTTAAAGGGTTTGAAACCGCTTATGGCCCACTGGATTCACGTTTTGTTCCCGATCCCTTTCGTTTGAACCGAGTGAACTAAGGAATAGCTTAAAATTCTTCTTCAGTGAATTTATGCCGCAATTATGAAAGATTTAAGACTCATTTTTGATCGTTTAGCCTCGGAGACTGAAGTTCGACAAGACGACATCACGGGTTCTTTGTCCTGATTCGTAAGACAATCAAAAGAGATCAAGTCCTCCTGCATCATAAAATTCAACCATACAACTTTTATTTCAGATAATCCTGATCTTAATTTCTTTAGAAGTGCAAATGATAGCTAATTTTCCCTTCCTACCCATTATGCCGCATGCCACTCTGTTGACACATTTTATGGGCATGCTGTAGATTGCAATAGAATTAAAATTATTGAGGTATCTTTGAATAGACGCATGGTTGACTAAATATACAAATGGAACCATAAAATTCTCTTCCACTTACTACCAGACCAAAGTGACTCATTCGTATTTGGATTTAATTGCGCGTATATATTCCTTCTATCTGCATCATTTTGGTGCTTTCTTCGTCTTCTGCATCGGCCATTTCCTCCGGAAGTCAAAGTGATTTGGCAATATTGAAGAAGAAATAGTACTTTTCTCAAAGTCAGTCACCCGCCAACCAGGGGAACATGCCATTGTCCGCCACTATCATTATTCAGATTTAAGTACATATAATGTTAAGTGCATAAATATCTCCTGATAGTCCTGCAGCGGAAGCAACCCGGATATACGCATAAGACGACTACGACCCCACCCCAATAATGTGTTTTGGAGAAAAGGAGAAAAACCAAAACGAGAAAAAAACACAAACAAAGGAAAAGATTTCCGCCGCCGCTCAAGGATTAAGCCAGCATTAAGTATCTACTAATACCCGTGCGATCACACACACACTAATGGTATTTCCATTAGAGTGAACTATAAAGCAAATTTGATTCCACACGCAAATATATATGTAATTACATTCGCATTGTTGTTGTCAATGTGTATTTCTGCTGGCAACCGACACGACACGACGCATGCTGAAGATGTGCAAAACTGCGTAAAGAAGGATTTTGAATTTCCATTCCATTGCGATTTGATTTCCAAAATCCCACCAACCAAACAAATTCTCATTTGGAGTTGTGTGTGTATCATGACAGGACATTTCATGGCATCATAGTATGCATGGCGTAGCATGATTGTTTTTCGCATTATTGTTTCAGCAGTTAGCTGTGGTTGGCGGGGTTGTTTCTGTGGGACCCAGTGGTTGTGCAGAATGTTAGCTCAGTGAACAACAAAGCGGAGCTCCAGAGTGTTGCGTGCCTCAGTAACATGTCTGTGAAATTGTTTTTTCGCCAATTTCACAAATAAATAATCACAATTGTCCTGATGATATGTATTTCGACCCTTGCGATTATTTTTGTATCCTTATCGTTGTTCGTTCAAGTGGGCTAGCGGGTTGGTTGGTTGTCTTGTAAGTAAATGGCAAGCTTGGGCTTGGGTTTGTCTCAGTTGAGGATGATGCTGATGACGATTATGATGACGATTATGATGATGATTGTGGTGCTATGAGGTATGATCACGTCGTTGCGACAAGCATTTGCACATGGGGGGGGGATATGCAAAGTAATGAAAAAATGTGTGTCAGTGGAAGGAGTGTATCTCTGCTTCCAAACCTTAAACAGATAAAACAATAAACTATGCATGCAAATATCACCTAATGTTATATTTAATTTCATTGTTTTTATACCTATAACTAAAGTAATAGCAGGAATGAAAGCTATAAAACTGTTTGAAAGGTCTAAGCAATAAAGGGAATGAAACAAATGATGTACAAATCTTCGGATAACTTTTAAGTTTGGCTTTGCATTTGTGGCAAAGTTAATTTATTGATTTTTTTAATTGTCGTACATATCAGTTTTTTTAATGCTTCAGAAAGTCTGCTCCGCACAGAGCAAAGATGAGCTCATATGGATGGGTAGCTAAAAAAGCCATTAATTTTTAAAGATTGGAGGATTATATTTCGTTTAGACGACCAAAGAGACCTTTAGGTTTTATTTATTTTTTTCATATCTACTCTAGCCCATATGTCAGACACTGCGACTTGAAAGATCTATTCTGTCATTGGATTTGTTTATTCTAAGAGACGTACCACCTCCCTTATGAGCGATAGTACATCCTTAGTGGCGGCAATTCTCAACTCCGCTTTCGAGCATATTTTCTTGTGAAAGATGCGTCTCCTCAACCAAAGTAATTCTGGGCATTCACAGAGAATGTTCTCGGACGACTTTTCATCCTCCGAGCAGAACCTACATTCTGTCTTTAAGTCCACACCAATTGTGTTAAGGTGACATTGAAGTCACAATGACCTGTTAGAAAACTCACCAGCTTCCTATCAAAATTAGGAATTTCTTTATAGAAAAAGGGCCTGATTAATTCTTTGGATTGCCTAATCTTCTGGACGCTTTCTTAGTGGGCCAGACGAAGCTTGTACTCCAAACAATTTATCAGTGCTGTAGCGGAAGCCCACTTGACTTGACATCACAGTATGGTTCAGACCCTATGAACTCAGATTCCGAGCCAGCCCTAGCTAGTTCATCTGCAGATTCATTGCCTGCTACTATTCTGCAGTGCATAGTAGCAGTTTTTAACTGATATTGAGTCCATTAAGTTGGAAGACATCGCTTTAAGTGCTATCTGCTATCTGGCTATCTGAAAAGATATATAAAATAGCGCCGTTCATTCCCACTTGTATCGACCCTTTGGTTTTGGGTCCAAGGACACCAGCTCAAACTCCATTTTCCAACTTCGATCCTCATGTGAACCAGATCAGACCTCTAGCATCCAGTGCCGGAACACCATTACACCAGTTTACCCGGTCCAATAATTCTACCTCAAATTTCATTTCGAAACAGTGCCACCTGACCATTATGTCGGAGATAGTGCAAAACAGGTCTCTTTCAGGAATTGAGTCAAAAAAATTTAGGTGACCTATATAGTCACTCAGTATGTAGTCGTATTCAAGGTGCAGCTTTATAGCGCATCTTTCAGCTGTCTTCCTGATAAAGACTTGTAAGGGTGAAAGCAACAGCTTCTAATGTAGTCGTAGTGCAGGTGCGCATGGCATCCGTTAACTTAGATAGGCAATTCTTTGTAGGTTCCGAAGCTTCGTTCAAGAACTTTCGGCACCAAACGTTTGCTGCGTACGTGATATCGGGTCTCACCATCATAGTATACATCCAATGTAACATTTTAGGATTTAGACCCCAAGGTCTGCCGCATAGGCGTCTACTGGCTCACAAAGCCCTAGTCGCGCGTGCGATGGCAGACTTATTATGAGAATTCAATATGAGTTTAGCCGTTTATCAAGGATGACGCCGAGATATATAACTTCACTGGAATAATCTAATGTGGTGCTTTGATGATGATAGGCCCCAAATCGACTACTATTCTTTTCTTGAAAGGCACTAGAACGGTTTTGCAAGGATTGATGAACAGTCCTTCTCTGCTGCACCATTCTAGTTTTAAGTTTTAAAAGCCTGTTCCTAAAAAAGGCGAACCGTCATCTCTTTCGTCGACTTGACCTATTGCGCTATCTAAAGTCATTGAAACGCTGATAAATCGTAGTCTATACAATAACATGAATTACGTAAAATCCTTAGCAACAAGTACAAGTACGGTTTCCGAAGGCAACGTTCTACAGTTGATCCGGGGTTAATAGTAGGCTCAACATTTTCGACCTCCAAATAACTAGATGCAGTCTTATATCATCTTTAAGGATAGAAAAAAACTTGTAAATTTTACAGCGCAAACAATAGGAAGAATGGAACAGATTTTGGGTTAAATTTGCCCCAAAAATTATTGGGCTGCAGAAAAAAAGTGGTAAAAAATAACAAAAGCGTTGGTTGAATCTACGGTTTTAAGACTTAAAACCCGGTAAATTGTGTGTGTATGGTTGTGTCTAACTAACTCTGGAACCCTTGTAGCAATTTCACCATACTTAGTATACATATAACTTACAACCAGGAGTCAAACATCGTTGCTGGGATCTAGCACATTTTGTACGTAGGAGCGGAGTGACGACCAATATTCCAATAAATAGTTTCTACTTATTGCATCTTCGGGCTAGGAATGAAGTTAGATTTCGTGTCATCGCGTATGTCTGTGCATTAGTGCGCTTATCAATCAAGAATCACTTATCCGATCGAAATCCTTGTGGGTCTTGATTGGAATCTTGAGTGGTTTTTCGGGTGATCATTGTGGCTCTTGAGAGGGCCTTGAGGAGGATCTTGAGGAGGATCTAGAGTGGGTCTTGAACGGGGGTAATTTCAAATTTTGTGGAAGAAAAAAAATCATTTCGTTGACGTTTTTTTTTTTTAATTTTTACTCTGATTTAACATTTTAAATAGCTTTTCACAAATTCACAAAACGATCAAAAACAAATTTATGTAAAGTGTGACAGGATAATGTCTGTCGGGTAAGCTAGTTGTATTTTTAAGTGAACGTTGAAATTGAAGACAAGGCAGTATTTTTAATGACCACAAATTCTCACATTCTTTCATTATCATATAATTAGCTATACAACCGGGATCCCCTGATATTCCTCTTCGGGCATATTAATGGTTTTTGGATCAGTTTTTGTTAAAAGAATAAAAAAAAAACAATGCTTCTTCTTTGGTTCTCTTATGACCTTAAGAAGATGGAAAAATCATTCGAATCAATGAACCACTATATTAAATCTATACAGTTCTTCATACCCATAAAAAAAACGAGGCTTTCAATTTTGATGTTAGAATTTTGATTGTCATTTTAAGAGAAACCTAAAACCTTTCTCAATTAAAACTGTCGACATAAAAGTTATAACTTAAACGTTGTTATGTTGTACTCAGGTTGCAAATTGTATAGAAAAACAATCGTCGTACATATAAAACGTGACTTGCATTGAAAGGGTTATTTTCTTGTGTCCTATAGAGGGTCTGAACGGTTGTGATAAGAAATGTTCGCAAACACTACAAAACACATTGTTACTGACTACATGGGCACAAGACTACCCATAGACCAAGTCGATAGTAAATTATGTGCGAATTGTTTTTTTTTTTTAAAACAACAAAGTTATGCACTCAATTTCCATATTGAGTTTTTTCTATGGTGATTGCTTCATCTGTCCGTCTAGCGTCATACTTTGGTATTCTCGTTTTGCTTACTCTGGCAAGGACGCAACTGAAGATACCACACGAGCGCACAAAGTTCATACAACCAGAGGCGAACAGCTTTCTTTGTGGTAACGAATAGCGCACACAGTAAAATCTCGTTGTATAAGCAAAAACCGAGAAAGGACCTCCTCATATAACCAAACAATTGCCAGCCAACTCCTTCATAATAGAATACTCATATTATGCGGGTTGCATGCAAAGAAGCTACAAGTGGAAAGCGACCAACGTGCCGACTATTGATGGGGAATATTTCTTTGTATCAACTTGAAGAAGCGTTCGAGATATGGCTGGCTGACAGGCACTCACGTGGCTTTACAATATATCGAATGAATAGAAAATTTTAATTAGAAACAAACATTCCTATTGCACAATGTTGCAGTGCCAGATCCTTAACTTCAAGTAAGTGCATGCGATGCGTTCCATTGAAAAACAGTTGATCATTTGTGAGTTTAACTCATATAAGAAGGATCAGGGTTCGTCTAGGTATGAAGTCTAAGTGCGGTCATTCGGGGAAAAACTTTCCTAGGCAGAAGCACGAATTGAGTTATCCTCGTGCTCATATCGTATTGTATTCATATTTAAAATAGTAAAATCGGTCCATGTATTTCTCTACAAGAAAACAATATTTTTGAAAATTAAAATCAGACTAATCGTTTGAGTTGCCGCTGAGAAAATAGGTAGGCCGCCCAAAGGCGGGTGGTCCAGGAATGCCGAAATTGTTCAAAAAAAGGCAAGTGTGATTTTCTTTTGTCTGTTTTTCATTCATTCATTCATTTATTTATTTTATAATTTGTATAATAACAATAAATTAAGAACTAATGTATGTATATAATTCAAGTATAATTAATATCTAGCTGTTGAACAATAAATTATTATTATTAGATTTTATTTCAATACAAAATTAAATATAAAAAAAAGAGAACGAAAAGAAAGAGTAACTGCTAGCTAGTGGATTTTTTGTCCTTTCAAAGCTAATCAGTCACCCTTTTAGTATTTAATACAACGTGATTACAGATTATTTTCAACTATTGATGCCAGTTAAGTTTTCAATAATTTCTTAAATTTTGAAACATTTGCAGATGTTTTAAATACATTAGGTATTTTATTATACACAAATGGCCCGATGAATGTAATTGCTTTCCAGCCAAATTTGGTTTTAATTTTTCTTCTCTTCTCTTCAGAAAGTTATTTCGACGAGTATTGTAATTATGATTCAAACACTCAAATTCTAAATTTGATAGAGAAGATGTAATTTTCAGACATTTGTACACATAAATTGACACATTAAGTTCAAATAAGGCATTTATTGGAGGAATTCATTCAGCAACATTTCTATACAACTCAGTAGTTGAAAATAAGTGCGGAAGTCTTTACAACACCTATTTTGCAATACTTGTAATTTTTTTAATTTAGTTTTAGCAGCACTGCCAAATGTTGCAATAGCATAGTAGAATAAATGAAAAATAAATCATTTTCAATACATGTGTTGGAACAAACGAAGCAAGTTTTCTAATCAAAAAAAATATACGGACAAATTCCAAGAGTCAACTAACGAATTTGTTCATCCCAAGATATGTGTTTGTCAAGTACCACCCCGAGATATTTAAATTTATCAACTCGTTCAATAGTATCATTGGAAACTTGTAAGATAGGTAAATCACAGTGTGGCAAGAATTGGGAGTGAAATACAATAAATTTGGTTTTACTAAGATTCACTGATATTTTATTAAAAGTAAAACAATCCATTAATGTAATGATATCATTTTTCATTTCCATCATGGCCTGCGTCCAATCTTTGGATTTATAAAAAATTGCTGTATCATCAGCAAACATGTTGACTTTTCCAGCCAGAGGTAGTTGGGCTATATGATTTATGAAAATCAAAAATAATAGAGGCCCAAGAACACTTCCTTGTGGCACACCACAGTTATATGTTAGTATGTTACTAATGACGCCATTTATTGCTACAAATTGTTTGCAATTATAAAGATTATACGATAGGCCCCGGAAACCATAACGATATAATTTATCAAGAAGCAATCTATGATCAATAGAATCAAATGCTTTGTGAAGGTCCAACAATAAACTACATGTGTATTCTTGATTGCCAATGGCGTATATATTAAATCTGTTATTTCAATTAACGCAGTATCAGTGCCAGAACCCTACCTAAAATCATACTGATGACAAGAAAAAAAATTAATTGCATTTAGATATGCGGTCAAACGATTCGCAATTAATCTTTTCAATACCTTATCAAATACAGACAACATAGAAATTGGCCGATAGTTGTTAATTGATTGACTATTACCAGCTTTAAAAATGGGCAAGACTTTTACAATTTTCAAGCATTCCGGGTAAACCCCCTTTTCAAACACTACGTTGAATATATCAGCCAAAAGGTTGGAAAAATATACGGCATTACGTTTCACAGTTATATTTCGAATATTGTAATACCCACCACCTTTACTATTATTTAAACCACAAATAATAATAAACACTTCAGTATCAGAAATTGGAGACAAGAAAAAAGAGTTCAGTTCAGTTAGTATGGTTAGCCATAGAAGCAGAAGTTGTACCCACATTTATAAAGAAATCATTGAAAATATTAACAATGGTGGCCATCTCTTTATATTGTACATTATTATGTACAATAGATTGCACTTTTGCTTTGCTTTTACTTTTTAAAAATTTATTGATTTACTTCCATACTTGTTTTTGGTTTAAATTACTAAACAAGTAAACTTAGGTCTAGTAGCAAAGTATATTAGAGTAAGAAAAATGACCAAGTGATGAAAATCGGGTTAATTTTTTTTAAAGTTTGTATCGGGCCCACGACATCGGTCCACGGGATGTGTATCCCGTATATAAAATTTGAAGAAAATCGGGTAAATTTTGTAATGTGCAAATTGTATGTGTGCAAAGTTTCAATGAAATCGAACTTTGGGAAGTGGGTTAAAAATTTATCGCAAAATTCCACGACAAACAAAGAAACAAACACACGGGCACGCGAAGTTAATATAAAGAATTTAAGAAAAGAAATGCTGTTCCTTGGTAACCGCATCACATCAGTGGACGGATGATCAGTGGCCGGGTGGACAGCGGACGGGTGGACAGTGGATGTTGATTCTGTTGGATGGTGGTCAGTTGGCTGGAAGGGGGTCAGTGGGATGCGGCAGCCGGGAAACGGCGGGTATTTATGCCACCTCTTTGTTAAATTAAAATCAATGACACTGGATCACTGACTTTGGATCCTTTATTGTACAATATGGACCTTCAGGAGCTTAGGTTAGGTTAGGTTAATGTGGCTGATAGTGCAACACCGACACACATATACCAGTAATGGTCCATTTTGATACCAGGTGGATCCAGAAATTTTTTTTTCACCTACTCGTTGAAGCAATAAGAGCTTCGTATGAAGCGTATGAGAAAGGAGTAGGATTAGATTATAAATGTCTTAGATCATAAATGCAGAAGGCGCCTCCATATGGAGTTAAATATTTTTGGGAGAGGGCTGGGCATGTACAGAGAAGATGGAGAATGATCTCCTCCTCCTACTCATCAATGCAGCTTCTGCAGAAATGATTCGAGAGGTCCCAAGCGTTGCTGCATGTTTGCCTATGAGACAGTGTCTAGGGATGACACCTAAAATAGCACCGATGTGCGTTTTTTTTTTTTTTTGAGAGATTAATCACTTGGAGCGGATTCAGCTGATCCAGATCGCTAAGCAAGTTATACCGTTTTACCACCCACGATTAGTTTTTTCATTTACATACCGCTTTAATATGAGTTTGCATCGTAGCGATTGGCATAGGACCCCATATTCAGGTAAGATGGGTAGTGTAGTTCCTTGTTTGGTGACCTCATCAGCCGTACAGTTTCCCCAGAATATCTCTGTGCCCCGGCACCCAACACTGGTAAATATTGAATTGATCCGCCATCTCCATGAGAGATGATCGGCAGTTAAGGTCTAGAATTGAATTCGTAGAGACTGATTCCATGGATTTAAGTGCATTTGGCTATCCGAGAATATACGGATATCCTTTGGGGATATGACGTTTCTTTTCGGCCTATAAAAGACTTCATTAGTCTCCATAATTTCAGCCTGGAAAACACTACAGTGATAAGACGGAAAGAGAGGCTAAGATTTAGCCTTTTTGAGAAAACAACTCCACCAACTCCGTCATCAGTTTTTGACTCGTCTGTGTAAAAATGTATGTGTTCATCATCCAAGTAAGTAAGAGGAAGGTGACCTGGATGTTTTTGTTGAAATGGAGTGGCGGAGTGGCGTAGTCTATGTTCTATTGAATCCTGACTATATTCAGAATGGAGGGGTCACCGAATTCATTTCTAGTCTACTGAGAGATAGCGTTATGGCGAATAGCCGAGCTAGCTGCTACTTGTCTGCTGAAAATGTCGAGTGGTGTAAGGTTGGAGAGAATGTTCAGTGCGTCGAAGGGGGTTTTACGAAATGCTCCGCTCATACATAGACTAGCTGTTCTTTGGAATTTGCTTAGTTTGTCAAGATTGACTTTCTTATCTAAGGCAGTCCACCATACAGTCACACCCTATGTGACTTACTACCTCCGAATATAGCCAATGTGTGGTTGAAGACCCTAATTGCTACCAGTGGCTTTTTTGCATGAGAAGAGTCCCACCGTGTCTTTCCGAACTCTTTCTTGTATGTTTGGTTTCCAGCTTAGCCTTCTGTCTAGAATAAGACCCAAATACTTGGCTTTATCAGGGAGAGTTAAACGTATAACTTTTATAGAAGGAGTGTTAGCATATGAAATCTTGTACTTTCTGGTGAATAGGAATAGGACAAGCTCAGAACTAAGCGATCTTCCCTTATAGTTAGCTTATTGAGAGCATTTTTTTGGAGTTCTTTTAAAGTATTCTGGTGTTTTCCTGAGACGGTAATAGCAACGTCATCTGCTAAGCGATTACTTTGCAGCCCTCCCTTCCTAGGCATAATTACAGCTCATTCACCACAAAGTTCCTTAAAATGGGGGACAGGACTACTCCTTTCAGGGTTCCTCTACATACAGATCTTCCAGCAGACGAAACAACTTGTTGACGTTAACGTTGACAGCCTGTGGAATAAAAGAATCGGAAAACACGGAGTCGACCAATTGATTTAACATCGAAGTCACTTTTGGAAAAACGAGGATTTGAAATATTGGATTCTACATGAAAAAGGTTTTAAGGCATATCTATGTTGATTAGAACTGAAAGGAGAGCTAACGTTGCTGACAAAAGGACCTGGAGATTTTGAAGAACATCTACCGTAGTAAAATTTTTACAAAACTATTAAAGCTCCTACATTTCGTCTATGATCCAAAGAGTCGAAAGATGAAGTAATGATTACATCATTTTCATATGGACAACTCTATTCTTAATTCCATCAAGATAAAGCAAATGCGTTCTTGGAGGCCCAGCTCATACATATGAATTAAAATCTAACATAAAATTTATATAATCTTAATACTTCAGAGGAGGTGAAGTAGCAGTTACAACGTCTTATAAAGCCCAACCATTGGCTCGCTCTTTTGAAATTACATACAAATGCTTCTTCCAAGAAAGTTCACTTAAAGCTTTCAAACCAAACATCACAAGTAAATAAGATTGGCAATAAGGGCACCATTAATTACTAGTGGCACGTAAAGTCAAACTGTCTTCTGAGAAAAATTATAAGCCCTGAATTTGTTCGGATAAAATTCACCCCCTGTTAGCTCTGCCCCAATCAAGAATTGCTTGATTGTTCGACAGAATAGCCGTATTCATTAAATCTCGCAAACCAATCAATCGGGACTAGCATTCTTTTTGACTATCAAACTCAATGGAAGCCCAAACCGTTGTATCATCAGCAAACGAATCAATATTACAGGACGTATAAGACAACAGGTCATTGATATATATCAAGAAGAGCGTAGGCGATAAGAATCACCTTTGTGGCACGCCAGCATTGAACCCGTGTGAAGCTGAAGAGGCACCGTTCAATTGAACCTTTATTTTACGTTTCCAAAAATAATCTTTAATCCATGCAAAGAGAGAGTTGTGTAAGTTCCACGAATCCTATTAATAAGACAGTCATGTCATACTCTATCGAATGCCTTAGAAATATCCATGGAGACTACGCTTAATTCACCTAGATTTTCAATGCTTCGCTCCCAACAAGGAGTCATGCTCACGAAGAGCGATTTTTACGAAATCCATACTGCACATCGGATAAAAGAGCATTCGTATCCAGATAGCTTATTAGTTTGAAGTTAACGATAGATTCCAATATATTTGATAGAACCGAAAATAAAGCAATAGGGCGGTAGTTAGTAGGTGCAGATTTGTCACATTTTTTCGGAACCGTTTAAAGATTAGCCATTTTACAAATTGAGGAAAAACACCTGTCTTCGTTGAGAGATGAAACAATTTGCTAAGCGGTTTCGTCAGAGTGTCATAACATTTTTGGAAAATTAATGGCGGAATACCGTCGAGTCCAGTTTTTAAAGTACCTTTGTGGACCTACATTCAGAGGCTTTGGTGATGGGTATCATCAATATCATAGAAAGAAATATGCAAGCAACAGCAGTTCTGGGTCAACATATTTTACTACGTTTATATATTCATTTGGTGACCGAGAATTGTCCTCTCATTATCTCCATTGAAGCAAAAATAACACCATACAAGTCTTATTAAATATCAGCGAAGCATAACAAAAATCGGTGTGCTTGCTTTGTGACTGTTGGAGATACCGAGAGACCGAACTGGCTTTGCAAAAATGGAATAACCAATTGTCAGCATCTAAACTTTTCAAATAAATTAAAATGTATATCTATATGCAGACTATTGGTATTATAAATATAATAATAAATGAGTATAATAAAAATTAAATTTTTTCGTGTAAATTCTCTGATTGGGGATACACAATGTGTGAATAAACTCGGGCTTTAGCAAGTGGGTTAAAAATTGATCACAAGATTCTACCCATCAGCCATCCAGCCAGCCAGCCAGCCAGCCACAGTCACGGGCACGCAAAGTTAATATAGAGAATTAAAAAATAGAGCTTCTTGCTATATGAAATATGGTAATTCAATAAGCACGCAGCTTATCTAAATCTGAATGGATTTAGGTTTGGTGAGTTCTGCTTTAGTAGTACGCTGTGTATTATGTTGCCGTGATTAAACCGCTGACTTTAACTTAAAGTTACACACAGCCAGCGACCAGCTTATAAGCATGCCTGCAGTCAAGATCTACGCAATTAACAATCTACGGAACCAACAGTTCACGCAGTCAACGTCAACTCTATTCATCACCGTAAAGGTTAAGATTTAACAATTTTTGTTAAAAAAATATATAAAATTCAAGAGTCCGTAAAACTAAACACTTATATTATTCCTAGTTATTGGACTTTTGGCCAAGGAATTTAACCTTGAAAAGCATGTTACAACATCAACCTTCTCCGCATCACTTTTGCAGGCATTTGCCCAAAATGCTCGTGATATTAATTCCTACTAACAATCGGGACCTTGGTAGGCATAAGTACACGTTAGTAAATAATTAATGATGTTCTATATATATAATGTAATAATTGTGTATGTGTGTCCGTCCTCGTTGTGTGCTGTGTTGTGTTGTGTACTCAAAGTTTAAGAGGATTTTTGTCCAAATTAATCGCATAAGCTTTTATATAAATGTGTGGCACCTAATCGCAAAGTAGTGGCATTACTCCGCTGCATTTATGTGGGTGCAGGAAAAAGCAACAACAACAGCTACAATAACGAAATCAAATAGCCTAAGCCAACCAACCATAAGACGTACGATACATAATGTGAATGGCTTTTGCTGGGCTGCTGGTACACCGTCTTTTCGATTTCATGTCTGTCCGAATTTGCGGAGCATAAAATTATATTTACACGACGACTCCTTCTTTTGATAGAAAGAAGAGTCCTGCATTGCTGCTGATGAAATTCTTCCCTCTGTGGTAGTTGTGTTTCGCTGATATGTTCGTACAATAGAATGTTGTTAGTCGAAAGGACACACTAACTTATTACACCGAACAGAATCTGGCTGCTCTGAATTATATGATAAAGTAATTACTGTCGAGAAAAACAATTTGTTTCGTCCTTGTACTTGCATGATATCGTTTCGCGTCGAACGTTCGTCGTCGCTTATTGTGTGAATGCTATAAGCACGGTTGCCACTCGCAAAAAAAAATTCTTACCTAAAGCAATAAAAGCAATTGATGTCTTAAAGCAATATGATGAATATTTATTTTTTTTTATAACATTTATTTTATTTACAAAAATAAATTTTTTTTATAAAAAAAATGTTTTTTTTTGAATTTTTCATTTTTTTACGTGCGCCACACGCGTCACAATTGTTTTAAAACTAATCCCATTAAAATCCGGATTGGTAGAAGCCGAGATATACGAGTTCCGAACAAAAACTTACCACTACGGTAGACACACGAGCTAATGTATTCTGCTATGCGAGTGACTACACACACCCTTGTATGTACTCTTATATTTAGTTGTAATTCAATATAAAGACTAATATATCTTAGAATCGTAATAGTATAATAATTATATCGGCGCGACAGACCATGCGGACCATGCCTAACTTCTCGCAACCATTTGTGTTGAGCATGCATATTTTTTGCACACAAATGGAGGGACCTACAATTTAATGCCAGATCCGAACAGAGAATTGGGAAGCTTTCAGTGACAAGTAATTACTCTCGGACCTTTGTCAAACTTTCGTGAGAGGTGGGACACCGTGAAAAATACTTTGGTGCTCGGTACTTTGGTACTTGGATTCGAACCATGAACCCCCTGCTCAGCAGTCCATGCTCCTATCCACTGAGCCACGGCGCCATATAGTAATATATCATAATAATATGCAACGTTAAATGTAAGTCTTTCGTTCATAAGCGATTCATTCAGTCAAAAGCGACTGCTCAAATAGACTAAAAAACCCACATTTTATTTAACAAACGTTTACAAAAATTAATTGCGATGCGTAGATTGAGAATATTTCAATTTTCTCAGGGGTAGTAGCCCCTATGAATGAAAAACGCCATCGCAAGCCGAGCGTTAACCAATTGTTTTAAAATAAGTCCCATCAAATTTCGATGAGTAGAAGCCGAGATATACGACATGACAAACAAACGTACAAAGGTACACACGTTCGCTGATTGCTGAAATAGACTGAAAAACCCTCATTTTACTTTGCAAACGTTTAAAAAAACTGATAGCGATGCGTAGACTGAGAATTTTTTTCAGTTTTCTAAGTGATAGTACCTCTTATGAATGAAAAAATTACTCCATTGCAAGCTGAGCGCTAATCAATTGTTTTAAGACAAGTCTTATCGAATTTCGACTGCTAGAAGCCGAGATATACGACACGACAAACAAACATACAAACGTTCGCTGATAACAATTTCATGTCCTCTGAATATAAGCTTCGCCCTACGGGCTCGCAATTGTAAACATAAAACTTTATTTCACAAATCATGTTTATCACTTTTTTAATAACAAAAATAAAAAAAAAATTTATTTTGTTTCCTAGGGAGTTTAAAAAAAAACCTACAAAATCGAATTAAAGTTTACCAACCTGCCAAAGCTTAAAAACCTACCATGGTTGGTAGGAATCTACCAAAACGGCAACCGTGGTTCTAAGTTCAATTTCTCGTTCATAGTGTATGGTGTGCATGTCGGTTATTCTTCGCACAAACTTCACTACAATAATAAACGAAGGCAATCTAGATTTAAACTTGCGTCCTAATCTGACGAAGGACGATGCTACAATTACGTTTGACGCAGTAAACAATACACTAGGCTCTGGAGCAAAATGTGACCTGTTAGTTTTTAGCATTTTTATATTTAATATTAATTGAGTTTTCTATGAATGGGTGCTTACGAGTTGACCTCTTACATCTCATATATTTTCAATCTACCAATTAACTAGGATCTGTCTGATCGGATTTAGAGTTTGATTTGATCGCTGAAAGCTTTAAAAAACTATTCCTGATCATTATCGCTTTTTTGAGAGTAGAACTTGAGTAGTCAACGCAGTAGTACCTATGATAAAATGTAGACTTAGACCTGGACGCGGTAGTTACTTCGAACAAGTGTTAGCACTGACAACACGCATTGAAGCTGAATACTAAGCTATTGTTAGAAAAACGGTGAAAGTCGATTTTCAAGCTTCTCCCAGTTGTACCATGAATCAAAATGGAAACCATTCTAAACCAGATGCTAAGCGACAGGTCATTCCATGTTTTTGTCAACGAAACTAATAGCTGGATATAAAAACTTAATAATGACCTTTCTAAGGAATCAGTGAGTGCACCAGTACTTTTTATTTTATATACTTGATGAGTAAATGTTCATACGATTGCCAAACGGCATGACCTATATGAAATAAACTCTCATCGAGGAACTATCAACACTCAGCGACAGCAAGCTATGCCCAAGCATAAGCACAAAGGAAGTAACCTAACTGCTTCCACCTAAGCAACAAACTTTCCAAAACAAAACTTATAACAACGTTCAGCTGATCCACAACACCCACCAATATATCTTGACGTAACTATCTATAGAATGCTGTCGTTCAGACAACACCTCACGAATCATCATCATATTTGGCTCAACAATCGGTGTCCGGTACTGGCCTTCCGCAAAAAAATCTCTCCACCGGTCCCGATTTCGAGCAGATACCATCCAATTTGGCATCCCTAAACTCTGGGCGTCTTGGTCTACGCCATCCTTCCAGCGTAGGCTTGGCCGGCCTCGCAGTCGTGTTCCATAAATCCTACCGCAAAGGACAAAGAAGGAAGATCCTCTTCGCCCTTGCCAGCTAGGTGTCCTGCCTACCGAAGCCTACCGAGCACATGCGGGGCCCACAATTCTCCGTAAGACTTTTTTCACGAACGCGGCTTAGAGGTCAGAATGCTCTTGACGTGATAACGTCTCACTACAAGGTTTAAGGGGATACATGTTCAAAAAGTAAAATGCTAAGTGATACACTGTTAAATGTAATACTGTTGTGAGCACTGTTAAGTGAGACACTGTTAAGTGAAACACTGTTAAGTGAGACACGGTTAAATGTCAGTACTTTGGGAACTAAGCTATTTCCCAAGCGATTCGCATGAAATTCGAAATGTAGTACTAAGATACGACTTGTTCCTATGGAAATTCTGGTATAGGGCCAATAGGGTCTGGAATTTTGTGGACCAATCAATTTCTCAAGCGATTCGTATGAAATTCAGTATGTAGGACTAAGGTGCGACTATAATACTTGCTCGTATGGGAATTCTTTAATATGATAATTATGGTATGGAATTTTGAGAACAATGGGACAAGAAGATCTTTGTTTTCTTTTTTTTAGTCCCGGGTAGACGTTGTAACGCTCAAAACCCACGACCGTGTCTCCGACACAGCCTACCCTGTTCTTTTTGCTACGCACCCAAGTCTCGGATCCATGTGTAAGTACTGGTATGACTTAAACTGGCGCAAAACCTTGAATTTACCAACTTGAACGCAACGGAGTACTGAAAGAGCGAGTGGCGCTCTAATTCTATGATATTTTGCATATATGACCCAAATTCCATGGCTTCCACGATCTAGATAGGAAAACTTGGATCAATTTAAATCTCTAAACCGAATGCGAATAAACTATGGCAGATGTGCTCCAACTCTTTATAAATAGGAAGCTGCCAACACACCCATTTTACAATGGCAGAAAAGAATTTCACAACAAACACTTGACTACAGAATGTGTCCTAAGGCTAGGGACAGGCATTGAACGACAAGCGACTGAGTGATGAGTCTGAGCGGAGAGTCTGAACGTCATCGCTTGAGCGATCCTATAACCTTCTCCTATTTATTAATAATTTAGATTGAAGATTTTATAAAATTCTATTTTTAAATGTGGCTGATATAACTCTCTATGAGGATGAGAAATGATCGTTTAGAGACTGGAAAGAGGAGGGTGGTTGTCCTATAGCTTATAACCTTCATTCACCTGCTAGTAATATACATTGAAAATTTTATAAAAATTCGTTGGTAAATGTGAGTTTCAATAAACAACAACTGCATAAAATTGCATTTTTAAATTCTCTGTATTAACTTCGCGTGCCCGTGTGTTTGTGACGTTCTGGCTGGCTGGCTGGCTGGTGGAATTTTGTGATTAATTTTTAACCCACTTCCTAAAGCCCGATTTTATTCAAACTTTGCACACATCTTTATCTCCGATGACAATACTTTCTATTAAAATTTGGAATTGATCGGATCTAAGGCCGGAGTTCTTTTATATATATAATTTTTAAATAAAATTAACCCTTTTCGAACTTTGCACACATGTGTATCTTCGATTAGAGAATTTGCATAAAATATTTTGTTTTAGTGTTTTGGTTTTCTAAAAATCTTTATGACTGTAAGACCGAGCTCCTTTAATAATAATAATATTCGGCGCGACAGACCATTTCGGTCCAAGGCCTAGCTTCTCGCAACCATTAGTGTTGAGCATGTATATTTTTGGACACAAATGGAAGGGACCTACAATTTAAGGCCGGATCCGAACGGCGAATTGAGAAGCTTTCCGTGACAAGTTATTACTCTCGGACGTTTGTCAGACTTTCGCAAGAGGTGGAACACCGTAAAAAATACTTTTGGTATTACTGGGATTCGAACCACAATCCTCCTGCTCAGAAGCTATGCTCTTATCCACTGGGCTATGGCGCCCACCGGGATCCTTTGGGCAGCTGATATAAAGCCTTTAATGATTTTGAGTAAAGAAATTAATGTAGAGGAAGATTCGAACGCGCTCTCTCTCAGAGAGTTGGCTGTTATATTTCCCGAATTGTTTAACAGTACAACAAGCAGGGTGGGGTTTATCTGAAAAACTATTGCGTCTATACGCTCTGATTGGCACTTTATTTTCTTTATAATTATCTTATTGTTATGTCAAACGACGAGGACAGTTTTTAATAAAATATTTCAAATATTTTTTATTTAATTAAATGCCTGGAATGTAATGGATATAATGGACATTTATCAAGTATTTCGATTGAACTTTATCTATTTTACCCTTATAAAGGGTTATCCATTTCGCGGTTTCAAAAGTATAGGGCTGGAGTTCGACATCTGTCAAACTAAGTTGTTAAAACAATTTTTTTTTCAGTTGAAAGTCTGACATTTACGAAAATGGATCGCTTAACTATCGCACAACGCTTGAAAATTGTAAAAACCTACTACAAAAATGGTGATTCTGCCACAGCCACATATCGTGCTTTAAGAGGAGATTATGGTTCACATAATCGTCCAACTACGCAAGCAATTGGCAAAATTGTGAAAAAATTAGAAGAGACTGTATCGGTTACTGATATTGTAAGGCCTGTGCATCATCGTTTCGCTCGTAACACTGAAAATATCGCTGCTGTAAGTGAAAGTGTTGCCGAAGACCCGAATGTGTCGATTCCTCGTCGTTCTCAGGAATTAGGACTGTCTTACGGCACATTATGGCGTATTTTGCATTTGGATCTACACCTACATCCATATAAAATCCAGCTCACACAACAACTGAAGCCAGCTGACCATTCCCAACGTCGTAGATACGTCGAATGGGTGCTAAAACAACAGGCGGTGGACGGCGATTTTTCGAACAAAATATTCTTCAGCGACGAAGCACATTTCTCACTCGGTGGGTATGTTAACAAACAAAATTGTCGTATTTGGGGTTCTGAGAATCCTCAAGTAATTGAAGAGAGGCCATTACATCCACAAAAAGTCACTGATTGGTGCGCTCTTTGGTCCGGAGGTGTGATTGGACCTTACTTCTTCGAAAACGACAATGGAACGACTGTCACCGTCAATTCGGAGGTTTATGGTCATATGCTAACCGACCTGCTATTGAAGAATACGACTTAGAAAATATGTGGTTTCAACAAGACGGTGCCACATGCCACACAACTCGAGCGAATATGGCTTTATTGCAAGAGACATTTCTTGGCCGCGTAATTTCTCGTCGTGGCGATATCCACTGGCCACCAAGATCATGCGATTTGACACCGCTTGACTTTTTTTTGTGGGGCTACGCGAAAGACCATGTTTATGCAGATTAACCTTTAACTCTTGAGCACTTAAAAACCAATTTTCGTCATGTTATGGCTGAGATACCGCCCAATATGTGTCAAAAAGTGGTCAAAAATTACCTCAAAAGAATTGATGCTTGCAACAATTCGCGTGGTGGTCATTTAAATGATGTAGTGTTTCACACATAATTTCAACGTTCAAACTTTATAATAAAAAAGAAATATCATGATAAAAAATATTTTATATGTGTTTTATTTACGTTTACTTTTGAAACCGCAAAATGGATAACCCTTTAGTTCAAAATGGATTTCCACATAAAAACTGAAATACTATGAGTGGCATGCATGAAAACATTTCTTTTCACCAAGTAAGCCTAATTTAAAAAATGGGGAACATTGCGTTCCGTTCCGTTAAAAATCATTTTTGCGAAACTTTATGAATTTAGTAATAACACGAATTTTTATCAAATAAACGAGACAACATTTCATAAGGACTCCAATGGTTTTTATTAGATTGTATAGATACCCTGTTACTAGCGACATTCCACGAAGAGAGAATATTTGTAATTTGGCATCGAGTGGCTACATTGCGACAGCAATGTATTGTTTTTCCAATATTTTCTACAATAGGTACACTCTCTATTGGTATCCTAGCAATACGCACACAAAGCGAAGCAGCGACAAAAAATACCAAATATTTTAGTTTAGAATAGAGGGCGATATAAGCGAAATAGTTAAACCAATTTTTTGTTGTCGAATTGACAAACTCTTTATTGTTACAAATGGAAAATTCAAACACCCTTGTCAACGTTATACAAGTTTATATTAGTTTTTGAAAATAAATCGCGCTTTTCGATGTGAAACATTTTGGAATAATGCAGCAAAGCATTTGAAACTATGTGGAAATTGCAAAAAGGTACCGCAATATATGGTCTCTGAACCTACAAGGTAGGCACATCTCTGATGGACTCTGCAAATATCTTCTGTTCGGTTCTTATATGAATGTACGAGTATATCATGTTTTTGATTTAAATTCGTATTAGAACGCTTGAACACTTCAATAAGAACTTCTTAAGCTTTTAATTTTAACTAAATTGAAATATTTCCCTTTGAGGATTTTTTAAAGCTCCCGACCTCCGGCCTGCTTCTGTTTCTAGGAGTGATTGTCCGGTAATAGTATGTAAAGGAGCGAAAGGAATACAAATACTCGATTATAATTATATTTTTCTTTAAATAGAAATGCGATCATAGCCTCTCGCATAAAATATCTTCGCCGGTTTCAATTTCCGACCGATTACATCGAGCTTGGCTGTTGTTTTTAATGGAGTCCCTTTAATCAAAACGAAACGTAATTTACTAGTTCCTTCACCAATAGGAAGCAGGGGTTCTGCACATAAAGGGCAGAACAAAAGCGAAGAATTAGAAGCAGAAGATTAGTAGCAAATGAAAGAAGCAAAAATAGGATTAGAAGGAAACAAAGAAGGAAAGAAGAAGAATGATCGTCAGTCCTAAATGAATAAGTTGCAAACAAACCCGAGGACTTACTAAAGACCTTGTAAGTTAAAAGAACAAAAAAAAAAGCAGACAAAGCGTGGGTGCCAGTCTGGATCTAAAGATTAATTGAAATAGTTGATCATGAATGAATGGAATGGATAATGTATAGGCGTTGAGGTGCAAATGATTAACCCGACGATATGAACTATGTAGTCTTCAATGCCTGTTAATTCGGAGAGCGGAGGAGGGGGTGTTCCCAAGGTCGTGGAATTGCTTGATGGTCAAGACGGTCATAAAGAAATCGCTTAATACCGAAAGGTGGAAAAGCAATGAGGGGCTTACTCCTCATAAAATAATGCCGTTTGGCCACTGTCACATATTCCAGAAGCTTAATTGTCATCATCGCATTCCAGGATCTTAAGAGTCCTATAAACCGCACACGTATTTCTGATTCAATGATTTGAGTAGCTTATACAACAGATCCAAAAAATTTAAAAGATTGCAGTAGCTCGGATTCGTGCTCTAATACCATAATTAATCAATCAATGTTAGATTCTCTACTTGAACAGGCGAGACTATAATGTACTTTTACTCCAATTTATGTGCAGCTTAAAATTTTGTGCTACCCCCTCGATTTGGATAGAAGTTTCTTGTCCATTATAAAATTCTGTCGACGAAATTCTGTTGTCGATGTTAATATCTGTACCAGTTACAGGTTGGATTTGTTGAGGATGTGAATAAGAAACTCATATAAGATTCCCCTACAAGTATGTAAGGGGATAGGCAAATCAGTCGAAATCGGCATTTAAGATTAATTAGACATGAGAGTGGCCTAGGTATTGATCCTGATCCTATCTTTTTACTTGAGATGAAATTGTGCATCAGGATTCGAAAAAGTAATAATCTAATTATATTTTCCTATCATAGGCGGCTTTCGAATCATCTATAATGACTTTTGAAAATCTCCTAGGCATCCATCTATCTCCTGCTCATTGATTGCCTGCGATGAAGCAACACTGATAATTTTAGTTTATCGAAATCGCGAAAGGATTACATAAAAGACTCGATACTATGAATAAAGTTGTACATTCGGACCCGAGCTTATGACTAACGTCGAAGTCCGATAAGCCCAAGACCAGTGAGGCAATACAAAACACGAGACCAGTAAAGGCAAACATAAAAAATGCACGAGAGAACGTTGTCGCGTCAAGTGCAACGGAAAGACCGGGATCGGCCACAACTGATCCAGTAGCCAAAATATTGTCAGTTGTTTTAGAAAACTTGAGCAACAAACCAAGCTCAATTAAGTTATATTGGACAAATTGAGCAGGCTCGAGTTCAAACCTCGTTAGACGCACAACAAAGTATGAATATAGAACATAAGCTTAAAATATTAACCTGGAATGACAGCGGCCTTCCTCAAAATCAACGATCTAGAGATATTCCTAAGGGAAAACAATATTCATATATGCATGATTCTGGAAACCCACTTAAAAAGGGGATCTGTACCGAAAATCAAAAGATACAGTGATTATCACGCGCATCACCATTCGGAAAATACGAGAGGTGGATCCTAACTTTACATCACAGTCTGAATTAAGCATTCCGCGAACACTAATATAGAACTTGACTCGATGCGACTAGGTTCAGTTTCCGTAAAAATAAACCATTCAGACTACAACATCGCGTCTAGTCATTTCCCTCCGGGATATAGGCTGGTATACGACGACATCTTTCGCCTCCTTGACTCACTTGGGCCAAATTTTATCATCGGCGGTGTTTTCAACGCGAACACACTTTTTGGTGTTTAAGAGCCAATTCCACGAAAGGCAGATTAGCCTACCAGTATGAAACGTGCAGTGGACTTATATTCGACGGAAAAGCCAACGTTTTACCCAACCGACAGAAATAAAATGCCTGACCTCGTCGACTTCTTTCTCGGAAAAAGGGTCTCCAAATACCTCACGAAGATCGGAGAATGTTATGAGCTACGCTCAGACCACTCAGCTGTAATTTTAAAGATTGGCGGAAGTCTAGCAAAAAAGGAAGGAGTGCCTTGATTTGCTAGCAAAAAAAACCAACTGGGACGGTTTCAGAAGAAGCTGCAATGAAAATGTTGCTTTAAATGTGCCACGCTTACGGCGAATTGCGAAAAGCGATTTTATTTGCCGAGCACTTAGAAGAAACGTTCAAGCCGTTCGACGCACAACCATTGACCGAAGATCCAAATGCCAGCATGGAAGCCGACAACTTTAACATTAAAGCCGTATCGCTGTCCGAACTTCGAGAGACAATAAGAAAGTTGAAAAATAACAAGGCTTCAGGATATGATTTAATTACTGGTGAAATATTAAAGGAGCTACCAAAAAAAGCATTCGTATCGCTTCTTTATATTACAAATGCTTCCTTCAGACTTTTATATGTTCCGAGGCAATGGAAAATCGCTGAGATGATGGTACGAAAACCTGGGAAATCTCCGAACGACGAAAAATCATATATACCTATCTCGCTACTGCCAATAATATCTAGGGCATTTGTGAAACTTCTCCTTAAACGACTACAACCTATTATTGACGCATAATCATGGTCCACCAATTCGGTTTTGGGATCAAACATTCCACAATTGATCAGGTCTATCGAATAACGAATGTTATTGGTAATGCCCTTGAGAGAAAAATATATTTCTTAGCGCTTTTCTGAAAATATCTCAAGCCTTTCGACAAGGTATGGTTCGAAGGACTGAAGTGTAAGCTTAAACTTATACGTATAAGCTTATCCTACCGAAAAATTGTTTAGAATACTAGAATCCTATCTTGACAATAGGTTCTTTCGTTTTAGATACGGAACTGAGTACTCGAAGTTCAAAGAAATTCGCGCCGGTGTACCGCAAGATAGCGTTCTCGGTGCAATCCTGTTCTTGCTTTACACAAGAGACATACCTCAAGACGAAGCAAGAGTCGTAGCCAAGTTCGCAGACGATACGGGTATCCTCGCAACGGGTAATACTAATGAAACATTAACGAGAAAACTTCAAAGAGCTCTAGACAAAATATCCGAGTGAACAAAAACGAATTGTTCTCAGCGAGACAAAGTCAACACATATCCATTTTAGATACAAAAAAGGTGAAAAATTTGCCCCTTTTCAACAAGTCGGTGTAAATACCGTATGCAAACGAGGCAAAATATCTAGGAATGACTCAAGACCCAAAACTTAAGTGATAGTCACATGTTAAAAAGAAGCGCGACGAGCTCAAAATCAGGCTCAGAGAGATGTATTGGCATGTCTGAATATTTTCGAAACTAAGCGTCTATAACAAATGGCTCTTCTCTAAACAAAAGCAAAAACTATCTTGGACATACGGTATACAACTTTGGGGTTGTACCAAACCAAGCAATAAATCAATATTACAAACATTTCAAAACAAAACACTAAGAGCAATCGTAAATAATCCATGGTACATAAGAAATAGTGATAAACACAGAGATCTAGGAATTGCTACTGTAAGTGACGAGGGAACCATAAAATAGAGCTATCTTTGGACGAGACGGACCGTGTGCGACGACTACAAAGAACAAGTCCGTTCGATCTAGCGCAGTAAGTGAAAACTGCATGTTATGACAGTTTAAGTAGGTGTCATCGCTGGAAGTCAGCCTACCTAACACTATAAACTACAGAAGCGTAAACTACTTGTTACTTGTTACCTCTCTGAGGGGTAGGTTAAGCACGTATGCATATATCGGCAGACATAGTTAGGAAATTAGGTATATGTATCGGGCATAACCAATGGTATGGGCCATTGATATCTTTAGAAGATTCCTCCACCTCCAGGCGCATCCGAAAAAAAACGTGCTATCCCGTCTTGCCGAACCGGGAACAAAATCTGATATGCAAAAACGTTATCTTTCAATAAATGCTGCACGTTGTAATACCTCAATTTTTTGTGTATTATGTCACTACTTTAGTGTTTACATACTTTCCCATACTTTGCTTAATATAATCCGAACTCCAAATATTCTATTAGGTTTACTGTAGTGTGATCCCGGCACAATCAGTTATAAATTTTTCGGCGGATTGTCAGCACAACTTTCAGCATATTTTTTCATTACTGAATTTGCCTAATTGCATCATTCGCCTTGAAATTAGGGAATAAATTATACATTAAGTTAATTTATTTATTTATTTGTATTTATTATAATACGGTCTATTCGATAGCCATACTCAAAACATGAGTGTTTAATTGCTGTCTTCTTCAATCGCTGTCATCCACAGAAATTGATTTGAATAAAACGAACTTGCCAATGTACGCTACATTCAAAATGAGCATTGATTAAAATTAAAAGCATTTTTACTAAATGATAATTTCGAATCGAAATCACCCATACAATTAATTGCTATTTGCACTCGAGCCACACTGGGACATAAAAAAAGAAACGGAAACTCTTTAAGGTGAAATGTTCTACTATCATAGGCATTTGGTAAATTACTTTATGAATTAATTAAGTACATATTTATTTTAAGTAATTATGATGTAATAAAGTTGTGAATAGGTCATTTGCTGATACCGAGAGAGATGACAAAGATTTGTACAATTTTCAGTTTTTTATGCGACTGATCCCATTAACCTAATTGAATAAATACATAATTACATAAAAAATGGGGAAAAATCAGAGTAAAACGAGTTTCCTGTAATTCCTCCTTGTCAGTGGTTTTTGTTATTTACATAAAATTTTAATATATTTCCTATTCACTTAACACAGCTATTATTTAAAACTTTTAATTAATAAATTAAAAATTCATTGCCCATTACACAGAGTAAACTTGTAATAATATCGATATCATCTGCACTCTTTTGATCGATTTGCAAATAATTATTGACACGCCAACATTCGGTGATAATCGAAGCTTCAATAATCATTCACAATTGCATTTAAGGTGTCCACTTTATACATATATCTACTAGCTGACCCGGCAGACGTTTTCCTGTCCAACTTTCGATAAATTTCTTTGTGATCGTTTGGTGAATTTGTGGAGAGAAATTGGAAATGGGGGTCCTCTAGGGGGTCTTTTGAGGGCCTTTTGGTGGTCTTTTAGGGGTGTTTTGTGGGTCTTTTGAGGGTATTTTTGGGGTCTTTTGGGATTCTTTAAAGGGTCTTTTGAGAGACTAGTGGGGGTCTTTTGGAAAGTGTTTTGAGGATCTTTTAAGGATCTTTTGAAGGTTAAAAGGATTAAGAAATTAAGTCGAAGGCTCACCAAACTACAAATTTAATTGTATTCCCTGAACCCTGATAGCGCTGAGTTTACCTCGGCGGGGAAAACTTCGTTACAATATATTAATGCGAAATGATTGTGCATTGAAATATTATCCCTATTAAATAATCGTAGAATTAATATTAAAAAGTGCAAACGTAATTTAGTAATTTTTATAAAAAAGATGGACATTTTGGCCTGTCTTTTTTTTTTATAATGTACACACACTAAAGAGGGGTTTGCACCCTTATAATGCTTAGCACAGCGTGGGCGTTAGGAAATTATGGAGAGGAAAATATGTCTGTGAACATATTATGGAAGAAACTATTGGAAACTACAGTATTAAGTTGAAGTGTTAAAAATTAAGCACACACATTGCTTTAAAAATTTTAAAATCCACCCAATTCAAACTCTCCTATTTGATGTTTAATGTTTTCAAATAGCAAAAGGCTAACAACATTCGCATTAACTTTAGATGATTACTTTTAGCTCTACAAAAATTGGCATTTATTATCCTCGCACAAGAAAAGCTAATTGATCCAACCTTGATCCAACTATAATGTCAGTTACTTTCTTCTAAATCTTTGCACACCACTCTTACAGGTATGTATCTGTCCGCTGATTATACGAAAAATCCATTTGTGACATAATATTGGAGCTGGAGCAAAACAGTGTACTTACTGCTTTGTCAGGTAGGATATTAATTCAGTACATTTTGTATATGTATGCTAATAAAAATTATAATTTAGGATTTTTTGTTGTAACCCAAATCCGTTCATGTTTTTGTCAATCATTCCAAAAAAGTTATGACACGTGACAATGTCCTTTTGGGTACATTATTGCTTGGTTGCTAAGCAGTAAAAAGCAACACGAACTGAAGAAAAAAAATCTTTTCAAAAAAGGTCACCATGGATAACCTGAACTGGCGCTGAACTTAAAGCAAATTTCATGAATAAAAATTTGGGCGAACTGACAACTAAATCTTTTAATATATTTTTCAACGAAAAAGGAACAAGAAAAGATCCCTTTATATCCACGCAACCACGGTCAATGGTTGAAGGGTTTTCTGGGATTATAAATTTTTGCCTGAACATTGGCACAATGGATGGAAATTGTCCAATGAACCCCTAAATATATTTTTCCCAAAGGGCTGATTATTACCCAGCATTAGCCGTCCAGTTAGGTCAGGTAAACGGATTTATTCGCTCGATTTAATTTCAAATGGATTTCGAAAAATTGAGCTGATGCTAGTTGTTGGTTTAAATGCGTATCTTCTACTGCATATAGAACATTCACCTTAAAATCGAATGATAAGAGAGGGAGGACTACATATAGTATTTTACACTTAAACCGCGCGGTGTACGCATAGTACATTTATATGCCACCACGCAAAAATTGCGTAGCTTTTCTTCACATGACTAACGTAGGGTAAGCCTCACTAATATTATCCAAAATTATTTCCAAAGATACGGAGAAAGTCTTTTCCAACACAAACTACCACCAAACCAAAGGAAAATACAAAAGCAATGGTAGACTCCTATGTCGAAGCAGACAACAAAGAAGGTGTAGTTGTGTAAATGTGTGTGTATAATATGTATGCTACTTTTTGCTAACGATTTTGTGTTTGTCATTCTCACACATGACAACTGTCACAATAGCTTCCACTAATCATCCATCGTAGTCTTTATTTACCATGGGCGTAGGCCATTGTGTTATCAAGAAGCATAAGGACTTAAAACGTCAAACACATCGAACGCGCCAGTTGACAAGTGAGCATATTTGTACAATTCACGGATAAAGGTACCCCAAGCGGAGTTTCCATCAGCCGGCCTTTCACTCAGCTCGCCTTATTTCTCTTTAAAAGATAATTGCAGCTTGAATTCTTGAATTGACTTTCGCCACTCTTCTAAATTGATTTATAACACCCAAAGGACACCTCATTATTTCATATCTACTCGTTGTTCTTTTCATTCTTATTGATTTTTTTATAGGATTTTGTTGAATGAATCAATTCGGATAAATGGTCCTTATGGTCCATATGGCGAAAAATAAGGTAATAAATATGACTTGTTGAAATAACTATACGTGCACTTATAATTATCAGCATTAAAGCCCAAATGTAATACAGCGTCTTCGTTAATAATCATAATTGTAGTATTTTTGAAAGTCAAACCCCCAAATTCACGAAACACCATTTAATGCGGGTTTAATTGCAAGGGGACGGGTCATTAACTCATACCTCTTCTTCGAAGATACTTGCACACAGTCACAGTCAATTAAGATCGCTACCGGTCTATGTCTACTGGATATTTTTTGTACCAAAAAAAGGAGTCCAAAGAGGCGTCAAGTCATAAAAACAAGCCGGACAGTTGACTGGTCTATGTCTGGAGATATCATCATATTTGGGTCTACAACCGGGGTCCGGTCCTGGACTCCCGCAAAAAATCTCTGCACCTGTCTTGATTTCGAGCCGATGTTATCAAGTTTGGCATCCCTACACTCTGGGCGTTTTGGTCTACGCCATCCTTCCAGCGTATGCTTGGCAGGCCTCGCTGTCGTGTTCCATAAATCCTACCGCAAAGGACTTTCCGAGCAGGATCCTCTTCGCACATGCGAGCTAGATGTCCTGCCCACCGCAGCCTACCGAGGTTAATTCTTTTCACGATGTCGACATCGCGCTAACGCTCGAAGATCTCATCATTATAGAGCCTCCGGAATCGTCCTTCCTCACATACGGGGCCAACAATTCTCCGTAGGACTATTCTCTCGAACACTGCTAAGAGGTCAGAATGCATTTTGCTATGCACCTAAATCTCGGATCCATATCTAAGTACTGGTATGAGCATTGTCTTATAAACCGGCAACTTGGATGTTATTTTATTTTGCTGTTTATTTGTGATGCTGAATTCTCTCATGGCCTCATTAAGTTCTACTTATGCTATGATATCATAGGCGTCTTTAAAATATATAACAAGAAGGTGTAGTGAGTTTTGAAACTCTAGACATTTCTCCATCACCTGCCTAAGGGTGTAAATCTGGTCAATTATTGATTTGCCTGGAATTAAGCAACACTGGTATGTACCAATGCTGACTTTAGCTTATCGGGGCTTAAGGATAGAGGAGAAAATGTCATACGTAGTACTTAACAACTTTGTTGTGATATCTCCGCTGGAATATCATCTGATCCCAGGCCTTATTATTTTTGAGACGATTTATCGCTCTGCTAACATCGTCTATGCTTGGTGGCGACAGCAGAGTGTGGTCTTCGGTTTTTGGTAAAGCCTCCAATTCCTCAGCTAGCTGTCCATTTAGCAACTAATGAAAATGCTCTTCCCATCATTCTAAGATATCTTTTAGAACGGCGATCAGATTACCATCTTTGTCTTTGCAGTATGTGGAACGCGGTGTATATTGCGTCATACCGCGGAATCTTTGGTAGAACTTCCAGCTCTGTGGCGGTCCTTGCTCTCTGTACTGTTCTAGTTCACGGACGAGATTCTTCTCCCAGGCTGCTTTCTTTCGCCGGTGAACTGTTTTTTTATATCTTCTGAGCTCTTTGTATTCATCTTCGCGTAATCGCATTCTATGAGACTGTTGCATTGCTCATAACATTCTTACGTTCAGTCTCTAGCTTATATTCATCAACGAACCAGTCGTTCCGATCTATACGACTACTGCCTAAGATGGGGTCAGCAGTACTAATAATGAAACTAAACAAATTGCAAAAGAACATCAGGTTGGGAATAACGGACATAATGCGCTCTACCTCGACAGATGCTGCCAATACACTGCTAAATCTGCCCCATCTGGATCTAGTTATTCAAAAAGAAGCGGTGAAAACTGTATGAGAATTCGAAAAATTAAGGTCTGGCATGATGGGCATAAGAGTGTGCATGGAAACATATTTCATAAGGTTTCCGAACGAATCTTACTCTCCTGATGCCTGTGGACAGTACTGTGACCTTTTTTATGTTCAATAGAGGATATACAGTCCAATACATTAGCAAGGAAAGTTGGAAAAATTCAACAGGGAATTCGAACCAATATCTTTCACTGACGGTTCACTTACTGATGAAAAAACTTGAGCAGGATGGTTCTTAGATGGGAATTCTAAGGATGCATTCGCACTTGCTATATGGCCAACTGTTTTTCAAACAAAAATATTTGCTATTTTAGTAGTAGCCAACTAGGCTGTCTCTAAAAAGAAACAAGGAATAAACCTTGCAATATGTAATGATATCCACGCTGCTCTACTAGAACTGTAATCACTGGTAAGATAAGACTGAACTCTATCTCAATATGGAATTCTGTCACTCTCATCTGAGTTCTGGGTCATAGAGGAATAAAAGGGTGTGGATCTGCTGATACATGATACAAGAAGTGGTTCTTCCGATATTCCTACTGTTTCATATCCCATAGTTCCCAAAATTCCATACCATAATGACCATATTCAATAATTGCCATAGGAACAAGTGTTATAGTCGCAACGTAGTCCAACATACCGAATGTCATGCGAATCGCTTTTGAAATTGCTTGCAGACCATAATGATAATATTCCAGAATTTCAATATGAAGAACTCTTATAGTCGCATCTTAGGCTTACATACCGATTTCATAAAAATCGGTTGAGAAATAGCTTAGTTCCTAAAATACAGTGTCTTACTTAACAGTGTCTCACTTAACAGTATCTCAATTAACAGTGATCACAACAGTGTATCACATTACATTTTACTTTTTGAACATGTACCCCCTTAAACCTTGTAGTAAGACATTTTCACGTCAAAAAGTAGCTTGGTGGAACATCCAATTAGAAAAGCTACGAAAAGTGGCTAGAACTGAGTTCAACAAAACCAAAAATACAAATGCTTGGGAGAGTTACAAACAAGCACTCACAAGCTATAACAAAGAACTAAGAAGATCTAAGAGAAATGCTTGATTCTCCTTCTGTGAAAGCCTGAAGGATGTGCCAAAGACCGAAAGGATACAAAAGGATATATTAAAAGGAAACACAGACAACATAGGAATCCTAAAAAACCCCAATGGCAAATTACCTCTTCTTTCCAAGAAAAACTAGAGCTCTTATTAACGACTTTGCTGGAAGCAAAATAGAAAGCATAGCAAAAGAGGAAAGTTAATCAGCCATAAACAGGACTAGGGCAACAAATAATATAGAAAAGGAAATAATAACCTATGAAAGAGTAGAATGGGCAATAAAAACATTCAAACCCTACAAAGCACCAGAACCAGATGGCATCCTTCGAGCTCTTCTAAGTAAAGGCACGGCTAAACTTAAGGCACTAGTGGTAAAGATATTTCGAGCTAGTATAAAATTAAACTGCATTCCTAAAATAAGGAGAGAGAAGTTAAAGTTGTATTCATACCAAAATGGGGAAACAAAATCGTATCGACCAATCAATCTAACAGCATTATTATTAAAAACAATGGAAAAACTTATAGATCATTGCCTAAGAATGGGACCACTAAAAAGTGAACCAATACATGAACTGCAATTTGCATATCAAAAAGAGAAATCAACCATAATGGCACTGCATAAAGTGACATACAAAATAGAAAAAGCATTAGAATCGAAAGATAGAGCCTTATATACGTTTATGGACGTAGAAGGCGCTTTCGATAGTGCAAGTTATAACCCAATGGAAAAAGCAACTAAATAGGAGCAAAAACCCAACCATAAAACAAACTTAGGAGACATCAACTTAACTCTCTCCCCTACTATGGCTTATAGTAGTCGATGAGTTGCTGGTGAAACTCAACAGCAGTGGACTAAAAGCAATTAGATACGCTGACAACATCACGGTAATCATTAAAGGTAAGTATGAAAAAACTATCGGTGAAATTATGCAAAATGCCCTAAAAATGAGGGGTTGTCCATCAACCGTACTAAAACCACAATAATACCTAAAACTACACCAAAAGAAGGAAAATTAATATTCCAACTCTAAAAATTAAACTCTAAATTAAATTAAACAGGAAACAAAATATCTAGGAATCATCCTTGATAGAAAACGCACATGGGAAAAACATCTAAAAATGGTGATAATAAAAGCTACAAAAGCTTTATAGACCCTAAGATAGTTACTAGTAAATCCTGGGGATTAAACCCAAAAATTACTTTTTGGATCAAACCAGTATTATATACGGGTGGGGAAAAAACGGAACCATCCATAGCAATAAAAAAGCTAAACAAACACCTAAAACTTTATTAAATCTTAACCCGTTACAAATTGCCATCAAACAAGAAGCAGCCAGGGAAGCTATATCCCTTCACAAACTATACAACTTCAAACAAGTAGACTACAAAGGGCATCCGAGTTTACTTGAAAAGGTAAAAACCGTAAAGGAACTCACCCGAATCAGCTACCAAACTAATATAAAAATAATTTTCAAACACAACTATGAACCATCATTCCCACAAGGGATGAGTGGAATTCAAAACCAGAATGGATCAGGGATGATTCACAGCCGAGCCCTCTATACAAATTCAATAATGCATTTATAAATAATAATAATACTATTCGGCGCGACAGACCATTGCGGTCCAAGGCCTAGCTTCTCGCGACCATTTATGTTGGACATGTATAATTTTTGACACAAATGGAAGGGACCTGCAATTTAAGGCCGGATCCGAACGGCGAATTGAAAAGGTTTCCGTGACAAGTTGTTACTCTCGGAACGTTTGTCACCCATTCGCGAGAGGCGCGATACCGTGAAAAATATTTCTGGTGTTTGCTGGGATTCGAACCTGAACCTCCTGCGCAGCAGCCATGCGCACTACCACTAAGCCACGGCGCCCACATTCATATTGTATATTGTATTGTATATTGTAAAAGAAAAATCGATTAATTGCGAATTTAATTGTTTTAGATTGAAATCTACTGCAGCTGCCACCACCATCAGTATTCGAGACAGTTGCTAGCATTACTATCAGTGCCAGTGGTATTGCAGTGGAAAGGCTTGTGGACTTGTGTGTTTAAGACACAAAAGAATTAAGTCAAGATAGTGCAAATGCAATTTCACCGCATATACTATGGATTAAATTCTAAAAGAATCAGTTTAAAACCATCGGCGACTTTTGAAGAGTTAATTCACCCAGGTATACAGGGTGTATCCGTTAAGTTGGCAAATACTTAAAGGGGTTAAATGGTTATTTTCACCCCCTGTGGTGCACGTAGCGGTTTAATGCGATGAGACGTACTTTTGACTTTACATCACTTCACACCTTGTAAGTCTTGAACGCTTCGAGCTACAAGACGACCGGTGGTCTTTTTGGAAACAAAATTTTCAAGGTAAAACCTCGCACATTTTTTTAAATTTTTAAAACCATTATCAATATGAACGTCGTCAAAATAAAAAAAATAAAAAATTTTTAAATTTTATTTTCAAACGCGACGCGACTATTTCAAAATATGCTCTCGTTTTTTGATAAATGCAATATAAAAGCTCATTCAATTTTCTACATATCCACATCATAATATTTATGCATTCGGTCAACAGGAGCAGGGTTAAAATTGAAAGTTTGTAAAATTAACGAAACGTACTTTTGATCTTTCATGACTTAACACCCTATGAGTGTTGAACATTTCCAGCTACAAGGATATTGTTGGTCTTTTTTGAAAGAAAACTAAATTCTTAACATAAAACAATGTACACTTTTTTAAATTATTAAAGCGATATCAATATGAAGGTCGTCAAATTCAAAAGAAATTGTTTTTAAAGTTGCATTTGCAACACATGAATATTTCGAGAAGTGCTCTTGGATAAATTTTTTTTTTGACAGGTACAGTATTAAAGCCTATTCAATTTCCTATAAATCCATGGGACAATTTTTGTGCAGTTGGCCAACGAGAGCGAGATAGTGCGGGTTGTGTTACTACTACTACGTATAAGAAGAGTTGCATGACGTCTCAGTGTTCCTGCAGTAACAGTGTAACAAAATTACACGTGGAATGGATGATCGCTTACCACTTCACTCCATTGCATAATCTACTTCAAACGGACTTACCAAGAAGGACCTAATTTTGTGAGTCGATTTTACAACATTGAATGGACACATGAAATGGTGTCAACTCACAAAATTGGGTCTTTCTTGGCAAGTCCGTTTGAAGCAGATTATGCAATGGAGTGAAGTGGTAAGCGCGCATCCGTTCCACGTGGTTTTAGGAATTTAAAAAAATGCATGAGGTTTTACCTTAAAAATTGAATTTTGTTTCCAAAATGACCAACGATGACATTGTAGCTAGAAGCGTTAAAGAGTTACAGGGTGTGAAGTGATGTAAATTGAAAAGTACGTCTCATCGCATTGAAACGCTAGGTACACCGCAAGGGGTGAAAATAGATCCCCGATCCCATACGATTTTTTTTTTCACGAAATTAACCAAGGAATCACCACTTTAAGTATTTGCCACCTTAACGGATATGCGCTGTATACTGATAATATGAAGGCTAGGGATAGACAGACAGGCAGACAGTAATAAAACAATAAAATTATGATGAAGAACTCATTTAAAGTGAAGTCATCCCTTCGGAAAAAGAAAATATCTCTTTATTCCTTACATAACAGATACAGTAGAAGTGTCACGACTGTCGAAAATACGACACAGAGAATCACGAAGAATACCAAAAGACTATAACATATTTATAACATGGTGTAGCGCTATAAAATATTCAATTTAATGTACTCCAATGCTAATGCTTACCAATGAGTATGCATTTGATGGTATCCATTGAGCTGGCTGGATGTTCTCTGGCTGTGTTGGTGTAGTATTTCCCTTTTCCGTTTGTGCGGTGTGGCAAAACTTGTGCGAATCGAAAGGAAGAACTAATCCATCTTCGCCATGAGTTGCGTGTAATCCGAAAAAGTTTCTTTCGTCTCGTCTGCCAACAAATGTGGTCTATACCTTGTTCGCTTGTCAAAATCCACTTAATATTTGCGAGTATTTGGACGCGAATGATGTCTACCTTCAAAAACGAGTTTATTTCTCGCAAAGATTCAGGCGTAAACTGTTAACAATACGTTTAATTAATTGCACGAATCAATACTTTGGACGTCAGAGGATTTTCCATACGAGTGTGTGTATTAACAACTAACAGATCGAATTTCTGTTTCACCGGAGCACATCGTCGAACTTATTTTAACCCACACTCAGGACAAGAACCCATTGCACTGTTTTGTTGTTATCATGTAAAGTAATTGACCTTTGGCGCGAAATTAACTTTCATTACCGACTTCTGCTTGATATTCATGTTGGTAAAGATACAGAACGCAGAGGCGAACAGCTGTAAAGCACACGGCGTACTCCATGGTTTTCTCTTGTTCTGTTGTTATCATGTTGGATCAACGTATTTAACGATTCCACCTAATTGCTAATTACTACTGCACTGTGTGCTGTATGCTTATTGTCCTGGCATGAACATACAAAACAACAAGAGCGATAAAAATGCATCAGGAGTGCATGAACGAATAAATTATTTGAACTTCGCGCGCACAGGATTTTTGCACTTTTTCCCCGAATCTTCTTGTTTTCTACTTTAGTTGATGTAGTCCGTAGAAATTCGTTGTCCCATTAAAGAACTTAGTCACAATCGAATAAAACTACCGCGAACTAGTATATCATATTGTAATTTGTAGATTGGTGCTGGTTATTAGACTCCACAAACAAAGATTCGAATTTGTATAATCCCGCGTTTTGACCAATTGATTAATTTCGTATTTTACCCGCGCTCGATACTCGTTAGTTGCGTACGCACGTACTCCCTCTGTCGCAACAGAGGTCTTGCACTGAACTAATCATTGCTCGAATGATGTAAGTATTTGTGGAGCAGCCGAATCCGAAACGACACCGGCCGATAGCACAGCGTACGGGTTAATAACAGACAGGCGCGCGTGTATCCAACAACATTTATGGGAGTCAAGAGGTGGTGCACTTAATATACACAGGAAAATAGATGGCGAACCACCCTACTCAAAAGTAAACCACCTGCCGGATGGTTCTAGAGAATTTGAGGCCGGCAACATACCACTGATGATGACAAGAGTAAAAATGGAAGAAGCAACATGTCGTCGCCATGAAGAGAGTGTAGAGCTTTGGAAAAATTGTGGCATCAATAGTAGCAGTACTCCAAAGAGTGATATCAGTCAAAAGAGAAAATTATAATTTGTCTGCACAGAGAGGAAAATGTTGACCTAGGTGGTGTATTCATGATGCAGGAGTACCAAGGTAGTTCCACGGTAGACTTCTTGTGGCAAGTTAAGTTGACTTTGCGTTAGCCACGCAAGTTGCCTTTGCGTCAGACACGTGTTCGCATATATCAGTTTATATGCAAAATTGCTAGTAAAAGGGATGAATTGTTATTACTCGTAATTAATGAAAAGCAATAAAGAATGAATTCATAGGCAAAGATAATCTGCTTTCCCATTACTACGATCCTTTGTAACTATACTTTCTAATGACGACATGAGCTCGTCGTCAGTAAAAATGGGTTATTTCTTATATTCCCAATATTTGTAAGTAAATTGTTGTTGAACAGTAAGATCCCACAGTGCACTTGTAGGTATTTATGTCAAGCTGTGCAGAGGTTCCAGGATAAGATGAACCGACCAAACGGCTCCAGAACAACAAACTAGGTCACGATGCATTCAAGAAACTGAACTCTCTGGTTGGAAAGGGTATTTCCATTCCAGAGATTTTCACCATTGAAGATCGAACAGCATCCAGCGCTGCAGAAAAAGCAGAAGCCTTTGTCGGCCATTTTGAAGAGAGCTTTGAAAACCGAACACCAACGCTTCTTCCAGATTTCTTGGACGAGGTTAAACGTCTTGTGGAAGATGCCAATTCTCCAGGAAATTCGATTCAGAGAAGAAGACCCCGCTAACTCACCCGTAGACGTCAAACAGCTGCTGTCAGTGATTTGATTATGAGTGGAAACTCAAAAAAATCATCAGGCACAGACGGGATTACTAACTTTTTGCTTAAAAAGTTACCGGATATGGCAATTTTGATGTTAACTATCATATTCAACAATTGCCTAAACAATAGTTACCTTCCAGACAACTGAAAGTTTGCCAAAGTAATACCGGTATACTAAAAAACGGACTTTTCCAGCGTAACTGATTACCGCCCTATAGCTGTACTGTGTTGTATCAGTAAATTATTGGAATCTTTGATCTATAAAAAGATCAATACGTTTCGTTCGGAAAGAAAGAACCTTATTCCTTCATTTCAGTACGGTTTCCGAGAAAAGCACTCTACGCTGCACCCTCTGCTGAAGCTTCACAATGACGTCATTAAAGAACTGAACGTCAAAAATATTACAGTAGCCTGTTTAATAGATATCGAAAAAGCTTTCGAGAGCGTTATTACTTATTACTTTTGGTTTCCCCAATTATATTGTGGAAATGATTACTTTTAAAACAGGTCTTTTTTGTATAGGTGTACGGCAGCCCATCGACAAGGAAAATGATTAAATTCGGAGTTCCTTATGGGAACCTGAAATAGGCACCCAAAATACCCTCAAAAGACTTCTAAAAGTCCCCAAAAGACCCTAAAAAAAAACCCCTTAAGACACACTTGAGACCTGTAGACCGCATCAATGCCATCCTAAGAATTAAGGGACTTTTGAGGGGGATCTTAAGACGGGGTATAAAGGGGGTCTTTATATCCCGTCTTAAGATCCCCCTCAAAACCCCACCAAAAACTCTTCCAAAACCCCCTGAAGAGCCCCCTTAAAACTCCTCGACCCTCGCAAAACTCAACGAAACCCTCCTCGCACGACTCCAGTTAGGGCTATTTTAAAATACCCTCAAGACCACCATCAAGGCGACCTAAAGACCACTCAAGAATCCCTCAAAACCCTCTTAAGAGACCATCAAGGCCTCCGCAAGAGCCCACTTAGGGCTCCCTCAAAATACCCTCAAGGCCCCCGTCGAGACCACCTAAAAAGACCACAAGACCCCCTCAAGACTCCACTAGCAACCCTCTCAAAACCCACTTAACCCCCTCTAAGGACCACCGAAATTCTCAGATCAAAACCCCCTCAAGACCTCAAGACCGCTTTTTTCAAAGTATTTTCTTTTTTCCACGCATCACATGCAACACACGCGAATCGCGACTCACGTCTAACGCGGGATATCAAAATTAGTCCTTAACATTGAGCTGCTCACAAAATTTCAGCCCTCTAGATTGTGCGAAAGGTGGTTAAAAAGGACCTCAAAAAACGAGAAAATGGCCATAATTCAACCCAATACACGCGCCACACGCGAAACACGACACGAATCACACACGGAATATAAAAAATGCTATTTGGGAGTTAGATTATCACAAACTTTCAGCTCTCTAGGTCGTATGCGGTAAGGCGGTTAAAAAGGACCTCAAAATTAGTCGAAAATACAGACAAACAGGGGTTACGCACACGCGAAACGTGACACGTGTCATACGTGGAACAAAAAAAATGCTATTTTGGACTTAGATACTTACAAAATTTCAACTCTTTGAGTCTTCTGGAAGGTGGTTAAAAAGGACTTCAAAAAAGTCGAAAACAAAATTTTAACCCATCACACGCGCCACGTGTCATACTCGTAATATAAAAAATGCTATTTCGGACTTAGACACAAAATTTCAGCTTTCTAAAAAGTTGGCTAAAAAGGACTTCAAATTGGTCGAAAATACATAAAAACAAGAATCTTTGGAACGAGTATTCCAAGTTTAACCGGAAGTTTACACTGGAAAAACATATTACCTTCTACATCGTGTAGTAATAATGGATCATAGTACTTATACGAAACATAGAGTTGTATTTGACCCTTCTGCATAACAAAGTCTGTGGAAAGGCGACGAGGAGGAGGAGTGTTAGAAGAAGAAGGAGTAGTAGAAGGAGAAAGAAGAGTAGTAGAAGAAAGGAGGAGGAGAAGCAAAATTGGTAAGAGAAACTAATAAAGTTTTGATGATATAAAATACCAAGGATGAAATGTATAAAATGATATAAAAACATACCTAAAAGGAGCCATGAAGTAATTAGGACATAATGAGGTAGACACTGATTAGCACTATAATGACAGGTCCAACGGTTCAGAAGGAACTCATACTCATACTCAACCGAATTCTTTTTGATCATAAGGATCCAAATCTATAACGTATCTTGTGGTAAGCCAATTAGGAATTACGCGCTTACAGCCATCACATATGGTACATCATTCGCACCATATTTACCAATTTAAACTCTATGTCAAATAGCTGAAGATAACCAAAAAATGTATCGACGAGCGAACTTAAAGGATTTTATGTAGACCACTGTCTTGGAGGGCAAATTCACTAAGAGAGTGTCAAAATCTTTAGCAAGAACTCACTTCGCCGGGTGGGTTTAATTTGCGAAAATGGAGATCAAATAGCTCAGAGTTCATTACCAAGATAGATTATTGAAATAAAATTGTCACGTGAATGTTTGTTCTGTAGGATATATAACAGGAAAAGCTACTACCTTACAAATTACATAACCACATACATGTGGTTAGATTGACTGTTTCAGTTAATTACGTGTGGCATAGTGCAAGTTGATTTCCCCAGCGATTCCTGCCTCAAAGCAAAGGGCTGTTGTGTATGTTTGAACTTTTAATTACTCATCGGAAAGCTGTGCGTACATTTTTCCATTATTTCTGCGTTTAATCCTTGACTTTAGTCCAAAATGGACCATCATCATAGTACAATGTTACAAGCTTTAACATCATCGCAATTAAGGAAGACATATAATTAATATTTCATATTGGCCTAGCGGTTCTGGCAGCAGAACTGCAGCCGCTAAAGCTGATCTCTGCTATCCAAAAAGCGGTGCCGCTGGGCACGCAATGAGAAAGGATAAGTCGGGAAAGGATCAACGGCACTGGGTCAATCTTACCTGACTGCTTGCCGTAGGCGAAAGTGCCCAATTACTCCGGCTTGAGTCAAACCTGCATCACGCGAAGGTTGCGTCCGCTACCCTCACCAAGCGGTTCGCCGCGGATAATATAACCCTTGGTCTCGGTCAATAGCCTTGGGTTATAAGCGGACTTATTAAAGGTCTACGAACTAAGGCAAGTAAGTTATTCTTTAAAAGGGGGGAGTTAGTGCCAAGGGCTGCCTGCTTGATAAACATGAGAATTCCCTGCTAGTGGAAGTTTCGACCGAGAACGTATAAAATCATATGTGCTTCGGCATACTTTCCCGGCGACGATGGCAGTTTGCCGCCAATTACGGTTCAGGACCTTATAAAGAACTACCGGAGCAGAATACTCCATTTCAAGGAAGTGGCCTGTATATGCCTTCCTTGACATTGAGGACGCTTTAAATAACACCGGCTACAACTTAATTGCAAGGGCAATCAGTAGCAGAGGTATCGAAGACTCGGCCAATCATTGTATAGCGGCCATGCTTGGACGTGTCTGCGACTGCAGTTAAGGTATGTCCCCAAGGAGGAGTTCTTTCTCCCCTTCCATGGTCACTAGACATTGACAATCTTCTAGTCGATCTTCACAGATCAGGCTACATCGCCATTGGTTATGCGGCGATTTTTATTATATCACTAGTGTCATGCAAGATGCTTTACTACACGTTTTAGAATGGTGAAGCCGAGAAAGACTATACATCAATCCTTGCAAACCCGTTCTAGTGCCTTTCAAGAAAAGAAGACTGGTCATTCAGGGACCCATCATCATCAAAGGTACCAAGTTAGATTATTCTAGTGAGGTTAAATATCTCGTCGTCATCCTTGATAAACTGCTACACTGGAATTCTCATATTAATTCCACCATCAATAACGCCACTAGGGCCTAACGCCTGTAAGACAGAACTTGTGGTATAAATCCTAAGATTATACAATGGATCTATACAATGATTGTAAGACCTATTATCACGTACGCGGTCATCGTTTGGTGGCCGAAATTTTTTGAACGGAAAACGGCAAAAAAACTTCAGAAGGTACAAAGAATTGCCTGTCTTGGTATAACGAAAATGCTTGGCTTTTCCTAAAAGAGAGAGAGATGTTCTGCACAATCCTCGACATTATGGCCCGGGAGAACTGTTTTGTATTTGAGGTAGAAATATTGGACGGAGCAAACGGATACAATGGTGTTCCTGCACTGGACGCTAGAGGTCTGGTCTGTTCCACAGATGGATCGAATATGGAACTGGCATTGCAGCTGGTGTCTTTGGACACAACACCCAAGTCTCGATACCAATGGGAAAATATCCCACTGTTTTTCAGACGGAACTCATTGTCATTGAGATCTGCTCAAGAATTAACCTTAGTAAATAAATTAAGGGCCCTCTAAGCGCTGTCGTCCAACTTAATGAACTCGTTATCTATCAAAAACTGTTACAATGCACTGCAATCTCTTGCCAGACAGAACAGGATGAAACTCGGTTGGGATCTTGATCATCAGAGAATTGCAGGCAACGAATCTGCAGATGAACTTCTTGGGAACATAAACTTCGTCTGGCCCATCGGGAGAATGTCCCGTGGCTGAGGCAATCCAAATTATTGATCAGGCCCTTCTCCTGTAAGGAAATCCTTAATCTAAGGAGGGATAGCATTAGGAAGCTAGTAATTTTGAGTACAATGGACTGGTCTGAGTGATTTTTTGCTCCGATTTTCACACCAACTCACCCCAACAATATATGTATAGGTCAGGCATGGAGTTCCTGTTCGACTAAATCAAATACTTCTCTTTATTGCGGTTGTATCAGCTTTATATTTTGATAGCGGTTTGGCTAGCTGATATGCATATTGAGCTCTATAAACTGAGCTTTCGTTGCCGAGGTTTTTTTTCTGGTACCATAATGCGGTTATTTTACGTTTGTTGTTATTATCCTTGGGCAGCCTTAGTTTGAAGGGACTATTCCGATCATTCATCTTTAGCGTTTAGGTTTCAACGCAGTGTCACCAGTCGGAATGGATACAGCACGTGAAATACAGCTACGTACATAGACATATATAGAGATAAATAATAGGCAGGGAGTAAATCGACGCAAAAAACTAGAAATGAAGAGGTACAAATGAACAGATATATAGTGGACAGACAGATTAACAAAAAGCTTTAATAGCCGATATTTTTATTTCAGAGTGAAATTTATTTCAATTCGAGTCATATAAATGGAAACTTACAAGAAAACTCCATATGTATTAGTGTTTCGTGTTTCACACTCCGTTATGAACGTGTGTTTCCTTGCTGCATTATAGTCATCAAGTAAGCAACAACCGCCGGTTTCCATTGACAACATTCCGATCCTCCTGACCGCACAACCGCCAAAGGTAATTAATATTGTGGTTTTGTTAGTATGCCCTGAAGATTGCACTTGTGAATTGAGAGACCTAACTCTATGTTATGCATACATATACAGCAATGCACTAGCATAAGTGCAAGTACCAGCGAAAGGATACACCTACGTGCAGCTTGCTCATTGATTCATTTTCCATACAAAGAGATTTAATTAAATTTTATTCCAGTTTAGATGTTTTGCTTGCAATTGTTGTTTTTGTTGTTGGTTGTGTTATTGTATGTATGTTTGTATGTATTGGTGTTTGAGAAAGGTGTAATTAGATTCTGGTTCGTGCCAAGATCCGCTTGATTTTCCCATCACCGCTGACCACCGCACGAATTGAACAGAGCATCCAGCAGAACCAAACCGAACAGAACGGATACTGTATTTGAACATCCTAGCTCTTGCATATTGAACGAGATTGTGGTGCGGTATAGTAAGTGAATGTGACGTGGGTGTATAGTGTGCTTACTGCTACTTACCAAATCCTCCATCAGAAGCCACCAAAGCTATGAAGATGACGGAAAATCAGCACCACCACCACCACCACCACCCTCACCATCCGTTGCGAAGCATCTGTTAAAATGCGCAAATTGTCCGAGCGGATTGGGATTTCTGCTGCAATATTTATCAGCTAATTCTTGTACTTGTAATGGAACCGGTTGGTGCTCTTGCCCCATCATCAATGAGTGTGTTTCATTAAGTTGACTCGTGATGTTAATTTGGAAAAAACTGATGCGCGTCCGACATTTCCTTTTTGGGTCATTAAGTTGCTCTGCAAATCGCAGCACAACATCATGTTAATCGACGTAGAAACCAGAGTGGAATACAAATTAGGTCATCGCCAGGTTTGGACGGAATAACGAAGAAATCTACAACGGATCCCAAGGCAGAATCGATTATTAGCGAGGCGTGACGTTTAAGATATGATGGTACTTGGTCCTTGATTATTTTCCGTCTGTTTGTGATGCCAAGAGATGCCGCCGGGATACATAATATATTCCGTTGTTTAATTAAAACTCCTGAGCCAACTTCTACGTTTTTCGAGAAGACAACTGTTGTGCTGTGCATCAATTTATATGCAGTAGGGATACTTATACAGGGATACAAGATACTGTGCAAGTACATTATCTAAATGGCAGGGGAGCTGGGAATAGAGTTTTGTAAGACAGATCGGATGATTTTATCGCCGCAGTGGAGTTGTATTTTGAGAAAATTAATATTTTTCCAAGCTGAAATTTTATCTGTAATGTACTTTCTTAGTACTTTATCCGCTAATTTGCAACGATGCAAGATGCAATTAATTTTATCTTAACTATTTGCGGGCTACTAATCCCGCCGAATGCATCTCAACGGAAATAATGATAGGACACCAAGCAATTCATATCATAGTCCAGGTATGAATAAAGGAAACGATGATGATGATGAAAAATGGGGTATATTCAAATAACACTGCGACCCATATTGATATATTGTGCATCGCCCTGACTAGTGCTATGGAGACAGTGCATGCCCGCCCTATAGAACTCCCTCCATACCAATGGCTTTTATGAACTTAATGATGTGTTGTAGCTTCAGTGAATGTCGTGCAGACTCTGAGATTGCGTAAGTCCCATGTAATCTCCCCGCTGTCAGATCATTGCTCCGTATTCGATGAGAGGGTGCCACGGGGTTTCCTCCGCTTTCACATAAAGCCTGCAGCTGCCATCCTCTTCTAATTTTTATTTCTTTAGGTGCCCCTACAGTCTATATTGTCACGTTAGGAACCTTGTAATATTCTTACATTACTTTTAATAACAATAATATTCGGCGCGACAGACCATTGCGGTCCGAGGCTTAGCTTCTCGCGACCATTTGTGTTGCGCAGTTATATTTTTGGACACAAATGGAAGGGACCTACAATTTAAGGCCAGATCCGAACGGCGAATTGAGAATAAGCTTTCCGTGACAAGTTATTACTCTCGGAACGTTTGTCACCCATTTGCGTGAGGTGGGAAACCGTGAAAAATACTTTTTGGTGTTAATGGGATTCGAACCACGAATCTCCTGCTCAGTAGCCATGCTCATTTCCAATGAGCCATGGCGCCCACTACAGGCCGACCTGACGGCTTCCTTATGGATTCCAATCGAGCGATAATTTCGTAATATCGTCCGCTGGCTTTCTCAAAGTGTGGCCAATCCAGCTCCATTTTCGTCGTCTGATGGTGATGGCGATTGCTTCCTGTTGCGTTACCCTCCACAAGACTTGATTGGTAATAATGTCCTCATTCTCAGTATCCGCCTTAAGCACTTGTTGACGAAGACTTAGAGGCGCAATTGATTATGTGATTTTCCACGTTTCGCAGCCATACAAAAGAACTGAGAGAACGATAGATCTGAAGATCGTTGGCTTCAGATTCCGGGAGATTTGCGAGGAGTTCCAGATTTTATTTAGCATACTATAGGAGTGTCATGCATTGCTTACACGAGAGCACACATCCGAGTCAGCGCCACCATTTTTTGACATCCACTTATCGACTTCCTCTATCTGGTGTCTGCCAATCGAGAGATTACATGTTCCACTAGCGTTAACGCGAAGTACTTTGGCTTTTGACACGTCAATTTTTAAAACCACTTCGTAAGCGTAGAATTCTAGTGAGTTTAATTTTCGCTCCATGTCACCTAGCGATTGTGATAGGAGACAGATATCATCGGCATAGTCCACGTCTTCTAATCGGTGAAAAACATTCCATGGCAAACCCGATAGAGTACGAGTTACTATTTTCATCACCAAGTCGATGACAATTGTGAAAAGCAATGGTGAAAGGCTGCAGCCTTGCTTGACTCCCATTGAAAAGTGAGCCAAGATGGCCAAGTTTTTCCGAAACACCGTAGCTAAACAAAATCTGCCACATCATGTTTCGGCGTACGCAATCAAAAAGCGGTTTAGCAGAAAAACCGGTTTTGATGGTGTGAAAAATAGCGTACATTACTCGCAGAAAAGTGCTCATTCTCGTTAGATTGACACACTCGCTCGGCGACCGCCTCGTGCTTCAAGCTTTTTACTCGCACGATAAACTCCACTTTCCTCGCTCGTTATGTAATATACTATTCTTTCTTTTTTCCGTCTCGGCAAGGATTTGGAATTGTAGTATAAAACCGGCTTCTGCATGCAGTGGTATTATGGATTTTAAGACGCGGAACACTAAGAATAACAATTTTTCTGAAAGACCAGATTCGAATGTTTTTGTCTCAAAAAACCAAATTATAGCTGAATATCTCTGCAACAAAACGTGGATATTTGAAAAATTCAATTAACTTTATTTATCACTTCACGGTTAAAAACTAAATACTATTAATTTGCATTACAAAATAAGTAGTTTTGTTGAACAAATTAAAATTTTTAAACTTAATATCATCAAAAGCAAAATTGATATTTTTCAATGGAAAGAACAGTTTATTGAAGAAAATGGATATACATCCAATTCATTGTGTAAACGCTGTTATTGTCGATCATATTTCAGCAATTGAACGACAAGGGTGTTTCAGTTTCCCGTTCGTAACAACAAATAATTTGTTTAACTATTTCGCTTCTATCGTCCTCTATTTCGATAGCAAATATTTGGTATTTTTTGTTACCACTTCGCTTTGTGTGGGTATTGCTCGAATGTCAATAGACTGTTTAACTGATGGGGTTAGTGATGTTGAAAATATTGGAAAACAATCCATTGCTCTCGCAAAGGTGGATACCGCCACACGATGCCAATTTGCAAATATTCTCTGTTCGTGGAATGGCACTGGAACCAAGGCTACTCTAAAATCTAATAAAAACCATTGGAGACCTTATGAAAATCAAAATTTGTCTCGTTTATTTGATAAAAATGCCTTTTACTAATAAATTCATAAAATCTCGCAAACATTTTTAATAGATGGTAACGCAATATTCCCCTATGTTTTGGTTTTGAGCTGGGTTTTTTGCTGAAAAGAAATACTATCATGCATGGAAGTCGTAGTATCACATTTCAGTTTTTATGTGGAAAGTCATTTTGAACTATTAAGGGAAAACAGATGAAGTTCAATCGAAATTAAATTTGATAAAAGCCAATATCCATTACAATGCCAACATTTTATTTAATAAAAAAATATGAAATATTTTATTAAAAACTGTCGTCGTCGTTTGCCATAGCAATTAGAAAATTACAACAAAAAAAAATTCCAACCAGAGTGTGTGCGCAACAGATTCGTCAGAGCGTGGGACGAATTTCTCCAACACAAGTTGAAAGCATTAAATTTCTTTTTATATTCCAATACCGACACTCAAAAACCAGGCCGGCGACAGTTTTTGAAGTGCCGAGGGCGTCTTTGATTATATCAAGGAAAAAATGCACACAAAAGGTACCCTATTCGTCTAGAGCAACATTAGTGGCATAGAAATAGCAAATTCATCACATCGAGTAAGTTCCGCCCACTACGACATGGAACACAATGCACTGTCAAAGAAGCGAGGAAGGCAACAATAGTGACGAGTTGTCACTACGTTACTACGATCACACATCTGGGAGCAGAGACAGCAGGCATACCCTGCAAAAAAAATGGCAAACATACGATCATGGCTAGAGAATATGTCCATCTAAAGAACTAGCTAAGGAGGGCAACGAACTGTGGTCCATTGGCGACAAAACAACCGAAAAATGCAATCTCCAAACAACAACAAAAAAACAAGGGGCTCGTCAACATATATACACGCAACAACAACAATACAAGTGCAGGAAATTACATGCAAAGGCAACAACACGAAGAGGAAATAAAAGGCAGAGATGTTGCATTGCAGCAACGGACATTATGGAACACTGGACAAACCTTGCGAATGAAGAAAGCCAGGGGTTCTCACGGTTTCTACGATTTCTTAACCGTTTCAACTGGTATAAAATGAGGCAGAAATTCAACAAGCAGCCTCTTCCTTCTGGATGGTAGACGAACGAACTCTTTTGAAAGGTGATTTAGCGAAGTATCCTTGTCACTAATAGGAATACTGGACACACCGACTCCTTTGAAAAGTGGTCTAGCGAAGTATCCTTGTCACTAATCGGAATACTGGACACACCGACTCCTTCGAAAAGTGATCTAGCGAAGTATCCTTGTCACTAATCGGAATACTGGACACACCGACTCCTTTGAAAAGTGGTCTAGCGAAATATCCTTGTCACTAATCGGAATACTGAACACACCGACTCCTTTGAAAAGTGATCTAGCGAAGTATCCTTGTCACTAATCGGAATACTGGACACACTGACTCCTTCGAAAAGTGATCTAGCGAAGTATCCTTGTCACTAATCGGAATACTGGACACACCGACTCCTTTGAAAAGTGGTCTAGCGAAGTATCCTTGTCACTAATCGGAATACTGGACACACCGACTCCTTTGAAAAGTGGTCTAGCGAAGTATCCTTGTCACTAATCGGAATACTGGACACACCGACTCCTTCGAAAAGTGATCTAGCGAAGTATCCTTGTCACTAATCGGAATACTGGACACACCGACTCCTTTGAAAAGTGATTTAGCGAAGTATCCTTGTCACTAATCGGAATACTGGACACACCGACTCCTTCGAAAAGTGATCTAGCGAAGTATCCTTGTCACTAATCGGAATACTGGACACACCGACTCCTTTGAAAAGTGGTCTAGCGAAGTATCCTTGTCACTAATCGGAATACTGGACACACCGACTCCTTTGAAAAGTGATCTAGCGAAGTATCCTTGTCACTAATCGGAATACTGGACACACCGACTCCTTCGAAAAGTGATCTAGCGAAGTATCCTTGTCACTAATCGGAATACTGGACACACCGACTCCTTTGAAAAGTGGTCTAGCGAAGTATCCTTGTCACTAATCGGAATACTGGACACACACATTCCTCTGAAACGTGATCTAGCGAAGTATCCTTTTTCACTATTTACACAACACTACGAACACGCAGCGTCAACATACACAACCACACTCCTAGTAATGGAGGACGATACACTGTCACAACTTAAATACGTAGACCAAAGTCACTTAATCATAATCTTATAATAATCGCATTTCTTTAAGAAAAAATAAACAATAAGAATCGGAATTCCTGAAACAAACAAGCTATAATGTAAGAACCTAGGGCACGCTTAGGAACCCCCGGCTGGGAAAAACTTGGTTACAGTATATTGGGGGAATTTGAATTAGCTTTTTGTTCTGTTAAACAAGTCGTGAAATATAACAGCTCCCCGTGGGGTTCCAATTGCGTCTTAACCTATTCATGGTTGAGGTGCTGGGCTTTACCGCAGGATATTAAAAAAGGGCCGCGGGCACTTAGAGTATCCTCTTTATGGGCAATGTCTTCGTACTTTGCGACCCGAAGTGGACTACTGGTACTTAGAATAACCTTATGGGCGACACTTAGTATTTAGTAGCTTAATTCATACACAACAGGTCTGTGTGATGTGCCTGGAATAGTTTCTAATCCAGGTGACCTAGGATACTATGGGTGGTGGATGGTATTTTTTTTGTTAAAAAAGGTTTGAATAATATTGTAATTGCACAATGGCAACATTTACAAATGAACTCTCACTAAACACTGTCATGCAATTTCTTTCTTGATAAAGTTCTGTTCTGTTTCAATCACGCTCGGAGACGGTGTTATCTCTTAGTTTGGCTTCGATTCGTTTTGCTCAACAGGTTATGGGCCCAGTACACGTGATTTGATTTTTTAGATTGTTGGTTAGCCTTTTTTGTACGCTAGTTCGTTTTTTTTTTAATTAAATAATATTGTGCGCGTTAACAGTATTAAAATGGAAACCGAATCCTTGAAAATAGAAAAGCTCCAAAATTCTGAGCAGTATTCGGTTTGGAAATTTCAAGTAGCAATTTTGCTAAAGGCGTCAGGGCTGTTTGAACACATAAATGGTGTAAATTCACAGCCGGTAAAGGCAGAAAGTGATAATCAGGTGGTGTTTGATACTCGCCTGAATAATTGGATGAAGGCAGACAGCAAGGCGCAAAAGATCATTGTAACCAGCATTGGTGGTACACCACTACGACACGTTGTACACTGTACCACGGCTGAACAAATGTGGACGAAACTTAAGGCGGTATATGAACAGAGCTCAAAATCGAACAAGCATATGTTGCAACAAAAATTCTATAGCTTTGCTATGGATCCAGCCGATGATGTTGCAACTCATATTTCAAAGCTAGAAAATATAGTCCGACAGATTAGAGATGTAGGGGAAGAAGTATCACAAAGTATGGTGATCACAAAAATTCTAATGACTCTTCCTGAAACATTCAGTCATTTCTTTTCTGCATTGGAATCGGCACCAACAGACCAGCAAGCACTTGAAAATCTCACATCGCGCTTAGTAACAGAAGAGGTACGTATGCATTTGCATTCAAATAACGTTTTAGAAACAGTTGCTTTAGTGGCAAAACAAAAAAACCAAAATCAGCAAAAACGATGTTTTAAACCAGGAAAATGTTTCGCTTGCAATAAATATGGGCATTGGCGAAGAGATTGTACATCGGTAGTGCCGAAACCATTTCATTCTAATCGAAATAAAAATGCATATAAAAACGAAATGCAAAGAGGTGAAGCTCTTACAGCCAAACATATAAGTGAGTGTAAGAGTGCGATAGATGAAAACTTAAGCAATGTATATATATTTAAAGGATATATTGATGACAATTGGTATTTAGACTGCGGTGCCAGTGACCATATGACACACAACAAAGAGTGGTTTGACAGCTACCACCGTCAATTTACCGAACCATCCGACATTAAAATCGGCAGCGGTAAAATAATACCAGCGCTTGGAGTTGGAGATATAAAGATTTTGGCCTTTAATGGGAAAAATTGGAAAAATAAATACTTGTCAAATGTTTTATTTGTTCCACAAATATCCGTGAATTTATTCTCACAAAGTCGAGCACTAGACAAAGGTTTAGTTCTTACGTCAAACAGTGGCAGTGGGAAAGCGACACAATCAACTGTTTCGCATGCTTTTCAAAGTAGTAAACAATAAGAGGAGGAAATAATATCTCCACTTTTAGGCATGGCCCTTATACAATGATTGGGCTAGTCTTCGATACACCTGCTAATGAGTCGTACCCAGTGTTATCGAAAGCGCCCTCAATATCAAGGAAGGCACACAGGGCCACTTCCTTGGATAGGAAAGTTCTTTCTATCTTCTTCACAAGATAGTGAATGCCACCTTCTGTGCTTTTGCTTTTCCTGTACGTAAACTGACTTGAGTGCAGAGGGGTAGACAATTCTAACAGGCCTTTTATATGAACATTAATAAGTCACTCTATGGTTTTGAGGACAAATGAATTTAGACTTATAGGTCTGTATGATTTATTGCCTGATTTGCAGATAAATATCACACATACCTGTCACCAGATAATTTCCAGATATAGATTCCAGTCCGTGGACTTTGGATAATATCTAGAAGAAGCATGTGCCAGTTTATCTAGAAAGTCAAACCTGATGTGTTTATGGTCTGACAGCGAGGCTTCGTCTGACACATACCAGTTGGAGATAAATAGACTGGCGAGAGTGATTATAAAGGTAGGATATACTTTACTACTCATGTGGGCGCCGTGGCTTAGTGGTAAAATGCGCGTGGCTACTGAGCAGGAGGTTCGTGGTTTGAATCCCAGTAACACCAAAAGTATTTTTCATGATGTCCCACCTCTCGCGAATGAGTGACAAACGTTCCGAGAGTAATAACTTGTCACGGAAAGCTACTCAATTCGCCGTTCGGATCCGGCCTTTAATTGTAGGTCCCTTTCATTTGTGTCCAAAAATATAAATGCGCAACACAAATGGTCGCGAGAAGCTAGGCCTTGGACCGCAATAGTCTGTCTCGCCGAATATATTTATTTACTTTACTACTAATAAGATAATCTTAAAGACCCATGATGTGCATTTGCATCGCATCATATGAGGTACTGGAGGTCTCAGTTCCGGCAGTGCTCTATCAGTTCCTGTACCTGTAAGGGCAAATTCATGTCGTCGTCGCTGGGGAAATATGCTGAAGCACACACGATGATCTGTGTTTCCTTATCGGTCGGAACTTCAATCAGCAGAGCCAGCATTATGAATTCTGGAATAGGAAGAATGTTGATGTTCGTGTCGATCAAGCAGGTCGCCCTTGGCACTGGATCACGCATTTACAGATCAACTTACTTTTTCCGTTACGTAGACCATTTATCTCTCCGATAATAACCCAAGGCTCTTGGAGGAGACCAAGGGTTATATTTTCCTCGGCGAACCGCTTGCTGATGGTAGCGGACGCGCCCTTCGCGTGATGCAAGTTCGCCTTTAATACCCAGATGGCGCTCATTAGTCCACCCTGGATATAGAGGTAGATAGAGAAAACAAAAAACAAGAAGCACTCTCAATTCTTGCCCATGCGTAAAGCATGTTTAAGTCGCCTACTCTCTAGCTAGTTCCATTTAATGAATCCAACTCCGTGTTACTCGATCAGTAGCCCATCTTTAGGAGAATGGGCAGCAAAAGGGAGTTCCTGAACACAATAAAAATACAAAACCTGGAATATCTTGGACCAATCATCAGAAATTACAAATACCAACTACTAGGCATTATTGAGGAAATTCAACGACAAATGAACTGATTCCATTTTTCATTGAAAACCTCCAACAGATCTCCAGTAACGAAAACTGCTTAACCGGTCAAGATTCAAGATATTTCAGCTGTAGATTTATGAAAATTGCCTAAGCCCCACGCTAAGGCTTTCCCAGTGGGTCAGACGAAGTGTGCCGAAACAGTGCTCCCTGGCCATAATGTCGAGAATAGTGCAGAACATGTATTCAGTAACTGAATCAAGAATTTTCATGTGACCCACATAGTAACCAGGTTCGTAACCGTATTCTAGTTGCAGCTTAATAGCGAAAATCTTTTTTGCCATTTCATCTGGAGGGCAAGCTCGAAGTAACTTTTTAGAAACTGCCTGAATTCTGAACGTCAAATCAGTCTGTACGTTAATACTCCCCCGAGGGGACCGCTGTATCTTAATTTTCGATAGGTTTGATACTTGGTTAAACTCGGAAGATAAAAGGGGCAAGCCTGCTAGTACTTAGAATGTCTAGAACACTAGGCACTGTCTTCGTATGTAGCAGCCTTACCGTACACTGCAGGACACGTACGTGCCTGGCATAGTTTCTATCCTGGGCTGCCTAGGACTTAGTCTTATACTAGTGGCAAATGATTGTCAGATCTCACCAAGGTCACGGTGGTATTACGGGAGTTGGCTTGATCCCCTTTTTTCTGAGCTTGACCTACGTAGTGGCTTACGGTTTACTCTCGAAGAGAGGACCGCTAATTGGGAATAGTCTATGAGAATGCTTAATGGCGAAAGCTAGGAAAGCAAGGTTCGCCACCTCAAAGAATACGTTAATACTTTATTGAGTATTGAGTCTAGTGCTTGACAAGTCAAGTCAGGTCAATTTCCTTTTGTCTATATCTCTACTACCTCTACTCCACTGAAATCATATTCCAGCAAAATTTTATAGGAACAGCCTTTGGTGTGTTATCTGCAATATCCAGTTTTGATGTCAAAAATCGCCAAGATTTCACTGCATATCCTTTGCGCTTATCCTATATGAACAGCTGTTATAAAGGAAAAATATTCAATTAAAAAAACATTCATTGTCCCACTGTTCGCTAGCATTTCATTCAAGATATTGAAAATCTTTATTGATCGATTGACGAGTAACCGCCTTCCAGGCTTAGAGGAAAGACATCGCGTTTTTCGTTTGCATGCCGAGTGCGAATTTCAATTCGCCGATATGCAAATTAAGTTGTTGCTTTTTTAAATGCTACACAAACGACGATAAGGACAACACGCCGACGACTTGGGGTGTATGACGTGACGTGTTTTTAAGGAAGACATGACTATACGAACAGGTACACTGCGTTCGCGTTGCGTATTGCATGCACAATTTTGTTGGACACCTCGATGACGGCTCCCGCTGCAAAGTAAAATATGACTGCGATAAAGTTAAGGTGCTAACCTTTTGATATCATGGTCGTGCAGTGTGTATGTATGGAGATATGTACTATATATCATCGTTAGCGCAACGCAACACTAACACTGTCGTGTCGGTCGCCGGAAGTTGCGCAAAATTATGAACAGTACACGTAGTCGCCCTCGTGGCTCTTTCTTGTTGGTACTTTATCATACAACTTGCGGCGGGTGATGATTGATTTCTGTGATTTGGCACAATTTTTCATAAGATCGGTGGTGTCATTTCTTTCAAAATTAAATTAACCTTCGATATTTCGATTTCATTCAACCAAGAACTTTCTATGAATTTACATAGAATTTTTGGGTTTTTTTTCGCCGAAATAAAATCAACGATTATCTATGTACGAGTATATTGCCATAGACTGTTCTTTGTTTAGTTCTCTGTGAACGAAACGTGCAGCATGAATAAATAAATGGCACCGCACCTATCTCATCTTGAAGCAATTCAAACAGTTTTCTCCCAAAATTCCCCATTGAGTTTCCGATTTTCTTATGAAACGTGGCACATAAATATTTAAAATGCACACGGAACGAATAGCATGTACAACCGAAAATTGTTTAAAACTTCCTGTTATCTAAATGTTATTACCCCATCAAGTGCTAGGGAAACTGTGTATATCTTTGCGTTCGAGTGTCTCTGTTCTAAAGCACACTGAATTATGATAAGTGGAGTGCATGTTTATGGAGTATGAATTGATATTTTTATTTCTCGTCCTGTCGTCTTCAGACTACGCGACTCTACGGAAGTACGCCGGAGCCTTGAGCTGTCAGTTTTGTGTTTGAAGATGGTTCAGTACTTTTTCATTGCCTTTGTGTGTATGATTTGGACTTTTTCTGCAATTCCTCTAAACTGGAACAAGGACATGCTTTAAACAAAAAAAAGTGTAGAACGATGTGAATTTTTTTTTTTTTTTTGAAATGTCATCTTCTTAATAATTTTCAAAATATATACTTCATTTTGTTCAGAATGCGTTATAGTGTTATAAAAACCAAACGGAATTAATTCTAGTGCTCCCCTATCGGAGCGTCGAGCTTGTCGAGTTGTAGAGGCTAAGTAAGTTCAAAGATTCTCTAGATGAGTCCGTAAACCAAAGGTCGCTCATCACCCTCTGTCTCCCTCCTATTCCATCCTTCCTCTCTACATCCCAATCCCCTGATACTGGATTAAGGTCTTATACGTTCAGTGCCAAGAATCAGCCTGACTGGGAAGCCCAGTCACTCATGGACCAGTCGCCCTCCAGATTATGTAGCCTTATCTGTATATTACGGATATCTGTGCAGATGGATCACCCTTTCTTCACCACTCGTGGGAATCCCAATGACAGACAGAAAACATTTTTCTTTTGCTAGTTTTGAGAAAACTAGCACAAACACTTTGAAGACCGGTACTTCTTCTTTACCGAACGGTAGTATGGTGGATTGCTGTCTACCGGTAATGCTCCTGTAATGGTGGGTAGTGGTTTAACTACTGCAGACAATCGCAGGTCGGCTTTGGCAGTTAGGCCTATTACTGGCAGTCGTAGGATTGTGGCACCTCATGCCCCTTCACTGCCAGTAATCTTACAGGCGCATCTGGTGAATGTTCGCGACAATGCATTCCATCTAGATCGTCTACCGGTAGTGCTCCTGCAACGGTAGGTAGTGGTTTGACAACTGCCGACAAGCGCAGGTCGACTTCGACAGTTGGGCCTGCTACTAGCAGCGGTAATATTTTGACAGCGATAACATCGCCCCTTCCGTTGCCAGTAATTTTATAGGCGCATCTGATGGATGCTCGCGACAACGTACTCCATCTAGATCGTCTACCGGTAATGCTCCTGCAACGGTGGGTAGTGGTTTGTAAACTGCCGACAATCGCAAGTCGGCGTTGACAGTTAGGCCTTCTACTAGCAGCGGTAATATTGTGACACCTCATCGCTCTTCCGCTGCCAGTAATCTTGTAGGCGTATCTGGCGGATGTTCGCGACAACGCACTCCATCTAAATCGTTGTAAAAAGATCGGCGTAATGCGGGGTACGGACACTGGAGGCCCTCGGAGCAATTCCAGAGACCAACAGAACACTGAAGCAGGTCGCCAAGCAAAAATGGGCCTAAGCCCTTATTGATAAGCACAAGAAATGGACCAGCGAAGACTCTAGATCGGTGGAGGAAATCGATCCAATTTCAAAAAGACTTAAAGTGCACAACACACTTAGTCACTCCATCTTTATATCTCAGATGTCCTTTAGCAATGTCCTTAAGAACAAAATCGTAGTCACAGTGACAAGTCCCAGCGACACTGCCGGTACTATCTCTCCAGGATGGTGGCAATTAGTCAACCTAAAGCTCTCTGGTAGCTTCTTGACTTTTATGAAGGAGCATCCAGGATCACCACACTATCAATAGCGATGGCGGCTGGCATCAAGGCCATATTAAGCTAATCACGTGTGATAACTTAACATCTCGCGATAGTTATAAGCAGGCCATAGCAGTCTAGAAGAGGTTCTGCCGGGCGCTAAGCTCGAGGCCCGTGCTAGAGAAGATATCGCAACCCGACCGAGAGCTTGCACCTGGATCCCTACTGAACCCTCCTCTGTGGATTAAATACTCCACGTCCTAAAACTAAGCAATCGCTAACTTCCGACTAATGATTGGAAAGTCGCCAAGTTCGAGGAGCAAAGAGCTTCCTACAGATCCGCGAATGTTGTAATCAAGCAGGAAACCCTCGCTCCTCTGGCTGAAACCAAAGGCGTGATAAGATTTGGATGGGATCACATCACCCTTTGAGTCTACAAGAAGGATGAGCTGAAGGCAGGTGAATTGCCCACATATCACTTAGACTCGGAGCTCCTAATTCCTGACCCTAGAGCATCGGTTACGCTTCCCTTGATGGAAGAAACTCCAAAAATGTCGGTGTCTTTCGCACTCTCCGATCAACTATCGGATATGGAGACGGAGGACTAACCCTTCGGAGAATTCCCAAACGAGGATGTAATTGTCCTTTGCTAGAAAAAATTCTAAATAGTTGTCTCGATCTGGTTCACATTGCAGTTTTATGGAGAGAAGTGAACGTGGTTTTCATACCCAAAGCCAGCAAATGCTCACATGTTAGTCCAAAGGATCTCCGACCAATTAATCTTTCATCATTCCTATTAAAGACACTGGAAAGACTGATCGATATTTACATACGCACACGCATTGTCTACAGATCAGCACGCGTATTTTAAAGGCAAGTCTGTATAAACAGCTCTGCATATAGTGGTATGTTCTATTGAACATTCCTTGCACTACAAGAAGTACACAATGGTAGTGTTCCTTGACATTGAAGGCGCTTTTAACAGCGTCAAAACATATGCGATTACGGATGCACTGTCGACCTTAAGGATGGACGACTCGCTTGGCGAAGTGATTAATCTTCTGCTCACGAGTCGGATTATTAATTGAAAGGTAAACGTGTCGTCTGCCAGAAAATCTTTCTACAGAGGAATCCCACAAGTTGGAGTCCTGTCTCCCCTTCTATGCAACTTAGCAGTGAATGAGCTACTTTTATGTCTAAGAGGGTAGCTCTGAAGAGTAATCGCTTATTCGGATGACGTTGCTATCACCGTCTCAAGAAACTACCGGAATACCTTAAAGGAACTCCTGCAAAATGCTCTCAACAAGCAAACTTTCTTGCAGATCGCTGTTAATACTCCTATTCACCAGGAAATATAAAGTTCCACTTATTATAATCCTTCTATATAAGGTATAAGCTTAACATTCTCTGATGAAACCAGGTATTTGGGTCTTATTCTAGATAGGAAGCTAAACTGGAAACCAAACGTACAAGAGAGAGTACGTAAAGCCTCAGTGACACTCTTCCCATGAAAAAAATAAATTGGTAGCAGAAGGGGTCTTCAACCCAATATAACTTATAATATAACGCTATATATAGCGGTAATAAGACCTACTCTTCTATACGGTGTTACTGTATGGTGTAATGCTTTTAATAAGAAAATAATTCTAGACAAATTAAGCAAAGTCCACGCACTAGATATTCTGTTCGACCTTACACCACTCGATATTTTCAGCAGATAATTAGCTGGTAGCTCGGCTATTAGCCTAACTGCTCTCTCCCAGTGGACTATAAATGAAATCGGTCACTTCTAAATCCTGAATTTAGTCAGGATCCCAGACAACATAGACTACACAACTCCGCAACTCAATTTCAATAAAAACTTCCAGGTCACCATCCACTCGAAATCATTCTGGAAAAAAGACGCTTACCTGGAAAATGAACCTATTCGTTTTTACACAGACGGGTCAAAAACTGATGACGGAGCCGGCGGAGATGTTTTCTCAAAAAAACAAAATCTTAGCCTCTCTATTGTAATGATCACGATTTATTGCAAGTATTTAAGTCTTCGTGTAAACGAAACGACCGATTACACCATCGGATTGGTGAAGTTAGCGGCATGCACTTACAAGAAAAGAGAGTGAAACAAAAAGAAAAAAAAAAACAAAAGAGGCGGATGTGCGACGTGCTGTGAGGAGAAGATGGGTTGATTGATTGGTTTTTTTGAAGAGAAGGGGGTCAGAAAGTTGAGTTGATCGACTGCGGTCGTGTGCTGCAAGCGTAAACACCGAACAAAGAAAATAAAGAACAATTTTTTTGGGCAGTGCGTGGTTGTCTTTTTACTGGAACGTCAGCAGAGCACCCCACAAAAAAAAAAGATTCTTTTTTTTTCGAAGGATTTTACTGCTCTAAGTATTTGTTAAAACATTAAGTGCGGTTAATTAAATTGGAGTGTTCTTTCGTTCGGCATTTAGCGGTTAGCCGCTAATTTATTAAACACGAAAAAAGGGCTATTTCGTAATTCTTTGCGCAAAGAAATACCACGCGGTTTGCCAGCGAAGCCCCTCCGCCATTTTATTGTAAAGTGTCAGACTCCGTCATTAATAAAAATTTCTTGCATTGGTTCGATGAAATAATTGCGCATTAAATTCAATATCTTTTTTTTTGGTTCGGCTTATTAGTGACGTGCCGATAAATCTTTTCTTAACCAAAATAAGTAGAATAATTTCAAAGGCAAGTGCGCAAAGAAATACCACGCGGTGTGCCAACGGAACACCCTCGGCCACCGTAGAGGACTTCGTCGACGGAAACCCAACCTGTGCCGGCGGAGCACCCCTCCACCATTTTTCTATGTTGAAGGAGTTGGTTACCCGAGGAACCGAGAATTGCTCTCTTCAGGTCGAGTACTTAAATTTCCCAAAGATCAATGTATGTAATTGACTATTCTAATAAATTTGTTGCAAAAATTTAGATTCTTTAATTATTGAATACCTTTTTTTGTACCCTTTTTTTCCCCCTCAGATTATCTTTAAGATATCATCATATATAAATAATATAACACTATATTAGAATCAGGGTTAAAATTTGTACCCAATATATATATATATATATATTAGAATAATAGAAATAAGAAAGAGGTTGCGCGCCTACAACCAACAATGTAATTTTTGAAAAATTAGATTTTTTTTCATTCTTTTTGTAATACTTAATTTGATTTTAAAGAATAATATTTGTTTTCACTATCTTAAGTTATAATAATAAATATATGAGTTGGGCTCGAACACCCACCCCATACGAGAAAATGTGTTTGTTTTAAGAAAAAGCAAAAAAAAAAAATTTTTTTTCAGCATGTCATGAGCAAGACAGTCTGACGTGGCAGCGTCGTTCGGGTACTCCTACACCAAGCAGCTGGACTCAGTTCCCTTTTCTTTTCCCCTCATCGATAGTCGACTGAATGGTTAAGACCATAGGTCGAAACAATTTCCCTACTCCTTTCCGCTTATCTTTTTTTTCTATTAAGCACGCATTGATTTTTTTGTAGTAATTTCGTCTTCGAGGCCTGCAGGTAAGACCCCCACCCATTTCCCTGAGCTAGACCAGCGCACAAAGCTAGGCGTGCATCAACCTACGGCCGAGAAGGATGGCCAGGCCCTTTGACCGGTCTGTGCAGAAAAAACACCCCAAATTTTATTACACTATCCGTCTTCCAAATCTATGTAGTGTTTTCCAAGCTGAAATTAAGGCGACCAGTCTTCAGCCAAGATAAGGCTTCATTTTGGCTGAAGACAAACATCATATTCGGTAAGTATATCCCTATATTCTCGGATAGCCAAGCTGCACTGAAATCCCTGGAATCAGTATCTACAAACTCAATTCTAGCCATTAATTGCCCATCATCTGTCACGAAGATAGCGGATCACTTCAATATCCACCCGTGTTGGAGACATTCGTGGTAACTTTATGGCTGACGAACTCGCCAAACAAGGAACTTCACTACCCATCTTACCTGAATATGGTTCGCTATGTATACCAATCGCTACATGCGATCGCATGTTAAAGCGGGATACTAATGAAAAAACTAACCGTTGGTGGTCAAATGGTACAATTTGCATAGCGGCAATACAAATCTGGCCTAAGCTGGATCCGAAACGCTTCAAGTGGTTGATCTCTCACAAAAGATCGCACATCGGTGCTATTTTATATGTCACTGAGTCATAGGCAGGTATGCAGCAATACTTGGAGTCTTCTCGAATGACTTCTGCAGATGCTGCATAGCTGAGAAGAAGGAGGAGACCATTGTCCATCATCTCTGTACTTGTCCAGCACTCTCCCAAAATTTAAACTCCATATGGGTGCTTTCTTCTGAAACGACACTAATGATCTTATCAACATTGACATTGGTAGTCTCCTACGCTTCACACGAAGCTCTCATTGGTTCATAGAGTATTTGGAAACTGAATAATCTTTAGCTCATAAAGATCTTAGTGACTGTCAGTACGGATTTCGGAGCCAATATCTCTGAAAAGTGGATCCAGTCTATTCGTCGATATTGGTGAAAATAATGTTGCACTCGATATTTACAAGCCATTTGACTCAGTTTGGCATCAAGCTCTTTTCAAAAAGATACCTTATAATGAAGTCAATCAAAAAAACCGCTTCAATGGATTGAGAACTATCTTTGGAATTGCTCAATTCAAGTTATTTTGGAAGATATCAAGTCCGGAATGCGGGTGTTCCCCATGTTTGAGGAACGTGGCTCCTCTTCAAACAAAACTGCATATTACGTCGTTAACTGCATAATAAAATTGGAAGAACATAACAGGCGTAGTAGAGGCCCTACGACCCACAAGGGGATATAGGACATAAGTAGGTAAGTATGTATGTAATGGCACAGTCTCTGGTGTATTTCTTCAACACCAGTTTTAACACTTTCGGAGCTAAGTTGTAAATGTTGTTTGGGCTTTTGTCCACCTAACCAAAGCTATCGAGAAGGTAACATTCTTTGATTTCGCAAGTCTTAGGTTCCTTTTCAAAAAGATGCATTACGTATTCAAAATGATTCTATTAGTATCTGTGGCCGATGCAAGCTACAGATACATCTATATCTGAAAAATGAAATTAACTAATTGATACACTTAAAACAGCAATAAAAAAAGTAAAAAAAAAACAAAAGTTTATTCCAAAAATTTGTAAATTTTACAACTACATTTTCGGATTAAATTTCCAAACGTTTTTCCACAGCATTATCCGACTGAAAAGGGCGGTTATACCCTCGACATATTTCGTTCTCTACCTCTATGTGTAACACCCACAAACGGTGTAAAAGCGTAAACAACTTACCCCTGTCTGAAGGGCTTGTTTCATTATTAAAAGGCAGCCGACTAAAACATACTTTACATACACAAGCACATATTACACACAGTCGAATTCTACTTTCGACTTGAAAAACTTTCTGAATTAACTTTTCATTTTCGGCTGAATACCTCCTTGACAAGTTCTCATCCGAAGCAAAGTCAGCGAGTCAAACTATGCGCATGACACTATATACACATGTGGCTAATGCTAATATAAATACATATGCGTCTATATTTCTGATCCATTTTTTTTAGAATTCTGTTTACTCGATAAATAAAGGTGCGCTTAAAAATAATTATGTCGGCATGTCGTTTGGGGAAACCTTTTTAAAAAGTCCTCTAATAGAATTTCGTTTTCATTCAGAAACCCTTGAAAATTTCGAGTAAAGGGGTTGGTGTTTTTAAAGCGATTTGCTTAATATATAACGGCTTAATACAAGGTTATGTTAAATCGAAGCGCTACATGGTTTTACTTCGTACTGAAAAATACCTCAGTATAATTTTTGTGTAATTTTCTCTCAGTTTTAATAATTAATTAGAAGCAACTGAAGCATAAATTTCCCTCAGGCCATTAATGGCCTGTTTCTAGAGATAACAGGATCTCAAGTCATCACAGGTCCTGGGTGATCCCTCATGAAGGTCAGGAAACTGCCAACCAGCTTCAAATTGACCAACTGCCACCGTTCAGGGGATCGATGTCGCTACGATCAATTACTGCGACAACGATCACAGTGGATAAGCTATGGGTACTGGTGTTGTGTATCTTAGTTCGTTTGGAAGCCGGAGCGGTTTCCTCCACCAAGCTCTGTCACTTGGACGTAGAATCGTTGCTGGTCCTCTTGTTGTCCTTGTAAACAAACGTTTAAGCCCATTTGCGCTTTGCGTCCTAGTGGGTTTTCGCCAACCCTTGTAATGTGAACTGGATGGAGTACGTTGTCGCAGACGTCCACTGCCAGATGCGCCTTCAAAATTTGCTGCTGTAGTAGGGGTAGCCTACCTAATTTATTATTTGCAGCAGAAGGACCATAATGTGCCACAATTCTGCCAATACCGGCATAAATTTATTGGCCCGCCTTCGTTTATCGATAGTGGATAAGACACTGCCTGTTGCAGGGGCACTTCCGGTAGACAGCACCATGTCACCATGCTACCGTCTGCTTTAGAAGGAGAACCGATCTTTATAGTTTTTGTTGCTAATTTACTCGAACTAGCAATGCAAGAATTTTTGGAGATTTTGCTGCCTTTTGAGTCCCACGAGTGGCAGAGAAAGGAGGTCCATCTGTACAGAGATCCGCAGTATACAGAATATTCTGAAGGTCGCCAGGTATCCAGATCCATCGTTGACGACTGGGCTATTTACTAAACTGGGCCCCCAGCACAAAAATTTCAAAAAAACACATAAAAATTCAATGCTGTTTGTTGGTCAACGAACATTCGCATCCCGCTTTAACACGAGATTGCATATAGCGATTGTTATGCATAGAGAACCATATTCAGGTAAGATCGGTAGTGAAGTTCCTTGTTTGGCGAGTACGTCAGCCTCTGTGCCCCGGTACCCAACACATGTGGATGTTGAACTGCTCCGCCGCCTCCATGAGAGATGATCGGCACTTAAGGGCTAGAATTGAGTTTGTAGATACTGAATTTAGGGATTTCAGTACAGCTTGGATATCCGAGAATATACGGATATACTTACCGAGTATGATGTTTCTCGGTCGCCATAATTTCAGCCTGGAAAACACTACGGAGATTTTGAAGATGGAAAGAGAGGCCAATATCGGAGATATGCATGTGTTGCAATTAAATCGGACTTTGGGAAGTGGGTTAAAAGTTTATCGCAAGATTCCACGACAAACAAACAAAAAAATACACGGGCATGCGAAGTTAATATAGAGAATTTAAAAATTGAATATAATGAGCACCGCTGTCAGGTCATAAAAGAATATACTAATATAGAGCAAAAATTTCTTTATTTTCTTACTAATCATACTTTTATATTGCTTTTTTTTTTTTTGGATTAAATAAATGTTCTTCTACGGATCACGAATTTAATGGTCTGCATTCCGATCTGAGTACATAACAATAAATTAAGCTGGAGAGGCATTACTAGAGGATTGGACAATTCCATTTGGAGTTGCATAAAATTCGCAAGGTACACCCTACTGAAACCCTACTGAAATTAATGAGATCCTATTTATAGTCCATACGCCATTATCTGAACGATTCTCATTCCACTTAATTGAAACACACACATTCTGGGTTTAATTCTGTCTACACTCCAAGCTTTCAGACAGACGAAGATAATGCCAAATTTTTGATTGGTTGAGATGGTGCACACGCAAAGTCAATCTGAATCGCTTGAGTGTTAACTAAAATAGATATCCATAAGACTCAAAGCAATGCAATTGCATTGAATTTTTGATTACGAAAATCGGGAGTTATCCAGAACCATTCATCTATTACACACTACTATGAAGATTAGAATGCAAACTGAGGAGTTCTTCTGTAGGAACAACGAACTCACTTTCGGGAAACAATGAATTTCAATTGGGAATTTTTCAGTCAACCATTAACTACTTTCAATGCAGTGAACCTCTGCGGGCCAGGAGCACAATTGAAAATTTGACACACACCGCTATGGGATGGGTGTATTCTGGAATACTACTCTCGAAACCACGGACGCAACAACAACAATGGCGTGTGTAACTATTTCCCAAAGCAAAGTTGCAGCCAAATATGCAATTCGTAAATTGGTTCGCGCGCACTTATACTCGAACGTACAAATAGACGCAATTGCAGCTGTAGCAGCTTGAGGCCGTCTATTGTAGAGTAAGAGGGATATTGTGCATATGCGGTTTCACCCATTGTTTGTTCTGCTTTGTATTCAAATTTGAATTCGGTCAGGCTTAGGGTGGCAGGTTCGTGCCCGCCGGACTGCCTGCCAGCCTGCCAGCCTGCCAGCCTGCCATCTGCAATTCACAGAACGCAAACCCCCAAAGCATTTGGGTCTGATGAATTGCTCACAAAAAAAAACAAAACAAAAACAAACCAAAAAATAAATAAATAAATATATTATTTTGTGCAACAACAACAAAATTTCTAAAATAAGTGTTACCAACCACTATACAACCGCATCAAAATAGAAGAACGAAAACAGCAACACGAAAACAATCGAAAATAACAACATCTGCAATAAATCTCATGTGCTTTTTGCATTATTTATTTTGGCAGATCTGCTTATCGCAAGCGTATGCGTGTGTGTGAATGTGTTTTACAGGTGATATGAGGGGTGGCAGATTTCTGCCTGCTATAGGAAATGTTATTTATTTCGTAATTAAAGTTGATGAGTTTTATTTTTTCATTTTTGGGTTTTCCGCCAGCAGATTGGACCACATTTTAAGCTGTTGATCATGAAGCAATTTGCAAACAAAATACTAACACACACATAGGTGACGGTGTGAGTTATGTTGAATAATTTTTGTCTGTTGTTATTTTGAGAACTTCAACGCTTTACAACTTTACAAATTTGTTCATCTATAGTTCTGGCTAATTTGCATCTTTATTCAAATTCAGTAGCCAACTTAATGAAATTTCAAATCGGTTGGTTAGTAAAATAATTTCGTTTGTTTGAGCAGAAGCACTTAGACGAAAGAACGTGGACATGGAGATTGGTAGCTTATTTACGTTAATAAGATAAGTACATAAAAATTATTAGTCCTTTTGGTATAAGGATGACCAAAACATCCTCAAATTACCCCAAAATTAAATTCAAAAGTTTACCCGGATGACGCCCACCAGATCCAAAGCTCGTTTGTCGGTCGGTGTAGTTAAAAATTAGTAAGATGATTTTATAGGGTTTGTTTATAAATTAATTTTGTTTTTTTTTGTTTTCATAGGTAACATAGTTACAACAGGTACTATAGACTTAATATGACTACATAACAATACGATAATAAGTCTCACTAGGGTGAAAGACCGCATAAATTATTGCCGCATTCTACAAGTAAGCGGAAGAGAAGAAACTTGATTATAATCCACTAGTGCAAGGGTGGTCAGCACTAAGCAAACGAAGGCGAAGATCAGATGGCAAAACAGCTGTCGAAGTAAAATTTGACTCAAAGACACGAAGATCCGCATACAAAACCTATATACTATGGGCAAGCGATAACATAAATCGGAGCTTAAATCACTAATGAGAGGGCCAGCACAAAGTGCCAACTCACTATGAGTAAGCGTAGAGATAGAAACCGGAGCTTAGCTCACTAGATGGTTAAGAAGATGGTTAAGCACCAACTCGCTATCAGTAACCAAAACAACCAATAAAAACAAAGTTCTAGTTGTGGTAGAGATTCCCTCTTTATAGGTGCCACTTTAGTTTTGGATATAATGAGATTTTGTGTTCGAAGTTATATTGTAGCCGCATAAGCTTCTTCCGAAGCGTCACTGTGTAATCTGCTTGCTTAACAGTATTAACCCATCTTGGTAGTTCAGCGGGAAGCGCTTCTAAAAATTCATTGCAATTACTCTCCCATTAACGTAATGGAAAACGACCAAGCATCATCATTTTCATAAATTCTTCTCTCATTTGATTAGCTTCAGGCAGAAAATATGCTCCATGTATGACATCATCGACATAAAAGTTGTCGTTTACTATAACTGCTGCTAGTGGGAAATCCACCCCCTCGTCTGCGGCTAGTTGACGTAGTGTTCTGATAGCTAGAAAAGGAGCAGCTGATGTTTCGAAGGTTACGGTTTTCGAACAGTACGTTTTTACTGCTTCATCTTCAGCTCGTCTCCAAAGAATTAATTGGTACATTTCGTCGGGTTTAGCTATCCAAATTTATCGATACATTTTATTGATGTCTGCAACGTACGCAATTCGGTGCTTTCGAAAGCGGAGTATATGGTCAATAATATTGTCTTGCTGCTTTGGCCCAGTCAGCAAATGATCGTTGAGAGATGATCCATCTAAAGTTGGCACAGGAGGCATCGAAAACAATTCGGAGTTTAGCAGTTGTGCTGGATTCCTTCAGCACGACATGGTTTGGTACATAATAGCATTGGCGCATGTTTGTCAAATTTTCCATATGAATCTCTTCGATCTGATCTGGTTCAAAGTATTCTTCCATATTTTCCTTGTACATAGTGGCAAAATCTGTGTTATGTTTGAAACGTCTCTCCAATTGGAGAAAGCTAGCTAACGCTGAATTATAAAAAAAAACTCCTAGTTTTAAACGACGTCCCTCTTTAAACGGTAGTGCTACTCTATAGCTCCCGTCTGATTTTCGCCAGCTTTTAAAAAAGTTTATTTCATATCGCGGTATATTTGTGCAGTGAGCAGTGACAGTGAATCTGTAACTGTACATGCATTTCTATCAAGAAAATCAACTTTCAAAACATGTAGAAGATTTAAAAACGACCTCATGGATAAGGTATGGATTTTCAATTTACCAAAACCGGAATTTAATCGGAATTATAATAAGATATGTTTTATTTATGAAAATCAGTATTGTAAGGACATCCGACTGGCATAAATGGTATATTGATAATGAAGCTGTCGTGTAAACTAAATTGTGTAGTGAAACAAATGCAGGTTAATAATATTTTTATGAAGGATTTGCCGAACAATCTATTTTTGGACTCATTTAGAGTTCCTGAAAGTGCTATAAAATTGAAAAGAAGTTTCTGAAGTCATACTACTTTACAGCAACAATATTTTCCGTCTGCAAATATGCCGTCAACATAGACTTCCATTTAGGTATATTATTCCTTTGAAACACCCTGTACACTAATTGAACTTCAGTAGTAAGCTTAAAGAAAAATCACATGTGGTCGGCTGATCGTCTTCGTAGCACTTCCACTGGTAATTCTTGTTTGTTGGCACATTTGCAGATAATTGAAAAAGAGTCAGACCCAAAGAATTTCACTCGTTCATTATACTTAACTCCAGTATTGAAATATTTAATTAATATTTACAAAATCGTAAAATTTTCCTTTCCATCTGTGTGACATTATGTGTTCAACAACACTTTACTCCTTTCCCATGGCTTAAGGCAGTTACACAAGAAATCCATTAGTATAATTTTTTTACGACAATGCCACAATGCTCTTGTATTAGAGAAAATTCGCAAAGATAATTGCATTACGGCAGAATTTCTTACACCAAGTTAGCTGTCAAGTATGTTATACAATCGCAAATAACACGACCATAACCCCGATAGAGAGGACAAACTCGTATATGGAATACGATATTATGACACTTGATGTGTTCCAAATGTACTGCCATCCAATAAATGGGCAACATCACAAATTACAGATTTTATACAACACTCCCACAGGATTAGGTTGGTGAACTAATGATTGAAGGAACAGGCAGTATCACTGTATAGAATCAGGAAACAGCTTCAACGTTGTATAAAGTGATTTTTGCAATAAAAATAGATCAGACGGAGAAGAAAAGAGAGAGAGAGATAGCAGATAACAGTCAACCAGTTGTCTATTATGGAGAAGAACCTTTATCCATCTTCCATGTATCCATCGAAACGCTGCAGAAGAAACACAAAAATCCAAATGCAAAATTTGTTAGGCAGAGACTTTCAGTGCTGGTGATTGTGTGATGACCAACTATTTATGTTTTCATAATCCTTATCTACCGCAAATAGTCAAATAGTTTATTGAGCTGCAATCTCTGCCATTCTACAACAAAGGACATATCTATACAAGCTAGATGTATCGTGTCGTATCACCCACATCAGTGTCTACCGAGTCTAATTGTTACACCTTCGAGTATTGCACTACTTTGAATACGAATCGTACTTTTTTTTATGATTTCTTTGAAAATCATCAAAAGGTTTTTTATTGAGCAGATTGCAGGGTGTGTATATAAAATATGCATTTCTTCTTAGAGAAATAACCACCTATTGTGTATATCCCTACACACGAACAGATATTTTGATTGAACAGCTGCTCGTTCAGTATAGAAACTGCCATAGTTTTGGTTCTTCGCCAACTAATGAAAGTCGCCACTGCCATTGTCAATCTAATTCTCTTCTTTCCTACTGCTATGCTCATTACAGTTATTCGGTAGCAGTACCGCAGCTACATCTGCAAGTCTTGAGTATACGACTTCTTGACCTAAATTTAGGTAGATAAGCTTTGTCGCATTGGAAGAGCTTACGCAATACTGCATCCGAGAATCAAATTCTTGCCCTTAGTAATGAAGAGACCAGAAACAACTATGGTCAAGCAATTGGCTTGGCCCTAAATGCAGGGAAAGTAAGTTCTGGGGCTGAGATGTCGGGCGTAGAAAAGAAATGGACATATGGAATACTGTCATTAGTCAGTACGACGACTCCATCTTAGGCAGTAGTCGTAGAGATCGAAAGGACTGATTCGATGACGAATGTAAGCTAGCGACTGAACGTAAGAATGTTGCGTACCGAGCAATGCAACAATCTCATAGAACGCGGGCACGCGAAGATGAATACAAAGAGCTCAGAAGATATGAAAAAACAGTTCACCGGCGAAAGAAAGCAGCCTGGGAGAAAAATCTTGTCCGTGAACTAGAAGAAAACACAGAGCGAGGACCGCACCAGGCGCGGAAGTTCTAGAGTCCGCGATAGGTTGCAATATACACCGCGTAATCTGAACAACGATCTCAAAGGCATCTTAGAGCGATGGGAAGAGCACTTTCATGAGTTGCCAGCTAGCTGAGGAATTGGAGGCTGCACCACTTACCGAAAACCACACAATGATGCCGCCACCAAGCATAAATGAAGTTAGCAGAGCGATAATTCGGCTCAAAAATAATCAGGCCCTGGGATCTGATGGTATCCCAGCGGAGCTGATTAAAACAGGAGGCCCCGCAATATACCAAGCAATTCATGAACTAATAGTGTAAGTATGGGAGGAAGAAGCCATGCCAGAAGACTGGCAAAGAGTCTTCCTGTGCCCCATACATTACAAGGAAGATATCTCAACATGCAGCAATTATCGCTCTATAACGTTGTTGAATATAAGACTTTCTCCTCATCTCCTCATCATTGGTCCATAATCTGGCTTCATCCCAGGCAAATCAACAAATGATCAGATTAACACCTTTAGGCAGGTGATGGAATAATGTCTAGAGTTTCAAAACTCACTGTACCATATACCAGACGTTAAAGCCGCCTATGATAGGATAGCCAGAGTAGAACTTTATAAAGCCATGAGAGAATTAGGCACTTAAAATAAACTGACACGACTATGTAGGTTGACCATGACCTATATTACAAGCTAAGTAAAAATATGCGGATCACTATCAAGGTCATTCAACATCTACAACGGGATCAGGACAAGGTGATGGACTGGCCTGCTTCCTCTTTAACCTGGCGTTGAAGAAAGTGATCCGAAACATAGCGGCGAGAGGAAAAATCCTCTATAAGTACATTCAAATACTGCCTTATGCAGATGACATCGACATCGTCGTTAGAAACTAAAGGGCTGCACAGGAAGCTTTCGTCCAAATCGAGCAGGTGGCACGAAATCTGGGTCTGCAGATAAATGAGAGCCGAACAAAGTACATTGTGGCCACGTCTGCCCTCAATTCAAATAGTGGAGCGCGAATTCGAAGTTTTGCAGTCCTTTAACTATATCGGGTCAACTATAACAGCCGATAACAGCATGAAACCAGAAATACGCGCACGGTTGCTTTAAGTCAACAAAGCCTACTATAGCCTGTCAAGACACTTCAAATCCAGGAACTTAACCATAACATCCAAGCTGCTGGTATATAAGACAATAGTCATACCAGTACTTACATATGGTTCCGAGAATTGGGTGCTAGGCAAAAAGCATACTTACCTCAAATCGGGACCGGTTTTAGAGCAAAATATGATGATGATAATGATGATTACGATACAAAAGATTGTTTAAGGTAATTTCAATACCAATGTTCACAAGCTGATTTGACTGTCTCACCACTACTTAGTTGCATCCAAGTTGTGAATGCTGATATCCCAAAGATCACAGAAACAAAGAATCAATATTATAAAATGTTACGTCAAACTGCTACAATCGCAAGATACTGTCAGAGTCTTTACCGAACACATATCCTGCGACTCTACGGACTCTTGCAGCACAAAAAGCGAGAGGATTTTCCACCTTTATTATTGAAAAGATGTCATCATAATCTGGCGAAACCACTTAGCAAACTATTTCATCTCTCAATGAAGACTGGTATTTTTCCATCAATTTGCAAAATGGCTAATATATACAACCCATTTCGTAAAAATTTAATAAATCTGGACCTACTAACTACCGCCCTATTTTCCGTTATCAGTTCTATTCAAGGTAATGGAATCTATCCTTATTTTTCAAACTAACGAGCTAGCTGGATACGAATGCTCTTTTATCCGATATGCAGTATGGAAATCGCTCTTCAGGTGAAATCATGACGTGAATGACTCATTGTGGGGAGTTGGAGTGGATATTTCAAAGGCTTTTGATCGAGTATGGCAGGATTGTTTTCTAAATAAGATTCGTTCGTTCAACTTAAACACCTTGCTCATTGCATGGATTGAGGATTATTTATGGAACCGCAAAATAAAAGTTGTATTGAATGGTATTTCCGCATGGGATCAATGCCACAAGGGTTGTCCTTGTCGCCTACGCTTTTCTTAATATATATTAATTACTTATTATCTTCTACAACCTATTATATCCATTCATGAAAAAAGAATGCAATTCTCGCTTGATAGGTTTGCAATATTTAATGAATACGGGTATTCTGTCGACCGTTCAAGTCGTTCTCGATTGGGGCAGATTTAACCTAAATAAATTGCAGGCGTGTCTTTTTTCTCAGAAGGCAGCTCAGCATTAGGTGCCCCTATTCTGATTCTGATTCACTTAAAATTTTAGGTTTAAAAGTTTCAAGTGAACTTTCTTGGAAGGAACATATTTATGAAATTTACAAAGAGCGAGCCAATACTTAGATTTTAAAAACCTTGTAACTTATACTTCACCTACTCTGAAGTATTAAGATTATGTAGATAAACCGCATTTGCATTATCTTGATAAAATTCAGAATAGAGAGATAAACGATGTTACCATTAATTCATCTTTTGATTCTTTGGAGTATAGACGAAATGTATGAGCTTTAAGTGTTTTCTACAAATTTTACTTTGGTAGGTGCTCTTCAGAATCCCATTCTCTAGTTCAAGATTCTTTTGTTGGCAACGTAAACACTCGTTTTAATTCTAATCAACATAGATTTACCTTAGAACCTTTTTCATGTAGAGCACAACATTTCAAATCTTCTTTTCTTTTATCTTTTATCTAAGACAATCAATTAGTCGGCTCCGTGTTTCCCGAAACTTTTAATTTACAGGCCTTCAAAATAGAAATCAGCAAGTTCCTAAAGGACCGAATTGTTCATTAGAGGATCGAAGAATTAGATTTTGTATTTTATGTAAAATTTTCTTGATCAGGGTTTTTTGTAGATCCAATGAATAAAGCATCTGGACTCGTTTTCGTTTTTTAAAAACTTTTATTCAACTTGACTTGACCCCTTTTTGTCTGTATTTTCGACTTCTTTGAGGTCCTTTTTACTCACGTTCCACACGACCTGAAATTTTGTGTCCAAAATAGCATTATTGCTTTGTTCCCGAAATTCCACAGCATAATGATCATATTCCAGAAAGTCTTATAATCGCATCTTACTACTAAATACCGAATTTCATTCGAATAGCTTGAGAAATTTATTTGTTCCCGTAATTCCAGACCACAATGATCACATTCCAGAAAGTCTTATAATCGCTTCTTAGTCCGACATACCGAATTTCATGGGAATCGGTTGAGAAATTGCTTTGTTTTCGAAGTTCTTGACCATAATGAACATATTCCAGAAAGTCTTATAAACGCATCTAAGTCCTACATACCGAATTTTATGCGAATCGCGTGAGAAATTGCGTAGTTCCCTTAATATGGGACATAACATCGGACACTTAACATAACATAACAGTGGACATTTAACATTTTGAACATGTACCGCTTGTAGTGAGATGTTGTCACGTCAAAATACCCCCCCCCCCCCTTTATATGGAAATTTTTCCAATAATTAATGGTATGAATTTTCAACATCTAATTTTTTGATTCCTTATAATAGATATACTCGTACTTCCTTAATATTTCAACTTAAATTGAAGCTATAAATTTTGCAACGCACGTCGTTTCTTACCATATATCATCACACAAAACAATCATTTTCCCTGAAGGAATTTTATGGCAGCGCCCATACATTTCTGCACACACACACACACACACACTTCATAAACTTGAAATAAATATATGCACAAGGATTTCTCTTCAAATTTGCGAAGTAGATAGCAGTCCTTGCTCCTTGATCCATACATGAAAATTCCATGAACAGCAAATCTACTCTGATGGCGTTTCTATTTGTGAGCTGCACTGCTGATGTGTTTGCTTGAGTTTTACCTCCCCCCCCCCTGGATGCAAATCCATCAGCATAATGTTAAAGGGATAAATGCAAAATATAATATTGATCTATAGTTAAGAGGTTTCTGCTGAAAACGCCGCATATTCAAGGACGCACGCTCCTCAATGATTATGCCATGCATTATGATAAATTTATTCGTGCATGAGACACAATGTGTGTCATACTTGTGTTACAAGTCGCGCACGACAGATCACAATAAGGATCCGCCAGTCAGGGTTGCCATGTGATTGTGACTGTGTGTGTTTATATATGTAAACGTATTATTAATCGAAAGTGCTCAAAATACTCTACGATGACATGTGCTCTTGATAATTATGTGTACTCGAGCACTCCGCGGAGCATTCTTTGTTGCCGTCGCTTCACTTGTAACTCATATGGAACACATTTTTTCAATCGGAATTCCATTAATACACATATATCATAATCAGATATATGATACATAATACAATACTTATTGTCATTGTTAAGCTGAGAGCATCAGACTTCGATTGTTATCGATTCTAATTCAATTTATTTGTTTTTGTTTATTGCCTACGAGTTAACTAATTGTTAATTAAGGTGTGGAGTATGTTAATGTCATGTATACGCAATGGAGGTCCTTTCGATATTTTTTGAGTAACATAAGCATATAGCAGGTTAAAAACTTAACGTTATTTTTCCAAAGATATAAAGATTTTAAATTCCTTTATACACCAGAACTGGTCCATTGTGTTACCACATGGATTGAGAGAATGTTTCCCGCCTACTCGCTTAACCATTTGGATCTTCCATTTGTAGCTATGTTGCAAAGAAACAGTTTTGTTTATAAGTCCATCACATCTCTTAAAATATTACAAGTTATTGGTAATTAAAAAAATTCTTAATCGTGTGGTGTTCATAGTCTTTCGAACCTGCTTTAAAAAAGAGTTACTTGATTCGTATGGGATGTCTTGTCAGATACTTTAAACCGTTCCGTATTTGCGGGATTTTTTCCACAAGCACTGAAATTTGCAGACATTGTACCATTGTTTAACGCTCTTATGCCTCCGCCCGCCTCTAGGAAGGGTATGTAATATCACTTACAATACTTAAGGGCATAATTATTGTTTTAGCTGCTTAACACAGCTTAAAAAAATTAAAAAAAAAATCATGTTTTGACCATTTGAGGATTACTGTTTTTGGTAAGTAGCGGATAGATGGGGAAACTCAATGGTGAGGCCAGTTTTGGGAGTCAGTTGGTTTGGATCGTTCTAGATCGGTGGAATTAGTTGGGTAGGGGTTAGTTTGGTTATAGATATAAGAAACATTTGGATGCGGATTTGTCGTAAGCGGCAGACTTAGGCAAGAAGTCTTCAACTTTGGACATGTAAGTTAAAGTATTGTTGCATTTCGCATTAAAGCTAAATATGCCAACATCATTTTAATATGCGCTCACGCACCTACAGCGAAAATAGCGGACAACACTAAAGGTTCTGTCGACAAGCTCCTCGATCTCCACGAAAATGTACTCTGACTACAGACAATCGAAGCACAAAATAAACAAAAAAATCAGCAATGAATTCGCAAATAGAAATGTCAGATAAACAATAAACATTCATGAGCAAAATATGTATTTCCTTGCAACAACAACAATCTTCGTAAGTTTTCACATAGGGATACTTTTCCTGCTGGGGACTTACTTTTGAGCTTTTGAGGGGTTGTATGATGTTGCGTACTTAAGTACGTGAGAAAGTACTTGAAAATAGTAAGATGTAAAATGTAATAAAACTCTTTTTATCGGTTCCCATTCATATGAGAGTGGCATGTCAAGCAGATGTTTCCACACATAGAGTTTTATTGGCATACGTCGTCGATGTCATAAACCAGAAGTCGTTCGGATTTCTGCACAGAATGCGTATGGAAGATTATTCCATTGATAACAGACAGATCGAAGTAAATAATGTCAAACTGTATGCAAATCATGAGGCACAGTCTACTTGAATAAATTGCCAACCACTCAAATATTTCACATAGTATCCATTCTGAGTGTATTGGACAATGATTCTTACCTTCTCTGTTGCTTTATTATTTTTAAACAAATTTGAACAAAGTTGCATAGATAAACTAATAAATTTTAAATCTTTTTATTATTGCTTTGGGAATTGTCATATGTGACAAGATTGGGTCGGCAACATAATACGAGTAGATCAGACATAGGAGTCAATAATATTGTTGACAATTATGAATAGAAAATAACGTCTCAACGACATACACTGAGACCAGCTTTCATTAGTTAGTTGTATATCTTAGGGAAGAACAGAAGTGTTGAAGGTATTTTGTCACAAATGGTGACATAACACACTATGATTGGTTTTACTTGTCTAGATTAGCAGAAGGGACAATTTAATCACAGTCTTGCTCTTAATAATTCGCCTGGCACAGTGAATGATTCTGATACTATTGGATATGTGAGCAGTGCGACACACGAATCGTACTTACAAAACATCGAAAACATTTCATTTGGTTTTGATTAACGGCACTACTTACAGCATTACATCAGGTGTGAAGAATTTGTAAAGAAATTGTGATGTATTCTTGTCTAGCGAACAAGCGGATGGACCAATAAATTTATAACAGAGGTGCACGAAAGTAACTAACAGGCACTGTTTTCAATTTTTAAAAACTTTTATTTAATTTGACTTGACCCTTTTTTCGGTATTTTCGACCAAATTGAGATCGTTTTTAATAAACTTCCACACGACCTAGAGAGCTGAAATTGTGTCAGTGTCTAAGTCTAAAATAGCGTTTTTTATATTCCGAGTATGACGCGTGTCGCGTATGATGGGTTGAAATTGTGTTTTCGACTTCTTTGAGGTCTTTTTTAACCAACTTCCACACAACACAACACGGCAATGCGATTTGCTTAAACACCAAGCTGCGTCTGTTCCATTCAAATGTTGAATCTGTGCTGTTGTATGGATGCAGCACTTGGAAGGTGACCGCTACTATCACAAAAAGATTACAAACTTTCGTAAATTGGTGCATACGGAACATCTTAAGGGTTTTCTGGCATAACCGTATCTTTAACGAACATCTTTGCCAGAGAACGGGGCAGGAACCAATAGGCACAACCACCCAACGACGGAAGTGGCAGCGGATTGGTCATACACTCCGAAAAGGCGACAGTTCTATAGCTAACAACGCAATGCAATGGAATCCGTTATCTCAGGATGGTAGAAGAACGGGTCGTATGAGAAATACATGGCGCAGAACAGTAGAAGTGGAGTCACGGCAATTGGGAAAGAGTTGGAGAGAGCTGAAGCTTATTGCCAGAAACCGCACGCGATGGCACGTAGGCGTTGTAGAGGCCCTATGACCCACAAGGGGATATAGGACATAAGTAAGTAAGTAAGTAAACTCTATTAAAGACCTATATTACAAAAAAAATATTATTAAGTGCGCTTGGGAAAAGTATTTGTTAACAGAAGAGTAGCCGAAGCTTATATTAAGTGAGTCACAGTTTTTGTAACGCCCAGGTAAAACCTAAGACCTAACTCCTGTTTCAAATGAAATTCTAAGCGAACTTGAGTACGTTGCGTTGCGTCTGTAGCGGCGATATATTCTTTGAGGTTGTGTATGTAACGCAAAGAGGTGACCCAATGAGTACGTTGTTTCCGTACTGGCAAATAAAAACTAATGCCAAAATAAACTACAAACTGCAGTGAGAGAATTGTCAAAGCATTTTCCGGAGAGAAAAGTTAAAAGTGAACTCGAACAGTACAGAACGCGAGCAAGTTCAAATAAAAAGTTCTCAAAAGCTTTTTCGAGCAACAGGAAAGGAACAGAATAAAGAAGCTATCACAACGTGTAGCAATTTTCGTGGTGTATCATTTTTGAGTACCGCGTAAAGATTTTCTCCTCTAGCCTTCAATAGCTCCATACGCTAAAGTCATTATTTGCTTACAACCGTACGGTTCCATTCCTCCAATCCAATCAACAACTGATCAGATTTTCCTCCTTAGACAGGCGATGGTAGGCGTCTGTCACGACTATTCAGATGCACGAACCATACCCTCAATGCTGCTGCCTTATAAGACAAAGAACTTACCAATACTATCATATAGATTCAAGGCTTGGGTGCTTAGCAAAAGAAATAATGATTTCTCCACAGCGTTCGGGAGGAAAATCTTTCGGAGATTATTGTTGGCCTCGTATTTGATGATTTGAGGAAAATTTCGGGAATTCTAAAGGGTGGTCCAACGAAAACGCACGATGTTAATTGTAAATAAACCAAAATATTTTTTATTATAATAGAAGAATCTATGACTATTATGTGTGAAACAAAATATCGGCCAAATGCTCGCCACGGCTTCGGTTGCATACCTCTATCCGATGGTCCATATTTTCCATGACTCTGAGACATTATTAAGGTTCAATGTCGTTAATGTGCCGAATTATCTCATCCTTTAGCTCTTGAATTGTTCTTGGATTATTGACGTACACTTTTTCTTTTAAATATCCCCAAATAAAGAAGTCCAACGGTGTCAAATCACATGATCGTGGCGGCCAATTAACATCGCCACGACGTGTGTGAAATGGTCAGTAGGCTTCAGCTCTTGAGTCAATTGAACCTTGTAAGCGTGTTAATTCAAATCTTTATTCAAAATTCGCATCAGTGATGTTCGTGATGTTTTCACATTTCGTACAGACACGGTTTGCTGAAATTTGCGCACAATTCTACCGATTGTGGACACATTTGGTCGATTATGCTGACCAAAAAAATCACGAAGTGCACGAAATGCATTTTGATTTGAATTGTGTACCTCCCCATGGTTGAATTTGTCAAACATTGTCAAAACAAAGAAATGTCAAATGAATTTGGGCAAAAAACTTGACGTTAAGGTGTGACTCACAATTAACATCGTGCATTATGGTTGGACCACCTGATATATTGAGAAGATCTACGGACGTAACCGAGATGTCTACATTGTTAAAAAAATCAATTTCGTTAGGCTCCGGTGTGCAGGACACCTGTATCGCATGAGCGAAAATATTTAGAGGTCATTCTTTTTAATGGAAAAATTAATGAGCTTTTTTATGAAAATTTCAAACCGTAATTAACCCGAAACGAACAAAGGATTTTTTTCGCACAAACCGGTAATGGAAAATGTCATCAACATTCTCGATTATCAAGTGCCCCTCTAAAGAGCCAGGCTAAAACTGGAGCAGTCTTCTCTTCACTTTTCAATTACTATAAGGATTGACTTAAATTTAACTGCATATTACCAGAACACAAGAGATTATTGCAAAGACTTCAGGTTACTTCTCTCTTACCTTACCCGGTTACTATATACATATGAATATGAAATTGCCAAGATTTTGACACTCTGTTTGTGAATTTGCCACTCAAAGACAGTCGTCTATATAAAATCCTTTAAGTACTGTTTTGCTCGCTCGTGGATACATTTTTCTTTTATCTTCCGCTATTTGACATAGAGTTTTAATTGCTAAATATGGTGCGGATGATGGACCATATGTGACGGCTATTAGATCGTAATGACGACCACTGCAATTTTTCAGCATAAGATACGTTGTAGATTTTCATCCTTCTGACCAACAAGAATTCGCCGATACATTTTTTCCACGTCGGTTATGAACATGATTGAGTATGATCTCCATTGAAGTAGTAGGAAAAACAAATCCTTTTGAACCCTTGGACCTATCATTATAATGCTCTTGAGTGATTTCGCAGACGTTGTTTTGCCGAAGCGCCAGATTTTATACGACCTAGTTATAATCTAACTCACAAATAGCATTTTGTATATTCCATGCCTGACTCGTGTCAGGTTTCGCGTGCCAACGTGTGATAGTTTGAAATCGCGCCGTTTTATCGTTTTTGAGGTCTTTTTTAACTACCTTTCGCATGACCTAGAGGGCTCAGATTTTGTTAGCGGCTCAATGTCAAGAGCCCATTTTGATATACCGCTTTTGATGCGTGTCGCGAGTCACGTGTGGCGCATGTGAAGCGTGGAATAAAGAAAATTCCTTGAAATAGCCCCGACCTCAAAACAGATATTTTGGCGATTATTACCAATTGACGAGCTTGCTTATGGCTGAGTTGAATGGTGATGGTAACAGCTCTAGGGGGACGTAGTCGATAACTGAGGGTGGGGTTTGTGGCCGACATAAGTGTCGATTCTATAGCACTGAGGTGAATGGTGATGGTAATACAGCTCAAGAGGAGGGGGTCGATATCTGAGCGTGGCTGATATCAGTTTTCATTCTATAGCTCTTGGGGTCACTGGGATGAATAGTGTTGGTAGGACACTTCTAGGGGTGTGTTCTATCCCAGAGGGGGCATGGTGACCGATATTAATTGCGATCCCATAGTTTTCGGGGCCGCTGATATGAATAGTGCTGTTTAGAATGGTACTCGGCGACTGGATTTGTTTTGGTGGGGGGGGGGGGACACTGTAGCTCCTACTTCAAATTGGAAAAGGTAGATTCTGCCGCAGAACTAATAAATTCCATTTATTCGGCTGTTTCTCAAAACTATCATATTCTGAACCGGTTGCCAGAAAGGGCCATTCTTGTTGATAAAAACAGATACGAAACAAACAATCAAATATCAGCCATGTTAACAGAGTTCCTAATAAACTTTCTCGATTCGTGTGGATTGCCACAATATCGTCTTTAACTTACAGTTGAATCTCCAAGTATTTTACTAGGGCATCTCGAGTTGCCAAAACTTTGCAATGCCTGAAGACGGTGTGTATAAAAGATGCTGGGCAATATAATTGAAGTGACTCTCTTGACAGAAAAAGGACAGTGTGAAACAGTTTTTATCCCACGCTCATTTCGACGGATCTTACTTTTAAATTTAAGAGATTAAAATTTCCAATAAAACTTGCGTTTTCGATGACAAACGATAAGTCCGAAAGTTTATTAAGTACTGCGGAGTATAGATTTGAGATCGCCATATTTTTCCAATGAACAACTTTATTTTGCTTGCTCTACGGTGGGTTAGGTGACAACGGTGATGATGGCGCGATTGTAGATAGTCATGTCCTTAGCCTATCGCATCACAACTCCTATCTTATTCGTCCACGTCGCACCACTGGAAACTCGGCCAAATAAAGTGAACGATTTCGGTACCCAATCCGATTTGTATTAGCTTGGGTCGTGGCTAAATAAGAAGAGGGCTTGCCTTGGTCGGCGGCGCTTCATGTCGACCTAGGTTGCGGTTGGCCAATCACCACTCAACTGAATTAATTGATTCTTTAAATGAATACAAGCCACGAATATATATTATATTAATCCACCATGACTTTTGGCACGGAAAAAGAGACATTTTGGAACTTGGAACATTCGAACGCTCGTCAAGACAACAACGCTTGCACAATTAGCAAAAGAATTTAGTAAATACCATATAGAGATTTTCGGTCTTAGTGAGTTGAGATAGCCTAGAAAAACGAACATCTACCGGCGAGTTTCTAATTTAAACGAGAACACCATGCGAATGTAGTGGGATTTCTATACACTAAGGCCGCGTGAAGATCGTTACAAGACTGGCAAGCAATATCCGAAAGAACTATTATTGCAAGATTTAAATCTCCTGTTCGACAGATCGTGTTTGTTCAAGTCTACGCACCACCGGAACAAGCCACCTCTGAAGAAAAAGATACGTTTTACTTGCGTCTAAATAATTCGGAAGAGTGACATCGTTATTTTGATGGGCGACCTTAACGCAAAAGTAGAAAGCAAAAACAGTGACTGGGAACATGCCTTGGTAAAGCATTGCGTTGGTTCCATGAAATACAATGGAGAAAGGTTTGCTGATCTATATTCTGATAGCAACCTTATCATTGGAGGCATAATTTTGCCCCACAAAAACATCCACAAAGCCACCTGAACCTTATCATTGGAGGCATAATTTTACCCCACAAAAACATCCACAAAGCCACCTGAACCTCTCTTGATCAAATGTACAACAACCAGATTGATCAAATTGCTATAAGCCGCAAGTGGCGAGCATCGTTGCTGGACGTTAGAACCCGAAGAGAAGCCGACGTCTATAGTGACCATCACCTTGTGGTGTTCAGTGTGCGATTAAAGCTCCCGGTCCGCTCAACCACACCGAGTCAAAAAACGAGAAAGCCAGCTGTAGCTGTAGCAGCACTGAAAGACCGAGATGTGAAACTGCAATATGTATCCCGCATAGAATAGTCACTCACTGAGATACAGCCCCAAACCATAGAGTCTTAATGGGAGAAAACAGTGAATGCGTATAAGGAAGCAGCCTCAACCATGTTAGGATATGTTGGGTGCCGTGGCATAGAGAGATTCCGGGAAACTGTATGACTCGCCAAACAAGGAAATACACTACCCATCTTACTTGAATATAGTTCTCTTGGCATACCGAACGCTACATGCAAACTCATGTTAAAGCGGGATGCTAATAGAAAAACTAACCGTAGGTGATCAAACGGTAAAACTTGAATAGCGATCTGGCCCAACTGGATCTAAAGCGCTCCAAATGTTCGATCTCGCAAAAAAGATCGCACATCGGTGCTATTTTAGGTGCCATCACTGGACACTGTCTCATAGGCAAGCATGCAGCAAGTCTTGGAGTCTTCTCGAATGACTTCTGCAGAAGCTGCATGGATGAGGAGGAAGAGGAGACTATTATCCATCTTCTCTGTTTTTGTCCAGCCCTCTCCCAAAAAGTAAACTCCATATGGGAGCTTTATTCTAAAACGACAAAAATGATCTTATCAACATTGACATTAGCAGTAGTCTCCTCCGCTTCATACGAAGCTCTTATTGGTTCAACCAGTAGGTGGAAACAATTTTTCCTGATCCGTGTGGTATCACAATGGACCATTGCTGGTCTAAGTGTGCCAGTCATCCAGTCACAAACAAGCAAACATATCCGGAGCAAGGTTTATATAGAGAATTCCAAAAAATACAATCTAGTAGGGCATACCACATGAATAGTGAATGTTTAAAGAATTATGGTTGTGGTTAATGGTAAGGAGAGCCGGTGACTTTAAATAATAATATTCGGCGTGACAGACCATTGCGGTCCAAGTCCTAATTTCTCGCGACCATTTGTGCTGCGCACGTTAATTTTTGGACACAAATGGAATGGACCTACAATTTAAGGCCGGATCCGAACGGCGAATTGAGAAGCTTTTCGTGACAAGGTATAACTCTCGGAACGTTTGTCACCCACTAGCGAGAGGTGGGACACCGTGAAAAATACTTTTGGTGTTGCTGGGATCCGAACCTGAACCTCCTGCTCAGCAGCCATGTGCACTTCCACTGAGCCACGGCGCCGGTGACTTATAGTAAAGCTTAAATTTTGGTTATTATATGGGGCAGGAACACAGAACATAAAAACTGTTTGGTTTTATTCACAGATTTTTTCATAGACTCTTTATATTTTATTTTTTATCTATGACGTGAGAAAATTGGTTAAAAAGGACCTTAAATAAGTTGAAAAGCAAAGATTCACAGGCCTCACACGCATCACTCGCGCAACACGCATCACACGGCCCAGCAGGCCGCTTAGAAATGTTGCATAAGTCTAAGCAGCACACAAAATATCAGCTGAACATGTGAAAGATGGTTACCTCAGAGAAGTCGAAAAAGAATCTCGCTACACGCATCACACACGGGATGTCGGAAATGGCTATATGGCTGAGATGCTCACAAACCTCAAACACTCTCTATGTCGTTTAAAATTTGATTAATAATTGACTTCAAGGAATTTGAAGCAAATAGAAAACAGGGCTCAATTTATAAGTTATATGAAAGTTTTTAGAAATTCCTTTCAAACGGAAGACAAAGATTTGAACTATTTTGAGTGTGACAAAGAGAAGAAAATATCCAAACTTGATTGAAATATTCACGCGCATGTCACTTTTCATTTTTTTACAATTTGCGCACGCTTCAAAGGTTTTGCATCCTTATAGTGACTATATAAAATTATCAAGAAATGCCTCTCAAACGGAAAACAAAGTTTTAAATAATTTTGTGTGTGGTAAATAGAAGAAAATATCCAAACTTAATTGAAATATTCTCTTTCCTTTCCTTTTCTTATAATTAGTGAACGCTTCAAGGGACTTGCACCCTTATAATGCCTACACACAGCGTGGGCTTGGAAATATTTGGATAGAAGAAGGAAAGAATGTGTTGTGGTGGCTGGAGTTAAGTTTACACCCGAGCACTCACAAATTAGAATATTGTGCTCATAAATCCACATTGATGGCTCTACATCATGATTACTTCGTACATCAACTACACCATACATGTGATGAATACAGTAGTATACGATAACTGTATATCACATGTACAGCATTGTATCATGTGTAGTTGTAATCTAGATGATCAGTGCAGTGAGAAAAATTCGTACGTTTTTTGAAAGACACCGGAAATCGAACCCGGTTTCCGTCAAAGTGGTGACAAACGGTGATGATGACGCGATTATAGACAGTCATGTCCTTAGCCTCTCGCATCACAACTCCTATCTTATGTGTCCACGTCGCGTCACTGTAAACTTGGCCAAATCAAGTGAAAGATTTCGGTACCCAATCCGATTTGTATTAGCTTGGGTCGGGGGTAAATTAGAAGGGGAATTGCCTTGGTCGGTGGCGCTTCATGTCGACTTAGGTTGCGGTTGGCCAATCACCACTCAACTGAATTAATTTATCAACAATGACCTTTGGACCACGAAAAAGGATACGTTTTGGAACTTAGAACATTCGCACACTTGTCAAGACAACAACTCTTGCATAATTAACAAATTAATTTCGTAAATACCATCCCATCTAGAGATTCTTGGTCTTAGTGAGGTGAGATAGCCTGGAGTAGGGGAAAAACGAACATCTACCGGCGAGTTTCTAATTTTTTTCGGGTAAGCCTTCAGGAGAACACCATGCGAATGGAGTGGAATTTCTACTCTCAAAAGCCGCGAGAAGATCGTTATAAGACTGACAAGCAATATCCGATAGAGCTATTATTGCAAGAGTTAAAGCAGCTGTCCACAGGTCGTATTTGTTCAAGCTTACGCACAAACGGAACAAGCCACCTCTGAAGAAAAAGACACGTTTTAGTTGCGTCAAAATAATTCATTAGATCAACTACGGAAGAGTGATATCGTTATTTTGATGGGTGACCTTAACGCAAAGGTAGGCAGCGACAACAGTGATTGGGAACATGTCATGGGAAAGCATGATCTTGGTTCTATGAATGACAACGGTGAAAGGTTGGCTGATCTATGTTCTGATCGCAACCTTATCATTGGAGGCACAATTTTTCCCCACAAAAACACCCACAAAGCCACCTGGACCTCTCCTGATCACATGTACAACAACCAGATTGATCACATCGCTATATGCCGCAAGTGGCGATCATCATTGCTGGAAGTGAGAACCCGGAGAGCAGCCGACGTCTACAGCGACCACCACCTTTTGGTTGGCAGTGTGCGATTGAAGGTTGCGGTCCGCACAACCATACGAAGTCAAACAACGAGAAAGCCAGTTGTAGCAGCACTGAAAGACCCAGATGTGAAACTGCAATATGTATCTCTGAGATACAGCCCCAAACCCTAGATTCGAAATGGGAGAAAACAGTAAATGCATATACGTAAGCAGCCTCAACCATATAAGGAATGACTGGATATCAGATAGCACATGGAACACCATTCGTGAACGACAATCCATCAAAGTAGAGAAAAACGCGGCCTCGGGTGCCGTGTGAATCGCATTAACGCGGAAGTATAGGGATCTGGACTGGCATGACGGCTGTTCAGCTAGGAACGACAAACGAGCATGGCTATGCAATATCGCAAAACAAGCAAGCCGCTGATAGTAGACAATAGAGCACAGTCTACCAACTCGCTCGTAAGCTCGCCAACAAGAAACACCACATCAACTACCCTGTTAAGGCAATAGATGGCTCTTTGATCCCTATGGAGGAACAACAGTTATCCCCGGTGGACATAACATTCTAAGAATGTTTTGAATAGCACTTTGCTAGCCACGTCCATCAACCCACATATGCACCCTAATAGGCTTCTTAACATCAGCGTCGCTACTCCTTCGTTGGATGAGATAAGGACAACAATTCGTTCACTGCAAGCAGGCAATGACAACATCTACGCAGAACTCCTTCAAGCCGACGGCGACGTCGAGTTAACCACGCGAACATTTTATGCGATATATTAAGGTATCTGGGAATCTGAAACCATTCCATCGTCGCTAAAAGAAGGCTTATATACAAGGCTCATATACATTTTTAAAAATTAACCCGTTTTTCTTCAAAATTTGTAGAGAATTTATATGAAAAAAAAATAATATTTATGGGTTGTGTTTCTTTTTATTACTTTTTTGTTAATTCTGTCATATGCAATAAAAATGTTCCATCTCTGTATGAGGAGATTAAGTTTTTTATGGTTATTCCAAATTTCTAACTTCCGAACACAACTCTAAAGCTATTATGCAAAATCGAACACGAATGGGAGTTCCGCTAATGGTGATGTACGCGCAGTTTTAATGGCGAATGCGCTATAAACTGTAATTGCGGTGCTGTGGTTCACATGCATCAGGCAAAACACTTTATAGTTTACCCCATGCTACTGCAATTAGCGGTTGGTCAGTTTCTGCTCTAATCGACAACAGGTAGTTAACTATGTCCTGCCGCAGCTGTGGTACCGACGACTGCACGGAGCATGTATCCCCCGACGAGCATAAAATTAATAGTAATAAGTAAATTATTTAACTGGTAACAGGTTGCTCCACTGCTCCGGTTCCAGCTCGCTTGATGGCACCGTCGGAATTGCATAAATAAAACAGCAGGGAAAACTCAAACTGCAAATTGCTAACATGGCACTCAAGGAAACTTTTTGCGGGTTTTACCCTACACCACATAGGTAGGGTGTTTTTGTTAGTGTTTTCCACCTGGTGTTACATACATTTGACTGTTACACTTAATTTGTGTTGCTGAGAATTTCCTTCTTTATGATTTAAAATGACGCTTCCAAGGAGATAAAGAGTTTTTTCGACCAGTCTTAGGGTTTATTATTTTAAAGAACATGAAAAATTACAGCTAGTACATAAAATTGTTGGTATTCCATTTGGTAATTTAGATTGATTTTAGCCTCAATTTTTAAAAAGACAAATAATTCCTTGAGCTAGGACCGGGATATGTACTGTGTAGTTTATCAGATTGCAACCACAGACTAGACCAAATATCTTACCAGGAAATGTACGCTAATCATTCGCCTTCTATAGAGTCCATGGGTCACTTTAATAGGCAAAGCAAGACTGGGATGATTAGTGTCTTATACACAGTAGTTTAGCTAGTAGCCCAAGATAGAACTCAATTGATCGTGTATCTCAAACAAAAGTTTGACATTCGTTTGAATGTAGTGAAGCTGTTAGATGTTTTTGCAGGCCTGATGAAGATAAAGGCCTTACTTCTTATCTGTTGCGACGTTTGAATACATCCCAGTCTGAGTATCTTGGCTTTTTAACAGAAAAAATTGGCCTTGTTGACTTGTAGCGAGATTGATTTAAATTATAAATCACATGTGTATTAAATCAATTTAATCACAAACCATATTTAAAAAGACATAACCTAAAAATCGTATGAAATATATAGCATAGTCATAGTCATAAGATGAAACCACATTGGAGGACCTCGGAGTTTGGAGATGTCAGGAGCAGCTACAGGAATCTATTCAACGTAGCCAAGGCTACTAGGTTAGAAGCTCACTGAGAGCATCTCTCAAACTTTATTAAAAATAATTAGGGACAGCCAAGCGTTATTCTTGGAGACGCTTCTGTGATAAAATAGAATACAACTTCTGGGGCGTCTATGCTAAGAAAAAGTCTCGCAGCCAATCCAATAATGCCGAGCTGCCTAAAAAAGTAGATGCGTCAAACAGAGAATCGCTTAATCTGCTTTTAGGTACCCACTTAACGGGAAGCTCCCATGTGTTAAGCAATGTCAGCCTTGATAGGGCAGACACTCGTACAACTATCTCCAATGATCTGATAAATAAGGAAAAACTGCTTTGGGCGCTACCAAACTTCAAACCATACAAATCTGTAGGTCCTGATGGCATAATTTCAGCTGAGCAGCAAAGGTCTTCGGATATTATCCTTCCTTTGCTGGAAACACATCTAAAGAGTTGTCTCAATCTGGTCCATATTCCAGTTTTATGGAGAGAAGTGAACGTGGTGGTCATAACCAATGCCGGCAAATGGTCGCATGTTAGTCCAAAGGATCTCAGACCAATCAGTCTTTCATCGTTCCAGTTAAATGCACTGGAAAGACTGATCGATATTTACATAATCACACGCATTGATAAAAGACTCCTGTCTACAGATCAGCACGCGTTTTGAAAAGGCAAGTCTGTGAAACAGCTCTGCACACACTGGTATGTTCTAATGAACGTTCCCTTCACCACAAGTAGTACACAATAGTAGTATTCCTAGATATTGAGAGCGCTTTTAACAACGTCAACACATCTGCGATTACGGATGAGCTTTCGACTTTGAGGGTGGATGACTCGCTTGGCGAATCACAGGATCACAGACAACATAGACTTCACCATTCCGCAACTCTTTTTAAACAAAAACTTCCCGGTCACCTTCCCCTCCAGATCATTCTGGGACGAAGACGCTTACCTGCAAAATGAACACATTTAATTTTACGCAGACGGGCGGAACTACTTTCTCAAAAAAGCTAAATCTTAGTCTCTCTTTCCGTTATCCAAATCACTGTAGTATTTACCAGGCTTAAAATACGGCGATCAGTGAAGCCTTGTCTTGGCTGAAGAGAAACGTTTTATCCGCTAAGGTCATCCGTATATTCTTGGATAGCCAAAAGCTGCACTGAAATCCCTGGAATCAGTCTCTACAAATTCAGCTCTAGACCTTAACTGCCAATCAGGGCCTATTGGAGGTTGTACCCTTCCATTTATTCCTTTCTCATAACCTTGTTCCTTTTATTTGCTATGTCCGTTCCATCTTTTATTAGACGACACGAACTTTTTTTGTTTTGTTTACGGAGAGGGGTCACTGGAGGGTGACAAGAACCGCCCATCCATTGAGCTAGGCTGAGGCAATGACAAGGTGTCGTCGTCTCCTTCCAGTGGCAGAACCCAAAGAGGCACCTCCTATCCTAACAAGCGACTGGCCAAGTTTATTAGACTAAAAATGCTGACAAACCATTCATCAGACGGCGAGCGTATCTGGCCAAATTATAATGGACTATACATTCTATCAGGTCATCTCATTTAGTTTTATATAGGTGTGCTGAATCAGTTTGCCAACGTGGGAGGATTGCGGCCGACTTGGATAGCCTAGTTGGCCATTCAAGTATGCCTTGAATAAGAACAGTCGAAGCGAAAGAAAGATCTCAAGATACCGAATGACCTCTCTTGAAACCTTTGTTGAAGTTACAGAAATATAAATAAGTTTTGATCCGTTTAGGATAGAAGGATTACCTATTATCTGCAAACAGGTTGAACGGTTAATTGAACCTAAAGGTGAAACGTATGATGACCATATAGCCATTTAATCTGCGGAAATAGCCTTGTGAGGTTTTTCTTCTTTATTGGCAGAATTCTATTCGGGGTTTTGAGGCCTTGATATTTCATCTTGTCGACATTTTTATTAAAGTAGCGTCTCTCCATGTCCTCGATGGCAAACTTCTAATGATGTTTTCTTATTCTTTTGAAGAAGGTGGTGTTCTATACTCCAGTTCGTGGCCATATCGAAATATTTCTCAAAAGATTGCTTGACACGTAATAGGCAACGATTTTGGCAGTCTCTTGCGATCGAAATTAGGATCTAGAATACTAGAGGCAGGGCAATACTTGATCTAGAAAATGAGAAATGTTTCGCTTTCGAGCTCTCTCTGAATATTCAAATGATTTCTAGAAATTAATTTTTAAACTCAAAACCTTAATCTATTAATAATTTAAATTTGAGTAAAATTAACGCTTTAACTCTTCTTTTCGTGCAAATTTCGTATCCTCACAATAGCCTGCCAAAAGCTCAAAATATTGGTGACAATAATCGCATGGCAATCCCCAACTTTATACCGTAGATACGATTCTATGTTAAGCATGCCATCAATGGCATCGTTGTGGAAATTATCCGCATTCTCATTCATAATAATTATTTATCAGAAATTCGCCAAATTCAAAATGGTTGCGTCGTCGTCATTGAGGTGCGGTGAGGTTCGAGTCCGATTTTCAATAATTCGCCGAGTGCACCGTATGACATGCTTCGATGGTTCGAAATTCATAATATTTCTCACGTACATATACGAATGTCCTAATTAAAAGCGCAAATGAATGACTGGCCGGAAATTTACAAAATGAAGGCGGATATTCGTGTGCATGCAAATAACACACAACACACATATGCATAGTTGATGATTGAAAATTAAAATTGACATAAATAATTATGGGTAAGGAGCACTAGGCAATGAAAAGTAGTAGGCAGCGGAGGCGGCTGACCCAATAGAGTGATTTTATTGTGCTGATTTGTGACTGCGTATGCAGTCTCACTACCATTTTATTGCCCTAAATAAATTTTAATGTTGCTATTGATTATTCCACAAGTCGATAGTAATAATAATAAAAATAATTATGATTGACTAAATGATAATCTATGCAAATTAATGTTTTGTTATCAAAAGTAAATTATTACCCTTCAAATACGCGGAAAGTGAATGTAGTCGTTTTGGATTAGCGGTCTGAGGAACAAAATTCCTAGGGAAGTATTTTGTCCACACAAGCTAGATGCAATGAATCTTTTACTACATACCCTGCATTAATATTTCACATTTTTAATTAAATTTCAGTAAACCATGTGAAGCAAGACCAGACCACAGAAGCGGCTTGCGGGCCCACGTTGAAAAAGTAATTCAAAACACCGATTTTTTCCAGTGCTTCTTATGCTGCCAGGTAAGAACTTAAAGGTCCAAGAGTGATACCCTTGCCACTAACACTCAATCTAGTCACTTATGTATTTTCCCGCTTTACAATTTAGAGGTTCACGAGTAAAACCTTGCCATTATCACTGTGGCCACACGCTGTCGTCTTCCAAATTTGTCGATTGCTAGTCTACCTCAGAAATTCGGCATATTTGTAACCATTTTGTGGTGAATTTTGCGCGAGGACTTGGACCTGCATCTAATAATGAGCGAAATTGTTCTTCGCCTTGCATTTTATCCAATACCACCCATTCTCTTGCAAGACCAAGCTCAAGAGCAGGACAATGCCTGCCAGATAGCAAGACTGCAAGACTCTTTCAAAAGCAAAAACAAAAAACACAAATAAACCGAAACCCTACATCTGCTAAATCTAATGAGGGAATCTACAAATTTACCGGTGTTGTGTCTCTTGGTATGACGGTGTTGGTATGACAGGATCTACATTATGTTTTTGAAGTTGGATATCTCAAGACTCAAACAAGATTATTTAAACGCAGTTACAAAGGCAGTATGTCTTCTAAAAATAAAGTCCTTAACGAAGAACAGAGCAATTTCCGTTAACATGGGTCAGGATACACCAAAGTACCAAAGTAAGCTTTTTCTTAAATCCCCGATAAATGATGTCAATATTGAAGAATACACCCAAGAATCATTTCCAAAATTATTGTGCATGAATTAGGGGTCACCCTGTATTGAAATTTGAGGTAAAAACATATGCATATCTATGCATGTTATAAAGTCGTTTTGTAACTTTTATGAAAAACCAAGTATAAGATATAAAAAAGGTTTGGGTCAATCAGTAGCGGGAGTATTAAGTTATTTCTATATCTTGGGTATCTGTACGTTGTTAACGCTTAGAATAGCGGCGATTAAAAGCTTAATTATTGGTATTAGAAAGTTTATCCCTTTCAGGAATAAGTCTATAAAACCAAAGAAAGATCGATGGTACGACTCGAGCTGTAAAAAGGCTTCTAGGATTAGAGAGATATGCTTTCGGTTTTACATAGCAAACCCTACTGAGGAAAACCGAACAAATTTTAAACGAGCCAGAAATGATTGCAATGCTCATCTTCGGCGAGTCAAATTGAATCAAAAATACAGCCTCGTCGTCAATTCCAACGCTCATTTATAATGACACTCCAGTTGTCAACTCTAAAGACAAAGCCAATCTGTTTGCTGCACATTTTGCAGCTAGCTCCACGCTTCCAGATTGTGCATTGATGCCGCCTGCACCTCCAATTATTGAACACTCTATGGGACAGATCTTCATTCGTACTCGTGTAGTTGCATAGAGCTTTAAAATATCTCAACACTAACAAATCCGCTAGACCAGATGATATTTCTCCATTAGTTCTGAATAGGTGTTCTTCCAAGCTGGTATTACCATTGCGTAAGCTTTTCCGTCTATCCTAATCTTCTGGACTCTTCCCAAAAAGTTGCAAAACAGCCCTTTTCCAGCCCATACCAAAAAAAGGCGAGCCGTCTTCTCCTTTTTCGTACCGACCCATAGCACTTACATCCATTCTTTCCAAGGTCATGGAAATGCTGATCAATTTTCAGCTCATGAAATATCTTGAAACCAACGAAATCGTTAATGACCGGCAGTATGGATTTCGTGGGATAGTATATCTCACCAAACAGTAGAACCGGTCTTTGCATCAATTTGGAGAAAGCAAAGCTGTTGCACTCGATATTTCCAAAGTATTTGACATAGTTTGTCATCAAGCTCTTTTGTCCAAAATGTTTCAAGTTTGAAATACACCTCATAAATGCTGGGGAATAAATGCGTTCCCCAGGGCTCTGTTCTGTCCCTGGAACTTCTCGTTTTTATTAATGATCTCTTATCTGTGACTTTGAATCCAATTCACTCTTTCGCTAACGACAGCACTCTTAGCTTCTCATATAAGTTTGAGGAACGTCCCTCCACTTCTCACGTGGAACTCAAACAATTTCGTATGTTAAGCCCGTTGAATTCTGACCTAGACAGCATAATACAATGGGGCAAAAACAATCGAGTATTATTTAACGCTTCCAAAACCCAATGCTGTCTCTTGTCGCCTAAGCGAATACCAAATCCCATGCCATTATCCATGAATGGCACTTGCATCGAGGAAACTGAAAATCTCGCAATTCTCGGTATGTGCGTTAACGGCAAGCTTCGTTGGAATGACCACATATTTACTCTCGCGTCAAAAATGCTGCGAAATGTTTAGGTTTTCTAAGCAGGTGCAAGAAATCTTTCACTCCCTCTGACCTGGCTACTCTAAACTTGAGTACAATTGTCATATCTGGTCTGGTGCGCCTAAAACCACCTTGCATTAACTAGATAGAATACAAAACCATGCGATAAAACTTATCGGTGACGAAAACATTGCGAAATCAATAGATTCGTTTGAACACCGCAGGAACGTCTCTTGCTTGTCACTGTTTTGTTTTATCGCTTCTTCCACCAGCGGTGCTCAAGAATAATAGCCAGTTGCATGCCACCTCTCTTTGAATTCAACCGCAATATCTTCCATCTTCGGAGGTACAGGCAAGTTCAGGGTTTCGTTCTTCAGCCGTACAACACATATGTGGAATGCTCTGCCAAGTATATAACCGAACATATTAAGGGTGCGAACGCCTTTTCGCGTGCGCAAATTATAAAAAAAAGTTAGTTGCTAAAGCATTGGGATGTCTTCTTACACGTATAGAGTAGCGGATGCGTTGTGATGTAATTTCTTCATGGACTGTGGGAACTTCGAGATCTCTGTGGATGTTGACGTTGTTTACAAACCACCACAATGCTCCATTTATATTTCTTAGGATTGCTGATTGTACGCGTTGTATTTTTTCTTCCATCGAAGAGGCACAGTTACTCCATAGTTGAATACCAAACGATTAACTTATAGAGTTATACTTTACAATCCAGGCTTAGCCGCGATATTCCTAGTAACCAATGCATTTTACGGCTTTTATGTTTGTTTGGGTTTTTTTCGCTTCTATGTGCCTTTTCCATATTAATCTTCTGTCAAGTTGGAATCCTAGATAGTTGACGTGTATTCGTTGAGGAATTGGGTGATCATTAATCATTGGTGATGGGCAGCAGCTCTTATTTAAGGTAAATGTTATGTGGATACTTTTGGTTTCATTTATTTTTATTCTCCATGTTGATAACCATTTTTACGCATTTTTGAGGTGATAGCTTAAGTTCTCTGAGTTTTGCTTGAACATAAAAAAGTTGTGTCATCTGCTAATGTTGCAGTAAGAACATTGCTGCACGTATGTAAATCCGAAGTTTATAGTTGGTAGATGAATTGACCCAGGACGCTACCTTGTGTAACGCCGGAATTAATGGGATTTGTTTTGAAAGTTGTTCTTTCGCACACCCACCATAGTGTTGTACAGCAGTTCCACACTGAACTTTGAAATTTTCAAAGGCTGTCTCGCCATCGAACGCAGGGGGTTAAAAAACTCCTTTATGGTTATTCGAATGACTCTGGTACTGCTCTGTTGAGTGTTCTCCCTGACGAACTGGGCACGACTCATTAATTCGAAAGAAAATTCCAAACCACTAACTTCTTTATAAATTCCATTTATTTCACCTTTAGAGGATGTTTGAATTCCATTCATTTCTTCTTTAAGCATTTCCAGCTGACTAAATTTCTGCTTCAGTTCCTGACCTTGTTTCTGCGATTATTGAATTTGCTGTTCAAACTTATCGGTCAGTTTTGAATTTAACTGCTAATTTTGCTGATCCAATTCTTTCTTCAGACCTTGAATTTGCTTCTGCTGATCCACTTTCTCGTTTAATTTTAGAGCAGTACTCAAATCTAGATTCATCTGTTTATTCTCCTGACCCTGGTGCTTCATTTCTTCTCTATGCTGGTCAAACTTACTGTTGGTTTCATTTTCATTTGCTGAATTATAAGTTGCAACATCGCCTCCATGTTTGGCACATCAGCCTTTTCTTCCGAAGTGGACGATTTTCGCTCCACAAACTCCGTCCCGATGGAAAACATTTCACTAGCTTGCTGTTTTTCCCCTTTAACGACTTTTTGCAATCGGAGAAATAACTTTTGCTTATTTTCTGCAGTCCTTAAGCCTCGCCTTCCAAGTTCTTCTTTAAGCTCCTGGAAAATTTAGGATTTAATGTTCACTGCACTTTCCATTTCCATTTTATTATTTATTGTTTAACGATTTGTAAAATTACACCTCATTTATTTACTGGTTTGAAAAATCACTAATTAAATTATTTATTGTTATACGATAAATAATAATAAATTACAACTTTATAAAACAAACAGTAAAAATAGCAATTCACAATTTATATTGACGATAGCTTTAAATGTACACAAAATACTTATTACAATTCTCTTAGCTGGTAGCTTTATGTCTTTGCAAGAACCTTGACTGGTTGAGTTCTAAAAAATGAATGAACTCTTTGTATTCATTGAAAAGTTTCCAGAAACTTCCAATGTTATAGACAGAAATATCGAAAAAAGACCAGACCATTGTGGTAATTTACCATTCTCATATGTAATGAGCCATCTTCTAAAAATAACCTACATGCGCTTGGTTTATGGGTGTAGAATCGGAATTTTTTGGATTTTTGCAAGACTATTGATTTTGAAGTTTGGGAGCTTCTTTTGCATTTGTTTATCGTTAAGTAACGGTCAATACCAGTTTGCACTGTCGACCTTGAGGGGCTTAGTGTTATATTCGGGTGAGTATCATAGTTTTCCTCGTTTCTAGTACTCGAGTTTGCTATTCCTTCAGAATCAGAATGTACTGGACCCATTTTAAGGTATAGTTTTGGGAGATCTCAATAAAAATTGATTTTCCTGGATGTTAGTTAGCACATAACCAATCAAAGAGCTTTTACTAATAAACCACATTATTGAGAAATAGAAGGTGAGTTTCAAGCTGGTCAAAGTCCACTATCATAGAAATATCAAAAACCACCGTATGAGAAGTAATTTTGGCAAAGGTGATTTCTGCCATCCTTATACTACAAAATTGGAAAGAACTTTTACCTGGAACTACTCAACTTTTTCCGGTTGTTTAGAACATAGAATTTTATACTTTTCTATAGCACTGAGTTGAACACTGACTGTTAAGAAATAATTTAATGCGACAAGTTATGAAAAATCTAAAAATTTTTGAAAACCTCGGTACCAAAAGGGTGCAGTGTTTAACAATTATATTACTTATTTTCGAATGTCATACGTTAATGTCCCGCAAGTGAAAGCTGAATTAGATTCAACCTATTTGAAACTGATCTTCTGTGGCTCTAGAAATACAGTCCGGCCTATAAATTCGAACCGATGTCGTCCAATTATATTATCACAGCACAGCTCTCTACGTAAGTCGTTAGTTGTAAACTAGTAAATTCGGACAGTTATTTGGTTCCCATGCTGAAAACAAGCCACACTCTTACTGCCCGCATTTTCCACGTAACACGAACTCACTCACGAACTCATATTCCACTTTATATGTATAAAGCAGTTGTTTCCCGGATTAAGTGTTAATTTAATCAGACCGACGAATCAGAGCTTTGTCCTGCCACAAAAGCCCCGTCAACTCAATACAATTTACCATATGTGAGTTCACAGAGATTTTTCGTACACATCCACACTCATAGACTTATATGCTGAAAGTTATTCGCTTCAACGCTTCGACGCTTCGACGAAAACCCCCAAGAAGCATCATAAAATATTCAAAGATTTCACTTTAACTGCCAAGAATAATAATAATAACAGCTCGGGCAGTTGAGTTCCTGGAAGCAGCTAAGCAAACCATGAATAATTCATTTTGAATGATGTGATATATGCGTGTGTGGCACAAAGTGTGAACGGACATAGATAGCTTTCTTTTCCAAGAAACCCTATATGACTTTATATCTACATTTACGCAAAATAAAGTCATTAAAAAAATTGCAATAAGAAATATGTCCTATAGTTGATGGTAAAAAACAAATTTTTCTTCAATAAATAGTGGAAAAGTAGACGAATTTTCAAGAAAATTTCAAAGTAATTTAATATTATGTGAAAGGTGAAAGTGACCCTTTCATTTCCAAAACTTACACGTTCGATGGTGTTATCCTTCTAGTTAGGTTAGGTTAGTTTAGGTTCGGTGGCTGCTATTGCACATTTAGACCGAATTACGGTCAATTGTGATACCACAGGATCAGAGCCTTTCTTTTATTATAGAGCCCATTTTGTGGTCCTTGTAAATTTTAGGATGTCTCTCACTTTTCAGTTTTCGACATCCGATAAGCTGTTTAATGTACCATATCCCAGATATTTTTGTCTTCTGCTTGCAAGAGCCGGGCATGTACATAGAAAATGGGATACTGTTTCCTCCTCCTCGGCGTCATAGCAGCTTCAACAGAAGTCATTGAACTCAAGGCCCATCTCTCTCGCATGCACTCCAAGAAGACAGTGCCATGTTAAAATACCTATAATCATTCTTGTATCCCTTCTTTGTAGCTCTAGAGCGATCTAAGTCCAGCTTAGGCCAGCCTTGTTTTGCTATAGTACATGTGGCGGTATGTATCTTTTTCGCGTTTGTTAATTTTTCTGCCTCTTTCCCAAGCAGTAAGTTGACCGTTGCCTGCCGTTTCCGGTAGCAGTTGGAGTTTTGTGCCATTTCTGGCTAATTCGTCTGCTTTGCAATTCCCAACGATATCAGAGTGACCGGGGACCCATACTAAGCATATGTTAAAATACTAACTCATCACCTTGAGAGATGTGTGGCAGCTTATCGCTACCCCCGATGTCACCAAGACCGATTCCAGCAATTTGAATGCCGCCTGACTGTCTACGTAAATTATAATATCGGTTACCGATATTATATTATGTTTCAGCCAGGTCACTGCTTCCTCAATCGCTGTTACCTCAGCCTGATACACGCTGCAATGGTCCTGGAGTCGAACGGAAATGCTCACCTTCCGTCGAGTTTGGAGCCGTCCGTGAAGAATTTGATAGCAGCGGTTTCTTGTGACGATCCATATCTCCATTGATCCCTGGAGGGCTAGATGGCTCGGAAACCCTTCCTAAAGCATAACACTGGTTGTGTGTAATCTTAGTTCGCCAGTTAAACGTTTGGCGAGTTGTTTATCGTCGGGTGTCCCGTTTAAATAGGTTTCCACTGACGTGTTGCTGACAGTCGCGCGGCCTTAAAAGCTGGCTCTCTGCCTGCCGTATATATCTAAAGGAGTCAGGTGCAACATTAATTTTAGAGCGCGTGTAGGTATTGTTTTCAGTACTCCACTAATGTGAAGACAGGCTGCCCCTTTGCACCTTCTCCAAAAATTGTACATAGATGGATTTTTCAAGAGCCGGCCACCAAACGCTAACACCGTACATGAGTATTGGTCGTACTATTGCAGTGTATAGCCAGTGTACCAGCTCTGGCTTTAATCCCCAGCTTTTACCGATGGCGCTTCTACACGCATATAGAGCTTTGGTAGCTTTATTAACTCTCTCTAAAATGTTTGGTTTCCAGCTTAGTTTATTATCCAGGATTGTGCCCTGAAATTTCGCCCTATTGGTGAAAACTAGACTGGTCCTGTTTAGAGTTGGTGGAGTGACTATTGGCACTTTATATCTATTTGTAAAGAGGACCAGGACTGTCTAATGTGGTCTGGAGGTTTATCATTATCATATTTGGCTCTACAACTGGGGTCCGGTCCTGGCCTCCCGCAAAAAGTCTCTCCACCGGTCCCGATTTCTAGCCGATGTCATCCAGTTTGGCATACCTAAACTCTGGGCGTCCTGGTCTACGCCATCCTTCCAGCGTAGGCTTGGCCGGCCTCGCTGTCGTGTTCCATAAATCCTACCGCAAAAGACTTTCCGAGCAGGATCCTCTTCGCTCATGCGAGCTAGGTGTCCTGCCCACCGGAGCCTACCGAGCTTAATTTTCTTCACGATATCGACATCGCGGTAACGCTCGTAGATCTCATCATTATAGAGTCTCCAGAATCGTCCTTCCTCACATACGGGGCCAACAATTTCCCGTAAGAGTTTTCTCTCGAAAACGGCGAAGAGATCGTTGCGAGTACAAGGTTTGCGCGTAAAAATATCCACAAAGCCACCAGGGTATCTCCTAATGGAGCTACTCACAACCAGATAGACCACGTGTTGATACACCGCCGCCACAACCGGAACCTGATGACGGTAAGAACGTACCGAAGTTCCAACGTAGACTCGGCCTACTATCTTGTTGGTATGTTGCTTCGAGTGCATCATCACGAAAGACTGAATCTGCAAATCAGAGTAGGGAGAGTAAGTCCTGGGGCTGAGATGCCGGGCGTAGAAGAGAAATGGACACACCTTAAAAATACTGTCATTAGTATAGTTGACTCCATCTTAGGCAATAGTCTTAGAGATCGGAACGACTGGTTCGATGATGAATGTAAGCTAGCGAATGAACGTAAGAATGTTGCGAGGCGAGCAATGCAACAATATCATAGAACGCGGGCACGCGAAGATGAATATAAAGAGCTCAGAAGATTTAAAAAAACAGTTCACCGGCAAAATAAAGCAGCCTGGGAGAAGAATCTCGTCCGTGAACTAGAACAGAACAGACACAAGGACTGCACCAAGCACCAAAGTTCTACCAAAGTGTCCGCGGTATCACGCAATACACACCCCGTTGCGCATACTGCAAAAACAAAGAGGGTAATCTGATCGCCAATCTCAAAAGCATCTTAGAGCGACGGGAAGAGTACGTTCATGCGTTACAAAATGGACAGCTAACTGAGGAATTGGAGGCTCTATCAATGACCGAAGACCACACTATGCTGCCGCCACCAAGCATAGACGAAGTTAGCAGAGCGATAAATCGGCTCAAAAATAATAAGGCCCCGGGAACAGATGGTATCCCAGCGCAACTGTAGCAGCTAATGGCAGCATGTAGCCAGAAACACTTGCACGGTTGCTTAAAGCCAACAAAGCCTACTATAGAGTCTATCAAGACTCTTCAACTACAGGAACATCCAAGCTAATGGTGTATAAGACAATGGTCATACATACAGCATTCTGACCTCATTCTGCGTTCGAGAGAAAAGTCAGAATTGTTGGCCCCGTATGTGAGGAAGGACGATCCCGGGGACTCTATAATGATGAGATCTAAGAGCGTAACCTTGATATCGACATTGTGAAGAGAATTAAGCTCGGTAGGCTCCGGTGAGCAGGATGCCTAGCTCGAATGAGCGAACGGGATCCTGCTCGGAAAGTCCTTTGTGGTATGTTTTATGGAACACGACTGCGAGGCCGGCCAAGCCTATGCTGGAAGGATGGCGTAGACCAGGACGCCTAGAGTTAAAGGATGCAAAACTGGATGACATCGGCTTAAAATCGGGAAGGGTAGAGAGACTTTTTGCGGGAGCCCAGGACCGGACCCCGGTTGTAGAGCCAAATATGATGATGATAGTAAAGCTTAGCTATCTCAAGCCAAACGATAGGAAAATCGGAAGAACCTCTTCTTGCAAGTGCATCAGCAGTTTCTAGATTATTTCCAGTATGACTCGATATCCAGATAAGAGTGACGGATCTTGAAATGAAGTTCAGTCTTCTCTTACATTCCAGAACAAACTTTGAGTTGTCACAAGGTGATTCCAATGCTAGTAGAGCAGCATTTATAGAATTCCCATCTAAGAACTATTCTTCTCCAGTTTCCTCATCAGTAAGGGAACTTTCGATTACTAATATTGGTTCGAATTTCCAAAGCACATCATTTCAAGTGGTTGCACAATAATAAATTACGTCTGGTCGAACAAAACAGGCAACGTTTTCCAGCTTGCCACACCATTTAACTTTTTCTTAACTGTTGCTTATTTTGTTCAATTATCTGCATTGCATAAGCTCTGGGTGAACTTTCTAAGTATTCTTTATCAAGAATATTTAAATGGTTTGTGTTTAAAAGAAACTTTATGAAATGACTGCCATCCTTGCCAATGAATATTTAAAGAAGCTAACTGCCTCTTATATTTAATAGGCCTCCTTAATTTGCACGCAATAATTGTCAGAGAGAAAATGTACTGAACAGAGAATGACATTTATTTAATACTACATCGCCAGATTCGACCTAATGGCAGGATAATTCGCAACAATCTATTCAACCCCTAAGGATATTAGCCATTATTGATATGAGCGGCAATATGATATTCAATCTTTTTTAACTACAACTTATCCGCCTTAACATAACCAGCGGATAACACAGGCGTTATGTCCCATGAACATTGAACTGTGAAATCTCTAAAGTCAAAAGGATTCGTGCTAGGACGCTTGGTTGACCCCGTCCATTGAACCAAAATGTCGTTTGACACAGAAAACTCGACATCGCTTTTTCAAATATCCAATATAAGAAAGTGTGCGAAGTTATTGGGGATGTGCTGTGTCCTCGGCTCTGTTCATCAGGATATAGTGAAGGCGAATTAGGAAAGGAGTTCACATTGGTCGCCGCCGCATAGGAAAGAGTTCTTTAAAAACTGACGACGACGACGAAAACATAAACATAACATTTAATGGAGTTTTCATAAAGCCAATCTTGATGCATCCACATAGTCCATTAAAGAACGTAACAAATCCTTTTGGCCTTTTCCCAATTCCCGGTTGTTGTTGTTCAATGGGAATGGAAAATCGATAGTGTGAAATCAGCAAATAACAAGAAGTTGAGTCGCTCTCTGTGTGTTGTTCGAGATGAAATTAACTTTAATGCGCATATAAAGAATTTCGAAAAAACTTAATATTTAATTTTCGATTTAATTTCTGTTTTGTCAAGCAACGTACGTCCTCTGTAGGGATGGTGAATGTGGACACAAAAAACTGAAAGAGCGGCAAAATGGTCACACTCTTATGGAGACAGGTGGATAAGCAGATGAGAGAAGTTTCTCACTTGTGCTACACAGTTCCTGCTTTCGTGACTATATTGTAATCGTGAATCGTGAATCCCAAAAATAAGTGTGCATTTTAATCAACAGGTATTGTCCGTGTGATGCTGTGTGAGAAACCACCAGACGACTACTTCTGTAGGGTTGGTAATTTTTTCTTAAATGATTACCTTTCATCTACCCATTCATGATACCAATTGTGTCTTTTACTGCAAAACTCAGTAATAAATTAAAATTAGGAAGAACGCCATTAAGAAAGGATTACAATGTGGCGATTTCTTATCATGAGAATGTGTTATCCTTATGCTGGAGAAATAGGCATTATTATTATCAAACGTGTATCACACTTGGACCGCATAAAGAATAAAGTAGCAATACGACAACTGCTAACAGAGCATTTTCTTATTTGAAAATTAGCTCCATCTGGGCTTCAGTTGTGATAAACGAGGAGAAAGCCATTGTCGTCCTAGTTTTTTTAAAATAATATATGAAGAAAATAAAAACTTTGTATTTAACGTTTCGGTGGTCAGCCATCAGCAGAGTAGGGCGAATAACACAGAATGCTTCAGAAATGCATGTGGCCGCAACTATCAAAGTAAGGTTGGCTCTAGCACAATAAACTCGACCGTAAAAAAACCATATTACGGAACCTTAAATAAGCTTGCGATACATTGATGAACGACGACGACCACGACAAAGAAAACGACTAAACGATTTAAGAATTTTTTCATGCAACGTACACTCATTGTAGAGAGCTCGAGCTGCAAAGCAGCTAGCCGATACCCTTTCCAGATATAATGCTGACATAACAGCAATTCAGGAGATGGGGTGGACGGGGAATGGTGTCTTACAAAAATCAGAATTTGACATATATTACAGCTGTCATGTTAGACATCATGTGCTCGGGGTGGGGCTTCTAGCCAGCAAAAGAATGAAACCCACCGTTATCGGCTTTAAGGCTATGTACAATTCGCTTGGCGGGGCATATTTAAGAATATAAGCCAAATAAACGTGCGCGCACCTACAGAGAATTCCCCAGATGATGAAAGAGAAGAATTCTTTGAATCAGTCGAATTGGAACTCCATTCCTATCCTCAAATGATGTAAAAATTATTCTGGACGATAAGAACACTGTTATATCAGCATTATATTTGTATCGGTGATCAGATAGCTGCTATGCAGTTCCAGCACTACACAGTGAGTGTACTTTTAATGAGAAAATTCTTAAATCGTTTAGCCATTTTCGTTGGCGTGGTCACATCGTCGTTCATCAGTGCATTTGAGGTTGATTTGGGGTTCCTTAATATTTTTTTTACGGGCGAAGTTATTAACCTCGCCCCATTTGATTACCTACTGTTTTATTAATATATTCCTCAATTTTTCGGCTACTTATAAGTACTATTTCCATCATATGGTCAGCTAATTCTAGATGCAGGGGTACTGATTTAGTTAGTTAGTAAGTGGAAGGGGCAATTAACATACATAATAATAATATATGGCACGACAGACCTTTGCGGTGCAAGGCCTTGCTTCTCGCGACCATTCGTTTTGTGTCTGTTATATTTTTGCACATAAATGATAGGGACCTTCAATTTAAAGACACAACCAAAACGCGACTTAAGAAGCTTCAATGACAGGTATTACTGTTGGAAGTTTGTTAAACATTAATAAGATATGTGACCATAAAAAATATTTATATTTTTTGGGATTCGAACATCGAAACATACTGCTCAGAAGTCCACTGTACTAACCACTAGACCCACGGCGACGTATATATAGATTAAAGAATTTTCAGGATCTGTTTATGCTTTTTTGCGAAAGATCAAATATCTGTGTAACATTTTTTGTGGCAAAAATCTAAACCTAGCTGTTTTGGTTATCTTCCTTCACTCTTATCATCATCATATTATCATCGATGATTTTGTGAGTTTATCTGAAGTGAATAAAATAGGGTATTTACCGATTGTTTTGTGACCTTTTAAAGTTAAGCTATATGACGCAAACTTCAAAAGCAATTGAAGTTACAAAGGAAGCTTCGTAATGGATGAATAATGAATTAAGCGAAGCGGATTTAAATTTAAATGGAAATTCTTTAATCATTCCTGCAATTTTGAAGTCAACAGATTGTTAAGAAAATTTTGAAAATCTACAAGTTTTTCTCTCACTTATCATTGCATAAACAAAACACTACTTTGCTAATTATACGACAAAAAACAAGGTTATTTACTTATATTTCAGGTAAACGTACCACAAAAAGGATTCCGATTATACATTCAGAGAAGCAGTTAGCGCAAGCGGCACGCATTCGCAATGGAGTAATGTTGGAATTTCTTATTCTTGGTCTTGTTTCTTATGCGAGTGAACACCAACAATACCAGCTGATGTGATTATGTATCTGTGTCAGAAAGTGTACACTAAAACAAAAGTATACAATCTTCACTCCGAGGTCGTAATTGTCTGTTTATGTGTCTATATGGCATATGAGAATGAATGCATAAACGAGAATGTTAATTTGAAAAATGTGCTAATGTAGTCCATGCAAGAGTGGCAAAAATGTCTTCTATTTACAGATTTGTCGTCGTCAACATATTTAGGGAAAGAGTGCGCGTGACGCACGTGGTACACGGTATTACTAAGTTACAAAGGAATTTTAATGAATTTTATATCCTTTCAAGTATTAAATTTATCAAGCGTTGAGTACAATCACCAGCAAAAGCACTATATAACCAGCACCAGAATGCTAATGCGCTGAATCATTTGCATTTTCGTATCTCTCCAAGGTGACGATCATAAGCTGTTAAGATGAAGATGCCAACCACTTTTGCCAACTTTCTTAAGTAAATATTTGCATTCACCTTAATATATCCAGAAATTTCTTTAAATATGACTTGCATATTCGCCCCATCCATATATCATATAAATTATCAAGCAAATCCATTCTTGTACAAGGACAAAACTTTCACAGAAAAGTTGTTTTTAGACAAAATAACACCAAAACCAAGTATGTTATTTCCGACCTTCTCTTGTATATTATTAAGTATTGTATTACTCGGAAATGATAAAGGAAGTACCAAAATTAGCCGTAACTCAGTTCCTACACATATTAAAAGCCTCACTATGCCTAAAATATTTCCCGAACCGTAATTGCTAAGTCGGTACTAGATCCTACTAAAGTAAACTCATAGAGATCATTCAGCCTCCTATCCATTGCATTGAATACATTCGAGAATCTTATTCTGGAACAACTTATGCGATATAATAACGATTCAAGTGCAATACCTTTGCACCAATTTGGTTTCAGGAGAAGACACAATACTATTGAACAGGTACATCGCATGGTTAAAAAAATTAGACAAGCCTTCGAAGATAAACAATATTGTTCATATTAGCCAAGCCTAAGACAAGATAAATCAGAAAAATTCCCCTCTCAAAACATACAAGGTATTCTAGAAAGTTACCTTTCAGAATCGTAAAATCCGCATAAAATATAAGCGCTATACGTCCCATCTACGCAACATAGAAGCCGGGGTCCGGCAAGGGAGTATCTTGGGTCCATTTTTGTATTTAATATATACTTCTGATTTTCCAACTCACCACTTCACGCACACCTCAACATTTGCGAATGACACAGCAATTATCAGCTCTCGTTGGGTCTCTACATCTCATCTTGAAAAATGGCTGGAAACCTGGAGAATTAAAGTAAATGAAATAAAACACGCTCAGGTTACATTTACCCTGAGGAACGGAGTCAAAATCAACGGTCTCAATATCCCTCAAAATTAGAACTTTTAATACACAGGCATTCATCTTTATCGCCGTCTCACTTGGAGTAACCAATCAACCTGCGCCCCTTAGTTCATCAGAAATGGAAATATCCTACGTGACCTGAAATATCCTATAGTTCAAGAAGACATTTACAAAAAAAGCCAGCAAAGTATACGAGTATCAACAAATTGGAAAACCACACAAACCCTCTAGCTAAAAACTTCCAAACCGCAAGTAGGCGTAAAAGACTTAAGAAGATCGATACTCTAGACTTGCAGGATTTAGTTTCAACTTGATGCTTCTTATTATTTTCACGAATTGCCAAAGAATTTTACTACCTTTGGGACATTTTTTCTAAATTTCTGGACGTAGGCAAATTAGACTCCACCAAGATGGGCATTGCAATAATTTCGGGCTCATTCGAAATTTATTCGATTTTCGTCTTTAAGATTTGCTTTGTACAACCGAAAGCATAATACCTTCTCTAGTAGGAAAGCCCTCTTTACAGAGAAAATCATACCATTCATCTTCCTTCGGTTTGACAGACTTATTTAAAAAAGAAATAACGTCCCTCATCTGTGTCATGAAACAACAGCGATCAGTTAACACTCTCAAAGAAGTTGCTATAGATATTGATAATGCTGTGTGTGAACCATATGACCATATGGGGTCTTACCACCCACCACAACCATAAATTTAGTAAAAACTAAATTATTGAAAGCAAATTTTGTTTCCTTGATTAAAGGACGTCTTTCAAATTTTGTTTGTTTCAAATTTTCATGACTGTACCACGAATGCTCCATGCTAAGCAATTAAGGCTCAAAAGCAGGTTAAAAGAGACTCAAAAGCTTAGCGTGGTGCTATGAATTGTTGTGCTTTTTTTGAGCCTCAAAAATTCCAGATTTCCATTAAAAACATTGCAGAAATTTCCTTTGATTTATAATAGTTCTAGTTGCTCCACATCTACCACCTATTTTATTTTCTACCATATAGGGGGCTAGTTATACTTAAATAAAATCATTTTTTAGAAGAAAACAAGTTTTATATTATTTTACTTTATACTTTTTAGTTTTTAATGAAATATGTATATATAACTTCAAATAACATGAAGATTGGATGGTAATATGGAAAACTCCAAAATAACCCCAAAAGACTACTAAAAGACCCCTCAAAAACCCCCTTAAGACACACTCGAGACCTGAAGACCCGATAAATGCCACCTAGAGACCCCATTAAAGACTACCCTTTTAAAACTTACTCAAGACCTTCCAAAACCCCCTCGAGACCCCGTTTATATCCTGTCTTAAGACCCTCTCAAAGAGTCCCTAAATACCCCCTCAAAAGGTCTCCCAAATCCCCTGAAGACCCCTCCGTAAACCTACCTAGCTCAAGATTCATGTAAGGCCGCCCTCAAAACAACCCCTCAAGACCTCCGTCTAGACTACCTAAAGATCCCGCAAGCCCCCTCAGGATCCCATCAAAACGCCATCTAAGGCCCTCAAAACCCCCTCAATACCCTACTCACAACCATCTCAAAATCACCTTAAGCCCCACTCAAGACCACCTGAAGACCCCCTCAAGACCCCCCTCAAGACCCCCCTCAAGACCCCCATCGAGACCACCTATAGACCTTTCCTTAAAACCCGCTTAAGATCCCCTTAAGACTCCCGCAATACCCCGCTCATGGCTCTCTTAAAATACCCTCTATATCTCCGTGGAGGCCATCTAAAGAGAACTCAAGACCCCCTTAAGACTCCACTCATAACCCTCTCAAAACCTCCTTAAGCACCACTAAAGACTCCACTAAAAACGCCCTCAAAACTGCCTTAAACCCCTCAAGAATCCCTTAAAACCCTGTTAGAGCTTCTCAAAATCTCCGCAAGACCCCACTCAGGGCTCTCTCAAAATACCCTCATAAGCGCTTAAAACCCCCCTCAAGACCACCACAAAATCATCTTAAGGCCCCCTCGAGACCCGCCGCAATACCACCCAAAGACCCTCTCAAGATCACCTAAAAACCCATTCAAACCCCTTCAAAACCCTCTTAAGACCCCAAAATACCCCTTCCCCTTCGAACGTTCTTATGACCCCTTTAAAACCCCATAAGGACCCTCTAAGATCTCCTCAAGACCGCTCTCTCAACCTCCTAAAGACCTTCTTAATAACTCCTCAAGACTCCCTTCAATAACTCCTCAAGAACACCCCAAAATCCCTCTTAAGACCATCTCAATAACACACTAAGTACCCTATCAAAACTCTCTCCTCAAACCCACTCCCACTCAAGACCATCTCAAGACCCCCTCAAATCCCTTCGTGAAGACCCTCCACCATCAAGATCCCACTTAGACCCTCTTAAAACCACCTCACTTCAAGACCCCCTGATCACCACAACACTCCTCTTAAGACCCAATAAGAACACTCTTCAAGACCCGCCTCCGAAAATTATTCCTTAAAAACGACTACGAGACCGTCAACTCACAGCATTAGAATAAAAAAAAGCATGAAAGAATTACATATAAGACCCTGTTAAACCCACCTTAAGATCCCCTCAAGACCCCCCTGACCACCACAACAATCCACTTAACACCTCATAAAAACACTCCTCAAGACCAGCTTCCGAAAAGTCTTTCATGAGACCGTCAACTCACATTAAAAATTTTCATGTAAATTCTCTAATAGGAGGTACATATGATGTGTGCAAAGTTTGAAACGGGTTAATTTGGAAAAATTTAATATTAGAGCCCCCTTCACGTCAAAATTTATTCAAAAACTGTTCTCACCGGAGATACACAAAAGGAAAGTTAATATAAAATCATTTAATTTGTAGTTAATCCTGTATGGCTCTCCCCTTGTCATGCAAACAATTATAGGAACATTGAGTAGCAACAAAAAACCCAATTTAACTTAAATTGTTGCCATTTGATATTTTACTGAAAAACTGAAAACATTGCCATCAATTTCAGCTGAGCAGGGTAGTGCCATCCGGTGCGGTTATTGTCCCCAACATTTACTAAATTCAATTCTGAATTAAAAGCAATTCTATAGTAACACAATAACGAACAAATAAATTTATAATTAATTAAAAGTGTCTCGCGCTAGGGATTTTAGTGATTTCCGGATTTTCAAATGCTGTGTATGTGTATTTCGTCGGTTGAAATATGAGGACAATAATTTACAAAAACAATCGCATTAATAAATTTGTCTTTTGATAAGAATCTCGTCACAGAACGGCTCATACAGTTGAATGGACAAGAAAGGTCCTTACAGCTGTAATTCACCTTGAAGTTATTTGCACAAAATGCTGCCAGAAGCACAGACACAAAAGTTATTTAAATACAAAAATATTAGGACAGGTCTTAGGTGATGGCGATGGCGCATTGTTAGCCAAGCTAACTAGGAAACACATACGACATACCAAATACCTACATTATGTTATATTGTTTAACCACAATTTGTGTAGGTGTGTGTATGTGCACAATGCAAATGTGCGCTAATAAAACCGTTTTAGTGGCACAAAGTGATAAATTTACCGCAATTTATGACCCACCACATGCGTGTGACAATTGTTTTGCAGTGGATCTTTACTTTTTGGACAAGTAATAAAAAATACCTTCATGGCTCAACTTTATGTCTTGCCACTTTAGACGACGCATCCAGACATGCGACTTGAATGGAATGGAAATTAGCGCGTCATCCTCATCTTCTCCTATAAATCACCACAGATAAAATGTAATACAAACGATACACGATAAGCGTGAAAACCAACGTTTTGGAAGCACTTGCTACGCTGCAGATTACATTATTGAACGAACAATGGAAATACACCCACCCACTTTCCGTAGGGGGTCCGCTAGCTCGATAATCGATATAACGTTTCTGCTTCTTAAGCAAGCAAGTCATTTGGGAAGTCAGCAAATCATACACACATAGTGACCACAAAGTCCTACTGTGTGCAATAGATGGAGTGGGACCAAATCAGAAACTTAGAAAGAAAGCGGTGGGTTGAAAAGCGAAGTCATTTGATGAAAAATTATTCCTTTCCAATGTTGGAGGATATCAGTATCTCAGGGTCAGCGACGGAAAAGGTGTCTAAAATCATGACCTCGCTAAGAAGAGCCTGCGATGCAGCAATGCTGAGGAAAGTATTAATCGGCCAACTCAAATCTACCTACTGGTGGAACGAAGAAATAGCGAAACTGCGTTGGAAGTGCCTGCCGGGCACTCGGCAATATCCAAGAGAAAGTCGTATAGTGAAAGATCTGCGCTAGCACTATTGTAATATCCGATCACAGCTTAGTATGGCTATCAAGGCAAGTAAACGCAGATGCCTCAGGGAACTATGTCAACAAGTTGAACAAGACACCTGGGGTAGACCGTACATAACGGTAATGGCGAAAGTTAAGGGTAACTCCAATTACATCCTCCTCGTGTCCAATAATGCTGAATAGTATTGTAAACGTATTGTTTCCTCAGACACTTGATCACGACTTTAATGTAGAGATAGGTGATCCCGATGAAGAACTTGCGCCCGTGATGGCGTGATGGAAATAACAAGACCCCAGGACCAGATAATATCTCTAACGTGGCATTAAAATCCGCAATTAGGAACTATCCAAATATGTTTGCAAACATGCTTGACTCATGCATAAAAGAAAGGGTGTTCCCAGCGGAGTGAAAAAAACAGAGACTTGTCCTACTCCCTAAAGGGAAAAAACAACCAGAAGAACCATCCTCATACCTTATACCTCATATGCATGCTCATATGCATGCTCGACACAACGGGCAAAATCTTAGAAAGAATTATCGGCGGTAGGCTACAGGAAGCCATAGTACAATCAGGCGACCTTGCAGAAAATCAATATGGCTTCCGCAAAGCGCACTCAACAATTGATGCGCAAACAAAAAAGTATTGCACTATAGTCACCGTCGATATCAAGAATGCTTTCAATTCAGCCAAATGGAGTTGTATATTCAATGAACTGCGTCGGAGAGAGGTCCCGGAGTACATTTTGAGGTTGGTGGCAGATTACTTTAGTAACAGAATTCTGCTATACAACACCGACAATGGCTTGAATGTGGAGGAGTTCCACAGGGGTCTGTGCTAGGCCCATTATTATGGAATATAATGTACGATGGCATATTTAGGCTCTAAATACCTGAAGAGGCAGAGATTGTCGGTCTTCGTTGTGGCAAAACACAAGGAAGAGATAGGCGCAATATGTAATGCAACAATTAGGACTATCCGGGATTGGCTGACGTCAATCGGATTACAGTTGGCAGAACATAAAACTGAAGCTCTACTAATATCCAGTAGGAAAATACGAGAGACAATAACCTTTGTAGTTGGTAATTGTTTAATTATATCTAAGCCATCAATTAGATACCTGGGAATGGTAATTGATACGAAACTTTCATTCAAAGAGCATATAAAGGCTGCCAGCAATAAAGCAGAGACTGTATGTTCAGCACTGCCTGGAATTATGTTTAACACTCGAGCAGCAAAGCAAACAAGAAGAAAGCTATTGGCTAATATTGTCTCGTCCATCCTTTTATACGGAGCGCCAATTTGGGCTGACGCATTGGATAAGGTTAGCTACTGTCGAAAGATGTCATCTATCCAGGGATTGAGTGCTCTAATAGTGATATGTAGCTTTAGAACCATCTCAAGCGATGCAGCGTTTGTGGTTGCTGGTATGCTTCCAGTCGACTTACTGGCCAAGGAACGTCAGTTGATTTATAGGCGCCGGGGGTATCTAACAAGAGCCGAGAACCGCAAAACAGCACACACCGAAGCCGTTAGAAAATGTAAAAGAAGATGGTTCCGGTCAAGTAAGGGTAGATGGACCCATAGATTAATACAATCTATAGAATTATGGCCCGGTAGAATTCATGGAGAAGTAGACTTCTATCTAACCCAATTTTTAAGTGGGCATGGGTGCATCCGCTCATACCTCTTTAAATATAAACACGAGAGTTCACCCGACTGTACTTTATGTGAGGGTATACCAGAAGATGTGGAACATGTTTTCTTCCATTGTCCGCGTTTTGCAGAAGTAAGACAGGATGTGTCAGAGCAAATAGGGCACACTATTTCGCCAGAAAACATATACAAAACATACTATGCTACAAAATGAGGAGATATGGAACGCAATCAATGGAATGTCTTCCAGAATAATACAGCGCCTACGGTGTCTCGATCGTGAGAGGAGGAATGAAGAAGGCTAACACAGCAAAATAATGTGAATAAAGAAGAAGAACGAAATATCAAAAATGAAAGTGCAGCCATCGCTGAGAGCCTTCCCGTGATGTGATGAATTAATAAGTGGGGGTTGGTTTTACTCAGTAAGAATCTGAGGCTTGCACATGTTAATGCTTTAGGTGCACATATCGTCATGATCGTCTTTGCAGATTTCCACCTCCTCAATAAAAAAAAAATAAAATAAAAATACAGACATACAGACATACAGACATGGAAAAACCTGCTCGTCGAGACTCTGACGACCGAGTAGGAGCGGTATAACTTCCAATCCACCCGGAGGAAAAGCCGTTGCCAACGAGGTATTGCGGCATTCAATGAATGCATTAAGACTGAGCCCAGTAAAGTCTTAATTATGGTATACAGGAAGCAACATTTTGTTTTGTCAAGTTATGTTCTGACGTTTGTGGTATTCTGTTACCTGAGTAGGCAAGAGCGAAATCTTGCTAAAATGGCTTTCAGGTTAATGCTACCGGCGCCCCCATCCCGTTAAAACCCTGACAGGCCTTACAGTACGCTCAATGTTTCGTCGCTATTAAGTAAGTGGTGTAGGTAAGAACTGGATGAGTGGAAGTCTGAAACGACCGCCCTCGTCGATATCTCTAACAGAAAATAGGACCATAGAAAGCAGGGAAACTGTATTTCAAAGACTAGGAGAGAAGATTCAGGAACGATCCGAATTTATCAAACCAAGAAGCAATATCCATACGGAGATTAAAAAGTTGGTCAACGTAATACGGATTTCGTATGGGTCGGTGGCAGTCCGCAAGGACACCTTGATTGATAACACTTGTCAAACTACGCCGACAATAGGAGTCATAATGGAGAATCCTAAAGGACCGGTTCCCTTACCTAGGAATAACTCAGTCGGTAATGATGATACCCCAAAATCGATTGAAAACTCTTAAAGGAAATGTTCAACTCCTATGGGAAATGAGGATCGACCAAAGGGAAATAAACCAGGCCGAAAATAATGGAAGAGACACGGCCAAAAGCAATTCCAGAACTAATTGGTCAAGACGCTGATGTCAAAATCCTAACACAAGAGGTGCAAGTAGAAATCAGAGATATTGACGAAGTCACTACTGCAGAAGAAGTGCGTGAAGCACTTCAACAGAAATTTGTAGAAGCCAACGGTTGGTTTAAAATTATAACAATGAGAGCCGCTTACCGCGGAACACAAACAGCGATTGTGAGTGTGCCAGGCATTTTCTATAAAAAAAAAAACAGACATACAGACATATATCTATCTCTTTTTAAATAAGTACCGCAATAACCCCGACAAGATAAAACCCCCTACAAAATCTCATTCTGTTACCAACGATACGATTTTGGAGGCGTCGAAAAAAAATATAATTTAGTCTAACGAAGAAATCCAATGAAACGGAAAGTGTAGCTGATTGGCCATGCAATACTAACTGGAGATGAATTCAAATGAAGATTTATTAACTCAAATCGCCTGCTGCTGGCTGCTGCTTAACGTCCTTATTATGTATGAATCCGCAGGGCGGTGCGGCTCATATTTATTATGCCACAGCACACATTTATTATCCCTTCAATAAGGGATTTTACACATCATACACAAAAGAGTGAATCCTTAACTCAACTGCTGCTGCTGCTGATGATGATGATGATGTTGATGATGATGATGATTATGATGATGATAATGATAATCATCTAGCATCCCAGCCAGCGAATTTCGCCATTTTACTTGCCATTAACTTATCAGGCAAGGGAAAAAAGTTAACTCGCACAACCTGCATTTGGTGCAAAAAAAGCTGAAAGCTGAAGTGAAGCGTTGTAAAAGAATAACAGCAGCAGCGGTAGCGAACCGCATTGTTCGCCGCCAGCGATAAATCATGAACTCACTCAACAGAAACACCAAACACAACACAAGAGGACGCTACTACCGATGGCGGCGCGCTGACAGCTAGCCGATGCTCCTGTCCGCCAGCCACGCAACTACTTATGCACCGCTTGCGATGGAGGATGTACATAATGAAACATCCGGCGTTATCCCTCATATCCTGCATAACATACATATATAATACTCGTATACTATACACTGTACACAGTACAGTCCAACAATAAATACTCCACAACATAACATTCCCGACGTCCGACAGGCTGACAGACGGACAGACACGGTATTTTTTGTAAAAATTACATTTTTCTGCTTAATGCGAAGGAGAAAGTGGACTACATTAATGTGTGTGTGTGTGTGTATGAGCTTGTTGCGTTGTGTTTTCTTTATTGTGCACAAGTTCGCCGGTGATGTGTTAACACGAGCGTTAAACAACGGTATAGCGTATGAATAGTTTGCTAGATAAACGAGCATAATGCCATACTAACAAGCCGGGTTTATTTTCTTTTTTGTGCTGTTGCTGCCTGCTGATGTGTAAATTGCGGATATTATCCTTTTTATGAAATGAAAATGAGCAACTCTCAACTAATAACGGGCCATACAAACGGGCTGCCGTTGCCAGTGGTAGAGAGTATTCGTGTTTCCCACACACATACATATGTATTTGGCTTAAACGAAGAGCGCATAAAAGATTTTCTTCTAATTATCTCAATGTCCTGCGAACGTGTTGCAGCAGGGATGTTGTCAGCAGCTAAAATAACATGGCATTCAATTTGCCCGTCGTGACAGCTGACATCTGATCTATTGTAGAATTATGAAGATTGTGAAGAGCACTGGAAATGTCAGAATTGTAATTTTTTTTTAAGATATCCTTTTAATTATTTCTACGACGGGGGAGACAAGCTTATACTAATGGCTTCTTTAAAGAAAGTGATCCGAGATTATTAAGTGGTGTTGTAATAAAAGGAACAATACTCCACATGTGAATTACAGCAAGTTGGTCTTAAAGATCCACGCCAACTATAGGGAACTTATTTGATTACTAATACCAGCGACGATCTTCTTTATTTCTTTGCTTTATAGGGCTTCTACAAACGCCCGCCAACGAAATCGATTTATTGCCTAAGGTTGCAAGAGACGGCACTCGGTCACCTGGTATCTTCCTTCCTCTTCTATTGTCCTTTTCCATGTCTTGCTAGGACGGCCAACTTGGCGACTTCCTTGTGGGATTCCAGTCGAGCGTATGTTTCGTAATATCGTCCGCTGGCTTCTTTTTGTTAATTGTGCAAGCGTTGTTGTCTTGACGAGCGTGCGAATGTTCCAAGTTCCAAAACGTGTCCTTTTCCGTGGGCCAAAGGTCATTGTTGATAAATTCGATATGTATCCGAGGCTTGTATTAGTTTCAAGAATCAATTAATTCAGTTGAGTGGTGATTGGCCAACCGCAACCTAGGTCGGTATGAAGCGCCGCCGACCAAGGCAAGTCACCCTTCTTTTTTAGCCCCGACCCATGCTAATGCAAATCGGATTGGGTACCGAAATCGTACACTTGATTTGGCCGAGTTTCCAGTGACGCGACGTGGACGCATAAGATAGGAGTTGTGATTCGAGAGGCTTAGGACATGACTGTCTATAATCGCGTCATCACCACCGTTTGCCACCATCAGCGACGATAATTAGAGGAAATTATGTGAGCCGATGTAGAGGACTTCAAGTCAGAGGCAAACTCATCAAGATGCGTAAAGGTTATAGATACATAAAAACAGTTATTAAGAGAAAAATCAGAGTAGATACGACACGTGCATTAGAACTACACGAGTGCGGCTTTAGCCCGTTATAACAATAAACGGGCCCCTAGTTTGTTTAATTCGATTTCATGTCAATTGTCTTACAATTAAAATATTTCACAATGTTATTTAAATGAGTTGCTCTTATTATGATATGTGACGCTGTTAAAATTTAGTGAACCACTGAATTGGTATGCTGGTGATATTTCATCACAGATTAAAAAACAACCAATAAAAATTAAAATTTTTCATGTAAATTCTCTAATAGGAGATGGGTATGTGTTAAAATTTGAAGAAAATCGGGCTAATTTTTAAAAAATTTACATGGACATCGGGTTAATTTTTTAAAAAAATTTTTATGGAGTCCCACGAACCCGGAGCCCGGAGTCTCCAAAATTTTTACTAAAAGTGTTGTCCATCAGAGATACACATGTGTATAAAATTTGAAGAAAATCGAGTAAAATTTTGTAGAACATTTGTATGGGAGCCCCCCGACCCCGTGGCCCGACGGGCCTCAAATTTTAATAGAAAGTGTTGTCTCCGGAAGTACACAAGTCAATAAAATCGGGCTTTGGGAAGTGGGTTAAAAATTGACACGACAGACGACCGATAACCGACGACCGACGACCGACCCACGGGCAAGTGAAGTTAATATAGAGAATTTAAAAACCACTTTGTACGTGTGGGATATATAGCCAATTACTATATAGAGGATGTTATTGAATGACCCGATATTTGGTAGTTGGGCTGTTACAATTATTTATGTAGTTCCTGGCAACGTGCAACGATGGTCGTCTTTTGAAGATTTATTGGAAGAACTCCTCATTTGGAGTTATCACCTGCTCATCGGTTTTTGCTTAGTCACAACGCATGCGCAACCTGTCCTAATAAATGTTTAAAAAAAAAGAGGAAAAGATGAAATGTCGATGCACGTGTGTCTTAAAAGACTGCAGCTCATACAAATGCGGAAACACAGAATCGGGCAATTCATTCCACATAGCTATAGTGTAGCTAAAGAAGGGATCTCTGAATTGGTTAGTATGTCCGAAGATAGGCCTAATGGTAGACCCGTGGGCTCGAGTTGAGGCACGGGTATTTCGGATTGGTTCAAGAATGGGCGGAATGCATCTGGATATTTCTTTTGAACACCGCTTGTGGAAAAAGCGATAAACAGTGAAAAGCAGGAAACATTCAAGTCCCAAAGAGGATTTTTATATACCGCGAGTGACGTCGCGTTTCGCGTGTGGCACGTGTGATGGGCGGAAATATATATTTTTTTTATTTATTTGAGGTCCTTTTAAACTACCTTTCACACGACTTAGAGTCCTACAATTATATGAGTGTCTAAGTCCCAAATATCATTTTTATATTCTGAGTGTGACGCGTGTTGCGCGCGTGGAAGATGGAATTTTTTACCAACTTATTTGAGGTTCTTTTAAACCACCTTTCACACGACCTAGAGAGCTGAAACTGTGTGAGTGTCTAAGCCCCAACCAGAATTTTTACAATCCGCGTGTGACGCGTGTTGCGTTTTGCGTATGTCGCGTGTGATTGGAGGAAATTTTTTTGTCGGCTTATTTGAGGTCCTTTTAAATCACCGTTCGCACGACCTAGAGAGCTGAAACTTTGTGAGTCTCTAATTCCCAAATACCATTTTTTATATTTCGCGTGTGGCGCGTGTAATGGGTGGACATTTTTTTATGCTTATTTAAGGTACTTTTAAAACTGCCTGCCTGCGTGTGAGTCTCTAATTCCCAAATAGCATTTTTTATATTTGACAAATTACAAAAAAAGACAACAAATCGCAAAAAAATAATTTAACACGAGTTTGCAATTTGTTTCAGAATAAAGCAGCAAACTACTACGCACATTTTTTTAAAAATGTAATCACAGCAAGCCGTAAGTTTCAGTTGATGGTTTCTTAAATTTTTTCTTATTGTTATTATATTTAATTTTTTAGTTATATGTATATAGGTAACAACATATTTTGGCACTTCAAAAATGCTTACTCAGAGCACTTCAAAAAATTGTGTAGCTCATATGAATACTTTCCAGCTTTCCAATTTAGCTTGGAATGACTAATTGATTTCCTTCCTTTTTTAAGAAAAGCAATTTTCGTTAGAATAAGTTGTTTAATGAGAACTGCAAGTCAACAGTCGCTAGTAAAAAAAGCAGCTAACTTGGACTACATTAATTGCCCTTCCGAAGAAAACCTTGTTAATCTTGGAATAGCCAGAAAGAGAGCAAATGCTACAGTCAACAGGGCCGAAATAATAAATCACTAGAAGTATTGGGATAGCATACGAAAACTTTTGGATTCAAATTCAAACATTCAAAGCTTTTGGTTATTTGCTCCCTCGTTCAGAGGAACTTTGAAGACAAGACTTCATCTATTCCTTCTTTGTTTCATAATGGCATTCTATAAAAAACTGGTACTCAGAAAGATAATCTCCTAACTTCTTATTTTGCTTGTGCGTCTACCCTTACCTATTACCTAACCAAAGCCCAACAATTCTCCCTAATGTAGGCATAGTTATAACTAGATTCTATTTCCGGCCACGGGTAGTTTCAAAGATTCATAAAGACCTCGACTCTAATAAGGCAACTAGACTGGGGCGGTATTCCGCACAAAATTTTTGAAGAGATATCATGATACTCTGGCGAAACCTGGCAAATTGTTTCATTTCTCAATGAAGGCTGGTGTTTTTCCATCATTTTGTAAACTGGGATCCACCCGTTCTGATGATAAATCTGCACCAACTTACTACCGCCTATTGATTTTTTGTCAGTTCTATCAAAGGTAATGAAATCAATCGTAATTTCAAGCTTATAAGCTGTCTGGATACGAACGCCCTTTTATCCGATGTGCAGTATGTATTTCGTAAAAATCGCTCTTAAGCTGAACTCATGACGGGAATGACACTTTGCTGGGAATCAAGGCGAAACAAGTGTTGTACCCTTGTATAATTGAAAGACTTTTGATAGAGTATGGCATGATTATCTTATAAATAAGATTCATTCATTCAACTTGCACAACTCTCTCTCTTTGCCAGGATTGAATATTATTTATGAAACCGTAAAAGAAATGTGGTATTGAATGGTATGGGATAAATGCTTCGCATGGGATAAATGCTGGCGTGCCACAGGGCTCATGCCTGTCGCCTACTCTCTTCTTTATATATATCTCAATAACCTGTTGTCTTCTACAAGCTGTCATATCCATTCATTTGCTGATGATCGACTTCCATTGAGTTTGTTAGTCAAAAAGAATAATATTCTCGCTTAAATTGTTTGCGAGATTTAATCAATACGGCAAATATTTGTAAATTTTGTAAAATATAGAGAATTTAAAAATTGAATTTAATCTTTTAACCAACTTGAAACCCACAAATAGCAAACAAGAACTGGCGATGCAAATTTCTTGAAGCAGCTGGAGAAGGTGTCCCAATTTGTACACATTTTTGTCCATTAACACGTACACGCTCTGAAATAATCTTCCCAATTTCTTAAGAACTTATTTTAATTCTCACCTTTTCCTGCTCATTTTCCAAATGCCAATCCCCTTTTTGTGAAACTGGCCATCGTGAGTTTAGGACTGTTGTTGAAATCCATACCTTAATTTTCATGTGCAATTGCGCTTTAGCGAAGTAATTCAAAGCATTTAGCACTTGGATCCTACAACTACACCTACAGTACACGCCCACGGTTTGCCGTTAGCATTTAATAGCTTTGATTTCGAGTCCACCATTCATCTATGTTATAACGACTGTATGGAGGTAGTAGTTAATTGTGCTGCCAACAGTTATTGTGGTTGCTCGCTGCAGCCAACCGCTCCATTTTGCAAATCTTTACAACGTTCGATTTCTGGAATTTTAGCCACATGAAATGCCCTAATTGCATGCCATCTGCAGTCGTCCTGCCAGCACTTAAATTTCCTTTTCTTCAGTGATTATAGCTCTGCTTACAACACGAAATAAAGCTTTTGCTGCTTGTTTTTAAAAGCAGTCAGGAAAGCGCACATAAACACAAAGCAAGGCAACATAGTATACTCGTATAAAGAAATCTAGCTTGTTGAGGAAAATTACCTGCTGCACCTTAATTGCATATCGGACGTCATTTGGGGTTGCGCTGGAGACCTATACTGTTGTTGGGTTCAGTGTACGAGTTTTATACACTCGGTTGGTTTAAGTTAGTTGTACCTGAGTGTATCAGCTTAAGACGTGTCGCAGAACTTGCTTGCAATAATTGTTTTTGTTTTCTATAAAATGTTCTATAGGCATGGTCGCCGGAAGGATTGTTTTCACATTTGAAATTACTTCATTATAAATTGATCACCAGATTTGGCCAGCCAGCCTCAAACAAACACATTCAGATGCGAAGTTAATCTGAAAAGTCAACAATACTGAAGCAAAAATCTTGCCTCTTCGTAATTCATAAAATAGAGGGTAAATCTCGATGCTCAAAGCGAAATATTCAACACTGGCTAATAACATATACAAGTAATATAAGTATTTATAGGTAAGGTTAGGTTAAGGTCACTGTCAGTGAAACCGACAAACTTAGACCAGTAATGGTCCTTTGTGATACCACACGGATCAGGAAAAATTCCTCCCATCTACTCGATGAACCAAGTAGAGCTTCATATAAAGCTCAGGAGATCACCAATGTCAATGTTGATAAGATCATTAGTGTCGTTGTAGAAGATAGCTCCCATATGGAGTTTACGTTTCTGGTAGAGGGTTGGGCAAGTGCAGAGAAGATGGACGATGGTCTCCGCTTCCTCCTCATCCAAGCAACTTCTGCAGAACTCATTCGAGAAGACTCCAAGTCTTGCTGCATGCCTGCCTATGAGAGAGTATCCAGTGATGATGATGACCTACAATACCACCGATGTGCGATCTTTTTTGAGAGGTCAAACACTTGAAGCATTTCGGATCCAGTTTGAGCCAGATCTGCTTTGTCGCTATGCAAGTGGTACCGTTTAACCATTGGTATGCCTATGGAGCCATATTCAGGTAATAAGGGTAGTGTAGTTCATTGCTTGGCGAATTCGTCAGCCATACAGCTACTCGGAATGTCTCTGTATGCCGAAACCCAACACAGGTGGATATTGAAGATGTCGGGGCAATCTCCACGAGAGATGTACGGCAGTTAAGGGCTAGAATTGAATTTGTAGACACTGATTCGAGGGTGATTTTAGTGCAGCTAGACTATCCGAGAATAAACGGATATACTTAGCGGATATGACGTTTCTGTTCAGCCAAGACAAGGCTTCACTGATCGCCATAATTTCAGCATAGAATTAGAAGACGGAAAGAGAGGCTAAGACTTTTTTGAGAAAACACCTCCGCCAACTCCGCCGTTTTTTTTCTTCTAAGAAAGCGTCTTCATCCCAGAATGATCTGGATGGGAATGGAGTTACGGAATGTTGTAGTATATGTTATCTGGGATCCTGACTAAATTCAGAATAGAAGAGTGACCGATTTCATTTCTAGTCCACTGGGAGATATCATTTATGCAAATAGCCGAACTAGCAGCTACTTGCCTCGTGTAAATGTCGAGTGGTGTAAGGTCGAACAGAATGTCCAATGCGGCGGAGGTAGAAGTGCTCCGCTCATACATCGACTATCTGATCTTTGGACGTTGCTTAATTTGTCTAGATTTACTTTCTTATTTAAGGCAGTCCACCATACAGTCACAGGTATACAGGTATTTTCCTGAGACGGCAATAGCAACTCATCCTTCTTGTAGACTTGAAGGCTGATGTGATCCCATCCAAATCTTACCACGCCTTTGGTATCAGCCAGAGGAGCAAGGATTTCCTGGTTGATCACAACAATCGCGGATCTGTAGGAATATCTTTTCTCCTCCAACTTGGCGACTTTCCAGTCGTGGGTCGGAAGTGAGGGATTTCTAATTTGTAGGACCTGGAGTATTCCATCCGCAGAGGATGGTTCAGTTGGGATCCAGGTGCGAGCTCTCGGTCGGTTTGGGGTATCCTCTCTCGCAACGACCTCTAGCTTAGCGCCCGGCCAAACCTCTCCCAGACTGCTAATGGCCTGTTTATAAAGATCGCGAGATCTTAAGTCATCTTACGCGGTTAGCTTAACACAGCCTTGAAGCCAGCCGCCATTGCGAGTGATAAAAGGTGGTCCTGGGTGCTCCTTCATAAAAGTCAAGAAGCTACCAGATACAATACAGGAAAAGCTGAATAATCGGGCTCTCCTTTCAAAGTTAGGTTAGCGCAGCAGCTAGCCGATAAACTGTTCAAATATAATTCTGACCTAACAGCAATCCAGGAGATTTGGCGGACGGGGAAAGTGTCATACAAAAATCAGAATATGACATATATTACAGCTTTTCATGCAAGACATCATCTACTGGGAGTGTAGTAAATGAACGGAACGGAATTCTTTGAATCAGTCGAACGGGAACTCCATGCCTGTCCTCAGTATGACGTAAAAATCATTTTAGGGGATATGAATGCAAAAACAGGTAGGGAGCCAGTATTTAGGCAGTACCAACAGCTTACACGAGTACACTAATGACAATGGACACGAGATGGCAGCAAGCAATAATTTGGTCGTTTTTTTGCGCTAAAAAATATCTAAAAAGCCACCTGGGTATCTCCTAATGGAGCCACTCGCAACCAGATAGACCACGTGTTGATAGACCGCCGCCAATACCCGAACCTGATGACGGTACGAACGTACCGAGGTGTCAACGATTGCTTGGACCACTATCTTGTTAGTATGGTGCTCCGAGCGTAGATTGCTTCATCACGAAAGACAGCATCCGCGAATCAGGTTTAAGTCAACACGGATGACCTTCGCAACGAAGAGACCAGACGACCTACGAACTACGATCAAGCAATAGGACTTTCTCTAAATGCAAGGAGAGTAGGTCCTGGAGCTGAGATGTCCAACAAAGAAGAGAAATGAACACTCCTTGAGAATACTGTCATTAGTACTACTGACTTCATCTTATAGTCGTAGAGATCGGAACAAATGATTCGATGACAAATGTAAGCTAGCGATTGAACTTAGGAATGTTGCTACCGAGCAATGCAACAATTTTATAGGAAGCGGGCACGCGAAGAACAAACAGTTCACCGTCCAAAGAAAGCAGAGAGCGAGCCCACACCAGGCGCGGAAACTCTACCAAAGAGTCCGCGGTATGACACAATATACACCGCGTTGCACATACTGCAGAGACAAAGACGATCTCAAAGGCATTTTAGAACGATGGGAAGAGCACTTTCATGACTTGCTAAATGGCCAGCTAACTGAGGAATTGGAGGCTCCACCAACGACCGAAGACCAAACTTTGCTACCGCCACCAAGCACAAGAAGAAGTTAGCAAAGCGATAAATAGGCCCAAAAATCATAAGAGATCGGGACAAATGGTATCCCAGCGGAGCTGATTTAATCAGGAGGCCCCGAAATACACCAATCAATTCATGAAATAATAATGCAAGTATGGGAAGAAGAAGCGATGCCAGAAGATTGGCGAAAGGGCATCCTGTGGCTCATACCTAAGAAAGCAGACATCACAACCTGCAGAAATTATCGCGGTATAACGTTGTTGAGTACCGCATTTAGTATTTTCTCCTCTATCCTTCAAGACAGGATGCTAAATTCATCATTGGTCCATACCAGAGTGGTTTCATCCCAGGTAAATCAACAACAGATGAGATTAACACACTTAGGCAGGTAATCAAAAAATTCCTAGAGTTTAAAAACATACTACACCATCTTTTTATAGACTTTGAAGCCGCCCTTGATAGCATAGCCAGAGTAGAACTGTATAAAGTCATGGGAGAATTCGGCAATCCAAATAAACTGACACGACTATGTAATGTGACCATGACCAATATTACATGCCAAGTAAAAATATTCGGAATGCTATCAAGCCCATTTACATTTATAACGTGCTCCGACAATGGGATTGACTGGTCTGCGTCCTCTTCAACCTGGCTTTGGAGAAAGTGATCCGAAACTCTGACGTAAGGGCTAGAGGAAGAATCCTCTATAATTCCATTCAGATATCGTTGATAGAAACCCAGGAGCTGTACAGGAAGCTTTCATCCAGATAGGCTGCACATAAATGAGAACAAAACAAAATAAATGGTGCCCACGTCTGCGAGCACAAGTTCTGAACTGGGTCCCGCAATTAAAATAGTGGAGCGCGAATTTGAAGTAGTGCAATCCTTTAACTCCCTCAGATCAACTGTAGCAGCCGATAACAGCATGGAACCAGAAATACGCGCACAGTTGCTTAAAGTTAATAAAGCCTAAATAAGTCTGTCTTTTCAAATCCATAGCAACCAAGCATCAGGTATAAGACATTGTTCATACTGTAATGTACTTACATAAGGTCTCAAATCTTGGGTGTTTACCAAAATATACTCTGACCTCCAGCAGTGTTTTAGGAGGAAAGTCTTAAGGAATATTATTGACTCCGTATGTTAGAAAGGACGATGCTGGAGACTCTATAATGACGAGACCTACAAGCGTTACCGCACTATTGGCATTGTAAAGAGCATTGGTAGGCTCCGATAAACAGCACACCCAGCTATCATCAGCGAAGAAGATTCTGATTGGAAAGTCCTTTGCCGTTAAGATTTATGCGATATGAAAATGAGACAAGCCAAGTCTACACCGAAAGTATGGCGTATACAAAAATGCTCAGAGTTTACGGATGCCATTCGTATGCAATCGGCTCCAAATCAGGGAACGGTAGAGATTTTTTTTTCGGGAGACCAAAAACGGACCTTAGCTATAGAGCCAAATTCGATGAAGATTGCATCTAATTTGCCATTATGACAGATAAAAAACTTAGGAGGCATATGAGCTTATCACGAATTTTTAAAATCGTTTGCTCTGATCGTTGTCGTGGATCTACTATTTCGTCGATTTTATATTGTCTTTTACAGCCGATGTTATTAGCCTTGCAGGATGCTTACTAGGATCAATCATCCTTTCAATGGTTAAAGGGAAACTAAAAGTGGTAACCGAATGGAGGTTATAATTGTATTTCCACTTTCACCCATGAAACGGCGTGACACGTGCCGTAACAATTCCACTACTTCCCCCTACTTCTACTTATTCCTCCTAATACAACGATGACCGACCGCCTACTACATTAAGGTAAACAAAGTGGAACAGCTCATTTTAATTATATTGTGTTATGATTGTATCATTGTTTTTTTCTACTCACATCAAACTTTCAATAGTGCACACGAAATTGCATACATATTCATTCACTCGTACATATATCTTATACCAACAAAAAAATCCTTGTTTATTACACGAGTGGTAATTGCCTTTTTAATTCATATATTAATGTTCAAGTATCTCGAACACAAAATCAATCTAATAAATTATATAATTACGTTAAATGCTGTCGCAGCCGTTCAATGCTGATTTCCGATTAGAATCGTTAGATAATTTTAATTTATCATTGTGCCGCTTGTGTATGTGTGAGGTAGTGGTGTCCCGTGTGCATCCCTCGTACTTGAGTTATTTTCCGAATTGACTTAATTGCAATTAAAGCTACAAAATAGGGTTACCATATTTCACTGTGCTAGCTTTTTGGAGGCTTTCGAGCATGCTATAACGACGAACGCATTTGAAAAATATGTTTTTTTTAATTCTAATAACAAATATATAAAATATAAAACTGCAACTCTGTATGTATGTATGTATATTATTTTCGTTTGGTGCTCCAAAATGTTGATGTTCGTTTTGGACCCTGAAATCGAAATGTCATCACGCATAAAAGACGTCATCACTAGACGTATTAAAGCCATATTCTCACTATATGTTGGCTTGATGCTCCAATAAGTTTGTCTTTTTTTTTATTTACGAAAATGTGGTTTGGTCTGTTGGTGCATATTTTTAAAACCTCATCACTCATAAACCACTAGACATATTGAAGCTATATTCACACCATATGTTCAACTTTTGTTCCTAAAGGCTCATCTATTTTTTTTGATTTCAGTAGGTGATGCTGGAGTCGGGATGTTTTTGAAGATGTGATTGTGCATTTATATGTAGTCTCATCATGTCTAAACTACTGGATGTATCAAATGCATATTTACATCATACATTCGTTTGGTGCTCCGATAAGTTTATTTTTTGTTTAACTCGTTATGTGGCGCAAGAATCGAAATGTCACAAGAGATAAAATACGTCATAACGCCTAAATCACTTGAGGTATTGAAGCCATATTCAAACCATCTGTTCGATTGGTGCTCCAATATTTTTTTTTATTTATTTGGAATTGGAATATTATTTGGAAAATATTTTATGGGAAGTACCGAAAAGTCCGCACCGGTGTCTAGGAGAACTTGCTTATCTCCTTTATCCCCTTGTAGGTCATAGGGCCTCTAGTACGCCTCCGCACCATCGCGTGCGGTTCCTGGTAATGAGCTTCAGCTCTCTCCAACTCTTCCCCAATTGCCGTGACTCCTCCTCAACTGTTCTGCGCCATGTATTTCTCGGATGACCCGTTCTTCTACCATCCTTAGATAACGGATTCCATTGCATTGCCTAGTTTGCTATGGAATTGTCGCCTTTTCGAAGTGTATGACCAATCCACTACCACGTCCGTCGTTGGATGGTAGTGACTATTGATTCCTGTTCCCCGTTCTCTCGTACAGATGTTCGTTAGAGATACGTTTAGGCCAAAAAAAACCTTAAGATGTTCCGTTCCTATTTACGAATGTTTGTAATCTTTTTGTGATATTAGCGGTCACCTTCCAAGTGCTGCACCCATACAATAGCACACATTCAACATTTGGAATGGAAATGTTCTGTTGTAGCTCTTAACAGAATTGTCACTTGTTGTCGGACAAGTGGTCAAGCAGTGATTTATTTCTAATAAGACACTACAATATTAACTTCCGATCATTACGCCTATCCGGCACTCAGTCTATAAGGATATTGGGGAAGACGTCCGCAGAAAAGCACAGAGTTTTACCCACAAAAACTCTTACCGCAGATTAACGAAACTTTTCTCAAAAAATAAGCTTAGGATGACGACTTCGTCTGATATAATTCTTTTCTTAACCAAAACAGTGAGCGTTGGCATTTTGTTTCTCACATTTATAATCCATTGTCATACCTTCACTATGGAGAACCATTCTTTCGTGATGTGGTCGTCATTTCGTAAATCACGCCATTTTGGTGCTTTTTCTTTTTTATTTTGACATTTTAAACGTCATTCCAAATTGAATTACAAATTTGTTTCTATGTTCTGATGTAAGCCTTTGAAATCCAATATTTTCATTAGAAGCATGATGGCTACCCTCCAATTCATTTGGAAAGCAATTCACTTTCGCCGCGGTGTCTGTTACATATACATATTATATACATATATATGTGTTTATCGCGTTATGGTTTCTAAATTATCATAATGCATTGCCATTGATTATTAATGACAAAATCACTTTCAAGTCGTTAGAGTGGAAAACCCTGTATCATCATCAATACGTATCAATATCTATAAATAAACGTAAAGCGTTGTAAACGCAAAACTTCACATTTTTGGAGGACAGCCAACAGTAAACAAGTGTATCACTATATCTCTTGAAAATCGGCACGAGAGGACAACATCCTCAGTCCACACCTTGTGCTATCGAAATATGAATACAAATGCAACGAAACGACCAACTAACGAACTGAACCGACAAACAGCAGGTCCTAATTAAATTAGTCTCAATAAAAAAATTTATCGCCGGCTTTTATCCAGCAGCTGTCTGATGTTCTGTTGTAAGCGGAAGGGTAAATGGAGCAAGCGGAACGCATCCGCAGAGTAAAATATTTCGATTGCATTTTCTATCTGTGATCCAAGATCAGGTAGCTACACATATACTCGTATGAATATTAACCCGAAAATAATGCCATCAATAAAAGCAAATCGCCGATAAAATTTACACCTTCCAATTCGACTACCTACCGCCTATCTAACGAATTGGTGTCTCGTATCGTAAATCGTATATGATGCTCCAGCAAAAATTAAACGGCGGCCGTCGAACTATTACCCTGGTGGTCCAAAATCCCATTCGATTGAATGCGCTGAAATTATATTGTGGCTTCGGAAGAGACCTCTGAACATCGTCGAATCGGATTTCTTTCATTGATTTACAATGATTCACTCCATTTCCTTAAGCAAAGTGGTAGCAAAAGAGCACATTCAGCGAAGGAGCATCGCTAAATTATTTACGCGCAGCGATTAAGGCGAAATTTACGTCCAACACTTAAGTGAAGCTGCCGGGCCATATCGAATTTTCAATTCGTCTCGTCTCGAAGCGAAATTTCTTTAAATTTAGGAAATTTTCCTTGTGGGTTTGGAGAATCTTTTTACCGCCACGCCGACGACCAGCCGTCAGCATCCATCCATAATGTGCTATATTCTCAGCAGAATCCACTTTGGTTCATATTGGATTGAAGGACGTGTTAAAAGTCGTTTTAACTTTATGAGGTCATAAATTGTTTAACACTGATCACGTATTCCTGGCACGTCTCATCGTTCTGGTAAGTTGGGCTGAAAGTTTTTTGATTTTTTTGTGAGGGATTGGTGAAAAATCAACAGGGTGATATGCTAGCTTTGTCAATCGCCATAAGAGATCGTAGATACCTATTAATGCTGATGGTGAATGCTAGACGTAAAGGTTCCTGTTAAAGTTTGACTTAAATTAATACTAAATAATTAATTATAATAGCAAATAGCTCACGTTATACAGGGTGTCCCCTAATTCGTGCACAATAATTTGGGAAATGATTCTTGGGTCGTTCTGTAGTAAGGGCCTATATCAAATGTTGATATCATTTATCAGGGGTTTAAGAAAAAACTTAGTTTAGTGTACCCTGACCCATGTTAACGGACATTTCTCTGTTAATGATAATGGTAGAAATGTTTTTACAAAAAATACTAGCCTTTGTAACTGCGTTTAAATAAAGTTGATATCTGGTTTGAGTCCTTCGATATAAAACTTCAATGCCTGCTCCAGTTTTCTTGACCATGCTAATTTTTTTGAATTTGAGGTAAATTTTATTCAGAAAATGTGTAATAAACATCAGTGAAACCGACACCCTTAGACCAGTAATTGTCCACTGTGATACCACACGGATCAGGAAAAATTCCTTCCACCTACTCGATGAACCAATTAAAGCTTCGTATGAAGCGTAGGAGACTACCAATGTCGATGTTGATTAGATCATTAGTGTAGTTGTAGAAGAAAGCTCCAATATGGAATTTACGTTTTTGGGAGAGGGCTGGACAAGTACAGAGAAGATGGACGATAGTCTCCTCCTCCTCCTCTCCTCTTCCTCCTCTTCATCCATGCAGCTTCTGCAGAAGTTATTCGAGATCACTCCAAGTCTTGCTGAATGCCTGCATAAGAGACAGTGTCCAGTGATGACACATACAATAGCACCGATGTGCGATATTTTTTGAAAGATCAAACCCTTGGAGCGTTTCAGATCCAGCTTGGGTCAGACCTGCTTTGTCGCTATGCAATTTGTACCGTTTGACCATCTACAGTTAATTTTTACATTAGCATCCCGCTTTAACAAGAGTTTTCATGTAGCGATTGATATGCCTATGGAACCATATTCAGGTAGGAAGGGTTTTCCTTGCTTTGCGAGTTCGTAAGTCATACAGTTACCCGGGATGTCTCTGTGCACCAGCACAAAACACAGGTGGATATTGCACTGCTCCGCCATCTCCACGAGAGAAGATCTTCAGTTAAGGCTTGATTTAAATTTGTGGATACTGATTCCAGGGATTTCAGTGCAGCTTGGCTATCCGAGAATATACGGATATACTTAGCGGATGTGACGTTTCTCTCCAGCAAAGACAAGGCTTCACTGATCGCCATAATTTCAGTCTGGAAAACACTACAGCGATTATGAAGGCTTTTTTGAGAAAACACCTTAGCCGAATCCGTCATCAGTTTTTGACCCGTCTGTTTAAAAATGAATGTGTTCATCTTCCAAGCAAGCGTCTTCGTCCAAGAATGATCTGCAAGTGAAGGTGACCTAGAAGTTTTTGTTAACAAGTAGCTTCGGAATGGTGTAGTCTATATTGTCTGGGATCCTGACTAAATTCAGGATAGAGGAGTGCATTAAGGCGAATGGTTGAACTACCAACTACTTCATCATCATCATCATCATCATATTTGGCTCTACAACCGGGGTGCGGTCCTGGCCTCCCGAAAAAAATCTCTCCACTGGTCCCGATTTCGAGCCGATGTCATCCAGTTTGGCATCCCTAAATTCTGGGCGTCCTGGTCTACGCCATCCTTCCTGCGTAGGCTTGGCCAGCCTCGCTGGCTTATAAATCCTACCGCAAAATACTTTTCGAGCAGGGTCATCTTTGCTCGTGCGGGATAGGTGTCCGGCCCATCGGACCCTACCTAGCTTAATTCTCTTCACGAAGTCGACATCGCGGTAAAACTCGTAGATCATACAACATAGACTAGCTGATCTTTTGACTTTGCTTAATTTGTCAAGGGCTACGTTCTTATTTAACGCAGTCCACCATACAGTCACACCGTATAGAAGAGTAGGTCTGACTACCGCTGGATATAGCCAATGGGTAATATGGGGTTGAAGACCCCATCTGCTACCAATGGCTTTTTTGCATGGAAAGAGTGCGACTGTGGCTTTACGAACTCTTTCTTGTGTGTTAGGTTTCCAGTTTAGTTTTCTATCCAAATTAAGATCCAAATACTTGGCTCTATCAGAGAATGTTAAGCTTATACCTTTTATAGTAGGATGGTTAATAAGTGGAACTTTATATTTCCTTGTGAATGGGACAAGCGCAGTTTTGTGAGGATTTACCCCTAAACTACAGCGATCTGCGCAGCATGTTAGGTAGTTGAGAGCATTTTGCATTTTTCCTTTAAGGTATTCGGGTATTTTCCTGAGACGGCAATAGCCGTTATCAGCATAAGCGATTACTCTGCAGCCCTCACCTTCTAGTCATACCAGCAGCTCATTTACCACTAAGTTCAATAGATGGGGGGACAGGACTTAAGGACGGACAAGACTCAAGGGGGACAGGATTCAAGGGGGACAGGATTCAAAAGGGACAGAACTCCACCTTGTGGGGTCCACGTTTACGTTTACTTTTCTCCATAAAACTGATGGATATTTTGAAAATATAAGATAGAAATTAAATTTTCTATTAACTTTACTTAAATAAATTAACTATACTAAAGAAAACATAAAAATTTTAAATCCAATAAAAAATATCAAATAATTTAAAGAAAAAGGTAAAAAAGATTTTCAAGCTATATATATTAATTTATGGACCAGATCGAGACAACTATTTAGAATTGTTTCCAGCAAAGGAACTATCAAAGTCCTTTGCAGCTCGGATGGAATTATGCCATCAGGTCCTGCAGATTTGTAGGGTTTGAAGCTTTGTCGAAAGACCCAAATCAGATATAAACTTCATTTAAACGCAGTTACAAAGGCTAGTATTTATTCTAAAAATAATTTCCTAACCCAAGTTTCTGGCTTTATGAGTAACAGAGAAATTTCCGGTACCTGGGGTACACCCAAGTAAGCTTTTTCTTAAATCCCCGATAAACGATGTCAACACTGGAGTTAGTCTCTTACTGTAGAACGATTTTATTCTTAGAACATACCCAGGAATTATTTCCCAAATTATTGTGCACGAATTAGGGGACACTCTGTATATGTGTGCTATTTGTAGATGCTTACTACCAGTTCAAAGACAATTGCATAAAACCCCTGTATCACAGTCAACTAAAAACAAATATAAAATCAGTAGAGCACATTAAGCACTTATTTATGTTACATAAGCTTCAATATTTTTATGAAAATTCTTACGCAAATTGAAATACTTCGTAATGTCGGCGGACGATATTATACGAGAGCTAAACCAGAGGCAAAACAAAACTCCCCTCAATAGGTTCTGGGTGATGACAAAATGGACAACAATCTCAAAACTAAAAATACTTCTTTTAGATCTTTTTAATAAGTGAAGAATTAAATATTTTCTATTATAGGCATGAGAAGAAGACCACGTACCAAATGATTTATCGCTTTAAAAACATTGCTGATTAATACACACACCCTAACACAAGTCACTCTAGATGTGAAACTTTTATGACAGCTTTTGGATTTCTGAATTCGTAACAAATGTTGATAATGTTTTGGCATCATAGGGAAAGACAATAAGACAGACAGAGTGAGAGAGAGTTTGAAAGGGCTAAAAAAGCTGAACAAAAGATTTAATTATTCCGCCGTATGGTGGTGAGCATCATAGATCCAAATCATTACTTTTGGAGTGCAGATGTTAACTTATCACTTTTGGCCAATCAAAAGCGACGTAACTAACAAAGTTTCACTTCAAAATATCATAAATGCCCTGTAATCGGTACTCACTAAAAGTTTATGTGGAGCTTCACGAATCAGATTCAAGGCATCCCTTCGCATCGAAGAGACCAGAAACAACTAAGTCAAACAATATGAATCGCCCTAAATTCAAGCAGAGTAAGGCCTAGGCCTGGTTCCACCATTAGAAGATATGAACGCAGGGAGGCCTTCTATTCCCTTTACTCTGGAACGTAGTAATCACCGGATTGCCAATGGAGCTAGAAAGATGGTATATTTATAGCTGTCTCAGATAGCTTCCTAGTAACGACCACAGAGGATATGCAAAATGCCCTCTCTATCGTCACAAAATGTGCCAAAGCCGTAACCCGTCCAAGACAGAGATGGTCCTCTTTACAAATAAATATAAAGTCCCAACCGTTACTCCACACAATCTAAACGGTACCAGTCTAGTTTTCACCAATTAGGCGAAATTTCTGGGCACTATCCTGAAAAATAATCTAAGTTGGAAACCGAATATTCTAGAGAGAGTTAACAAAGATACCAAAGCTTTATACGCGTGTTAAAGCGCTATCAGTAGGAATTAAAACCAGAGCTTGAAACTGGCTATACATATAACACCAATACTTATGTATGGAGTTAGCTTTTGGTGGACGGCCCTTGGAAATTCCAATTACTTAAAAATTCTGTAGAAGGGCGGCCTGTCTACATATTAGTGGAAATGTATTCCAACGTCCTGTTTCTACGATCAGCAACTTGCTAAAGGTAGAACTGGCGTTCTTAGACTACACACTACCGGTGTTGTTCTTCAACAAGGGGTTTCGGGCCATCTACTCCTTTATGGAGCAATTTTTGCCATGATATTTTTCTCAGACTGCTCCAAGTGACAAACCTAACGTGAACATTTCCGTTCGGCTTCCGGACCATTACAGTGTGTATCAGGCTGAAGTGACATCGATTGAGGAAGCAGTGAAACATAATATAATAAAATAATAAACAGGCTTAAACATAATATAATATCTGCAACCGATATCTCAATCTATGTAGACAGTCATGCAGCAATCAAATCGCTGGATTCAGTCCCAATGACATCGGAGGTAGCAACAAGCTATCACACATCTCTCAAGAAGATGAGAGAGTTATTTGACACCCACTTAGTCTGGGTCCCCGATCACTCTGATATTGTTGGGAGCTGCAAGTCAGACAAACTAGCTCACTAGAAATGGCACCAAGCTTCAACCGCTACCGGAAAGGGCAGAAATAGGATGACCTTTATCAACCGTTAAGTTATTGCTTTGGAAAGAGGCGGAAGCCTTAACAAACGCGAGGTTGACGCATGCTGCCACATGGACTATAGCAAAATAAGTTTGGCTTAAGCTTATTGGACGTCGAAAACTGTAAAGTGGGAGACATCCTAAAATTAATTAAAAGCACTTAATGGGGTTTGTGATAAAAGGGGAAAAGTTTTGATCCTGTGGTACCGCAATGGATCGTAACCGGTCGAAGTGTGCAATGGCAGTCACCGAACCTAACCTAACCTTAGGCCTGGGCGCCTGTGATGCCAGGCGTAGAAGAGAAATTGACGGGAACTACGAATACTGTCCTAAAAACGGCAGACTCCTTTATAGCCATTAAAATCAAAAGACTGGTTCGATGATAATTGTAAGCTAGCTACTGAACGTACTAACTTTGTGTACAGAGCAATACAATAATCTCACAGAGGGCAGTCGAAAAATAATATAAAAAGCTTTAAAAAAATAATTAACCGGCAAAAGAAAACAGCCTGGGAAAATAATTTCGTCAGTGAACTAGAAGAGTAGAGAGATCGAGGACTGCACCAGGTGCGGAGGTTGTACAAAATAGTCGGCGATGCCAAGAGAAAAAGGGTAATCTAAATACAGATCTTCAATGCATATTGGAGCGAGAAGATGTGCACCTTCAAGGACTGCTAAATGACCAGCTAATTGAGAAATTTGAGGCTCCAGCAATGACCGACGACAACACCATTCTGTAAAAGCAAGCGTAGAAGAAGTTAGTAGACCGAAAGATCAGCTCAAAAGCAATAAGACCTCGCGATTAAACAATCAGATGGCCTGTAGGTCCCGGAACATGGGCAACTATGAAAGCAAGAAACGGTGCTAGAAAACTGGAGATGTGGTTTTCTGTGCCGAATATATAAAAAAGAATGTATAACAATGTGCATCGATAATTATGGAATATAAACTTTTTTGAGTACCTCGTAAAAGATTCTCTCCTCTTCCTACAAGACATACGTATCCGAGACTGGTGTGCTTAGCAAAAGGCTTTTGTCAAAAGGAAAGTCTTACGGCGAATTTAAGGTCCCGTATCTATGGAGAGAGGATTCAAGACACTTTAAAATTATGAGAACTACAAGCATTTGGCTTTATCCTCCGAGTTGAACTAAACTACTCATTTTAATTTTATAAATCCACTAGAAAATCTTCTAGTCTTTAACTACGAATACATGGTAATCATATCGACTAATAAAAGTAAAGACCAAGACCATAGTTGCATACTTCAATAAGTCACGCTACTGTAGAAAATTATTCAAAATGGTTAGCTGCAATTCATAAATTCATACAATTCATTGTTTTTCCATACAAAAAAAGAAGTCATCTGTCGTGGTTTTTTTGTTGCCAAAATTAACCAACGTCACTATTGTTTTTACCAAGCAAACTGTTTAAGAATGTTCTTCAGAGGTAAGAGAGAATGCATTAACAATCAAACCAAAGACACAGGGTTCCAGTTTATGATCCAACTTTCGGGTCCACAGACAGCGGAACATGATTCATGCACTAACTTTATATATTAGTAACTTTTCGTAGATTCCATGTAACAATGAATCAAACAAACATTTAGACTAAATTATAGTTTTGATATAAACTAAGCCATTATTGCGATAAGTAACAATTTGAAACTTGCTGGTATTCTCAAGCTGAACTGTCTTTGGTTAGCTAAAGCATAGACTTAACCCTAGTATGGGTGCCGAGGCACGGCAACATTGGTAGCAAAGAAAAGCAGATGTCTTGACGAAGAACAATATTAAATTGGATATCGACTACACGGACAGAGTCTTCGTTATATTGAGCTTCGTCAGGGTACGTGCTCTCAAACGAAGAAGTCACAACTAAGTTGGAATGTGTAGCCTTCCTATAATAAAAATAAACCTGCCGATTTGATCTCCAGATCACTGAAAGGTATTTTCAAAATTGTTGCCATAATCACAGGCAGTCACGAAGACAAACTGGGAAACGACATGGGTATAAGGATCGTTAGTAACGAGGAAGAAACTCACATTCATTATCTCTGCAAATGTTCTGTAATGAGGTTTTCCCAGCCGGGGTATCCTCAGTGTGACCAGGGTTCGTTGATTTAAGGGTCGTTACAATAAAAGATTTATTTTTGGTTAGGAACTCTGAATTCAATGTTTTTATTTTCCTTTCGTTTTCAAAACAGATGAAAATTGATTTTTGAAATAATTAATTTGTCTTAGGTCTTAGATGTGTCCTGTGTGTTCTGTGGTTTTGATGCCTTGGTCCAGCGGGATCGAAGTAAATCGTCTGCGTTTCGTCCAAGTGCTGACCAGCGAAAAGAGGATGCTACGCTCAATTCGTTGCCAAAGAGTCTCTGTGTCTATGTAGCTTGATCAGTGAAAGAAGGATGCTACGTTTGATTCACTATCAGGAGTCGGTCAGATGTCCAAGTATTTTGATCAGTGAAAGAGGATGCTACGCTCTGTTCACTATCAGGAGTCGGTCTAAGTATTTTGATTAGTGAAAGAGGATGCTACGCTCAGTTCACTATCAGGAGTCTGTCCGAAGAAGAAGAGAGTTACTTTGTCCAAGTATTCTGATCAGTGAAAGATGATGCCTGCTCAGTTCACTATCAGGAGTCGGTCGGATGACGAAGAGACCTTATGCTGGGCTTGTGTCCCCTTTTATAGCCCGTGAAACGGTTTAAAACTTCAAACCGGGCTGTTCCGTTTCCATGATTTTCGTTCGGTGAATTACCGTTGTTGCTATGCCAATTGATTTTTCTTTAGTAGAGTTAATTTCCTCGGAACTGCAGTGCGTATGCGTTATTCGTTGTTGTTGTTATCATTATTGTCGCTTGTATATGTACGCTGCAGAATATTGATGGAATTCCCTGTGTGTCTTGTTATTGTGTTTTCTCTTCTCAATTTGTCCATTGTCAACGTCACCGTTGTTTGCAAAAAGTGTTGGCGGAATTTCCTGTATATTTAGTTGTTGTAGGGGATTCCGTTGGCCTACGGTGACTATTCTGTTGGTGCATAGCATTGTGGTACTGCTGTACGTATTGCCTTTGGTCAACGCTTCTTGGTCGGTGACCTCAATGGTTGATTTTCGATCATTCGTTTGTAATGTGTTATTAGTGTGCATGCGTTTATTGTTGGGTTTCCAGGCAAGTTTCAAATTCCCAAGGGTTTCTGCCTACGCTCCTGACTGCACACAGAATTTTGTTTGTAGTATGTGCTATCTCTTTCTTTCTCCCATTGCTCCCTTATGGTGGTTGCAGTGGAGGCGCAGCTACTCAACACTCAATTGTTTTTCTATCGATTTGCGATCAATGTCCCAAAAATGGAGGTGTGGTCTAATGATCGTATTTGTGCACTGGAGAAGTGCAGTCGACCTGAGCAGAGATGCCGTCGGCGTTTTCTGTTTTTTTCATAAAACATGATCTCATAATCATGACTTTTCAATGTGGTTTTTCTTACATTACATCATCCTTTATTGAACTCATATTCATACTCATACTCGTTTGTAACATTGCAATAAACTTAATGTTATGACTGAATGGATTCTATATCTAAAAAGTCATGAAATAGCCGAAACAAAGTGATACATATAAAAGATACACAATAACTAAAAAGTGGTCCCAGAAGCACTTACCCGCCTTACGAATAACATTAATCTTTTATGTGAAGCATCATCTCGCAATGATTTTTATTGATTCTATTTGATAGATATTTTCAAAGTTGTATTAGTAAATGGCACAGTGGATGTTCCGTCCGTTTGTGTGCGTTTTAAGGTCATCAAGCGAAAAACTTTCCGTATTTCCGTAATAAATAAAGCATTGGTCCAGTTTCAGTTCACACACAATCAACACACATGACGGTGTGATTCTGTTTGCCAAGAGTTAACGACGGGGTTAATAGGAAGAATTCTCTTTAGTTTTCTTGTTTTGGTTTTTTTCCAGAAAAGTTCCAATCCTACTCTTAATGTACCACGGAGTGGCGGTGGAGTTTTTCTGTTTGTCATTTCATTGAATGACAATCGGATTGCATGTGAGCATGGACGTCTATAATTGCTGAGGTGATGTAAGGCTGTGCAATCCTAAGTGCTTTCAGTCTCAGTTAAGGTACTTTTTTTTCAAAAACGTTTTTGTTTGTCTTTTTTGTGATTCGCTTTTCTGTCTTCCATCACCCAAAGGATTGACTTTTTGCAGCAGGGTATTCTCAGTCTTAGTCTCTGAAAAATTGCCTTCGGTCTCGCCTCGAAAGGCGGAAACAACAAGAGATAAAAAAGAAAAACATGCAAGGACATGGATTTTTCAAAAATATCACATTTTTCTTTTTTATTGCTTGCTTAGCTTTGACTTTGTGATGTGCGATTTTTATGGTTTCTCGTCTGGATTTGGGTGAAATCTTCTTTGTTCGATTTTGATATATGAACAGTTACGGAGTGACTACATAGATTTGGACTTGTGGTGTTGATTGTTTCTTTTCGGAATACAAAGGGAGAAATAGGAAAACAGATAAGTCAAACGGAATTAATTTCCTTTCATTTTGTGTTATGACCACTTTCACTTGAATATTCAATATATTTCTGGCATATTCTAAGTCAATCAATAACAGTCAGTCAAAAGCAGATGATTATTATGCAGGCTTTGTAATGGAACTTAAATTGCTGGTCTATAAAAGTTTAATTTTTGTGTAGAGCTCTGTTTTTGCGTTTTCTCGATTTCAAGAAAAACGTAAGTCTGATTAAACGTTTTAGTTTAGTGCATTTCCAGTTTTTGCAACAGCTCGTCAGCGTCAAAGCCATCATGTTTGTATCAAAACTTCATACGGCTCAATAACTGAATGCACGTAAAAAACACTTTGAAGTCTTAGCCGATTTCTAGAATTTGGAAGAAAGTCACACAGACTTTACAAGATTCATTAACTGTAAGTGTATATTAGCATTATTTACGAGTATATTGTTATGAAAATGTAAATTATCCCACTGTAGATACTCTTAAAAGAAAGAAACGCATTGAATTGAATTGTGTTAGAGTAAATAACTTACCAAAATTCATAGCATATTTTTAGGCTCACTAATAAGCATCAGCAGAATAGGGGGAATAACACGGAATTGCAGGTGGCCCTAACTATCGCTGACTGGTGGAAGTGCGATCCAAACTCCACGTGGTGGTCGCCGGTAATTTGCCTCTAATGCAGGAAAAGCGGAATGATCGGGCTAGTCCCTTAAAAATAAGGTTGGTGCGAGGTCAATAACCTCGACCGTAAAAAAATTTTATTACGGAAAACAAAATCAGTCTCGGATACACTGATGAACGACGACGACCACGGCAACGATTTAAGCAAATTCTCATGGAACGTACGGTCACTGTATAGAGCTCGAGCTGCACATACCCTGTCTAAAAATAAGGCTGACATAACAGCAATTCAGGAGATGCGGTGGACGGGGAATGGTGTCTTACAATGACAGAATATGACATATTTTACAGCTGTCATGCAGGACATCATGTGCTCGGGGTGGGTCAGCAAAAGAATGAAACCCACCGCTATAGGCTTTAAAGCAATTAATGAACGGCTATGCATCCTTCGCGTGCGGGGCAAATTTAAAAACATGAGCCTCATAAACGTTCACGCACCTACAGAGGATTCCCCAGTTGATAAAAAAGAAGAATTCTTTGAATCAGTCGAACGAAAACTCCATGCCTGCCCTCAGTATGATGTAAAAAAAATCTGAGGGATATGAATGCTAAAATAGGTAGAAAGCCAGTATTCATGCAGTACATTGGCACCCATAGCTTACACGAAGTTAGCAGATGCTGCCGCCACCAAGCATAGACGAGGTTGGCAGAGGTATAAATCGGCTCAAAAATAATTAGGCCCGAGATCTGATGGGATCCCAGCGGAACTGATAAAAATAGGAGGCCCCACATTACACCAAGCAATTCATGAAATAATAGTGCAAGTATGGGAAGTAGAAGCTTTGCCAGAAGACTGGCGAAGAGGCATCCTGTGCCCCATACATAAGAAGGGAGATATCATAAAATGCAGCAATTATCGTGGTAAACGGTTGTTGAGTACCGCGTATAAGATTTTCTCCTCTATCCTTCAAGACAGGATAGCCCCATACACGAAAGTCATCATTGGTCCATACCAGTGTAGTTTCACAGGCAAATCAACAACTGATCAGATTTACACCCTAAGGCTAGAGTTTCAAAACTTACTACACCACATTTTTATAGACTTTAAAGCCGCCTATGATAGCATAGCCAGAGTAGAGCTAAAGTCCCAAATAAACTGACACGACTATGCAGGTTGACCATGACCAATGTTATAAGCCAAGTAAAAATATCCGGATCACTATCAAGACCATTCAACATCTATAACGGGCTCCGACAAGGGGATGGACTGGCCTGCGTCCTCTTCAACCTGGCGTTGGAGAAAGTGATCAGAGACTCTAACGTAACGGCGAGAGGAACAATCCTCTATAAGTCCATTCCAATACTGGCTTACGCAGACGATATTGACATCGTTGGTAGAAACCGAAGAGCTGTACAGGAAGATTTCATCCAGATAGAGCAGGCGGTACGAAATCTAGGGCTGCACATAAATGAGAGCAAAACAAAATACATGCCGGCCACGTCTGCGAGTAGAAGATCCAACATTGGTCCCTCAATTCAAATAGTGGAGCGCGCATTTGAAGTAGTGCCATCCTTTAACTATCTCGGGTCAACTATAGCAGCCGATAACAGCATGGAACCAGAAATACGCGCACGTTTGCTTAAAGCCAACAAAGCCTACTATAGTCTGTCAAGACTTTTCAAATTCAGGACTTTTCAAAATGGAACTGGGTGCTTAGGAATAAGTATTCTGATCTCTTAGCCGCGTTCGAGAGAAAAGTCTTACGGAGAATTGTTGGCCCCGTATCTGAGGAAGGAAGATGCCGGAGACTCTACAATGATGAGATCTACGAGCGTTACCGCGACGTCGACATCGTGAAGAAAATAAGCTCGGTAGGCTCCGGTGGGCAGGACACCTAGCTCACATTAGCAAAGAGGATCCTGCTCGGAAAGTCCTTCGCGGTAGGATTTATGGAACACGACAGCGAGGCCGGCCAAGCGTACGCTGGAAGGATGTCGTAGACCAGGACGCTCAGAGTTTAGGGATGCCAAGCTGGATGACATCGGCTCGGAATCGGGACCGGTGGAGACACTTTTTGCAGGAGGCCCAGACCGGACCCCAGTTGCAGAGCCAAATATGATGATAATGATGACTGTTTAGCTTTTAAAGGACAAAAAATCCACTAGTTATCAGTTTCTCCTTCTTTTCTTTTTCATTTTTTTTACATGTAATTTTGTATTGAAATAAAATCTAAAAATAATAATTTATTGTACAACAGCTAGATGATAATTATACTTGAATTATATTCATTAGTTCTTAATTTATTATTATTATACTACTTATAAAAAAACAACCATAAAAATTAAAGTTTTTCGTGTAAATTCTCTAATTGATACACAAATCCTGATTATCCTGATCACTCCGAAATATTTACAAAAAGTGTTTCCATTAGAGATACACTCGCATATACAATTTTAAGATAATCGGCAACTTTTTTTTACAAAATTTGTATTGGTGCCCCCCGACCCCGGGGCCCGATCACTCCCAAATATTTACAAAAAGTGGTGTCCATCGGAGATACACATGTGTATAAAATTTGAAGAAAATCGGATATTTTTTTTATAAAATTTGTATGGGTGCCCCCAACCCCGGGGCCCAATCACTCCCAAATATTTACAAAAAGTGGTGTCCATCGGAGATACACATGTGTATAAAATTTGAAGAAAATCGGATATTTTTTTTATAAAATTTGTATGGGTGCCCCCCGACCCCGGGGCCCAATCACTACCAAATTTTTACAGAAAGTAGTGTCCATCGGAGATACATATGTGTATAAAATTTGAAGAAAAACGGGTACTTTTTGTAAAATATTTGTATGGAGTTCCCTCGAACTCGCGGCCCGAGGGGCCCCAATTTTTAATAGATAGTGTTCTCGTTGGAGATACACATGTGTGCAAAATTTCAATAAAATCAGTCGTTAGTAAGTGGGTTAAAAATTGATCAGAAGATTTGGTGTGCCAGCCAGCCAGCCAGCCAGCCACGGACAAGTGAAGTTAATATAGAGAATTTAAAAATAAAATAAATACCGGCATATTCTGTGCATTTGCTGCTCCGTCCTTGCCTTCTTCCATTTCATGAAGTTGGTAAAATATAACCTGCTGCTCTTCGTTAAAGTCTGTCCAATCAAATACAAACAGCACGTTTTGCGTGTGTGCGTGCACTCGTTTGGCCTGACTGAAAGTCACACAATGTTTTTAAATTGAAAAAAAAAAAATTTGAAATTTCTATGAGAATAAAGTTTATTGTTTGCTCCTTTCATTTAAAAGGCTTTCTAATGGAACGTGACTGTGACAGTTCATCAAAATGTTCCTTCCAAATCTATAGCAATACTCTTTCTGTTTGCATTTTCATTCACGGCTTACTCGAAAGCCTCTCAATTGGAAGCCTTTTTAAATTAAGTGTTGTTGTACGGTGGGTTAGGCCATATGTTAAATGGCAATCATTTCAAGGATGATAATGAGCTGGGGCTTACACAACTTTTACTTTTCTTTTGCACAAATATACGCTGGACCAAATTTATTCTTCGTAGCTCGATGGTGTGTTGTGTTAACATATAGCTCGTTTGCCTCAATGTACAAGACTGGATAAAACATTTTGTTTAGGTTCAAAAAAATGAAAATGTCGACGCCTCTTAATTTTTACTCCAGCTACACTTAAGAAATCACAATATCCTTGAGAAATGTAAAACATCAAGAGGTTCACCTGTTACCTTTCCTTGCAAATAATTGCGTTTTCCTCCTTGTTGTTGTGCCAACAAAAGCGCCAACGACAAAAAAAAAGAAATCGAAACCACGACAGCACTTGAACATGAACATAAGCCACCACAACACCCTCAAATAATCCAACCAGTAGTCCGACCAAACCACAATTTGCACTTGTGCGCCGCATTTCCCTTAGTGTGCTATCCGTTTTTGTTCATACATGTCACGCCCTTTGGTCCTACTTGGCCTTGGCACCAAACATCAGCCATCTACTCGGAAAGCAGACAGCAAGATATCTTTTGTTTATAAAACAACAACAACTAAATTCTAACCAAAACTACTAGTACCCTACGAGCTACGAAAGTTCGTGAAATTGAAATAACAAAATTGTGTCTCTTGAAATAGATTTTATTCGCTGTTGTGAGTATGTGTGTGTGTGTGTCAGTGTGTCTTATCTGCAACAAATGTTTGTGTCCTTCATCATTTACACTACTCTTATTTGACCTTTGCATAATATCTGTACCATTTAGATACAAAAGTTTTGAGTTGGTTTTAAGGTCGGTTTGACAGTTCGAAAGTGTTACGTTTCAACTAAAGTTAGAATAAATTGGACTAATTCAATGTGAGGACTAATTAAGCCTTTAAAAAAATGCTTTATTGATTTGCATCAAAAGTACTTGAAATCTATATATTTTTCTGAAGAACTTTCCCACTTCTGTGAGAACTATATCTCGTACAGTTATTATGATCGTTATTCCAAAAGACAAACGTAAAACTAACCCTAAAATTATCGGGTTTCCGGTTTCCCGTTAAAAATGAATTTAATTTATAAATATTTAATCTGTCACGCTCATATTATGCACTTTAACAGTAAATGTTTTTGTCAACTAGTTACTAGAACTGACCTGAAAATTAAAAGATTTCTTAACATCAGTGCGAAATCACTCTGCTAGCAGCCGATCTGCGCAAAATACAGCTCTTTATATTAACTTCGCTTTCGTTTCTGAGATATATTAATGAAAATATATGAGTTCTCACTACTTTGTGAAATTAGCAAATAGTGTTCATCATATAACACCAAAAATGTGCATCATTTTAAACTTTTTTTAACAGCAATGCCAAAATAGTGTAATCCACAAAAAATGGCACAGTGTTTGTACGTCACTTATGAATTCCTGATTCGGTCAAAAACTTTTTCACATTTCTTAAGGAATTGGCTACAAGACTGCTGTACAATTTTATAGCTACGTAAATATAAACAGTGCACAATTATTTTGAAAATAAAAATTACTATAAGCAACTTATTTCGATGCTTAAACTTAGTACAATAGAAATCGGTTATAACGATGTCGTAGGGACCTTAGAATGTTATCGTTATGACCGGTTTATCGTTATATCCAGTACAATAAAAAAAGAATAACGGTTTAGTGTTACCACTCCTGTCAGTGCTTCGTGTACAGATGGAACGTGCACTTCTTCGGCCTCCTCATCTTCAGTCGAATTACCATCGTCGTCGTTATCAGCATTTTTCATTTGAATATCAGACACAATATTCTCATCTGTAAGCAACTGCTTAAATTTACTTTAGATTTGAAAATAATTCTTACCAGCTTATTGTCAACATATATTAATACGTCCCAATCTACTTCTTGGTTTGAGAACATTCGTATTTGTCGACCCCATTCTGCAGGCTGAATCTCATCAACTTAGAATTCATTCTGAATTCTGATATAGAAACTACCGCGTAGATAGGATTAATTTATAGTGAACCTTGACACTTCATTCCATGCCTTACCTATCATTAAAACGGCGTCAATGCTTCAGTATTTCTAAAATTAGCAATTTCCTAAACTGAGTCTTAACAGATTTAATTATGCCTTGATCCATAGCTTGCAGAACAGATACGGTATTCGGGAGTAGAAATACGAGTTTGATAGCTTTAAGGGATTGAATGTGTGGACTTGCCAATAAACACCCTCACAACTGAGCAGAGGGCTCTTTTTCAAGAGGCGGTTGTAAACATCGCAATTGAGATGGCCGACAGTGGCGTGTGGCCACATTTCTCCGGCACTCATCTCAAATTGGGATGGCTATTCTTCATCTGCTCAGACAGTGCTACTTCTGGGTGGATGCGCTCGAGCTTTGAGAGGATTAGAGCCAAGAATAGATTGAGCATGACGCTGATGGAAGAGGGATCCTTCACTAAACCCCACATCGTCCGCGGTATCTTTCCACAGAGTCTAGAGCTCTCCTCGAAAAAGATGATTGCTACTTTATACGCGCAAATCGCCGATTTGCAAGCCAAGTCATGGAATATGGTACAAAGGAAGAAGGAAGGTGTGCTCCTTCAACTCGTACTGGCGATAGATGACGCCTCCATGAAAAGGCTTAATACCGTTTTGGTGAGGTTAAGCTGATCTTTAAGATCATCGATAAGGTTTTAACGACTGGCTGTGGTAACTCTGACAAGGAAAAAGTCGCTAGCTCGACTGGCACTGGTCATACCAGTCTTAGCGGTTCCGGTAAAACCAGCGCTAAACGGTTTGAGAAAGCAGCCTCTTTGATCACCAGGGCCGATGGGCATGCTGATAACAGTGGGTCCGGAATCAAGGCAAAGAAGCATGTCCCAAAACCAGTTTCTTCGACCAGCAGCGCCACTGGGCATGTTGACAGCAGAACTGCAGCGGCTAGAGCTGCTGTCTCCCATCTAACAAGCGGCGTCACTGGCACGAAAAGGATAAGTCGGGTAATTTTAGATCACTGAGTCAGCCTAACCTGACTGGATGCCTTAGGGGAAGGGCCATAAAAAAGCTCAATTGCTCCGGCAAGCCAAAGCATCCAGGGAGGAAATATGAGCACCGTAAGGGTGCTGCAGGCGAACATGCATCACGATACACTTAGCAAGTGGTTCGCCGGAATAATATAACCCTTGGTCTCTTGGACGATGGGTTATAAGCGGACTTGATACAGGTCTACGGAATCAGGCAAGTAAGTTGATTTTTAAAAGCGGGGAGTTAGTGCCAAGGGGGCCTGCTTGATCAGCACAAGAAATATTTTCTTCCAATTCCAGAATTTATAACAAAGGAGGTCCTTCATGATCACATACTTTTATTTGCATTTTCCAAAAAAAATCGCGTTTGAAATATGTACAATTAAAAAATTTGACGAGACGACGTTCATCTTGGTAATTGTTTTAAGAATTTAATTTTCTTTCAAAAAATACCAACAGTGTCCTTGTAGCTAGAAGCGTTCGAGAGTCACATGTGGTGAAGTGATGCAAGGTGAAAAGTGTGTCTCTTCGCATTAAAGAGGGTTTTTACCCTCTTATACCACTCTCTCACATACAATTTTTTTCACACAATTAAGTAAGGAATAACAACTTTAAATATTTGCCACGTAAACTGATACACCCTATATACACAGATACAGGACCAGACCCCAGTTGTAGAGCCAAATATGATGATAATGTACAAGATAAGTAAAGGGAAATGCTAATTTTAATATTGAGTGGGTATTGCTAATATAGTTATATTTATTGGCTCATCAAGTTGAATGTATGGTTTTATTCCCAAATAATAATAATGGGAGTCCCCCCCAGGAAAAACGCTGACTTTTTCCAACAAAATTTGGTTGATTTATTCATCGGTTGTGAGACAAATACTTTAGACCTTCAAAAAATACAACTTCCCCTGTCACCCTTAAACATAGTCACAAGCCCAAACGTACAACCACTAGCCAAACTGGAGATGACAAGCTCCCAATCAACATATAGAGAGTGGAATTTGATTTGAATTACAAATTAGAATTTGGCAGTTGGCAGACATTTTAAAGTTATACGGACATTTCCCCGGCTGTTAATTCACATTGTGACTTGCCCATCTGCATTCCTACGCTAATCTGGAGTTATTCTATTTGGAACAGTACCATACCTAGCGGTGCTTTTTGGATTCAATTTGTCAAAAGTGTTGTAGTGATGATGATCCTTACTTTCAGTTAATTGAGCCCGGTCGTCGGTACACGATAATTCGCCCCCGAATCCCAATTAAAATAACATTCAAAATTCACGCTGAACAGACGCCACTGTGCCACTATAAAATTTGTATTATAGGCAGATCCTTCCTAATAATTATTCAACTTTAACAGGGAATTATATTTTTATTCCGGTTCATTAGTGAGCAACAACATTCTAGTCAGCATTAAAAGCTCCGCCGCGCTCACTGAACCATACATAGACACATGCATAGGACACGCTGTTCGCCCTCAAAATTGAAGTGCTGACACTGACAGTACATGTAATTAGAATATTCCCTGTTCTCGGAAAAATATGCACACTCTGTCGAAAGTTACTTTTAGTTTTGTTGTTGTTGTTAACTCCGTTTGGGTTTTGCTTAGTTTGGACTCCCCGCACTACTACTACTACTACTACTACTACCATCTACGACGCTTATAGCGAACCCATAATTTAAATAAAATTGTAATTTCGTATGTTTGTGAATGTAAATTAAAGGACCTGAAGGTTCTGGGCGCTCAAGTTGTGTGTTTATAATAATTAACACATTTACATTAATTAGCTGAGTAGTCTGTGTGAAGTGTGTTGGTGTGAATGTATACTGTACGTATACTGCTGCATCCAACACTCGAAATAATTTCGCTTAATTTGCTAACGCAAGTGAGGGTGTCAAAATAGGGATGAGACAGTGTCATTTGCAATTCAAATTTTAGCATTTACATTTTTTCGTTGATGTTGTTGTTCTAATATATAAATATAGGGCAAGTCACTTGCTTTAATATTCTCCATAAATTTGAATAGCAAACGTGAGTTAACCTGTCTAGGAATGAAGTGTTTTCGATTGGTCTACGTCATTCAACGTCCACCTCGAGAGATGTACCAGTATTGACTCGTGTCAATACATCCGGCTTTTCGTGGTTAGAGCAGGACCCATATTAAATCCCTGCCGATCTTTGGTACACGACAACCGGTTGAGACATTCAACTTCATATAGAGCACACACTCGCACCGGCTACATCAAGACGGTCACGAGATGTCTTGGATTAACGTGAACACCGCCAACTGAGGACATGATTCCACGGTCCTCTTCGGACGCGGATTAGTTATACGACAATCATCGTCCATCTAGGAAGATGTGCCAGTATTAACTCAATGGTTAGAGCAGAACCGATATTAAATCCCTGCCGACGACAACCGGTTGAGATATGCAACTCCATAGAGAAAACACATCATCACACCAGTAACATCAGGTCGGGGGCTCTGAGGTACCAAAGATTTTGGTAACACCAGGCCTTCAGCTGACGTTACCATGCTAGCGCTCTACCATTTGGGTAGTAAGCCACCAGCCACTACGTAGGTCAACCCCAGAGCGAAACTGGGTCTTCAACCAAAAGTTGACCTAGACTCAGCTAACCTCAAAGGAGATCAACCTCATCTGTGGGTTACAGCCAACACCTGTAGTACCAACGCGACCTTGGTGAGATCTGACCTGTCTACAAACAGACCACTGAATATGAAGACAGTTCTCTGCTAGACATTCTTAGTACCAGTAGCACATTCAGAGTCGAAAAGTACGAAGATATTGCCCATAATGATCATACCCTAAGTACCCGCGGCCCATTCCTATTTTTTGTGGTAGAGCCCCGCACGCTAAATGTGTGCGTTAGGTTAAGATGCGGTCACTGATGTACCAAAGAAATTGGTAACACCAGTGGACTACCGATGTACCAATACTAGTTCTCTAACAGCATTTCGGTAGTAAACTACCAGCCACTACGTAGGCCAAGCCCATAACGACACTGGGTACTCATCCAATTGTTGGCACGGACTCAGCTAACCTCCAAGGGGTTCAACCTCATCAGTGGGCATAAACTAACTCCTGTAGTACTAACGCGACCTTGGTGAGATCTGACATCAAATGTCTTAGCTCGTTCAGTATGATATCATGGGCGAAGGAAAGCTTACCCTGGCAGCACATCTTCCGGAACCTCGAACCCAATAATTTGTCACTAGGCTAGTAAGCTATCCTAGGCCGCCTAGGATAGAAACTATACCAAGCAGCATCACGGTCCTGCGGTGTACGACCAGGCTTCTAAATACGAATTCTAGACATACTAAGTACTAGCAGCCTTGCCCTATTTATCTGCCGAGTTTACCAAGCATGAAACCCATCGATGAAGTATAACACAGCAGTCTCTTCGGGGAACCTAGTTAGGAATATGACACCTTGATTTAATACTAAATTTTAAAGTTTTTCTCTGGAAGGAAATCTATTGCAGATGTCGGTTTTATATCTTAATCAACTGGTTGCTTAGCTTTGCCTGGGTACTTATTTACCCCAATATTCTAATAGGCACGTGTAAGGGAAACAAAAGAAAAAGAAACGAAAAACTCTGGGTTCTACACTAATTTCGAATTTAGAAGTGGCTCGAACTACTGGTGGAATTCAGTACGTACTGCCTTCTCGGTATTACCAGCATTACCTCGCGTAGGTTATAGCTGGTAGTTAATTTTCATGAGTAGTTATAACTATATATGTATACATTTGTTAATTAAGTATAGTAGGTAGGTGTATCTGCTGACGTTTTAAAAATACACCGACTTGAAAACAAATAGGAAAATGAAAGAAAACTACCTGATTCATTAAAATATACCGCAATAATTTTTTTAAATTTGTAACACCCCAACGTTGACACGAACCCTGGGTTTCCGACGAACGTAACTCAACCAAGAAAACGCTACAATATAATGATTATTTGATTGTCTCTGTTATGTGATAATTCCGATACCTCGGAATTAAATCTACCAGGGTTGATGTCTGGTCTTGGACGGTTTCATGTCTTAAATACATTACATAAATGATGGCGTTCCCCAGGGTCCCGTTTTATACCCGAAATTTTTTCTCAATTCAATTAATGTTCTCTTGTCCATTACTTCTAATCCAATTCACTCTTTCGCCGACGACACCACTCTCAGCTTCTCATATAAGTTTGAGGAATGTCCCTCCACTTCTCAAGTGGAACTCAAACAACTTCTTATGTTAGAATTATTGACAATTGAACGCTTCCAATGCTGTCTCCTGTCGTCTAAGCGAATACTAATTCTATTGCCATTATCCATAAATGCCCCTTGCATCGAGGAAACCGAGAAACTCTTGCAAAAATGGGTCAGAATCAACGGCTGAAGCTTTGGACATCTTATTAAATACCCACTTTCCCGCATGTAAGGACTCGTTCTCAGCTAATTCTCCTGAAAGACAGGAAGCGAAGTGGATAACATTATAACCCACGAAAAGGTTTCCTGCGTATAAATCACCTGGCATTGATGGTATTCTACCTATTATGCTTCCTAAGACTATAGGTGTGTCGGCCCCTTGGTTAGTGAATATTTTCAGAAGTTACCTAAGGCTTAGCTATGTTCCCTGCAGTTGGAGAAGAGTACGAGTTGTGTCCATCCCCTAAGCAGGCAGAACGGCAAAATATTTTAGACCACTTAGTCTAGCGCCGTTCCTGCTCAAAACGCTGGAGCGAATCTTAGACTTCGCTTCAAAGGTGCGGTAAAGGTCCACAGAGACCGCCCTCCATGTGGTAATACGCATAATTGAACATTCCCTTGATTTCAAGCAATACACCCTTGCCACCTTTCTCGATATAGAAGGCGCATTTAACAATGTCCTCATTGATGCCATTCAGGAGGATCTCGCTCAGTTAGTGGAGTGCAACCACGAGTACGGTGGCTCATTTCCATGCTAGGTAGGAGGGTGATCCATGGCAATCTGGGCAGTAGCAGTGATACCAAATCAGTCGACGGGGTTGTGATATCGCCCCTTCTATGGCTGTTTGTTATAAACAAGGTCCTCAGATCACTTGAGATGAACAGGACGAAGGTTGTTGCGCATACAGACGACGTGGTGATACTTGTGTCAGGACAGTACCTTTCCGTGATGAGTGAGGTCATGAAAAAGGGCTCTAGGAAAGGTTAGCTCCTGGGCTATCGGTTGTGGCTTTGGGGTTGTTGTCTCTGGCAAAACTGAAATGTTACTTTTTACCGCTAAGTCCAAAATACCGAACTTTTCCCAGACCAAGCTTAATGGCCAGAGACTTACGGTTGCCTTAGGAGCAAAATACTTCGCGTATTCCTAGACAGGAAACTCAGCTGGAAGTCGAATATAGAATTTAGGACTAAGAAGGCTTGCATTGCCCTATATGCTAGTAGCATAACCATTGGCACGAAATGGGGACTGCAGCCGAGAATGGCTCTGTGGCTGTACACAGCAGTGGTGCATCCTATTTTTACCTATGGTGCGCTGGTCTGGTGGCCGGCGATTAATAAAAAGTACAATACCAGCAAGCTAGGTAGAATACAGAATCAGAATCCTACACTTACTACCTCTATCCTATTTATTAAATACGTTGCGGCGTGCAGCGCAGTCCGTCTCAGAGAATCTGGGTGGTTAGCTAACAAACCGTACGCCCACTGCAATATACTCCAGTTGTTACCAAAGATGTTGATGCCATCTTCAACCGACTACTGCACTCCTAAACTTAGCTTCAGTCCTAGCCTCGAGAGAATTGGAAGGACGGCAGGGCTGTGGAGCTCTTTGATGTAACTCTATTCACCGATGGATCCAAGATGAGTAATGGAGTCGGTGTTGGTGTTTACTCTGAAAACCTTTCAAGGTCCTACAAGCTACCTGACTCTGCTTGTATCTTCCAGGCGATAAGATAGGCTTGCAGGTCACTTACTCACGATACCGTAATAAGTGGCAAGGTTGGCATATGTGTAGACAGCCAATCTGCTATTAAAGCCATTATTGCGACAAACAACAACAACACTAAGCTCGTCAGGCAGTGCCAAGCCGAACTGGCTTCTATAAGCCAATGCAAGCACTTGAACCCAGGTTTTGGTGCCGAAGCACAGCGACATTTACGGCAAAAAGAGGGCGGACGTGCTGGCTAATAAGGGCGTCATACTAGACACGGACTGCGCTGAGACAGTCAGCTGTCCTCTAAGCTCCGTTAGAGAACGTATTCTCTTCTTCGTTACCACCAAAGCAATTTCCAGAGTGGTTGCCATAACCACGGGCCACTGGCCGGTGTTCAACCACGCACCCAACCTGGGAATCCCTCAAAATACCTTTTGCAGGAGCTGTTTAGATGTGAATGAGAAAGAAACTACCATTCATTTTCTTTGCAAGTGTCCGGCCCTTGCGGCTCTTCGTTTCAGCAAACTAAGTATTTCCTTCTTTTCTGACCTAAAGGAGCTTTCAGAGTACGTCATCACAGATCCGATATCGTACCTTAATGCTACAAGTTCGATATAAATACACACAAACATTTTTCATTATATTGGGTCTCCTGAGAACTGTGGTAGCGCTCGATAGCGCTATTTGAGGACATTAACAAGTCAGCGAGGACCGCCACTCTACCTACCTACCTAAGAATTCTAGGCTTAAGAATGTCCTCTCGAACGCTGAGTTCAGATTGGGTCAGAGTACCTAAATTTTCGAATCTGTGATATGACAATAGTCCTAAAATATTTCAAACTAATTTCTCAAAAATGCAGAACCCTTTAAATTCCTCTGTTACGGTGTCGATTGCCTCGATTTTATACCGGAGAGAGCACTGATTTGCTTAAAATATGGAATGAATCATTTAAATATGGAACAATTGCAAATATTCTGAAATGCCGAACAATAATACTATGCTCTTGAGTCTCTCGACCCATGACCAGAAATCAGAACTTCATCACCGCAGCCCACACTACTACGCCTTTCTTGGTGTGAATTAAGTGCAAAACCAAAACTCCGTTTAAACTTCGTGTGTATTCATCCAAACAAAGCTCTATATCCCCTTGAGTGGGAGCTGCAAACGTGATTTTTCGTCAATTGGTTGTTCAACTGTTCTACTACAGTTGATAAATTTTCTTGTACAGGCGCACACATACACAACCACACATAACATAACATAAACGAATACATAATCAGAACAATGCTGTGAATAGAACATCGCGAGTATACTGTTTGGAAAAGTGTATGTGTGAGTCACATCAACAAAACAACAAAAGGAACCTAAAATTGCTATTGAAATAAATAATAATGAAGCCAACGAAGGATTTGTTGAACAATTCCAAAGTGTACGCGTTATGTAGTGTTATGGAGTCGGTGAGGGGGCGTGGTTCAATGCGAAACAACGTCATCTGCCTGCGCAAAACAATTGCATATTAATTTTGTGCAAATATCACATAACAGAGGAATTTGTTTCCTCTTTGTTTATTTAACACAGGAGTATATGTGCGTACACATTGTGACGTATAGTATTCCTGGTTGAAATATCCCAAGGCTGTTGCGTATTGTTCCTATTCATAATTTTGATTTTGATTCTGCTGTCTGTCCGGAGCGTAAGTTTACTTTTTTCCCTCATTCGTCTCTGTGTGATGACAGTGATGAAAGTTTAAAGCACCACAAAGCATAGAAATTCATTCCAAGATCCATTCAATAATTGAAAATTCGATTTTTATACACATAGATACATTACGATTGCCGGGCGCAATATATGCGAGATACACGAACATACCCTCTTCAACAATATTAATTAGAAAACAACAAGCAATCATTCATAAGGACAAAGAGATAATTTTGATGGAAGGAACATTTTATTATTTGTATCATTATGCTATCAGATTTGCTTTGGTTGGCCATACTTCACCCAAATGCAAACACCCGCAGTCCGACTACTCCTTCCACAGTCGTTCTTTGTCGTCCTAGGGGAGAAATAACTTACTGCAAACTGGGAACCACAATTGCACTCATTCATTTGCAATTGCCAGAGAAATGTTTTGCGGGAAATTGAAAATAAACATTATTCAGGGATGCTTATCAATTGGTGATTCCGGAGGGGGAACATGATGAGCAAAAAAAGCCATAAACGACGAAACAATGTGAAGTTGTTGATATTTATGTGGATGTGGCACATTCTTCCCCCATTGTGGCATATGGCTGCAACGCTAGAATATTTCTGAAAGTAATTATTCACTTGTAACATTTGATCCTTGTGAGTAGGACATTTCTTAAATATCTTGGGGAGGTGGCATCTTGGACGCACTAATCTCTTGTTTGTCTTTGAGCAATTTGTTTATTATTTTCGAGAGTCCTCCCTGATCAATTTTGGGTTTGTATTCCATTCGGACCTTTCGGGTTCAATATTTACGTATGTATCTAATGGCTGTATCAGTTTGGTCGCTAGTTTTATAATGAGTTGCTTTACTCTCTAGGTTGACACCAAGTAGAGATCCAACGTGGTCGTGAGCGAAATATGCCAGATACTAGCCAGAAAGTACCTTTGGCAGTTTCCACCTTTGCCGCGGTAATGTCCCTATCGCTAATGTTATGGAGTAAGGATTCATTTAGACTACTTTTCGCTAGCATGCAGGATCTAGGGTTTTACCTTTATGGGTAGTATCCAGGAGTCTTAAGTTCAAAAACCAGGTTGTTAATAATCCATGGTTTTTGGATCAATACTATATCCTCTATATTTTTTCAAAGAAGGAGAAGAACGGAGGCTGAGACCTTTTAGGAGTGATGATGATGTTGATAATATGGACCGAAGCAGTAGACAATTTTGCTTAGCAAGAGCAGAATTGAAGCAACAATGTTGATTAATGCATCCGGTTAAAACTTGATTAGCTTTGAGTTGAGCACACTCTACGCTTCTAAAGGTGATGACAGTAGAAACGTTCTCAGCATAAGGCCAGCATAAGCAACGGAGATGCCAGCAGTAACTTCATTCACAAATAACAATCGGTAAGAAAGTTCCCAAAATTGGGCCCTAGGATAAAGCCGGAAAGCTTTAAGTCCTTAAAACCAAATACTTTTTTATGGAATGTGGCGAAAGATTCATGCTGAATTTATTGAACTAAGAAAAACTTCAGCAATGTTGCACCTCTGCAATAATATTTCATTAACTATTGCTACCGCAGTATTACGGGTAGTTATTGTCTGTTATCTTCCGGGGTAAGTACCAGTATTTTAATTTTAATTTTTTCCTCTCTCTTGGTATTCCATAATTAATGAAATTTTTTACCATCGATGTAAATCAGTGGCTTGCAGCTATACAGTGTGTATCCTTGTTGTTAATTTATGATTTCATCAGGATTATTAACTTAAATAATTAATTACTGATAATTAAATCTGTTCAAAAGAGAGACACACACAGGCAGACAGAGAGACATTGAATAAATTTTTAATTGAAATTAAGTATCGCCGCAATGATTGAACACAAAAACCCAACATAAATTATATGTCCGTCAGCTGGGAATTAAGGACACAATACATATCCTGTCAGTGGCACAATAGTTAAGTGTCCAAGGGACTTTTTGTTATTATGACGAATGCAGAGGATCAAGTAGGATTTTTGTACCCTCTGGCGTATAAAAAATATAATACAGAGTTAATCACTTCCTCGCTTTGCGTAGGACTATCACTCCACCATATTATTGCTGGGTATTTGATGCCAAAAAGACAACTCAACGTCACATTTATTTATTGCAAAGTTGATAAAGTCCCGCAGAGCATCTACAACTGAGAACAGAATACAGTCAAATAAAACCAGTGGCTTATTATAATAAAAAGGAACCCATAAAAATTAAAAATATTTTTGTAAATTCTCTAATCGGAGATGTGCAAAATTGAAAGAAAATCGGGCTTTAGGAAGTGGGTTAAAAATTTATCACAAAATTCCACCATCCATCTGCAACAGAGAATTTAAAAAAATTTAATTAAAAAAAATTGTCTGTCAATTAGGATGGCAAGTCATCATTAAAGTGTCCAGTTATCGGCGTTAGCAAAAGTGATAAAAAAAATCATCAGAGGTATCTGTGAAGAGTAATTTTTTGTGTCAGTTTGCTTAGCAGATACTTAAGATCGTTGAAGTCCAAAACGTCCAAAACCTAAACATTTCTCCGCCTTATTCTAAAAACCATGTAAGTGAAAGAATTTTTGAAATCGAACTCTGCGTTCTTAAGCGATGGCGGAATGCTCCCACATAATGTCCCGATGACAAACCATTTTTATTAATTTTTGACTTTTTATGTTATGTTCGTGAGGAAATTATGTTTTTTTTTTGTGTTCGGCGGTAGGGGGGTGGGTAATAATAATAACAAAAACCAATTACAGTCATAGAGCATTGAGAAGACAGCAATTCGTTAGGAGTGCATATTTTATCTTTCTTAAAATAAGCATTACTCATTGGTTAACACAATTAGCTCAGAGCTTATGGCTTGGGCAAATTGTGACCATTCTTCTTATGTCCTATATCCCCTTGTGGGTCCTAGGGCCTCTACTACGCCTACGCGCCATTGCGTGCGGTTCCTGGCAATGAGCTTCAGCTATCCCCAACTCTTCCCCAATTGCCGTGACTCCTCCTCAACTGTTCCGCGCCACATATTCCTCGGATGACCCGTTCTTCTACCATCCTGAGATAACGGATTCCATTGCATTATGTAGTTTGCTATGGAACTGTTGCCTTTTCGGAGTGTATGACCAATCCACTGCCACTTCCGTCGTTGGATGGTTGTGCCTATTGATTTCTGACCCGTTCTCTGGTAAAGATGTTTGTTAGAGATACGGTTAGGCCAGAAAACCCTTAAGATGTTACGTAGGCACCATTTTACGAACGTTTGTAAACTTTTTGTGATAGTAGCGGTCACCTTCCAAGTGCTGCACACATACAACAGCACAGATTTAACATTTAAGCTGATCACATTGCAAACACTGATTTTTCTTTGCTGTTTCGGTTGACAATGTCTTGTTCGGTTCCATCTTCGGTCGAGACAATACTCCCAAGATATTGGAAACTCTCTACTCTCTCTACCGGCTGTCCAGCAATGTTAACTTGAGTTACTGAGTAAGTGCCGAGTTTTATAATTTTGGTTTTGGCAGCATTAATCTTCAAACCCGCAACATTTGCCTCCCCTTCTACATTTGTTGTCATTTGGTGCAGCTCCATAATTCTGTGTGATAGTAAACAAACGTCGTCAGCGTAGTCCAGATGTTTGCGTTGAGATGTAAGAGTCCAACGAATTCCTCCGTTTCCAGTAGATAAAGCTGCGCGAAGTACATCGCTAATCACCAACAAAAAAGTATCGGCGATAGAATGCAACCTTGTCGTACTCCACTTAGGATCTCGAATTCCTCTGACAGCTTTCCTCTATGCAGCACATGACATTTAGAGCCATCATAGGTTGCTTTAATAAGAGCTATTAGTTTATCGGGTATACCTCTCCTGCGCAAGGCGAGCCAGATAAACTGTCTGTTGAATCTGTCAAATGCCTTCTCAAAATCGATGAACAGCAGTTGTAGTGGTGACCGGAATTCAACGCACTGTTCAAAAAGCTTGTGTTGTAGATCGAAAATTTAAAGAGACAAAACCAAAAACTTCATCTGGAAATTGATAAACTGGAATTGGAAAACAAATTACTTAGTAATCATTTGGTGGACAAAGAGTGCAGTATTTTCACAATAAACAAATACCAATGAAAATAAAAAGAATTTATTATTTTCTTGTTTACGTGTTATCCCATCTTCTGTGTTAAGTGTACTGTCTTCTCTTAATTGGTCTACTTTATCGTCATTTTCATCTTCATTTTCATTTAGAGTATGTGAAGTTAGATTACAAAGCGTTACACAAGCTTTTATTATATTGCACGCGTATATGGGATTAACTCTTAAGTTTTGTAGATATGGACATTTTTCTTTCAATACACCAATTTCATTTTCGATTAGCCGCCTTGTTGATTTATGTGAACGGTTGAACCTTTGAACTGCTATTTTGTGGTGTTATTAGCCAATCTGTGCAACCATATCCAGAATCCCCTAGTAAAATCGATCGTGGATGCGGTCTCCAACCAGAATCCATCTTAGAGCATAGCATACTGTTCCGCAATACCCTTGCATCATGAACTTTTCCTGGCACTGACATAGTAAAAGCGCAAGTCCGGTCCACATACAAACATACAATTAATTGAGTGATTTCTATGTCGATCAACGAAGCGGTCTACATACTCATTTGGAGCGTCTATTCTGATGAGCGTTCCATCAATGCATAGAGCAACTTTTGGCAAACCAGCAATTAAATAAAACTTTTCGATCACTTCCGAAGTATTTGTTGGCCACTTTATCTGTTTAGCGAATACACTTTGGTTGATAGCATTAACAACGCTTTTGATCACACGACCATGATATTGAGAACCGTTACCTAGCCAATGCAAGCCTATTAAAAGTTGCTGTTTGACTGACAGAGCATGATTACGATTAGTTTCGTGTCGTAGTTTTTCATTAAAATTATGATATGTGATGATATCAAAATTGATACGCTCTTTAAAAATTCGCGGTTCTCTTGTCCGATTGTCTTCGTAGTCACTATCATCACTGCTTGAGATCATTTTTATAGTAAACTTCTTAAGCACACGTTATTTAAGCACTAAATTCTAATCGCGAATAGCCAAATTTTCCGAGTACGTGATTTTATTAGTCTCTTAGTCTCTCTAGTCTTGTATGAAATTCACTTGTAATTACAAGTCAGTCACTAATAATTTTTTGCGCAAATACTTTTATGAAACAGAAAATTCCGCCGCAGTTGTAAATTCACTTGAAGTTACAAGCCTGGCATACTTGTAGTTATTAGTCAATTGGCATTCTTTATGAAACAAAAATGTGCACATAATTTACAAGTTACAAGTGATTATTACGGTTGTAGTTTTATGAAAAAGGCCCCAGGTCTTTCGTCACGAATTCTTGAATTAGAAGATGTAAGTATTCGTTCTGATTAAGCATGCCGCTCTTTGCACTTTCTCCTCGCATTTAAATATAAACTTACTTGCTTTTTTCCGTTTGCCTTTAATTTATCCGCTAAATACAAAAGGTTCTTGGAGGAGGCCAAGAGCTATGTTGTCATTAGCGAACCGCTTGCTAAGGGTATCGGACGCACCTTTAGCGGGATGCAGGTTCACCAGTAGCACCCTAATGGTTCGGACCCAGCTTGCCGGAGTAATTGGATCCCCTTTGGCAAGCAGTCGCAGACGACGCACGAGTCACTGGTCGTGGGACCTGCTTACTCGAGATGATTTCGGAACCGCTGTGATTAACATGCCCAATTGCTCTACTCTGTGTTCAATAGTACAATTAAGTAGAAATAAAAAATAAATTAACAAATAAGCCAAAAAAAAGTGCAGTCGAGTATTGTTTGCCAGATAGAAGATAGCATTATTTTCTTAAATAAAATTACCGAAACACCCACAGCTATAAAAACAAATACTCCTCTTCGCACAACAACATAACAACACGCTATTACCGAAAAGTAGTTGTAAAAAATTACTAAGTGTAAGCTATGCAGTGGCAACAACAATTCAACAAAATCCTTTATTCTTGGTAAGAAAAATCCCCAAACAATAACCTAAACTAAAGGTACAATGTACCTGGGTGCTTTTACCCGAAAAACGCTTTCATAAAACAAAAACTTCCATTCACAAACACACATATAAATAGAAAAAGCAATATAATTACGAAAGCCACAACAACTTTATTCCCTTAATTATAGGAGGGGAAGCGTACGCACATAAACGATTATGTAAGCCATAAATGGGGTTGTTCAAAATGGGCGTGAGTATGGGATTTTGTTTGAGTTAATTTTAAATGTGGGAAACTAAAATCCCCATTTTTTGTTACACAACTGTTGTCTGGTCTTTGGCTTCCGTAAAAAATACGACCTGACACTATCCATTTCGGCGTGTGCGTTAAGAAAAAGGAGGAGAAAAGTGGAAATGTCTACGAGCTTGTGTTTTGAATGCCTGTGGATTATAGCGCTGTGGAAAGACAGAACTTGGCAGAGCGTGTTGTACAGCGGAAAAACAAACTTAACTGTACGTCCGGAGATGGACTATGGTGAATATGTATGGGGTAGTTCCAACGAAGGTTGTCGTTAACGCACATGCCGAGAATAGCCAGTTTTTTGGTTTCCTTGATGCAAGTGACAATCATATGTCATTGAATTTAAGATTCGCTTAGATGACAGTTGACAGCATTACGTTTTGAAATTAAATTCTACTCAATTATTTTTTTTATTATTTTTTATTATGCTGTCCAGGTCCGAATTTAACGTGCTTACCTTGCGTAGTTGCTTGAGTTTCACATGAGAATTGGAGAGACGTTCCTTGGACTTATACGAGAAGCTGAGAGAACATTTGTCAGCGAAAGAATGAATTGGATTAGAAGTAATGGACAAGAGATCATTAATAAAAATGAGAAAGAGTGTCGGGGACAAAATAGAGCCCTGGAGAACGCCAGCATTTATGTGATGTATTTCTCACTCTCTTATCCCTTCATTCAAATCTACATAAATAACTTTATCTAAACGAAACAAGCTCGCACTGGTATCTTAATTGCTCTCTTGTATGTTCATTGGCATTGTGTGGGAACCAAAAACCAATCCAGGGCATTTTTAGCCTCTATCTGTATAGTGTGTTTTATCTTGTGAAAAACCTAACCGATGTTTCGGGGTGCCACAACCCTTATTTCTTGCCGCCTAGTATAACATTCACCAATCTAGCAATAGGCAGTGTATTTCAGATATCAATAAAGACTATTATATAGTGCAGCGCTCGTTGGGTGTACTTTACGACGACATAGCACTCTGTACATAAGTACAATGCAGCTGCGTTGCACATGGTTTTGCGTAAGAGGAGATACGATTTTGATGAACAACACTATTGGTCGATAATTGTAGGAATAAGTATCACACCGAACCGATTGGTCAATCATTCCAATCGTACTTAGTTTTAATCCAGAAGTTTGGGTATAAAAGAAGCTGCTGATGCCGAAGAACTTGAACTATAACTCTAGACACCAGTAGAACATTGACCAAGAAATCCGTACTACCGATCACTAAGGATTTCGTTGGTTTCAAGATATTTCATGAGCTGAAAATTGATCAGAGTTTCCATGACCTTGGAAAGAATGGATTTACTCGTAAGTGCTCTGGGTCGATACGAAGAAGGAGACGACGACTCGCCTTTTTTGGGAATGGCTGTTTTTCAACTTCTCGAAAAAAGTCCAGAAGAACAGGATAGATGGAAAAGCTTACGCAATGATAATGCCAGCTTAGAAGAACACCTCTTCCAAACTAATGGGTAGATACCATCTAACCCAGCGGATTTGTGAGAGTTGAATCGTTTAAAACTCTAGCAACTCCACGAGTATGAATGTAGATTTGTCCAATATATTGTTCAATACACTGATGTGCAGGAGGCAGAAATGCACAATCTGAAAACGTGGAGCTACCTTGAAAATGTGTAGCAACCAAATTGGCCTTGTCCTTAAAGCTGGCAACTGGAACGTCATTATAAATGAGCGTTAGAATCGACGACGTAGCTGTGTTTTTGATTCATTTCACGAATGACCAATAATGCGTACTACTTTTGGATCATTGTAGTATTTTTTGTCTTAATTGTTGGTCTTAGGCGAATTTGATTCGACGAAGATGGGTATTGCGATCATTTGTGGCTCGTTTGAAATTTATTCAGTTTTCCTTAATAGGGTTTAATTTGTAAAACCGAAAGCATACCTTTCTAATCCTAGAAGCCTCTTTATAGTTTGAGTCACAACATCCATCTTCCTTTGGTTTGGCAGACTTGTTCCTGAAAGTGATAAAGTCTCTCATACAAATAAAAATTATGTTTGTGATCGCATAAAGTCTCTCACACCAATAAGGATGATATTTGTGATCGCATCAGCGGCGGCATCTACGTAGCTATCGCGAAATAATAGCGACCACTTAATCCTCTCAAAGGAGTTGTTAAGGCCATCCCAATTACTGTTTTTTGGAAGTTTTTCTCTGTCTGTCGAGAGGTCATTTTCTTTTCTTAATTTGTTACAAATTACAGTTGCTGTTTCACAAAATTAACTTCAAAAGTTCTATATCCATTTGTTGATCCTTAAACTCGACAATATCACATAGCGTTTACCCATAATGTCGTCGGATGCTCCTGTTATTGTTACACTACAATAATTCGCTTTATATAAGCAGAGGTCCGTCTTTCATTAACATTTAAATTACTTTTCATGATAATGAAGTGATAATTATTTAGAAACCCTCTATACGCATACACAAATTGCTGAGGCAAATCCTAAATAGTCCTGCGGTGGCTTGATCTCACAAACACTCGCCGATGATTACCTTCTAACGGTTGCCAACGAGTTTGTTCACCGTCTACTGATGGCTTATTAGTAGATAACAAAAGATACAACCTTCTTACGCACCGCGTTAAATAAAGTGAATCGCCTCCTTCGGCAGCTGAAACCTTTCCACCTTAACCATACAAATGATGAGCTGATGAGTTGCGACGGCATCATCATTGCGAAATTGCATTGATGTCCGACGGACCATCCACCATATAAATGCAATATCCACTGTAGAAGGGAGTGTGTTTGTGTGGATATGTGTGTGTTTGCTCGGCTGACCACTATCTGCTGAATAATCCTAGGCCACATTTCCTAATTGCAATGTTGAATGCGCGCACACGATGCACTTCTGTGTGCAAGAAATTGTATAAATTGCAAGACAAACATCATCACTGTCTGCGTCTGGCTGATGAAAGTGGAAATGAATGCTGATTGAGTTGTATGGAGATAGTGCTCTTGTTTGTGTGTGTATGTGGGTGAATATGCTTGCCCAGCATCATCAGTCGCTCGGCGAGTTATTAGCAAAAATGTCGGCAATGAAGCCGGTTTCATTATTGTTGGAGGTGGATACCGCCGCCGCAGAGCACATCTCGGGGCATAGATCGCGCCGAACGCCATAGTGCCCATCATAAATCTTGAGTGTTAATTAAAAAGTTTTTCGCATGCAGAGTTGGAGTTGGAAAAAGGGGACCGCTATTTCAGTAGTCACTCTCCGAATATATTGCTCCAGAAGACTGACTGCCGGCGGATCTCTGCGATGAATGGGAAAACGAGAATGTGTTGCTGGTGGTGTACTTTTGTCAGGAAGCATTATTCATCAATGAGCAGCAGGATCAGCTTCAATAGATTTTTGTTGTTGTTCTTATTGTTGGAGAAAACAATTGGCTTTCATTGGACGAACGAAGAAGATGAATTTAAATTATGCGGGCCAGATTCAGTTTGTACACTCCGTACAGGTCGTGAACCCACGCATTTTATGATTGGCTTTGTTCGTTTTGAATAGAAATGACGGAATTCCGGTTTGCTCTTAATTGACATCTTTCTGCAACACAAATAAAGAGTCTTGGCTTATTTTTGACTAGGGCATAAACAAACGTTACGTTGTGCTCTTAATCAAAACAAAAAGTGCGGAAGGAACTTTACAAATCTGCTGTATTTGTTTGACGTCTTTAAGTGGGAAAAACTTAACTCCGCCTTATTACGATGGTAACATGCCGGGTAAAGGAGGAGGGTTTGAGGCAACGAATTTTCCATATCCTCAGTAAAAGCTATTCCTAATCGAAGGTGGAAGAGTATACGCCGATGTATGCATGGCTAAGAGGGTGCTTAGTCGATAGTAAGCGGACTTTGAATACCTGAAGACCTTTGGTTAAAATTGGCCTTCCCATCGCATACCAGGCCCTGTCATGGGTGACCTCCTTTCCCGGATACTGCTGTTGAGCAAACCGCTTTATTTAGAGAAGCTGTTGAGCTCTCGATGGCCTACCCTACGTTGGCCTTAACTGCTCGGTCTGCTGTTGAGCAGCCGAAACCTACCCAGAGTTCAGAGTTGAAATTCCCCGGCGACGACGACAGCATTGTCTCTTTAGAGGTCCAGGAGCTGAGAGAGCACTGCCGGAACAGAAACCTCCAGTACCTCATAAGTTGCGATTCAAATGAACATCATAAAGGCTGGGGCAGCAGCAACATCAATAGAAGGCCTGAGTGTCTTTTATAATATCTTATAAATAGTAATGTAGATATACTTAATAATGGATTCAAACCTACCTTCATAAATGCGATTCGCGAAGAGGTACTTGACGTCACTCTCGCCAGTCCATTTATCTCCAACTTTTTTGAAAACTGACATGTGTCCGACGAAGACTCGCTGTCAGACCGTCAACACGTAAGGTTTGGCCTTCCTGGCAAACTGGCACATGCTTCTTCTAGATATGATCCAAAGTCCACGGACTGAAATCTGTATCGGAGACTTGTCCTCGCCTTTAAGAGAATAACTAAGCTCACTTTTTCTTAAAACTATGGCTTAGATACTATCTTAAAACGGAGGTGAAATATCCAACGGCGACGAATACTCATTGCTATGACAATTGTTATTGACCTCCAATACACTTTGCTCATCGCACTGAGCATTAGAGCTGCTTTCCAGATTTTGTCAACGAAATGACAAAACTATTCAACCACACTCTAAATGTCAACTAAGGAGTGTGTATTTTGAAAATCCCATTACTAACAAAGAAGGTAGTGGCGCCCACCACTTAGCATGCCATTCAGTTTATTATGCACCAGTATGTCCAGTACTTGTCTACGTCAATTGCAATTTTCTTTTCAATTAACAAGTTGCCTGAAACCAACAACAACTTCAATTAAATTCCAAAGAGCTCTGATTTGTTAGCGGTGGAAAGTGGGCGGCAGGCAGGTACTACTCTACCACTATTTCAACGTGTACATGATGTTCCAGTTGTATTTGCGTTATACGAGGATTGTTTGAGTTCTTTGAAAGTTTGACAACTTGCAACCTATGTGCGTCAGTCATTCAGCTGAATGGTTAATGCAGTTAGCCTGGCACTCAGGACAAACCGGCGCACGACTGACCATCACAAAATTCCGACAACGATGATCGTGGTGATGATGATGACGGTTCTCATTTGAGTTGCGGTCGAAAGCGCTGATTGCCATGCTGAAATGTCCCATATTAAATCTATTGCTCGGCAATAACGACAATTGGTTCACATTCGTTGGAATAATTCTTTTCTTGGTGTAGTAGCCGCGACATGCATTTTGAGATTTTCTCAAAAGGATGTGGGAAAATTGGATGTTCGATCAAATTAGAAGGCTTCGACAGGATGGCCATTTGTTTTTTTTTTATGTCTGCAAGGATATTTCAATAACAAACATTTAAGCGCCTTACTTATTTACATAGTTAGCTGGCACTACAGTTGGGGGTTAAACTGGGCATTAACTAATATGCCTCTTTTCCAATTACGCACATTTACCTTTTGCAGGTCCGTTTTTGTGTTAAAATGGTATACGTGCACTCGGAGCAGCTAGGGACCACAATTTACTTTTACTTTTTGCAGGTCACCAGAGCCTAAGTAGACTAAGTCCCCAACTTCCGCCACTAAGGATGTCTATCGTTCATTCGGGAGGCGGTACCTCTCTTAGAATAAAGAAACCCTATGACACAATAGATCTTTCAAGTTACAGTGTCTGCCATATAGGGTACATAGCCAAAAAAAAAGTCCCCAACTTGGTATTAGACCATTTTAATATCGCTTTTACGATGCAATTCACATTGACATTTTAGTAAAATATCTGAAAATATATCTAATAGAGGTTTTGGCAGTCTATAAACGTTTCTTGTAGATTAAGTTAGTTGTAACGTATATTATCAGCTGAGGTATGACCCAGCGGCTTTTCAGGGTCCAAATGAAAGATCTCGGGTTACAAATTAAATTTCTGGTACATTTTTCCTTTATTTCGTGATTTTTATGATACTTAATGTGAAGTATTAATTAGTTAATGATATTGAATAGTTGGCAACACTTTTGTTTGTCTTGATTCCATCTGTCAAACTCCTTCTGATGTGAAACAGAAGGAATAATGTTATATGATATTAAAATAAATCTCTCTCTTCATTTTGCCTTCAACGTGAACACACGGTCTTCTTTTAATTACAACACGCGAATACATCACATAATTGGCGACGAGGTAAAAAAAAGTTTTTGTTAAAAATAAAAGCAATCATAATAAAATTGCAAAAAGAATTAAGATTTTCTTACAAAATAAAAGTTTATCTGTGTGAGGCTAGAAATATTTTTTCTATTAATAATGCCTACAGAACCAATTGCCATGAGCAATGCGATCACGTTGTTCCAGACGGCAAATGTTGCAGAATTTAACCCCAAAATTGAAAATTTCTTCATTTGGAAGGAAAAACTCGACATTCACTTCTGCGAAATTAACTGTGTTGAAGACAACCAAAAGAAGGCAACTTTATTAAAATCAATTGGAGTAGCACCATATGGCGTTTTACATAGCTTGTGCAGTCCGGAATCTCCAGTTTCGAAATCGTACAAAGAACTGTATACAATATTAAGCACGCATTACACTCCACCCACAATAATTTTCCGTGAACGAAAACTATTCAGTGATTCAACTAAACATGATAGTGAAACAGTTGCGGAGTGGTTTGCTAGAGTAAAAGGGTTGGCATTAAATTGTAAATTTGGCGAACACCTTGATGCATTTGTGCTAAACCAATTCATCATGAGCTTACCGAGCGCAATTTTTGAAAGACTATGTGAAGAAGATGAAAAATTAACGCTTACAGATGCACTAAAAAAGCTATGATAATTGAAACAAAAATTACTTCAAAGGTTTTTAAAGAAGAAATCGTAAATTTTGTAAAAAAAAGCACGTTCGCAAGGAATCAAAGAAGAAGCAACCAATCAAATAGAGGCAGTGGAAGCAGTAATACTGACTTTGACAGCAGCGTTTTTGGAGCAGGCAGAGGCAGTGTTGGTGAAAGCAGACACAAATTCCAACGAAAGACTTGCACTCATTGCGGTTGGCGAAATCACGATTCGCAGTCTTGCAAATATAAATACAGTAAATGTCATACGTGTGGAAAGACAGGACATTTAGCATCAGTGTGTAATTCTAAAACACAAAAACCCATAAATTATGTATCGAATTCCAACAATAATTCTTTAACTGAACTCAATAATGATTCATTTTATTCTTCTGTTTACAGTGTGGCTTCAAAATCCTCTTCTAGTGGCATTTATTCCGTGCAAGTCATTTTAGGTGGAATACAGATGGAAGTTGTTTGTGATACTGGAGCACCCTGTGTATTGGTTCCAATTTCATTTTACGAACAATCTAAACAGAGAAAGCCTCTCAGGCAATGTCAAGTGCCTTATGTAGACTACAGTGGGGACAGAATTCAACTGTTAGGTGTGTACGATTCAACAATAACGTACCGAGGTATAACTAAAAACATAACAGTGGTAGTTTGCAAAACACAGAGTCCACCTTTGCTTGGTCGTACGTTTTTACGTTTATTTAACTTTGAATTAGTTCAAGTAAACTCAGTCAATATTGAAGAAAAATTTCCTACAATTGTTGATCAATTGAAATTCGAATTTTCGAATGTCTTTAATGAAGGGCTAGGGTCATATAACGGTTGCAAAATATCATTAAAGGTTTGCGATGCTGCAAAGCCAGTGTTTTTCAAACCAAGACCATTACCATTGGCATGGAAAAGTAAGGTGGAAACACAATTGCGAAGGTTAATTCAGGAGGGGGTACTAGAACAAGTAGATAACTCTGAGTGGGGTACACCTTTGGTCCCAATTTTAAAACCAAATGGTGATTTAAGAATATGTGGTGATTATAAAGTAACTATTAACAAACATTTGTTAAATTTTATTCATCCGTTACCACGCATAGATGAAATTTTTGCTTCCTTAGAAGGAGGTGAATTATTCACAAAGCTTGATTTATCAAATGCGTACAACCAGTTGTTACTGGATGAAGAGTCACAACTTTTGTGTACTTGGAGTACTCACATAGGCTTACTTAAAGTCAAGAGATTACCTTATGGAGTCAAAATAGCTGCGGAACTTTTCCAAAGAATAATGGAAAATTTATTACGCGGAATAAAAAATGTTGTAGTATATCAAGATGACATAACCATAACAGGCAGAGATATGCGACAACACATTGACACATTAAACTCAGTCTTAAGAAAGCTCAGCTTGGCTGGTTTTAAGTTGAATTTGAACAAATGTGAATTTTTTAAATCCAAAATCTGTTTTTTAGGATTTTCCATTGACAAACATGGCCTGAGTAAAAACAATGATAGAATTTCAAGTGTCACGTTGGCACCTATTCCAAACAATGTTTCGGAACTCAGAGCTTTTATAGGGATGGTAAATTATTATTCAAAATTTATAAACAATTTTGCTCAGAAAATGTTTCCATTGTACGAGTTTCTTCGTAAGAATGTCCAGTTCAATTGGTCTAATGATTGCCAGAAGGCATATGATTTATTAAAATCTGAAATCACATCAAATCAAATCTTGGTACATTTTAACCCGGACTTACCCATAATTTTAACCACAGATGCCAGCAATAATGCTGTAGCTGGGGTTCTTTCTCATAAATTTCAGAAGGATACTAGACCAATAGCTTTTGTTTCGAGAGCCTTAACTAAGAGTGAATGTAATTACAGCACCTTAGAAAAAGAAGCCCTTGCTATAATTTTCTGCGTAACAAAACTAAAACAATACCTTTTAGGTAACAGATTCGTCTTGCGAACTGACCATAGACCTTTATTAGGTATATTCGGCGAGCATAAAGGTTTACCTATTATGGCCTCTGCTCGTATGCAAAGATGGTCACTTATTTTATCAGGATTCAATTACACGGTTGAATATATTAAAGGTTCTTTAAATAATGCTGATGGGCTCTCAAGGATGCCACAGGCTATTTCAACCAATGACTTTAAAGAAAGTAATTATATAAATTTTATTGAATCAGAAAATAATCTTCATCTAAGTTTCAAAGAGATAGCTCGTGAGACAAGACGTGACCCAGTTTTATCAAAACTAAGTGAAGCTATTCAAAGCGAAACGGTTCACAAATTAAAAGGTGATGATTTCATTCCATTTCAAAATAAGGCTAATGAACTTTCTGTGGAATATGATTGTGTTCTATGGGGTTATAGATCCGTGGTACCAAAAAAGCTACGAAATCTCATTCTCAAGGAACTTCATGCTTCACACTTAGGAATTGTTAAAACAAAAATGTTAGCACGTTCCTACGTATGGTGGCCAGGAATGGATAGCCAAATAGAAAGTTTAATTCGTGACTGCATTCCTTGTCAAGAATTGCAGCAAAGCCCTGAGAAAGCTCCTTTAATACCATGGAATCCAGCTGATTCCGTCTGGAGCCGAATTCACGTAGACTTTGCTGGTCCTATTAAAAACTATTATTTCTTTATTGTTATTGATTCATACTCCAAATGGGTTGAAGTTTTCAAAACTAAAGAAATAACTTCGGTGTTTACCATCACCAAGATGAGGGAACTATTTTGTCGTTATGGGTTAGTTGAAGTTCTTGCAAGTGACAATGGACGGCAATTTACTTCCGAAGAGTTTTGTAAATTTTTACGAAACAACGGTGTTAAGCACATTTATACTGCTCCTGGACATCCGGCAACGAATGGTCAGGCAGAAAATTTTGTGAAAACCTTAAAAAAATCAATATTTGCAAATCTTAAAGATAACAAAAATACTTGCTTGGATACCATTATAAATAGATTTATGATCGATTATCGGAACACCAAACATTGTGCAACTGGTGAATCCCCTGCTAAACTTTTCTTTGGAAGACTTTTGAAAACGCGTTTTAGTAGTTTAAAGCCTCCAACAACTAGAAAGTATATAGTTGAAAGTCAAGATAAAAACATACTGAACTACAAGGGTAAACGCAGGGCTCTGTTTTCAAAAGGGGAGAATGTTATTGTAAGAGATTATAGAAACCCTAACAAGCAAAGCTGGACTCAAGCTACCATTAAAGAACAATTAGGTCCTCGATCGTATTGTTGCATTTTGAATAACAGCAGAGAAATTAGGCGGCACTTGGATCAGATCCGTAAGAAAAACACCAATCAAAATGAAGTCGAAACCAACACGCAGGGTATGCCCTCTGAAGTTGAAGAACAAGAAAATTGTAAAATATCGCCTTCGGCAAATGATAATCATGATATTGCCTCTTTGAATAGAACTCCTCAGGCAGCCACTGGAAGAAGATTGAGACCACGCCAAGATGGAAAAGTCCTTAGAAGAGATAAATCATGTTAATCCTAATAATTGTAAGATTAAGAATTAAGTCCACTTGAAATAACATTAGTTTTAATTCATCAAAAGCTTTATAAATTTTGTGGAAATTATGTAAAAATGTATATACAATTATTTATTTGCTTTTTGTTGCAATCCATTGAACAATTCTTAATATTCAATATCATTGTAACAATATAAGCTTAAGGGAGGACATGTGAAGTATTAATTAGTTAATGATATTGAATAGTTGGCAACACTTTTGTTTGTCTTGATTCCATCTGTCAAACTCCTTCTGATGTGAAACAGAAGGAATAATGTTATATGATATTAAAATAAATCTCTCTCTTCATTTTGCCTTCAACGTGAACACACGGTCTTCTTTTAATTACAACACGCGAATACATCACACTTAACAATATATATAATAACTTATAATAACTTACGGACAATAATAGGCAACTACTACGGGGCCATCGCGGATGGTATTTGATGGCCTAGTGCACATAGCTCGTCAAGCGGGGGATGAAGGATGCTGCAGGTCTATTAAACAAGACGTGGTCAACAGCAAGCGGGGCGGAATGATGAATGCTGGAGGTCTATTTAACAAGACGTGGTCAACAGCGAGCGGAACAAAAGGGGGAATGCTGCAGGACTATTGAGCAAGACGTAGTCAACAGCGAGCAGAGCGGGATGACGGATGCTGCAGGTCTATTAAACAAGACGTGGTCAACAGCAAGCGGGGCGGAATGAGGAATGCTGAAGGTCTATTAAACAAGACGTGGTCAACAGCGAGCGGAGCAAAAGGGGGAATGCTGCAGGACTATTGAGCAAGACGTAGTCAACAGCGAGCCTAGCGGGATGGGGAATGCTGTAGGTCTAATAAACAAGACGTGATCAACAGCGAGTGCCAAGTACCCCTTCCTAAGAGGAAAGGGGCTGCTGCAGGGCTACCTGCAGAAGCGGGAGAGGGGTGAAGGGTAGGTAGTGATGCGGTTTATAGACGGTCGTCCGGTCTGCTTGAATGTATGTCGGGGTGTTCTGATGAGAACGCCCCAAATATTGTGCGCAATTTTACCGACGGTCGCCCAGTCTGGTTAATGTATTTAATTTGAATATTTGTTAGGGGATTCGACGGCGTCCAACTCACAGGGAGTTCGACAATTTTTTATATGAAAATTTCCGAACATAACTAATTTTTTAGTGGGACTTATTGGGAATTTTAATGATTATACATATGGGTACTAGTTATCGGCGGCAGTTACACCTGTGGTGTTGTGTGTACGCTGCTCAGTAGCGGCTGCCGGCTACACCACATGCCGTCGGCAAATTCAGATTTTTGCTTATAGACCGGACAACGCTTAGCCGTAGGGTTTGTAATGAAGGCATTTCGTTACATAGTTTAATGAAGTATCCTTACCGAGTGTTACAAGGTCTTCGAATTCCAATTTGCCCCATTGTTAATCGTAGCATATGAGCAAAGAGTCCGTCTGGGAACTTATCCTTGCACGTCTACCTTTAAAGATATCCAGTTGATTGTCTTATAAAACCGTCATTCCTTATCCATCATGTTTTTTGGAAAGTTATCATTACTTGTGAAGAAAGAAAATGATAATCTATACTCCACTACTTATCCATCGTCGCAGCGTATTGAAATTTTGCTGGGATAGTTTTATTTAGCATTCTTTCCTGCGCCGTGGCTCTTGTGATTAACGCGTATTACTTCTGAGCAGGAGACTCTTAACACCAAATGGTCGCGAGAAGCTAGGCTTTGGACTGCAATGGCAACTGTCACGCCAAATATTAATATTATTATTGTTCCTACCCGTGCAATGTCTAGTCAAATTTCAAATGGATAATTTCCATGTTCCTTTCCCATTTTTGAAGAAGCCACTTTATACGAGAAATGTCTTGACAGACTAAAGTAGGTTTTGTTGGCTTTGAGCAACCGTGCGCGTATTTCTGGTTCCATGCTGTTATCGGTACTAAGAGCAATCGTAAATTCTCCATGGTACATAAGGAATTCATAATGATTCACAGAGATCTAGGAATTACTACTGTGAGTGACGAGGTAACAAAATTTGCTCACAAGCTTCGCTTCCGTCTTCAAGTGCATTGCCCCCATGAAATAGTCCTTTGGACTTTGGACGAGACGGATCTTGTGTGAAGACTACAAAGAACCGTTCGATCTAGCGCAGTAAGTGGAAACCTCATGTTATGACGGTTTTAGTAGGTGTCATCGCTGTAATTCAACCTACCTAACACGATAAACTGGAGAAGCGTTAACTACTTGTTAAGGAAACTTAGTCGTAGTCATAACAAATAGAAAAAAGGAGAGAATCGTATTTCCTATTACTATGAGCACGTGGGGCCGGTTGACATAGTGTCTCTCTGAGGGGTAAGGTTTAGCACGTATGCATATATCGGGTGACATAGTCAAGATCAGGTATATGAATCGGCCATAACCAATGGTCTTCTTCTTTCTTTCTTTCGTTTACTCCGCGGGGAGCATAGGGCTTCTACAAACGCCCGCCAATCAACTCGATTTATCGCCTGAGGTTACAAGAGACGACCCTCGGTCCCCTGCGATCTTGCTTCCTCTTCGATTATCCTTTTCCATGTCTTGCGAGGACGGCCAACTCGGCGGCTTACTTGTGGATTCCAGTCGAGCGCTAGTTTCGTAATATCGTCCGCTTGCTTCCTCAAAGTGTGGCCACTGCAGCTCCATTTTCTTCGTCTGATGGTGATCGCGATTGCTTCCTGCTGCGTTACTCTCCACAAGTCTTGATTGGTGATAATGACCGGCCAACTTATTCTCAGTATCCTCCTTAAGCACTTGTTGACGAAGACTTGCAGGCGCGTCGCAATCGGCTCTGTGACTTTCCACGTTTCCCAGCCATACAGGAGTACTGAGAGAACGTTAGATCTGAAGATCGTTAGCTTCAGATTCCGGAAGATTTGCGAGGAGTTACAGATATTATTTAGCATACTATATGAGTGTCGCACCTTGTTTACACGAGAGAACACATCTGGGTTAGCACCACTATTTTTTGACATTCAGCTTCCCAAACAACAAAACTTATTGACTTCCTCTATCTGATGTCCGTCAATCGAGAGATCATATGTTGCATTAGCGTTAACGCGAAGTAGTTTTGTTTTGGAGACGTTTAATTTTCGCTCCATGTCACTAACGATTGTGATAGGAGACAGATATCATCGGCATAGTCCAGGTCTTCTAGGCGCTAAAAAACATTCCATGACAAACCCGAGAGAGTACGGCTTACTATTTTCATCACTCAGTCGATGGCAATTGTGAAAAGCAATGGTGAGAGTGTGCAACCTTGCTTGAATCACGAGTAGATGTTGAAAGGTGACCCAAGAGGACCGTTATAAATGACGCGGCATGATGAGTCGCGGTACAGCTCCTTCACGATGTTAATGAGTTTTTCCGGAACACCATAACTAGACCTAGTTCTGCCACATCATGTTTCGCCTCACGCTATCAAAAGCGCGTTTAAAATCTATTAAAACCATATACAGAGGAGAGCGATACTCAACTGACTGTTCAATGATTATACGCAGGGTGTTAATTTGATCACTACAAGAAAGGTTTGGACTAAATCCTGCTTGTTCATTTCTCAAAATTGGCTCTAAGGCATTCCGTAAGCGCCTAGCTATTATAGAGAAGATCACTTTGTTTATGGTGTTTAGCAGGGTAATTCCTCTCCAGTTTTCGCAATTGCTCAAATCACCTTTCTTGGCTGAAATAGAATGGATTCAGATTCCCATATATCTTGATATATCGCATGCAATATTCGCGTAATTAACTCGATGTTGGCTTGAAGGAGTTCTGCGTAGATGCTGTCATTGCCTGCTGCTTTACCTGATTGCAGTGAATGAATTGTTGTCTTTATCTCATTCAACGAAAGAGTAGCGACGCTGATATTAAGTAGCCTACTAGGGTGCATATGTCGGTTGATGGACGTGCCTGGCGAAGTACAATTCAACACATTCTTAAAATGTTCTGTCCAGCGGGTTAATTGTTGTTCCTCCATAAGGATCAAAGAGCCGTCTATTGCGTTAACAGGGTAGTTGATGTGGAGTTTCTTGTTGGCGAGCTTACGAGCGAGTTGGTAGACTGTGCTGTATTGTCTACTATCAGCTGCTTGCTGTGCTTGTGTTGCGATGTAGCTTAGCCATGCTCGTTTGTCGTTCCTAGCTGAACGGCCAACTTGCCGTTCCAAATCCCTATACTTCCGTTCTAATGCGCTTCGCTCGGCACCCGAGGCCTAGTTTAACTCAGCTTTGATGGATTGGCGTTCATGAATGGTGTTCTATGTACTATCTGATATACATTCTTTTCTAGTTTTGTCGGGATAACCTAAAATGGTTAAGGCTGCTTCCGTATACGCATTTACTGTTTTCTCCCAATTAGAATCTAGGGTTTTGTGATACAAATTGCAGTTTTACATATGTGTCTTTCAGTGCTGCTACAGCTGCTGCTAACCAATGGTACTGGCCATTTTATTTCTTGTGAGTTTTCAAAAAAGTTAGCAAATTATCGATAAAATGAACTGCTAAATGCTTTTCTGGTAACCATTTCACAATGAATATATATTTACAATTATATATTTATTCACGAAAATTGGAAAATGTTGTTTGGTTTTCAAAGTTTTCGCGGTGTTTACTCGTCCTTGTGGTATTCATCCAGTTGTCATTAATTTCAAAGCTTCCACTCAAATGTTTGAGTTGATTTTGATCAATTGCATCGAAGATAGTTATCTATGATGGTACATAGTACGTAATACTTCCTCAATGAATTTGTCTGAATTGCTAACCACAGAATAAACTCTTTATTTACGAATGTACAATTTGATTACTTTGTACCTATAAAGTAAAAAAAAAACATCGTTATCACGCTATAACCATGCATACTAGCACAACAAACATAAAGTTTATTCAGTAATGAAATTGCAACAACAATTTATTTCATATTTCCATTGATGACGGATATATACTGGAACTCTTTACGATTTTCGTACATTCAAGAAACGACAAATATTCACTTCGAAGAAGAAACATTTTTTGAATAAAAAAATGTTTCCCTCCACGTGCACAGATCGACGCGATGAAATATTCTTGAAAGTTTGGTGGTGTTGTTTTTATAGCAGTCATCCCTTCTTCTTTGTCACACCTACCACTACACATTTTTCGAATATCCAAATGTACAGCTTAGTATGTCCGTATATCATGTTCTGTGATGGAACATTTTCGTATTGTGTGTTCGTCCTTCGTTCGGAGTACAGAGATAAATTTACACTTTTACACTTTCGCGGAAAATGTCATAAAAATGAAATATTTTTATTGGCTTTCTGGGAGTCATTGTGCTCTACGTTCTGCGGCGTGTACACCTCACGTAATCCCATGTAGATGAGCAAATAAGATGGATAAAGTTCCTAATGCAGCACTTCATTCCAAGACTTGATGATAAAAAGTGGAAGGTGGAAGGGCAATGGTGGAATTTGTCTTTACTTATTTAATGTGTCGCTTAAGATTAATACTTTAATTTTAATATCTGAGCTTTTTTCTTTTTTTGTTCTCTTACATATTCAAGATACGAAAAAAAAAGTAGCAGTAGTAGATCATTTATATAAATGAGAAATAGTGTTGGACACAAAACGGAGCCAATATTTATGCGGTGATTTTTAGACATGAAATTAAATTTTGATAACTAGCAGCCAGGCGGACAGCCATGAGCAGAGTAGGGCGAATAACACAGAATGCTTTGGAACTATAACTGACTATTGAAAGTGCGATCAAACCTCCACGTGATGGCCGCTGGTAATTTTCCTCCAATACTGGAAAAGCAAATGATCGGGCTAGTCCCTCCCTTCAAAGTAAGGATGGCGCGAGACCAATAATCTCGCCTGTAAAAAAACCATATTATGGAACCCCAAATCAGCCTCGGATATACTGATGAACGACGACGGCAACAACAACGAAACCAGCTAAATTATTTACGCTCAATTTGTAGAGCTCGAAATGCACAGAAGCTGGCCGATACCCTGTCTAAATATAAGGCTGACATAACAGCAATCAAGTAGATGCGGTGGACGGCGAATGGTGGCTTACAAAAATCAGAATATGACATATATTACAGCTGTCATGCAGGACATCATGTGCTCGGGGTGGGGTTTCTAGTCAGCAAAAGAATAAAACCCACCGTTATCGGCTTTAAAGCAGTAAATGAACGGCTATGCCGGCTTCGCGTGCGGGGCAGATTTAAAAACATATGCCTCATAAAAACGTTCACGCACCTACAGAGGATTCCCCAGATTATGAAAAAGAATAATTCTTTAAATCAGTCGAACGGGAACTCCATGCCTGTCCTCAGTATGACGTAAAAATCATTCTGCGGGATCACCATCATCATCATATTTGGCTCGTGGTCGTGGTCGTTGGTCCTGGTGTTCCATAAATCCTACCGCAAAGGATTTTCCGAGCAGGATCCTCTTCGCTTATGCGATCTAGGTGTCCCGCCCACCGAAGCATACCGAGCTTAATTCTCTCCACGATGTCGACATCGTGGTAACGCTCGTATTTCTCATCATTGTAGTGTCTCTGAAATCGTCCGTACTACAATAGTAGGTTTTGTTGCGACCCCGACACCGTGTTGCACATACTGCAACTAGCACAGTGCAGAGAGCAAGGACCGCACCAGGCTCGGAAGTTCCACCAAAGATTCCGCGGTATGGTGCAATATACCCCGTGTTGCACATACTGCAAAGACAAAGAGGGTCGCGAGAAGCTAGGCCTTGGACCGCAATGGTCTGTCGCGCCGAATATTATTATTTATCGACCAGCTGCTGTGCAGCTCGAGCTCTATACAGTGAGCGTACGTTCCATGAGAAATTGCTTAAATCGTTTTAACCGTTTTCGTTGACGACCACAGTTCATCAATGTATCCGAGGCTGATTTTGGTTTCCGTAATAATTTTAATTTTTATTTTTTACTGGCGAGGTTATTGGCCTTGCGCCAACTTTACTTTGAAGGGACTACCCCGATGATTCAGTTTTTCCAGCAATGAAAGAAAATTACCGGCGACCACTACGTGGCGGTTTGATCGCACTTCCACCAGTCAGAGATAGTTACGGCCACTTGCAATGCTGATGCATTTGGTGTTATTCCCCCTATTCTGCTGATGGCTGAACGCCAACAAGACAAATTATCAATAAAAAAAATAATAATTTGTTACAATCCATACATACAATTATATTAATGTGAAAGTAACTCTGTCTATCTGCCTGTCTATTACATTTTCGATTTAGCTCATTTTTTTTAAATGTTCGTAATAGTCCGGGGATGATTATAGGAACCTGGAAAATTGGAAAATTCGAGAAAAATAACTGAAGGAATGGGATTTATGTATGAGTTCGGGACGATAATTCACGAATAAAACATGGTTAGTAGGATGTAAGTGGCAGCCAGACAACGCCTGTTTTCTTCAGCTTTTGGTGGGTCTAAACGGTCTTTTTGAGGTGGGGTCGGCGAGTCACGGGTAACGCCAGGCTTTACAACTAGTATTACATATATTCTCATTGTAGTTTTGTTTAATTTTTTTTAGTTATTTCCGATTTAATAACAAAAAGTAATACAATAGAGCTTAGAGCTTCTCTGCGTGTGCCTTTCGACTGTACATTGCTAAAAGCAAATTTTCGCCAAAAATTTATTTGTTTACTGCGCTTTTATAGAAAAAAAAACCAAATAAATTCCATTGATTGCCATTCGGAGTACCGTTTTTTCTGTTTGAGTGCAGAACAAAAGCGAAATTTATTCAAAAATAAATTTCAATATCCCGCGTTGATCGATGACGTTGCACTTCGTTTTCCCCTTGTACTTAACACTCACACATACACACAAACACAGACACATACACATACAATCACAGTAATCAGAAATTGCGACAAATTGAAAGGTTTGGCAAAAAAAGTGAGCGAATTCGAACTGTAACCCAGTTACTGTATCCCCAATGTGGATGAATTTTTGCGTAAATGTGCCTTCTCATGTAGATGAATCCACGTTGAATGTGGAAATAGTACCAACCTCAAAGTTCGTTTATATTGGAATTCCCATTTTTAAGCGGCGTGCTTCACCGCTTACGAATTGTATCGAATTGTAAAGCTTAATGGATTCATTGATCATTGAGATCGGAAATCTATAAAGCGGGTGTCGTTTTATTTGTTTTCATCCTCTTCCTCTTGGGATGCAATTTCTGATAAGATGACAGTTTTGCGAATGCAAAAAATTTCGTTTTTCGCCACCTCCATCGAACTCGATCTGCTATGTATGCCACTCACAAAGGGAATTGTTTGTGTTTTTTTGCTGTGTGGTGATTACGTACAACCACAAAAAAAACAGGCAAATTAACGAAATAACGGAGTTTTCTATTTATTGCTGTCAAGTGGCGGTTTTTTCGAAGTTGTAACTACAGACGAAATGTACCGCGAGTAGAAGAATGTCGCATTTGGTGGAAATGCATTCGACACCGATTGTATTCTTCCCCTATGTTACTCGTAGCTTCACATTTGCATCTTCTTTTCATAATATTCTTTCTTAATTTTTTCCATATGATGATCACTGCTTGGCTAATCAGGAAGGAAGTCAATATTGTCTCCTTAAAGCCTAATTTACTGAGAAACAACAACTTCTGCAACTGTCAGTACCATAGAATTAAAAACGATGTCTGAAATCGCACGTTTTGTCTTAAGCGAATGTTAGCCTCGGTACATTATAGAACAAAGTTAAATTTCCTTTAATGGCTTTTGGATTTCGCGATGAACTGTTTAATCAAGTGGCCGATTGCTCTGAAAGGCTTTTGTTCTATAGGTGTTGTAGTTCGTTTTTGTTATTTTAAGGGAATCTTTCATTTGGTCTTACTTTGTATTCACTTTATTCAATGTAATAACCTCTTATACGATCTTCAACAAAAACAACAGCTTAGTGTACTCAATGTAAATATTTTCAATTATTTATTATACGCTGAAATGATTGGCATCGCGGAATCGTAGATCGTTGAACGTTAAAAGTTTTCCCCTATAGTTTATTTTGAGTTATTTGAGTTATTTTATAATTTTACCAAATAGAAACTGAAAAAGTTCAACATTTTTTTGTTTTTTTTTTTGTTTTGTTTGAATTTCAACCCGTGCCCATATGGCAGACACTGCGACCTGAAAGATCTAGGGTGTGTTTACTCTAAGAGACGTACCACTTCCCTAATGAACGATAATACATCGTTAGTAGCAGAATTTCTCATCTCGAGCTGTCGAGCATATTTCCTTGTTAAAGATGTGTCTCCCTTAACCAAAGTAATGATGGGCATTCACGGAGAATGTGCTCAGATGACTCTTCATCCTCCGAGGCAGAACCTACATTCTGTCTCTAAGCCCACACCAATTTTTTTATGGTGACACCGCAAGCTACAATAATAATAATAATATTCCAGACCATTGCGGTCCAAGGCCTAACTTCTCGCGACCATTTGCGCTGCGCATGTATATTTTTGGACACAAATGGAAGGGACTTACAATTTAAGGCCAGATCCGAACGGCGAATTGAGAAGCTTTCCGTGACAAGGTATTACTCTCGGAACGTTTGTCACCCATTCGCGAGATGTGGGACACCGTGAAAAAAACTTTTGGTATTGCTGGGATTCTAACCACGAACCTCCTGCTCAGCAGCCATGTGCACTTCCACGCAAGCTTCAATGAACTCACCAGCCATTTGACACCACAGTAGGGTTCAGGTCCAAGATATATAACCTCACTTGAATAATCTAACATTGTGCTTTGATGATTATAGGTCCCAAATCGACCTATCTTCTTTTCGTGAAAGCCACTAGAACGGTTTTCCAAGGATTGATGGATAGTCCCTCTCTGATGCACCATTCTAAGACGTGTAGTAAAGTACCTTGCATGACACTAGAGATAGCCGTGCAGTGCTTACCGGATAACCAATGGCGATGTAGCTTGATCTGTAAAGATCGACTAGAAGATTGTCAATGACTAGTGACCATAGAAGGGGAGAAAGCAATCCTCCTTGGGGACATCTCTTAACTGAATTCAAAGACAAAGACACTTATCCCGAGGAGGAAATAATATCTCGACTTTCAAGCATGGCCAATGTTTGGTCAAGTCTTCGATACCTCTTTTACTGATTTCCCTTGCAATAGTGTTATCGAATGCGCGTTCTCTTTCTTTTTGTGAAAACGGTGGATACTATTTTGTCTGGGCTGACACATAGATCTACCTTAATATCGGGAAAGGCGCACAGGGCCACTTCCTTGGAACGAAAAGTTCTTTCTATCTTCTTCACAAGATAGTGAAAGGCACATTCTGTGCTGTTTCCTTTCCTGTACGCAAACTGACTTAAGTGCAAAGTGGTGGAATTCTAACCGGCCAATCAATAATAAGTCTCTCCATGGTTTTGAGGACAAATGATGACTTATAGGTCTGTATGATTTAGACAGCTGACTATGCCTATTGACTTGTTCTTGGATAAATATAACATTTACCTGGGCGCCGTGGCTCAGTGGAAGTGCACATGGCTGCTGAGCAGGAGGTTCAGGTTCGAATCCCAGCAATACCAAAAGTATTTTTCACGGTGTCCCACCTCTCGCTAATGGGTGATGAACGTTCCGAGAGTAATACCTTGTCACGGAAAGCTTCTCAATTCGCCGTTCGGATCCGGCCTTAAATTGTAGGTCCCTTCCATTTGTGTCCAAAAATTAACATGCGCAGCACAAATGGTCGCGAGAAGTTAGGCCTTGGACCGCAATGGTCTGTCGTGCCGAATATTATTATTAATATTAATATTTATCTGTCTCCAGATAGTATGAGGGTTTAGTATACTATCGTAACCTTCGCTATATAAAGCAATCATATCCGGTAGGATGAGATAGACTGCCTTTTTTATAAGCGCTGGAAAGATCCCATCACCGCCGGGAGCTTTGAAGGTATTCAAAGAGCCTACTGCCCATTTAACCTTATTCGGACTAACGATTTTACCAGATAAACTGCTTACGCTACTACTAATACAGACCCTTTAGTCAGATGCGTTCGGGTACGTGTATGATGTATTGTAGACGAACCTGGGAAATTAACCTGTAGGTGCGGTACGGTCCGACATGTAGTTGCCATCCACATTTTTTAATAAACAGTTTGCCTGATACTTAACTAATGCTTTGGGGGTTCGTGCAGCTACTGTCATTTTGAGAATGTTTTCACAGCATTTCCTCCATGAGGTACGTTTGGATCGTCTTAATTCAGAGTTGTACTCTGTAAGAGCGAACCTATATTCGTCCCAACTCTTCGGGCGTTTAGCAGAGTTGTAGAGTTTTCTGACTTTATTCATAAGCTAAGCCAGTTGTTTTTTTCACCAGGGAACCTTTCGTTTACACAAGCTGGTTTTAGGGATACAGCTGTCATGATAGGAAGCAACACATCATTTAGTTGATATGCTGCCTTATCTAAGTCCCCTGTGTACTTAATAGATTTTACTTTAAAGAGGACAAGTCCCCGATTTAGATTCCAGTCCGTGGACTTTGCATCTTATCTAGAAGAAGCATGTGCCAGTTTGCCAGGAAAGTCAAACCTGATGTGTTGATGTTCTGACAGCGAGGCTTCGTCGGTCACATGTCAGTTTTCTTTAAAGTTTGAGATAAATGGACTGGCGAGAGTGAGGTCAAGTACCCCTTCGTGAATCGCATTTTTTAAGCTAAGTTTTGATCCTTTGTTTAGTACATCTAGATTACTACTTTTAAGATATTCTAAAAGACACTCACCCCTTATATTGAGGTCGCTGCTGCCGCAGACCTCATGATGTGCATGAGTTTCTGTTACTGTTCCGGCAGTGCTCTATCAGTTCCTGGACCTCTAAGGGCGGATGTAGTCACTCGCAAAGCAGAATACATTAGCTCGTGTGTCTATAGTAGTGGAAAGTTTTCGGTAGGAACTCGTATATCTCGGCTTCTCGGCTCATGAGGAGTGTAGCGCGTGTGGCGCGTGTGACGCGTGTGACGCATATGACGCGTGTGGTGCGTGAAAAAAAAATTATTACGAATTTTGTGAATTAAACGGTTACTATTGAGCTTTTAAGATAATTCAGTGTTTAGACTGAATTACAACTATCCATATGGCGAACTAAGAAGCTCGCTTTACTATCTTATAATATTTTCTATGACTCAATTTGTCGATTCTTTCTACTGATTTATTTATATAATTTTAGCAACTATTAACGGCGGTTAGCCATCTGCAGAACTGGAGGAAAACATGTAGCCACTCGCAATCAGATAGATCACGTGTTGATAGACCGTCGCCACAATCTGAACCTGAAGACGGATTAACGGGACGAGCGTACCGCGGTAATAACGTCGACTAGAACCGAGCGCGGATTTCATTACAAACAAAACTGCATCCGCTAATAAGATTTGTGTCAACACGGCTGCGCTTTGCAACGAAGAGACCGGAAACAACTATGATCAAGCGACAGGACTTGCTGTAAATGAAGGGATAGTAAGCCAAAAGAATGAAATGCCGGGCCGGACAATGCAATGTAACTTCGGAACGCTGCCATTAAAACTGCAGTCTGCAGATCGAAGTCTGATGATGAATGTAAGTTAGAGACTAAACGCAAGAATAATGCACACAGACTGGAATATATGCATCCTGTCCACCATACATAAGAAAGAAGAAAGAATACAATACAAATACAAAGAACGTGCAATGAAAGCAAAATAAAGTACATGGTGGCCAAGCGTGCGAGAAAAAAGGATCCAAAATTAAGGTAATGGATCGAGAATTCAAAGTAGTTCTTCAATCCTTTAACTATTTGACCTCCGTTCCGGATAACAGCATGGATTGAGAGACTCTATAATGATGAGATCTACGAGGGTTACTGCGAAGGGAAATTAGCTCAGTAGGATCTAAAAGGCAGTACGCCTAGCTCTCATAAGCTAGTTCTGCTAAAACGTCCTTTTCGGTGGGATTTATGGGACATGACTGCGATGTCGACCAAGGCCAGGACTTCCGAAGTTTAGGGATGCCAAACTGGATTAAATCGCCTCAAAACAGGGAACGGTGGAAAGATGACAGTACTGAATACCAGTTTTAGTCCCAAAAAATGATGATGATGAAATATAAGAATATAAATGTGGCCGTGGTTTGCTTTGAATCTTTTGCGGACATAAAAAGAAAGGGAAAAAATAATCGCCAAAGAAACGCTTTATCAATTACTTGCTTGGATGATATTGCATAATCGATGATTTTACTGTTAAGCTCCGAAAACAACATTGAATTAGGCCAAATAACTGTCACTTGCGTCGAACCGAAAATGTTTAAAGCTCGTTGAGCATGAGCGACACGCCCAAATAATTTTATCTTTTTTCTTTGAGGACGAAATGAGGGAAAGTTGAGGAGAAAAAATTAGCCAATTAGGTACTTCTAACTTCTCTAAACGCGTTTACCTATTAACTCAAGCGATTACGGACTTATTTCCCACTTTTCTATAGATTGTGTGACGGACGCCAATTATTGTGGGCAAGCTATATTCTGAGTTCATACCGTTGCGTGTTGAAGTACATTTTGCAAAAAAAATTCAGCAATTTCTAACCTAAGTGAATAGTAATCCATAAATCTATAAAAAAATCACTTTTTCATTGCAGCGTTGTTGTGGCTGGTTGTTGTGATAACTTCTGTTCCGAAGTTGTCCGTCGTGTTTTAAATGATTATGGCTCTTTGGCATGGACGTAGAGTTTCTTTCTTTGGGCGCGTGTGTGTATCACGTTACGACTTCCACTTATTTCTAAATTAAAAACTCCTCACTGGTAATATTGCCCACACAGCACACACTTTTATAATTGCTGCTTGTTATTACTTCTGTCTCCACGAAGCTACTTCAAACCTTTCTCATGAGTAGCTACTACTTTGCGGCACAAACATACAAACTTATAAATTCCATTCCTTAAATATTAAGATTTAATTATTAAGAAATTAAGAATAGTAAATCCTATGACTTGAAACACTCGTTTTCAGATTATTTGATATGCAAGCAGGCATTTGCGCTTAATGTAAACTGTGCAAAACTAAAACAGGCATTCCTTTAATCATCTACTCATAACAACTTGGGAAGGTAAAATGAAATACATCGATTAAATGATCACTGATCACTACTTGTTACCGCTGTTGGGGAACATGTGGAAAAACGCGATACAAACAAATGCATCGGTTGTCTGCAAACGATCATCCAGTGCGCAAACCAGTGGGAATAAAACTTTTAATAACATCAAAAGTTAGGTGGCAGTAGCAGTATTTATCGTAAGCTAGAACCACAATTATTATCAGATGACAAGCACGAATCTGATCTTATATATAGGGTGTTTTTTTGGGAGGTTTGTTTTTCCGATAGATGTCGTTTTATTTTATGACAGTTGTTTTGACAGCTCAAAGTGGCATTTCTACTCAGTATTGTTTGGCAAATCATTATGAAAAAAAAAAAAAAAAAAAAAAAAAAAAAATGACATTTGTGAAAAATAGTCGTGGTAGCCATATGCCAGAAATTGTGTTTAAATGTTAAATGCCAAAAAATTATCTACCAAATAAAAAAAAATTTTGGTCATTTCATAATTTTATACGTTATATCTAACGGGTGTTTTTTTAAGAGGTTGCCGATTTTTTTTTTGAATAAAACACATATAAAATTATGAAATGACCAAAATTTTTATTTTATTTATTTGGTAGATAATTTTTTGGCATTTAACATTTAAACACAATTTCTGGCATATGGCTACCACGACTATTTTTCACAAATGTCATTTTTTTTTTTTTTTTTTTTTTTTTTTTTTTTCATAATGATTTGCCAAACAATACTGAGTAGAAATGCCACTTTGAGCTGTCAAAACAACTGTCATAAAATAAAACGACATCTATCGGAAAAACAAACCTCCCAAAAAAACACCCTATATATTATACTGTGTTCATTTATCCAAACATAACTATACCATTGTACTTCATTGTAGATGATAAATGTAACGAATCTTTTAGATTTCAAAGGAAAGGAAAGAAATTTATATGGAAGACATGACATTCATAACATAGCATGGCAAGCTACTACACAAATGGATTCTGGATACACACCACTGCAAAAACTAATGTCGTTTTCGATGTGCAATACCATAGCAAAAAAATTTGCCACACATAGCAGTTTGTATATGCAAAACGAACCGAACACTTTAACAGCAGGATCGATAACATTTTTTGTCAAAGCTATCTCTGTAGATAATTTAGTGTTACTGTGAGCCTTCCTCGACATTGAGGGCGCTTTCGATAACACCGACTGGCAATCAGTAGCAGAGGTATCTCGACCAATCATTGGATAGCGGCGATCCTTGAAAGTCGAGATATTATTTACTCCTCGGGAGGAGTGTCTGTGACTGCAGTTAAGGGATGTCCCCACGGAGGAGAGCTTTCTCCCCTTCTATAGTCACTAGTCATTGACCATCTTCTAGTCGATCTTCACAGATCAGGCTACATCACCGATTTGGCGATTTTCATTAGTGGTAAGCACTGCACTACTATCACTTAGAACTATTACTATCACTATAGTCTTAGAGTGGTGCATCAGAGAAAGACTGTCCATCAATTCTTGTTCTAGTGCATTTCACGAAAAGAAGACTGGTCGATTTGATGGGACCTATCATCATTTAAGGCACTACATTAGATTATACAAGTGAAGTTAAATATCTTGGCGTCATCTGTATTTTTGTTAAACGGCTAAACTGTAATTTAAATATTAAGTCAGTCCGTCATCTAATGCGCCACTAGCGCCTTGTGGACCAGTAGACGCCTCTACGGCAGAACATGAGGTCTAAATCCTAAAATGTTACATTGGATGTATACAATGATGGTGAGACCAATTACAACGGACGCGGCCATCGTTTAGTGGCCAAACGTTTTTGAACGGACAACGGCAACTAAGCTTCAGGAGCTTCAACGAATTGCCTGTGTAGCCTGTATAACGGGTGCCATGCGCACCTGCCCTAAGACTGCATTAGGGCTTTCACCCTTGCAAATCTTCATCAGGAAGATGGCTACAGGATGTGCTATTAAGCTGCAACTAGAACACGGGTACAAACCAGGTGACTATGTGGGTCACCTGGAAATTCTTGAATAAATTCCTGATAGAGAAATGGTCAGGGATCACTTTTTCAGAAGTAAATTTGACGTAGAAATATTGGACCGGCCAAACTGATGCAATGGTGTTCCGGCACTGGACGCTAGAGCCATGGTCTGGTTCACAGATGGGTCGAAGTTGGAAACTGGACTTGAAGCTGGTGTCTTTGGACACAACACCAAAGTATCGATACCAATGGAAGAAAGTCCCTCGGTTTCAATCCAATCCAGCTCCATTTCCGTCATCTGATGGTGACCGTGATTGCTCCCTGCTACTTAACTCTCCACAAATCTTGATTGGTGGTAGTGTTCTCAGTAATCCGCCTAAAATACTTGTTGACAAAGATTTGAAGTCGCGTCGCAATTGACTCTGTGGCTTTCCAATCGCAGCCATACAAGAATAGTTAGAGAACGTTAGATCTGAAAATCGTTAGCTTCAGTTTCCGGTAGATTTGTGAGGAGTCCCAGATATAATTTAGCATACTATAGGAGTGTCGCGACCTGTTCACACACATCCGAATCAGCGCCACCATTTTTTGACATCCAGCTGACCAAATAACAAACATATCGACTTTCTCTATCTATTGTCCGTCAATAGAGAGAACACATGTTCCACTAGCGTTGACGTGTTATAGTTTTGTTTTTGTCACGTTAATTTTTAAGCCCACTTGGTAAGCATGAAATTCTAGTCCAGAACTTCTAGGCGGTGAAAACATTCCATGGCAAACCAGATGGAGTACGGGTTCCTTTTTCGATCACCCAGTCAACGACGATTATGATGAGCAATGTCAAGAGGGTGCAACCTTGCTTGACTCCCAATATGTTAAAAGGAGAGCCAAGATGAATCACGCGGCATGTTGAAACGCGGTACAGCTGCTTGATGATGTTGGTGAGTTTTTCCGGAACCATACCATACCATAACTAGACAAAATCTGCTACATCATGTTTCGACACATGCACCAGAAGCGACAAAGACCATATACAAAGGAGAATGATATTCAACTGACTGTTCAATTATTATACGCAGGGTGTTAATTTGATCAGAGCAGGAACGGGCGAAATCCAGCTTGTTCGTACCTCAGAATTGACTATAAAGCTAAAGCCTAGCTATTATTTTAGAGATCACTTTGTTTATGATGTTCAACAGAGTAATCCCTCTCCAGTTTTTGGAGTTGCTCTATCTATAGCGAGTTTGACTATTAGACCTTCTTTTAAAGGACGGTGGATTGGTTTCAGAATCCCAGATACCATAATATAGCGCAGGAAGTGTCCGCGTAGCTAACTCGACATCGGCTTGAAGGAGATCTACGTCGATGTTTTCCGGCATTACCAAATTGTAGTAAACGAATTGTTGTGCTTATCTCATTCAAAGAAGCAGTAGCAACGCTGATGTTAATTAGCCTGTGCACATGTGGACTGGTGGACGTGCCTAGCGAAGTACAGTTCAAAATATATCTAAAATGTTCTGTCCAACGGGTTACTCCTCTATAAGGATCAAATAACCGTTATTCCCACAAAAGGATAGGTGATGTGTTTTTTCTTATTGTCGAGTTTAGTTGGTAGACTGTGCTGTATTGTCTACTGTCAGCGGTTTGCTGGGCTATGTAGCAATGTCGGTTAGCCACACTAACCGGACAAGTTGGCCGCCCAGCTAGGAACTTATACTTCCGCGCTAATGTACTTCGCTTACCACCCGAGGCTGCGTTTAACTCTGCTTTGATGGATTGACGTTCACGAATGGTGTTCCATGTTCTATCTGATATCCACTCTTTTCTATTTTTGTAACCTTAAATGGTTGAGGCTGCTTCCGTATACGCATTCATTGTTTTCTCCCATTTAGACTCTAGCGTTTGGGTTTCTATCTCAGAAAGTGACTGTTGTATGCGGGATACAAATTGCAGTTTCACATCTGGGTCTTTCAGTGCTGCTACAGCTGGAGTTATTTGACTTCGTGGTTGTGGTTGAGAAGACCGAAAGCTTCAATCTTACACACAGTGGGGGGGTCCAGGTGGCCTTGTGGACCGCGAGCTTCAATCGCTCACCACCAAACACAAGGTGGTGGTCACTATAGACGTCTGCAGCCCTTCGGGTTCTAACGTCCAGCAACGATGCTCGCCACTTGTGGCTTATAGCAATGTTATCGATCTGGTTGCTCTGATCAGTAGAGGTCCAGGTGGCCTTGTAGATGTTTTTGTGGGGAAAAATTGTGGTTTCAACGACAAGGTTGCAATCAGAACATAGCTCAGCAAACGTTTCTCCGTTGTCATTCATAGAACCAAGGCCGTGCTTTCCCATGATATGTTCCCAATCACATCTGTTACGATGTCACTCTTCCGTAGTTGGTATAATGAATTATTTATATTCAGGTAAAACCCGTCTCTTCTTCAGAGGTGGCTTTTTCCGTTGGTGCGTAGACTTGAACAAACACGACCTGCCGATCAGCTGATTTAAATCTTGCCATCTTGGCACCCAGCCAGCCAGCCACGTGCAGTAAATGTAGAGAATTTAAAAATACATTTAGATTACGTTTCACTAATATGCAGGATCTGGGTTTACCTTTATCTGACATATATAGCGAGTAATAACCAGGAGTCCTGAGTCCACAAATCAGGTTGTTAACAATCCATGGTATTTGGATTAGGACGACGTCCTCTCCGCCTTTAAGCAGACGGAAAGGAAGGGAGGCCAAAGCCTTTAAGTTAAGTTTCAACCAAAAATTGGCCTTACATTTGGCACAGACAACTCGATGTGCACAATTGCGGTGTCTTCGGCTTCATTAGATTGTTCTGCGGATCGCATTACTTATTGCTGTTTTTTATGCTTTTCCTTTTATTACCTCACTAATATAAATAATAACGCTTGTGATGTCCTATGCTTTTTCAAAGAAAATTACCGAAGCTATAATCAGTTTTCAAAGGCAAAAATACTAAGCTCTCTTTGTAAGTTCTGCAGTAAGAATAAACAGTAAATTCTACGTATAGGCTTACAATGTTTACGCTGTCAATGGCCACGTCCCATGGCCTCTGCCTATGTCTGATAAAAGCCAAATCGAAATAAATTGTAAGTACATAAATGTAGCGGACATGCCACGCAACGTTCCGACAACGACGACAGTGTAAACTCCATCAATATTCTGCACTGAATAGGGTTGTCACGAGAGTCCTGTCTAATGGTACAAATAGCCAACAGCAGCCAAATGTGTTTTTGTGTAAATTGTTTGTCATTGCATGTGTGTGTGTGTGTGTGTGTGTGTGTGTGTGTGTGTGTGTGTGTGTGTGTGTGTGTGTGTGTGTGTGTGTGTGTGTGTGTGTGTGTGTGATAAAAGGAGCAAGTAAAGTGTAGAGCACATATGTGGGCTGATGGTGTAGAGTATGGCGCTTAATGTCCGCTTACCTCTGCACACATTTAACGTCTAATATGTACGCAAGTTCACTTTTTTATTTTTCATGTCAAGCGCTTTAAATCTTCAATCTCTGTTGTGCGAAACGCCATGAAGACTACGATCATACTCTGACGCAGACGAGGACGAGGACGGAGACGACAAAAACATCAGCAACGACAGCGTTGAGAGGGCGAAAGTAACTAATGGATTCAATTCAACTTTGTCTAATGGATTTTCTTGACCTCAAAAGCAAAAGAAAAAGGTCGTCCTGGTTATCGATAGCAACAACACAATGGGCTTGTTTGTGTGATGTAAAGTGGCGTATATATGCTGTGCTCGAAGTTATAGGTAACACCACTGGGGCTATTATGATACAAACATCTGATAGATTTGGGTTGGTAATTTAGCTGATTGTGTACCACACAAATCGTGTTGGGGCTGTCCTTTGAGACAGTGAAGGCGAATATTTTTTGAACAATCTGAGAAAAAGAAAACTATACTCGTTTTCAGATCATCCATATTATATTCCGAGAACAAAACAGAAAGAGTTAGAACTAAATCCAATGAAGACAACGTGAAAAGAAAAATAATGATACCAATTACCGAACTTCAATGTTAAGTTGTGATGCCCAAAATTGCCCAGTAAAATTCTGGGGCACACTGCAGTCGCAGCTTGAACCTTGACTATTTTTTTACTTATTATTTTGCATAAAGGCATACTTTTATTTTATTTTGCAGAACGAATGCAATTTCCACTCAAACTAGTAAAAAGGTGAACCTTAGCGTCAACCCGGACAATATAGTGTGCACCATCTTCACAAAAAGGGAGAAAAATTAATCGCTCTATACTGAATTTCCAAGGCAAGGTCCTCCAAATAATGCTGGAAGCCAAATATCTGGGATTTATGTTCGACCAAAAACTAACATGCAACTCCCATATGACATACATTATTAACAAAGCTAATAAAGCTTACTTCACAGGCCAACGCATGTTTAACAAAATGTGGGGAATAAGCCCGCAAATGACTCTTTGGCTATACCAGAGTATTATCAGACCTAGGCTGACATACGAAGCCTTGATATGGTGGCCAAAAACAGAGCAATCTAAGACACGCTCAAAATTCAATAAGATACAAAGACTCATTTGCCTTGGTGCAACAGGTGCCATAAAGACCTGCCCTACGGCAGCCCTCGAGAAGATTATAGGACTTACACCACTTCACATACACATTAAAAGTGAAGCTGGCTTAAGACTCTCCACTCTCAATATACACAACCAGGTCAAATCCAATAGACCAGGACATACAAACATCATTTCCAAAATAAACTCGGATTATGGTATTGTCCTACAATCAGACTCAATGATGAAAACAACTGATTTCCATAGGAACTTCTTGGTTAAAATTCCAGAACGTCATCAAGTTGCAAATATCATCAATAACCTCCCCCATCATGCATGCATCTGGTAAAAAGACCGATCTAAAACAGACACAGAAACAGGAGCAGGAGTATTCGCACCCAGAACCACACTTCATATACCCCTAGACGTTCCCAATAATAGCACCTTATTAATTTTAATAATTACATACTTTCATATTAACTTGCTTATGTCTGTCTTTCTGTCTTTCTGTCGGCTTATATATTATTCTGTCACGCTTTTTTCATTCTAATGCTGTGAGTTGACGGTCTCCTACGATTTTTTGTGGAACACTTTTCGGAGGCGGGTTTTGTGAAGTGTGTGAGTTGTCCTGAGGTAGCTCTGAGAGGGTATTGAGGATGTTTTAAGTGGTTTTTGAGTAGGGGTTTTAAGGAAGTCTTAAGAGAGTTTTGAGGGTTTTTGATGGTGTCTTCTGGGGGTCTTTGGTGGGTCTAAAGGAGGGTTTTGAGTGGGAGTTTAATGTGTTCTTGGGAATGTCTTAAAAGGATTTTGATGTCTCCTTGAGGGGTTATTGAGGGAGTCTTGAGGTTGTTTTGAGAAGGTATTTAGACGCGTCTGGACGAATCTTAAGACAATCTAGAGACGATTTTGAGAGGGTCCTGATGAGGTCCTGCTGGACTCTTAAGGGTGTTTAAAGGGATTGTTGAGGGGTCTTTAAGATGTTTTGAGAGGGAACTGGAGGGGGTCTTTAGTGGGATGCTTAGGGAGTCTTAAGAGGGTTTTGAGGGGAGTGAGTGGGTTGAGTGGGTTTTGAGAGGATCTGCAGTGTTGTCTTGAGGCGGTCTTGCGGTGGACTTGAGTGGGTTTTGAGGGCGCCTTGGGAGTGTCCTTAGGGGTCTTAAGGGATCTTAAGGAGGTCTAAAGTGGTTTAAGGAATTCTTGAAGGGGTTTTGAGGGTGTCTCGAAAGGGTTTTTAGAGATAGTAGGGTCTTGAGGGAGTCTTGAGGGGGTTTTAAGGGAAGTTCTGAGGGGTCTTGAGGTGCTTTGAGAAGGTCTTGTGTGGAATTTTGAGAGTGTTTTGAGTGAGTCTTAAAGGAATCTTGATGAGGATTTGAGGGGGGTCTTGAGGGTGTTTTTGAAGGAGTCTTGAGTCTTTCTTTTATATAACTCGCAACTTATTTAAACAAAATAATCGGGCATATTACTATAAGAAATTTTGTAATAACCGAGTAGTGTCAAGTAGACATGTTGTAAGAAGTAAAGGCAATTCAAGTCAAACAGGTGAAACCGCAGTACTATTTAAAAATATTAATCTTATCACTCAAATCGTCTATAAGCCAACTTGGTATCCCGATACAACTGGTCAATAACCCCACCTATTATATTTATTTCTAACTAATATGCCAAAGAAATATTCAATTATTATCGGTCTGGTAATAGCGAAATTTTCAATTACTCTAGCCCTTGCAGAGCCTATTGATATGATTGCACAGCCTCCTTTTCCAACAATAATGCTGATGAAACTTCACAACTTATCACGTCAACCATTTTGCTTAAAATGAAAAATTTCATTCCTTCCACCTTTAAAAAGAGAAATATTCGTAAGATTAAGTGGTTTAATGAAAAATGCAAGTCTGAAGTCGCTAATAGTCCAACGCCACCTAACGGGTCAAAAAAAAGCATAAACTTATCGGAGCACCAAACGAACACATGGCATGAATATGAACCAAATCCAGCCATAAACACAAATTTTCGTAAATATCTCGACTACAGCGCCTTATTTTTTATTTTTTATTTTGGCCTTAAGGACCAAAAACATAATCTTATCGAAGCACCAAACGAACATATGGTGTGAATATGAACCAAATCCAACACAATAAACCAAATTTTCGTGAATATCTCGACTACAGCGCCACCTAAAGGGTAAAAAAAACTTAAACTTATCGGAGCACCAAACGTACATATGGTGTGAATATGAACCAAATCCAACACAATAAACCAAATTTTCGTAAATATCTCGACTACAGCGCCACCTAAAGGGTCAAAAACATAATCTTATCGAAGCACCAAACGAACATATGGTGTGAATATGAACCAAATCCAACACAATAAACACAAATTTTCGTAAATATCTCGACTACAGCGCCACCTAACGGTTCAAAAAAAAACTTAAACTTATCGGAGCACCAAACGTACATATGGTGTGAATATGAACCAAATCCAACACAATAAACCAAATTTTCGTAAATATCTCGACTACAGCGCCACCTAAAGGGTCAAAAACATAATCTTATCGAAGCACCAAACGAACATATGGTGTGAATATGAACCAAATCCAACACAATAAACACAAATTTTCGTAAATATCTCGACTACAGCGCCACCTAAAGGGTCAAAAACATAATCTTATCGAAGCACCAAACGAACATATGGTGTGAATATGAACCAAATCCAACACAATAAACACAAATTTTCGTAAATAACTCGACTACAGCGCCACCTAACGGTTCAAAAAAAAACTTAAACTTATCGGAGCACCAAACGAACATATGGTGTAATATGGCTTCAATATATATAGTGGTTTAGGTGGG